>JABWTJ010000200.1:0-1413737 GCA_016801875.1 Solanum sitiens
AACGTCCACCTGTGCCTACACCTAAAAATGTAGAGTTGTATGGGATTAGTGCACACTTGTACTAAGTATGGGCATATGCAAGCGCACACCACGTACATGCATGAGTAAGGATAGCTCTTTCCTAATAACATGATTATGGAAAGTCAAGTCAGTAGACTTGCGAAATTTGTATTAGGAAAGTTAGTGTACCTGCCAAATTTGGATAAGGAAAGTCAGTGGACTTGCCAAATTGGATTAGGAAAGTCATGCCATGAGAGTAACATGCATCATCATACGTATTATATTGCACACAGCACATAACATCTTACACATAGCACATAACATATTGCATATAGAACATAACATCTTTCATATCATTCGTTCATATGCCATGAGACCTCGGAATAATGGACTTAACATTAAGACTTCCCAAAATGAGGGCTCAACATATGAGACCTCAACTAGGGAGCCTTCTTTAGCAAACACAGAGTCTGCTTCATTCATTCATACGTACTTCAATTCATTCATTCATAAGCTAGTGTAAACACTACCATACCTAGGACGTAGTTTAAGACTCTCATCGGGTTTGCTGTGCAATGATCAAGAATAACCTAGTGTCCTTACTTGAGTCTAGCTCACCTCTTGATTATCTTATCCTAACACCTTTGGTATCGTTCATTTCATTATGTGCATCATTAGAGGCTGGCCTCATTCATTCTTTGGGAACTTTAACTTTAACCGACATAGATCATGTGAGCATCATGAAATCCAGTGTCTACCCCACACCGAAAAGAGGTGGAATCACCGGCCAAAGTGACCCAAAACATGCTAGCGTATATAGGGGATTGAACCCTACTACATACCTATATTGGCATTATAGGTTCAAAGACTAGGAGATATAAGGATACCCATACCCGGCATGCCGGAAAGTCTCATCGCATGAGAGTTACGTGAACCTCCGCCCTTCCCGAAAGAAGGCATCACCGCTCATAGCTAGCCTATCGATGCTCAGTATAAAGTTCCATTACATTCAACTCATACGTCATGGAAGTTGTCTTCTAGTATGAGGACATCATAGCTCATTAGATGATTTCTCATCTATAATTAGTATTAAGTACACATTAATCTCAATACTTTCATTAGAGTGTTCATAGAGACTGCTCTGTTTATTAACTTTACACTCTCATAGGTGAGTACGTTTTGGTAACATTTACTTAGGCTCATTTGAGATTGCTCTCATCTTTCACATTAGCCTTTTATCGTGTTGTCAACATATTCATTAGCTTTAGAACATTTGCTCTTCATATTTACTCACCCCTTTTAACGTGAATGTTCATTTCATCGTATGCCAATGCACTTGGCCATTTAGTGTGTTTCATACTCTTACTTGACCCTTCTAGGGTTTCATTATTTCGTTACATACATCTTAGGTTCACTTACTTTAAACGTATGCTAGACTTATGGGTCTATACATACAAGCCATGAGGCTTCATTCATAGTTCGTTTAAGTGATTCATATCTTTCTAAGATTATGTGGTACAACACTTATGCATCTTGTAAGTATGCCAAGATCTCAATTTCGATCTATGTAGGCAATATTATTTTGAACATTTATTCACGTATGACTTATGTATCAATACGGAATTTCGACAAGGGAACCCGATTTCGAATCCCTTGGACAACACTTACATTTTTATTTATTTTTGTTTGATCAACACGGCTTGGGGACCCAAGATCGACCCTCAATGCCTTCATTTTGTTTTTCCTTAATTTCGCTCTTCATTTTTCGTTCATTGGGACTGAGAGGATGTGGGATCGAACCCCCACAACCTCATTTTCTTTTTATTTCCTTCTCTTTAATTTTTGTCCTTTTGGCCGAGGGGGTGTGGGTTCGAACCCCCATAGCCCCACTTTAATTTTTCTCCTTAATTTCCCTTGGTTCTTCCTAGAGGTCGTGGGTTCGATTCCCACACGCCTCAACCTTTTATTTTTTTATTTTTTTATTCCTCCTTATATCTGACTGAGAGGTGGTGGGTTCGAATCCCACTCCTCTCATTTCTTATTTTTATTATTTCATTTTCGGATAAAGGCAGATGGGTTCGAATCCCATATGCCACATTCTTATTTCTCACATTATTTCAATGATTTTTAACATGGTGAGGTCACGTGTTCGATTCTCAATGGACTCACACATTTTAATTCAATTTTACATAGCATGATAATCCCCTTAGCTTGGCCGAAACTCATCAACAAGATGCTGGAAATGTTTGCAGCCTATTTTCTCACCTCTTTCACATTAAATGTTTAGACGTTTTAAGTAGTTTTTAGTGAGTTCTTTAGGTGCATTTTCATGGATTCATTTGACTATTAGTTGCACTCAAATCAGCATTTTTACATCACTTATGAACATCACGATTTAAGCAAGTTTGTGCACATGAAATACAACTATAAACATGTCATTTTTCGAACATAAATCCGAGAGTGTATATCACGGCTACACATTGCACACACATCATTTTCACATAATTTCGGACAACATGCTCAATATTCACATAATTCCGAACATACATACATAAACATAATCATCATGAAAACACATTACATTCCTAATTTCTACCAGCAAACATACCCAACCTATGATTCGATGGGAGCTAGTGACAAGGACATACAACGGGGAACAACCCTAGTTTTCGGAATATATTCGTCTGAAACTTAAGGGTCTCTTGGGAAAGGGACCAAGAGTAAGAAAACCCATACCTTATTTTGATGTTCAAACCTTGAATTTAATGCCCAAAGCTTCTCCAAACACACGTCCAAATCCAACAGCTTCAACACCAACTCGACGGAAAATACCCCTCCCTTTTGCCTAATGTTTTTGCTTATGTTTTGATTATATTTTTCGTGTGAGTTCTTCAAGTGTGAAGAACTTTAATAATTTTTCTGCTTTTGCACTTTTGTTTGGCGGAGAAACGTGAAAGAGAAGTGGAGAGACATGACAGAGATGAGCGTGAGAGAGTAGTTTTAGGATTAGGAGTTTTAGTTTGGGAATTAGTCAAACTAGGACTCCTTATTAATTTAATAAAAATCTGATTTTCCTTTTTATTAAATCAGCTAATAAATATTAATTAATTAAATTAATTTGCCAATTTAAATAAAAATAATTTAAATCATTGCTTCCACCTAGGTTCGAACCCGGGTGGAGCAAGACTTCACTCAAAGGCCAATTTTTGGCCCTCTCTCCCCAAAATGCCCCTCCACCTTATTAATTAAATAATTAATTACATATTTAGGGTAATTACGATACTACCCTTAGCCTGGAAAAAGACCATTTTACCCCTAGACCCTCCAAACCTAAGATTTTCCCTTTTAAGTCCGGTAAAGACTCATTCGAGTAAATCTTCGTATTCGAGATCCCTACATGGCTGGACCCAACCTTTTCTAGATCAACTAACTCCCCAAGTTAGTTGGCTTGGCTATAGCAAGGGTTTAGAGGTCTGGTTTTACGCGCATCAATCCGTGTGAACCCGGTCTAATCATAGGCATTCTAGACACATTAAGCATTACTTAGCATATCCATTTTTAGGGTTGTTACATTATCCCCCCCTTAGGAACATTCTTCCCCGAATGACACTACTAACTATCTAGCGTAAGGCCAGTCAGATCACAACATAATTACTATTCACAAACAAGCAATAGCAACAAATAATGGAGAGATAAGGAAACTTAGACTTAAAAGTAGGAAGTCTAACCTCAAGAGCTGAAAAGATGAGGGTAGCGGGATCTCATATCGGCCTTAGCCTCCCACGTAGCACCCTCAACAAGATGATTCCTCAACAATACCTTCACTGTGGCAATCTCCTTGTTTCTCAGCCGCTTGACCTGTGTGTCTAAGATCTCAACAGGTACCTCCTCATAGAATAAGTCTTCATCAACCCCCAAACTTTCCACAGGTAGAATCGATGCTGGATCACCTAGGCACTTCTTTAACATGGATACATGAAAAACTGGATGGACAGAAGCTAGCTCCGCAGGCAATTCCAACTCATATGCCACCTCACCCACACGTTGTAGGATCTCATATGGCCCAACATACCTCGGACTCAAAATTCCCTTCCTGCCAAACCTTCACCCCCTTCATAGGTGATATCTTCAAATAGACCTGGTCACCAACATCAAACTTTAAGGGCCATTTTCTGTTGTCTGCATAAGACTTCTGTCGACTGTAAGCAGTAGCAAACCTGTCCCTAATCACTCTGACCTTCTCTAAGGCCTCATGAATGATCTCTGGACCCAAAATGGATGACTCTCCAACCTCAAACCACCCAACTGGAGATCTACATCTCCTACCATACAGTGCCTCAAACGGTGCCATCCCAATGCTGGAGTGATAGCTGTTATTATACGAGAACTCTATCAAAGGCAGATGGTCGTCCCAACTACCTCTGAAGTCAATCACACACGCTCTCAACATGTCCTCCAATGTCTGAATGGTGCGCTCTGCCTGCCCATCTGTCAGAGGATGAAAGGTAGTACTGAGCTTTACCTGCGTGCCTAAGCTCTTCTGGAAGGATCTCTAGAAATGTGAAGTGAACTGAGCTACTCTATCTGAAATGATAGACAAAGGAATCCCATGCCATGTCACAATCTCATCAATGTAGAGTCTCGCATAATCCTCGGCTCTGTAAGTAGACTTCACAGGGATAAAATGGGCAGACTTAGTCATTATGTCCACAATAACCCATATGGAGTCATGCTGTCTCTTACTCCTCGGAAGACCAACCACGAAGTCTATATTAATGGACTCCCACTTCCAAGTCGGAACCTCAATAATCTGAGTAAGACCGCCAGGCTTAAGATGTTCTGCCTTAACCTGCTGACAATTAGAACACTTGGCCACATATTCTACAATGTCCTTCTTCATGTCATCCCACCAATAAATCTGCTAAAGATCATGATACATCTTGGTGGAACCTGGATGTATGGAATATCTGGAACCATGGGCCTCTGCAACAATCCTGGTCCTCAAATCATCCACATCTGGTACACACAACCTGTCTTGGTACCTAAGTACGCCGTCACCTCCTAAAGCAAAAGACTCATTCATATTTATCAACACTGAGTCCTTCAGCTCCATCAACACAGGATCAAGATGCTGACCCTGCTTGACTTCAACTACCAAGGATGATTCAGAACTAGGATGAACTGAAACACCCCCACTAATAGAGTCAACCAACCGCACACCCAGTCTGGCCAGTCTGCGTACATCTTTCACCAACTCCTTCTTCTCATCCTCAATGTGGGTTGTACTTCCCATGCTCATCCTGCTGAAAGCATCAGCTACAACATTAGCCTTACCTGGATGGTAGTGGACATTCATATCATAGTCCTTCAACAGCTCCAACCATCTCCGCTGATGTAGATTCAACTCCCTCTGCGTGAACACGTACTAGAGACTCTTGTGGTCTGTGAACACATCAAGATGCACTCCATACAAGTAGTACCTCCACAGCTTCAGTGCAAACACCACAGCTGCCAACTCCAAGTCATGAGTGGGATAATTCTTCTCATGAACCTTGAGCTGTATGGACGCATAAGCTATCACCTTACCAATCTGCATAAGAACTCAACCCAAACCAACCCTAGATGCATCACAATAAACAGTGTAATTCTCACCACACTTAGGCAAAGTAAGCACCGGGGCTGAAGTGAGTCTGTCTTTGAGCTCCTGGAAACTCTTCTCACAAGTCTCCGTCCATTCAAACTTGGCTTTCTTCTTAGTCAAAGCTGTCAGTGGGGAAGCAATGGAAGAAAAACCCTCCACGAACCTGCGGTAGTAACCATCAAATCCCAGAAAGCTATGGATATTGGTGGGAGTAAGAGGTTTTGGCCAGTTCTTCACAGCTTCAGTCTTCCTGGGGTCCACCTCCACACCCTGATCGGACACAACATGCCCCAGGAAGGTCACTGATATAAGCCAGAATTCACACTTGCTGAATTTGGCATACAGCTGATATTGTCCAAGTACCTGCAAGGTTAGTCTCAATTGTTGTTCATGCTCTTCCTTGGTCCTAGAGTAGATGAGGATGTCATCAATGAATACTATGATGAAAGAATCAAGGTATTCACGGAAGACTCGGTTCATGAGGTCATAAATACAGCTGGTGCATTAGTGAGACCAAATGACATTACTAAGAACTCATAATGACCATAACGGGTACGAAAGGCTGTCTTTGGGATATCTCCATCCCTAACCCTAAGCTGATGATACCCCAAACGAAGATCAATCTTCGAGAAGAAACTAGACCCTTGGAGCTGATCGAACAAGTTATCTATTCTGGGAAGTGGATACTTATTCTTTATAGTGACTTTGTTGAGTTGCCGATAATCGATACACATTCTAAGGGTTCCATCCTTCTTTTTCACAAACAATACTGGAGCGCCCCAAGGGGATATGCTCGGCTGAATGAAACCCTTATCACTGAGATCTTTTAACTGCAGCTTCAACTCTTTGAGTTCAGCTGGAGCCATTCTGTAAGGAGGAATTGAAATTGGTTTAGTATCGGGTTCTAAGTCGATACCAAAGTCAGTCTCTCGAGGGGGAGGGACTCCAGGCAAATCATCAGGAAATACATCTTGGAACTCATTCACTACAGGCACTGAGTCTATGGAAGGAATGTCATGATCTAAATCATTAACACTCACAAGATGACACAATAACCCCTTGGACATCATTTTATTGGCCTTAAGGTTCGAAATCAAGGGATTAGGACGACTCGAGTTGTACCCCTCCCAGACCACCTCTACCTCATTAGGTAAATGAAATCTCACAACCCTGCTATGGCAATCCATACAAGCATAATAACTATGAAGACAGTCCATGCCAAGAATAACATCAAAATCATGCATTGGTAACTCAACTAAGTCTGCACACATAGTCTTACCACATACAACTATTAGGCAATCCTTGTATACTCTATCAGTTCTTACATTTTCTCCTAAATGTGTACTAACCACTATAGGATCATGCAGAACTTCAGGCAATATCTCAAAAGTGAGAGCAAGCAAAGGAGTTACAAAAAAAAGCGTAGACCCTGGATCAAGTAAAGCATAAACAGAAGTTGAGAATACTTGCAGCATACCTCTGACCACATCAGCGGACTTTTCCTTCTCCTCCCTGCCCTTCAAGGCGTAGAATCTATTCCTCTTCGGAGGCTCGGCTGCTGCTGCACCCTATGGATTAGGCCTAGGCTTAGCATTACCTCCAGCCTGACCCCTGTTCCGTGGGCAGTCCTTAACCATGTGCCCGCTCTTACCGCAACCGAAGCAGGCATTAGTGCCTTGTCTGCACTCTCCACTATGAGCACGGCCACATTTAGCATAGTCCTTTATGGGACGCTGCATATCACCTCCATTGCCCTTCTTGGGCTCGGGTCTGCCTCATCTAGGTGTTATACTCCTTTGAAAGTTAGAGTTCCCTGAACTCTGTTGCCCCTTTTTAAATCTGGGCATCTCACGGACGCCAAAGTTATTCCTGTTGCCTTTATTGCTAGGACCTGCCTAATCATGAGGCTTAGGCCTCCTAGCATCACGGACGCCCCTCTTCTTCCGGCTGTCCTCCACCTGCTGGACATGCACCATCAACCTGGAGATATCTATGTTATCGTGGAACATCGCAGCCCGACACTCCTCCTCCAGATCTCCTGTGATTCCTGTGAGGAACCTACTCATCTCATCCCTGCTGTTAGATACAAGGGAAGTGGCATACCTGGACAGTTTAACAAACTTCAGTACTCATTTTATCCCTGCTGTTAGATACAAAGGACGTAGCATACCTGGATAATTTAACAAACTTCAGGGAATAATCCTTGATTGTCATTGATCCCTGCTTAAGGTTGATAAACTCCTCAACCTTGGCCTCCCTCATCTCCCTGGGGACGAATCTCTCCAGGAAGGCTGTCGTAAATAGCTCCCAAGTGATCGGACCTCCGCCCAAAGATCGGCTATCCTGCCATATCTTGCACCAAGTCTGTGCAACATCCTTGAGCTGATAAGAAGCCAGCTCAGCCTTTTCAGTATCTGTGGGCCCCATGGCCACCAAAATCTTGTGTACCTCATCCATGAACTCCTGGGGCTCCTTTGAAGTCTTGGACCCTGTGAAAATAGGAGGATTCATCCTCGTAAAGTCTCGCAGCCTATCAGCCATGCTACATACCGGTGGGTTCTCCCTGTGAACATTCTGCCGGTTAACCTGGGCAGTCATGGCCTGGTCCTGCATAGTGATGGCCTATGCCATCTGGGCCAGAGATGCCCGCACCTCCGCATCAGTCAACCCAGCTGGGTAAACCGGCATAGCCACTCCTTCAGCTGGAGCGTGGGGTGGAACCTGATTGCCCCCAGCAGCTGCTCCTCCTCTCCTCTGTCCAACGTTCCTCCTAGTATTCATTCTCTGGAAACAATAAGAATTGATGTTATACACGCTCATATCACCAAGAAATCAGACATTAGGAAAAGCACCATAAGATCAGAAGAAGGGAAATTTTCCTACGCATCATGCAGTCTCTAATTCAGGATAGTGGTGACTACTTAATATGGTTGATGTGAACTTATTATCCTCGGAATTTAACCTAGTTCTCTTATACCAACTTTGTCACGACCGAAATCTATCCCCCAGATGAGACCGGCGTCGTTGACCTCTCAGAGGTCGCAGACAAGCCTACATACATCATTGTTACTTCATCTAGGTTAATTTTAGCAGAAAATTTGAACTTTTTGTTCCTTAACATGCATGTATATCATTCTACTTAAATTCATATACGTTCACAATCAACCATCTAACATTAAGATCATCAACTGAAAGAAATAGTTCCATACTGAATTAAGTGTATACTTGCCAAAATGGCACCAATATAATGTCTGAAATAAAATGGGAAAGAAACACTAGTGGAGCATGCTCCACTAGCTAAAGCCTACATCTAAGCTAGATAATAACTGTAGACATCCTCGAAATCATGAGGGGCTACCAAATCCTGATGAAAGCTCCACGTCCGGATAGCTGCAACGTCGTACTGTAAGCTCTAACGTTCACCTGTGCCTGCACCTAAAAATGTAGAGTTGTATGGGATTAGTACACACTTGTACTAAGTATGGGTATATGCAAGCACACACCAAGGACATGCATGAGTAAGGATAGCTCTTTCCTAACAACATGATTATGGAAAGTAAAGTCAATAGACTTGCCAAATTTGGATTAGGAAAGTTAGTGGACCTGCCAAATTTGGATTAGAAAAGTCAGTGGACTTGCCAAATTGGATTAGGAAAGTCATGCCATGAGAGTAACATGCATCATCATACGTATCATATTGCACAACGCACATAACATCTTACACATAGCACATAACATATTGCACATAGCACATAACATCTTTCATATCATTCGTTCATATGCCATGAGACCTCAGAATCATGGACTTAACATTAAGACTTCCCAAAATGAGGGCTCAACATATGGGACCTCAACTAGGTAGCCTTCTTTATCAAACACAGAGTCTGCTTCATTCATTCATACGTTCTTTATTTCATTCATTCATAAGCTAGTGTAAACACTAGCCATACCTAGGATGTAGTTTAAGACTCTCATCGGGTTTGCTGTGCAATGATCAAAAATAACTTAGTGTCCTTACTTGAGTCTAGCTCACCTCTTGATTATCCTATCCTAACACCTTTGGTATCGTTCATTTCATTATGTGCATCATTAGAGGCTGGCCTCATTCATTCTTTGGGAACTTTAACTTTAACCAACATAGATCATGTGATCATCGTAAAATCCAGTGTCTGCACCACACCGAAAAGAGGTGGAATCACTGGCCAAAGTGACCCAAAACATGCTAGCCTATATAGGGGATTGAACCCCGCTAGATCCCTATATTGACAGTATAGGTTCAAAGACTAGGAGATATAAGGAGACCCATACCCGGCATGCCGGACAGTCTCATCGCATGAGAGTTATGTGAACATCTGCTCTTCCCGAAAGAAGGCATCACCGCTCATAGCTAGCCTATCGGTGCTCAGTATAAAGTTCCATTACATTCAACTCATACATCATGGAAGCTGTCTTCTAGTATGAGGACATCATAGCTCATTAGATGATTTTTGATCTCATCATTAGTATTAAGTACACATTAATCTCAATACTTTCATTAGAGTGTTCATAGAGACTGGTCTCTTTATTAACTTTACACTCTCATAGGTGAGTACGTTTTGGTAACCTTTACTTAGGCTCATTTGAGATTGCTCTCATCTTTCACATTAGCCTCTTATCGTGTTGTCAACATATTCATTAGCTTTAGAACATTTGCTCTTCATATTTACTCACCCCTTTTAACGTGAATGTTCATTTCATCGTATACCAATGCACTTGGCCATTTAGTGTGTTTCACACTCTTACTTGACCCTTCTAGGGTTTCATTATTTCGTTACATACATCTTAGGTTCACTTACTTTAAACGTATGCTAGACTTATGGTTCTATACATACAAGCCTTGAGACTTCATTCATAGTTCGTTTAAGTGATTCATATCTTCCTAAGATTATGTGGTACAAGACTTATGGATCTTGTAAGTATGCCAAGATCTCGATTTCGATCTATGTAGGCAACATTATTTTTAACATTTATTCACGTATGACTTATGTATCAATACGGAATTTGGGAAAGGGAACCCAATTTCGAATCCCTTGGACAACACTTATATTTTTATTTGGGGACCCAAGATCGAGCCCCAACGCCTTCATTTTATTTTTCCTTAATTTCTCTCTTCATTTTTCGTTCATTGGGACTGAGAGGCTGTGGGATCGAACCCCCACAACCTCATTTTATTTTTATTTCCTTCTTTTTAATTTCTCTCCTTTTGGCCGAGGGGGTGTGGGTTCGAACCCCCAAAGCCCCACTTTAATTTTTCTCCTTAATTTCCCTTGGTTCTGCCTAGTGATCTTGGGTTCGATTCCCACACGCCTCAACCTTTTAGTTTTTTCTTTTTTTATTCCTCCTTAAATCTGACTGAGAGGTGGTGGCTTCGAATCCCACTCCTCTCATTTCTTATTTTAATTATTTCATTTTCGGATCAAGGCACATGGGTTCGAATCTCACATGCCACATTATCTTTTTCTCACATTATTTCAATGATTTTTAACATGGTGAGGTCACGGGTTCGATTCTCAATGGCCTCACACATTTTAATTCATTTTTACATAGCATGATAATCCCCTTAGCTTTGCCGAAACTCATCAACAAGATGCTGGAAAGTTTTGCAGCCTATGTTCTCACTTCTTTCACATTAAATGTTTAGACGTTTTAAGTAGTTTTTAGTGAGTTCTTTAGGTGCATTTTCATGGATTCATTTGACTATTAGTTGAACTCAAATCAGCATTTTTACATCACTTATGAACGTCATGATTTAAGCAAGTTTGTGCACATGAAATACAACTATAAACATGTCAATTTTCGAACTTAAATCCGAGAGTGTATATCTACACATTGCACACACATCATTTTTCACATAATTTCGGACAACATGCTCAAGATTCACATAATTCCGAACATACATACATAAACATAATCATCACGAAAACACATTACATTCCTAAGTTCTACCAGCAAACAAACCCAACCTATGATTCGATGGGAGCTAGTGACAAGGACATGCAATGGGGAACAACCCTAGTTTTCGGAATAGATTCGTCTCAAACTTAAGGGTCTCTTGGGAAAGGGACCAAGAGTAATAAAACCCATACCTTATTTTGATGTTCAAACCTTGAACTTGCTTCACAAAGCTTCTCCAAACGCACGTCCAAATCCAACAGCTTCAACACCAACTCGACGGAAAAACCCATCCCTTTTGCTTAACGTTTTTGATTATGTTTTGATTATATTTTTCGTGTGAGTTCTTCAAGTGTGAAGAACTTCAGTAATTTTTCTGTTTTTTTACTTTTGTTTGGCAGAGAAACATGAAAGAGAAGTGGAGAGACGTGAGAGACTAGTTTTAGGATTAGGAGTTTTAGTTTGGAAATTAGTCAAACTAGGACTCCTTATTAATTTAATAAAAATCTGATTTTACTTTTTCTTAAATCAGCTAATGAATATTAATCAATTAAATTAATTTACCAATTTAAATAAAAACAATTTAAATCATTGCTTCCACCTAAATTCGAACCCGGTGGAGCAAGACTTCACTCAAAGGCCAATTTTCGGCCATCTCTTCCCAAAAAGCCCCTCCACCTTATTAATTAAATAATTAATTACATATTTAGGGTAATTACGATACTACCCTTAGCCTGAAAAAAGACCATTTTACCCCTAGACCCTCCAAACCTAAGTTTTTCCCTTTTTAAGTCCGGTAAAGACTCATTCTAGTAAATCTTCGTTTCGAGAGCCCTACATGGCTGGACCCAACCTTTTCTAGCTCAACTAACTCCCCAAGATAGTTGGCTTGGCTGTAGCAAGGGTTCAGAGGTCTGGTTTTACGCGCATCAATCCGTGTTAACCCGGTCTAATCGTAGGCATTCTAGACACATGAAGCATTACTTAGGATATCCATTTTTAGGGTTGTTACACGAACAGCCACACTCACCACACGTCTTTCGTCCACATTGGGCATTTCCATTATGGCCCTTCTTGGGAAGGCCAGATCCTGAGTCTAGCGCCTTAGACCACTTGGCCATCCTAATTCTTGTGTGTATTCTTCTACGCGTTCACACAAGAAGGACGTTAGATACTTAGAATGACACAAAGTGTCAAAACTCTAGATAGCACGATAAAGAGTAGAATAAGGGAAAATTTCCTATCATCGCGTAGTCTCTAAGTCATGATTGTGGCGCACTTCACAACCATAAGTCAGAAACTACGTAACGTGGTTGTGTTGAGCTTTAGTTCCTAGGTAATTTAACCTCATGCTCTAATACCAAGTTTGTAACGACCCAGATTCTTGAATCCGAATCGCCACCGGCGTCGTTAACCTCTCAGAGGTCGCAGACAAGCCTAATCTTGCATTCATCACATTCATCTAGTTAAATTTGCGGAAAATTTAAAACATTTTATAAGTATGAATTTTACTTAAACTTCATATAGTCATTACGTATTAAACATTATATACTAAGATCAACATCAATAGACAACTATCTAATATCAAGAACATTTCAAAACAAACGATGAATAGAATATATTAAGTTGCCAAAACGGCCTTACATCAAAAGGTTCGAAATGAAATGTGAAAGAAACGCTAGCGACAACATCCACTAGCTATGTCAATATATAAACCTAGACTAAGACTGTATCATCCTCGAAATCAAGAGTATTTACCAAATGGTTTGGAGAAACGCTAAAGTCCAAACCGCTGCAAGTGTCGTTAATCTGTCCTCTGACCTGCACCTATAAAAGTAGTAAATAGTAGGGGGTTAGTACACCACTTGTACTAAGTATGGGTGTATGCACACATACACATAAAGCTATGCATGAACAATGAAAGCTCTTCCTAAGCAACATGCCATTTCTGGAAAGTCTAGTCATTAGACTTTCCTAATTCGTTAGTTGTGAATTGTGGTATGAATATGATGTATTTTAATGCATTCAAAGCACACAAATCATTTTCTATATGATTACAAGACATTAGTATCATCAACATAATTTTAGAACCACTCGGGCGAAGATTTGAATTTTTGATCCTCCAAACCCAAGAGCCCCTTTTTTTCCACACTTATTTTTATTTTCAGTCTGTTTCCTCTTCTTGTTATGTAGTTCAATAATTCCTTTAGTCATATGTTTTACTTACAAGTACAATGATTCATTGTAGTCCCATACCCACAATGAATCAAGTAAGTAATTCAAGAGATTTAGGAAATGACTTAACTACAATTTGGGGCATGAATATATTTATAAGTCAATACTCATTGACTATACTCATTCTTTAGTTGATTGCATAATGTGCATAGTTCTTGGGGAATATCATTAAATCTTATGATCTTGCTTACTTTGGGCATGAATGTCACAACCCGGATTCTGGAATCTGAATCGCACCCAGCGTTGTTGACCTTTCATAGGTCGCAGACAAGCCTACTTACGTCGTCATTATATTCATTAGGTTAATTATAGCGGAAAATTTGAAAATTTTTGTTTTGTTTGAAGTGTACATAGACTTCATAGTTACAACATGCATATGCGTATAAAGAAGTTATTGCTCATGTGTATCAACCATCTAATAAAGAATCATTCAATCTGGAAATAAATAGTCTTATAGCATAAGTAACAATTGCCAAAATGGCACCATTACATAAGTCAGAACAAAATAGGAAAGAAATACTAGTGGAACATGCTCCACTAGCCTAAACCTATTACTAAGCTATAAACATAACGACAGGCATCCTCGAATGCATGAGAACCTACCAAGTCCGGATGAAAAGCTCTGATGTCCGAACAGCTAAAATGAATATCTTCAACACACTCCTGAATCTGCACCTAAAATAGTATAATGTATGGGATTAGTACACACTTGTACTAAGTATGGGTGTATGCAAGTACACATCAAGGACATGCATGATTAAGAAGAGCTCTCTCCTAATGATATGAATTATGGAAAGCCAAGTCAGTTGGACTTGCCAAATCAGATTAGGAAAGTCATGTTATGAGAGTGACATGCATCATCATTCTTTTCATATTGCACCCAGCACATAACATATTTCATATAGCACATACATATATCACATATCATTCATTTATATACCATGAGACCTTGGAATCATGGATTTAACATTAGGACTTCCCAAATGAGGGCACAACATATGGGACCTCAACTTGGGAGCCTTCTTTAGCAAACACAGAGTCTGCTTCTTTCATTCATACGTATGTCACATTATTCATTTCATTAATTCGTAGGCTAATGTAAACACCAGCTATACCTAGGATGAAGTTTAAGACACTCATCGGGATCATGAAGTGCAATGACCAAGAATGACCTAATGTCATTACCTGAATCTGGTTTCACCTCATGATTGTCTTGCACATACGTCTTCAGTATCATTCATTTCATTATCTTTCATACTTTGAGGAACTTCAACTTTAACCGACATAGATCATGTGAGCATCATGAAATCCGGTGTCTTCGCCACACCGAAAAGAGGTGGAGTCACTGGCCTAGATGAAACAAAAACATCCCTAGCTTGCTTAGGTGGAAAACCACTGGCTAGTTCCCTATGTTGGCAGCATAGTTCAAAGACTAGGAGATTTAGGGAGACCCATACCCACCTCGGTGGACATTCTCATCTCATGAGAATTAGGTGAACCTCCGCCCTTCTCGAAAGAAGGCATCACCACTCATAGCTAGCCTATCGGTGCTCCGTTTAAAGTTCCTATTTACATTCAACTCATACATCATCGAAGCTTGCTTCTAGAATGAGGTAGTCATAGCTCATTAGATGATTTATCATCTCTTTTTTACGTATTAAGTGTGAATTGTCCTTACACTTACATATAGAGTGTTATTGAGACTTGTCTCTTATTATTCAACACTCTCTTAGATGAGTACTTTTGGTGACCTTATATTGGCGTAGGTACAACTTGTCTCACTTGCACTAGCCTCATATTGTGGTGCCACCCTGTTCTTTCTTAAGATCTTCTCATTTCATCTTTACTCACCTTTCATTATTTGTTCAACGGTTAACATAGATATGCTCTCTTAGAAATTGCATTTAGTGACATTGTTTTTTAGGCTTAGATACAGATTGTCTCACTTGCACTAGCCTATCATCATATATTCACTCTTTTCTTTACATATTAACTATGAATTCATTCTTAACACTTTGTTTTGGAATATGTTTGAGACTTGACTCCTACATAATTCTACACTCCCATAGGTGAGTACATTTGGTAACATTTACTTAGGCTTTGTTGAGACTTGTCTCACCATTCATCTTAGCCTCTTATCATGTTATCACTGTTTTCATTAGCATCATAGTATAATATAATTACTCACCTCATTACGTGAATGTTCATTTAATAATCTTACCATTAACTCATGTTCTTACCCAATTCGGGTTACTCATAATTGACTAAGTGTTTCATGACCATCTAAGTATATGTTGTGTAAGACTTATGCATTTTACACATGCAGCCAAGGGACCCAAGTTCAATCCCGAGTGGCTGCATTTTATTTAATTATATGTGAGACTTATGTGTCTCCCAATTTCGGCCAAGAGGACCCATGTTCGAATCCCTTTGGCAGCACTTTATTTTTAATTATTTAAAGTGTTAACTGTCTCCATAAATTCGGCCAAGAGGACCCATGTTCGAATACCTTAGGCAGCATCTTATTTTTAATTATTTAGAGTGCTAAGTGTCTTCCTAAATTCGTCCAAGAGGATCTGGGATCGAATCCCAGTGGCCTCATCTTTTTTATTACTTTATTTTGGTGTGAGATTTATGTATCTCACACCCTTGGACAAGGAGCCAAGTTCGAATCCCCCCCCTCCCTCACTATTTTCCTTTTTTCTTTTAATTCTAGACTTCTTCAACCTACCCAAGTTCGAATCCCCTCTCTCACCCTATTTTCTTTTATTTTATTTTAAGGTTTAATCTCTTAGTATTAGGACCTTAAGGTCTCGAGTTCCATCCTCAATGGCAGCATATATTTTTCTTCATTTTTACTAGAGACTAGCCGAAACTATACTCCATTAACATATGCCTTTAATTCACTTTCTTTGCATTCATCTTAGGCGTTTTAGCTTAGAGTTTTGCATAAACTTTTAGCCAATTAATTAAGAAATTTACCTTTATTTTCTGTTTCATGAACATCACGATTTCATCATCATATGTTAATAACACAACAAATGCATAGAACCTAATTCACCACTTTCTTAAAAACAATCTGTAATATGCTTCTCATGATAATTAGCATTATTGTGTACATAAAACATACATACAGTCGGACACACATAAAATGATCATACGCTGTCCGGAAACATCACATTACACACAATTACAAACGTTCCTAAGATTGTCTATCAGCAAACATACCAATGCATGCATCACTTTTCAGAGGATCTAATGACAGGGGCATGCAACGGGGGCAACCTTAGTTTTCGAATGGAATACCTACTGAACCTTAGGGGACTCTTGGGAGAGGGACCAAGAGAGAAGAAAACCCATACCTTTTCAGCCTTTACAACCAGCCACAACTACACGCCTCCACCCACACACAAACCTTTCTTCCGAGCTTTGATTTTTGTTCCCAAGTGAAGTTCTTTACTTATAACACTTCGGCGTACGAATTTTTCCTTTTATTTTTGATGATGCAGCCAAGAATACGTTTAGAACAGTGAGTATTGATACGCTCAAACTTACTTCTCAAATAAGAAGTAAAGCGGTCGTAACAAGTAAAGAACCCAACTAATGAGGTTGGGGTCGATCCCACGAGCAAAATGGTTCAGACTTAACTTTATTCTATTATTACTTCTATTTAGTCAACTATTTTCCGAAAAACAAATAACTAAAGGGGTTTTTGGAGTAATGAAAGTAACTAACTAAATTAAAGTAAACAACTAACAGGTTCAATTATTGGAGTTTAATTAAGTGATGAGAGTAACTAGGGCTTAAGTGTTCCCCACAGGCTCCTAATTCGGTAATTCTAACTATAACAATTCTTTCCTAATATCTTGCATGCAAAGTTATAAGTTAGGTATCTCTAAATCCTTGGTCCGGCATCAAGAGAATTTCACTCCGCACCTTGGTCCGGCTACGTGTGTTGCTTTACTAAACCTTATATTTACCTCATAATAAGCATCATAATCGATATTTGACTAAGTTGTTACTTCGTACCAATCGACACTAGCCTATTAGATAGTATACACTAAATCTACCTTGATAATTCTTTTCCTATTTTCTACCTCCTTGGTCCGGCAAGTAGCATTAAGGCGAGTTCTAACATTGGCCATCCGGTTAAAAGACTTCTAAACTAAAGAATTATCAATACATGCAAGACACTATTCTGGAATTGTTATTTCAGCTAGATTTTACCTTGTTATTTACCCATGGTTCCCACAACCCTAGTTATGGAGTTTAGTTACCCATGCTAATAATCACACAATTAATATTGATAATATAAGAATTCATGCACTTACTTTAATGAGAATGAAGAAAATCCAGAAATTCACTTTAATAATTCACAAAAACACTAGCAATCGATTCCGGAAAAGTATGATAAAATCCCAAAATCAAGAGTTCAACACTTAAACAATAAAACTGAAAATTATCCAAAAGTCTAACCCCAAAAACGAGGTTTTTCAAACTATTTATAATAAACAAAACCTAATAAAAAAGGGAATCTAATTAAGGAAAATCTGCCAAAAACGCGTCTGAGTCGATGACCCTTGTGACGGACCGTCGTGGCCACGACGGCTCCGTCGTTCCATACTTAGCACATATCTCTGCTGCTTTCTTCATCAACTCTTTGTTACCCTCGACGGACAGGTATGACGGACCGTTGCAAGCACGACGGTCCGTCGAGGGGTTCCATTCCACAACACTTAGAAACTTCTTGAAATTGGGTACAGGGACTACTCTCTGACAACCACGACGAATGTGCAGGACGGACTGTCGTGGCTATGACGGTCTGTCGTAAGCTTCCGTAGTCCCACACTTGGTCAGACTTCCCGAAATTCCTTCAGCAGCTATTTTCTTCTCACTACGGCTGCCACTTACGGACCATCACAGTCACGATGGATCGTCGTAGGCTCCGTAGGTGGTCACTTCTGCAATTTCTGCTCAAATTCTCCGCGTTCTCCTTTGGACATATTTCCTGTAAATAAAGAGAAAACTACATCAAAAATTAATAGAAAAAGTCTTTCGACCCACACTAAACTTAAGGAAAAAGCATTGAAAGTACCGTGAAACCACGGTACATCAACACCCTCAACTTAAATTTGTTGTTTTTCCTCAAGCGATGCACTATGACTCACTACAAAATCTTTGTACAAGAGTATCCGTATTTTAGCCTTCGCAATCATTTGGCTATTAATCCCAATTATTCTCATTATGTTCATGCATGCTATCACTATTAGGCTTGAATTATGTGGATCAGCCCATGACACAGACTCACTACACACTGACACTTATCCTCTTTGATTTCTCACCAAGGTGCTAATTTTTCCCGTATTGCCACTAGTGTCCTCACTTCAAACTAACATCCTCATTTTTCACACAATGACTTCAGTTTTAGTATAAGGATTACTTTTCAACACTCGTTCTCAGAACAACTTCATAACTCATTTATACATATTGCCATAGGCTTGCCCTTATTTTCACTGCTTAAAGTTCGCCATAACAACTCTTAGGATCACGATAGGACTTTCTTAGCTTGTAACATAGGCTCAGGGTCAGGTAGGGTATATTTAGGTATACTTTAGTGACTTGTTGCCCTTCTTGACATATCGGCTAAGTGTACTACATTTTTATCATTTTATTTCTCCCTATTCCTCAATTTTCTTTTCACCTTGCTATTCTCCATTTCTTCTCTTTATGTGTAAGTGACTTCTCTTTTCTTGTGTTTATTCTATTTTAGATAAAAAAAATTAATTCACTTTTGTGTTCTTCTTTCTTCCTCTTTATTCTTTCAACCCCACTTTTCAGAGTATTCCTCATAACAGCCACCCTCAACTCATGATTTTGCCATGAGTCGAGGTTCACAATACCCATGGTTGGGTCAGGGCCACGATAAGGTTGCTTTCTGCATTATCTACCCTCAACTTATGCCTTTGGCATAAGCTGAGGTGCACATGTCCAAGAAGGGATCAGGGCCAACACATTCCTCCCAGAGAAGATCAGTTGGGGTGAAAAAGAAAGATCTATTTTAAGCTCAAATCATTTGGATCAATAAGGGATTAAGTTCATTTGGTTTTCTGTTATTTTAGGCTCAAGATTGACTATTTCGAACAAGGGCCTATGATCCTTTCCTAATTGTTTATTACGGCTTACTTTTAGCAGGACTAACGAGGCAAGTTCTAGCTCAGTACCAATGGTGGATCATTCAACTTTTCCTCACAATCACTTGACATCTCATTACTCTAGATTATCAGTCACCTAGTTCGAATCTTAGATTTAGGGTCATGCAGTAGTGTATCTCTATGTCATGCTTAGAGTCACACATTTATCAATTACTATGCCTAGTCATGAATCATTTTCATTACATCAGGATATCATTTCTGTTTTAGCCATCTTGCTTCAGAGTTATACTATGTACACAAGATATAAACATGTTGGTTCAACAATAAAAGTAATCAGTCTCTTGGGGAAAAAGAACACAGGCAAGAAAACCCCAAGAGAGGATCGTGAATTGGGCTACTCAGACTTTACCCTAGCACTCACTTTACATTGACCCCACCCCCAAAAAATATATGCAATTGTCCCCAATGCATAAAAGAATCTAAAATAATCAAGTGGTAGGTGAAGCAAACCTGAGGCGCAAAGCGCCGGCGATCTACAAGCTGGTGGGTCCGGTGTCCCAGAACCCACTCCCTCAGTAGTCTGGACACCCTCAGTAGTGTCCTCAGCAGCAACAGCACCATCAGTAGTGCCTCTCTCCTCCTCAACAACTCTGGAGCTAGATGCCCCAGCAGCCAACTGTATGGTCCTCAACTGACGGGCCTCCTCATCAGCAATCGAGGCTCTCCTTGCAGCCTCCAACTCTTGGTGCTCCTTCTTCCGCGCCCTAGCTTCATCCTCATCTTGATCTCTACGCCTCTTGGCATGCTCTCGTGGGGGAGGTGGTGGCACATCAGTAGTGGCGAATAGGGCAGCCATCACCGTGTCCTTAGTAGGCTCTGCAGAAGGGGCCTCAGACTCGGGCACCCTAGCCTCTAGAATCATGTCCAGGTCCGCTCTCAGACTCTCTACAGCAGCCTGAAGGGTCGACACGTCCACCGGAGGGTCTGGCCGGGCTAGCACCCGCAACTCAAAAGCGTTCAGGCACTGATGAACCTGCAGGATCTTCCTCTCCGTGTGCTGGTCCATCTTCCGCTCCATGCGCTCCTCCGCCTCAGCAATAGACCTCTGCATCCAGGGCTGGATGTGATGCAGAAGTGTGGCCATTTGGGCCTCAAGTTTCTGGACCTTAGCAAGTGGGACCAGAGTAATGGAAGGAGTCGAGCTAGAGGAGCTCGGGGCGGTGCTACCACCCGGGATATACTCGACCGGGGTGGTGTCAGTAGGCTCAGATATAGCCTGGGTAGCCGCTCGGGCTTGCTCTACTGTATCCGCCAGGTTCTCACCAAGCGGAGGCACCTCCGGGCAGGGCCCTCTGTGTGGAGCCAACTCATTGGCCTCATCCCTGATGAGGCCGATATCAACATTGCCCGGCGGGGTCTTGAGCTGATCTATGTGCCAAATGGGCACACCTGCGGACCTGCACAAAGAAAACACCATGCAAGGAAATAGGTAAGTAGTAGTGACCTTGAAGGCCCTCTCGTGCATGACCGCCTGCAGAAGCCAAGCGAAGTCCACCTCGAACCCCGCTATCATCGCTGCCATCAGAACTGCCCCATCCCATATGACAATATTGTCTGCAGCAGTGGGGGAAAGGCAGTGGCTAACTATCAACCATAAAAACTTGGCCGTGAAGGTCAGGTTAGCCTTCTTGATGGCTCCTTTCGGCTCAAGTACCCAGTCAGCAGCCTCTCCATCAACGGACAAATACTGGGGCATCCATCTCTTGGTGGTTTCTCTCAACTCTAGCTCACGCAAGAACCGTCAATCTTTAACCAGTTTCCACCGGTAGTCAAACTCGGCGTTGAGAGGAGTCCTGGTGGCATCAACATCCTCGCCGTATAGGTACTGGCGGATGGCTGGCAAGGAGATGTCTACCCGCTTGCCGCGGACTCGGATGTGATCCAGTGGGTCCTATTTGGCGGGGGCAGCCCACTTATCAATCTGGGATTGGAGAGTCGCCACATACGAGGCGTAGAACTCTCTGACCAACTTCTCACTGTATCGGCCCAAAGCACGAGTCGTCCAATTTAGTCGGTGCCTGGTGAAGAGTGCATGGATATCCGGCATGGTGGGGAGACTCCCCATAAGGACCCGCCTCTCCAATGTAAGGGTCCGGGTCATGACTCCCTTATCATTCAGCAGCTTGGCGTCGGAGTACACCTGTTGCTGCCCCTCAACACACCACCGGTTGGGCTAATCGGCAACTGGGGCGGGGACTCCAGTCTGTGGTACTGGAGTGGTATCAGCACTGTCGGACTCATCAGACGAGGTAAACTGGGATGCGGTGGATGGAGTAGAAGCCTCCTCAGATCCGGATACTTCTTCTGAACCCGACACTTCCTCAGAACCGGAAGCATCCCTGGTGTGTGCAGCAGACCCAGAAGGCGTACCGGTCAGTGTGCACTCCTCTTCAGACTGGGAGGCAGTGACTACGCTGGGCTCCACCTTCGTGGGCATGGCTCTGGTGGTACGTGCAGCCCGTGTAGGAGTGACAGTGCATGGGGGCACGTATTCGGGGTCACGCTCATCGTCAGAGATAATGACCAGTCGGGCAGATGGCGAGATGGACTTTGAACGCCCTCGTGAGTACACGAGATCTTGCTTAGGTGCCATTAGTGTTAGTACCTGAAAAGGACACAATTAGTACCAGTAGAAGAAAACAAGACATGCATGATAAGAAAACAAATACGTAAAACCAAATCTGAAATGGTATTGTTGTAGTATCTGTGCTACACGACAGACCAATTGATTGTCTGTCGTGAGCATGACGGACCGTCATGGGGGTCCGTCATGAAATACTTGGGAAAATATTTGGAGACTCTCAGAAAGAAAGTCTCTGACAGTCATGACGGTTATGCAGGACGGACCGTCGAGGGCACGACGGTCCATCGTAGAGGTCCATCGTTGGACACTTAGAAAAAATTTGAAGACCCTTAGGAATAGGGTCTCTAACAACCATGACGGTTGTGCAGGACGGACTGTCGAGGGCACGATGGACCGTCGAGGGCACGACGGTCCGTCGTAGAGGTCCATCGTTGGACACTTAGAAAATTTTTTGAGACCATTAGGAATAGGGTCTCCGACAACTATGACGGTTGTGCAGGACGGACCATCGAGGGCAACGGTCCATCGTAGAGGTCCACCGACGGACACTTGGAGAAACTTTTGAGACCCTTAGGAATAGGGTCTTTGACAACCATGACGGTTGTACAGGACGGACCGTCGAGGGCACGACGGTCCGTCGTAGAGGTTCATCGATGGACACTTAGAGAAAATAAATGGGGATTGGTGGGATAGACCCCACGACATTCCGTCGCGGGCACAACGGTCCATCAACGGGGTTTCGTTCTGTCCTTCAGTGACTTAACTGAGGATGCCTCAATCGTCTTTTAAAATTCTAATATAAAGAACACTCATCAACCCACTAATTCTAACCAAATTACCCAGCATACTAGCAATCCTAAAGCAATAATTTCTCGAGTTTTAGCATGCCAATTTGGAATACTATCAACCTAGGTCAGAAACAATTTTCTGAAACATACTCCCCCCTGTTTGATTTAGTAAACACAACACCCACATCATTTTTACTATATGAAGGGTCTTAAGGCACGTAGGATGAACGGGGTGAGTTCTTAACATGCAATAGGGGTCAATTTTCGAAGACCAAACATTCAGAAACACCATATGGTATGGGAAAACCAAAATGACATGTAGATGAGTTAGAGATCAGAACCACATACCTGATACTTGGAGAAGATGAAAAGAAAGTAAGGCACACAACTCTGGTGATCAGCAGACGAACAGTTGACTCCGACCGGCAGATTACTTGAAGAAGCAGGGAGTTTGGGAAAGGGAAGATTAGGGGAATTTTGGAAGGGATGGGGAATCTGATGTTTTGGGGAGAGGAAAAGAGTGCTAGGGAGTTGAAGAGGGAGTAAATGGGGGAAATGAGGGAAAGAAACGGTTAGAATGAAGAGGTGGGAAGTTAAGAGGTTTAAAAACTTTTAATATTCGCGGTCGGGTCGGGTCAGGTTTACGGGTATTGATGCGATGAGTCCCCGTCGATGGTCCATCACAGGTGTGACGGTCCGTCATGGGGTCCGTCATGGGTACCCTAATTTAGAAAATATGAAAAAACTTACCTGGGCACGACGGATGCTTGCGATGACGGTCCGTCGATGAGTCCGTCAATGAGTTCTACAGACCAATTTTCTGCAGATTTTCTGGTGATGTGATATCTGCAAATTTAACACCCATGAAGCTATTCTTTTTATACTTTTTGGACACTTATTTTTTTTTGGACACGGACCCTAAACTACGCTCTAGCCAACACTTCTAACAAAAAGAAAAGCAAAGAAAATGCAACTATTACTAAAAAGTCAAAAAAAAAACTATAGTTGGCTTAGAGGATACATATTGGGTTGCCTCCCAACCAGCGCTTGATTTAACATTGCAGCACGACGGAGGACACTTGGTTACTCAGACTTCATCAAGATGGTATGCCTCGATCACTTCATTCGCCGTTTCACCATGCCCCAGATAGATTTTGATTCGTTGTCCGTACACCTTAAACCGCACACCCTCCTTGTTTTCCAACTCAACCGCTCCGTGAGGTAATAGTTGGGTGATCAAGTAAGGGCCAGTCCATTTGGACTTGAGTTTGCCTGGAAACAAGCGCAACCTAAAATTGAATAAAAGCACAAAATCCCCAACCATAAAATTGCGTTTCTCAATCTTTTGGTCATGGTACTTCTTCATCTTTTCTTTGTAGAGGGCTGAACTTTCATAAGCTTTTAGGCAAAATTCATCGAGCTCATTCAACCCATTTAACCTCTGTTCTGCAGCTTCATTCCAATCCATTTACAACTTCTTCATTGCCCACATGGCTTTTTGCTCTAATTCAACCGGTAAGTGACAAGCCTTCCCATATACAAGTTGGATATAGGGACATACCTATGGGAGTCTTGTATGATGTCCGGTATGCCCAAAGAGCATCATCAAGCCTCCTTGACCAATCCGTTCTATTAGCGTTCACCGTTTTTGACAAAATCTGTTTGATCTCCCTATTTGACACCTCAACTTGCCCACTAGTTTGAGGATGGTAAGGAGTGGCCACATTATGGCGAACCCCATATTTCTCCAGTAATCCCTGAAACAATTTGTTGCAAAAGTGGGATCCCCCATCACTAATAATACCCCTTGGGGTGCCAAATCGGGAAAATATATTCATTTTCAAGAACGCGGTAACACTCTTCCCTATATTATTTGCGAGTGCGATAGCTTCCACCCATTTAGACACATAATCAACCGCTACTAGAATGTACTTCATCCCATGAGAACTCACAAAAGGACCCATAAAGTCAATACCCCACACATCAAATAACTCAATCACAAGAATAGGATTTAAAGGGAGCTCTTGCTTTCTTGAAATGCCGCCATCTCTTTGGCATCTATCACATGCCTTGGCGAACTCATGAGCGTCTTGATGAATAGTTGTCCAATAGTAGCCACGTTGTAAGATCTTGTGAGCGGTCCGGATACCACTATGATGTCCACCTACGGGTGAAGAATGGCATGCCTCCAAAACACTCAACATCTCAACTTCTGGCACACAACCCCCGAATAAGCCCATCGGCACAACTCCTATATAAGTATGGTTCATCCCAAAAGAACTTCTTCACATCGTACATGAACTTTTTCCTTTGATGAAAGGACAAGTACGGTGGGACAGTATCGCTAGCCAGATAATTCACAAAATCTGTGAACCATGGAATCAAGTCTTAAGAGGCGGCCAGTACATGCTCATCAGGGAAAGTATCATCAATTTCAGTCTTATCCCTCAACTCTCTCACAGCTTCATCTTCTAAACGGGACAAGTGATCAGCGACTTGATTCTTGGTCCCTTTTCTATCTCTCACCTCAAAGTCAAATTCTTGTAATAGTAACACCCAACATCCAACGAATCAACCTCGGTTTCGCATCCTTATTTGCCATCAAATATCTCAAAGCAGAATGATCAGTATGCACTATAACTCTAGTGCCTAGCAAATAGGAGCGAAATTTCTCGAAAGCAAATACTACTGCAAGGAGCTCTTGCTCAGTCACTGTGTAGTTCTTTTGGGCTTCATTGAGGGCTTTACTAGCATAGTAAATGGGGTGAAGGATTTTGTCCCTTATTTATCCCAATACCACACCAAGAGCAACCCCACTAGCATCGCACATCACCTCAAATGGAATGCTCCAATCTGGAGAAATAATGATGGGTGCAGACACCAACTTTTCTTTCAACTCACCGAATGTCTTAAGACAGGATTCATAAAAATAAAATTTACACGCTTTCTCAAGTAACTTGCACAACGGATGCGCAATTTTTGAAAAATCCTTGATGAACCTCCGGTAAAAACCTACATGCCCAAGAAAGCCTCTCACACCTTTTACAGAGATAGGTGGGGGAAGTCTCTCTATTACCTCGACTTTAGCTCGATCAACCTTTATACCCTTCTCTAAAATGCGATGACCCAATACAATACCCTCTTTCACCATGAAGTGGCATTTTTCCCAATTTAGTACTAGATTGCAGTCTTCACACCTCTTAAGAACCTCAGACAAATGACTCAAACACCGCTCAAAGGAGTCACCAACCACAGAAAAATCATCCATAAACACCTCAATAGTTTCCTCCACCATATCGGAGAATATAGACATCATGCATCTCTGAAATGTGGCGGGCGCATTGCACAACCCAAACAACATTCTCTTAAATGTGAAGGTCCCATATGAACAAGTAAAGGTGGTTTTCTCTTGATATTCCAGTGCAATAGAAATCAGATTGTACCCCGAATAACCATCAAGAAAATAGTACCACCGTTTTCCGGCAAATCTATCCAACATCTGATCCATGAAGGGCATGGGAAAATGGTCTTTTTTGGTCCATGCATTTAATTTCCGGTAGTCCATACACACCCTCCATCCAGTCGCCGGTCTCATTGGAACAAGTTCATTTTTCTCATTGGGGACCACGGTCATTCCCCCTTTCTTAGGTACACACTGAACAGGGCATACTCAACTACTATCAGCGATCGGATATATTACTCCGGCATCCAACCACTTAATAATTTCCTTCTTCACTACCTCTTGCATAGGTGGATTTAAGCGTCTGTGGTGCTCAATACTTGGCTTATGATCGGGCATCAGTTGGATTTTATAGAACAAATATCGGGAGGGATCCAAATAATATCCGCAATAGTCCACCCAATAGCTCTTTTGAACCTTTTTAACACTTTCACCAAACTCTCAAATTGTTGTACATTCAGATCTGATGCAATGATTACCGGCAAAGTGTCACCATTTCCTAAGAATTCATACCTCAGATGAGGTGGTATAGCTTTTAGTTCTAATTTTGGAGCCTTCTCTATAGATGGTTTCATGGGTGGAGACTCGCGATTCTTCATATCTAACTCATATTTCTTCGATTTAAACTGAACATCACCTCGATCAAGTGTCGCGACCAATGACCCATACTCTTCAATTCAATTGCTATCAAAATTCATGATCACTGCCGCTAGTGCTTCTACACCCAGACGTTCTTTAATTTGTACCTCAGATGACTTTTCAACTTTGTAGGATATGGCAGACACCGATTGGAGATCACTACTCTGCCTCATGGACCTACAAATGTTGAAGGTCACTTCTTCATTGTTTAACCGAAATTTCATCTGCCCTTTTTTATATCAACCAAGGCTCTACCCGTAGCAAGGAATGGCCTCGCAAGAATAACAGGCACCTCAAAATTGACCTCACAATCAAGAATAACAAAATTGACCGGAAATATGAACAACTCCACTTTTACTAGCACATCGTGGAGTATCCCAATATGCCTTTTTACTGTTCGATCGGCCATCAGTAGCCGCATCGCAGTGGGCTTTGGATAACCCAAACCCAACTTCTTGTAAATCGAGAGGGGCATGAGATTTATGTTTGCCCCAAGATCACATAATGCTTTCGCAAAATGTAATAACCCGATTGTACAAGGAATAGTGAAATCACCCGGATCTTCTTTCTTTTGCACTAGAGATCTTATAGCAATAGCACTACAGTGCTGCATTCTATCATCATCCTCAAAAGTGACCGATCTTTTCTTCGTAACCTGATCCTTCATGAACTTGGCATAACCAGGCATTTGTTCTAGAGCTTCTACGAAAGGGACATTGATGGAAATTTGTTTCAACATCATTATAAAATGCCGGTATTTACCATCCTCGGTCTTTTTCACTAATCTTTGTGGAAAGAGGGGGGGGTCTAGGCATGGGAGTCACCTTTTTGGGCATTTCAACATCTTTTCCCGTTTTATCTTCTAATTCACCACTAACCTTCACCACCTTATCATCATCTCTTATCACCTTTTCTACATCAGACGGCATAGGTGGTTCAATGGTCTGCTTACCACCCCGAGTAGTGATTGCCATACAGTGTCCATTATTTTTTGGATTTTGGACAGTGTTGCTAGGGAGAGTACCCGGTTGCCGTGTGTTCACAGTCGCAGATAATTGGTCCATTAGCAACTCAAGCTGCTTAATCGAGATTGCATGTGTATAAACTTTCTGCCCAATACCCGCTAAGTCACTCCTTAACTCTTTAGTGTGCTCATCACTAGCATCAAACCTCCTCATCATTTTGTGCAACATATCCTCAACTCGTGCCATACTACCTCCACCATCCCTAGGAGCAACTTCACGATTTTGAGGAGGAACATAGGGCCCACTCCGATCATTTCTGTTACCATATTTACCCCGGTTGAAGTTGTTGTCGCGGTTGTAATTCCCATCTAGGACATAATGACCCTCGCGGTTATAATTACCATAGTTCCGACCTTGGTTTCCTTGACCTTGGCGCCAATTCTCCTAATTGGAGCCTTGGGCATTCGGTCGAAAACCCCCCGTCTGCTCATTCACCGCATAGGAATCCTCCTCATAATAATATTCATCATTTGGCGGTGGTGGTTTAGACAAGTAGTTCACTGCATTTACCTTTTCTGCACCCCCACTGACATGTTTTAATACCAACCCAAGCTCAGTTCTCAACTGAGCCATCTCTTCACGAATCTCATCTGTGGCTGGGTTGTGTGCGGATTGCACTGCGAAGGTGTTTCTTCCAGTATCTGACTTCCTAGTACTCCAAGCTTTATTATTTCGGGAGATTTTCTCTTGCTTTTCAGCGATCTCGGCATAAGGACACTCCCCATAAGAACCACCCGCTATCGTATCCAACACCGCTTTATTCTTATCATCATGTCCCCGATAGTAGTATTCTTTCAGTGACTCATCATCGATGCGGTGATTGGGGACACTTCTCAAGAATGAAGTGAACCTATCCCAAGAACTACTAACTGACTCTCCCGGTAGTGCCACAAAGTTGTTCACTCTGTCTTTGTGGCTTAGTTTCTTAGAGACCGGGTAGTAACGTGCTAAGAAAGCATCCCTCAGTTGATTCCAAGTGAAGATTGTGTTATAAGGGAGCTCAGTAAACCAGATAGCAGCCTCTCCCGTCAGTGAAAAAGTAAATACTCTTAGCCCTATTACATCCATATTCAAATCGGGCCTCCCTACACAACTTTTGCACACTACCCTTACTTTAGCGATGTGGGCATGTGGATCCTCAGAAGGTAGCCCTGCAAAAAAAAATCTGGCAGTGAGCATTTGCATCAGACTACTGGTTACCACAAAAGTGTGGCCGTGTGGTAGAGGGGGCAAGACAAGTGGCCCATCAGAGTCTCCGATGTTATCATAACCCCTATAGTACTCTTGAGGGCGTGGAGCAGGGTGTTCTCCCCTTTGTTCATCTTCCACACGATTTTCAGGTAGTAACCGACCATGAGCATCAACTGGAGCTGGAATATCCTGGTTGGGATCATCATCGTTAATACCCAAGTTTCGATTCATCTTGCGTAGGGTACGCTCTAATTCGTGGTCGTATGGAAACAAGGGTTCTCTTCTACTCCGCGTAACTGGCATACACAGAAGTTAGACCTGCAAGAGATAAAAACAACAGGAAAAAGTAAAATTAGGAAAATATTGACTAAACTTTAGTAATAAGTTTTAAGTTAATCTAAAAGCGACTTTCTCCGGCAGCGGCGCCAAAACTTGATACGCTCAAACTCACTTCTCAAATAAGAAATAAAGCGGTCGTATCAAGTAACGAACCCAACTAATGAGGATGGGGTCGATCCCACGAGGAAAATGGTTCAGACTTAACTTTATTCTATTATTACTTTTATTTTTAGTCAATTATTTTCCGAAAAACAAATAACTAAAGGGGGGTATTGAGTAATGAAAGTAATTAACTAAATTAAAGTAAACAACTAATAGGTTCAATTATTGGAGTTTAATTAAGTGATGAGAGTAACTACGGCTTAAGTGTTCCCCACAGGCTCCTAATTCGGTAATTCTAACTATAAGAATTCTTTCCTAATATCTTGCATGCAAAGTGATAAGTTAGGTATCTCTAAATCCTTAGTCCGGCATCTAGAGAATTTCACTCCGCACCTTGGTCCGGCTACGTGTGTTGCTTTACTAAACCTTATCTTTACCTCATATTAAGCATCATAATTGATATTTGACTAAGTTATTACTTCGTACCAACCGACACTAGCCTATTAGATAGTATACACTAAATCTACGTTGATAAATCTTTTCCTATTATTTACCTCCTTGGTCCGGCAAGTAGCATTTAGGCGAGGTCTAACGTTGGCCATCCGTTAAAAAGACTTCTAAACGAAAGAATTATTAATACATGCAAGACACTATTCTGGAATTGTTATTTTAGCTAGATTTTACCTTGTTATTTACCCATGGTTCCCACAACCCTAGTTATGGAGTTTAGTTACCCATGCTAATAATCACACAATTAATATTGATAATATAAGAATTCATGCACTTACTTTAATGAGAATGAAGAAAATCCATAAATTCAATTGAATAATTCACAAAAATACTAGCAATCGCTTCCGGAAAAGTATGACAAAATCCCAAAATCAAGAGTTCAACACTTAAACAATAAAACTGAAAATTATCCAAAAGTCTAACCCCAAAAATGAGGTTTCTCGAACTATTTATAATAAACAAAACCTAATAAAAGAGGGAATCTAATTAAGGAAAATCTGCCCAAAACGCGTCTGAGTCGACGACCCTTGTGACGGACCGTCGTGGCCACGACGGACCATCGTGGCCTCCGTCGTTCCATACTTAGCACATATCTCTGCTGCTTTCCTCAGCAACTCTCTGTTACCCTCGACGGACAGGTATGACAGACCGTTGCAAGCACGATGGTCTGTCCAGGGGTTCCGTTCCACAACACTTAGAAACTTCTTGAAATTGGGAACTGGGACTACTCTCTAACAACCACGAAGAATGTGCAAGACGGACCGTCATGGCTATGACGGTCCATCGTAAGCTTCCGTAGTCCCACACTTGGTCAGACTTCCCCAACTTCCTTCAGCAGCTATTTTCTTCTCACTACGGCTGCCACCTACGGACCATCACAGTCATGACGGATCGTTGTGGATTCCGTAGGTGGTCACTTTTGCAATTTCTGCTCAAATTCTCCGTGTTCTCCTTCGGACAGATTTCCTGCAAATAAAGAGAAACCTACATCAAAAATTAATACAAAAAGGCTTTAGACCCACACTAAACTTGAGGAAAAAGCGTTGAAAGTACCATGAAATCATGGTACATCAATTATACGTTTGTTTTCTGTTTTTGAATTGTAAAATAAAGCTGAAAAACGTTTTAGAAGAGATAATGAATTAAGAGTGGGCATGAAGCACACTCCTAGTGGGAGTCATGCGCCCCTTTTGTGGGAATTGTTGACTTATTCAACACAATTAAAATGGTAAAATCATATTATAAAATATATATTAAGTTATTATAATACCCCTCCTTATTTTAATTAATTTTTAATCAATTAATTCGTGCCCCCTTATGCCTTCAACTTGGCTCGAACCCGAGTGTGGAGGTAAGGTCAATCTCGGGTTTGACCACCGAGATTTGACTTATTTTGACTAATTAATATCTTTATTTAATTAATTAAATATCAACCTAGGATAATTACAATACTACCCCTAGCCCCAATATTACCTTTATACCCCTAAAACCCTTAAAACCTAGGACTAACCCTCTAAGTATGGTTAAGACTTATCCGGGTGAATCCTAGTATTCGGGTACACTACATGGCTGGAACCAACTCTGCCTAGCTCAACTTACTTACCAAGTTGGTTGGCTTGACTGGTGCGTAGGTTCAGAGGTCTGGTTCCACGCACATCAATCCGTGTGAACCAGGTCTAACCTAGGCATTCTATATATGTTTAGGCCTTACTTAGCATAGTCGTTTTCGGGTTGTCACATTATCCCCCCCCCCCCCTTAGGAACATTCGTCCCCGAATGACATTACTCTTTACTAGCAACAAGCCAGTCATCCCTAGAACATATGCATACATAAGTAATTTAATACTTTTCATTGGTGAGTATCTGATTCACCTATTAGCATGGTGGTGCACATCTTTGAAACCTACTAGCAGCTTCACATTAATAGACTGAGGAAACTCTTGCCTAACTAGTCTCAACAAGGCATACAACACAAGTAAACATATAAGTCACACAAATCAGCAACCAACATGATGACTCAAACATATTAACCTCATACTAGTGCATAAATGTCACGACTGGAATCTAGACCCCAGACGAGACCGGCGTCATTGACCTCTCAGAGGTCGCAGACAAGCCTACATACGTCATTCTTACATCATCTAAGTTAATTTTAGCGGAAAATTTGAAAATTTTTGTTTCTTAACCTACTTATTAAACATTCTCATTAATACATAATTGTTCACCATCAACCATCTAATATTAAGATCATCAAATGAAAGGAATAGTATAATATCGTAATAAAGATGTACTTGCCAAAATGGCACCAATACAATGTCTGAATAAAAAAGGAAAGAAACACTAGTGGAACATGCTCCACTAGCTCAACTATAAAACTAAACTAGAATATAAATGGCAGTATCCTCGAAAGCATGAGGGCCTACCAAGTTCGGCTGAATGCTCGACGTCCGGATAGCTTCAGCGTTAACCTGTGCCTTCACCTAAAATTGTAGAGTTGTATAGGGTTAGTACACACTTGTACTAAGTATGGGTATATGCAAGCACACGCCAAGGACATGCATGAGAAAAGATAGCTCTTTCCTAACAACATGATTATGGAAAGTCAAGTCAGTGGACTTGCCAAATTGAGATTAGGAAAGTTAGGTAACCTTCCAAATTTGGATTAGGAAAGTCAGTGAGCTTTCCAAATTTGGATTAGAAATTCATGCCATGAGAGTAACATGCATCATCATAATTATCATATTGTACACAGCACGTAACATCTTACACATAGCACATATCATAGCACATAACATATAGCACATAGCTTCTTTCATATCATTCATTAATATGCCATGAGACCTTGGAATCATGGACTTGACATTAAGACTTTCCAAAATGAGGGCTCAACATATGGGACCTCAACTAGGGAGTCTTCATTAGCAAACACAGAGTCTGCTTCATTCATTCATATGTACTTCATTTCATTTTGTTCATAGGCCAGTGTGAACACCAGCTATACCTAGGGTGTAGTTTAAGACATTCATCGGGTTTGCTGTGCAATGATCAAGAATAACCTAATGTCATTACCTGAGTCTAGCTCACCTCTTGATCATCCTATTCTAACACCTTTGGTATCATTCATTTCATTATATGCTTCATTTGAGGATGGCCTAATTCATCCATTGGGAACTTTAACTTTAACCGACATAGATCATGTGAGCATCATGAAATCCAGTGTCTTCCCCACACCGAAAAGAGGTGGAATCACCGGCCAAGGTGACCCAAAAACATGTTAGCGTACATGGGAATTTAACCCCGCCAGATCCCTATATTGGCAGTATAGGTTCGAAGACCAGGAGATATAAGGAGACCCATACCGGCAAGCCGGACAGTCTCATCTCATGAGAGTTACGTGAACCTCCTCCCTTCCCTAAAGAAGGCATCACCGCTCATAGCTAGTCTATCGGTGCTTAGTATAAAGTTCCATTACATTCAAATCATACATCATTGAAGCTGGCTTCTAGTATGAGGACATCATAGCTCAATAGATGATTTCTCATCTCATCATTAGTATTAAGTGTGTTAATCTCAATACTTTCATTAGAGTGTTCATAAGACTGGTCTCTTCATTAACTTTACACTCTCATAGGTGAGTAATTTTGGTAACATTTACTTAGGATCATTTGAGATTGTTCTCATCTTTTACATTAGCCTAATATCGTGTTGTCACCACATTCATTAACATTAGCACATTTGCTCTTCATAATTACTCACCCCATTTTACGTGAATGTTCATTTCATCATATGCCAATATACTTGGTCATTTGTGTGTTTCACACTCTTACTTAACCCTTCTAGGGTTTCGTCATTTCATCACATAATAATCATTTTCATCGTATGCCAATGCACTAGGCCATTTAGTGTGTTTTACACTCATACTTTACCCTTCTAGGGTTACATAATTTCATTACATACATCTTAGGTTCACTTCTTTAAAACGTATTCTAGACTTATGAGTCTATACACACAAGCCATGAGGCTTCATTTATAATTCGTTAAGTGATTCGTACATTCCTAAGATTATGTAGTACAAGTTTTATGTATCTTGTATATATGCCAAGATCTTGATTTCGATCTAAGTAAGTGGCATTATTCTTGGATATTTTGTTCACGTATGACTTATGTATCAATACGGAAGTTTGGGCAAGGAAACCCAAGTTCGAATCACTTGGATAACATTTACATTTTTCATTGATTATATTTTTAATCTCCATGATATTGGGACTCTTAATTGAACCCCAACATTAACATTGTATCATTAGTTTTCTACTTGGTTTTCTTCTTAAGTTGGCCGAAGGGTTGTGGGTTCGAACTCCCACAACCCCTTTTTATTTTTCATTAAAATACTATAGTCCCATTTTTCCTAAATCAAGAGGTTGTGGGATCAAACCCCCACAGCCTCTTTTATTTTATTCATTATATACGCTGGAAAAGGGAGGTTGTGGGTTCGAACCCCCACAGCCTCCTTATTTAAATTTAAATTCGCTAGAGGCTGTGAGGTGGTGGGTTCGAACACCCACAGACTCCTATTTTTTTTTTATTAAATTTTGCTAGGCTAAGCATTTTGGGAGTGAGGTTGTGGGATCGAGCCCCCACAGCCTCACTTCATTTTCTTAATTAATTTCGCTCCTCCCTTTCTATCCCTGAGGTCGTGGGTTTTATTTCGACGCCTCACACTTTCTTTTTCTTTCATTTCTCTTCTCTCCTTCGCAACCTGGAGGTCCTTGGTTCGATTCCCACGCCTCCCATTTATTTGTTTAAGTTATTGTTCTCCTCTTTCTCATCCAGTGTCGCGAGTTCGATTCCCTCAGCCCCATTTTTCATCTTTTTCTCGCGATTTACAGTATCCTAATGGGTGAGGTCACAGGTTCGAATCCTGGTGGCCTCACCACTTTAAAATTCATTTAAATTTTCAGATTTCTTTTTTAAGCTTTAGTCTAAATTAATATTGCATAGTTACTGGAAATTTTGGTCATTTTTCAACTCATTTTCATCAACGTTTCACATGATTCATAGGGTGCATTCATAAATCATTTTAACACATTTTTAGGCGCATCTTTCATAAGTTTATTTGGCTAAAAGATTGTTATTAAAATCATCCACATTTCACTACCATGAACATCACGTTGTGTACAATTTTTTCACATAAAATATCAAGATAAAACATGCTAATTCACAATTCCAACAGTGAGTAAGTTCACTGCCAAACGTGCACACACACACATCATTTTTTTTCGATCACACATTGCTTGTCATTTTCGTGATTTTACGTACATAAACATATTCACATTCAATACAAAAACACCACACATACCTAAATCTAGCAGCAAACAAAACCCAACCTACGAATCATTGGGAGCTAGTGACAAGGACATGCAAAGAGGGGAACAACCCTAGTTTTCGGAGTGAATATCTTGAATCATAAGAGGTCTCTTGGGAAAGGGACAAAGATAGAATAAACCCATACCCTATTTTGCTTGTTCAAACGTGAAGTTTCTGCCCAAATCTTTCTCCAAAACCACGTCCACTCACCTAAAGTTTCACCACCAACTCGACGAAATCTCCCCTTGCCTTAACGTTTTTGATTAACTTGTTTTTCTTAGACTTTTTTGTGAGTTCTTCAAGTGTGAAGAACTTTTGTTAAGGCTTCTGTTCTTTACGTTAATTGGCAGAGAGAAACAAGAGAGTAATGAGCGTGAAGATGTGATAGACGTGAGAGTGAAACGTGTGAAGTTATTTAGGATTAGATGATGACTTAGTCAATTTAGGACTCTCCTTAATACTTAAAATCTGATTTAATTAATTATACATGAAAGGACCATTTTGCCCTTACAAAAAATCAGATTTTAATAATAAGTAAATCATAAATTCGTTGCTTCCAATAAGGCTCGAACTCGAGTGACACCATTTCGCGAAAATGGGTCACTTCGGGTCGACCCAACCCGAATTGATGCTTTAATTAAATTAATTAATTAATTAATTAATTCCTTAGGGTAATTACAATATTACACTTGGCCTGGAAAAGACCATTTTACCCCTGGACCCTCAAAACTCAAGATTTCTTCTTTTTAAGTCCGGTAAAGACTCCTTTGATTAAATCTTCATTTTCGAGAGCCCTACATGGTTGGTTCCAACCTTTCCAAGCTCAATTAACTCCCCAAGTTAGTTGGCTTGGCCGTAGTAAGGGTTCTAAGGTCTGGTTCTACGCGTATAAATCCGTGTGAACCTTGGTTTAATCGCAAGCATTCTTGACACCTTAAGCATTTGTCTTATTCATATTTTTTAGGGTTGTTACATTATGCCCCCCTTAGGAACATTCGTCCCCGAATGATACTACCACTACATATCGTAATGCCAGTCAGATCATAACATAATCACTATGCACAGTCAAGCAATAGCAACAAAATACGGAGAGATAAGTAAACATAGACTAAAGAGTAGGAAGTCTAACCTCAAGAGCTGAAAAGATGAGGGTAGCGGGATCTCATGTCTGCCTCAGCCTCCCACGTAGCACCCTCAACAAGATGATTTCTCCACAATACCTTCACTGTGGCAATCTCCTTATTCCTCAGCCGCTTGACCTGTCTGTCTAAGATCTCAACAGGTACCTCCTCATAAGACAAGTCTTCACCAACCCCCAAACCTTCAACAGGTAGAATCGATGCTGGATCACCTAGGCACTTCTTCAACATAGAGACATGAAAGACTGGATGAACAGAAGCTAGCTCCGCAGGCAATGCTAACTCATAGGCCACCTCACCCACACACTGTAAGATCTCATATGGCCCAACATACCTCGGACTCAGCTTCTCCTTCCTGCCAAATCTCATCAGCCCCTTCATAGGTGATATCTTCAGATAGACCTGGTCACCAACATCATACTCTAAGGGCTGTTTTCTGTTATCTACATATGACTTCTGTTGGCTGTAAGCAGTAGCCAACCTGTCCCTAATCACTCTGACCTTCTCTAAGGCTTCATGAATGATCCTTAGACCCAAAATGGATGACACTCCAACCTCGAACCACCCAACTGGAGATCTACACCTCTTACCATACAGTGCCTCAAATGGTGCAATCTAAATGCTGGAGTGATAGCTATTATTATACGAGAACTCTATCAAAGGCAGATGGTCATCTTAGCTACCTCTAAAGTCAATCACATACGCTCTCAACATGTCCTCCAATGTCTGAATGGTGCGCTCCGCCTGCCCATCTGTCTGAGGATGAAAGGCAGTGCTAAGCTTTACCTGCGTGCCCAAGCTCTTCTGGAAAGATCTCCAGAAATGTGAAGTAAACTGAGCTTTTCTATCTGAAATGATAGACAAAGGAATCCCATGCCATCTCACAATCTCATCAATGTAGAGTCTCGCATAATCCTCGGCTCTGTAAGTAGACTTCACAGGGATAAAGTGGGCAGACTTAGTCAATCTGTCCACAATAACCCATATGGAGTCATGCTGCCTCCTAGTCCTCGGAAGACCAACCACGAAGTCCATATTAATGGCTTCCCACTTCCAAGTCGGAACCTCAATAATCTGAGTAAGACCGCCAGGCTTAAGATGTTTTGCCTTAACCTGCTGAAAATTAGGACACTTGGCCACATATTCTGCAATGTCCTTCTTCATGTCATCCCACCAATAAATCCTGGTCCAAAAATCATCCACATCTGGTATACACAGCTGTCTTGGTACCTAAGTATGCCATCACCTTCCAAAGCGAAAGACGCATTCATGTTCATCAACACTGAGTCCTTCAGCTCCATCAACACAGGATCGAGATGCTGACCCTGCTTGACTTCAACTACCAAGGATGATTCAGAACTAGGATGACTGAAACACCCCCACTAGTAGAGTCAACCAACCGCACACCCAGTCTGGCCAGTCTGCGTACATCTTTCACCAACTTTTTCTTCTCATCCTCAATGTGGGTTGTACTTCCCATGCTCATCCTGCTGAAAGCATCAGCTACAACATTAGCCAACCATCTCCGCTGATGTAGATTCAACTCCCTCTGCGTGAACACATACTAGAGACTCTTGTGGTCTGTGAACACATCCAGATGCACTCCATACAAGTAGTACCTCCACAGCTTCAGTGCAAACACCACAGCTGCCAACTCCAGGTCATGAGTGGGATAATTCTTCTCATGAACCTTGAGCTGTATGGACGCATAAGCTATCACCTTACCAACCTGCATAAGAACTCAACCCAAACCAACCCTAGATGCATCACAATAAACAGTGTAATTCTCACCACACTTAGGCAAAGTAAGCACCAGGGCTGAAGTGAGTCTGTCTTTGAGCTCCTGGAAACTCTTCTCACAAGTCTCCGTCCATTCAAACTTGGCTTTCTTCTTAGTCAAAGCTGTCAGTGGGGAAGCAATGGAAGAAAAACCCTCCACGAACCTGTGGTAGTAACCATCAAATCCCAGAAAGCTATGGATATTGGTGGGAGTAAGAGGTTTTGGACAGTTCTTCACAGCTTCAGTCTTCCTGGGGTCCACCTCCACACCCTGATCGGACACAACATGACCTAGGAAGGTCACTGATCTAAGCCAGAATTCACACTTACTGAATTTGGCATATAGCTGATGTTGTCTAAGTACCTGCAAGGTTAGTCTCAAATGTTGTTCATGCTCTTCCTTGGTCCTAGAGTAGATGAGATGTCATCAATGAATACTATGATGAAAGAATCAAGGTATTCATGGAAGACTCATTTCATGAGGTCCATAAATACAGCTGGTGCATTAGTGAGACCAAATGACATTACTAAGAACTCATAATGACCATAACGGGTATGAAAGGCTGTCTTTGGGATATCTCCATCCCTAACCCTAAGTTGATGATACCCCGAACGAAGATCAATCTTCGAGAAGAAACTAGACCCTTGGAGCTGATCGAACAAGTTATCTATTCTGGGAAGTGGATACTTATTCTTTATAGTGACTTTGTTGAGCTGCCGATAATCGATACACATTCTAAGGGTTCCATCTTTCTGTTTGACAAACAACACTCGAGCGCCCTAAGGGGATATGCTCGGCTGAATGAAATCCTTGTCAGTGAGATCTTTTAACTCCAGCTTCAACTCTTTGAGTTCAGCTGGAGCCATTCTGTAAGGAGGAATTGAAATTGGTTTAGTATCGGGTTCTAAGTCGATACCAAAATCAATCTCTCGAGGGGGAGGGACTCCAGGCAAATCATCAGGAACTACATCTAGGAACTCATTCACTACAGGCAATGAGTCTATAGAAGGAATGTCATGATCTAAATCATTAACACTCACAAGATGACACAATAACCCCTTGGACATCATTTTATTGGCCTTAAGGTTCGAAATCAAGAGGTTAGGACAACTCGAGTTGTACCCCTCCCAGACTAGCTCCTCTTCATTAGTGAAACGAAATCTCACCACTCTACTACGACAGTCCAAGCAAGCATAACAACTGTGAAGCCAGTCCATGCCAAGAATAACATCAAAATCATGCATGGGTAACTCAATCAAGTCTGCACACATAGTCTTACCACTTACAACTATTGGGCAATCCTTGTATACTCTATCAGTTCTTACATTCTCTCCTAGAGGTGTACTAACCACTATAGGATCATGCAGAACTTCAGGCAATATCTCAAAAGTGAGAGCAAGCAAAGGAGTTACAAAGGAAAGCATAGACCCTGGATTAAGTAAAGCATAAATAGAAGTTGAGAATACTTGCAGCATACCTGTGACCACATCAGCGGACTTCTCCTGCTCCTCCCTGCCCTTCAGGGCATAGAACCTGTTCCTCTTAGGAGGCTCGGTTGCTGCTGCACCCTGTGGATTAGGCCTAGGCTGAGCATTACCTCCAGCCTGAGCTCTGCTCTGTGGGCAGTCTCTAACCATATGCCCACTCTTACCGCAACCGAAGCAGGCATTAGTGCCCTATCTACACTCTCCACTGTGAGCTCGGCCACACTTAGCATAATTCTGTTTAGGATGCTGCATCTCACCTCCATTGCATCTCTTGGGCTCAGGTCTGCCTCCTCTAGGTGTTGTACTCCTCTGAAAGTTAGAGTTCCCAGAACTCTGTTGCCCCTTTTTAAATCTGGGCATATCACGGACGCCAAAGTTATTCCTGTTGCCTTTATTGCTAGGACCTGCCTGATCATGAGGCTTAGGCCTCCTAGCATCACGGACACCCCTCTTCTTCCGGCTGTCCTCCACCTGCTGGACATGCACCATCAACCTGGAGAGATCCATGTTATCGTGGAGCATCGCAGCCCGACACTCCTCCTCCAGATCTCCATTGATTCCTGTGAGGAACCTGCTCATCTCATCCCTACTGTTAGACGAAGTAGCATACCTGGATAATTTAACAAACTTCAGTATTCACCTTACCCTTGCTGTTAGATACTAAGGAAAGTAGCATACCTGGATAGCTTAACAAACTTTAGGGAATACTCCCTGACTGTCATAGATCCCTACTTAAGGTTGATGAACTCCTCAACCTTGGCCTCCCTCATTTCTCTGGGAAAGAATCTCTCTAGAAAGGCTGTGTTAAACAGCTCCCAAGTGACTGGAACTTCGCCCAAAGCTCGACTATCCTGCCACATCTTGCACCAAGTCTGTGCCACATCCTTGAGCTGATAGAAGCCAGCTCAGCCTTCTCAGTATATGTGGCCCCCATAGCCCCCATAATCTTTTGCACCTCGTCCACAAACTCCTGGGGATCCTCTGAAGTCTTGTACCCAATAGGAGGATTCATCCTCGTGAAGTCTCTCAGTCTGTCAGCCATGCTACGAACCAGTGGGTTCTCCCTCTAAACATCCTGCCGGTTGACCTGGGCAGTCATAGACTGGGCCTGCATAGTAATGGCCTGTGCCATCTGGGCTAGAGATGCCCTCACCTCAGCATCAGTCAACCCAACTGGGTTAACTGGTATATCCACTCCTTCAGCTGGAGCCTGGGGTGGAACCTGATTGTTCCCAGCAGTTGCTCCTCCTCTCCTCTGACCAACATTCCTTCTAGTATTCATTCTCTGAAAACAATAATAATTAATGTTAGACACGCTCATAACACCAAGATATCAGACATTAGAAAAAGCACGATAAGATCAAAAGAAGGGAAATTTTCCTACGTATCATGCAGTCTCTAATCCAGGATAGTGGTGCACTTCACTACCATGACTTAGAAACTACTCAATGTGGTTGATGTGAACTTATTATTCTTGGAATTTAACCTAGTGCTCTGATACCAACTTTGTGAAGACTGGAATCTAGACGCCAGACGAGACCGGCGTTGTTGACCTCTCAGAGGTCGCAGACAAGCCTACATACGTCATTCTTACTTCATCTAAGTTAATTTTAGCGGAAAATTTGAAACTTTTTGTTTCTTAACTTACTTATTAAACATTCTCATTAATACATAATTGTTCACCATCAACCATCTAATATTAAGATCATCAAATGAAAGGAATAGTATAATATCGTAATAAATATGTATTTGCCAAAATGGCACCAATACAATGTCTGAATAAATCAGGAAAGAAACACTACTGGAACATGCTCCACTAGCTCAACTCTAAAACTAAAGTAGAATATAAATGGCAGTATCCTCGAAAGCATGAGGGCCTACCAAGTCCGGATGAATGCTCGACGTCCGGATAGCTTCAGCGTCAACCTGTAGCTCTAGCGTCAACCTGTGCCTGCACCTAAAAATGTAGAGTTGTATAGGGTTAGTACACACTTGTACTAAGTATGGGTGCAAGCACACACCAAGAACATGCATGAGAAAATATAGCTCTTTCCTAACAACATGATTATGGAAAGTCAAGTCAGTGGACTTGCCAAATTGAGATTAGGAAAGTTAGTGAACCTTCAAATTTGGATTAGGAAAGTCAGTGAGCTTTCCAAATTTGGATTAGGAAAATCATGCCATGAGAGTAACATGCATCATCATAATTATCATATTGTACACAGCACATAACATCTTACACATAGCACATAACATATAGCACATAGCTTCTTTCATATCATTCATTCATATGCCATGAGACCTTGGAATCATGGACTTGACATTTAGACTTTCCAAAATGAGGGCTCAACATATGGGACCTCAACTAGGGAGTCTCATTAGCAAACACAGAGTCTGCTTCATTCATTCATACGTACTTCATTTCATTTCGTTCATAGGCCAGTGTGAACACTAGCTATACCTAGGGTGTAGTTTAAGACATTCATCGGGTTTGCTGGGCAATGATCAAGAATAACCTAATGTCATTACCTGAGTCTAGCTCACCTCTTGATCATCCTATCCTAACACCTTTGGTAGCATTCATTTCATTATGTGCTTCATTTGACGCTGGCCTCATTCATCCATTGGGAACTTTAACTTTAACCGACTTAGATCATGTGAGCATCATGAAATCCAGTGTATCCCCCACACCGAAAAGAGGTGGAATCATCGGCCAAGGTGACCCAAAAACATGCTAGCGTACATATGAATTTAACCCCGCCAGATCACTATATTGGCAGTATAGGTTCGAAGACCAGGAGATATAAGGAGATCCATACCCGGAAATTTACGTGAATGTTCATTTCATCATATGCCAATATACTTGGCCATTTGTGTGTTTCACACTCTTACTTAACCCTTCTAGGGTTTCGTCATTTCATTACATAATAATCATTTTCATCGTATGCCAATGCACTAGGCCATTTAGTGTGTTTTACACTCACACTTAACCCTTCTAGGGTTATATAATTTCATTACATACATCTTAGGTTCACTTTTTTAAAACGTATGCTAGACTTATGAGTCTATACACACAAGCCATGAGGCTTCATTTATAATTCGTTAAGTGATTCATACATTCCTAAGATTATGTAGTACAAGACTTATGTATCTTGTATATATGCCAAGATCTTGATTTCGATCTAAATAGGTGGCATTATTCTTGGATATTTTGTTCACGTATGACTTATGTATCAATACGGAAGTTTGGACAAGGAAACCCAAGTTCGAATCACTTGGATAGCATTTACATTTTTCATTGATTTTATTTTTAATCTCCATGATATTGGGACTCTTAATTGAACCCCAACATTAACATTGTATCATTAGTTTTCTACTTGGTTTTCTTCTTAAGTTGGCCAAAGGGTTGTGGGTTCGAACCCCACAACCCCTTTTTATTTTTCATTAAAATACTATAGTCCCATTTCGCCTAAATCAAAAGATTGTGGGATCAAACCCCCACAACCTCTTTTATTTTATTCATTATATACTCTGGAAAAGGGAGGTTGTGGGTTCGACCCCCCCACAGCCTCCTTATTTAAATTTAAATTCGCTAGAGGCTGTGAGGTGGTGGGTTCGAACCCCCACAGCCTCCTATTTTTTTTTATTAAATTTCGCTAGTCTAAGAATTTTGGCAGTGAGGTTGTGGGATCGAACCCCCACAGCCTCACTTCATTTTCTTAATTAATTTCGCTCCTCCCTTTCTATCCCTGAGGTCGTGGGTTCGATTCCCACGCCTCACACATTCTTTTTCTTTCATTCCACTTCTCTCCTTCGCAACCTGGAGGTCGTGGGTTCGATTCCCACGCCTCCCATTTATTTGTTTAAGTTATTGTTCTCCTCTTTCTCATCCAGTGTCGCGAGTTCGATTCCCCCCAGCCCCATTTTTCATCTTTTTCTCGCGATTTACAGTAGCCTAACGGGTGATGTCACAGGTTCGAATGATGGTGGCCTCACCCCTGTAAAATTCATTTAAATTTCCAGATTTCTTTGTTAAGCTTTAGTCTAAATTAATATTGCATAGTTACTGGAAATTTTGGTCATTTTTCAACTCATTTTCATCAACGTTTTCACATGATTCATAGGGTGCATTCATAAATCATTTTAACACATTTTTAGGCGCATCATTCATAAGTTTATTTGGCTAAAAGATTGTTATTAAAATCATCCACATTTCACTACCATGAACATCACGTTGTGTACAATTTTTGCACATAAAATATCAAGATAAAACATGCTAATTCACAATTCCAACAGTGAGTAAGTTCACTACCAAACGTGCACACACACACATCATTTTTTTTTCGATCACACATTGCTTGTCATTTTCGTGATTTCACGTACATAAACATATTCACATTCAATACAATAACACCACACATACCTAAATCTAGCAGCAAACAAAACCCAACCTACGAATCATTGGGAGCTACTGACAATAACATGCAAAGGGGGGAACAACCCTAGTTTTGGGAGTGAATATCTTGAATCATAAGGGGTCTCTTGGGAAAGGGACCAAGAGAGAAGAAACCCATACCTTAATTTGCTTGTTGAAACGTGAAGTGGCTGCCCAAATCTTTCTCCAAAACCACGTCCACTCACCTAAAGTTTCACCACCAACTCGACGGAATCTCCCGTTGCCTTCACGTTTTTGATTAACTTGTTTTTCTTAGACTTTTTCGTGAGTTCTTCAAGTGTGAAGAACTTTTGTTAAGGCTTCTGTTCTTTACGTTAATTGGCAGAGAGAAACAAGAGAGTTTTGAGCGTGAAGATGTGATAGACGTGAGAGAGTGAAACGTGTGGAGTTGTTTAGGATTAGATGATGACTTAGTCAATTTAGGACTCTCATTAATACTTCAAATCTTATTTAATTTATCATACATGAAAGGACCATTTTGCCCTTACAAAAATTCAGATTTAAATAATAAGTAAATCATAAATTTGTTGCTTCCAATGAGGCTCGAACTCGAGTGACACCATTTCGCGAAAATGGGTCACTTCGGGTCGACCCAACCCGAATTGATGCTTTAATTAAATTAATTAATTAATTAATTAATTCCTTAGGGTAATTACAATATTACCCTTGGCCTGGAAAAGACTATTTTACCCCTGGACCATCAAAACTCAATATTTCTTCTTTTTAAGTCCGGTAAAGACTCCTTCGATTAAATCTTTGTTTTCGAGAGCCCTACATGGTTGGTTCCAACCTTTCCAAGCTCAATTAACTCCCCAAGTTAGTTGGCTTGGCCGCAGTAAGGGTTCTAAGGTCTGGTTCTACGCGTATCAATCCGTGTGAGCCTTGGTCTAATCGCAAGCATTCTTGAATCCTTAAGCATTTGTCTTATTCATTTATTTTAGGGTTGTTACAATAAAAACCATACACAGTCAAATACATGAAAGACTAATTAAGTCTACGCACCCAAGACTTCACTAGAAGTACCTTCCCCTGCACCTCTAGACTTGAGTGCGAAGAATCGTTGCCTCCTTGGAGCCTCTTCACTTGGACCATTAGGCTGAACTTTCTCATTGCCTTTTTCTTGACTTCTCCTATTCGGACAATCCTTCATCATGTGAACCGGTTTGCCACAACTGTAACAAGCGTTAGAGCCCATCATACACTCTCCTCCATGTAGTTTTCCATACTTCCTACAAGGTGGCCTCTCCTGAGGTGTATCTACTTCATTGTTTCTCTTACTCTGGGCTCGAAATCCCTATCTTAGCGACCCTTGGACTTTTAACACCAAGAATTCAAAATTTCATAAGACACGATAAGATTTGAAGAAGGGAAAATTTCCTAAGCATTATGCAGTCTCTAATTCATGGTAGTGGTGCACTTCACTACCATAACTTAGAAACTACTTAACGTGGTTGATATGAGCCTGATGTCTTGGATATTTAACCTAATGCTCTGATACCAAGTTTATCACGACCCAGATTCTGGATCCGAATCGCAACCGGCGTCGTTGACCTATCAGAGGTCGCAGACAAGCCTACTTACGTTGTCATTATATTAGTTAGGTTAATTTTATCGGAAAATTTGAAATTTCTTGTTTTGTTTGAAGTGTACATAGACTTCATATTTATAACATGCATATGCGTATGAAGAAGTTCATTGCTCATGTGTATCAACCATGTAATAAAGAATCATTCAATCTAGAAATAAATAGTCTTATAGCATAAGTAACAATTGCCAAAATGGCACCATTACATAAGTCTGAACAAACTAGGAAAGAAATGCTAGTGGAACATGCTCCACTAGCCTAAACCTATTACTAAGATAGAAACATAATGGCAGGCATACTCGAATGCATGAGAACCTACCAAGTCTGGATGAAAAGCTCTGATGTCCGAACATCTGCAATGAATGTCTTCAACACCCTCCTGAACCTGCACCTAAAATAGTATAATGTATGGGATTATTACACATTTGTACTAAGTATGTGTTTATGCAAGTACACACCAAGGACATGCATGATTAAGAAGAGTTCTCTCCTAACGATATGAATTATGGAAAGCCAAGTCAGTTGGACTTGCCAAATCTGATTAGAAAAGTCATGCTATGAAAGTGACATGCATCATCATTCTTTTCATATTGCACCCAGCACATAACATATTTCATATAGCACATACATATATCACATATCATTCATTTATATAGCATGACACCTTGGAATTACGGATTTAACATTAGGACTTCCCAAATGAGGGCTCAACATATGGGACCTCAACTTGGGAGCCTTCTTTAGCAAACACAAAGTCTGCTTCTTTCATTCATACGTACGTCACATTATTCATTTCATTAATTAGTAGGCTTATATAAACACCAGCTACACCTAGGATGAAGTTTAAGACTCTCATCGGGATCATGAAGTGCAATGACCAAGAATGACCTAATGTCATTACCTGAATCTGGTTTCACCTCCTAATTGTCTTGCACATACGTCTTCAGTATCATTCATTTCATTATCTTTCATACTTTGAGGAACTTCAACTTTAACCGACATATATCATGTGAGCATCATGAAATCCGATGTCTTCCCCACACCAAAAAGAGGTGGAGTCACTGGCCAAGGTGAAACCAAAACATCCCTAGCTTTGCTTAGGTGGAAAACCACTGGCTAGTTCCCTATGTTGCCAGCATAATTCAAAGACTAGGAGATTTAGGGAGACCCATACCCACCTTGGTGGACATTCTCATATCATGAGAATTACGTGAACCTCCTCCCTTCCCTAAAGAAGGCATCACCACTCATAGCTAGCCTATCGGTGCTCCGTTTAAAGTTCCTATTTAAATTCAACTCATACATCATCGAAGCTTGCTTCTAGCATGAGGTAGTCATAGCTCATTAGATGATTTATCATCTCTTCTTTACGTATTAAGTGTGAATTGTCCTTACACTTACATATAGAGCGTGACTGAGACTTGTCTCATAATATTCAACACTCTCTTAGGTGAGTACTTTTGGTGACCTTATATTGGCGTAGGTACAGCTTGTCTCACTTACACTAGCCTCATATTGTGGTGCCACCCTGTTCTTTCTTAACAACTTTTCATTTCATCTTTACTCACCTTTCATTATTTGTTCATCGGTTAACATAGATATGCTCTCTTAGAAATTGCATTTAGTGACATTGCTTTTAAGGCGTAGATGCAGCTTGTCTCACTTGCACTAGCCTATCATCATGTAGTCACTCTTTTCTTTACATATTAACTATGAATTCATTCTTAACACTTTCTTTCGGAATATGCTTGAGATTTGACTCCTACATCATTCTACACTCCCATAGGTAAGTACGTTTGGTAACATTTACTTAGGCTTGGTTGAGACTTGTCTCACCATTCATCTTAGACTCTTATCATGTTGTCACTGTTTTCATTAGCATCATAGTATAATATAATTACTCACCTCATTACGTGAATGTTCATTTATAATCTTACCATTAACTCATGTTCTTACCCAATTCGGGTTACTCATAATTGACTAAGTGTTTCATGACCATCTAAGTATATGTTGTGTAAGACTTATGCATTTTACACATGCATCCAAGGGACCCAAGTACAATCCCTAGTAGCTGCATTTTATTTAATTATATGTGAGACTTATGTGTCTCCCAATTTCGGCCAAGAGGACCCATGTTCGAATCCCTTGGGCAGCATTTTATTTTTAATTATTTAAAGTGTTAAGTGTCTCCATAAATTGGGCCAAGAGGACCCATGTTCGAATACCTTAGGCAGCACCTTATTTTTAATTGTTTAGAGTGCTAAGTGTCTTCCTGAATTCGGCCAAGAGGATTTGGGATCGAATCCCAGTGGCCTCATCTTTTTTATTACTTTATTTTGGTGTGAGATTTATGTATCTCACACCCTTAGCCAAGGATCCAAGTTTGAATCCCCCCTCCCTCACTATTTTCTTTTTTTCTTTTAATTCTAGACTTCTTCAACCTACCCAAGTTCGAATCCCCTCTCTCACCCTATTTTCTTTTATTTTATTTTAAGGTTTAATCTCTTAGTATTAGGACCTTAAGGTCTCGAGTTCCATCCTCAATGGCAGCATATATTTTTCTTCATTTTTACTAGAGACTAGCCGAAACTATACTCCATTAACATATGCCTTTAATTCACTTTCTTTGCATTTAGCTTAGGCGTTTTAGCTTAGAGTTTTACATAAACTTTTAACCAAATAGTTAAGGAATTTACCTTTATTTTCTGTTTCATGAACATCACAATTTCATCATCATATATTAATAACACAACAAATGCATAGAACCTAATTCACCACTTTCTTGAAAACAATATGTAATATGCTTCTCATGATAATTAGCATTATTGTGTACATAAAACATACATACAGTCGGACACACATAAAATGATCATACGATGTCCGGAAACATCACATTACACACAATTACAAACGTTCCTAAGATTGTCTATCAGTAAACATACCAACGCATGCATCACTTTTTCAGAGGATCTAATGACAGGGGCATGCAACGGGGGCAACCTTAATTTTTGAATGGAATATGTACTGAACCTTAGGGGACTCTTGGGAAAGGGACCAAGAGAGAAGAAACCCATACCTTTTCAGCCTTTACAACCAGCCACAACCACACGCCTCCACCCACACACAAACCTTTCTTCCGAGCTTTGATTCTTGTTCCCAAGTGAAGTTCTTTACTTATAACACTTAGGCGTATGAATTTTTCCTTTTGTTTTTGATGGATGCAGCCAAGAATACGTTTAAAACAGTGAGTATACATTTGTTTTCTGTTTTTGAATTGTAAAATAAAGCTGAAAAACGTTTTAGAAGAGACAATGAATTAAGAGTTGGCATGAAGCACACTCCTAATGGGAGTCATGCGCCCCTTTTGTGGGAATTGTTGTTGACTTATTCAACACAATTAAAATGGTAAAATCAGATTATAAAATATATATTAAGTTATTATAATTCCCCTCCTTATTTTAATTATTTTTTAATCAATTAATTTGTGCCCCCTTATGCCTTCAACTCGGCTGGAACCCGAGTGTAGAGGTAAGGTCAATCTCGGGTTTGACCATCGAGATTTGACTTATTTTGACTAATTAATATCTTTATTTAATTAATTAAATATCAGCCTAGGGTAATTACTATACTACCCCTAGCCCCAAAATTACCTTTATACCCCTAAAACCCTTAAAACCTAGGACTAACCCTCTAAGTCCGGTTAAGACTCATCCCCGTGAATCCCAGTATTCGTGTGAACCAGGTCTAACCTAGGCATTCTATGTACGTTTAGGACTTACTTAGCATAGTTGTTTTTGGGTTGTCACAATGAATTCCTTATAAGCCAATCTTTATTGGCTAAATACATTAGTTAATCATTTTGGATAAGCATATATGAATTCATTATTGTCTTTGATATTTTCTAATAAAGGAAGTCATTATAAGCCAATTTTATTTGGCTTTGTTCATTTTCATGACATGAAGATTCATTATTAGCTATGCCCTTTACTTATTGTAAACTTCATTGGACATGCTTTGACTATTCTTATAGCAAGTCATTCATTACACCATATATTCATTAAATTTCATAAGCCATTCTCTATTGATCATTCCATTGATTTCATTACTTTTATGTTAGGGAAGTTATGGGTTATTTAGTTAACGTTTTCATGTTTTATATATCATACATTTTATATCTACGAGACCTTGGAATTGTGGATGTAGCATTAAGACATCTCAAGTGGGGGCCCAACATATGGGACCTCAACACGAGGGCCTTCTTTAGCAAACACAGAGTCTGCTTCATTCGTTCATTCGTACTTCACATTATTCATTTCATTCATTCATAGGCTAATGTAAACACCAGCTATACCTAGGATGAAGTTTAAGACTCTCATCGGGATCATGAAGTGCAATGACCAAGAATGACCTAATGTCATTACTTGAATCTGATTTCACCTCCTCATTGTCTTGCACAAACACCTTCGGTATCGTTCATTTCTTTATCTTTCATACTTTGAGGAACTCCAACCTTAACCGACATAGATCATGTGAGCATCATGAAATCCGATGTCTTCCCCACACCGAAAAGAGGTGGAGTCACTGGCCAAGGTGAAACCAAAAAATGCTAGCGTATATAGGGAAATGAACCCTGCTAGAACCCTATGTTAGCAGCATACGTTCAAAGACTAGGAGATATAACGAGACACATACCCGCCTAAACGGACAGTCTCATCTCATAAGACTTACACGAACCTCTGCCTTCCCGAAAGAAGGAATCGCGACTCATAGCTAGCCTATCGGTGCTCAGTATAAAGTTCCATTACATTCATCTTACACATCATAGAAGTTGGCTTCTAGCATGAGGGCATCATTGCTCATTAGATGATTTCTCATCTCATCATTAGTAGTAAGTGTAAATTGTCTTTACACTTACATATAGAGTATGATTGAGACTTGTCTCTTGATATTCAACACTCTCTTAGGTGAGTACTTTTAGTGACCTTTACTTAGGCTTGGTTGAGACTTGTCTCACCATTCATCTTAGCCTCTTATCATGTTGTAACCATTTTCATTAGCATCATAGATTAACATAATTACTCACCTCATTACGTGAATGTTCATTTTTTCTTTATCTTTTAGTGTTGACTCAAGCATTATAGAGGCTTGCTTCTAGATTAAGATTTACTTACTCTATTGATGACTGGTCATCCTTACTTTACATTGATGAAATGTGAATTTTCCTTACATATCATCCTTTTGTGTTAATGAGACTGGTCTCACACATTCTAACACCTTCATACGTGAGTATTCTTTTAACATAGTAGCTTAGGTGTAAGTGAGACTTGTCTCACTTCCTTTAACACCTTATTCTGGTCACTTACTTAATTTATACCCCTTTAATTATGTTATAACTCACGTTACTTACTTACTTTAGTGTAGTAGATTCATATCATCATTTATGGATGATGAGCACTTCATTCAATGAGTTTCATGAGTTCATATGTCATTCTTTTAGAGCATGTTGGGAGTTGTCCCAATGAGTGGCATTCCCTTGGTTATGGGTTCATTGAATTAGTTTAAAAGTGCTTATATTATCATTTGATACTCTAACTACACAAGATTGGCATATGATTAGTATTGGCCTTAATCTTTGAATATTAAACTACATAACCATTTTTGTTGGCATGTGCCAATTTTACGTGTGTTCATATTTAAATTTAATATGTATGAACCATTAGCCAAACTTTTAATTATTTAACATAATATTATAGCCATTTACATGCATCACTTTTATACAATGTAGCGTTAGCCATTTTATTGGCATACGATTAGTATTGGCATAAACAATTGGGCATAGATTTCATAACCATATTTGTTGGCATAAGCGAATTTTCATTTTCAACATGCTTAAGCTTTTATACATTATACATTAGCCAATCTTTTAGTTATTTAACATAATATTATAGTCATTTACATGCATTACTTTTAGACAATGTATCCTTAGCCATTTTATTGGCATACGATTAGTATTGGCATAAACAATTGGTTATAGACTTCATAACTTCTTTGTTGGCATAAGCCAAAGTTATATTGATTCATGCTTACATTATTATACCTTATTCATTAGCCAATTCAATTATTAATCATAACATTATAGCCATTTGCATGCATCCCTTTTGGACAATGTATTGTTAGCCATTTTATTGGCATAAGCCAACAATCACTAAAATTATGATTTCATGGAGATCTTTTTAGCCAATCTTATAACATAACTTTAGGCATAACGTTTTTAAACATCTTGGACAGCATCATATTAGCATTTGATGAATATATCATCTTCATAACTTCATATTAACAGCAAGTATGCACAACAGACCGTAACATCTTCATACATAACATTTTCGGACATATCTTTAACATAGTATCATTCTTTTAATTCACATAATAACACTTAGCATCAAACGAGTGCAATTAATAGGTTCATTCAATCATTATTTAAACAAAAACCATACACATTAAGATCATCCAGCACCACATACCAACAACATGATTTCTAACATATTCAACATTGAAATTGTAACAAGGATACTAGGGAAAGGAGTTCGACAAGAACGACGGTTAACAACCCTAGTTTTCAATATCTTTGAATCATTTGAAAGAAAGTTCTCTTGGAGAAAGAAATCCAGGAGAGAAACCCATACCTTACGTAGAATTTAATCTACGAAGACCACCTTGTACGAAACCTTGAATAAAGCCTTGAAATCGCCTAAGAGAATCAATGGAATTTTCTATTTTTCTTTCATTTGTTCTTGCTGTTTTTGCATCGCCTTTTCTATGAGATTGAACGTGATTTTTAGGTTTAAGAACTGATCTTGAATTATACAACTAATTTAATTTAATAAAATAATTAACCAATTATCAAAACGCCCCTCCTAAGTTGACTAAACATAGAAGAACATAACACTTAGTCAAATCTGGAAATTGGTGTTGACTATGGTTTCGTTCAACATTTTGACTTTATATTAATTAATTAAATCCATAATTTATTTAATATAGGGACCTAGGGTAAGTACTAAAGTACCCCTAAGTCATTGGAAATATAATCAACCCTTTAGGACCATCCTAGGTTAAGTACTAGGATGTTTCTTGAATTATACTAGGTTAGTGAAAGGATTTCGTTTTGATCATTTAAACCAATTAATTAAATTGTTAATTTAATTAATTAGGTGACCTAAGGTAATTACAAAAGTACCCTTAAGTAATTAGGACCATAACCAATCCTTTGAACCATCCTAGGTTAGGTACTAGGTTGTCTTTTTCTTATTTTAACCGAAATCTGGAAATTGCTTTGTGATTTCGGTTTATGCCCCTTTAAATTAATTAATTAAGTTGCTAAATTAATTAATTAAGTAGCCTAGGGTAATTACTAAAGTATCCATAGGTTGTTCGGACCTTAACTAACTCTTTGGACCATCCTAGGTTAGGTACTAGGTTGTCCCTTTCTTGTCTTAACCGAAATCTGGAAATTTCCTTTGTATTTTCGGTTTTAGCCCTTTTAATTAATTAACTAAGTTGCTAAATTAATTAATTAGGTAACCTAGGGAAATTACTAAATTACCCCTAAGTTGTTAGGACCATAACTAACCTTTTGGACCATCCTAGGTTAGCTACTAGGTTGTCTCTTTAACTAGTACTAGGTTAGTGTCAACCCGGTTTAGTCCTAGGTTTTCGGGTGCACTAATTAGTTTATTTCGTTTGGTCCTATGTTAGTTAGCTATTTAGGGCAGTAGGTTAGAGTCTAGAATTGATCAGGAAGTTAGGCCTCATATGGAGTGGTCCCTTGTGCATGTTTTCCCCCTAACTACCCTAACCGAATTGGTTAGGGTGGTCCCCTCCTTTGGCAGCTTCTTCACATGTCTTGCACATGTGTTGGTTGTACTTTCCTAACTAACTATTAATTATGGTTCCTTTGGGAATGTTTACTTATTGTCCCAAGGACCCTCACCATGTCCTTGGGCACTGCTTAATTTACATGATCATTTTAAATAGTCATGTGCTATGGTATCTAGGCTTGACACTTGGATGCCTCATACCATATGCATAAAAGATCCACTGTGCTTTTAGCTTAGGGTCTTCATTGTAGGTACACTTCTTGGTCAATGAATCTTGGATTGGGTATTACAACCCAAAAAGTATATTTCTTATTCGTATATAGAAAATTGGTTAATAACCCTTAGCCAATTTTTCTATACTATGCCCAATATTTCTCAATATTGGGAATTGGGGTGCCTATGTACCCCTAATAAGCTATCCTAAGGGCATACTGGGCTCATCATTAGATATATGATTTTCCGGAATGTTATAACCCCTTTAACCAATTGACGCCCCGTACAAAGGGGGTGTGGCTCCACACTAAGTCGTGGGATCTTATCCCCCAAAATGACAAGCCCTAGTCATCATTTACGGATGAATAGGATGGAATTGTCAATTACTTGATGGTCCATCAATGGTGACCATCGATTTGACCTGCAATACTGCCAAAGTCTCGGCCTAGGGGTGGATTGGTAAATTCACCCCACTATCTAATTAAATGATGGACAATTATTTTACATATTTAAGGGTATTTTAAGTTAGTTAAAACATTGAAACCCCAAATTATAATTCATTCTTCAAAACTAAACCCTTCCCTCCCAAAGTAGATTGTCTCAAAGCTCCATTGGAGGCCAAGATCAAGATCAAGCTAATAGATGAGTTTTTAACTGATTATTCTTAAATTTTCATGGGTCTTACATATATAAGGTATGGTAACTCTTGATCCTTGTATAACATTTCACTTAAGTAGTTCTATCAAAGATTTTCCAAAGAGTTTCTATGATAAAATTTCCGAATTTTCAATCTAAACATGGGTTCATTGTCAAATTGTTTCTAAAGACATTGTAATGATGACATAATGTTTAATAAAGGTTTTTAAAATAATGTTCAATGAAATTCCTTGAAAAACCCAAGATATGCGTAAACTCTTAATTTAGCCTATAAAGTGGGTTTTGTAACTTTGATTGAATGTTAATGAATCATGTTTAGATTGTGATGTGTTATTGAATGTTATTGCTATATTTAGCTATTGATTATGATTTTTTGAGGGTTGATCTATGAATTGTCATGGCTTGGTGAATGGGTAACTTGACCTAACTTCTTGTCTATAGTATTTGAATTGATGTTGTATGGTTTGGTCCACTTATAGTGGCGGTGTTTACTTATTGTCTATATATACACGTTGTGATCATGTCCTTGAGGATAATGTATATAAAGTGAATTGCTATTATGATTAACAATAGAATGAAGGTGTGTCATGAAGGTTATGTATGTAGTAATCAATGTTAGTATCATGATTAGGGTGTATCCTAGGACTACCTAAGAGATGTTACTTAGTGTAACATTTTGAAATCCCAAGGTCATGTTATAAGACTTAAATAGGCTCCTTAAGGTCTAAACCTTTTTTACTAGCCAAATTAGGTGTATATGGAGTCGTTCAAGTGTTTTGGAACCAAAAAGTTCATAACGTCCGGTAAGTTGGTTCATAAGAGGGCTAGAGTGTCCTTTTAGTTTAACCAAGTTAAAGAGTCAGAATTTAGTAAAAGTTTGTAACAATAGGTGTAACACATAGTGTGGGATGGTTTCATGTTGGAAAAGTCAGGGTACGACTCCCCGAGGATCGACTAAGAGCCCTCGAGGAGGACCCTTGAGACAGTAGGCCACGACGGACCCCATGACGGGGCGTCACAGGCGCGACGGGGCGTCGAGGCCACCGTCGTGCCAGCCTTAGCTGCTGGGAAGAAAGCCTCCGCCTGCACAGTCTCTGACTAGTGTGACGGACGTGCAAAACGGAAGGGTCCTGTCCGTCACGCCCACGACAGCCCATCGTCAGGGAGCCGTCGGGGAGGGCCTGTGGTGGTTTTCAGATTTAAGTTTTATACTAATTATTTTATTAAGTGTCTTAGGGGTAATTAGGGGATTAAGGGAAGACTAATTAAGTGACTTAAGACCCCACTATAAATACCCCAACATTCATTAGCCTAATCATTATTCTCAAAACAAAACTCTCTTCCTTCTCTCTACTTTCTCTCTCTATTGGAAGACTCCGTTGGAGAACAACTTGGGGAGATCATTGGGGGATGATTTAGCACAAAATTCACCATCAAAACTTCATCAAATCTTAAGGTATGGGATCTAATTCACCTTTGAGATTCGTCCCTCAAAGGGCTCCTTCAATGGTTTTCCAAAAGTTGAGTTTCATATGGGTTTCATCCAATTTCGAATTTGATTATATGAATTGAGTTTTTTATGTATTCTTTGGGTTATAATGAATAGATTATCATGTATTGTAACTTGATTATGATGAATTGATGTAGTTTGGTCTAGATTGTGGGAGATGACCCTAACCCTTAACCCTAGGTATTGGGATTGATATGAATTTGGGTTGGATTGATGTAATTGATCTAATTATTGTTTAAATCATCTTTAATGGTTGTTATTGCATTGATCATGAGTATATTGTAATGAATGGAAGCTCTTAATGCCTATTTCTTGAGTATTGAATCTAGGGTAAGAAGATAGACTTTGATATCATGCTACCAAGCTTTGATTTAGTATTGCATTGTGGTATAGTGCTTCTCTTAAATTAGTTCTTATGTTGATTATTGAATTTACATTGGTATGATGACCCAAATTGGGGTTGATCTATGGGTTGATGGTAAGGCCCTTATTGGTGAACTATGCAGAAGTATTGGTAAGTCTTGAATATCCTAATCTTTACTTCAAATTGTGATTAATTGTCATCAAGTGATAATGTTGTATTGAAGTATACCTCATTTAAGGTGATAGGTTGGTATGATGATCGAATTGAAATGTTTAGGTTGGTTGTGAGGCTGCCTAGGAGTACATGATATAGGGAAGTTGTTATGTAAGGATGTGCCCTATAGTGATGAGATGTGTAAGGGCTAACTTCACCTATATGAATTGTTAATGAAAGGATTAGTTCTCATAAAATTCTTATTGAGCTATGATAAACGAATGAATATGAGGGATAGGCCCTATGATATATATATATATATATATATATATATATATATATATATATATATATATATATATATATATATATATATATATAGGTATATATATATATATATATATATATAGGTATGTATATTTATGATTATGATAAGAGTAAAGGATTTTCAATAAAGGGACCTAGCTTAGCACCGAGTGAGCTTGTATGTGAGGGAGTGACACTTTCTTATATAAGGAAAGGTAGGGTTCACTACGGTCCTCACGGGGTGGATAGCCTCGTGACCCAAATAGGATGTAGAGTCGATGTGTCCATGGTTCTTTTCCCCAAGCTCCATCAAATATGTTGCCACCATAGGATACTAGCTAGTGGATCCACCTAGATAGCTACGTTTACGTTAGGTTCTACCTTGGCCGGTAGACCACCTTCCATCGGTGTAAGGTTTCATGACACCGGATTCCACATTTGCTCATGTGGTCTATGTCGGTTAAGGCAAGGTTTCCCTAAACTAAAATGAATGAATAAGATATAGACTAATCGAAGTAACTTGAAAGGGTTTGGCTATAGCTTAGGTAGGGGTATGGGACTCTACTTAAGCCTTGCACTAGTTTGCCTTGATAGGAGCTTTGAGAGGTCAATATTATGTATGTAAAGTAGTGATATAATGTAAATGACTTTGTACACTGAATAACATGCTTATGAGTATAAGGTTGTTGCTTTTGGTTGAACAAGAATGTTTTCATGAAATGGGAGAGTATGCTAGGTAAGGATAATTGCTAATTGTAGTCTTGATAGGTACTTGATTAAGTAAGAGTCATGGTAATTTACTTGATCATTGCACTTGTGACTTTATGAAGTGTATAGTTAGTATGCTTTGCTTTGCTATGTTTAACTCGTATACATGTTTTATAATGATTTTTCTTAAATGTCCTTTTCTACGTATATTTGATTGGTAAGTGTATATATGGTTCCATACTTAGTACATGTGGAGTACTAACCCCATTTCTTTCCATTTTTCCCAAGCATTTTAGGTTCGGGTCGTTGAACTTGCTCCGAATTGCTGGAAAGGAAGACTTGGATCTCTTACCATCCAAGTGGTAGGTCCTCACTCTCCCGAGGGCGTTGCTGACATCTTACTCTTATGTTTCTTAGTAACTCTAATTCTGTATTGACTCTATTATTCGTTTGAGACGATGTTGTATATAGCCTATATGTGGCTTCTTGTATTGATGTAGGGCTATGCCCAAGATTTATTGTCTTTGATAGATGGTTTATAAGATGAGAAGCCTTTTATGACTATTATTCTTTACTATATAAATGGGTGAAATAAAAGAAGAAGACTATGTAATCTTCGTATATGAACAAGTCTACGATTATGTGTATGTAGAGGTCTATGTAAACCTCCGAGTAGTTATAGATAAAAAGTTCTAAATTCCTTCACATTTTTAATCGATGAATCTATGATGAGGCTAAGAGGCTTGTCTTAGTCCTCAAAGAGGACGACGACGCCGGTTACGTCTAGGGGGTAAACCCGGATGTGACACTTAGTTAGGTAAGGGAATGGGACTTTACCTATACATTGCACAAGTATGTATTAAGGGGAGTTCTCGAGTGGGTGCTTTATGTATATGTATATATCTTATGAATAAGCATTATGATGTTAACATACTTGTTATAATAATATGCATGATGTTGGTCTCATTTGATATACATGATGATGGTCTCACTTATTATTCATGTTGTTGGCTATACATGTTATGATGATGTATGAGATATAGGACAATGCTTGTGATCTCCTTGTTGGTTTACTTGGTGTGTGTGAGGTTATGGGGCTTCACATATAAATTGCACTAGTAGACTTAGATTGGGGTTATGAGTACGGTCTTGTGATGTATTGATGAAATGAACTCCAAATATGCAATGTGACTGTTGTTTCATTATGGTGTTTCTTATAGTATGGACTTGTATATTATTCATGAGATGTGCATAAAGACACAAGGGGTTATGAGTATGATGCAATAAGTGAGTGACTTCTTATATGAGGTTTATGAAGTATGGTTGCCTCATGTCTAATGTTATATGCATGTGTTGTGACTTATTGAATATGATGTGCCTAGTCTAAGATGACTTCATAGGAATACTTGGTGTGAATAGTATTATGGAATTCTACTCGCATATTGCACTAGTGTGACTTGGGGTTGTCTTAGGTGATGGTTCTTATGTGAATTATATGCTATGTCCTTATGAATGTATGTGGTCGGATCAGTGAAGGTTGTATGAATGTTCACCCTTGGTAACCTTAAGGTTGTATTTTGGTATGAGTGGTGGAATGGGACACTATTCATGCATTGCACTAAGTATTACTTAAGGGTTGCTTGAGGTAAGGAGTTAAGGTAAAAACGAAAGGTAATGTATTGGAGATATTGAATGTGTCTTAAATATCATAAATAGCTTTATGTGTTGTTGTGAATGGTATCCATGATGTATGTGAACTTATTGTGCTTATTGTATAAAATGTTCATGAAGTTTCACTAAAATGACAAGATGTGTGGTTTCTAACTAAATGTCCTCTTTAAAGCATGTTTTTGCATGGTCATCATACTTAGTGCATTCTTGTACTAATATCATTCTTCTTTATATTTTTACACCAAGGGTAGGTGGTGAAGGCTAAAGGATCTTTCCTAGAATGAAGAGCTTGGATTACTATTCCCATGTTTGGGCGTGCCTTTAATGATCAAGGACCTTCATGTTAAGAGCTTGTTTAATTCATGTAATAGAATAGTAATGTTCTTTTTGTATTAAAGGGCCATGTCCCTATTATTTTGAAGTCGTGTCTAATATGGCTAGATGAGACTTAGTGTCCTTACTTTGTATTAATGATTTTAAAATGAGATGACTTTTTAGTCTTGTGTTATATTATGAAAAAGTTTTAATTTTGCACTAATTTTCTGTTATGACCTCAAAATGAACTAGGATAATCGATAGCCTCACATGTGCATTAAGATTTATTAACTTGTTTATAAGGTGTGTCACATATTGTATTAGTTGGTTTGAAGAGGTTTGAGGTCAAACTTCAAACAACGACCAAGACATCCAAAAACTAGTCGTTTGCGTGCTAGTGTGCCTTTGTATGTTTTCCTTGTTTTGAAGTATTGTTTGGAGTCTAAAATGATAGTAGGGGACCCTAGTATATATATGGTCATTTTTAGGGTCAAAAGGTCTAACTATGACTCCCCAAGGACCACCCTAAGGGTCCTTGAGGAGGACCGAAAGGTTTGTCAAGAGGCTGCCAAAACAGTCTCATTAATGATTGTGTTTGACGCCCCTTCAACCAATCGACGCCCCGTCAAAAAGAGATGTGTCTCCACACTTATTTCTGAGAGATTATCCCCCAAATGAGGGAGCCTCTGGCCAAAATAACGGAGCACCAGAATGATCAGTCATCTAGTTGACGCCCCGTCTATGGTGATCGTCGATGGCACCTGTAGTTTTCTCCAATGTCTCGGCCAAGTGAGGGGTGAATTGGGAAATTCACCCCACATTCTAATTAGAGGGTGGAAGGTTATTTTACCTATTTTGTGGTATTTTAAGTTAGTTAAAACATTGAAACCCCAAATTAGAATTCATTCTTCAAATTAAACCTTTGTCTCTCAAATAAAACTCTCTCTAGAACCATTGGAGACCAAGTTCAAGATCAAGCTAGGGGATGGATTTGCAACTGATTCTTCTCCAAATTTAGTGAGAATTTATTCTATTAATTTATGGTAACCCTCAATCCTTGGATAATCTTTCATCTAAGTTGTTTTATCAAAGAGTTTCCAATGTGTTTCTAAGATCAAATTTTCCAATTTCCAATATAAACATGGGTTCATTTTCAAATGGTTTTTGAATTTATTGTACTGATAAATTGATGTTTAATCAATGTTTTAAGGTGATTTTCAATGTAATTCCTTGAAGAAACCATGATTTTCCTAATTTCTCAATTTAGCGTATAAAGTGGGTTTTGTGATCTTGATTAGATGTTAATGGAATTATGTTTAGATTGTGATGTATTGTTGAATGCTATTGCTATATCTATCTATTTATTATAATTTTTTTAGGATTTATTTATGGTGATCATGTCTTGGAGAGTTTGTAAGTTGACCTAACTTCTAGTCTATAGTGTTGGATTGATCTTGCATGGTTTGATCCACTTATGGTGGCGGTGTTTATTTCTTGTCAATCTGTACATGTTGTGATCATAGCATTGAAGGCAATAGATGTAAAGTGAATTAATATTAGGATGATAATGAATATGAATGTTATGTATGTAGTTCTCAATTCTAGTATCCTGATTAACGTGTATTAATAATGTGAATGTTAGTGTTAGGGTAAGGTATAGTCTACATGCTTGATTATGATAAGTTCTATTGTAGAGTGACCCCTACCTATGTAACCCTATATCAATGTGTGATCTTTCATGTTAGAAGTTGTCTATCAATGTTGAATGTGTTCTTGTCTCCTATGATGAAATGCGGGTGTGTGGTCTATAGTCCCAAAATGTTCTATGTGTGAGTTGTTCATGACTTAAGGGATATTGTATATGTGTTGTGATCTTTTGAGGGGTGGTTTCCTCAATATCAGTGTTGTTGCTATGATGTGATCAAGATGACCAAAATGTACACACACACATCTCATGCATAACTAGGAGTATGATATGTTCATGATGTCAATTGGAAGGAAATTCTCATATGCACCTTTATGCCATGTCCCACCACCAGACAGTCAAATTTTGCATCTAGAGTGGCGTAAAAGACTCCAGAATTATGGAGAGGCTTGCGGAGAATTCTAGAACTCCCTAGACAAATCAAGAATGTCTTAGACTATCCAAGAGTATGTATTTTTTTTTAGTTGAATAAACCCTGGAGGGGTAGGGGCTGAGCAACACCCCCAGGCCTTATTATTTATAAAAGTAAAAGTACAAGGAGGGGGGCATAAACCTTACCTCCGGTCCTATGGTGGTTCAGAGTTTACTTTCCAAACAAAGTTGACTCATCCCCTTACAAAAAAGGTAACCAAGAAACTAAGCACCTAAAAGAGAGGACTCCTCTCGATATAAAGAATCTAGGAAAATAAACAAGGGAGACTCTCCCTTTACATTTTAAAGCACAAAATAAACTACCTATCTAACCTATTCAAAGAAGATATAATTTTAAACCATAGCTAAGTTGAAAAGGGGTATACAATGTTTAGGGAGGTTATTTGATCTTCTTGGTCTTTTTTCTTCTGAAACTTGGCATTGCAGTGTGTCCAGATGATAATAAGCCCTTGCTTCCTTAGGTAGATCTTGACTATTGTGGTAGAGTTGTGGGCTAGTGATCTTGTGGCTATGTTTGGATAAGGAGTCAGCCACCCAATTTGCTTCTCTGAAGGTGTGTACGCATTTGAATTCCTGTGTCTGTGTGATGAGTGCTTGGAGCCTTTAAATCTGTGTACTTATATGCCATTGAGAGACTGATTTTTGCATTATCCAATTCACAGTTAATTGTGAGTCAACCTCTAGTATGATTTTCTTGTAGCCTAGTTCCAATGCCCAAGTCATTCCAAATATAGCTGCATCTATTTCAGCTTGATTGTTGGAGCCTTCTCCAAGAGGAGATGCAAAAGCAATCAATAAGCTGCTTGTTTGGTCTCTCAAGATGCCACCTGCTCCAATCTTGCCCGGATTGCTTAATGCACTTCCATCTGTGTTGATTTTGATCCATTGATCTGGTGGTCTTGTCCATGTTACCATGTGTACCTTGATGTCATGCCACATCTCTCACCTAGCTGAATTATTCCTTTCCATGTAGCAGGCCAATTAACCTGGGGAAAAATAACAATCATTAGCTTATAAGTGTCTTTATAGATTGCATACCTCACCCTGCTAATATTGGAAGTTTTGCCTCCATATTTACTACCACATCTATTCTTCCAAAGGTTCCAATAGATGAGAATAGGGGTGGCCTGTAATAGGAGTTTGTGGGCTTCATTTTTGTGCTTCATTGTCCACCACTGCATAATGAGCTGTTGCAGAGAACTATGATCTATTATGACTCCAGCCATGGCTGCAAAGCTTCTCCAAACTTCGGCTGCAAGTGCTCCATTGTTGAAGGTATGTTCTATTGTGTCGTTTCCAGGCCTGTTACAACAACAAAAACAATTTGTTGGCTCAACGCCAAAAGTGATTAGTTTTTCATTAGTGGGGAGTTTGCCTCTTAAGGCTCTCCATAATAAAAAATAAACTTTAAATTGAATGTTCTAATTCCAAATAAGAGAACTGAAGTGAGATTTAGCTCTCTTTTCCCTAATTTCATTCCAGGCTGATGAACAGCTAAACTGGCCATTGGTGTTGAGTTTCCAGTATGCTTGATCTGGGAATTGTTGCTGAGGGGGGAGTGTTGTTGCTAGGATGTTGGAAAGTTGACATGGAGGTGCCTGTTGAAATAACGTATTGTAATTCCATTGCTTCCATCCAGAGTTCTACCACTTTGCGATTGTTAAACCAGTTACTGGTAGTAGTTAAATGAGCAAGAGGGCCCACATCTAACCAGTTATCCCACCAAAAGGAACAATTGCCAGAGTTAAGCTTCCAGTGAATGTGCTGCTCCACTTTGTTTCTGTTATGTATCATATGCTTCCAAATAAGAGATTCACAATTATCGCATTTCTTACATATGGGATTGGATCTTTTGCAATACTTGGCTTTTAGGAAATCTCCCCACAAGGTGTGTTTAGTCCTAAAGATCCACCATTGCTTATATTGAAAGGATATACACACATCTTTCAGGTTTCTCATTCCCAGCCCCCCTTCCTCAGTAGGGAAGCTTAACTTTCTCCATGAAGCCCAATGATACTTTCTCTTTTCACTCCTCCATCCCCAGAAAAAATCTGCCATAAGAATTTGAATTTGTGTAAGCACTGTGGAGGGTGGAGTGACTGCTCAGAGTAGGTGGATTGGTAGAGCTTGCAACACATGTTTTATCAATAGAGCCCCCCCCCCCATAGTTTAGTTGTTTTGTATGCCACCCTTTAATCCTGCAAACCACTTTATTAACAAGGTCAAAAAAGTAAATAATCCTAGGTCTACCAACAAAAAGAGGGCAACCAAGGTAAGTTAGAGGTCCCTGTTTTTGCTTGAAGCCTGTGATTCTTTTAATTTTGTCCCTTGTATTGTTAAAGACATTAGAATGCACCAAGAAATGACTTTTATCACTATTAATCAATTGGCCAGATGTCTCCTCATAAATCTTGAGAGTTTGCATGATGAGTTGAAGAGTTTTGGCTCTTCCAGAAGTGAAAAATATGGTGTCATCTGCAAAGATCAAATGGTTCACTTGAGAACCTCTTACTTCCATGAAGAAACCATGGTAATTAGGATGATTGTGCAGCCTATTCAAAGATACTGAAATCACCTCTACACCTAAAATAAATAGGGCAGGGGATAGGGAGTCACCTTGTTTGAGACCTCTAGTGGAATGGAAAAACCCATATCTCTTCCCATTAATAATAATGGAATACCAGTTATTGGCCATAATTCTCCATACCATCTCAATAAAAACCTCATCAAAGCCAATTTTACTTAATACCAGACAAATGTAAGACCAACAGACTCTATCATAAGCCTTTCCCATGTCCAGCTTCATAATGACATTACTTCCAATATTAGGCTATTTGATTTGATGGATAATCTCCTGAGCAAGGATGATATTCTCAGAGATACTTCTACACTTCACAAACCCTGACTGATTGAGAGAAATCAAATTAGGGAGAATAGGGCTCAATCTCCTTCATTTGCTAGGATTACTCACTTTGGGAAGTAGCACAATGCATGAGTGTGAAAAATACTTAGGAATCATTTGGCCACTGAAAAAATACTGAATCACACCCATTAGATCATGCTTGATGATGTGCCAACATTTTTAAAAAAAATAATCATTCACACCATCAGGCCCTGCTGCAGACATGGAGAAAACCACTTCTCTCAACTTTTCCATGTTAGGTATGTTGGTGAGACTGTTATTTTGTTCTTGATTGACCAATCTTGGGATACAGTCTAAACTGCCGTCATTAATAATCTTGTCCTCTCCAGTAAACATATGCTGAAAATATTCACAGGCAGCCTTACCAATGTTCTCATCTCCCTGTAACCATTCTCCATTATCATTAATTCTATGAATAAAGAGTTTCTCCTCCTTACCCTTATCAGAGAATGGAAGAATTTTGAGTTAGTGTCACCCTCCTTGAACCATTGCAATTGAGTTTTCTGTTTCATAATAGAGTCTTCCAATTTCAGGTATCTAATGTAATTAGCATTTAGATCATGGAGTGCCTCCCTGTTGACTTCACTGTTGTTCTGTATAAGATTTTCTTCTGCATTTCTAACCTTTTCCTCATACTCCCTAACCTTTAAGAAAATGTCCCCAAATTCTCTCTTGGACCAGGAACTAAGAGTGTTAGACAGTCTTTTCAGGTTTTGATGAAATCTCCACATACTGTTTCCCTATGCCTCCCTTTCCCAACAAGTTTTCACAATCTCTAGGAATTGAGGGTTGTCTACCCAACAATTGAGAAATCTGAAATACTTGATGTGTTCATCCTCTTTAGTGACCATTTTCATTAACAAGGAGAAATGATCTGAGTCAGTAGAGGATAAATGGGTAATGGTGGTTTGGGGCATCAGATCTAGTCAAGTATCATTAATAAGAGCCCTGTCTAGCCTTTTCCAGATTCTGTGATTGATACCTCTTTTGTTTGACCAAGTGAACTTTTGACCACTAAAACCAATATCCATGAGCCCACAAGCCTCAATAATAGTTATAAACTCCATACTCTTTCTGATGTTGTAAGTCACCCCTCCCAACTTTTCATCTATAGCTGTTATGACATTATAATCCCCCACAGAACACCAGGGCTTGTCAATCCCATCAGCCTATAAAAGCATTTTATCCTAAAGAGGTATTCTGAGATGGTCTTTACATTTGGCATAGACAAAAGTAATAGTGAATTGGTTTTGTAACTCATTATGTTTAAAGTCACAAGTAATTTGTTGCTCATCTTCATCAATAACAGTACAGTCAATGTCACCATTCCAAAATACCCAAATTTTGCCATTATAGTTACTCACATCATTGTCCATGGCTAATTGAATTTTGAAATTCATTACATTAACTCTGTCTACAAAGGGTTCAAGAAAAGCAATGATAGCATTTTTCTGAGCAGTTTTAGTCTTTCCATAACTCCTTGTGTGTTGGTCCCCCTCACATTCCATATGATTGTACTAATCATTGAGATGATCTGGAGGAGAATAGTCTGGTATTTGGTCTGCCAGCAGTGACAGTGTTAACATCTGAGTCTTGAAGTGAAATCTATCATGTTGAAACCCTCTTGGATATAAACCTTGATTTTGAGTTACCTATTGTATCTCATCCTCAAGGGCCTGATCATTTTGAGGACTGAAATCTCTTATCAAAGCTTCACTAGTCTCATCATCATAACCAGGGTCATGTAAAGACAGATTATCTCTATCAAACTCATCTTTAGAATTTTCCACTTCATACTCATCTATAAGGGGTGCAGTATTAACTTGACAAAATTGTTGTCCTTTGTCCGGAGGGTCCTTGGAAGGTGGTGTCATATATTGAGCTTGTAAGGGAGGGATGTCCAGCCCCTGATGGTCATTTACCATTATGAATTTGGTTCATGGTTCCTCCTCCATTTCTTGCTCCCTTTCCTGTTCACCTTCTTGTTGCTTACTTAACCTTCTCTTAGCTGCATCTCCTTTTTGCTTGCTTGGTTTATTTTTTCTTTTGGGGGTATTTTCAGGTTTACTAGTGCTAGCATTATTCCCCAACTCTTTAGACATGGAACCTTTGCTTTGTTTCTCATTATTACTTGTTTCCATGTTCTATTTTTCCTTGTTTTATGCATTGCTACCCTGTTTGCTTGCCTCTGTCTGTTGTGGTATTTGAGCCAGCAGTTGTTTCCCAGATTGTTGATGATTTTTGGTGTTAATATAGGCTCTATATTCAGGGTTTTTGTCTGTGTTAGCCCCCTGATACAAAGCATGAGGCAAATTCCCCCCTTTGGTCACCCCTTCCTGCAGGTTAGTAGGGCTCTCCTAACATCCCCCATCCTTCCGTCCTTCAGCTAAACCAATCATAAGATCATTCATATACAATTTATTAGAGTTAGGTTTTACAGCTGTGATACCTAAGTTCCTGTTTTTGTCTTCATTTTGGTTTGACCTTCCTTGTTGTTCTTTACTGCTTCCCTATGCATACCTATTTTGTGTTTCTTGTGCTATGTGTTCCATGTTATTTGCTTCCTCTCTTGTTGTAGTATGTTCTTCCTGCAAATCTAGATTAGTAAAAAAAAATATTGTGAGTTAATAGACATACCTGCCTACTGGACTTTCAATTGCTGGTTTTCTCTTGTTGCCTGAGTTGTTGTTGATGTAGGTCTCCATGTTGTCTTTTGAGTCGCTTCCTCTTGTTGTCTCTGATTTTCTTTCTTTGAGTTTTCCATTCTTCCTTCTTTTGCTGTGTTGGTTGTTTCTGTTTGTTGCTTTCCTTATTTTGTTGTTGTTGTTGCTCTCTAACCTCTTTTGTTTTTCCCTGTCTGTTTTCCTGTTTTGTGTTTGCTGGTTTTCTTTGTTTTTGTTTTTCTTCTCGTTTTCTTTTTCCTTTCTCTGTTTGTATTCCTCATCCCTCATTTTGTATTGGCATTCTTCTATATAGTGGCCCTGGTGTCTGCAGTACTCGCAATATGGAGGAATATTTTCATATTCAATAGGTTGACATATGCCTATGCTATCATCATCATCATTCAACCCTATCCACACATTTCTAAGCCTGGGTTTGGTCAAGTCTATTTGCATCTTCACCTTGGACATTCTTGCTCTAGATCTTTTAATAGATGGTGTATCCAAGTATAAGACCTTGCCTACTGATTCCAATAAAGGGGTGAGGAAAGGTTTTTTAAAACAATGCCAAGGTAGGCCTAGTAGAAGGATCCATACATGAACTATAGGTGTTTCTTCTTCCGGAGTAAAGAAAGGTGTCCAAGCTTGTATCCTCATAAGTTTACCCTCGATGGTCATTCTTTGTTGTTTCCAAACTGTATTGTAATCAAGTTCATTCTATAGGTCAATAAACACATGTTTAGCATTATAATGAGCAATGACCCCCCCCCCCCACTAACTCAGTTGGGTCTGTTGGATGAAACTTTTCCGGATGAGCTCAACCTTAGGCATAGTTGTACTAAACTTCCCTACCAGAGTGTATTTACAATCCACAGTAAGAGTGTGCATGTAATCATGCATATCAAAAATCACAGTTGGTTGGCCTTGTTTAGTTGTTTGTCTGGGGGTGGTTCTCAACACAATCGTAGGATTCTGAGTAGCATGGATATGTGTTAATCTAGCAACCAAAGTTTGGACTACTATATAAGGGGGAGGTTTAGGGACATGTTCTTGAGTATTTGCTGCAGTAACCTTGGGATTGCTGGATTCATTTGGTTTGGGTTTGGGAGCATTTTCGGAATTATCTTGGACAATTGGGGTTCTTTTATTAAAATTGCTAGAGATTTTTGGAAAGTCTCTATTGTAGTTGCTTTGGTCAATATTCTTCCCCAAATCCTTCTGTTGAATTTGTCCCAACTTTCCAGGATCATTTGTTTGATTTTGGTCTCTTTGATTCACAAGAGTGTTGGCAGGACTCCCCTGTATATCTGTTCACTAGACATAGCAGCTATTTTTCCCATGGCATTATCATGCACATGGCCAACACTTACACTACTGCTAATTTGATTATAACTAGAATTAGATTTACTACACTTACCTGACTGATGTTCCTCCCAGTTTGTTCATTGGATATCTGTTGATGGTCCTGCCTTTGCTCATTGGATATCTGTTGATGGCCCTGCCTTTAATCACTTCCAGCTTCCTCAATGCCATTAGAATCTTACCTCTATTTGATTGTTTGACCTTGTGCTTAGCTTTAACATTAGGCTTGATTCCAAATGATAAATTTGATGAGCTTTCCACATCAATAACTTCCTTTGCTATAGGTACTGCATTGTTTTGTTGACCCTTGGGAACTAGACTTGCTTCCATGGCCTCATCTCCCTCTGTTTCTCCTTGGTGATGTTTCTCAATGCTCAGAATTTTCAGTTTGATTATGTTCATGAGCTAAACAATTAAAGATTTTAGTGAGATGGACTTCGTGATCAGTAGAACAAGCTCCACTAGCCTCCCCGCTATCAGTTTTCCTTCAAGTGACTTTTTGGCCACCGGAGTTCCTGATATCAGTGACATGGCCCTCCATTTCACTTGAAATTATTGTAAGATAGACCTCTTCCTCAGGGGAGTAAACCCTAGTAGGCAAAACTCCTCAATTCACATGGGAAGATTCTCGATTTTGAGATCGACTCTCGTGCGACCTGTCCATGATTTTCCCAAAAATCGCCCCTTCAGATTTCTCCATTGGCAAGATAGAATTTTGTGAATTTGGAGTATGTTGTAGCTCTTGATGAGTAGAATCGTTCCCTGTACCATTATAATCTTTATTCAATCTAATATAATCTGGGGAAATAATTTCTCGATTCCCATCTTCTTCACTCCGAAAAATCGCACTGTTCGCTCCTTGGATTTGCGAATTCCCAGAGTTATACAACGAATTAGAGGGTGATTATTGGTTGGTTTTCTTCGTATTCATCAGGCACCCCTGTTGGGGCTGGTCCGGCAGTCTGAAAGAGACCTCCGGCGGTTCACACGCCATTTTAGCCAGGCTTAACTAGCCGTTGGAGCGTAGCTGTTAGGCAGTTCCTTGGGAGCGCGCGTCTAGAGAGATAATTTAGAGAGAGAAAAAATTGGGAGATGGGGAAGCTATCCAAGAGTATGTAGAATTCTCTAGAAAAGGGATCAAAGTGTAAATATTTTAGGGACTTGTATAGTAAATATTAATTGCACTTTAGTCCCTAGGAAGTAGTATAAATAGAGGTGCCCTCATTTTTCATGGCATCACTCAAGTTGTAAAGCATTTTCCAAAGAAATATACAAGCCTTCTTCAAATATCTCTTTCTTGTTCTTTCTATGTCTTTTCCAAACATTCTCTTAGCTATCTAAGTCTTAAAGGCTTCCTTGAGCTTACAAGACCTTGAAAGATTAGTGAGTAAGTTGTCGAGGGTCGCACGGAGCTTTAGCAAATACTCTAAGTCCGTGACAACGTGGTATCATAGCAAGGGTTTGCACTAAGGGAATGGCGACCAAGGGAGACGTAAACGGCGCTAGCACCACCAACATCCGTTTGGATCGTGGAAATAAGAACCGAAATGGAAAGAAGCATCAGAAGGGTAATGACGAGGTGCTGCCCGATCCCACACCAAGCGAAGCGCTAACATCTCACCCACCCTCGACCACCGAAGAAAGTGACGACAAAGTTGGGAGGACTCCATCAATGTCTCCGGTGGAGAACAATGGGTCGCAAGGGTGGAAGTGGGAAGGCAGACAGTAGAGATATTAGGCCAGCGTATGAATGTGGCCGACGGCAAGTTCAATACCCTTGAGGACTTCACCCTTGAGGAGACCTAGAACATTCGTAAGGAGATAGAGGGTCGTCAGCAGGTCGTGTTTGAGATGAAGGGAGCCATCACTTTCTTAGAGTGTCGGCTTATGGACGCGCTAAGCACGACCAAAACTTTGAAGGCCAAAGTGAAGACACTCAAGGAAGGCGCGGAGATTGGAGGATCTATGTCACCCGACCGTGATAGGGAGGCCAAGGTTGACGCTCCCAAGCCACCCATATTCAAAGGCGTGCGTGATGCTCAAGAGGTGTAAAACTTTCTGTGGCACTTGGAGAATTACTTCAAGTGTAGCCGGGTAAAGAGTGACAAAATAAAGATCAACACTGTCGTGTTATACCTATCCGAGATGGCCATGCTATGGTGGAGGTGTAAAGAAGCCAAGATGGGGAAAGGGACGTGCACCATAACCACGTGGGAGCAATTCAACGAGTAATTCAAGAAAGCCTTCTTCCTAACAACGTCGTGTACGAGGTTAAGCGCAAGTTCCGGGAATTGAAGAAAACGGGAAGCATCCGAGCGTGCGTGAAGGAGTTCACAACTCTAACACTTCAAATTCCCAACCTCACAAACGAAGACATGTTCCACTTCATAGACGCACTGTAGAATTAGGCCAAGATAGAGCTCGAGCGGCGACAGGTGAAAACTATAGACAAAGCCATGACTATAGACAAAACCATCACACAAGCTGAGTCTTTGACGGACTTTAAGCATGAACGGCATGACAAGGAAAAGAGAAGGGATCCAAGGAGTATTCATTCCAAAGGTGGGGAAGATCGTGGCCGAGGTAAGGAGCAACAGGCACACCCCAAGTAACACGACCCTCACAAGCCGGACAACAAGCGGTTCATGCGCCAGAATTACATGGAGAAACGGGCGCAAACCAACAAAAAAGATGGCTGCTACTTATGCGGTGGACCGCACGGCTATGCCAGGTGCCCCAAGATAAAGAACCTTGGTGCCATCCTACGCGAACGGAAGGATAAGGACGCACAAGATCAAGGACAAGATGCGGGAACGACGCAGTTGGGCATGGTAGGATTATGCGGTGCGATTGCCAAGCACACGAGAAGCCAGGAAACTCAGCACACACTATGTAGACATCTCCCTTAATGGACGACCAGCTCGTGTCATGGTAGACTCTGGGGCCGAAGCAAACATCATGACCTAGACGGCGGCAGAGAGGTTAGGGATAAACTACATGCCAAGAAACACCCGCCTCAAGAAGGTTAACGCCCCACCGACTCCCGTGTGCGGGGTCGCCCAAGATTAAGCATTACGTTGGGGAAGTGGCATGGAAAGACGAACTTTACCGTCACTCTAAATATATATGATATCATCCTCGGGCAAGAGTTATTCCAGCGCTGCCACACGATTATCGAGCCCTACCTCCAAGGACTCATGGTCATGGAGCGGGAAGGGTCATGCATGGTACATCTAGTCAAGGTGCCGAAGAAGGAAGGATGCGCCCACTTATCGGTCATGCAGATTGTGAAGGGCCTAAATAAAGGAGAACCGACGTTCTTGGCTACCATTGCAAGTTCAAGAGAAGACAATGGTACTATGGAGTCCTTGCCACCGATCATATAGAAAGTCCTTGAAGAGAAAAAGGACGTGATGCTGGACGAGTTGTGGAAGACTCTACCTCCTAGGCGCGAGGTAGATCACACGATTGAGCTGGAGGTGGGAGCCAAGCCACCTGCACATGAACCTTATCGCATGGTTCCACCCGAGTTAGAGGAGCTAAGGAAGCAGTTGAAGGCGCTCCTCGAGGACGGTCACATCCGTCCATATAAGGCACCTTATGGTGCGCCGGTTCTGTTTCAGAGAATGAAAGACGGGTCGTTGCGCCTATACATCGACTATCGGTCGCTGAAAAAGGTAACATTTAAGAACAAACATCTTATCCCGCTCATCGTAGATTTTTTCGATAGACATGGACAAGCCAAGTACTTTTCCAAGATGGATCTCCGAAAAGGCTACTACCAAGTGCGCATCGCAGAGGGGGACGAACCAAAGACAGCGTGCGTAACCAGATATCGCGCATACGAGTAGTTGGTGATGCCTTTCGGCTTAACCAACGCAACCGCAACCTTTTGCACACTGATGAACAAGATCTTTCACCCCTACTTGGACCAGGTTGTGGTGGTTTACTTGGATGACATAGTCATCTATAGCAACACCTTGGAAGAGCACGTGGAGAACTTGAAAAGAGTTTTCCAAGTCTTACGGGAGAACCAGCTCTATGTCAAGTGGGAGAAGTGTGAGTTTCCCCAGTATGAGGTTCACTTCTTAGGACATATCATCAGCAAAGGCGAACTACGTATAGACGAGACAAATATCCGGGCGATCCAGGAGTGGGAGGCGCCCACAAAAGAGACCGAGTTGCGATCCTTCCTTGGACTTGCAACTATTATCGCAAGTTCATCAGTGGCTACTCTGCTAAATCCTCTTCGCTGACCGAGTTGTTAAAGAAGAATAAGTCATGAGTTTGGAGCGAGGAGTACCAAGGAGCGTTCGAAGGTCTCAAGGCAGATGTGACGGAAGAGCCGGTTTTAACGTCGCCCGACTTCTCCAAGACCTTCGAAATACATACAGATGCCTCAGACTTTGCCATTGGGGAGTCTTAAAGCAAGATAGACATTCAATAGCATTCGAGAGCCGCAAAATAAATGAGGCCGAACGGCAGTACATGGTGAAATAAAAGGAAATAACGGCCATCGTGCATTGCCTACACACGTGGAGACACTATTTACTAGGCTCCAAGTTCGTGGTCAAGACCGAGAATGTGGCCAGTAGCTACTTCTAGTCACAGAAGAAGATCACCCCAAAGCAAGCTAGATGGCAAGAATTTCTTGCAGAGTTTGACTATGTCTTTAGTACAAGACAGGAAGGCCGAGTTTGCAGCCATGTGACATTCAAGATGCAATCAAGGATTGCATGCAACACAATCCTGAGGCCAAGAAGCTGATGGAGTTGGCTACCCAAGGCAAAACCAGGCACTTTTGAGTGGAAGATGGCCTCCTGCTCACTACTGGTCGGAGGGTCTATGTGCCCAAGTTCGGTTCTATCAGTAGGCGCATCATTAAGGAAATCTATGACACTCCATGGGCTGGGCATCCGGGGCAGCGAAGAACAAGGGAACTGATCGAGGCTACATACTTTTGGCCACGCATGTGGGACGACATCGAGTGCTATATGCAGACTTGTCTTGTGTGCCAACAAGAAAAGGTGGAGCAAAGGCAACTGGGAGGGTTACTAGAGCCACTACCCGTAGCAGAACGCCCATGGGAGAGCGTGACCATGGACTTCATCACTTCCTTGATGAAGTTCGACGGGTTTGGTACTGTAATGGTCGTGGTAGACAGGTTTTCAAAATATGCTACCTTCATGGCCGCCACATCCGGTTGCACCGAAAAAGAGGCTGCTCAATTGTTCTTTAAAAATGTGGTGAAATATTAGGGGCTGCCAAGGCATATCATCAGCGATCGACACCCCCGCTTTACTTGAAACTTTTGGAGAGAGCTATTCGGCATACTTGGCACGGAACTTCACTTCTCCACAAATTTCCACCCGCTGACCGACGGCCAAACAGAATGTGTCAACGCCCTACTAGAGTGCTACCTAAGGCACTATGTTAGTGCGCATCATAAGGATCAGCCAAACTCTTAAACATGGCGTAGTTTTCCTACAATTTGCAGAAGAGTGAGTCTACCGGGTGCACACCATTTTTGTTGGCGACAGGCCAACAACCCCAAACTTCACATTAGTTGTCGGCTGCTTTTGAGGGAATGAGTTTTGGTGCGTACTGTCTTGCCAAGGGATGGGAGGAACAACTTGACACTGCCAAATACTACTTGGACAAGGCAGCCAAGAAAATGAAGAAGTTCGCCGACCGCAATCTTCATCCCACAAATCATAAAGAAGGCGATATGGTCTTGGTGAAATTCAACCCAAGACATTTCAAGGAAGTAAGGGGCGTCCATCAAAACTTAGTGCGTAAATATGAAGGCCCGTTTAAGATCGTTTCCAAGGTGGGAAAGATCTCTTACAAGTTGGAGTTACCTCCACACTTCAAGATTCATCCGGTGTTTCATGTGAGCATCCTCAAGCCGTACCATGAGGACAAGGAGGATTCAAGCCGGAACCGATCGCAATGGGCACCCATTACTGTCACCACCTCGCATGAACGAGAGATTGAGGCTATCATAGACTACCAGGCCAAAAGAAAGCGAGGTCAACAAGACAGTGCTATGCTCCTTGTGCATTGGAAGGGGCAAACACCTGAGGAGGCCATATTGGAGAAATACGAAGACTTGTGGCAATTTCGCGACCATGTCTGATAGTTTCTGCAGCAGCAGTGCGCCGCGGTCATCGCATCATCAGGTGGGGGAGAGTGTCATGTCCCGCCACCAGACTAGTCAAATTTTGCATCTGGAGTGACGTAGAAGACTCCAAAATTATGGAGAGACTTGCAGAGAATTCTAGAAGTCCCTAGACAAATCAAGAATGTCTTTGAATATCCAAGAGTATGTAGAATTCTCTAGAAAATGGACCAAAGTGTAAATATTTTAGGGACTTATAAAGTAAATATTAATTGCACTTTAGTCCCTAGGAAGTAGTATAAATAGAGGTTCCCCTCATTTTGCAAGGCATCACTCAAGTTGTAAAGCATTCTCAAAAGCAGTATACAAGACTTCTTCAAAGATCTCTTTCTTGTTCTTTCTATGTCTTTTCCAAGCATTCTCTTAGCGATCTAAATCTTAAAGATTTCCTTGAACTTACAAAACCTTGAAAGATTAGTGAGTAAGTTGTCGAGGGCCGCATGGAGCTTTCGCAAATACTCTAAGTCCGTGACATTTATCTCTTATTATGAATGAAAAGTGTATGACTAATGAAGTAGAACATGTGTTGTCTAAAGGTGTTATGTTAAAGGATTTCTTACATATGTATACACCCACACACATGAATGTATGACTGAAGAATGTTAATGATAATCAAGGGACTAAGAGTTTCTTGAAAGCTTTCCTCAATCGTGCTCTAAACTAGACTATGCTATTGATGTTATGATTATGTGAAAGGGAATTCTCATATGATGGTTGTTTTGACGAAAGGACATTCTCATCATATGACCTATGAGCTATGTACATGTAATATAAAGGGTTAATCTCCTAAGGGCTATCTTATGAACTAATGTTTAATAAAGACTTAAAGGCTCTTCAAAAATGAAATTTAGCTTAGCACCGACTGAACTTTAAAATGAGAGGTGTCCCTTACCAAAAGGAAGGTACGTTCACCCGATGTTCTCATAAGGTTGAAACTACAATGATAGTTAGCATAAAGAGGATTTCTAGTAAAAGCCTCCTAGTTCCTTAATGATGTGCCCCCATAGGAACCTTAGAAAGTTTATCCACTTAGATGATATTATCATGTATATGTACTTCCTTGGCAAGTAGGATTCCCTCCTTTCGGTGTGAGGGGCTGACACCAGATTCCATGTTTAGATCACATGGTCTAATGTCAATTACGGCGAAGTTTCACAATTGTAAAATGAACAATGGAAGTAAGAAAATGAACACTAACTAGGACTACCTAAGAGATGTTGCTTTGTTTAGGTAAGGGAATGGGACTTTTCCTATACATTGAATAAGTAGCTCTTGAAGCGAATTCTAGGTATGTATGTATGTATATATGTATGTATGTATATATATATATATATATATATATATATCATAGTGTTGGTCTTATTGGGTCTACATGATGAAGGTCTTACTTAGAATGGATGTTGTTGGCTATACTTGTCATGTTGATGTATGAAGTAAGTGGCAATTCTTTTGTCTTCTTTTTGGTTTATCTTGTATATGTGAGGTTATGGGGCTTCACATATACATTGCACTAGTAAACTTATATTGGGGTTATGAGTAAGGCTTTATGATGAAATGATGAAATGAACTCTAAATATACAATGTTGACTATTGTGTTATTATGGTTATATTGGTAGTATATACTTGTATGTTGTCTTGAGATGTGCATAAAGAATAAATGGGTTATGATTATGATGTGATAAATGAATGAGTTCTTATATGAGGTCTATGAAGTTTGTTGGTCTTATGTCTAAGGTTAAATTTTTTATGTCCTTGATGGTATGATGTCTAAGTCATTAGATTTTTGTTAATCTACATTACTTAGGATCTATGTGTATTTAGTATGAGTTACTTATTTGCCTCATGAGTTATAATTTGGAACATGTATATGTGTGGTTTAAACGTTATTTCATATTGAGTTGTTCATGAGATGAAAAGTAAAGGTCAGGTCATGATTAGAAGAAGGAAGTTCCTCCTATGAACATGAGAAATGTTTATGTGTTTGATGCATTAGGAGTAAGTGAATGGAGTTTCTACTTGCTTGTGTTGCATTGAGTTCATAATTATATGGAGTTGGTGTTTTTTGTAAGCTTGGTGCATTGAATATTACGTTGAATGTTGTGAGCTTTGAGTTCAAACGTCAAAGGACGACCAAGACATCCAAAAACTAGTCGTTTGCGTGCTAGTGTGCCTTTGTATGTTTGGCTTGTTTTGAAGTATTGTTTTGGATTCTAAAATGATATGTGGGGACCCTAGTATCTAGATGGTCATTTTTAGTGTCGAAAAGTTTGGGTACGAATCGCCAAGGACCACCCTAAGAGTCCTTGAGGAGGACCCAAAGGTTTGCCAAGAGGTTGCTAAAACAGTCTCACTGACGACTGCATTTGACGCCCCTTCATACAATTGATGCCCCGTCAAAAGGGGGATCCACGCTTAGTTGTAGTGCTTAGACCTTAAATGGCGGAGCCTCTGACAAAAATTGATGGAGCACCAGGACGAGTCCGCATCCAGTTGACACCCTGTCTATGGTGGTCGTCGATGGCACCTGCACTTCTCTGTAATGTCTCGGCCAAGTGAGGGGTGAATTGAGAAATTCACCCCACGTTATAATTAGAGGATGGAAGGTTATTTTCCCTATTTTGTGGTATTTTAAGTCATTTAAAACATTGAAACCCAAAATTAGAATTCATTCTTCAAATTAAACTTTTCCCTCTCAAATAAAACTCTCTATAGAACTCCATTGGAGACCAAGCTCAAGATCAATATAGGGGATGGATTTGCAACTAATTATTCTCCAAATTTCTTGGGCTTTTCTTCTATTATGGTATTTTAACCCTCCGTCCTTGGATAACCTTTCCTCTAAGGAGTTCTATCAAAGATTTTCCAATCTGTTTCTAAGACCAAATCGCCAAATTTCCAATCTAAATATAGGTTCATTGTTAAATGGTTTTCAAAGTCGTTATAATGATAAATTGATGTTTGGTCAATGTTTTCAAGTTGATTTTCAATGTAATTCCTTGAATAACCCATAATTTTTCTAATCTTTCAATTTAGCCTATAAAATGTGTTTTGTGATCTTGATTAGATTTTAATGGAATTATATTTAGATTGCGATGTATTATTGAATGTTATTGCTATATATATCTATTGATTATGAATTATTTAGGATTGATCGATGGTGATCATGGCTTGGAGATTTGGTAAGTTGACCTAACTTCGAGTCTATAGTACTGGAATTGATGTTGTATGGTTTGTTCCAATTATGGTGGCGGTGTTTACTTCTTGTCTATCTATACATGTTGTGATTATGGACTTGAAGGAAATAGATGTAAAAAGTGAATTTATATTATGATCATCATGATTATGAAGGATATGTATGTAGTTCTTAATTCTAGTATCATGATTAAGGTGTATTGATAATGTGAATGATGGTGTTAGGGTAAGGTATGGTCTATATGCTTGATTGTGTTAAGTACGATTGTAGAATAACCCCTACCTATGTAACCTTTATGAATGTTTGATCCTTTGCATGTTATGAGTTGTCTATTGAAAGTTGAATGTGTTCTTCTCATATGATGAAATGTGGGTGTGTGATCTATAGTCCCAAAATGTTCTATGTGTGAGTTGTTCATGACTTGAGGGATATTGTATATGTGGTGTGATCCTTTTAGGGGTGGTCTCCTTAATATCATTGTTGTTTTCATTGTGTGATCATCATGACCAATATGTACACACATATCTCATGCATAACTAAGAGTATGATATGTTCATGGTGTCAATTGAAAGGATAACTCTCATATGCACCTTTAGCTCTTATTATGCATGAAAATTATAAGACAAGTGAAGTATTAACATGTGTTGTCTAAAGGTATTATCTGAAAAGCTTTATTATATATGTATACACCTACACACCTGAATGTATGAATGAAGGATGTAAGTTATAATCTAGTGACTAAGAGTCTTTTTAAAGGTGTCCTTAATTGCTCTCTAAACTAGAATATGCCATTGATGTTATGATTATGTGAAAGGATATTGTCATATGATGTTGGTTTTGATGAAAAGACATTCTCATCATATAACCTATTAGCTATGTACATGTTATATAAGGGGTTAATCTCCTAAGGCCTATCTTATGTACTAATGTTTAATAAAGACTTAAAGGCTATTCAAAAAGAAAATTTACCTTAGCACCAAGTGAACTTGAGAATGAGAGGTGTCCCTTCCCAAATGAAGGTAGGTTCACCCGATGTTCTCATGAAGTGGAAACTACAATGCTAGTTAGCATAATTAGGGTTTCTAGTAAAAGCATCGTAGTTCCTTAAATATGTGACCCCATGGAACCTTAGCAAGTTGATTCACCTAGAAGCTATTATCATGTATATGTCTTACCTTGGAAAGTAACCTGCCCTCCTTTCGGTCTGAGGGGCTGACATTGGATTCAATGTTTAGCTCAAATGGTCTAATGTCGGTTATGGCGAAGTTTCCCAAATGTAAAAAGAACAATGGAAGTAAGAAGATCAACACTAACTAGTACTACCTAAGAGATGTTGCTTAGTTTAGGTAAGGGAATGGGACTTTACCTATACATTGCACAAGTAGCTCTTGAAGGGAATTCTAGGGTGAGTTTATATATATATATATATATATATATATATATATATATATATATCTTATGCATGACATTATGGTGTTAACATACTTATTATAATGATATGCATAGTATTGCTTTTATTGGGTCGACATGATGAAGGTCTTACTTAGTGTGCATGTTGTTGGCTATACTTGTCATATTGATGTATGAAGTAAGTGGCAATGCTTGTGATCTCGTTGTTGGTTTACTTTGTATGTGTGAGGTTATGGGGCTTCACATATACATTGCACTAGTATACTTAGATTGGGGTTATGAGTAAGGTCTTTTGATGTAATGATGAAATGAACTCTAAATATACAATGTTGACTATTGTGTCATTATGGTGATATTGGTAGTATTGACTTGTATGTTGTCTTGAGATGTGCATAAAGAATAAATGGGTTATGATTATGATGTGATAAATGAATGAGTTCTTATATGAGTTCTATGAAGTATGTTGGTCTTATGTTTAAAGTTAAATGTATATGTTGTGACTTATTGAATGTGATGTGCCTAGGTTTAGGGTCATTTCATAGGAATACTTGGTGCGAATAGTATAATGGGATGCTACTTGCACATTGCACTAGTGTGACTTAGGGTTGTCTTAGTTGATGGTTCTTATGTGAAGGTCTTGTTTCATGATATATTATGTCCTCATGAATGTATATGCTTGGATTGACGAAGGTTGTATGAATGTTAACCCTTGGTGACATTAAGGTGATGCTTTGGCATGAGTGGTGGAATAGGAAACTATTCATGCATTGCACTAAGTATTACTTAAGGGTTGCTTGAGTTAAGGAGTTAAGGTAAAAAGGAAAGTTAATGTATTGAAGATATTGAATGTGTCTTAAATGTGATAAATTGCTTTATGTGTTGTTATGAATGGTATCCATGTTTAATATGATGTACGTGAACTATGTTGTGCTTAATGTATCAAATGCTTACGAAGTTTTACTAAAGCACATGATGCATGGTTTCTAACTTAATGTCCTCTTTAAAGCATGTTTTTGCATGGTTATCATACTTAGTGCATTTTTGTACTAATACCACTCTTTCATCTATTTACACAAAGTGTAGGTGGTGATGGCTAGAGGATCTTTTCTAGAATGAAGAGCTTGGATTCCTATTCCCTAGTTCAAGTGTGTCTTTATTGTAATAGTATAGAAATATTCTTTTGGTGTTAAGGGTCGTCTCCATATTCTATTGATATCGTGTCTAAGATGGAAAGACGATACTTAGTGTCCTAACTATGTACTTATGATTTTTAAATGGAATGGATTTTTAGTATTGTGTTATGCTATGAAAATTATTCAATTTTCCGCTAATTTTATGACAATGCGATGAAAGATATCTAAGGGCTTGTATAAGACCTCCGAGAGGTCAAGTACGTCGTGTTACTTCTAGGGGGTAGTCTCCGGTCATGACATTTTCATACCTATGCAATAACTGAATTCTAAGGGTTTGTATAAGACCTTCCATAGGTCAAGTACACTGTGTTATGACTAGGGGGTACTCTCAGGTCATAACAAACTTGGTATCAGAGCATAAGGTTATAAAATGGCCTTAGGGTTCAAAGTCTCATAAGCCACATCTATTAAAGTCTTGTTCATCGGTGTGAGTCGCGACACATCTATGAGCGAGAGGCTATAGGATGATAGAAGATTAACTTTCATCAGTACTATTGTGTCGTGCCATATATCTTAACTCTATATGATCTCTCTCTTATTTCCCTTGTTCGGTGGTCTTCTAGATGTAATTGTTTGGAAGGGGTGATGTTGCAAGGATTGAGGGAGAAAAGGGTGATTTTAGATGCTTATTATGATTTTGAGACTAGATGAGTATATGTGAAGGTGGATTTGGAAGATATTGTTGTGATGCCAATTATGGCTATGTGTAACCTATGAGATTTGATGCATTATATTGGAAAGTTATGTTGTAATGTAGTTCTAGCATGATAAGAGTTATTATAGTTAAATGAAGTCCTTTTTGGGATGATTGGTTGCTTTATGGTTATGTGCAATGATGGTAGAACGTTGTGGTGCAGACTTGAGGAGTTATGGATGAATGTGGTAAAAAAGTGTGAGTTGAAAGTTGCCATTTATATAAGTAATTATTCATGGTTGTCCTTGTGTGGTTTGAATTCTTGTATAGGCTTACTCCTAAGAAGGGAAGATAGTGTGTTTACCTTGTAAGGTAATTGTGAAGTATGTTAGTTAATGGGAGAACCTGTATGACTAATTAATTAGTTCCTATATGAACCTAACCTAAGGGTGGAAAAATGGAGAAGGGGTTTTATTCTGTAAGTTAGGATTGTATTTAGCTCTAAGGTTGACTTGGAAGGTAGCATGTACCCCTTAGTTCATAAGGAGAAGAAGAGAATAGATGTTGACCAACCTTAAAGAGATTAGTTGTCTTTAAGATTGATCTTAAGTATGGTCATTTGAGAAGAGTGCTTAGATATTACCTAGGCATGATCGGTTGGAAAATTTCACCAAAAGAGATGATAAGGGTTGAGATGGTCTAGAAAGTTGTCTTGCCCTAATTTTTGAAGAAATGAAAGAGGTTTCTATGGCCAAATCTCTTCCAAGTTCCCCTAATAATTTACCTAGAGAGGATGGTTGCCCCTAAGTCTTAGAAAACTGGAAGTGGATCTTCAGAGTTCCAACATGTGTTTTATGCCTAGATAGAATCTCGGATTCCTATTTTCTAAGTTGAAGGGAGATTCCTTAAAGACTATAGATGAACTATCTAAGGTAATGAGCCTTGTAGGATCAAATTCGGAACTACTTACCTTTTTATGACTTGGTAGTAGAATTTGATGAAATGATGGAGTTACCCTTAGTATTCATGGGTTTAGTTAAGGCCTTATGTGGGTGAATAGTAAAACCCAATCCAGTTCATATTAATCTTATGGGGAAATTAACATTAATGAATAACAGTGTTTGGGTTTTACCTAAGGAGGTTGAGTGAATGAACTCTTTCCTTAGAAGGTATAGGTAAGACCCTCAATGATGTAGAACCATATTATGTGAGGAATATGGAGGTTTAGTCTGTACTTGCTTCGAACTTAGAATTTTAAGGGCATCATGTGATAAAGAGTTGATTAAGCTCACCCAAGTGGGGGATATTGTGCCTAGATGATAAGGTTTTGAGTGCCCCTAATTTTCCTACATTAAGTTTCCTTGAAGTTCTCCATGATTGAGAACCACTTTGGGTGATGGAATCCTCACCTAACTGAGTGTAGTGAAGATTTAGTGAGATGGTTCCTCCTTTAGAGTGGAATGGGGTGATGATAAAAAAGGGTTTGCATAAACTTCATCCGAAGAGGGGGATGTTGTGCTTGAATTACAGGTTTAGTAAGTTAAAGTTTTCTTGGATGAGATAAGTTGGTCTTAGAATGGCTTACCCTAAGTGGGGGATGATGAATTGAGTAGTAAGGTTGTTGATATCCCTATCTTTTCATTCTATTCTTACCCAAGCTTGAGACCAAAGAGTTCCTAGTAGCTTGGTCATGTTTTTGAATCTTGCACACCTAAGTTGCATGTTCTCCATATGCTATGCATGTCCTAGATGACACTATGATATGCATGTTTTATAGGATTCTTCTTACATGAAAAGGGATTTTTTATAAATGTTATGTTTCTCATGTTGTTGTGCATCTTAATATGGTAAATGCGCATTTTACCTCATGAGATGGTTTGATGAACATGCTTGATTAAACTTTTGATGTAAGGGTATTTTGACCGCACATTGAGATGTTGAGATTTCTTTAAAATAAGAAAAGAAAAATTCCTTATTTTGAATATGAGATTTTGCGTTGTTTGGAAGTGTTAATATAGGCTCACTATTTAGAAATGATGGTGTATCTAGACAATATTATTGATGTGTGCCTATGAGTTGTAATATCTTACCTAAATGATGCATGTTCATGAAAACTACTGTTATGCAAAAAAATGATTTTTTTTAAATAACTTCCTAATGTTGTAATGTGTGTGGTATTATCTGCCATTTTGACTTCATGAGAAAGGAAGTATGTTTATGCTTTGGTTAGAAGTTGAGAATTTCTCCTTAAATGAATTGACCTTTGTGAAATTCTTGCATATGAACTTTATAATGACATGTGACTATGTTAAGGAGAACGTAATTCCTCCTTGAACATAACTAAACATGGTGATGTTATGTATGTTCTTGATGGTATTATTTCTAAATGATTAGAGTGAAGTTTATCTACATTGTCCATGAATTATGTGCATTTAGTATGAGTTACTTATTTTCCTCATGAGTTATAATGTTGATCATGCCTCTATGTGATTTTAAGGTTATAAAAATATTGGGCCTTGTTGATCGGATGAAGGATGAGAATCATGTCATGATTGGGAAAAGGAAATTCCTCCTCTGACCATGAGAAGTGTTTATGTGTTGGATGCATTAAGAGTAGGTGGATGAAGCTTCTACTCACTTGTGTTGCATTGAGTGAATAATGATATAAAGTTGGTGTTCCTTGTAAGTTTGGTGCATTGACTATTATGTTGTACTATGTTGTGTGTTGTGAGCTGCTAGTTGGGTCATTGAGTCCTTGAAAAGTCCATATGTCATTAGAGGATGAATGTTCCCAAGTAGGGGATATTGTTATGACCCTCAAAATGAAATAGGATTAACTAGAGACTCAGATTAGTTTTATGAGTTAATAACTTGTTAATAAGGTGAGAGGCTACATTTAATTGTTGTTTTAAAAAGGTTTGAGGTCAAACGTCAAAGGACGACCAAGACGTCCGGAGCTAGTCTTTTGGGTGCTACTATGTCCTAGTATGTTTGTCTTGTTTTGAAGTGTCATTTTGAGTCTAAAATGATGGGAGGTGACCCTAGTATCTAGATGGTCGTGTTTAGGGTCAAAACATCCATGTATGAATTTCCAAGGACAACCTTAAGTGTCCTTGTGGAGGACCCAAACATTTGCCAAAAAGCTTTCAAAACAGCACCCATCTACGACCACAAATGACGCCCCTTTAACCAATTGACGCCCCGCAGAAAGGGGGGCGTGGCTCCACACTTAGCTGTGGGATCTTAGCCCCCAAAATGACAAGCCTCAGTCACTATTGAAGGATGACTAGGGTGGAACCATCAATCAATTGATGGTCCGTCAATGGTGACCGTCGATTAGACCTGCAACACTGCCAAAGTCTCAGCCTATTAAGGGGTGAATTGGTAAATTCACCCCACGTTCTAATTAAATGGTGGATGGTTATTTTACCTATTGTAGGGTATTTTAAGTTAGTTAAAACATTGAAACCCCAAATTATAATTTATTCTTCAAAACTAAACCCTTCCCTAATAAAATACATTCTCTCAACTCTCCATTAGAGGTCAAGCTCAAGATTAAGCTAGGAGATGAGTGTTCAACTGATTTCTTCTTCAATTTTTGTGGTTCTTCAATATATATAAGGTATGGTAACTCTTGATCCTTGTATAACCATTCATTCAAGTAGTTCTATCAAAGATTTTCCAAAGAGTTCTATGATCAAATTCCCCAATATTCAATCTAAACATGGTTTCATCGTCAAATTATTTTTAAAGATATTTTAATGATGAATTAATATTTAATCAAGGTTTTTAAGATGATTTTCAATGAAATTCCTTAAAGAACCCATGATTTCCTTAAACTCTCAATTTAGCCTATAAAGTGGGTTTTGTGATCTTGATTTGATGTTAATGGAATTATGTTTAGATTGTGATATATAATTGAATGTTATTGCTATCTTTAGCTATTGATTATAAATTGTTGAGGATTGACCATGGCTTAGAGAATAGGTAATTTGACCTAACTTCTTGTCTATAGTATTGGAATTTATGTTGTATGGTTTGGTCCACTTATGGTGGTGGTGTTTACTTCTTGTCAATCTATACATGTTGTGATCATGGCCTTGAGGGCAATAGATGTAAAGTGAATTGTTATTATGATGAACATGAGTATGAAGGTGTGCCATGAAGGTTTTGTATGTAGTCCTCAATGTTAGTATCATGATTATTGTGTATTGATAATGTGAAGTATAATGTGAATAAGGATGTTAGGATAAGGTATGGTCTACATGCTTGATTGTGATAGGTACTATTATGGAATGACCCCTATAGATATGACCCAATATGAATGTGTGATTTTATATATGTCAGGAGTTGTCTATTCAAATGTTAAATGTGCTCTTGTCTCCTATAATGAAATGTGGGTGTGTGGTCTATAATTTCTAAATGATTTATATGTGAATTGTCCATGATTTGGAGATATTGTAAATGCATTGTGATCCTTTCAAGAGAGGTTTACTCAATAATAATGTTGTTGCTATTATGTGATCATGAGGATCAATATGTACACACATACCCCCCATGCATAACTATGAGTATGATATGTTTATGGTGTTAATTCAAAGGATAATTCTCATATGCACCTTTATATCTTATTATGCTTGAAAAGTATATGAATAATGAGGTATGAACATGTGTTGTCTAGAGGTGTTTATGTGAAAGGCTTTCTCACATATGTACACACATGAATGTATCAATGAAGAAAGTTAATGATAATCTAATGAAAGAGAGTCTCTTGAAAGGTTTACTCAATTGTACTCTAAACTAGACTATGTTATGAATGTTACGATTATGTGAAAGGACATTCTCACATGATGTTGATTTTGATGAAAGAACATTCTCATCATATAACCTATGAGGTATGTACATGTTATATAATGGGTTAAGCCCCTTAGGCCTATCTTATGAACTAATGTTTAAGAAAGACTTTAAGGCTCTTCAAAAAGGGAATTTAACTTAGCACCGAGTGAACTTGATAATGAGAGGTGTTCCTTCACAAAGGAAGGGAGGTTCACCAATGTTCTCATGAGGTGAAATCTACAATGTGAATTAGCATACAGAGGGTTTCTAGTGACAACCTCCTAGTTCCTTAACTATGTGCCCCCATAGAAACCTTAGCTAGTGGATCCACCTAGATTCTATATGAATGTATATGTCTTACCTTGGAATGTAGGACACCCTCCTTTCGGTGTGAGCAGTTGACACTGGATTCCATGTAGCTCACATGGTCTATGTCGCTTATGGCAAAGTTTCTCGAACGTTAAAATGAACAATAGAAATTAAGAAGAGGAACACTAACTAGGACTATCTAAGAGATGTTACTTAGTGTAGGTAAGGGAATGGACTTTACCTATACGTTGCACAATTAGGTCTTGAGGGGAGTTCTATGGTGGATTCTCTATATATATGTGTAACAATACGAAAGTCCATGACTTGGTCTAGAGCCTCACATGATGAACTAAGACTTAAAACATTGATTCTAATCTAAAAATAATGTATTGAAACTAATTAGGAAGTGTTATATTCAAAAGGTTAAGAAACGACCAAGACATCTAGAGAATTGTGAAATGTGTGCTAGTGTGCCTTGGCATGTTTCATGGGATTTTAAGAGTCGGAATTTAATGAAATTTGATATAAAAAAGAGGTACTAAAAACGTATTAGAGTGAGTTTAGGATCGAAAGGTCCGGGTACGACCCCCCAAATTTAATGAAATTTGGTATAAAAAAAGGTACTAAAAAGTTGGGTTTTCCTCCAAATTCCGAAATTGATCTTTCAAATTGATTTAATTTTGGTTTACTTTGATTATTATTGATATATTCTGATTGAATATTGGTTAATTGTTGTAGTCCTTAATCTTTGACGTAGTCCTCCGAAAGAAATCATAATTGAACCATTTTCCCCTAACCCTAGGTTATGAATTGAGGTTGAATTGATTAGTGATGATACAATTGACCTTGTTATTTTATAGATTACTATTATATTATGTTATAAAGTGGATTTATGGATGAATATGGTTGGATTGATGGTAAGATCTTGAAGAAGGCTTATGAAGGTAAATTGGTAAGACGTTGTGATCTTGAGTTCTTTACTTCAATGGTGATGGCTTATACTTGATAATGGTATTCAATTGAAGTATTATATGTGATTAGATTAAGAAGATGATTATATGATAATTATTATTAAATGTCTTGACTATGTGAATTGTGAGATCATGTTAAGGGTATGATGATACAAGGTTGAATATGAATCACTTGTGTGCCTTACTATGATATGATTATGATGTGCAAATGAAGGGTTGTTATGAAAGGAAATTCTCAATGTGGGAAGGTAGGTTCACAATGGTTCTCATGAGATGGAGATTACAATGCAATTGTGAATAAAGAGGGTGTCTAGTATGTCTCCTAGTTCCTTAACTATGTTGCCTCCATAGGAATACTAGCTAGTGTATCCACCTAATATGTTATGTTCATGTTTTGGTTCTACCTTTGTAAGTATAGCACCTTCTTTTGGTGTAGGGTTTCATGACACCAGATTTCATGTTTAGCTCACATGGTCGATTGTCGGTTAAGTCGATTATTCTCGAAAGTAAAATGAAAGTAATAAAGTGAACACTAACTAGTTGACTTAAGGGGTTCTACTTAGTGTAGGTAGTGGTATGGGACTCTACTTACACATGTCACAAGTTGAACTTGAGGGAAATCCTAGGAGGTTGTTCTTGTGACCTTATAACATGAATGAAATGTATATGATGACTTTATATGTTGATGATCATATATGATGTTAGTTTCAATGATTAACATGTTATTTGTCTAAATTGATATATTATATGTAGAACATGCATGATATGAAGATATATGAAATGTTGACATTGCTTATGATCCTTTGTTTGGTTTACTTTATCATATGGGGTTATGGGGATTCACATAAGCATTGCACTTGTAGGCTTAGGAAGGGGTTGTGGGTAAGAGCCTTATATATTGTGATGTTATGAACTTTTGTACATAACTGTTGTTATGACATTATGTTGGAGTTATTCATGCTTATATGATCTTGATATGATGTCATTCATGTTGATATAACCTTATGTTGATAATATCCATGTTGACTTGACTTTATGATCATGTTGGGCTCGTGTTGAATATGGACTTGTCTTAAGTGATGTTATGGCTATTGGCTTGTATATGTTCTTGATTGTGCATTAAGGCTTTTAAAAGTGACTTAGCATGGTTTTGAACTAAATGTACCTTTAAGCATGATTTCAATGGTTTTACTTGCATATGTTTCCATAGTTAGTACATGTGGTTATACTAACCCATATTCTTTCCCTTTTTCCAAACAATGTAGGTTCGGCCCATTCAAGTTTAGAAGGCCGCTTTGCAAGAAGACTTGGAATTTTCCCCAAGTATTGGTAGGTCCTCAATGTTCGGGGATGTTACCATTCACTACTCTAGCTATAAAGTTGTTATGTCTAAATACACTATTTCTTTCCTCTACTTTTTAAGACTATTGATGAAGCCTATACGTGGCTCTTTGTATTGAAGTATGGGCTATGCCCAAATGTTGTAATACTCTTTAGATGGTTTAATGTGAGACAATGTTGTTAGACTATATCTTATGTATTGGTTATGTTGTCTAAACGAGAAGCCTATGTAATCTTCAATAAGCGAGAAGTCTATGTAAACTCCATACACCATATGTGAGAGGTCTATGTATACCTCACTATGTAAAAGTTTTAAATTTTCCGCATTTTGACCTATGAGCTTGTCCAAGTCCACTCCAAGGACGACGATGTCGGTTACGTCTAGGATGTGCTCCCTGATCATGACAAACTTGGTATCAAAGAATGAGGTTGAAGTAATCTTAGGACCGATATTTCACTAAACCCCGTCAACGTAGAGTCTTGTTCATGGGTGTGAAGCGTGCCACACTTATGAATGAGAGGCTATGTGACGCTTAGGAATTCTCACTTATTGTTAATCTTGAATGTTGTGCCTCAAGAGTAGTATCTGTATGTGTCCTTTTTACTTCAAATCCTTTTCTTATGGATATAGGAGATGACTACGACAAGGGCAGACGCAAGAAGAGTGGAGGAAGATTTGGCTAATGCAGGAGCTCCTCCCCAAGGCAACCAAGCTTCGGTCATTCCTCCACCCATGACGTATGGAGAGATAAGGTCGGATTTTCTAAGTTTGACCCAAGCTATGACTACCCAAGCTCATGCGGTAACTACTCAAGCTCAAGCCATAACGGCTCAAGCAAACCGAAAAGTTGGACCCCGTGTTCAACAAAATGCTAGTTCCATGGCTTCTCGCTTGAGGGACTTCACAAGGATGAACTCTTCAATGTTCTTTGGGACTAAGGTCATGGCTTAAGCAAACCGGGAAGTTGGACCCCGTGTTCAACAAAATGCTAGTTCCATGGCTTCTCGCTTGAGGGACTTCACAAGGATGAACCCTTCAATGTTCTTTGGGTCTAAGGTGAATGAAGATCCCCAAGATTTTCTTGATGAGGTCTACAAGATCCTATATGCTCTAGGAGTGAGTTCTAATGAAAAGGCAGCGCTAGCCTCCTATCAACTCAAGGATGTTGCTCAAACTTGGTATACCCAATGCAGAGACAATAAGGCTTTAAGAGCGGGTCCTATAACTTGGGAGGTGTTTAGAAGGGCTTTTCTTGATAGCTTCTTTCTAAGGGGAAAAAGGGAGGTGAAAGTGGAAGAATTCATCAACCTTCGTCAAGGAGGTATGAGTGTGCAAGAGTACTCCTTAAAGTTCACTAAATTGTCCAAGTATGCTCCTTTGAGATGAGTCGCTTTGTGATTGGAGTGTCCGATGATCTAGTTGAGGAGTGTCGTTTGGCGATGCTTCATGATAATATGGATATTTCTCGTTTGATGGTTCATGCTCAAAAAGTTGAGGAGACTAGACTTAAGAGGAAGAATAGGGAGTTTAAGAGGGCCAAGTCTTATGAGGGAGGTACTTCCAAAGGTAGGCTTGAAATTCAAGACAAGCCTAGATTTAATAAGAGGGTCTCCAACAAAGTTCCTTCTAATTTTCCTAAGGCTAACAAGGATAGGGTGTCTAACCCTAAGTCCCAAAAAGGAAGAAGTGGAAATTCAAAAACCAAGAAACCTACTTGGACCAAGTGTGGTAAGAAGCATATGGGTTAGTGCCTAGTTGGGCGGATAATTGCATTGGGTGTGGTAAGAGTGCGCATAGGGTTAGGGATTGTCCAAATGTGAAGATTCCAGAGAAAGGGAGTAGACTTAGTATCCTAACTTTGTATTAATGATTTTTCGATGAGATGACTTTTTAGTCTTGTGTTATATTATGAAAACGTTCAAATTTCGCAATAATTTTCATACCTATGAAATGAATGAATGCTAAGGGCTTGGATGAGACCTCTGAAAGGTGAAGTATGACGTGTTACGCCTAGGGGGTATTCTTAGGTCGTAACATCCTAGGTCTCGGTTTACGTTCGGGGGTAGCCTTAGAGTGTGACAAACATGGTACCAAAGCAGGTTTAACAATCCTAGAATATTTGAAAAGCCACAGTGAGTACAGTCTCTTTCATGGGTGTGAATTGCACCACATCTATTGAGAGGGAGGCTAAGAAGTGTGTTAGGAAAAGTTCACTTACTTTTCTTTTCTTATCGTGTGTAAGTTATGATCCAACTTCTTGCTTCTTATTCGTCGTTATGTCATTTATATCGTGCCTCCTCGTAGATCTTACCCAAGGAATGCTAATGCACACAATGTTAACGCAGTTCCTCAAGTCCCAGACCATGAGGTTTCAATTGTAGAGTTTCCGAATGCTATTTGGATCTTGGCTCAAAGTGTTACTAACCAGAACAATCACCAGCCCCAGTCCCTACAAATATTAATGGTGAATTAGTGACATCTAGAATTCAAGATTTTGTTCAAATGAATCTGCCTGAGTTTCTAGAGTTGCAGATTGGTAAGGACCCACAGAACTTCATTGATGAGGTTAAGAAAATCTTTGGAGTAATTCAAGTGACTGGTACTGATATGGTAGAGTTGGCATCCTGTCATCTTAAGGATGTGGCTCATATGTGGTTCATGCAGTGTTAAGAAACAGGGGTGCAGATGAAACTCCTATGACATGGGATAGATTTGCTAGATATTTTCTTGACAAGTTCTTCCAGAGAGAATTGAGAGAAGCTAAGGATCAAGAGTTCATGAATTTGAGAAAAGGTATCATGTTAGTCTAAGAGTACGGACTTAAGTTCACCCAACTCTCCTGGTATCACTACAAGAAATTGGAGATACAACGACGTTTTCTAAATGTCGTATTATGATGTTTAAATGTCAAAAATTTATTTATCGATATTTGTTTTACATTTGGACCAAATATCGTAAATTTTTGTGTCGAGGATTTTCCCGACATTTAGGTAATTGTCGAGAAGAATTTGTGACATTTATTTTGTGACATTTAGGTAAATGTTGAAAAATATTTGTGTCATTTACTTTGCAACATATATGTAAATGTTGTTAAGATTATTACGATATTTATTTTTTGACATTTACATGAATGTCAATAAGAAATATACGACATTTATTTTTAACATTTAGATGAATGCCAGTATGAGATATATGACATTTATTTTCGACATTTAGGTAAATGTCAGTATGAGATATATGACATTTATTTTCGATATTTAGGTAAATATCGTTATGAGATATATATGACATTTATTTCTGACATTTACGTAAATATCGATATGAAATATATGACATTTATTTATGATATTTAAGTAAACGTCGATATGAGATATATGACATTTATTTTTTCGACATTTATGATATGTCACTTAAACTTTATGACATTTAGATTAAATGTTGGTAAAACAAGTTTCAAGACACTTGTGACATTTTTAAAATGTCATATTGAAATTTCTAACACTTTAGTTAATGCCAACAAATGATATTATTGAATGTCATAAAAATATGACATTATTTTATATTTTTCAATATGTCATACGAATATTCTAATGTCGCTATCAAGTTTCTTTAAACATCCCAAACAAATCTATATATAGTTTTTCTCAAGACACAAACACATACAAACAATTTGTGCATTCAAAACTATCTTTTTCATGATAAGCAAGAAGTATTATATAAAGCAAATATTTTTTAATCTCATGATTAAAGAGCAAAATAGCAATATAATAATTTTCGATTAAAGTAAACAATGTCAAAACAAATTATCTTTTCTATCTCAAGTAAAATTGAGATCGAACTAAATGTAATAATCTCAACATAAAACCAACCAATTGACTCCTAATTCATATGGAATTAAAATATCCAGTAAATTTGAAATTAATCTTTAAGATATCATCAATCCAAAAGCTGAGCATTGAAGTCAATACTTGACCTTAATTTCTTTAAAAATTCTGCACACGAAATGCATATAAGAAAATTCATAATTATATAATTATAGAAATTAGTTCCCCATTAAAGAGTACGAATTGGGATATCAAAAATGAAAAATTGAATTTTTCTAAAAATAATAATATTAAAGAATTGATGCAAAAGCATTAATTATATACATGAAATTCCCCTCCTTTTGAAAGAAAAGAAAGATCTTGTAATTTTTTTTCAAACATACCCACTTCTTTTTATTTGTACCAAGTACGGTAGTTCCAATCTTCTTGATCATGTTAGCTAAGAAAAAACATTAAATTGATTATTTTGATACTCTACGAAATACAAAACTTAACATTTCATTGAATTAATAAATGTGCCAATTTTTCTAGAAGGGAAATAAAAAAAAAGGAAGATATATGATCACTTCAACATAACAAACATATTCTGTTGTGAAAAAGATACAAACATCTTATAATGCAACTAACAGTGCAGGCTAGGATTTCACTTTATTCATCAAAAGAAAAGCATATGGGTGGTTTTTACTTCTATTTTGGGGTCAAGTCATTGACTAACATATTTCAAATATACTCAAGTTTGTGTCATCCTCTAGTAGCTATACAGGAATGGCTTCATCAACATTCGACACCAGCTCTTGAAAAGCCTAACCCAGCTGAAGATTGGACTGTTGTATTGCCTCGTCGTGGAAAACAGAAATGAAATTCTCATAAAGTTATCATTCACGAACAGCAAAAACAAGGGTGTTCTTCGGAGACTGTCCAACATTCTAGGAGGTAGAATTGGGGATCTTCCAACAATATATCTTGGATTACCTCTAGAGGGGCAAAAATCATGTATATAAATATATGGACTCAGGTTTTGGAGAAATGTGAAAATAAAGTTTGCAAATTGGAAAACCCAATAAGCTTATCCATGGGAGGAAGGCTGACCTTGATAAACTATATACTGGATGCAATGTCTACCTACATGATGTCTCTGTTTCCTGTCCCTGCCAATGTTATGTTTCCTGTCCCTGCCAATGTTATGAAAAGGTTGGAATCCTTGACAATGAACTTCTTTTGGGAAGGGAACAACAAAAAGAATAAAATGCATCTTCTCAATTGGAATTCTTGTCAAACCAGCAAGAAGGAAGAAGGTGCTGGAATTAAGAATCTAAAGATCCAGAATCAGAGTTTAATGATGAAGTGGATATGGAACTTCAACTCAGACAAGCAGACATTATGGAAGAAGGTAATCATGAAAAAATATGGCTTGGATGGAAGAAAGACTACCGAGTAAGCAATAGTCCTTATTGAGTTAGTCTCTGGAAATCCATTAGGAACTTGTGGCCCAAATTTCTAGCAAAAACCATGTTCAACATTGGTAATGGAAGGAAAGTTGATCTATGAAATGATAAATGGATTGAACAAGGTCCCCTAAAGCAACTCTATCCAGACATATTTTCCATCAATAAACAACAAAACTCAACAATTGAAATGGTTTGGGGTGAAGACGAGTGGAATATGAGTTTCAGAAGAGATTTAAATGATTGGGAAATTAACAGACTAGCAAGCTGCTTCGGAACTTTACAACAGTTCAAAGGTACATCAACTAAAGCAGATTGCTTGATATGGTTAAGGAATAAACAGAACAAGTGTACAGTAAAAGCAGCACACAGAGTACTCACAACCTCAAACAATCATAGTGGGGGGACCTAGCCTTGGAAGATGATCTAGAGGGTTAATATCCCTCACAAAGTTGCATGCTTCTCTTGGTTTCTAGCCAGAGGAGTACAGTACACACAATATACACTCGCGAGGAGAGGCTTCAGTCTTTGCTCAAGGTTCTTTATCTGTGGTAAGGAAGCAGATTCAATCTCTCATATCTTTCTTCACTGTAGGTGGACTGACCAGTTGTGGAAGATTTCATTAACTTGAGGGGCTTTAGATGGACTATGCCCGAAAGAGTATCTGATTTATTGAAATGTTCGAATAGTGATACCAATCCCTCCAATCAGAAATAGAGATGGAAAATTGACCCAGCTTGTATTTGGTGGACTGAGTAGGGAGAAAGAAACAAAGTTTGTTCTAAAGACAAAGCCATTAGTATATAGAATGTAAATTTGAAATGTTTATGGCTTTTCTTTTTGGGTGTAAACATAGCTTAATGGAGGAGTTCGAATCAGCTTATGATGTACTCGACTCCTTAAGAGAAGATTAAGGAGTAGGAGCTTCTTTTTTATGCTCATATGGATGTAAATATGGGGGACTACACAACCTTTGTTTAGTTGGTTATTAATACACAAAAATGTTACCTGTTAAAAAATAATTATAAGAACAGTTGTGGACTCCAGCAGATATTGAGACCAATCCTGAGAGAATCTAAATTGATGCAGAAAATACAAATCTGTATTAGGAAACTCGAGAGCACTTTCTTCTGGTTGACATTTTTGGATCAGTTACAAACCCCTGAAATATTTGATAGGTTTCTAAAAGTTTTGGGCTCAGAAGGAAAGATGCAGATGGTAATATATTTAATTGGTAGCAATTTCGCAGACTAGGGGAGAAAAAGAAATATCACATCACCAATAAATTATTAATATAAAATTAAAAGTAATAAAAATATAAGAACCCAAAAGGCAGCTCTCAAGAAAAAGAAAAGAAATGTTATCAATGAAATAGTGACACATCCCTTACTAAGAAAACAAAGGAAAAGAAATAAGGGGTCCATTTATCCTCTGCTTAGTAGCAAGAAACTGAAAAGTCACTGCTACATATAAACGTTGTCCCAAGATTTCTGCCAAACTGAAATGGTGGACTCTTTACACACTCATATAATTAAAGCTCTAAAATCATTCATCACCTCTAAATAACCATAAGAAAAGTAGAATAGAATGAGTTAGAATAAGCTAAGTGTATCAAATTGTCTAAAACTCTAAATACATAAATTATCAGTTTGTAATGTACAATATTATAGAAAAAAATAATTACCTCTGTCGAATTAGAACACTTATAATCACCTCCAGTGTTCATGCATTCAACATTAGTTAGACAGCTTCATATAAACAATCAGAGCTATTGATCATCTATTCGGCTTAAGACCAACACTGATGCAGCGAGGAAAAAATTTGAAAACTAAAGATATGTAGGGTTCCATATGGTGAAAATTGGTGTAATCTGGGTCACTAAACAACTGTTGGCATACTATAATATCACCAATTCAAAACAAACTTAAATTACAATACTTGAAAATCTATAGAAAAAATACATTTACGAAAAGTTCATGACAATTGAAAACATACCATGTTTCAGTGAATGCAAGCATATGCAAAAAGTCGCATATTAGCGAAAAATTTAAGTCGTTAACCAATAAAAATTCATCTCACACTCGAAGGAGCTGTGTGGATATACAAAGATTGGTGTTGGCTATGAGAACTCAATGTACTATGTATAATAAATAAAAATTCAATAAGTAAAAACATATATTAAAAATCAAATACTCAAATGTCAAATCTAAATTCAGAACTCCAAGGATACATACTAATTAGATAAGAAGCCACTTTGTGAGTCCAACAGAAAAAAGGTAATAAACAGAAATATAAAGATTTTAACTAAGAGGAATTAGTATGAAGAATTTCTAAGTAAAATATAAGAAGGGAGAGGAAAACATGGTACAAACCATGGCAGCAGAATGTAGTGGAACTATCATTCCATATAGCAAAAGTTTTCCAGTACGTCCATCAACTGTAGTAGTCAATTTGCTTTGTATAGGAGGAGGGGAACTCATTAAGAAATATTACATACATAACCACATCATCATGACTATATCCTTTAAATGAGCTATCTTTTACATATCTATTACTTCTCCAACAACAAGATCAAGTCTTACAACTTTATCAACTAGCAAATATGCTAAGGCTGCTTATGGTAGAGCCTCCAAAAATTTAACCAGTACGTTTGTATTACTATTACTGCTAATAAATAGTCTTGGTTGAAATTTAAGGCATCAATGAGGTCTTGTAAGGCTTCATAAACATGGTTATATATCATTTCTATGCAGCATTGCTGATGATTTCTTATGAAACAAAGCGACAAGTTTAAAGTCACTCTTTAAACCACAAACTCAACAATGCAGACCAATTTAATTGCTATTTTTTTCTCTACAAAAAGAGCAAAGTTCAAAAGATCAAAACCATCACATAAAATTCCTAAACATAAAAGAAGCAAAAAAAATAGTGAACGTGAGATGGAAAAAGTGAAGTTGCTTGGTTTTTACCCTTTGATATATCAAGATTGCAATACGTTCTCCAATATGATTCGATTCTTACAAGAGAAAGAACAAAATAAGAACCTGTTGTCTGCTCATCATCTTCCTCAATTGAAGTTCTAATCGATTCTCAAAGCAGGGACATTCTAAACAATAACTTGAACTATTTTTGTTCCTCCACATCCTCTACTAATATGGTTTCTATCCTCCTGCACCTAATCATGAATATTTTACTACTACTGCTTATGCTCGTACCCTCTCGCCTCCCCATGATATTGATGAACGTCAATTGATTCTCAACCTTACCCTTTGTTTGTAACAGGAATTTACTACTATATGTAGTTATCCCTTTTCTGCTAACTCTTATTAGTTAAGCGGAAATTCTCTGTATATCTATCTTCTTCTTCTATAGAATAGAAGCTCAAACTGAGTGTTACCCCACGATTTGAACTCAAGTAGAAAACAATCGATTATGAAACTAGAAAGGAAAATCAATTATGAGCATGCTAAAACTAGAAAAGAAAAACAAGATTCGTTCACAGTACAAGTACAGTAACTCAATGAAAATTGAAACTAAAACCCTACGCACTAAAAACTATTGAAATTAAAACCCTAAAGAGGAAGGAGAAATTATAGTACCTCGTTCACAAATTCATTCACAAATTCAAATGCAAAGAGAGGTCACGCCAGTATCCAGTAACTCTGAGAGAGGCGACACCAATATCCAGTAACTCTAAGAGAGGCGACGCCAGTATCCTCTCAGAAAGACACGCTAGTAACCTCTGCTGAGCCTAAAGTGATTTAATAAACTCACAAATCGTCACAATTGTTTGAATACCTGGGAATTAAAATATTTGTAGGATGAGATGAATTCAGTAAAACCTACAAGAAAATATAAATTAAGAACTAAATTGTGAAACCTTGAAACTTCACATGGTTCCGAAAATCAATACTGTTTCAATTAGTTAACAGAAATTGACCCGAAATTGAACCCAATACCCGTGACTATGTGATCAAAGGTTTGTTTCAGTAAAATCATGGGTTTGTATGAAATAAAAACCTTAGGCTTACCTGTTGATGGAGATGGCTACCATGAATTTCTTTGCTTGGCCTATGTTTAAGCCTGAGGCCATATACAAATAACCCTAGACTTATGTAGGAGTAGTTTTTTTTTTAGGAAAAGGCTTAAAAATGTCCTTAACCTATTAGAAATGGTTCAAAAATGCCCTCCTTCCATCTATTGGTTTAGAAATGCCCTTAACGTTTTCTTTAGGTTCAAAAATGCCCTTTAGTTAACAGAAATATGACATGGAATTGTACTAGACAAGTGACCACTTTTCATTGGTCTACAATTCTTTTATCAAATAAAAAGACCCACCCAACCCAAACCTAACCCGTTTTCACATGAACACTTAATTTTGGTACTTGTTTTTTGGCAAAAATTAAGAGGTAAATCATCCGCAAATAAATTGCTTCAACTTTGATTTCGACGATCTAGGGTTCTTTTCATCATTTTATTACATTGGAAATACAATTTTGAATCTTGGAGTCATCAAATTCAAAACCCACTTTCTTAATTTAGCTAATTTTAACACAGGCCTCGTTTTTGCTACATAAATGTCGTGTAGATGCATTTAATTTTTTAATTATAAATAGCATTTGTGGTGATGGACAGCAATTATTCGACTGTTTCCAAGGAATCTTTTGTTGAATTACAAGTTAAAAGATGATAACTTTAGCTATATATACATATGGAAACTTAATTTTGGTACTTGCTTTCTGGCAAAAAATGGGTTAGGTTTGGGTTGGATGGGTCTTTTTATTTGATAAAAGAATTGTGGACCAATGAAAAGTGGCCACTTGTTTAATACAATTCCATATCACATTTTCTGTTAACTAAAGGGCATTTTTGAACCTAAGAAAAACGTTAAGGGCATTTCTAAACCAATAGATGGAAGGAGGGCATTTTTGAACCATTTCTAATAGGTTAAGGGCATTTTTAAGCCTTTTCCCTTTTTTTTTTTAAAAAAAAAGTTTCTTATTACTAATAGGAGGGGAATATATTATGGAAAAAATTACATAAATTGGTACATTTTAAGAAATAATTACTGATTTTAGCAATACTTTTTATTTATTACAATTTATAGCAATATTATGTTAAATCTATAATATGTATTAAAAGTGAATTATGTATGCAATATATATGAATTATATATGAATTATAATTATTTTTAAAGTATATTATGTTTGTTTGATAAAAATTTGACACGTTGAATTATAAGTGTATTAAAATGTGTGATAAATGAATTATTTATCATTAAAATTTGTATTATATGTGAATAAAAAATTGTTCTTTGTAATATGAATTAAACTTGTATTATAAATGAATTAAAAGTGATCAAGTGAAAAAAAATATTATTGCTATAAATGGTAAATATTTTTTTATTATAGTATATTTATGTAAGTTTCCCATATATTATGGTAGTTGAAAAATTAGATGAAAAAGTTAATAGCATGAAAATTTAGAGGGAAAAATTAATAAATTTTCTTTTACTATAATAAACATAAAACAAAAGTTTTATTATATTAAGCTATAAATAAGATGAAAGTTTTATTTTTAAACTAAATAAGATGAAAGTTTTATTTTTAAGCATGAACAAGATGAAAATCTTATTATTAAGCTAAATAAGATGAAAGTTTTATTTTTAAGCATAAATAAGATGAAAATATTATTATGAAGCTAAATAAGATGAACATTTTATTTTTAAGCTAACTAAAATGAAAGTTTAATTTTTAAGTTAAATAAGATGAAAGTTTAATGTTAAAAGCATACGGCACAATCATGAAAATGCACACATAAAAATATTTAAGCTAAATAAGATAGAAATTTTATTTTTAAGAATGAATAACTAATGCTTGTAAAGAAAAGGTAAAAGAAATAATTTAAATAAGGTGAGGGTTTTTTGTAAACAAACAACGTATCCTCAAAAATTATACAATGAACATTAGTTTGAATATGACAAAAATAAAAACTAATCCCAGCATAACTTATCATAACTACTCCCAGCATAACTAGTACTCAAACCAAATGACACCTAAAAGATATCTTTTAGCAACTATAGTACAAATGCCGCTAATATTCGTCCAATAAAATAATTTTCATGCAGATGGAGATAACGAATTAAGTTGAGGAAGATTAGCAAGCTCCTTAGTATTTCGCCTTTGAAATTATTAAATCTTAGGTAGCTGAAAATATACCTATCAGTTATTAGTCTATAACAACAAAATAGATCTATGAATAAAGAGTACAACTAGAAAAGCTAAACAAGCACTCGCAGATGTGTTAACTGCTTTAGTTCACCTATTTCAGGTGGAATGACATCCTGCAGCTTATTCCACCTTACGTCTCTGCTAAAAAGAATCAGGAGAAGGAACTAATCAATAGTGCAACATTACAACACACTAGGAAACTAGAGGATATAATTTCATATTAGTATGTTGGGTAAAATAGAAACAAAAGTAAATTTTAAAGTTATCATTCTGGGACAAAGTTGAGGTTCCTATGGACAAAGGAAAACTTAAAGGTATGATTAGGGCAAGAGAAAGTAGATTTTGAGATATACATCTAATACAATCCTAAAAAAAGTATAAAAGGCCTTCTTAGTTAAGGGACATTTCCTTGACAATAGACCTACTCTGTTTTTTATTTACTAGAATATAAGCCTACGAGTATATTCTCTAAGTTGCACATTGATCTTTCTTCTTCGATACACATTATATCAGGTAGACTCCCTCTCACTCCCTTCTTTGGAATTAATCATTAATCAGGTAGACTTTCCCTTATTAATGCATTTCATCTTGATGAAAAGCAATGTACTTAATCACTTTGCACAACACATTTAAATCATATTAACACCCATCTAGCTAGGCTTTAATGGATAAACATATATTAATCCTTAAACTGGAGAAACAGGTTATTCGGAGATAGTGCATAAGCCCTAAACATAAATATCACTTCACAATATCTACTGAATATAGATACTTCAATAGGAATATAGAAGTAAAGGATTATACAATATTTTAAGACGCTTCAAACGCCCAATTTGAGAAGGAAGAGGGCCCATCATCTTGTTATTATGCAGATCCCTATCATATGAAAGAATATTATGGATTAGGAAGTTCAGAATGAAAATCAAAAGATCCAACAGTACAGGCACAATTGTCCACTAACTATTGCCTTATATAGTAGTATCAAGTTTGAGAATAATGACTACGCACATTATAGATAAGGCCCATGTTTTGGGGGGATAACAATAACACCCAAGCAGAACAATTCTTTAAGTTGGTTAATGAACAATTAAGCTTGTATGGTGTAAAAACATCCATAATGGAACTTAGGGGAACTTCTCTATTTGTATGAGGTTAAAAAATCTGTAAGAAGTATTTGAAGTTTTGTAAAAACTGGATTCCATTACAAAGACAGAGAAGAAGAATCTTAAAGTCTAGTAAGATCTAATAAATTAGTGACAACAGTAGGAAATGGGACAACAATACATAAACTTCCCTGCAAGTGGCAAAACAGAAAAGAACATTGTGAAAAAAGTGACAAGTAAGGATATTTTAATTCTGCGAGTAACTTCATACAGATTTGAACCTTAGTTAGAGAAAAGCTACTTAGAACTGGTGAAGCAAAACTTACAATTCAGTAACTACTCTATAATCACCCTGCCTTGAACATGTAACATCAGACAATGGAGGTAAATCACCATCTCCACAAGGATCATCTCCAACCCATGCATACACCACTCTCCATCCGAGAGATGCCTTAATTTCATTCAGAGCTTTCACTACAGTCATATTCCAGAAGTTCAAATTAGTCCATGTAAACATATGCATTCAGGTACTACAACAACTCCTTGGTTTTCTCATGAATGCAATCAATGCCCATAAACTGTTTAAATCATTATAATGAAATATAAATAGAGAAAGAGTGGATATAATTGGAAATCCACAACATTTCCAACAACACTAAGTGTAGAGAGTGAAGCTATTAACCTTATGATCATCGGCTCAAGCCTTACAGTGGACATTCTTATTTTTGACAACCATAAAAATACTCGTGATCGATTATATACTTGCTTATACTACAATTTAATTAACTAATACTATGTAATCATGGAAGGATATTAAATTGACATTTATTGAATGATAAATCGGTTTAACCTTCCATGGATAGCTATACTTACCTGTAACAACTAGAAAATAGAATTCTACGAGGAAAAAAAGCAAAAAATATAATAGTTAATGACACTCCAAGGCACTGATTTAGTTTGTTTATTGCAGATAATAGATAATACATTGTATAGATCAAGATTATACATCAGGCGAATAGCTATTTCTCAACAAAATCAACAAACTGCAAAGCTTGAATTACAAAACCAAGAAAATAGACATTCAGAAAAAAGGAAATTATAGTTAGAAAAGATGAAAACACAAAACTTATGGATTCTTTCATTCCACTAGAGAAGTCAATCTTGGATTATTGCTATAGATGTCCAGGCAATTGAGTTGTTAAGACGAGATAAGGAAGTCCATTCCTGTCATGTCCTTAGGGAAGGAAACAAATTGGATGATTATTTTTCTAACTTAGTGTTTGATTTTGCAGGAGAAATCCAATTTAATTCTCTCCAGGAGGTCCCAATTTCAAGGAGGTACATCATTAATTCAGATAAATCGCAGATACCATACTTTAGAACGTGGACCATACAAAGAAGGAATTATTGATGGTAGTCAACTCGCTACTTCTACAACAAGTTTCATAATTCACTTTTACTTAATGTTTTAATCAAAATGAGGTATAACTAATCAAAATGAGTCATAACTAAGCTGGAGGATCTAACAAAGTTCACAATGCTTGAAAAAATTTCAGTTTGATTTCGATCCCATTGCAACTGGTGAGAGCTTGAGGTGTCCAACATGGTATCTAATCAAGGCATATGAATTTTGTTAAAGTCTAGTAGTAAATCTTTTCCCTACAGTCCCATTTCAAGTTCACAAAATAACAGACAAAAACATTAGCATCAAGTTCAAATATTGGCCAGTCATAGGTGCTCGCTCATTCAACTTCCGACATTTTCTTATTAAGTTCTCTACTTTTCCTCTCACTGGTGGTGGTATTAATTCCGTTACGAATTCAAACCATTGGATGATAGGCAATGAGGATTTAATAAAGAGAGTTGATTTTGAGTCTAGCATAAAGAATCGGAGAGAGACACCTACGATTTTTTATTTTGCAGGTACAATCAGTTTCAACACATTTCAGAATCTACCTACTCAGGCAAAAAGGCTTCTTAACATAGACAAACAGCAAATAAGACACATCACATACATGACGAACCAGACTGAACAACAAAACCTCAAAAAGGGCCTGGGAAAATCGTGTCATACTATAACAACCCATTCAACAACAAATTAATAGTACAAGAGATCACCAAATGCAAAATACAAAAAAAAAAGAATTGTCATACGTGTTTTGTGATTTTTCTTTCAATTTATTTTCTTTTAGCATATGTATTAGCTCCCTCGGAGGTTCAACCTGTTGAAGAAGATATAATAGAAGAAAAGTAAAAAAACACTACACAAGCTTCTATATGTTCGTGTTTGAAAGTCTTGCTGTTTTGAAAAAATGGAAAATAGTGAGGAACAGGTAAAAACAATGCAACTATAACAATGCGTCAACATGTCCTAGCAATATTCGAATTTACATAGGAATATACGATCTCAACAAATTCGAGTTCAACCGGAAATCATTAATGACAAAGCTGAAGGAGAAATCTATTTAATGAAATTGAGTTCAACCAGAAATCATTAATGACAAAGCTGAAGGAGAAATCTATTTAAGGAAAATTGATAAAGTTTTCTTACTTATTTAAGGAAACATTATGCGTAAGGTTTTCCTGGCAGTTTTCCTAATTAAGGAAAAATTGTTGGACAGGTTTACATGTCCAAGTCGAATGCAAAGAGGTGCGTTTGACGTAAAGAAGGATTTCGAGTTATTGTGGCAGTGAAGACAAAGTTGTTGAACAAGACTTCGAAGAAGCGGTTGCGGCAAAGACAAATAGTGATAAAGAATCCAAGTTGAACTTAACAAGGTTTTGTTGAGGCAAAGACAAAGTTGATTCAGACAAGGAGTTGAAGATGCGGCGAAGACAAGTTCGAGTTGAACTAGGAGTTCCACACAAAAGAAGAGTCCTACATGAAGTAGAATTTCTAATTGAAATGGGTTTTGGATTCAAGTCCAAATCTATAAATAGGGCGATAGTTTCGCTTGAGAAAAATTGTGCACTTACACAGAAAGAAGATCAAAACACGATCAAGAGGTTTGAGAGAGTTTTGAGATTTATTGGGAGTGTTGCAATTTGTGAGGAAAAATTGTAAGATTGTATTCAAGAGTCTTGTTTACAATCTGAGTTTTGTGAGTAGGAGTTGTTCGACAAGTTATAGAACTTGAAGAACATTAGAAGATATAAAACCGAGGTTTTTTGTGTCTTTGGGTAGCTAGAAATTAGAGTTTATAATTACTTAGCTAGGAATTAGAGTATATAATTCCTCTAGGAATTAGAGTTTATAATTCCTTAGGTTACATAGCTTTGTAATCTTGTGTTCAGACTTGAAGTTTAATAAAAGTGGAGTTAAATCCTACAGAGGTGTAGGTTGTAGTTTTTACCCTTAAGAGTTGGGGTTTTCCGCGATAAAATATTGTGTTATTATTTTATTTGCTTTACAAAACGTAACTGATGTAATCTGCAGAGGAACATATAGAATAAACCTGTTCCTTAGGCGATTTTGGGGGTCAGAATTCCAACAATTGGTATCAGAGCAGGTTATCTTTGAAGAGTCTAATAACTCAAGATAATATCATTATGAATTATGCACCTCCTCTTGGGAATGGTCAAGGGCAACACATCAACAGACCACCATTATTCAATGGAGAATACTACTCTTGGTGGAAGACAAGAATAGAAGACTTCATTCAAGCTGAAGATTACGAACTATGGGTTAGAATAACTAATGGACCATTAACTCCTACTATTACTGATATTGAAGGGAATAAGGTACCTAAACCTACAGAAAAATACGGAGAAACTGACTACAAGATGTTAGGGAAGAATGCAAAAGCTAAGTGCATTCTCGTATGTGGACTAGGACCTGATGAGTTTAACCGCATCTCTAGTTATACCTAAGCAAAAAAAATATGGGACACTTTAAAAAACGCTCACGAAGTACAACTCAAGTTCGTAAATTCAGAATTGCCAGACTTTGTAAAGAATATGAAGCCTTCAAGATGAAATCCGGAGAATCACTTCAAGATATGATCACCAGATTTACTACTGTTGCAAACGAGTTAATATCCTTGGGCAAAGTATACACCACTGAGGAACAGGTAGACAAAGTACTAAGGACTCTGCCTAGATCATGGGAAATAAAAGTCACTGCAATCAGAGAAGCCAATGATCTAACCAATATGACTTTGGACGAATTAGTAGGAAATCTCAAAACTTATGAGATGAATGTTGACAAAAGAGGTGAAGGAAATAAAGAGAAAAATCTTGGATTTAAAACAACTGAAAGTGATGAATCATATATAGATGATGATGATTTGGCACTTATAGGAAGAAACTTCAAGAAATTCTTCAAAAGGGGATTGAATTTTGGAAAGAAAATACCACCTACGAAAGAAGAAATTGCTGAGAAACCACAAGACAGAGGTTGTTTCAAATGTGGTCAAACAGATCATCAGATTAAGGATTGTCCTATGTGGGAATTAGAATGGAAAAAGGAAAGAGCCGAAAAAGAGAAGAAGGAACTTCTCAACAAAAAGAAAAACAAAGAAAAGGAACAAGCAATGTATGCAGCTTGGGGAACAGGTTCGGACATGTATGACGAAGATGATGAGGACCTCGCTTTGATGGCCATAGAAGAATCAGAAACTGAACCTGAATCTGACTCTGAAGGAATGGAGGTAAATCTTTTTGATTTTAAAGATAAACTAGTAAAATTCTCTAAGAAAAAGTTATCCTTCTTATTACTCACTTCCATGGATACAATTCAAGAACTAGTTAAAACCAAGAATTAATTGCTTGCTTCCATGACTAGTTTAAACTTTGAGTATATTGATCTTGAAAAAGTTAATTCTGATCTCAAGAAAGAAAATCAACTCCTAAAGGAACAGGTACAACAACTTGATTTCTGCACTTTGGCTCTCAAATCTAAAATTTTGAAACGAAGTGTTACTGGGAATTAAAAGGAAAAAATTAGTGGTGACCAAATCAGATGTGACCAAGATCTAATGACGTAAAACAATGAACTATCTTCTGAAAGAGAAAATTCTAGGAGAATGAATCTTGAATTGTCTAGGATAAAAACTGATCTGGAAAGAACTAATAAATGGACAAAATCTTCCATGATAGTAACACATCTAGGTAACAATACGCGGAACATAAGAACTGGAATAGGGTATGAACAACCTATGATTGGAAATTCTTTGTTATGTATTATTTGTGGTAACTCAGGCCACTGTAAGGAAAATTGTCCGAAATACAGAGTTACTGCAGAAAATAAAGCAATAGGAATGTCACATCCCGAGGCCACACCCTAGAAGTTAGGGCACAATCTCGGATTGTGGCACGGTGTACTCGATCTCTCGGAGGTCTCCTACAATCCTCTCATATCATTCATCGTATATACATAATGAAAAGTAGTGTGGAATTAAAACTTTTCAGAAAACATATCATAGTCTTTAAAAACTCTTTCATATAAAAGTAATAGGAAATATTAAGTCTCAATCTCATCATCTTAAGACACAAGAGTACTTGGGACGCGGCCCATACGAAATAGGAAACATAGTACTATATAGTCTATTATAATACTTCATAAACGAAACATAAAAGACATATATGTCCTCGAGTCAAGTGAGGACATACTTCAACTTCTCTTGAACGATCTTCTAAATCCAAGTCTTCTTCCCAAAAGCTCTTCACCTTCCAAATAAAAGCATGAATTAGTACAACCACATGTACTAAGTATGGCTTATGCATAAAAATCATGAAAACTGACATTTATTGGAAATATGCATCTTTTCATTTAGAAATTATATTATAATCATAAGAACACCATTTAGAAACTTAGAATCACATAATAAAACATTTAAACAAATTAACTCATTTTTAATGTCACATTACAGTGAACCCATTTCACTGTTACAGTGAAGTCCCTTCACTGTACAGTGAAGTGTCTACCATTTAATTAAACACTCTCTAGCATGTAGTTTCCTCACTAAAAGTTAACCTAAGATTCACTTAAGTCACAAAAAGAGAGACCGCCCATACATCCTCTCTAGATGTGCCTAAACGACCCTCAAGATTACTTATAATGAGTCACATACACACCTACAAACATCATGAACATCAATGTAAGATTCTTCTACCAAAGGCTATCAAAAGAACTACTTAAGTAACTCAAGAAGATAACGTCCATGATTGACCTCTTCAAGATTACCTAAATAGTCCTTAAGACTACCTAAGGCTTAGATCATGTCTACATTACCAAACATCTTCCCTAACTAGAGTCATTTAGATCATGTCTACAACACCAAACATCTTCCCTAACTAGAGTCATTCTCAAGACTTCCAAAATAAGACATGAAGAGATCATCCCATATGCCCTCTTCACACTTTACCTAAGGAATCCTTAAGTTACTTTAGATTAGGTACTTATTCATTTACATACTTTCAAACATGAGTCATTAGTTCATTAAGACATATTCACAACATAAAGGACATTCAAATAATGGTCTTGGAGAAGACCTAGGGACTTTCACTAACACCTTCAAAGTCTATTGTGCAATGTCTAGATAGCGTCCCATACCACCACCTAAACTTCATAGAACTTCTCTAATGCTAGTAAGTATCCCACATGATGAGAATAAGCAATAACCGACATAGACCATGGTAGCAAGCATGGAATCCAGAGTTCTATCCTACTCCGATGAGGTTGTTCTAATTGCCAATGGTAGAACTTAGACGCATCCCATAAAGGCACATGGTTAAGGAAATATGAAGGGCATGCTTTGTAATCTAGTCTCATAATTTAACTAGAACTACTTCCCTTACCATACTCACTCAGTTCTAGCCTTTGTTCTCATAGATTTAGTCATACTAAGGTTCATACAAATGGGTCCCATATCATGTTCATGACCAAATTACATTTACCCTACCAAAGCAAGGTCCATTTGGGCTATCTCACTATGGCGACAAGAAGCTCATCATGACTTTCCTAATGATTGATGTGATGCCATTCCAACCAATCAACCTTAAGTTCATCATTCATTACATGAAGGATACCATTACGGCTTTCGACTTCAAGTTTCATAACCTTACCACTTGGTTCAAGGTTTCACATAAGGGACCCTCTTATAATCATTCAAGGTCTCACCTAACATTAATTCACTCAAGACTAAGATACTTTAGGTTCCTAAGTCAAGAGATCACATATACATATTCATACAAGCATCAAGTAAGGAACACAAGTCTACCTAAACAAGACACCACATACTTCACTTTAGCACATATAACATTCATTCTTTAGACACTTAATAATGACCCTTAACATCATTTAGTCAATCTATTCAATACCTTAACATCATCAACATAATCATTATAGACTCATATAGCCTAGTTAGGAACAACCACATATCAACTCTACGACTACACACTTAACACATAGCCATAGCATAACATGATTTCCTAATATCATCCCTAGACTAACACATACTTTCACATATAGGTAGATATAATCATACATCACCAAATCAACTACACAAATAGCCATATAACTTCAAGTAGTGCCGACAAGTCCATGATCATCAATATACTAAAAATAACGCCGACAAGGCCACATCAATTAACATAACACCGCCACCATAAGTGGACCAAACCAATCACAACATACTTGAAATCTAAAATAACATTAAGTAAGAAGAAATAGGGCAGTACTACCTCTTCATCCTCGACACTTCAAGCCAATACCAAATCATCCAATTCAACCTCATAAGGCCCTTACCCATGGCCATGAACATCAATTCAATACATAAACTATAATAATCAATGAAATCTAAACCAATTCAATATGGATTCAACAATCTAAGACCAATTAAACATCAATTGAAAACAATTCTGATATCATTAAAAAGCCCATAAGAAACTACACATGAATTCATAAACATTAGACTAATATCAAATAACCCATAAATTAGTCAAAAACTAGGGTTCATCAATTACATGGGTTCATAGGTAGATTGAGTTAAAATCATCTAAATAACAACAATTCAATCACTTTTCAATGATTAAAAACCATTAATGCAAGAACCCATGGTAGAATAATGAAATTGGACAATTTATCTTCAGAAAACATTAGAAAACATCTTTGAAGTTGGGCTCCTTGATGAAACGAGTTTCAAGGATCAAAAATCGTACCTCAATGAAGCTAATTCTTTAATTTGATGAAGAATCCCCACTCAATTCGTCACACCAAGCTCTTCCTTGACTTTGGACTTCAATGGAGTCTTTGGGAATTCTTAAGGGATTTTGGGGTTTTGATTTTGAAAAATGAAATCTTCAATGTGTTTAAGACTTATATACACACTTAAAATACCCAAAAGACCCTTAGTGAACCGCCAATACTCTTATTTGGAAGTGGGGTAGTGAAGCTGCACGCAGGACACACGCCAATCGACGGTTGCCCATCGAAGGGGCGTAGGTCCACTTACGGGCCATCCTCGCTTCCGTCGATGGGTTCAAAGACTTGAAGATGGGATCTTAGCTCCCCAGGATAATTCCCAAATGACTCCCACCACCTACGGGGCGTCGACCAGGCCACTGGCCGTCGATTGCCATCCATAGGTGGATTGCCTTGGGCAGTTTTGGCCACCTTTTTGGGTCCTTCCTCAAGGACCCTTGGATGGTCCTTGGGGATGTTTGCCCGGACGTTTCCAACCCAAACATGACCATATACGAGTTTAACACCTCTCACATGAATTTCACCGAAAACGAACACGTAAAACTCGACGAAACATGCCTAGACACACAAGGTCACTTCAAGGCACATCTTTCGAACGTCATGAACGTTCTTGAGCTTTTGACCTCCAAACTTCTCAAAACATGACACACTGACTTTATACACCATTTATACTCATTTAAGAACCTTACAACCTCATGAATCACACATAAACACATAGGACCACATATGAGGCTCTTAGGTGACTTAGTCGTCGAACGTCTTGGTCGTATCTTGACGTTTGACTTCCAATGCACCTAATACTTTAACTACTGCCCCTATACCATATAATAGACCACATTAGGACCTTAGACCACCATTACCAACATGGTAGGCTCTAGTTAACCTAAGTCATTTTCGAGGTCTTACAATCTCCCCCACTTGGACAACATTCGTCCTCGAATAACACTTGCCACTCTCCGAACACTTCCAAGAATAGAGATTCAAATAGCATCACATAACCAAACCACATATCACATAATCAATAAGAAAACATCAATTTCACATAGTCAAGAGATTCACAACACAACAAGAAACTAGAGGACAATTCTATAACTCATTATGCTACAAAACTCACATCCTTCAATCCAAATAGCAAAAACTCATTTTATATTCATTATTATACTCATACACATCAGTTCTAACCACATTACAATAATTTTAGACCAAAGAATCAATTAGTCAAATTCTCCAAAATATTACAGTGAACTGTTTTCCAATGCTACAGTGATTTTAACAAATTTTCAAAAAATGCAATTTTTAGGCAATTCATGATATAGACATGCTAATATGCAAGGTAACATCATATAAATACCTTTTACAACATGCTCAAAGCTCAATAAAATACACAATGCTAGAAGTTAATGAAATTCAATTTCAACCAAACTCCTAAACACCATGCACATGCAACAATTTCTAGCACATCTATCTCATCTATAACCATACTCCCCCACTTAGAAGGAACCCATATTACTAGAAAGAGAAATAAGACTTACCAATATCATCAACACTCTCATCCGGCTTCTCACCTCTAGTCCGGAGTGCATAGAAACGCCTCTTTGTTGGAGCATCTTCCTTTGGAACACTAGGATAAACTTTATTACCCTCTTTTCCTCTAGAAGCAATGTTAGGACAATCTCTCACTTTGTGTCCATCTTTTCCACATCCAAAGCAACTACCGGTACCCAATAGACACTCACCATAATGTTTCTTACCACAAGTGGCACATGTAGGTTTGCCATCTTTGGAACTACCTTCTTTCTCAACCTTGAACTTAGCACTCCTAGATTCTTCTTGAGTTTGAGCCCTCTTTTTGAACCTAGGTTGCACTTGATCACTAGAAACACTCCTTTTCAAATTCCTTTACATCCTCCTAAGTTTAGACTCTTCAATTGATTGTGCATACACCATGAGTCTAGCCAAAGTCATATCATCATGTAGCATGGCCGTACGATATTCTTCCCTCACTAAGTCGGCTACACTCTTCACAAAGCGACTCATTTCATCCCTTGGATTAGACACTAGGGATGGTGCATATCTACACAAAGTTGAGAACTTCAAAGAGTATTCCTCAACACTCATATCGCCTTGCTTGAGATTGATAAATTCTTCTACCTTAACCTCTCTCCTGTCACGGGGAAATTACTTGCCTAGAAAAGCTTCCTTAAATTCCTCCCACTCAATAGGATCTGACTCCACCGGCCTATTATCCTTCAATTGAGTGTACCAAATTTGATTCACATCTCTCAATTGATACGAAGCCAACTCCGCCTTCTCCCTAGATGTAACCCCCATAGCACTCAATACCTTGTACATACCATCAAGGAATTCTTGGGGATCTTTCTCTACCCTAGAGCCAAGAAAGATAGGAGGATTCAAACTCACAAAGTCTCTCAACCTAGAGGTCATAGTGCTCTCCACAAAATTCACCCTAGGCACCATATTCTAATTCACTTGAGTAGTTACGGCTCAGGCTAAAGCAAGCAAAGCCTCTCTAATCTCTTGATTAGTCAATTCCGAGGGAACCACCGGAACCTCATTACCTCTTTCCATATTAGGAACTTCATCACCTTGGGGAGGCACTTGAGCACCTTGAGCACCTTGGACACCTTGCCCACCTTGAATAACTTGCTCAACTTGAGGAGGAGCTTCCTCATCACCCTTCCCTCTTCTAACCTTCTAGCGGCCATCCTTCTAGTATTCATCTCCTAGAAACACAAGGAAACACATTTAGAAGGATACTCATAACATTACTCTACCACACGACATAGGAGTAGAAAATAAGGGAAACACTATCGTCCTATAGCCTCTCGCCCATAGATGTGTCGCGAATCGCACCGATGGTCAAGACTCTACTAGACGTGACTTGATGAGACTTTTTGATTCCTAAGACTACTTTCACCAACCTATGCTCTGATACCAAGCTTTGTCACATCCCGAGTCCACACCCTAGAAGTTAGGGCACAATCTCGGATTGTGGCAAGGCGTACTCGACCTCTCGGAGGTCTCATACAAGCCTCTCATATCATTCATCGCATATACATAATGAAAAGTAGTGCGGAATTAAAACTTTTCACAAAACATATCATAGTCTTTAAAAACACTTTCATATAAAAGTAATAGGAAATACTAAGTCTCAATCTCATCATCATAAGACACAAGAGTACTTGGGATACGACCCATACGAAATAGAAAACATAGTACTATATAGTCTATTACAATACTTAATAAACAAAATATAAAAGACATATATGCCCTCGATCAAGTGAAGACATACTTCAACTTCTCTTGAACGATCTTCTAAATCCAAGTCTTCTTCCCAAAAGCTCTTCACCTACCAAGAACTATATAGATAGATAAAAGCATGGAATTAGTACAACCACATGTACTAAGTATGACTTATGCATAAAAATCATGAAAACGGAAATTTATTGGAAATATGCATCTTTTCATTTAGAAATCATATTATAATCATAAGAACAACATTTAGAAACTTAGAATCACATAAGAAAACATTTAAACAAATTAACTCATTTTTAATGTCACAGTACAGTGAAGTGTCTTAACATTTAATTAAACACTCTCTAGCATGTAGTTCCCTCACTAAAAGTTAACCTGAGATTCACTTAAGTCACAAAAAGAGAGACCGCCCATACATCCTCTCTAGATGTGCCTAAACGACCCTCAAGATTACTTATAATGAGTCACATACACACCTACAAACATCATGAACATCAATGTAAGATTCTTCTACCAAAGGCTATCAAAAGAACTACTTAAGTAACTCAAGAAGATAACGTCAATGATTGACCTCTTCAAGATTACCTAAATAGTCCTTAAGACTACCTAAGGCTTAGATCATGTCTACATTACCAAACATCTTCCCTAACTAGAGTCATTTAGATCATGTCTACAACACCAAACATCTTCCCTAACTAGAGTCATTCTCAAGACTTCCAAAGATAAGACATGAAGAGATCATCCCATATGCCCTCTTCACACTTTACCTAAGGAATCCTTAAGTTACTTTAGATTAGGTACTTATTCATTTACATACTTTCAAACATGAGTCATTAGTTCATTAAGACATATTCACAACATAAAGGACATTCAAATAATGGTCTTGGAGAAGACCTAGGGACTTTCACTAACACCTTCAAAGTCTATTGTGCAATGTCTAGATAGCGTCCCATACCACCACCTAAACTTCATAGAACTTCTCTAATGCTAGTAAGTATCCCACATGATGAGAATAGGCAATAACCGACATAGACCATGGTAGCAAGCATGGAATCCGGAGTTCTATCCTACTCCGATGATGTTGTTCTAATTGCCAATGGTAGATATTAGACGCATCCCATATAGTCACATGTTAAGGAAATATGAAGGGCATGCTTTGTAATCTAGTCTCATAATTTAACTAGAACTACTTCCCTTACCATACTCACTCAGTTCTAGCCTTTGTTCTCATAGATTTAGTCATACTAACGTTCATACAAATGGGTCCCATATCATGTTCATGACCCAATTACATTTACCCTACCAAAGCAAGGTCCATTAGGGCTATCTCACTATGGCGACAAGAAGCTCATCATGACTTTCCTAATGATTGATGTGATGCCATTCCAACTAATCAACCTTAAGTTCATCATTTATTACATGAAGGATACCGTTACGGCTTTCGACTTCAAGTTTCATAACCTTACCACTTGGTTCAAGGTTTCACATAAGGGACCCTCTTATAATCATTCAAGGTCTCACCTAACATTAATTCACTCAAGACTAAGATACTTTAGGTTCCTAAGTCAAGAGATCACATATTCATATTCATACAAGCATCAAGTAAGGAACACAAGTCTACCTAAACAAGACACCACATACTTCACTTTAGCACATATAACATTCATTCTTTAGACACTTAATAATGACCCTTAACATCATTTAGTCAATCTATTCAATACCTTAACATCATCAACATAATCATTATAGACTCATATATCCAAGTTAGGAACAACCACATATCAACTCTAAGACTACACACTTAACACATATCCATAGCATAACATGATTTCCTAATATCATCCATAGACTAACACATACTTTCACATATAGGTAGATATAGTCATACATCACCAAATCAACTACACAAATAGCCATATAACTTCAAGTAGTGCCGACAAGGCCATGATCATCAATATACTTAAAATAACATCGACAAGGCCACATCAATTCACATAACACCGCCACCATAAGTGGACCAAACCAATCACAACATAATTGAAATCTAAAATAACATTAAATAAGAAAAAATAGGGCAGCATACCACCTCTTCATCCTCAACACTTCAAGCCAATACCAAATCATCCAATTCAACCTCATAAGGCCCTTACCCATGGCCATGAACATCAATTCAATACATAAACTATAATAATCAATGAAATCTAAACCAATTAAATATTCAACAATCTAAGACCAATTAAACATCAATTGAATACAATTCTGATATCATTAAAAAGCCCATAAGAAACTACACATGAATTCATAAACATTAGACTAATATCAAGTAACCCATAAATTAGTCAAAAACTAGGGTTCATCAATTACATGGGTTCATAGGTAGATTGTTTTAAAATCATATAAATAACAACAATTCAATCACTATTCAATGATTAAAAACAATTAATGCAAGAACTCATGGTAGAATCATGAAATTGGACAATTTATCTTCAGAAAACTTTAGAAAACATCTTTGAAGTTGGGCTCCTTGATGAAACGAGTTTCAAGGATCAAAAACCATACCTCAATGAAGATAATTCTTCAATTTGATGAAGAATACCACTCAATTCGTCACACCAAGCTCTTCCTTGACTTTGGACTTCAATGGAGTCTTTGGGAATTCTTAAGGGATTTTGGGGTTTTGATTTTGAAGAATAAAATCTTCAATGTGTTCAAGACTTATACACACACTTAAAATACCCAAAAGACCCTTAGGGAACCGCCAATACTCTTATTTGAAAGTGGGGTGAAATTACACTTTCACCCCTCACTTAATAGTGAAGCTGCACGCAGGACACAAGCCAATCGATAGTTGCCCATCGACGGGGCGTAGGTCCACTTACGGGCCGTCCTGGCTTTCATCGATAGGTTCAGAGACTTGGAAATGTGAGCTTAGCTCCCCCATGATAAGTTCAAAATGACGCCCACCACCTACGGGGCGTCGACCAGGCCACTGGCCGTCGATTGCCATCCGTAGGTGGATTGCCTTCGGCAGTTTTGGCCACCATTTTGGGTCCTTCCTCAAGGACCCTTGGATGGTCCTTGGGGATTTTTTCCCATATGTGTCCAACCTAAACATGACCATATACGAGTTTAACACCTCTCACATGAATTTCACCCAAAACAAACACGTAAAACATGATGAAACATGCCTAGACACACAAGGTCACTTCAAGGCACATCTTTCAAACGTCATGAACGTTCTTGAGATTTTGACCTCCAAACTTCTAAAAACTTGACACACTGACTTTATACACCATTTAAACTCATTTAAGAACCTTACAACCTCATGAATCACACATAAACACATAGGACCACATATGAGGCACTTAGGTGACTTAGTCGTCGAACGTCTTGGTCGTCTCTTGACGTTTGACTTCCAATGTACCTAATACTTTAACTACTGCCCCTATACCATATAATATACCACCATTACCAACATGTTAGGCTCTAGTTAACCTAAGTCATTTTTGAGGTCTTACAAGGAACTTATAAAAATGTTCAAAGGAACCGGTATACTCAAAGGAAAAATAATCTGCCCAAGTGGGCTCATAGAGATCTTATTCATCCTTTTTATCAATACAAAGGACCCAAGCTAGTCTGGGTTCCTAAATCTAACCTTTGAATTTGCAAGAAAAGTGAGAGGAAGCAGGCAACATTCACCAATTGAACATGTTGCTTCAGATGCATGGTTGAAACTAGAAGAAATTCCTCTCACTTGAGAAAAAAAAAGGAATGAATGAATAATATTGATTGAAAAAAAAAGGGTTGAAAAAAAAAGGAAAGACTGAAAGAAGCTTGTGAAGGAAACATGTCCAACCTATGCTACATCTTTCAGTTATTCACATCAGATGATCAATCAATCAAAAATATGATCAGCTAAGGAGAACACTTTGAAAGGAACAGGTTGAAGTTGGGACTAATAAAAATTAACTAAGTAATTAGGTACTGATGAAGTTGAACCTCAAAAAAGGGCATTATCCAACACCAAACAGGTATGTCTACTTTTATTTAATATAGTTAGATCCAAAAATTAAAGTTTTTTCCGGTTCCCATTCACCAGAAACTAGTTCTCCTTCTTCCTCACTCATCTGAAATAAAAAACACTCATACTCTCTCCAATGACATCTTCATCGCGCCATTATTCCCTTTCCAAACCTAGAAGATCTTTATGTGGTACCAGCGGTGTTGTTCATTGACTCATCCGGTATTACCAATCTTTCTCATCCTCAAACACAAGCGGCTATGAGTCAGGGGGAAGAGGATAACCAGAAAGATGGAGGTTCAGATGACACAACCATGGCACAAAGTGAGGGGAAAAAATAAGTATCAAAGAAACATGTTACTTATCTGTCTAAAGACGACGCTATTCCCATAGTGCAAATGATTTTTAGAAAACTTCGATCACGCCTCCGTGCCATGACCACCAAACCACAGGCTATGATCCTTCCTAAAGACAAAGAGAGACCAGAGGTGGTTCAGAAGGTTGTTGTTCCAAGGAAGGAGAAGCATACTGAGGCAAATTATTTGGACCTCACCATCATGAAACTACTGATTACTAAGACTCAAATTAATTTGCCTAAATTAATTATGTGTCACATGAATAGGATGTGTGTGGATGACAACACGAATCATGGGTTAGGTTATGATTTTTGGTTGGGGTGCGTCTTTGAATATATTCACTCTAAAGGAGCATTAATTTTGTTTGAGAGTGGAGGGGAAGTAGTAAGATCAACCTCTCCCAATACATCTTTCACTGTCTATTCTTGCCAACCCTTGACTATGCTGGTGAAATTGGATACTGAAAGATCATCGAATTTTGATCGCTTGAAGCATATCTGTGATCTTCTTGAAAAAAAAAAAACCTTTACCTTAACTCTTAGATTATAAGCCCTTGTTTCAGCCTTTTGGGTTATTTTGTTATGACTTCATGCTTTGGATTCTCATTATGTTAAGTATTTTGTAGACATTTCTGATTTGGTTGGTTTATGTTTTTTTTTTGTTTGAAGTCTGATGTATCTAATCTTGTTTGATTGGGTTGTCTTATGTTATGTCATGGTGCTTGCAGTACAGTTTTCATTCTTTTTGCCTAATGTCAAAAGGGGGAAGGAGAAGGCGTGCGTACAGTAGTTTACATGCAATAGTTTACCTGTTAAAGTGCATGGGGTTTGTCATTGTCAAAAAGGGGGAATTTGTTTGAAAGTCGTGTTGTTTTGAAAAAATGGCAAATAGAGAGAAACAGGTAAAAACAATGCAACTGTAACAATGCGTCAACATGTCCTAGCAATATTCGAATTTGCATAGGAATATACGATCTCAACGAATTCGAGTTCAACCTGAAATCATTAATGACAAAGCTGAAGGAGAAATCTATTTAAGGAAATTGAGTTCAACCGGGAATCATTAATGACAAAGCTGAAGGAGAAATCTATTTAAGGAAAATTTATAAAGTTTTCTTATTTATTTAAGGAAACATTATGAGTAAGTTTTTCCTGGCAGTTTTCCTAATTAAGGAAAAATTGCTGGACAGGTTTACATGTCCAAGTCGAATGCAAAGAGGCGCGTTTGACGTAAAGAAGGATTTTGAGTTATTGAGGCAGTGAAGACAAAGTTGTTGAACAAGACTTCGAAGAAGCGGTTGCGGCAAAGACAAATAGTGATACAAAATCCAAGTTGAACTTAACAAGGTTTTGTAGAGGCAAAGACAAAGTTGATTCAGACAAGGAGTTGAAGATGCGGCGAAGACAAGTTCGAGTTGAACTAGGAGTTCCACACAAAAGAAGAGTCCTACATGAAGTAGGATTTCTATTTTAAATAGGTTTTGGATTCAAGTCCAAATCTATAAATAGGGCGATAGTTTTGCTTGAGAAAAATTGCGCACTTACACAGAGAGATGATCAAAACACGATCAAGAGGTTTGAGAGAGTTTTGAGATTTATTGGGAGTGTTGCAATTTGTGAGGAAAAATTGTAAGATTGTATTCAAGAGTCTTGTTTACAATCTGAGTTTTGTTAGTAGGAGTTGTTCGACAAGTTGTAGAACTTGAAGAACATTAGAAGATATAAAACCGAGGGGCTTTGTGTCTTTGGGTAGCTATAAATTAGAGTTTATAATTTCTTAGCTAGGAATTAGAGTTTATAATTCCTCTAGGAATTAGAGTTTTTAATTCCTTAGGTTACATAGCTTTGTAATCTTGTGTTGAGACTTGAAGTTTAATAAAAGTGGAGTTAAATCCTACAGAGGTGTAGGTCGTGGTTTTTTCCCTTTAGAGTTGTGGTTTTCCGCAATAAAATATTGTGTTATTATTTTATTTGCTTCACAAAACGTATCTGTTGTAATCTGTAAAGGAACATATAGAATAAACCTGTTCCTTAGGCGATTTTGGGGGTCAGAATTACAACAATTCGCCTTAGAGATTCATGAGAAGCTAAATAATTACCACTTATCTTCGATCTAAGGAGCTCAAGACTCAATCTAAGAAGGTTCTTCGTTTTGGCTGATACCCAGTGTCTTGTGAGAGCTTTGAGGCTGCTAACAATGGAATCAACCCAAAGGATTTCAGATTATAACTCCAAGATTGAAGCATCAGAGGTGTCCTTAGCTAGAGCACGAAAAGAAAACAGATAAAATGAAACTTGAAAGCTAAAGGAAGAGAGTACCTCGAAGATCCGGACACCAACGGAGAGAGCCCTTAAATTCTGACGAGGTATAGACCATCTTCCTCCTTCCATACTTCCACTGGACTCTTCACTTTCCTATTCTGATCTTTTTGGCTTTTGTTTAGTTAGATTTAGATTATGTTTGTTTGTTTCTTTATTTTTATTTATTTAAATTGGTATAGAATTCATTGTTCAAATTTGACAATTATAATTTTTAAGTATTAAATCTCTTATTACTAGATGGATAATGCCCGTGCAAGCACGGGCCCGATATTTACCTGAAAGAGTTGGTAATTCCTATCATATAATAGTTTTTTCATCATGGAGAAAGTTAGCAAGACAAATAAACACATTTTCCTCGAGAAACTTAGGAGCATGTGTGAAGAAATATACAATTGCAACGAAAAATGAACCAATTCTATTAAGTGTTATTCAAACAATTCTATTAAGTGATTTTCAAACGCCTCAGTTGTGCAGCAATGCTATTTGACTACCAGTCTAATTTAGAAAGAATGAGCTAGCTTAAGATGTAATCATCACATCTTCCAAAAATCTTCTTATCTTCATGAATTAAAGAGCTAAAGTAATCAAGATTTTAATTTAACACCCATAATAATGAATTAAAGAGCTAAAGTAGTCAAGATTTTAATTCAACACCCATAATAATGTATCGTAAACTTAAAGATCAGAGTAATATTTATAGGTACATAAAGATAGCTCAAAAAGATAAAAGATTTAGTCCAAAGTTTTAAACTTTCAAGCAACAGACAAATTAAATTCTTACAACAATTTGTAGGAAAAACTTTTTAATAGGAGCAACAAGCTGTCAAGCTGCACTTCACGAATGTGCCCTATGCTGTTGAAAGCCTAGCTCTTCCTCATCCATCCTGGTTAGCAGTTTAAGCTCCGTATCAAGGTCAATATCATCAATATCGATCTCATCAAGAAGAAAACCTTTAGGCTTCTTATCTAGGAACTTTTTCAGAAATACCGTAATGAAAGGAAGATAGGAGTTTGTCGCTAGGTATTTGACCAAATAGGATCGTCCAGTTCCTATGGAACCTATCACTAAAATACCCCTAGAGGGTGGATAAGGCTAAGCGGAGCGAAAAGGGTTTTCCATGAAAATGATATTTAAATCAAATCAATGCTTACAAGCAACTTGTCAACATTAAATACTTTTTTTTTTTGAGAAGTCTTCTTTTTTCCTGCAAACTCTCTGTTCGCCTTCAATTTACGACATAGGAGATCATGATAATATCAAGGGCATAATTTCTCCCAAATTTATTAACTTCTTTGGTTGTTAAGCCAATAGAAAGTTTCGTCCAAAATCTAGGGAGATTTTAGCAGAGAATCCTACCCGTATGATTAGAAATTGGTTCGAAAAGACAAAAACAATGGAAAATCAAATTAAAGAAGATACCATCTTGGCACATAAAAAATATACTCATTTTATAATTTGAAACCGTCTCCATGTATGAGAAAAGACATGAATTCGTCCCTATTGTTATTCAGACACAGATAAATAAAGAAGTGACAATAATTACAGTCGGGAAAAACTATGAAAGAGACGAAGAGAACAAAATTCACATAATGAGATAATTCATCTAAAAGCAAAGAATTAAAGTTTATCCAACTCCGGAGAAGACAACAAACATGAAAGCATGAGCGAAATTGTAGATGTTTTTCAGTTCTAGGCGCAAATAATACAGGTTTATGCAGTGGCTTTCTGTTTTCCATGGAATTGGAGGAGTACTTTGCACAGACAATATAGAGGTTGATGTGCTGACTTCCAATTCTCTATTTTACGACACGTATGTAATAAACCAGAGAATTGTAAAGTCAAAACGAACCTTATAAATAAATTAAATGACATGAAGCAGCCATGTTGATATCAATTCTCACGCACTCTTCTAATATAATTAAAATAGAAGGTTATTTTTAAGCAATCTAATATATCCAAATAGGAGTATGGGAATATAATAAAATGGAGCAATTTTCTTAATTAAATTGTTCAAAGTTTAAGAGGATTGTTTAAATTTTTTTGCATACTTCCTCCTTTCTTTAATGAAGTTTGATATTTTCTCTATATAAATTGCACTGTTTACAAATTATATTTATGATATCACAAAGAGCAATAGTAGAAAATAATATCTAAATTATATCGTTAAATACTTTTCTAAATAAGTGTGCATTATCTCAAAAATTAAAATAATATGAAATATAGGGATTAATTTTTAAGAATGAAATATAGAAATATCAATTACATAGAATTGAACAGAAATAGATAGATTGTTTTTATTCCTAAAACTAAGAAGCCTAAGATGTAACGGTTCGAACTCTAATGAAATAAATTTATAGAATATTATTTTTAAAAGTACGGAATTTAATTTTTTTAAATTATTAATTTTAAAATTCGAAATTATCTGAATTCATATTTTTTTTTACAATTTGAATCATATTTTTGTCATATTATATTGAACAGAAATACATTAAAATTTTAGCGATAAAAAAAAGACCAATATCATGCCGAAAGAGTTACCATAAACAAAATTATGAATATTGTTCAAATGACTCCTCCGCATAAAAAAAAATAGTGTTGCTACAAAATTTGTGATTCATTATCCTAGAAAAGTATAATCTGTCTTGGAAATTTTACATCATTATTTGAATTTACTAAAAATCGTAAAAAATTAATTGATTATTAAAAAAACATAAACAAAAACTTCTATATAGAATTTAAAATTGAAATTTATTATGTAAATTAACTAAAATAATTAGTTTTAAATATAAATAAGTGTAATATTTAAATATAAAATTAAGCATAATTACAAATAGTTTTGATTTTTTTATATAAAAATTAAAAATAAAAATAGTAAGTTATTGTTTAATCCTATTACATGTAATTAATAATTATTAATTATTTGAAATTTTTTAATGTGGTCTTGACACGTAGATGCTAGCATATATATATATATATATATATATATATTAATTTTAAAAAATATAACAACTTAAACTACCCCTACCCATCTCTAATTACCATTTCTACCCCCCCCCCCCCCACCTCTACACCTATATCTATACTACATCATACATTTTAAACACAGGACACACTAAAAAAACAAGAAAAAAAAATCAGCAACAACATAAAAAAAAAACATGCGAAGAAAAAGAAAACACAATCCAATAATAGTTGAGTTTGAGGTTCTATTCATGGTTCCTGAATCATTTCTTCTTATGAAATAATTTTCACAAGAGGTAACTGTAACGATCCCTTTGATCGTTTTGAGTATTAGAGCTTTTTATTTTATAAAAGACTCTTCTGATAGATTTAAAAGGGGTATTTTAGACTTTTCATAACTATGGTCATATGACTAAGAGGATAGTCTTAATAATTTATTTAATATCTTATTATGTTTACCAAAATAAATAAGGAGGATTTATTATTTTGTTTAGTCATTAAACAAATAAAAGAGAAAAAAAAAGGGTTCAGCGGCTGCGCAAACTTCAAAGGCAAAAGGGACGATTCAGGTATATCGGGGTTTCATTCGATTTACCTAGATTTTGTTTCTTAGTTAATAGACAACAATTATAAGATTAATATTTTTTGTTGAAAAAGGTTTGCAGTTACAGATTTGATATCTGTGCATTATAGGTATATGATTTTAATGGATTAATTTATATTGTAATGGTCAGACGTAATAATAATAATAACAATATGAATTGAGGTTCTGTTGATGTTTTGGATTTTAGGATTTTGGGAAGACAAATAATAGTGGCTAGTAAATTGTCAGGATGATGAGAATTGTGAGGTTATGACAACTTAGTAATAATATAATGGTTAAATGGGTTGATTTTTATTTAGGAAAAGAAAATTATGCATACTTGTTAAGTGGTGAATTGACGCAGTGATCTCATATCAATGATCCATCTTAGATATTTCTTTATGTTTTCATATGCTATCACATTATAATTCAAGTTTTGATATATTTAGATAAGTAATTAAATATTAGGTATCGAATTATTTAAATTCCATTTAAATTATGCTAATTGGAGGAATTAAAACTTACTCTTATGTTTGAATTTAAGAAATGAAAAGCTTAGCATATTAATTTATCTCAAGGTTAGGAACTTGAATATAGATTTGTGCTTGATGACTTTGTGAGATCTAAGCTAGAAATATAGGGGGGGAAATTTCTATGGACTCGTATTTACAAATTTATATTTATTTGATAGATTGAAAAGGTTCAGAGACATTGAGGAAAGAAAAAGCATAGGAGAAGTTGCTTACTTGACTTCGATTCTTCGGTGGAGGTAGGTTATGATTTATGCTATTTGATAGTAAGCTCTTAATACTGATTGATATGCATTGAATGATATTGTGAAGTTCTCTATGTACTTGACTGTGTGATTGTGTGATTTGGTCGTGTGGTTTGTGATTGGTCTGAAATCCTGAGACCGTGGAATTTATATTCTTGAAACCTCTTTATCGAAGTGATGCCTTGAATAAAGAAGTTTGATGAAATATTATCAAAGAATTAAAAGTGGTGATAATAAATGAAAAATTATGGTATAATTGGATCGGAGTGTCACGTTCCGACACGATATAATTGGATCGGAGTATCACGTTCTGACACGATATTTTTGGATCGAAGTATCATGTTCCGACACGGTATAATTGGATCGGAGTGTCACGTTCCTACACGGTATAATTGGATCGGAGTGTCACGTTCCGACACAATAACATTAAAGGAAAAAGATATTGAATTAATTTAATGTACTCAATCTCAAAGAACTCATTTCTCAATGAACGTGGTGTGGAGGCATGAGTCCTCGTGTGTGCTTGATATTGCGATTGGTTATGTACTTGCTTCAGTTGTCACTTGTTCATGTTGTTTGTTTCTTATGACCTATAAAGTGCTATAGTTGATTTTATACTATTATTCTTTGTATATTAGTTACTATTTTTGGTTGGCCGATGATACCTACTCAGTACATGTTGCCTCGTACTGAGCCCTACTTGTATTTTTCTTTGTTTACTTTGTGAAGTGCAGCGAGTGTACCTGCGACTTTTACTCGCCTTCAGCTCTAGCCAATCTCAAGTATATCAGGTTCCAGGTTGAGCTACTCATTCAAGCTCGTGTTGGATTCTCTCGGTCATAACATGATGTCCTTAGTTTGCGACATAACCTATTTTGTTTAATTATTTTGGTGTCTTTAATATTCTTAGACTTAGTATTGGAGATTAGATGTCCTTGATGTGATGACTTTAAGGTTTTGGAAAATGATACTTTAATAAGTTTTTTATCTTCCGCATTATTTTTGTTATTCATAGTTGAATTATTGTATATGTTGGGGTTTGGATTCCTTGGTTCGCCCACCTAGGAGATTAAATGTCGGTGCCACTCACGACTCATTTGGATCGTGACAAACTTGGTATCAGAGCGTTAGGTTCGGTGATCTCATCACACAAGGACAAGTCTAGTAGAGTCTTGCAGAACGATATGGGGACGCCTTCACTTTTCTCCGAGAAGCTATAGGACTTTAGGAAAACTTCATTCCTTCTTTCTTTCGTGCTACTACTTGAATCCAATTGGTATCTAGGTGATACAAATTGGTATCTGAACTTCTTCACTCTATTTTGCACATGGCTAGTACTAGAGTAGTAGAACTGAGAACACCAACGCTAACAAGAGAGTATGTGTCCTTAAAAATAGATATGTTTCCACGATTCACTATAGACATGTAATTACTAGTGACTAGTATGGTCTTTTTATTAAGTTCTTAAAGTTGAAACCCCTATTCTTTTTGGGTAGCATTTTCTGGCTTCTTCATGGAGAAGTATATTCTCCGAATCTTAATGGATATGAGGTAGATGGGGTGAAGTAAGATGACTTTGCCAAGGTGACAACATTCAAAAAGTTCGTAAGGAACGGCTAGGTAATGAATATCATTACTTTGAAAAATATAGTTAGTAAAGTTCTCATAAGATATACGGATTGCTTAGTGAATAATGAAATTTTTTTGAGTCAATTGAGGGCATAATCTCTACTAAGATTTTATAGATTAAGTGTATATATACATATATATATATATATATATAAATATATATATATATATATATATATAAAGGTCATTATACGACTACTACAATAATATCGATGTTTACTTGGTTAAAGTTATGATGTGTGTTATTTCTGTCATCAACCTGATCTAAGAATTAATTTAATAATATTTTGAATTTATTTAAAGGTATAAATGTGTGACCTATTTGGATACGATCTTTTCGATAAGTATGATGTGTTCTAGTGATGGATTTAATGACCTTTCACGGTACGGTACTAGTGTTACGTAGAAACGAATACATCGATTGTCAAGTGTGAATACTAACTACTTAAGAAATAATTAGTGGTATAACATGTTTAGTTAATGAGATTCGGTGTTGCTTTCACGTTTGAGAAACCAACTAGTTTATTACTACATGCACTTGGATTGCATTATTTTTAAAAAATATTTTAGCGGTGGATCTTTGGTATAATACTAATATATTTAGGTTGTCAAATGTATCTTGAGGTTTCTGAAAGAGGACTGACGATTTTATCTTAAGCTTCAAAAGGTAGATTGATACTAGGATGACAAACTTATAGGGGAAGAAAGTCCTATTGAGTATATTTGGGTGAACTAAATTGAAGATTGTAGTAAGAAAATGCTTATAAAATTGAGTTAGTCCCTTAAATTTGATTAGTATACCTGAGTTTAAGGTGTCATGTTGAGGAAAAGGTTCACTTCTTGAAGATGAAAAGGTCTAGCTAATCATGATGGTAAAAAGAGAATGTGATATATGACCTATATGATTTATGTTTGTTGTACTAGTATCGAAAATTCTCATTTAGAATAAGTTTTAGCGGCAACAAAGTCTTGAAAATGTTTCATCGGTTCTGATATCGAATTTAGTATTTGCTTAAGATTTGAACACTAGGCCTAATCCTAATTTAAAAAGGATTGAAATTATTCTCTTTATTTGGTTTCCAATTCCATTAGAAAAAGAATTGGAATTGTAATTCTATTTGTAGTTGATTTTGACTTTGTAAGGAAAAGCACAATTGTATAAATATAGGATGGTCCAAAGAGAAAAATTGAACTACTCATTAGTATTCTCCTTGAAAGACATTAGGACATAAGAGAGGTTTTGATAGAGCTTTCAACAAGAGAGAAGAGAGAAGAGGGAAGAAAAAGATTTATTTTGCTGCATACCTTTTCTCCGACCAGCAACCTTCAGATCGTGTTTCTCAATTAATTAACCGTTGGATCGGGCTAAAATTTGAACTACGTGTTCCTAACGTATTTCTGGTTCATTTGAACGGTGAAGATTGGATTCGGATGTCCTCAAGATTATTATTTTTAGTTCCGAACAACAGCTGCGATTGGGTGGTGCTTGCATTAAAATTGTAGAGATATTGTATTTATAGTGTGTATTATGAGGTGTTTTAATATAATATTTACTAAGAGAAATCTTAATTTAATACAATGTAGGTGATTAGAATTCATAATGATGATAAGGGGTTGGTGATGGATATTATATAATAAAGATTGTTGGTTAAACGAGTTTTGTACGGTACTAACGAATTGCGAGCATCTAATGTTGTGGTTTTTTCTTATTTGATGAATAATGTGGTTGTATGGAAAGTTTTAGGAGGAGATGTGGGGACATCACTTGAATTGAATTTAAAAGAGTTAGAGTCATAATGAAATAAATAAATAAATAAATATAAAAATAATAATTTGTGGGATATAATGCAATCTTCATAAAGAGGTGAGAACAAGAATATTTTCTCTAATTGCAAGGGATAAAGAGGTATCTTTTGGAGGTCTAGAATTGGGTTTTGAAACATGTGATTTCATATATTTTAATATGGTCATGATTTTAGTGTCACATATTTATCAAATTGGTTAAAAGCTATCGAATAAGACTTAAGAAAGGAGTGTACATATGCTCAACTCGAGTGTGATGATAAGTTCTCTTGTGATTTTGAGTTTATTAATAACTACGTCAAAATTTTAGCGAATGATATGATAAGATCGATGAAGAGGCAATCAACGATAAGTTAAAATATGTAAAATCATAAAAATCTTCAAGGTATCAGTCATGTTGATAGATAAGGAGATTGAGTTACATTATTCGTTTACAATTCAAACATTTCATTTTGAATCTACTTTTGTGGTGGTATGTTTATAAAGGTATGAATTTGTGAGGTAAAATAAAAATAAATAATATATTATTTTACATCAAATATTAAACATATGGAAGGACTAATGCATAGTTTTGATTGAAAAATTTGTTTACGTTTGATTATTAAAGGACCGAAGGAGGATTTCACGTTAAAGCGTTAGTTTAGAGTATAAGGTAAAATATTATAGATTATTGGTCAAGGAATAAGATTGCTAAGCGAGTTAGCGGAATGAGCAACAATATGGTGTATTGAAGCATTCAAGGTATTTGAAATTTGTGTCATAGGTAGAATTTAAGAAAGGTGAAGTAATCAAACCTCTCATATAGACCCATGGATCAAAGTTGAATGTTGTATGAATTTTCTCTTATAAGCTTAGATATGATTATGAAGTGTGGACTAGTTCCCCACAAACTTACTAGGAGTTATCATTTACTTTTATAAAGATTGTCTTTTGATTTGGGTGACAAATGGTAAGGTATGAAAAATTTTGTGTTTACGGGGGATTAAATTGCTCAAATTATGATAGATGACTTAAGAATGATGTACAAGGTGAGATCTAATTCTACATGGTTATTAGAAATTTAGAGTTGCGTTAATATTGCCCAATTGATGGGACTACATAGAATGTAAGATGTGTTACATAGCCATTTGATGGTGAATAGAGGTTATGAGCTTATAGTATACAAAATAATTTGAGTGATCAAGAATTTCCCTAAATGTTGACTTCAATGGATGTGGGGTTCGATAAATCAATTAGTTATCTGTAATCATAATAGAGACTAAATTGGTAATTCTGGAGCAATAAAATCAAAGAGATAGTGTCAGATGAATGAAAGTGTTTATATGGGCACCATGAAAGGAATATTCAGAGTTTTTCGACCTTGGTTATGTACATTCTTATGTGACCAACTATTTCATTTTGGACATGGTTTTGAGTATGATTCACTTTCTACGTTTGTGTGTTTTCCCTTATATGAGTGATTCTTAGTAATGGATCGGGTGTACTGATTCTATGATTGTCCTCCTGGTAAGGTGGCCACTTTGGTTAGACTTGTTCATTTCAGTTATGGAAGATTTGTTTTTTTTTTGGGAGTTGGGGTACACTAGTGATTCTACCCGCACAACTTTAATTATGAGAATTTATAGGAGAGCAATCATAAAAATTTACAGTTGTTCGATAAACTTAAGATTTATCTCATATCGGTATCAGGTTTGGCTATGTGTGACTAGATGTTAGGACCATTGGGTCTAGCTTTGTCATTCTTTAGGTATGTCTATAATAGCTACTAATCTAGCATTTCGATAGCATTGTTCGAAGTTCTGTATGCTTGGGTGTATTGCTCGATGAATGGTTACTTGATCATTTTCTTCTTGAGGTTAGATAAGTTTAATTTTTCCTTGATGAGTACCTGATGTACCGTGGTTTCACGGTATTTCTAATGCTTTTTCCTTAAGTTTAGTGTGTGTCGAAAGCCTTTTGGTGTTGATTTTTATGTAAGTTTCTCTTTGTTTGCAGAAAAATCTATCCAAGGATGAACGCGGAAGTTTTTGAGAAAGAAATGTAGAAGAGACCACCTACGGAGCTTATGACGGTCCGTCGAGGCTGTGACGGTCCGTAGGTGGCATCGTAGTGAGGAGAGAAGCTGCTGAAGAAAGATGGGGAAGTCTGACCAAGTGTGGGATTACGAAAGTCCATGACGGACCGTCATAGCCACGACGGTCCGTCCTACTTGTTCGTCGTGATGATCAGAGAAGTAGTCCCAGTACCCAAATTCCAAGAAGTTCAAGTATTTTGGAACGGAGACCCTCGATGGACCGTCGTGCTTGAAAGCAGCAGAAGAATGTGTGAAGTATTGGACAACGGAGGCCATGCCGGTCCGTCGTGTCCATGATGGTCCGTCGTGTCCATGACGGTCCGTCACGTGGTCCGTCGACCCAGACGCGTTTGGACAGATTTTTAGTAAAAAGAATCCTTCTTTGATTAGGTTTTGTTTTTATTATAAATAGTTTGAAAAACCTCGTTTTTGGGGTTAGACTTTTTGATAATTTTTAGTTCTCTTGTTATAGTATTGAACTTTCGATTTTGGTAATTAAGATACTTTTTCCGGAATTGATTGTTAGTGATTTTGTTGATTAATCAAGTTAAATTCTGGAATTTATTCGTTCTCATAAAAGTAAGTGCATGAATTCTTCCATTAACAATATGAATTGTGTAATTATGAACATGGGTAACTAAACTCCATAGCTAGGGTTGTGGGAACCATGAGTGAAGAACAAGGTAAAATCTAACTAAAATAACAATTCTAGAATGGTGTCTTGCATGTATTGATAATTCTTTCGTGTAGAAGTCTTTTTAACGGATGGCCAACGTTCGAACTAGCCTTAATGCTACTTGCCGGACCAAGGAGGTAGATAATAGGAAAAGAATTATCAACATAGATTTAGTGTAGACTATCTAATAGGCTAGTATTGGTTGGTACGAGTTAATAACTTAGTCAAATACCGAATACAATGCTTAATATGAGGTAAAGATAAGGGTTAGTATAGCAACACACATAGCCGGACCAAGGTGCGGAGTGAAATTCTCTAGATGCCAGACCAAGGATTTAGAGATACATAACTTATCACTTTACATGCAAGATATTAGGATAGAATTGTTATAGTTAGATTTATCAAGTTAGGAACCTGTGGGGAACACTTAAGCCCTAGTTACTTTTATTAATTGATTAAACTCCGAAAGCTGAATCTGTTAGTTGTTCATTTTTATTTAGTTAATCATTTTCATTAATTTAGAAATAAAACCCCCCTTTTTGTCTTTTGTTTTCTCGGAAAATAGTTTGCTAAATAATAGTAATAATAGAATAAAGTTAAGTCTGAACTATTTTTCTTGTGGGATCGATCCCAACCTTATTAGTTGGGTTCTTTACTTGATACGACCGCTTTACTTCTTATTTGAGAAGTAAGTTTGAGCGTATCAAATTTTGGCGCCGCTGCCGGGGAAAGTAGCTTTTAGATTAACTTAAACTTATTACTAAAGTTTAGTCAATATTTTTCTAATTTTATTTTTTCTGTTGTTTTTTATTTTTGCAGAACTAACTTCCTTGTATGCCAAATACACGGAGAGGAAGAGAACCCTTGTTTCCATACGATCACGAGTTAGAGCGTACACTACGCAATATGAATCAAAACTTGGGTATAAATGATGATGAACCAAACCAGAACATCCCAGCTCTAGTTGATGCTCATGGTCGATTATTACCTGATAATCCTGGTCAAGATGCACAAAGGGGACAAAATCCCGCTCCACGTCCTCAAGAATACTACAGAGGTTATGATAATATTGCAGATTCTGATGGGCCACTTGTCTTGCCCCCTCTACCAGAAGGTCACACCTTTGTAGTCACTAGTAGTCTAATGCAAATGCTCACTGCTAGAGGTTTGTTTTCAGGACTACCGTCTGAGGACCCATATGCCCATATAGCTAAGGTGAGGGCAGTGTGTAAAAGCTGTGTAGGGAGGCCTGATTTGAATTTGGATGTAATAGGGCTAAGAGTATTTCCTCTATCACTGACGGGAGAGGCTGCTATTTGGTTCACTGAGCTCCCTTATAATTCAATTTTCACTTGGAACCAACTAAGGGACGTTTTCTTAGCACGTTACTACCCGGTCTCCAAGAAACTAAATCACAAAGACAGAGTAAACAACTTTGTGGCACTACCAGGAGTCAGTTAGCAGTTCTTGGGATAGGTTCACTTCATTTTTGAGAAGTGTCCCCAATCACCGCATAGATGATGAGTCACTCAAAGAATACTTCTATCAGGGACATGATGATAATAATAAAGCGGTATTGGATACTATAGCAGGTGGTTCTTATGGGGAGTGTCCTTATGCTGAAATTGCCGAAAAATTAGAGAAAATCTCCCGGAATAATAAGCATGGAGTACTAGTAAGTCAGATACTGGGCGAAATACCGTTGCAGTGCAATCCACACACAACCCAGCCACAGATGAGATTTGTGAAGAGATGGCACAGATGAGAACTGAGCTTGGGTTGGTGTTAAAACATGTCACTGGGGGTGCAGAAAAGATAAACGCAGTGAACTACTTGTCTAAACCACCACCACCAACTGATGAATATTATTATGAGGAAGATTCCTATGCAGTAAATGATCAGACGGGGGGTTTCCGACCGAATGCCCAAGGCTCAAATCAGGAGAATTGGCGCCAAGGTCAAGGGAACCAAGGTCGGAACTATGGTAACTATAACCGTGAGGGTAATTATGTCCGTGATGGAAATTATAACCGCGACAACAACTTCAACAGGGGTAACTATGGTAACAGAAATGATAGGAATGGGCCCTATGTTCCTCCTCAAAATCGTGAAGTTGCTCCTAGGGCTGGTGGAGGTAGTATGGCGCGAGTTGAGGATATGTTGCACAAGATGATGAGGAGGTTCGATGCTAGTGATGAGCACACGAAAGAGTTAAGGAGTGATGTAGCGGGTATTGGACAAAAAGTCTATACACATGCCATATCGATTAAGCAGCTTGAATTGCAAATGGCCCAATTATCTACGACTGTGAACACATGGCAACCGGGCACTCTCCCTAGCAACACTGTCCAAAATCCGAAAAATGATGGACACTGTATGGCAATTACTACTCGGGGTGGTAAACAAACCATTGACCCACCTATGCCGTCTATTGTGGAAAAGGTGATGAGAGATAATGATAAAGTGCTAGAGGTTAGTGATGAAGTAGAAGATAACACTGAAGAAGATGCTGAAGTGCCTAAAAAGGTAACTCCCATGCCTAGACCCCCCCCTTTCCTCAAAGATTAGTGAAAAAGACTGAGGATGGTAAATATCGGCGTTTTATAACAATGTTGAAGCAGCTTTCTATCAATGTCCCTTTGGTAGAAGCTCTTGAACAAATGCCCGATTATGCCAAGTTTATGAAAGATCTGGTTACAAAGAAAAGATCGGTCACTTTTGAGGATGATGATAGAATGCAGCATTGTAGTGCTATTGCTACAAGATCTTTAGTGCAAAAGAAAGAAGATCCGGGTGCGTTCACTATTCCTTGTACAATCGGGCATTTACATTTTGCGAAAGCATTATGTGATCTGGGGGCAAGCATAAATCTCATGCCCCTCTCGATTTACAAAAAGTTGGGTTTGGGTGATCCAAAGCCCACTGCGATGCGGCTACTGATGGCCGATCGAACAGTAAAAAGGCCTATAGGGATACTGATGTACCGTCGTTTCACGGTATTTCTAATACTTTTTCCTTAAGTTTAGTGTGTGTCGAGAGCCTTTTTGTGTTGATTTTGATTTAAGTTTATCTTTGTTTGCAGAAAATCTGTCTAAGGAAGAACGCGGGAGTTTTTGAGAAAGAATTGCAGAAGAGACCACCTACGGAGCCTATGACGGTCCGTCGCGGCTGTGACGGTCCGTAGGTGGCATCGTAGTGAAGGAAGAAGTTGCTGAAGGAAATTTGGGGAAGTCTGACCAAGTGTGGGATTACGGAAGTTCGTGACGGACCGTCACAGATACGACGGTCCGTCCTGCATGTTCGTCGTAATTATCAGAGAGTAATCCCAGTACCCAAAATTCCAAAGTTCAAGTGTATTGGAACGAAGACCCTCGACGGGCCGTCATGCTCGCGACGGTCCGTCATACCTGTCCGTCGGGGGGAATGAAGAAAGCAACATGAGAAGATGTGAAGTATGGGACGACGGAGGCTATGACGGTCTGTCGTATCCATGACGGTCCGTCACGTGGTCCGTCGACCCAGACGCGTTTGGACAGATTTTTAGTAAATAGAATCCTTATTTGATTAGGTTTTTATTTTTCTTATAAATAGTTGGAAAAACCTCGTTTTTGAGGTTAGACTTTCTGGATAATTTTTAGTTTATAGTTCTTCGATTATATTAGTAAACTCTTGATTTTGGAAATTAAGATATTTTCCGGGAATTGATTGTTGTGGATTTCGGTGATTAATCAAGTTGAATTCTGGGAAATTATTCGTTTTCATAAAAGTAAGTGCATGAACTCTTCCATTAACGATATGAATTGTGTAATTACGAACATGGGTAACTAAACCTCATTAGTTGGGTTCTTTACTCGATACGACCGCTTTACTTCTTATTTGAGAAGTAAGTTTGAGCGTATCAAATTTTGGCGCCGCTGCCGGGGAAAGTAGCTTTTAGATTAACTTTAATTTATTACTAAAATTTAGTTAATATTTTCCTGATTTTACTTTTTCTGTTGTTTTTGATTTTTTTTCTAGGTTTGACGTCCTTGTATGCCAAATACACGGAGCGGAAGAGAACCCTTGTTTCCCTACGATCACGAGTTAGAGCGTACACTACGAAGAATGAATCGAAACTTGGGTATAAATGATGATGATCCAAACCTGAACAACCCAGCTCCGGTTGATGCTCATGGTCGATTATTACCTGATAATCCTAATCCAGGTGCACAAAGGGGACAAAATCCCGCACCACGTCCTCAAGAATACTACAGAGGCTATGACAATATTGCAGATTCTGATGGGCCACTTGTATTGCCCCCTCTACCTGAAGGTCACACCTTTGTAGTCACTAGTAGTCTAATGCAAATGCTCACTGCTAGAGGTTTGTTTTCCGGACTACCGTCCGAGGATCCACATGCTCATATAGCTAAGGTGAGGGCAGTGTGTAAAAGCTGTGTAGGGAGGCCTGATTTGAATTTGGATGTAATAGGGCTAAGAGTATTTCCTCTTTCACTGACGGGAGAGGCTGCCATTTGGTTCACTGAGCTTCCTTATAACTCAATCTTCACTTGGAACCAATTAAGGGACGTTTTCTTAGCACGTTACTACCCGGTCTCCAAGAAACTAAATCACAAAGATAGAGTTAACAACTTTGTGGCACTACCAGGAGAATCAGTTAGTAGTTCTTGGGATAGGTTCACTTCATTTCTGAGAAGTGTCCCCAATCACCGCATAGATGATGAGTCACTCAAAGAATACTTCTACCGGGGACAGGATGATAATAATAAAGCGGTATTGGATACTATAGCAGGTGGTTCTTATGGGGAGTGTCCTTATGCTGAAATTGCCGAAAAATTAGAGAAAATTTCCCGAAATAATAAAGCATGGAGTACTAGAAAGACAGATACTGGGAGAAATACTTTTGCAGTGCAATCCACACACAACCCAGCCACAGATGAGATTAGTGAAGAGATGGCACAGATGAGAACTGAGCTTGGGTTAGTGTTAAAACATGTCACTGGGGGTGCAGAAAAGATAAACGCAGTGAACTACTTGTCTAAACCACCACCACCAACTGATGAATATTATTATGAGGAAGATTTCTATGCAGTAAATGATCAGACGGTGGGGTTTCCGACCAAATGCCCAAGGATCCAATCAGGAGAATTGGCGCCAAGGTCAAGGAAATCAAGGTCGGAACTATGGTAACTACAACCGCGAGGGTAATTATGTTCGTGATGGAAATTACAACCGCGACAACAACTTCAATAGGGGTAACTATGGTAACAGAAATGAGAGAAGTGGGCCATATGTTCCTCCTCAAAATCGTGAAGTTGCTCCTAGGGATGGTGGAGGTAGTATGGCGCGAGTTGAGGATATGTTGCACAAGATGATGAGGAGGTTCGATGCTAGTGATGAGCACACCAAAGAGTTAAGGAGTGATGTAGCAGGTATTGGACAGAAAGTTGATACACATGCCATATCAATCAAGCAGCTTGAATTGCAAATGGCTCAATTATCTACAACTGTGAACACACGGCAACCGGGCACTCTTCCTAGCAACACTGTCCAAAATCCGAAAAATGATGGACACTGCATGGCAATTACTACTCGTGGTGGTAAACAAACTATTGACCCACCTATGCCGTCTATTGTGGAAAAGGTGATGAAAGACAATGATGAAGTGGTAGAGGTTAGTGATGAAGTAGAAGATAACACTGAGGAAGTTGCTGAAGTGCCTAAAAAGGTAACTCCCATGCCTAGACCTCCACCCCCCTTTCCTCAAAGATTAGTGACAAAGACCGAAGATGGAAAATATCGGCGTTTTATAACAATGTTGAAGCAACTTTCTATCAATGTTCCTTTGGTAGAAGCTCTTGAACAAATGCCCGGTTATGCCAAGTTTATGAAAGATTTGGTTACAAAGAAAAGATCGGTCACTTTTGAGGATGATGACAGAATGCAGCATTGTAGTGCTATTGCTACAAGGTCGTTAGTGCAAAAGAAAGAAGATCCGGGTGCATTTACTATTCCTTGTACAATCGGGTTATTACATTTTGCGAAAGCATTATGTGATCTGGGGGCAAGCATAAATCTCATGCCCCTCTCGATTTATAAGAAGTTGGGTTTGGGTGACCCAAAGCCCACTGCGATGCGGCTACTGATGGCCGATCGAACAGTAAAAAGGCCTATAGGGATACTCCATGATGTGCTAGTAAAAGTGGAGTCGTTCATATTTCCAGCAGATTTTGTCATTCTTGATTGTGAAGTCGATTTTGAGGTGCCTATTATTCTTGGGAGGCCATTCCTTGCTACGGGTAGAGCTTTAGTTGATATGGAAAAAGGGCAGATGAAATTTCGGTTGAACAATGAAGAAGTGACTTTCAACATTTGTAGGTCCATGCGGCAGAGTGGTGAGCTCCAATCGGTATCTGCCATATCCTACAAAATTGGTGAATTATCCAAGACACAAATAGAAGAACGACTAGGTGTAGAAGCACTGGCAGCAGTGATAATGAATCTTGATAATGAAGGCATTGAAGAATATATGTCATTAGTTGCTGCCCTTGATCGTGGTAATGTCCGGTTTAAACCGAAGAAATATGAGCTAGACATGAAGAATCGCGAGTCTCCACCCGCTAAACCATCCATTGAGGAGGCTCCAAAGCTAGAACTAAAAGCTCTCCCACCTCATCTAAGGTATGAATTCTTAGGAACCGGTGACACATTACCGGTAATCATTGCATCAGATCTAAATGAACAACAAGTTGAGAGTCTGGTCAAAGTGCTAAAAAGGTTCAAAAGAGCTATTGGGTGGACCATTGCGGACATTATTGGGATCCCTCCTGGTATTTGTTCTCATAAAATCCAACTCATGCCCGATCATAAGCCAAGTATTGAGCACCAGAGACGCTTAAACCCACCTATGCAAGAGGTCGTGAAGAAGGAAATCATAAAGTGGTTAGATGCAGGAGTAATTTATCCAATCGCCGATAGTAGTTGGGTATGTCCTGTTCAGTGTGTACCTAAGAAAGGGGGAATGACTGTGGTCCCCAATGAAAAAAATGAACTGGTTCCAATGAGGCCGGTGACTGGATGGAGGGTGTGTATGGATTATCGGAAATTAAATGCATGGACCGAAAAGGACCATTTTCCCATGCCCTTCATGGATCAGATGTTGGATAGACTCACCGGAAAAGGGTGGTACTGTTTTCTTGATGGTTATTCAGGGTATAATCAGATCTCTATTGCACCAGAAGATCAAGAGAAGACCACTTTTACCTGTCCATATGGGACCTTTGCGTTCAAGAGAATGCCGTTTGGGTTGTGCAATGCACCCGCCACATTTCAGAGATGTATGATGTCTATATTCTCCGACATGGTGGAAGATACTATTGAGGTCTTTATAGATGATTTTTCAGTGGTTGGTGAAACTTTCGAGCAATGTTTGAGCCATTTGTCTGAGGTTCTTAAGAGATGTGAAGATTGCAATTTAGTTCTCAATTGGGAAAAATGCCACTTCATGGTCAAAGAAGGTATTGTTTTGGGCCATCGTGTTTCAGAAAAAGGCATAGAAGTTGATCGAGCCAAAGTCGAGGTGATAGAGAAACTTCCTCCACCTATCTCCGTAAAAGGTGTGAGAAGCTTTCTTGGGCATGCAGGTTTTTACAGGAGATTCATCAAAGATTTCTCGAAAATTGCACATCCATTGTGCAAACTGTTGGAGAAAGATTGTAAATTTTCTTTTGATGAATCCTGTCTGAAAGCATTCGGCGATCTCAAAGAAAAACTGGTATCTGCACCTATCATTATTTCTCCGGATTGGAACAGTCCATTTGAGGTAATGTGTGATGCGAGTGGGGTTGCCCTTGGTGTGGTATTGGGACAAAGAAGGGACAAAATCCTTCATCCCATTTACTATGCTAGTAAAGCCCTCAATGAAGCTCAGAAGAACTATACAGTCACTGAACAAGAGCTCCTTGCTGTAGTATTTGCGTTTGAAAAATTTCGCTCCTATTTGCTAGGTACTAGAGTCATAGTGCATACTGACCATTCAGCCCTGAGATATTTGATGGCGAAGAAGGACGCAAAACCAAGGTTAATTCGTTGGGTATTACTACTGCAAGAATTTGACTTTGAGGTAAGGGATAGAAAAGGGACCGAAAATCAAGTTGCTGATCACTTGTCCCGTTTAGAAGATGAAGCTATGAGAGAGTTGGGGGATAAGACTGATATTGATGACACGTTCCCCGATGAGCATGTCTTGGCTGCCTCACAAGACCTGATTCCGTGGTTTGCAGATTTTGCGAACTACCTAGCTAGTGATCTTGTTCCATCGGACTTGTCTTTTCATCAAAGGAAAAAGTTCATGTACGATGTGAAGAAATTCTTTTGGGATGAACCATACTTATACAGGAGTTGTGCTGACGGGCTTATTCGGCGTTGTGTGCCAGAAGTCGAGATGTTGAGTATTTTAGAGGCATGCCATTCCTCACCCTTTGGTGGACATCATAGTGGTGTCCGGACTGCTCACAAGATCTTCCAAAGTGGTTACTATTGGCCAACTATTCATCAAGATGCTCATGAGTTCGCCAAAGCATGTGATAGATGTCAAAGAGATGGCGGCATTTCAAGAAAGCAAGAGCTCCCTCTAAATCCCATTCTTGTAATTGAGTTATTTGATGTTTGGGGTATTGACTTTATGGGTCCGTTTGTGAGTTCTCATGGAATGAAGTATATTTTAGTAGCAGTGGATTATGTATCCAAGTGGGTGGAAGCTATCGCCCTCGCAAACAATGAAGGGAAGAGTGTCACTGCATTCTTGAAAAAGAATATATTTTCTCGATTTGGTACCCCACGGGCAATTATTAGTGATGGGGGATCCCACTTTTGCAACAAATTGTTCAAGGGATTATTGGAGAAATATGGGGTTCGCCATAATGTGGCCACTCCTTACCATCCTCAAACTAGTGGGCAAGTTGAAGTATCAAATAGGGAAATCAAACAGATTTTGTCAAAAACAGTGAACGCTAGTAGAACAGATTGGTCAAGGAGGCTTGATGATGCTCTTTGGGCTTACCGGACAGCATATAAGACTCCCATAGGTATGTCCCCATACCAACTAGTATATGGGAAAGCATGTCATCTTCCGGTTGAATTAGAGCATAAAGCCATGTGGGCTATGAAGAAGCTAAAAATGGACTGGAACGAAGCTGCAGAACAACGATTAAATGGGTTAAATGAACTCGATGAATTTCGCCTTAAGGCTTATGAAAGCTCAGCCCTCTACAAAGAGAAGATGAAGAAGTACCATGACCTAAAAACCGAGAAACGAGAGTTTATGATTGGGGATTCGGTGCTTTTATTCAACTCTAGATTGCGCTTGTTTCCGGGCAAGCTAAAGTCTAAATGGACTGGACCGTACTTGATCACCAAATTATTCCCTCATGGAGCCGTTGAGTTGGAAAACAAGGAAGGTGTGCGGTTTAAGGTGAACGGACAACGTCTCAAAATCTATATTGGTCATGCGGAATCGGCGAATGAGGTGGTTGAGGCATATTATCTTAATGAAGTCTGAGTAATCAAGTGTCCTCAGTCGTGCCGCGACGTTAAATCAGGCGCTGGTTGGGAGGCAACCCAATAGTTATCATCTAATCACGTTTATAGTTTTTGTGTTTTTCTCTTTCTAGTAACAGTAGCATTTTCTATTTATGGGTTGTAAATTTTCAGGTAGCACATCTACAGGAAGTACTGCAGACAAGTTACTCTACATCAGTCACTGACGGATACATCGACGGACCGTCACTCCTGTGACGGACCGTCGCATGCCTCCGTCGTGCCAGGTACGCTCTCTTGTAATTTTGAAAAACTAGGGCACAGGCGACGGACCATGTGACGGACCATCACAACTGCGACGAACTGTCATCGGGGTTTCGTCACGCCATTACCCGGCTACCCGACCCGACCCAGCTTCAGAATTTTAAAAGTTTAAAACGTTTTAACCCCCCCCCCACCCCTTCATTATCAGTTTTCACTTAATCTTCCCTCCATTTTCTCCCCTTCCAACTTCACTCTCTTCCCAAATTCCCCATCTTCTCCCATTGTTCATCCCAAAATTTTCCCTCTTGGTCGGAATTTGCTGCAGTGATTCTTAACCTTCTAACTTGAGTGCCATTATTTGTGCATTATTGTCTCCTCTTCCAAGGTATGTATTCCTGAAACTCTACCCTTTACTATTTTTTTGGTTGTTTTACTGTTTTTCCCTATTGATTGCATATGGGTTTCTGCTTTTGCCTAGATATTATCTAACTTAGGTCTGTAATTCCACAAACTGCCTGGACAATACTAGAGAAATTAGGGCTTTAAAACTTACCAATTTGGGTTGTCATTCTGACTCACATGGGGTAAAACTTGGCACCCCTCAGTTCTGTCTCTGTTTCACAGCACGACAACCCGATGACGGACACGGTCCATCCTGCACAACCGTCGTGACGGTCAGAGACCCCTGTCCTAGGGGTCTCAACACTTTTTCTAAGTGTCCACTGACGGACACATGTGACGGACCGTCATATCCATGACGGTCCGTCCTGCACAACCGTCGTGACGGTCAGAGACCCCTGTCCTAGGGGTCTCAACACTTTTTCTAAGTGTCCACTGACGGACACATGTGACGGACCGTCATACCCATGACGGTCCGTCCTGCACAACCGTCGTGACGGTCAGAGACCCCTGTCCTAGGGGTCTCAACACTTTTTCTAAGTGTCCTCTGACGGACACATGTGACGGACCGTCATACCCATGACGGTCCGTCCTGCACAACCGTCGTGACGGTCAGAGACCCCTGTCCTATGGGTCTCAACACTTTTTCCAAGTGTCCACTGACGGACACTTGCGACTGACCGTCACACCCACGACGGTCCGTCCTGCATAACCGTTGTGACGGTCAGAGACCCCTGTCCTATGGGTCTCAATACTTTTTCCAAGTGTCCACTGACGGACATATGTGACAGACCGTCACACCCACGACGGTCCGTCCTGCACAACCGTCGTGACGGTCAGAGACCCCTGTCCTATGGGTCTCAACACTTTTTCTAAGTGTCCTCTGACGGACACTTGCGACGGACCGTCATACCCATGACGGTCTGTCCTGCTTAACCGTCGTATCGGTCTGAGACTTTCCCTCTGATATTTTATGTTGCCAAGTATTACATGACGGACTGCATGACGGTCCGTCATACGCACTACGGTCCGTCACCAGGTCCGTCGTGCCCTACTGCTACTTCAGAGCTGTTATCACTGGTTTGAGTGTCTGAGTATTATTGTCTCAAATGTTTATTTCTTTTGTGTCATGCTTCATCCTTCAAGTACTAATGATGATTCGTTACAGGTACTACCTATCATGGCACCTAAACAAGATCGCGTTTACGCACGTGGGCGTTCAAAATCTGTCGCCCCGTCTGCCCGATTGGTGATAGGCTCTGATGATGAGCATGATCCAGAATACGTGCCCCCTACTGCTACTCCAGCACGAGCTCCACGTGTACCGCGAGTCACGCCCAAGAAGGTGGCGCCCGGCGTAGTCACTGCCTCCCAGTCTGATGAGGAGCGCACACTGACCGGCACTCCTTCTGGGTCAGCTGCCCAAGACGAAGGAGCATCTGGCTCCTTAAGAGTTTCGTGGTCAGAGGAAGCCTCTGGGTCTGCAGACGCCTCTGCTCCTGCCACAGCTACACAGTCTGCTTCAGATGATGAGGCTGACAGCACCGACTCCACCCCTGGCTCACCAACAGGAGTCCCTGCCCCGGTTGCCGATCAGCCCAACCGGTGGTGTGTTGACGGGCAATACAAGGTATACTTAGACGCCAAGGTTCTCAATGACAAAGGCGTCATGACACGGACTCTTACACTGGAGAGGCGGGTCCTCACGGGAAGTCTCCCCACCATGCCAGATATTCACACCCTCTTCACCAGACACCGGCTAGAGTGGACGGCTCGTTCTTTGGGTCGCTACAGTGAGGAGCTAGTCCGCGAGTTCTATGCCTCTTATGTGGCTACTCTTCGCTCGCAGATCGATAGGCGGTCTGCCCCCGCCAAACAGGCCCCACTTGAGCACGTCCGAGTACGAGGCATCCAGGTTGACATCTCCCTACCAGCCATCCGCCGATATCTGTACGGCACGGATTCTGACTCCACCAGCACACCTCTCACCGCCGAGTTTGATTACCGGTGGCAAATTGTTAAAGAGGGCCGGTTCTTACGTGAGCCTTCACTGAGAGAGACCACCAAGAGGTGGATGGCACTGCACCTATCTATTGATGGAGAGGCTGCGGATTGGGTGATGGAGCCGAAGGGGGCCATCAGGAAGGCCAACTTGACCTTTACGGCCAAGTTTCTCTGGTTGATCGTCCGCCATTGTCTCTCCCCCACTGCTGCGGATAACATAGTCACCTGGGATCGTGCAGTGCTGATGGCTGCTATGATGGTAGGGTTCGAGGTCGATTTCGCTTGGCTTCTCCAAGCGGTCATGCACGAGAGGGCCTTCAAGGTCACCACAACTTACCCTTTCCCTTGCATGATTTTCTCTTTGTGCAGATCAGCAGGTGTGCCCATTTGGCACATTGACCAGCTCAAGACCCCGCCAGGAAATGTTGACATCGGCCTCATTAGGGATGAGGCCAATGAGTTGCCCCACGCAGAGGGCCCCGTCCAGAGGTGGCCCCATTTGGTGAGAACCTGGCCGACACCGTAGAGCATGCTCATGATGCTTCCCGTGCTGCTTCTGCACACACTGACACTACTCCGGTCGAGTCTATCCCGGGTAGTATCACTGCCCCGAGCTCCTCTCGCTGGGCTCCTTCTGCCACTCTTGTCCCACTAGCTTGGGTTCAGAAACTTGAGGCACAGATGGCTACTCTTCTGCATCACATTCAGCCGTGGATACAGAAGACTATTGCTGAGGCAGAGGAGCGCATGGAGCGCAAGATGATACAGCACACAGAGAGGCAGATCGCCGGGGTACACCAGCGCTTAGACGCATTTGAATTACGAGTACTAGCCCGACCAGCCCCTCCGGTGGACATGTCGACTCTCCAGGCTGCGGTTGAGAGTCTGCGGGCGGATCTTGATATGATTTTAGAGGCGAGGGTGCCTGAGTCTGAGGCCCCTTCTGCGGAGCCTGCCGATGACACCGTGATGGCCGCCCTGTTTACCACTTCTGATGTTCCACCACCTCCCCCACAAGAGCATGTCAAGAGACGCAGGGGTCGAGAGGAGGATGAGGCTAGGGCAAGGAAGAAAGAGCGCCGTGAGATGGAATCTGCGAGGAGAGCCTCGATTGCCGATGAGGAGGCCCGTAGGTTGAGGGCTGTAGAAGTAGCTGCCGGGGCGTCTAGCTCCAAAATTGTAGATTCTGTGGGAGGCGCTACTGATGGTGCTGTGGATGCTGCGGACATTACTGAGGATGTCCAGACTACGCAGGGAGCAGGTTCCGGGGAACCGGACCCACCAGCTTGCTGATCACCGGCGCTTAGCGCCTCAGGTTTGCTTCACTTACCCTTTTACGTAGTTTAACTTTTCTATGCATTGGGGACAATTGCATATTTTTTTTGTAGGGGGTGGGGTAAATGGAAAGTGAACACTTGGGTGAATTCTGAGTAGCCCAAGTTCACGATCCTCTTTTGGGGTTTTCTTGCCTGTGTTCTTTTTCCCCAAAAGACTGATTACTTTTACTGTTGAACCGGCATGTCATATCTTATGTACACAGTATAAATCTGAAGCATGATGGCTAATATAAATATGATATCTCGATAATCATTTGCATGACTAGGCATAGTAAGTGATAATTGTGTGGTTTGAAACATGAAACAAGGATACACTTCTGCATGATCCTGAATCTAAGATTTGAACTAGGTGTCTAATACTCTGGGAATGCAAGGAATGTCATGTGAGTGTGAGGTAAAGTCGAATGACCACCATTAATACTGAGCTAGAACTTGCCTGGTTAGTCCTACTGAAAGTGAGTCAAAACAATCACTTAGGAAAGGATCATAGGCCCTTGTTCGAAATAGTCAATCTTGAGCCTAAAAATAACAGAAAACCAAATGAAGTTAATCCCTTTTTGATCCAAATGAATTGAGCCTAAACTAGATTTTTTTTTTACCCCAAATGATCTTCTCTGGGAGCAATGTGTTGGCCCTGGTCCCTCCTTGGACATGTGCACCTCAGCTTATGCCAAAAGCATAAGTTGAGGGTGGCTAATGCAGAAAGCAACCTTGTTTTGGCCCTGACCCAACCATGGGTATTGTGAACCTTGACTCATGGCAAAATCATGAGTTGAGGGTGGCTGCTATAAGGAAAACCACGGAAAGTGGGGTTGAAAGAATGAAGAGAAAGAAAGAATAAAACAGAAGTGACTAAAAAAAAAAAAAAATTTAATAATAACCAAAAGCAAAATAAACACAAGAAAAGAGAAAAGTCACTTACACATAAGGATAAGAAAGGGAAAACAGCAAAGTGAAAAGAAAATTGAGTAATAGGGCGAAATAAGAATGATATGTCAAGGAGGGCAACAAGTCACTAAAGTATATCTAAATACACCCTACCTGACCCTGAGCCTATGTTACAATCTAAAAAAGTCCTATTGTGATCCTAAGTGCGTATGAGGAATTTGAAGTAGTGAAAATAAGGGCAAGCCTATGGCAATATGTATAAATGAGTGGTGAATTTGTTCTGAGAGTGAGTGTCGAAACGTGATCCTTATACTCAAACTAAAATCATTGTGTGAAAAATGAGGATGTTATTTGAAGTAAGGACAGGAGTTGTAATACCAGAAATATTAGCATCTCGGTGAGAAATTGAAGAGGATAGGCATCATTGCGTAGTAAATCTGGGTTATGGTTTGATTCTACACAAATCAATGCCTAATAGTGAGACCATGCATGAACATAATGAGAATAATCGAGGTTGATAGCCAAATGATTGCGGAAATTAAAATATGGATACTTTTGTACAAAGAATTTGTAGTGAGTCATAGTGCGTCGCTTGAGGACAAACAACGAATTTAAGTTGAGGGTGTTGATGTACCGTGGTTTCACGGTATTTCTAATACTTTTTCCTTAAGTTTAGTGTGTGTCGAGAGCCTTTTTGTGTTGATTTTGATATAAGTTTATCTTTGTTTGCAGAAAATCTGTCTAAGGAAGAACGCGGGAGTTTTTGAGAAAGAATTGCAGAAGAGACCACCTACGGAGCCTATGACGGTCCGTCGCGGCTGTGACGGTCCGTAGGTGGCATCGTAGTGAAGGAAGAAGTTGCTGAAGGAAATTTGGGGAAGTCTGACCAAGTGTGGGATTACGGAAGTTCGTGACGGACCGTCACAGATACGACGGTCCGTCCTGCATGTTCGTCGTAATTATCAGAGAGTAATCCCAGTACCCAAAATTCCAAAGTTCAAGTGTATTGGAACGAAGACCCTCGACGGGCCGTCATGCTCGCGACGGTCCGTCATACCTGTCCGTCGGGGGGAATGAAGAAAGCAACATGAGAAGATGTGAAGTATGGGACGACGGAGGCTATGACGGTCCGTCGTGTCCATGACGGTCCGTCACGTGGTCCGTCGACCCAGACGCGTTTGGACAGATTTTTAGTAAATAGAATCCTTATTTGATTAGGTTTTTATTTTTCTTATAAATAGTTGGAAAAACCTCGTTTTTGAGGTTAGACTTTCTGGATAATTTTTAGTTTATAGTTCTTCGATTATATTAGTAAACTCTTGATTTTGGAAATTAAGATATTTTCCGGGAATTGATTGTTGTGGATTTCGGTGATTAATCAAGTTGAATTCTGGGAAATTATTCGTTTTCATAAAAGTAAGTGCATGAACTCTTCCATTAACGATATGAATTGTGTAATTACGAACATGGGTAACTAAACCTCATTAGTTGGGTTCTTTACTCGATACGACCGCTTTACTTCTTATTTGAGAAGTAAGTTTGAGCATATCAGATACTCCATGATGTGCTAGTAAAAGTGGAGTCGTTCATATTTCAGGCAGATTTTGTTATTCTTGATTATGAAGTCGATTTTGAGGTGCCTATTATTCTTGGGAGGCCATTCCTTGCTACGGGTAGAGCCTTAGTTGATATGGAAAAGGGGCAAATGAAATTTCGATTGAACAATGAAGAAGTGACTTTCAACATTTGTAGGTCCATGCGGTAGAGTGGTGAGCTCCAATCAGTATCTGCTATATCTTACAAAGTTGGTAAGTCATCCGAGACACAAATAGAAGAACGTCTAGGTGTAGAAGCACTGGCGGCAGTGATAATGAATTTTGATAATGATTGCATTGAAGAATATGGGTAATTAGTCGCTACTCTAGATCGTGGTAATGCTCGGTTTAAACCGAAGAAATATGAGCTAGACATGAAGAATCGCGAGTCTCCACCCGCTAAACCATCTATAGAGGAGGATCCAAAGTTAGAACTAAAAGCTCTCCCACCTCATCTCAGGTATGAATTCTTAGGGAATGGTGACACATTGCCGGTAATCATTGCATCAGACCTGAATGAACAACAAGTTGAGAGTTTGGTGAAAGTGCTAAAAAGGTTCAAAAGAGCTATTGGGTGGACTATTGCGGACATTATTGGGATCCCTCCTGGTATTGTTCTCATAAAATCCGACTCATGCCCGATCATAAGCCAAGTATTGAGCACCAGAGACGCTTAAATCCACCTATGCAAGAGGTCGTTAAGAAGGAAATCATAAAATGGTTGGATGCTGGAGTAATATATCCGATCGCCGATAGTAGTTGGGTATGCCCTGTTCAGTGTGTACCTAAGAAAGGGGGAATGACTGTGGTCCCCAATGAAAAAAATGAACTTGTTCCAATGAGACCGGTGATTGGATGGAGGGTGTGTATGGATTACCGGCAATTAAATGCATGGACCAAAAAGGACCATTTTCCTATGCCCTTCATGGATCAGATGTTAGATAGACTCGCTGGAAAAGGGTGGTACTGTTTTCTTGATGGTTATTCGGGGTATAATCAGATTTCTATTGCACCAGAAGATCAAGAGAAAACCACTTTTACTTGTCCATATGGGACCTTTGCATTCAAGAGAATGCCGTTTGGGTTGTGCAATGCACCCGCCACATTTCAGAGATGTATGATGTCAATATTCTCCGACATGGTGGAAGATACTATTGAGGTTTTTATGGATGATTTTTCTGTGGTTGGTGAATCATTCGAGCGGTGTTTGATCCATTTATCTGAGGTTCTTAAGAGATGTGAAGACTGCAATTTAGTACTCAATAAAAATGCCACTTCTTGGTGAAAGAAGGTATTGTTTTGGGTCATCGCATTTCAGAAAAGGGCATAGAGGTTGATCGAGCTAAAGTCGAGGTAATAGAAAGACTTCCTCCACCTATCTCTGTAAAAGGTGTGAGAAGCTTTCTTGGGCATGCAGGTTTTTACAGGAGATTCATCAAAGATTTCTCAAAAATTGCACATCCGTTGTGCAAATTGCTGGAGAAAGATTGTAAATTTTATTTTGATGAATCCTGTGTTAAAGCATTCGGCGAACTAAAAGAAAAATTGGTATCTGCACCTATCATTATTTCTCTGAATTGGAGTAATCCATTTGAGGTGATGTGATGCTAGTGGGGTTGCCCTTGGTGTGGTATTGGGACAAAGAAGGGACAAAATCCTTCATCCCATTTACTATGCTAGTAAAGCCCTCAATGAAGCTCAGAAGAACTACACAGTAACTGAACAAGAGCTCCTTGCAGTAGTATTTGATTTTGAAAAATTTCGCTCCTATTTGCTAGGTGCTAGAGTTATAGTGCATACTGACCATTCAGCCCTGAGATATTTGATGGCAAAGAAGGATGCGAAACCGAGGTTGATTCGTTGGGTATTACTACTGCAAGAATTTGACTTTGAGGTAAGGGATAGAAAAGGGACCGAAAATCAAGTTGCTGATCACTTGTCCCGTTTAGAAGATGAAGCTATGAGAGAGTTGGGGGATAAGACTGATATTGATGACACGTTCCCCGATGAGCATGTATTAGCTGCCTCACAAGACTTGATTCCATGGTTCGCAGATTTTGCGAACTACTTAGCTAGTGATATTGTTCCATCGGACTTGTCCTTTCATCAAAGAAAAAAGTTCATGTACGATGTAAAGAAGTTCTTTTGGGATGAACCATACTTATATAGGAGCTGTGCTGATGGGCTTATTCGGCGTTGTGTGCCAGAAGTTGAGATGTTGAGTATTTTAGAGGCATGCCATTCCTCACCCTTTGGTGGACATCATAGTGGTATCCGGACTGCTCATAAGATCTTACAATGTGGTTCTTATTGGCCAACTATTCATCAAGATGCTCATGAGTTCACCAAAGCATGTGATAGATGCCAAAGAGATGGCGGCATTTCAAGAAAGCAAGAACTCCCTCTAAACCCCATTCTTGTGATTGAGTTATTTGATGTTTGGGCCATTGACTTTATGGGTCCGTTTGTGAGTTCTCATGGAATGAAGTATATTTTAGTAGGAGTTGGTTATGTATCTAAGTGGGTGGAAGCTATCGCCCTCACGAACAATGAGGGGAAGAGTGTCACTGCGTTCATGAAAAAGAATATATTCTCTCGATTTGGTACCCCACGGGCAATTATTAGTGATGGGGGATCCCACTTTTGCAACAAATTTTTCAAGGGATTATTGGAGAAATATGGGGTTCGCCATAATGTGGCCACTCCTTACCATCCTCAAACTAGTGGGCAAGTTGAAGTGTCAAATAGGGAGATCAAACAGATTTTGTCAAAAACAGTGAACGCTAGTAGAACAGATTGGTCAAGGAGGCTTGATGATGCTCTTTGGGCCTACCGGACAGCGTATAAGACTCCCATAGGTATGTCCCCATACCAACTAGTATATGGGAAAGCATGTCATCTTCCGGTTGAATTAGAGCATAAAGCCATGTGGGCTATGAAGAAGTTAAAAATGGACTGGAATGAAGCTGCAGAACAACGGTCAAATGGGTTAAATGAACTCGATGAATTTCGCCTAAAAGCTTATGAAAGCTCAGCCCTCTACAAAGAAAAGATGAAAAAGTACCATGACCTAAAAATCGAGAAACGAGAGTTTATGGTTGGGGATTCGGTGCTTTTATTCAACTCTAGGTTGCGCTTGTTTTCGGGCAAGCTCAAGTCCAAATGGACTGGCCCTTACTTGATCACCCAACTATTCCCTCATGGAGCGGTTGAGTTGGAAAACAAGGAAGGTGTGCGGTTTAAGGTGAACGAACAACGTCTAAAAATCTATATAGGTCATGCGGAATCGGCGAATGAGGTGATTGAGGCATATCATCTTGATGAAGTCTGAGTAATCGAGTGTCCTCAGTCATGCCGCGACGTTTAATCAGGCGCTGGTTGAGAGGCAACCCAATATGTATCATCTAACCAATTTATAGTTTTCTTTCTAGTAACGGTAGCATTTTCTACTAATGGGTTGTAAATTTTCAGGTAGCACATCTCCAGGAAGTTCTGCAGAAAATTACTCTGCCACATTCACTGACGGATACATCGACGGACCGTCACGCCTGTGACGGACCGTCGCATTACTCCGTCGTGCCAGGTACGTTCTTTATTGTTTTGAAAAATTAGGGCACATGCGATGGAACCTATGACGGACCGTTATAGCTGTGACGGACCGTCATCGGGGTTTCGTCACTTCATTACCCAGCAACCCGACCTGACCCGGCTAAGGAATTTTAAAAGTTTTAAACCTTTTTAAACTCCCCACCCCTTCATTCAACCGTTTCTTTCCCTCTTTCTCCCATTTCCTCCCCTTTCAACTTCCTTCCCTTCCCAAAATCCCCACATTCTCCCTTTCCCCAGCCCAAAACTCCTTTCTTGGTCGGAGTCTGCTGCTGTGATTCTCATTTTTATTGTTGGGTGCCATCACGTCAGTGTTGTTTTCTCCTCTTCCAAGGTATGTGTTTCTGAACTCTACCCATTTACTCTTCATTTTGGTTTTTATTTACTATTCGCATACTTTTTTTGTGTGGGTCTTTGATCTTTGACCAAATCTTGTCTAGCCTAGGTTATTAGTCCCACGAAATGCCTTGATAAAACTCGAGAAATTAGGGCTTTAGCCTTGTAAATTTGATAAGTATTTAGGTTAAATAGCGTTAGGGAAATGTTGGGTCTTTGGTTTGAATCACATGGGTTGATTGTGGCATCCCCAGTTCTGTCTCTAAATGACAGAAAGAAACCCCGATGACGGACCGTCGTAACCACGACGGACCGTCATAGGGTCCGTCTCAACACCCCACAACTTGTTTTCTCTAAGTGCCCACCAACGAATACATGTGACGGACCGTCATGCCCACGACGGTCCGTCCTGCACAACCGTCTTGGTTGTCAGAGACCCCTGTCTCAAGGGTCTCCATAATTTTCCTAAGTGTCCACTGACGGACACATGTGATGGACCGTCATGCCCACGACGGTCCGTCCTGCACAACCGTCGTGACGGTCAGAGACCCCTGTCCTAAAGGTCTCAACACTTTTTCTAAGTGTCCACTGACGGACACATGTGACGGACCGTCATGCCCACGATGGTCCGTCCTGCACAACAGTCGTGACGGTCAGAGACCCCTGTCCTAAGAGTCTCAACACTTTTTCTAAGTGTCTACTGACGGACACATGTGACGGACCGTCATGCCCACGACGGTCCGTCCTGCACAACCATCGTGACGGTCAGAGACCCCTGTCCTAAGGGTCTCAACACTTTTTCTAAGTGTCCACTGACGGACACATGTGACGGACCGTCATGCCCACGACGGCCCGTCCTGTACAACAGTCGTACCAGTCAGAGACCTTCCTTTTGGGAGTCTATATTGTTAAGTATTACATGACGGACCCCATGATGGTCCGTCATACTCACGACGGGCCGTCACCAGGTCCGTCGTGCCTCACTGCTACTACAGAGCTGTCATTACTATTTTAAATTTATGTGTATTTTGTCTCATTTTTTCTTATCATGTTTGCTCCTTCTAGTACTAATGATGATTCTTTACAGGTACTACCTCTCATGGCACCAAAACAAGATCGCGTTTACGCACGTGGGCGTTCCAAGTCTGTTGCCCCATCTGCCCGACTGGTGATAGGCTCTGATGATGAGCATGATCCCGAGTACGTGCCCCCAGGCACTGATACTAGAGCACGAGCTCCACGTGCACCTAGAGCCATGCCCAAGAAGGTGACGTCCGGCGTAGTCACGGCCTCCCAGTCAGATGAGGAGCGCACACTGACCGGCACACCTTATGGGTCAGCTGCCCAAGACGAAGGAGCATCTGGCTCCTTAGGAGTTTCGTGGTCAGAGGAAGCCTCCGGGTCCGCAGAAGCCTCTGCACCCGCCACAGCTACACAGTCTTCCTCGGCTGATGAGGCTGACAGCACTGACTCCACTCCTGGCTCACCGACTGGAGTTCCTGCCCCGGTTGCCGACCAGCCCAACCGGTGGTGTGTTGACGGGCAATACCAAGTGTACTTAGACGCCAAGGTTCTCAATGATAAAGGCGTCATGATACAGACCCTTACACTGGAGAGGCGGGTCCTTACGGGAAGTCTCCCTACCATGCCGGTTATTCACACTCTCTTCACCAGACACCGGCTGGAGTGGACGGCTCGTTCTTTGGGCCGCTATAGTGAGGAGTTGGTCCGATAGTTCTATGCCTCTTATGTGGCCACTATCCGATCACAGATAGATAGGCGGGCTGCCCCCGCCAAACAGGCCCCACTTAAGCACGTCTGAGTATGCGGCATACAGGTCGACATCTCCCTGCCAGCCATCCGCCGATATCTGTACGGCGAGGATGTTGATACTACCAGGACACCTCTCACCGCCGAGTTCGACTACCGGTGGCAAATTATTAAAGAGGGACGGTTCTTACGTGAGCCATCGCTGAGAGAGACCACCAAGAGGTGGATGGCCCAGCACTTGTCGATTGATGGAGAGGCTGCTGATTGGGTGATGGAGCCAAAGGGAGCCATCAGGAAGGCCAACTTGACCTTTACGGCCAAGTTTCTTTGGTTGATAGTCCGCCACTGCCTTTCCCCCACTGCTGATGATAATATAGTCACATGGGATCGTGCAGTTCTAATGGCCGCAATGATGGCAGGGTTCAAGGTCGACTTTGCTTGGCTTCTACAGGCGGTCATGCACGAGAGGGCCTTCAAGGTCACCACGACTTACCCTTTTCCTTGCATGGTTTTCTCTTTATGCAGATCCGCAGGTGTGCCCATTTGGCACATTGACCAGCTCAGGACCCCGCAGGGAAATGTTGACATCGGCCTCATCATGGATGAGGCCAATGAGTTGGCTCCACACAGAGGGCCCCGCCCGGAGGTGGTACCACTTGGTGAGAACCTGGCAGATACCATAGAGCATGCTCATGCGGCTTCCAAGGCTGCTTCTGCACCCACTGACACTACCCCGGTCGAGTCTATCCCGGGTAGTAGCACTGCCCCGAGCTCCTCTCGCTCGGCTCCTTCTGCCACTCTGGTCCCACTTGCTAGGGTCCATAAATTCGAGGCACAGATGGCTACACTTTTGCATCACATCCAGCCTTGGATGCAGAGGTCTATTGCTGAGATAGAGGAGCGCATGGAGCGCAAGATGGCACAGCACACAGAGAGGAAGATCGCAGAGGTACATCAGCGCTTAGACGCTTTTGAGTTGCGAATGCTAGCCCGACCAGCACCTCCGGTGGACATGTCGACCCTTCAGGCTGCGGTTGAGAGTCTGCGGGCTTATCTTGATACTATCTTAGAGGCGAGGGTGCCTGAGTCTGAGGCCCCTTCTGCAGAGCCTGCTGAGGACACAGTGATGGCTGCTCTTTTTGCCACTTCTGATGTTCCACCACCTCCCCCACGAGAGCATGTCAAGATACGCAGGGGTCGAGAGAAGGATGAGGCTAGGGCGAGGAAGAAGGAGCACCGTGAGATGGAGGCTGCGAGGAGAGCCTCGATTGCTGACGAGGAGGCCCGTACGTTGAGGGATGTAGAGTTAGCTGCCAGGGCGTCTAGCTCCAGAATTGTAGATACTGTGGGAGGAAATACTGATGGTGCTGTTGATGCTGAGGACACTACTGAGGGTGTCCAGACTACGCAGCGAGTGGGTTCTGGTGAACCGGACCCACCAGCTTGCTGATCGCCGGCGCTTAGCGCCTCAGGTTTGCTTCACTTACCTTTCGCGTATTTTAGTTTTTTATGCATTGGTGACAATTGCATATTTTTTGTTGGGGGTGGGGTAAATGGAAAGTGAGTACTTGGGTAAATTCTGAGTAGCCCAAGTTCACGATCCGCTTTTGGGGTTTTCTTGCCTGTGTTCTTTTTCTCCAAAAGACTAATTACTTTTATTGTTGAACCGGCATGTCATATCTTATGTACATAGTATAAATCTGAAGCATGATGGCTAAAACAAATATGATATCCCGATAATCAAAATGATGCATGACTAGGCATAGTAATTGATAATTGTGTGGTTTGAAACATGAAATAAAGATACACTACTGCATGATCCTGAATCTAAGACTCGAACTAGGTGTCTAATAATATGTGAATGTAAGGAATGTCAAGTGAGTGTGAGGTGAATTCGAATGCCCACCATCAATACTGAGCTAGAACTTGCCTGGTTAGTCCTGTTAAAAGTGAGCCAAATCAAACAATTAGGAAAGGATCATAGGCCTTTGTTCGAAATAGTCAATCTTAAGCCTAAAAAAAAAAACAGAAAACCAAATGAAGTTAACCCTTTATTGCTCCAAATGATTTGAGCCTAAAAACAGATCTTTCTTTGTCATCCCAACTGATCTTCTCGGGGAACAATGTGCTGGCCCTGGTCCCTCCTTGGACATGTGCACCTCAGTTTATGCCAAAAAAGCATAAGTTGAGGGTGGCTAATGCAGAAAGCAACCTTGTCGTGGCCCTGACCCAACCATGGGTATTGTGAACCTTAACTCATGGCAAAGTCATGAGTTGAGGGTGGCTGTTATAAGGAATACTCCGGAAAATTGGGGTTGAAAGTATGAAAAGGAAGAAAGAACAAAACAGAAGTGACTAAAAATAAAATAAAAATAAAATAAAATAAAATAATAAAAGAGAAAAGTCACTCACATATAAGGATGAGAAAGGGAAAGCAGCAAGGTAAAAAGAAAATTGAGAAATTGGGCGAAATAGAATGATAAAAAGGTAGTCGTTTAGTCGATATGTCAAGGAGGGCAACATTTCACTAAAATATACCTAAATATACCCTACCTGACGCTGAGCCTATGTTACAAGCTAAAAAGTCCTATTGTGATCCTAAGAGTTGTATGGCGAACTTAAAGTAGTGAAAATAAGGGCAAGCCTATGGCAATATGTATAAATGAGTTGTGAATTTGTTCTGAGAGTGAGTGTCGGAAAGTGATCCTTATACTCAAACTGAAATCATTGTGTGAAAAATGAGGATGTTATTTGAAGTGAGGACAGTAGTTGCAATACTGGAAATATTAGCACCTCGGTGAGAAATTGAAGAGGATAGGTGTCATTAGTGAGTCTGTGTCATGGTCTGATTTGACACAAGTCAATGCCTAATAGTGATACCATGCATGAACATAATGATAGTGATCGGGATTGATAGCCAAATGATTGCGAAAGTTAAAATATGGATATTCTTGTACAAAGATTTTGTAGTGAGTCATAGTGCGTCGCTTGACAACAAACAACGAATTTAATTTGAGGGTGTTGATGTACCGTGGTTTCACGGTATTTCAAATGCTTTTTCCTTAAGTTTAGTGTGTGTCGAAAGCCTTTTGGTGTTGATTTTTATGTAAGTTTCTCTTTGTTTGCAGAAAATCTGTCCAAGGATGAACGCGGAAGTTTTTGAGAAAGAAATGCAGAAGAGACCACCTACGGAGCTTATGACGGTCCGTCGAGGCTGTGACAGTCCGTAGGTGGCATCGTAGTGAGGAGAGAAGTTGCTGAAGGAAGATGGGGAAGTCTGACCAAGTGTGGGATTACGGAAGTCCATGATGGACCGTCATAGCCACGACGGTCCGTCCTGCTTGTTCGTTGTGATGATCAGAGAAGTAGTCCCAGTACCCAAATTCCAAGAAGTTCAAGTATTTTGGAACGGAGACCCTCGACGGACCGTCGTGCTTGAAACGGTCCGTCATACCTGTCCGTCGAGGGGAATGATGAAAGCAGCAGAAGAATGTGTGAAGTATGGGACAACGGAGGCCATGACGGTCCGTCGTGTCCATGACGGTCCGTCACGTGGTCCGTCGACCCAGACGCGTTTGGACAGATTTTTAGTAAAAAGAATCCTTCTTTGATTAGGTTTTGTTTTTATTATAAATAGTTTGAAAAACCTCGTTTTGGGGGTTAGACTTTTTGATAATTTTTAGTTCTCTTGTTATAGTATTGAACTCTCGATTTTGGTAATTAAGATACTTTTTCCGGAATTGATTGTTGGTGATTTTGTTGATTAATCAAGTTAAATTATGGAATTTATTCGTTCTCATAAAAGTAAGTGCATGAATTCTTCCATTAACAATATGAATTGTGTAATTATGAACATGGGTAACTAAACTCCATAGCTAGGGTTGTGGGAACCATGAGTGAAGAACAAGGTAAAATCTAACTAAAATAACAATTCTAGAATGGTGTCTTGCATGTATTGATAATTCTTTCGTGTAGAAGTCTTTTTAACGGATGGCCAACGTTCGAACTAGCCTTAATGCTACTTGCCGGACCAAGGAGGTAGATAATAGGAAAAGAATTATCAACATAGATTTAGTGTAGACTATCTAATAGGCTAGTATTGGTTGGTACGAGTTAATAACTTAGTCAAATACCGAATACAATGCTTAATATGAGGTAAAGATAAGGGTTAGTATAGCAACACACGTAGCCAGACCAAGGTGCAGAGTGAAATTCTCTAGATGCCAGACCAAGGATTTGGAGATACATAACTTATCACTTTACATGCAAGATATTAGGATAGAATTGTTATAGTTAGATTTATCAAGTTAGGAACCTGTGGGGAACACTTAAGCCCTAGTTACTTTTCCGAAAGCTGAATCTGTTAGTTGTTAGTTAATCATTTTCATTAATTTAGAAATAAAACCCCCCTTTTTGTCTTTTGTTTTCTCGGAAAATAGTTAGGCTAAATAATAGCAATAATAGAATAAAGTTAAGTCTGAACTATTTTCCTTGTGGGATCAATCCCAACCTCATCAGTTGGGTTCTTTACTTGATACGACCGCTTTACTTCTTATTTGAGAAGTAAGTTTGAGCGTATCAGTACCTTATGCCTAAAGGTCTTTTTTTATATATATAATATAAGCTTGTGGAAACTTTATGTTGTGATAAGGAAATATTGATAAGATCTATGATGTTGTGTACACTATGAGTGTGTGGTGGTTGTTTCAAGTTCACTACTGGTTATAGCCCGTATTGATTTTGAAATTTTATCATGGTTATGTGAGAAAAGATTCTACCAAATGGTTGTGCCAAGGTTCTTGAGAACATGTTGAAGATGTGAATAAGATTAACTTTGGTTGGTTTGATACTTTTGATATGAGACCTTGTGTACTAATATTTTGAAGGAATTGTTGAGGCAACTATCCTTTCTTATCCTCACCTTCTCTGATCGTTCGGGACGAACGATGGGTAAATTGGTATCTAATGTAACGACCCCTTTGATCGTTTTGAGTATTAGAGCTTTTTATTTTATAAAAGACTCTTCTGATACATTTAAAAGGGGTATTTTAGACTTTTCATAACTATAGTCATATGACTAAGAGGATAGTCTTAATAATTTATTTAATATCTTATTATGTTTACAAAAATAAATAAGGAGGATTTATTATTTTGTTTAGTCATTAAAAAAATAAAAGAGAAAAAAAAAGGGTTCAGCGACTGTGCAAACTTCAAAGGCAGAAAGGGACGATTCAGGTATATCGGGGTTTCATTCGATTTACCTAGATTTTGTTTCTTAGTTGATAGACAACAATTATAAGATTAATATTTTTTGTTGAAAAAGGTTTGCAGTTACAGATTTGATTTCTGTGCATTATAGGTATATGATTTTAGTGGATTAATTTATATTGTAATGGTCTGACGTAATAATAATAATAACAATATGAATTGAGGTTCTGTTGATGTTTTGGATTTTAGGATTTTGGGAAGACAAATAATAGTGGCTAGTAAATTGTCAGGATGATGAGAATTGTGAGGTTATCACAACTTAGTAATAATATAATGGTTAAATGGGTTGATTTTTATTTAGGAAAAGAAAATTATGCATACTTGTTAAGTGGTGAATTGACGCAGTGATCTCATATCAATGATCCATCTTAGATATTTCTTTATGTTTTCATATGTTATCAAATTATAATTCAAGTTTTGATATTTTTAGATATGTAATTAAATATTAGGCGTATAAAATTATTTAAATTTTATTTAAATTATGCTAATTGGAGGAATTAAGACTTACTCTTATGTTTGAATTTAAGAAATGAAAATCTTAGCATATTAATTTATCTCAAGGTTAGGAACTTGAATATAGATTTGTGCTTGATGACTTGTGAGATCTAAGCTAGAAATATAGGGGGGAAAATGTCTGTGGACTCGTATTTACAAATATATATTTATTTGATAGATTGAAAAGGTTCAGAGACATTGGGAAAGAAAAAGCATTGGAGAAGGTACTTACTTGACTTCGATTCTTCGGTGGAGGTAGGTTATAGTTTATGCTATTTGATAGTAAACTCTTAATAGTGATTGATATGCATTTAATGATATTGTGAAGTTCTCTATGTACTTGACTGTGTGATTGTGTGATTTGGTTGTGTGGTTTGTGATTGGTCTGAAATCCTGAGACCATGGAATTTATATTATTGAACCCTCTTTATCGAAGTGATGCCTTGAATAAAGAAGATTTGATGAAATATTATCAATGAATTGAAAGTGGTGATAATAAATGAAAAATTATGGTATAATTGAATCGGAGTGTCACGTTTCGACACGGTATAATTGGATCGAAGTATCACGTTCCGACACGGTATTCTTGGATCGAAGTATCACGTTCCGACATGGTATAATTGGATAGCAGTGTCACGTTCCGACACGGTATAATTGGATCGGAGTGTCATGTTCCGACACAATAACATTAAAGGAAAAAGATATTGAATTAATTTAATGTACTCAATCTCAAAGAACTCATTTCCCAATTAACGTGGTGTGGAGGCATGAGTCCTCGTGTGTGCTTGATATTGCGATTGGTTATGTACTTGCTTCAGTTGTCACTTGTTCATGTTGTTTGTTTCTTATCACCTATTAAGTGCTATAGTTGATTTTATACTATTATTCTTTGTATATTAGTTATTATTTTGGGTTGGCCGATGATACCTACTCAGTACATGTTGCCTCGTACTGAGCCCTACTTGTATTTTTCTTTGTTTACTTTGTGAAGTGCAGTGAGTGTACCTGCGACTTTAACTCGCCTTCAGCTCTAGCTAGTCTCAAGTATATCAGGTTCCAGGTTGAGCTACTCATTCAAGCTCGTGTTGGATTCTCTCGGTCATAACATGATGTCCTTATTTTGCGGACATAACCTATTTTGTTTAATTATTTTGGTGTCTTTAATATTCTTAGACTTAGTATTGGAGATTAGATGTCCTTGATGTGATGACTCTAAGGTTTTGGGAAATGATACTTTAATAAGTTTTGTAGCTTCCGCATTATTTTTGTTATTCATAGTTGAATTATTGGTATATGTTGGGGTTTAGATTCCTTGGTTCGCCCACCTAGGGGGTTAAATGTGGGTGCCACTCACGACTCATTTGGATCGTGACAGTAACCCTCAATTTTATTTTATGTTTTATATAGCTTAACGCCATGACTATGCTTTCATGACTATACAAGCATTGGTTGCAATGTATTGAAATTGTTAAATTTGATATGTGTTTAAATCATTAATATTCCTTGATGTTATAATATAAAGTATGTTCAAATCTTTCATATCAAATTTATATTTAGATCTTTTATATCATAAGACTTAGTGCGAAATTGTTATAATGAAACTTAATTAATCTCATGTTTAAACATTCCATGGTTTATTCCGTGTTTAAGTAAAACTATTTTTCAAGTCTATTCTTGTTTTCCTATTTTTTTTTATGATGAAATGTGTAGTTAAGGTTTAACAAATTGAAATAATGAGAATAATTCATGACAAAGACTCATTATCTAAAGATGTTAGTTAGTAGGGGTTTTTTCATTCTAATGATGATTTTTTTTTAAAGGTACAAACAGTGGCGTAGCCAGAAATTTCACGAAGGGTGTCCAAGATTTGCGTAGGTAAAAAAATATAATTTGACGATGGGTGGACTAAAATTTTGAAATCAAACTACTTAACATTAAAAATTATCTTTTTAATTAAAGAATATATTAAATTTTTTAAAATCATCCACGTAAAATTTAGCTTGAATTTTCATATTTATTTAATTGAAAGTGAATGAAAAAGAAAAAAGGGAAAGAGAAATTCACCAACCTTTGGTGACTTAACAACAAGATATGATAATTGAAGAGTAAAATCAAACGATTTTTTTTTCTAAAAAGAAATTCTATATAGAGACTTTTTCACTTTTAGTATCTTTATAGAAAAAAAATTAGAATTTGCTTATTAAATTTAAATTAAATAATTATTTTTAAATTTTATTTAAAATTTTAGTTAAAAGAAAAAATGATTAAAATTTATTGTTTACCATGCTGATTTTGATATTCATAGATAATATGAGTTTTGAATTGTTGAAAAAATAAAATATTTAGTAACTATTATTAGGTCTCTAATATTTTATATAGATAATATTCATTTTGAATTATTAAAAACATAACTGATATATTAACTATAATTAGAAATTAATTAGGAGCTTTTTAAAAATATAAAAAAAATGCAACAATTGGGATTCGAACCCGTGCACGTGCACACTTGCAACATTTTGCATTGGACAAAGATACCACTAGGCTAAGAATCTTTAGTGTACTTAAGGGTGTCCAAAATATGTTATTTAACAGTTTAAAATATAATTTTATTTATATATACGATGTAATTTTTCGACGAAGGGTGTCCAATTGGATACCCTGGGCATAGTGTACCTCCGCACCTGGGTACAAAACAAAAGGAGGAGAAAACGTAATAAAAAAACAAAAATAAAAGAAAAAGAAATAAGAATAACATGAGAAAAACAAATTATGAAAAGAGGAAAAAAAAGTGAAAAACAAAAACAAAAGTATAAAATCTATAAAAAGAGAGAAAAGAATGGAAAAAAAATTAAAAAATTAATTAAAAAGGTGTAGCATGAAAAAAGGAAAAGAAAAATTAGAAATTTCTTTCTAAAACAAATCATAAATTCCATAAATTTTGTCTCCTATTTCCAATCTAACTAAAAAAATCCTAAAACTATCCAAATACTTAAATAAGATGAAAAATAAACTTTGTTGCAAAGTCATAAACATAATATATCAAAAATTAAGTCAAGTTATATAAAGGTCAATAAAGCGATTGTGTTAGAACCATGGGACTCTAATGATGCATAATAACTTCCCCTCGATTAACAGAATTCCTTATCCGATCTCTGTTTTCGCAGACCAAACAAAATAAAGAATCAAATTTCCTTTTGATTAGAGATTTCAATAAGGTGACTTGGAACACCAAAACTCAATTCCAAGTGACGACTCTGAACAAAATCAAAATAATCTCATTTCAAAATGTCACTTTAATTGGAAAAACTCTTTTATTTCAAAATCACTAATTTTGAGGAGAAAAAGGTGTGTGACAATTATTATAATGCGATAACTTCCCAAAAAAAAAGGAATCACACACCCTATTTTTTAAAACATTATATTTTGAAACTAATCAACTTCTCAATTCAAAATTTAAATAAAGTTTTATAAAGAAGACGATTTTTACCATTTATTATTATTATTAATGAATAATAATAATTATTATTAATAATAATTAAAATGTTTATTATTATTTTACTAAAAGCATTTGTTATTGTATTATTATAAAAAAAAAATGTTTGTTATTACTCCCTCTGTTTCTTAGAGAATGAGCTGGTTTGACTTGGCACAAAATTTAAGAATATAAAGAAAACTTTTGAATCTTGTGGTCCTAAATTAAAGTTAGGTCAAATGTACAAAATTGTCCTTTGATCTTGTGGCCTTAAACATGTCACGTGGAAAATTGAAATTAATATGTTACCAAAAAAGAAACAGATCATTCTTTTTTATATAGACTAAAAAGAAAAGGTTGACATTCTTTTTGAAATGGAGAAAGTATATATAAATGGAAATAAAAATATGATAACTTCCCCAAAAAATAGAAGCACACACCTTACATTTTCGAACTGTTTTAAATATATTTATGGATTAGTTTTAATAATTACTTTAAAATCATTTTGAAAATAAAAAATTTATTAAATTGAATTTTGAATTTCTAATGTGATTTGAAGTGAAGTTTTCTAACCAATTGATCTTTATTTGACATGTGTGTTTTATTTCAAATTTCAGATTTTTAATATTTAATTAGTTATATAATATATTTATTATTTATGATTTAAAACTCTAAAATTTGTGGTGCTGACATGTGTTCTTTTTCTTCTCCTATTATATATAGACATATTTTTTGTCCCTAATTTGGGAAAATCTCAAGATTTAAACTTCAGTTTTATTTTTAAAAAAATTGCACGTTTTTTAAAGTAAAAAAAATCGAAAAGTAGATCTGAAAAAAAACTTAATAAAAACGGAAATAAAAAAATAAAAAGATAAAATTCTTAAATACTGATTTGAACCATTGACATACAACCCAATTTCAAGGGAACTTGCCACAACGCCATCAATTTCTCTTTGTTATTGAGGAGGTTCAATATATATATATATATATCTACAAAAATACATAAAATTTACCTTATATATACTGTGTAATTTTTTGCCGAGGGGGTTCAGGAATCCACGTGGGTCTGCCCCTGGATTTTACAGTACATTTCATCATATGTCATAAAAATCAATGATACTTTTCAATATATGGCATAATATATTCAATATTTGTATAAAAATGTCACCGTTTTAGTGACATTTTCACTATATGTCGATCGAATCAACGACATTTTGCAATAAATGTCATAACATATTCGACATTTGTATTATATGTCGCTCTTTTAGCAACAATTTTGCTAAAAGTCGCTACAATCATTGACATTTTACAACAAATATCACTTTTTAGTGACTTTTTTTCAAATGTCACTAAAATCAATGACATTTTGTGGTAAATTCATAATGTATGTGATACTTATATTAAATGTCACTATTTAAGCAATATTTTTTCTAAATGTCATTAAAACCAATGACATTTTGTAATAAATGTCATTATATTTGAATTTATAGCAAATGTCATCATTTAAATGACATTTTCTCTAAATGTCGCTAAAAACAACGATATTTTTCTATAAATGTCATTATCATAGTGACATTTTGGACCAAATATCATTATTTTTTACGATATTTGATACCAAATATCATTATTTTTACGATATTTTGTTCTTAAATGTCGTTAAATCTTTATTTTACGACATTTGTTTCAAACATCACCAAATTAATGTCGTTGTATGTACTATATGCTCCACAAATGGTTGCTAATTCGAGAGCACAAATGAGTATGTTCCTATTTGGGGTATTTGTCTTTGTGAATATAGAGTGCAGAATTGTCATGTTGTTAGAGGATATTAGTATCTCTAGGCACATGAGTCATGCTCGGAAGGTTGAGGGAGATAATCTTAGAGAGCTAGCTAAGGAAAACAAAAAGGCTAGAATGGGGAACTATGAGTACTCTCCGCAGAAATAGGGTTGTTGGAATCGCTCCCAGTATCCGCAAAGGTTATCAGCTCCAGCACCTTCATCTGCTAGTGCTTCATCTCCCCATCCTATATCTATTATTCCATGTAGAACACAATTTGCTATTTGTTAAAATATACATAAACATAAGTGTCTACCCGTGTACATCAAAAGTTAGAGAGCATAGATGTAAACAGAGGCCAAGTAAAAAGGCAATATATTTATGCCTTTATATATTATGCCACTTAATTACCATCTCTTGTATTGTAGTCTAATAATGATAAATTAAATGTTTCAAAATCTAGTGATGCAATAAGTTTGACTTTTTCCATAATTATTTTTGGAAACTTGATGATTTTTGAATTCAATACTTTAAAACTTATTTGGATGATTGTGACTCATTGCATTGTTATTCTATATATATATATATATATATATATATATATATATATATATATATACACTTTTGTATAGTAAAATATAATTATATTATTTATTATTATTTTAAATTATGACGAATATTATCATTTTTTGTCGCCATTTATAATGACCTACTGTAACATCTCGTAAACCAAACTAGCTAGGATTAAACAAAGAAATTAAGAATAGTTATTTTTGGAAAGAATGAGAGAAATTTGGAAAATTTCCTATGTGTAAAAGTAAGTTTTTGGTCATTTTCAAACGGCCATAACTTTTAGCTCAGAATGAGTTAGATTCAGTTCTTTATGTTGTTGGAAAGCCCTTGAAGAGATCTTTCTAACACTACAAAGTTTGTGTAATTTCGATTTTGTATGAGGGAGATATGTCTATTAGAAGTTGGGTTATTGAATTGAGGAAAACACAATTCGGATTTTAGTAAGGGTAAAGTGGTCTTTTCACACGACTATTTCCTATTTTGTTTTTAGGGTTTATTAGGCGGAAAAATAAGCCTTAAGTCAGATTTTAGAAGATTGAATACGCTTAGGGCTTGGGAGAAAAGAGAAGAAAAGAAGGAGAAAGGAGAAAAGACCATGATTACGCCAAGATCGTTGAGTGAGTTTCGTCGAGGGTGATCCCTTTAAGGTATGTGAGATCTTTATGTAATGGGTTCTTACACCCATACAACAATATGTTTAATTCGGCGCAATTAGAGTAGATTGAATGAAAATTGAAGTTCTTGATGAAAAACCGTTGAATTCTTGTTGGTTAAGTTGTAGTATCCCTTTGGTTATTTAATTCATGTTTCCGGGCTTTTTTACGAGTCTAAACTATTTGGTATTGAGGATTTTAGTGATACTAAGTATTTAGGGTGAGATCCATGGGAGTTTAGAAGGTTTAGAATTAAAAATTGGAGAAAAAAGTCCTAATCCCCGTCTGACAAGCCCTGGGGCGCTGCGCCTGCCAGAGCCCCTCAGGGCAGGCTCTATATGACAGGTCCTAGTGCTCCGCGCCATCTAGATCCTCTCAGAACAGTCTCTATCCATTAGGCTCTGAAAACCCTGCGTCTCAGAGCACCAGGGTCACCTGGAGATATAGTTTCCCCCCATCTTTTCGTACGAGTTCCTAAGTGATGTACCCATATTTCCTAGTTCATTCCAACACTCTAAAGTTCACCTAAGCATCATGAAATCATCCATAAACATGAGGTCATGATCCTTAAATCCATAATCCAATTCAAGGAAAGTTAAGATCAAAGTCGAAGAAGTTAAAAGTCAAGCCTAAAAGTTAAGAAGCAAGTCAAAGTGAGTTCTTAAAGTTTTCAAGAGTCTTAAACAAACATTCTAATTTTTTTTTAAGGCTCAATACACAAGTTAGCAAAAAGTAATGAGTTGAGTTTAAATCTCAAAAGTTATAAGGGAACTAGGTATTCCCTGTGAGTTAAGTTTCAACTAAAGCAAAGAGAAAAGAGTGAGTTCATTTCTCAAAAGCTATAAGGAAACTAAGTAGTCCCTAAGAGTTACAAATATTTTCACGTTTTGAGAAAGAAAGGAAGCTAGACTTCAATAGCACCTTAGGCTACTTTTAGAAAATGGGAACTATGATTTCCAGGAGAGCTTTTAAAGTTAAGTTTGAGCAATTACCTCAAACTAGAGAAGAAGTTGTTTTAAAAACTTATGAGCTAAGTATATTGGAAGAAGTATTGAGCATCGATATGGGGACGCGAGTTCATATCAACTCAATTCTCCATAAACCATGTAGCCAGCATGGACAGATAAAGGATCATACTTTTTAGATGATTCCTTAGTGCTTTTTAGCATAGACGAGTGGATCCACTTAGTAGTTCAGGTTCTATAACGATGGCAACATATAGAGCGGTCCTCTCACAACGTGAGGTAAGACGTTGTACAATCACTTAGGCTCATAGTGATGGTTGTCGGTTAGAGAATCTCCCACAGAATCTATATTACTTTCTTATAAACGTAAAGTTTAGTTTATTATTGCATTACCTTTAATGAACTAAGTGGTTAAACTATTTTTACAAGCTTTATATATATATATATATATATATATATATATATATATATATATATATATATATATATTGCATGTGTCTTTACTGTTTTATATTGAGTTATGACTTCTTGAGTTGAGCAGAGCCAAGGTAAGTTCATTCTTAATCCTTTCAAGCTTAGTAGTTGTTGTTTAGCATTCCAAATCGCATACTCTTACATTTAATGTACTAAAGGCAGTTGACGTGCATCGTCTTATGATGCAGACATAGGTAACCAGGATTAGCATCCAACGCCTCGTTAATCCAGCTTGAGCATTCAGAGTTAGTGGTGAGCCTCTTTGCATTTTGGAGGACTTTTTAATTGCTTTTCTTTCGTATTTTTGTTATAGAATGTTGTGGGGTTTGTCCCAACATTCATATTATTAGTACTAGAGGCTTCATAGACGGATAGACAGTCAGACATTTCAGTTTTAGTCTCTTTTATCTTTCATGTCAGATGTTTTAACTTGGAGTCTTAAGTGTCATTTTGGCCAAGATAATTATTTAACGTATTTTCTCATGAGAAAGTTCCAACTTTATGCTTGAGTTAAGTTAAGTCTTCCGGTGAGTTAAGTGAGCCAAACCAAGGGTTCACTCAAGGCCAACAATGGTGGTTGGGTGTCGGCCACGTCCAGGGTGTAGGCTCCGGGCATAACAAACTTGGTATCAGAGCACAAGGTTCAAGAGTCCTAGGGAGTCTATGAAGTCGTGTCTGTAGAGTCTTAGTCATCGGTGTGAAGCGTGCCACATCTATGATTAGGAGGCTACAACATTTAAGAATTTCTCATTTCTTTCATACTCACTTCGTGCGTTATAGTTTATCTCTAAAACAATTCCCTCTAATTCGTGTTTGTCCATGTTTCAGATCATCATGCCTCAAGGAAGAGCAGTCTGAGGTCGTCCAGCCAGAAGAAATGTAGAGGAGTCGGAGGTACCTAATGCACCAAACATGCAACTTCAAGGAGAGGTCACCAATGCTGAGTTCCGTGAGGCTATTCGGATGCTAAGCCAAGCGGTGACTAACAAGGTTGGTCAACACAGAAGAGCTCGACAGGAAGAGGCTGACACCTCGAGGATTCATGAGTTCCTAAGAGTGAATCCTCCCAGCTTCACTGGTTCAAGTACCACTGAGGATCCAGAAAACTTTGTGGAAGAATTGAAGAAGGTCTTCGATGTGATGCATGTGGTAGATGCTGAGATAGTTGAACTGGCCACATATCAATTGAAGAATGTGGCTAGGACTTTGTTTGATCAGTATAAGGAGAACATAGATGAGGATACACCACATCCAAATTGGGTTTGATTTGAAAAAGCCTTCTTGGGGCGTTTGTTCCCCTGAAAACTGAAGGAAGCAAAGGCACGGGAGTTCCTTACTTTTAAACAGGACTCCTTGAGTGTTCATGAGTATGGGTTAAAGTTTACCCAACTATGTTGCTATGCTCTGGAGATGGTTAAGGATATGAGAAGCAGAACAAGCTTGTTTGTTGCTGGCTTGGGTAGTACATCAAGCAAAGAAGGTAGGACTGCAATGTTGATTGGGGACATGGACATTTCAAGGTTAGTGGTCTATGTGCAACAAGTTGCAAAGGAGAAGCCGAGGGACAAAGAGGAGTACAGGAACAAGAAAGCTAAGATTGGGAATGAATCTGACCAAAAGAAGGGATTTTCAAGTCGACCACAATTTTAGACACAAAAGGGGCATGCATCATCACCTGCTAGTGCACCCGCGCCCAGAAACAGAGGTGAGTATAATGGCCAGAATTTGCAGAACTTTAAGGCTAGACCAACGCAATTCCAAGGTAGTGTGTCACAAGGAGGTAGTTGGGCTCATGCATGTGGTAGGTGTGGTAGAAACCAAGCCGGTAAGTGTCATGATGGCCAGTCAGGTTGCATTAAATTCGGTCACGAGGGGTACTACATGAAAGAGTGTCTCAAAAATAAGCTAGGAGGTGGAAATACAGGCAATAGATCCCAATATTCCTTAGTTGCTCTACCAGACAGGGCTGCACCTAGAGGAGCCACTTCTGGTATTGGCAGAGGGGCAAACCTTAGCTTCTCTATGAAATCACTAGCCGCAATGAGCAAGAGAACTCTCCTGATATGTCACAGTTATGATCAAAGTCTTTACTTTTTATGTTTATGCTTTGTTAGACCCAGGAGAAAGTTTATCTTTTATAACTCCTTATGTTGCAAATCAGTTTGAGATCCTTCCTTAAAAATTGTGAACCTTTCTGTGTTTCTACACCTGTTAGGGAGTCTATTCTAGCGAAAAAAGTCTATCGTGATTGTCCAAGTACCATCAATCACAAGAACACCATGAGTAATCTATTAGAGTTAGACATGGTAGATATGAACTGGCCTCATGCTTATTATGCGTCAATAGATTGTAGAACTCTAGTTGTGAAGTTCCAGATTCCTAATGAGTCAATCAAAAAATGGAGTAGTAGCTCAGTAATGCCAAAGGGTCATTTCATTTCACACCTTAAGGCGAGAAATTTAGTTTCCTGTATCTATCACTTGGTCCGAGTTAATGACTCAAGTGCCCAGGTACCTTCCCTTTAGTCAGTTTCTATAGTGAAAGAGTTCCCAAAAGTCTTTCCTGATGATCTACCCTGAGTCCCTCCCGAAAGAGAGATAGACTTTGGCATAAACATCATCCCAGATACTCGTCAAATCTCTATTCTTCTATATAGAATGGCACCAACAGAGTTAAAATAGCTAAAAGAGCAATTGAAATATTTGTTAGATAAAGGCTTTATTCGACCAAGTGTCTCACCTTGGGGCGCTCCGGTCTTATTTGTAAGGAGAAAATGATGGTTCCCTTTGGATGTGTGTAGACTACCACCAATTGAATAAGGTGACCATCAAGAATAAAAATCCTCTTCCAAGGATAGATGATCTTTTCGACAAGCTTCAGGGTGCTTCTTGCTTCTCGAAAATTGACCTCGATCAGGCTAGAATCTGTTGAAAGTTAGGAAATATGATATTCCAAAGAAAACTTTTAGAACGATATATGGGCATTACAAATTTTTGGTGATGTACTTTGGTTTGACAAATGCACATGCAACATTCATGGATCTTATAAACAGAGTGCTCAAACCTTATTTATATTTGTTTGTCATTGTTTTCATTGATGACATACTGGTTTATTCAAGTAATGAAGAAGATCATGCTAGTCACCTCAGGATTTTTCTTCAGACTTTGAAAGACAAGAAGCTCTATGCTAAGTTCTCCAAGTGTGAGTTTTGGCTCAAGTATGTGGCATTATTGAGCCACATCGTTTCTAGTGATGAGATTAGAGTTGATACCCAAAAGATAAAAGCAGTTCAGAGTTGGCCTAAACCCACGTCTCCAACTTATATAAAGAGTTTCTTAGGTTTGGATGGGTATTATAGGAGATTTGTGGAAGGGTTTTCATCTATCTCATCTCTTTTAACCAAGTTAACTTAGAAGACAACCAAGTTTCAATGGTTTGAAGCTCGTGAGAAAAGCTTTTAGGAGTTGAAATAGAGATTGACTACCGCTCCGGTTTTGACCTTACCAGAGGGTACTCAAGGCTTTGTGGTGTACTGTGATGCATCGGGAGTTGGTTTGGGTTGTGTGTTAATGCAGAATGGCAAGGTTATAGCTTATGCCTCCAGAAAGTTGAAGGTTCATGAGAAAAACTACCCAACCAATGACTTAGAGTTGGCTGTTATGGTTTTCGCCTTGAAGATATGGCGTCACTACTTGTATGGGGTTCATGTGGACATATTCAATGATCACAATAGCCTCTAATATGTGTTAACTCAGAAGGAGCTAAATATCAAACAGAAGAGCTGGTTAGAATTACTCAAGGGTTATGACATGAGTATTCTTTACCATCCACGTAAGGATAATGTAGTTGTCGATGCCTTAAGAAGGTTATTCATGGGGAGTACCGCCCATGTTGAAAAATAAAAGAGGGAGTTAGCTAAATATGTGTACGGACTCGTACGTCTGGGAGTCAGACTTACGGATTCCATAGAAGGAGGGATAGTGGTGACTAATGAGGCTGAATCATCACTAGTGTCAGAGGTGAAAGAGAAACAAGACCAAGACCCCATTTTTCTTGACTTGAAGGCAAATGTTCATAAGCAAAGAGTATAAGCTTTTGAACAAGGGGGAGATAGTGTGTTGTGTAGGTTGTGTGTACCTAGGGTGGATGGACTCCAAGAGAGGATACAAGAGTAGGCTCATAGCTCCACGTATTCCATTCATTCGGGTTTCACCAAGATGTATCGTGATTTGAGAGAGGTGTATTGGTGGGAAGACATGAAGAAAGATATTGACGAGTTTGTTGCAAAGTGCCCAAATTTCCAACAAGTGAGTAGAGAATTAAAGGCCTGGAGGTTTGGTTCAGACTATAGAACTTCCGGAATGGAAGTGAGAGATGATTAATATGAACTTTATCACAGGCCTGTCAAGATTTAGCAGGCGACATGATTCTATTTGGGTGATTGTCGATAGAATGACAAAGTCATCCCTTTTCTTGCCGGTAAAGACTACCTATTTGGCCAAGGATTATGCTAAGTTGTACCTTCAAGAGGTGGTGAGACTTCATAGAGTTTCGTTCTCCATTATTTCAGATAGGGGTGCATAATTTATTACACAATTCCGGAAATCTTTCCAGAAAGGTTTGGGTTTAAAGGTGAACTTAAGCACTGCTTTTTATCCTCAGACGGATAGACAAGAAGAGCGTACTATCCAGACCTTAGAAGATATGTTAAGAGCTTGTGTGATAGACTTCAAAGGGAATTGGGATGATCACATACCTCTAATTGAGTTCGCTTACAATAACAATTACCATTCGATCATCCAAATAGCTCCATATAAGGCTCTTTATGCGAGAAGATGCGGATCTCTTATTGGGTGGTTCGAAGTTGGTGAAGCAGCGCTAATAGGACCTGACTTAGTTTACCAAGCCATGGAGAAAGTAAAAATGATTCAAAAGAGATTGAAAATGGCACAGAGTCGCCAGAAGTCCTATACATATGCTAGGAGAAGGCTGTAAGAGTTTGAGGTGGACGATTGGATGTATCTGAAAGTTTCACCCAGAAGGGTTATGAGGTTTGATAAGTAGGGGAAACTTAGTCCATGGTAAATTTCCCCTTACAAAATCTCCAAAAGGGTTGGCAATGTAGCATATGAGTTGGAGTTACCCCAAGAGTTAGAAGCGGTTCATTCGATATTCCATGTGTCTGTGTTGAAGAAGTGCTTGGGTGATCCTTCATTGATTGTACCAACTGAGAATGTTGAGATTAAGGATAGATTATCCTATAAGAAGATTCCGATTCAAATTTTGGATCATCAAGTTCGCAAGTTGAGGAATAAGGAAGTGACATCATTCAAGGTCCTTTAGAGGAACCAATTTGTTGAAGAAGCAACTTGGGAAGCTGAGGAGGATATGAAGAAGAGATGTCCACATCTCTTTGAATCCGTAGAGAGTGCAGATCAAGGTACTAAATTCTCTTCTTAGCACTTTATAAGACTATGTGTAAGCATGTATTACTTGCTTTTGTTGGTTGAGTGCTGAAATGATGTTACTACCCTTAGCTTAGTGAAAAAGTTCTCATTCGAGGAAGAATGTTCCCAATTGGGATATATTATAACATATCGCAAAACCGAAATAACTAGGATTAAACAAAGAAACTAAGAATAGTTATTTTTGAAAAGAATAGGCGAAATATGAAAAATTTCCCAAGTGTAAAAGAAAGTTTTTGGTCATTTTCAAACGGCCATAACTTTTAGCTCATGATGAGTTAGTAACCCCGCAATGTTTACTTAATGTTGACATCGTGTGAGGAAGATATGCTTATTGGAAGTTGGGTTGTTGAATTAATGAAAATCAAATCCGGATTTTAGTAAAGGTAAAGTGGTCTTTTCACCCTACTATTTTCTAATTTATTTTAAGGGTTTATTAGGGGTAAAATTAAGCCTTAAGTCAGTTTTTTAGAAGATTGAATATGCTTAGGGCTTTGGAGAAAAGAGAAGAGAAGAAAGAGAAAGGAGAAAAGAGAAAGATTTCGCCAAGATTGTTGAGTGAGTTTCATCGAAGGTGATCCCTTTAAGGTATGTGAGATCTTTCTTTGATGGGTTCTTCCACTCAAACAACAATATGTTTAATTCAGCGCAATTAAAGTAGATTGAATGATAAACACTGAAGTTTTTAATGAAAAATCGTTGAATTCTTGTTGGTTAAGTTGTAGTATCCCTTTGGTTGTTTGATTCGTGTTTCTAGGCTATTTTACGAGTCTAAACTATTGAGTACTAAGGATTTTAGTCATCCTAAGTGTTTGGGGTGAGATCTATGAGAGTTTTGAAGGCTTAGAATTGAAAATCAAAGAAGAAAAGTCGAAAATCCCGTCTGACTAGCCCTGGGGCGCCGCGCCTGCCAGAGCCCCTCAGGGCAGCCTCTGTCTGACAAGGCCTGGCACGCCGCACCATCTAGAGCCTCTCAGGACAATCTCTGTCCGTCAGGATCTGGCGCCCCGCGCCTCTAACAGTGCTAGGTCACCTAGAGATCTCATTTTCCCCCATCTTTTCGTATGAGTTCCTAAGTGATGTACCTATAATTCCTAGTTGATTCCAACACTCTAAAGTACATCTAAACATTATGAAATCATCCATAAACATGAGATCATGATCCTTGAATTCATAATCAAATTCAAGGAAAGTTAAGATCAAAGTGTAAGAAGTTATGAGTCAAGCCTAAAAGTTAAGAAGCAAGTAAAAGTGAGTTTGAATCTCAAAAGTTATAAAGGAACTATGTTCCTTAAGAGTTAAGTTTCAAGTAAAGCAAAGAGCAAAGAGTGAGTTCATTTCTCAAAAGCTATAAGGGAACTGATTAGTCCCTAAGAGTTACAAATGTTTTCACATTTTGAGAAAGAAAGGAAGCGAGGTTTCCACAGAGCCTTTGGCTCGTTTTAGAAAATGGGAACTATGATTTCCAAGAGAGATTTTAAAGCTAAGTTTGAGCAATTACCACAAACCAGAAAAGAAGTTGTTTTAAAAACTTATGAGCTAAGTATTTTGGGAGTAGTATTATGCACCGATATTGGGACGGGAGTTCATATCAACTCAATTCTCCATAAACCATGCAGCCAACATGGAAAGATAAATGATCATACTTTTTAGATGATTCCTTAGTTCTTTTTAGCATAGACTAGTGGATCCACTTAGTAGTTCAGGTTCTATACTAACGGCAAGGTATAGAGCGGTCCTCTTGCAACGTGAGGTAAGACGTTGTACCATTGCTTAGGATCATAGTGATGATTTTGGTTAGAGAATCTCCCATAGAAACTATATTACTTTCATGTATAAGTAAAGTTGAGTTTATTATTGCATTACCTTTAGTGAACTAAGTGTTTACACTATTTTATAAGCTTTCTATATATACTGGATGTGACTTTACTGCTTTATATTGAGTTATGACTTCTTGAGTTGAGCATAGCCAAGGTATGTTCATTCTTAGTCTTTAGAGATTAGTAGTTGTTGTTTAGCATTCCAACTGGCATAATTGTACATTCAATATACTAATGCCATTTGGCCTACGTCTTATGATGTAGACATAGGTAACCAGGTAACAACCCTCAAAATGAACTAGGTTAAACTAGAGCCTATCATGTCATTTATGAGTTAATAAGGTGTTAAAATAATGAATATTAGTATTAGAATTCATTTGGTAGAGTTTGGAAGTAAAACGTCAAAGGACGACCAAGACATTCGAAAACTAGTCGTGAGTGTGTGCTATTGTGTCCTTATATGTTGTATGTGTTTTTATGTGTTGTTTGGAGTCTAAACTCAGTGGGGATTACCCTAACACCTATAGGGATATGTTTAGGGTCAAAACATCCGGTTACAACTCCCCGAGGACCATCCTAGGGGTCCCCTGGGAGGACCCAACCTTAGGCCAACTAGCTGCCCAAGGCAGAAACCTAATACACATAGGAGAAACCAGTCCACGTCACAGAATGGTTTCACCAAGGGCCAATTTTTTTGTATGCGTCACGTACACGTCGTGGAATCTACTATCTCAAAAATTATTTTCAAAAATATTGTGGAAACAGTACCGCGATGTGGACTTTTCCCCCGATGATAATTCCAAAAAATATAAGTTAAGTTTGACTTGTTTAAAAAGGTCTAATTAATGTAGGGGTGTTTAGGGTATTTTGGGGATGTATTATATATTGATTTTAGGTCATTATATACCCATTACCCTAAAAAAAAAAAAAACTTAATTAGAATCCAAAAATTATAATCTCTCCATTCTTTCAAAAATTCTCTCTCTAGTTAAATCCTCCATTGATGACCTTCAAGTTCCAAGAAAGAAGGCTAAGTTCTCCATAGTTTCAAGCCTAATTTAGTGGGATTTCTTCAATTAAGGTATGGTGATTTCATCCTTGATTCTTCTCTCATTCAAGGAGCCAATTTCGAAGGCTTTTCAAAAGATCTCAAAAACCCTAAAACCCTATTTTGAATTTAAGCATGGGTTCTTGCATGAAAAGGTTTAAATCAACGTTTTATGAAGTAATTGATGTTAATTGATGGTTTTATGATAAAAAATTCCATGAACCCATGTATTCTTTGAATTCCTAATTTTGGCTCTAAAGTAGGTGAAGTGATCATGACTTAATCTTATTGAATTCATGTGTAGATTGTTGAGAGCTATTGAATTACGTATTAATTAGTGTAGATTTTTTCATAGCTTGCCTTATAATGTTGATATCTATATTGAGTATTGATGGATCATTGATATGGATGAATTGTTGGTCTAGTCTTATGTATTTGCTATTGTAAAGATCTCTTGTTATGTGAATTTGTTTGGAAGGCTAAAGAATGGTTATTATGGATATTGGAAGGTGGTGAGTTGATCTAATTCCTTTGTATACTATATAATTGATATTCAATTGTTATTGATTGGTATGGTTCACTTATGGTGGCGGTGTTTAATTGTTATATTCTTTGGCCTTGTCGGCATTATTATGTGAATTATGATATGATCATCATATGGTATATGTAAAGTTATAAAGTGAAGGTGCTCATGTATTGTCTATATGATCTTATATGGGTGCTTTAATTATATGGTTGAGTATGCTTCTTCTCTAGTTGTTGATATATGATGATGAAGGACTAGGAAGAGGCTTTATAGTATGATATTATATCTTGTATTGGTAGACTAGTTGTCCCTACTTGGTACTTGTATTGTAATGACTGAGTATATGAATGAAAGGCTAGGATCGGTAGACCTAGAATAGGTGCCCTTCCTTGAAAGACTAAATGAGGTATTCTAGAGTATGTCTTGAACCGGTAGACCTAAGCATGGTGCCCCTTCTTGATGAGTGTAGAACTCAAGTGAATATGGAACCTTGAATAATAAAAGAAGGTTAAGAACGTAAAACCTTGAATAAGAAAAGAACGTTAAGAATGTAAAGCCTTGAATATGAAAAGAAGGTTAAGAATGTGAAACCTTAAATATGAAAAGAAGATTGATAAGAATCCTTGGAGTTGTAACATATCGTAACTTTAATTAACTAAGAATAAGCTAAGAAACCAAGAATAATCAATTTTGGGAATAAGTAAGGAAATCTGGAAAATTTCCAGCTTTCAAAAGTGAGTTTTGGTCATTTTCAAACGACCATAACTTCCAGCTCAGGGGGAGTTTGGATGAGTTCTTTATATGGTTGAAAATCCCATAGGAAGATATTTAAAACACCGCCAAGTTTGTCGTCTAAGGGAGATATGCCTTTCGGAAGTTGGGTTGTTGAGCTGTTGAGTTGAGGAAAATACAATCCGGATTTTAGTAAGATAAAGTTATCTTTTCACCCTAGTATTTTCTAATTCAATTTTAGGTTATATTAGGGGTAAAACAAAGTCCCAAATAAGTTTTATAGAAAAACTAAGAACTCTTAGGTCTTGGGAGAAAATATAAAAGAAGACGAAGACCAACAATTGTCCAAGAACGCCAAGATCATTGCGTGGATTTCGTCGGGGGTGATCCCTATCGAGGTATGTGAGATATTCGGTGTTGGGTCCTTTCACCCACACCCAATTTGATTCACTTCATCAAGTTAGAGTTTATTTTAATGATGAACATGAAAGTTCTTGATGAAAATTGTGAAATTCTTGTTGGTTGAATAATAGTTGATCTCTAGTAGATTTGATTCATGAATCCGGACTCTTTTTGGGTCTAATCTATTAGGCAATGAGGTATTTAGTAATCCTAAGTGTTTGGGGTGGGATCTGTTGAAGTTTGGGAGGTTTAGAATTGAAAATCGAAAAAGAAAAGTTGGGAGACCTGTCTGATAGGCCTTGGAGCGCCGCGCCTGCTAGAGCCCCTCAGGGCAGGCTCTGTCTGACAGGCCATGGAGCGCTGCCCCAGACAGAGCACCAGACTTGAGTCTGTCCGACACGCTCTGGCGCTCCGCACCTCTCAGAGCACCAAGACCCCAGAGACCCCGTTCTTTCCCTATCTTTTCGTACTAGTTCCTGAGTGATGTACCTGTCATTCCTAGTTGATTCCAACACTCTAAAGTACACATAAACATCATGAAATCATCTATAAATATGAGATCAGGATCCTTGAATCCATAATTCAATTCAAGGGAAGCTAAGACCAAGGTTACAGAAGTTAAGAGTCAAGTTTAAAAGTGAAAAAGCAAGTAAACGTGAGTTCTTAAAGTTTCCAAAGAGTCTTAAACAAACAATTGGACTTTGTTTTAAGGTTCAAGCAATGAGTTAAGCAAATAGTAAAAGATTTGAGTTAGGTTCTCAAAATCTATAAGGGAACTAAGTATACCCTAAGAGTTAAGTTTCAAGTTAAGTAAAGAGTAAGAGTTGGAGTTCATTTCTCATAAGTTATAAGGGAACTAAGTACTCTCTACAAGTTTGTAAATGTTTTCACATTTAAGTTGAAGAGGCTAAGATTTCCAAAAGAGTTTTTAGAAATAAAATGCAGAACATTGATTCGAAGAGGGCTTCTTTTTGAAAGCTAAAAAGGGTTGAGCAAATTATCTCAACCCAAGAGGAAAGAGGATATATTAAATGCATGAGCTGAAGTATATTTTGGGAGTAGTATTGAGCACCGATGTGGGGATGAGAGTTCATATTAACTCAAGTCTCCATGTAAACCATGTAGCCATCATGGGTATTAACGGGTCATACTTTTTAGATGATCACATGAGGTTAGCCAGTGGATCCACTAGGTTGAGGATGTTCTATGCAATGGCAAAGTATAGGACACTTCTGACAGCGTGGGCGAGACGTTGTATCACCACTTAGGCTAATAGTGGTGGTTGTCGGTTAGAGAAACTCCCACAGAACTATATTACTTTCATATATAAGTAAAGTTGAGTTTGTTATTGCATTTGTTTAACGAACTAAGTTGTTTTATTGTTTTAACAGCTTTATATATATCGCGTGTGTCTTAAATTGCTTTATATACATACTTTGAGTTAAGCATATTCCTGAGTTGAGAAGAACCAAGGTAAGTTCATCTTAATCCTCTCAAGCTTAAATCATATTTAGATTTCCAACTCGTATACTCGTACATTCAATGTACTGATGCCAGTTGACCTACATTTTTTTATGATACAGACGCAGGTAACTAGGATCAACACGAAGCGCACCGTTGATCCATTGAGCACTCCGCACTCACTTGGTAAGCCTCCTTGCATTCTGGAGGACATTTCTTTTATTGATTTTCTAGCTTAGTTCAATTGGATGTTGTGGGGTCTGTCCCAACATACATCTCATTCAGTTTAGAGGCTTTGTATACAGTTAGTAGTTCAATTTTGGAGACTAGTTTATCATATATTTCATGTGTTCAAGTATTGAGACTTAAGTGCTATTTTGGCCTGATTGTTAAATTAAGTATTTCTTTAAAACATGTTTTATTTCTTGATTGAGTTGAGTTGAGTCTTCCACTTAGTTAAGTAAGCTAGGCCAAGGGTTCCTTGGGGGCCATCAATGGTCTTCTAGTGTCGGCCACGTCCAGGGTGGAGGCTCCGGGTGTGTCAAACTTGGTATCATATCCTCAGGTTCAAGAGTCCTAGGGAGTCTATAAAGCCGTGTCTATACAATCTTAGTCATCAGTGTGAAGCGTGCCACATCTATGATTAGAAGGCTACAATATTTAGGAATATCTCACTTCTTCACATTCTTTCCGTGTGTTAGAGGTTATCTCTAAAAAGTGTCTCTCTAATTCGTGCTTGCGCCTATTTCAGATCATCATGCCTCCACGAAGAGCAGTCAGAGGTCGACCAGCAAGAAGAAATGTTGAGGAACAAGAGGTCACCAATGCACCGGATGTGCAACCCCAATGAGAGGTTACCAATGATGATTTCTGGGAAGCTATTCGGATGCTAAGTTAAGTAGTAACCAACCAAGTCGAACAACGGAGAGGATCTCGATAGGAAGGGGATGACACCTTGATGGTTCGTGAGTTTCTGAGAATGAATCCTCCTAGCTTCACCGGATCAAGCACTACTGAGGATTCAGAAAAATTAGTGGAAGAATTGAAGAAAGTGTTTGAGGTGATGCATATGGTTAATATTGAGAGGGTTGAATTAGCTGCATATCAACTGAAGAGTGTGGCTAGAACCTGGTTTGACCAATGGAAGGAGGGCAGAGCTGAGGACGCACCACCTACAAGTTGGGATTGTTTCGAAGAAGCTTTCTTGGGGAGGTTCTTTCCTCGAGAACTAAAGGAATCAAAGGTTTGGGAGTTCCTCACTTTAAAATAGGACTCCATGAGTGTTCATGAGTATGGGTTGAAGTTCACCCAACTGTCTTGCTATGCTCCAAAGATGGTGAAGAACATGAGGAGCAGAATGAGCTTATTTGTTGCCGGTTTAGGTAGTTCTTCAAGCAAAGAAGGTGGGGCTGCAATGTTGAGTGGTGACATGGACATATCTAGGCTTATGGTCTATGTGCAACAAGTTGAAGAGAAAAAGCTGAGGGATAGAGAAGAACACAGAAACAAGAAACCGAAAACTGGGAATGAGTCTGCACAACAGAAAGGTGGTTCAAGTCGACCACAATTTTAGAAATCAAAGGGGCATGCACCATCATCTGCTAGTGCACCTGCGCCTAGAAACAGAGGAGAGTATAATGGCCAGAATTCACAGAACTTCAAGGCTAGACCAGCCCAATCTCAAGGCAGTGTGGCACAAGGAGGGAGTTGGGATCCTACATGGGCTAAGTGTGGTGAAAACCACCCAGGTAGATGTCGTGATGGCCAGACAGGTTGTTACAAGTGTTGTCAAGAGGGTCACTTAATGAGAGAGTGCCCTAAGAATAAGCAAGGTGGTGGAAATCCGGGCAATAGAGCTCAATCTTCATCAGTTGATCCACGAGATAGGGCTCCACCTAGAGGAGCTACTTCTAGTACTTGCGGAGGGGAAAACTGTCTTTATGCAATTGTTAGCCGCCAAGAGCAACAGAACTCTCCAGATGTTGTCACGGGTATGATCAAAGTCTTTACTTTTGATGTTTATGATTTGTTAGGCCCACGAGCAAGTTTATCTTTTGTAACTCCTTATGTTGCAAATCAGTTTGAGATTCTTCCTGAAAAACTTAGTGAACCCTTCTGTGTTTCTACACCTTTTGGGGAGTCTATTCTAGCGGAAAGAGTCTATCGTGATTGTCCTATTTCCAACAATCACAAGAATACCATGGCTGATTTAATGGAGCTAGACATGGTAGATTTTGATGTCATTCTAGGTATAGACTGACTCCATGCCTGTTATGCATCAATAGACTGTAGAACTCGAGTTGTCAAGTTTTATATTCCTAATGAGCCAGTCATAGAGTGGACTATTAGTTCAGCAGTGCCTAAGGGTCGTTTCATTTCATACCTTAAGGTGAGGAAGTTAGTTTCAGAGGAGTGTATCTATCACTTAGTCTGAGTTAATGACTCAAGTGTTGAGGTACCTTCTCTTCAGACAATACCTATAGTTAGTGAGGTTACAAAAGTCTTTCCTGATGATCTATCCGGAGTCCCTCCCGAAAGTAAGATAGACTTCGGCATAGACATCCTCCCAGATACTCGTCCTATATATATTCCGCCATACATAATGGCACCAGCAGAGTTAAAAGAGCTAAAAGTACAATTGAAAGATTTGTTAGAAAAAGGCTTCATTCGACCAACTGTCTCACCTTGGGGCGCTCCGGTCTTGTTTGTGAGAAAGAAAGATGGTTCTCTTAGGATGTGTATAGACTACCACCAATTGAATAAGGTGACCATAAAGAATAAATATTCTCTTCCAAGGATAGATGATCTTTTTGATCAACTTCAAGGTGCTTCTTGCTTTTCCAAGATTGACCTCAGATTAGGCTATCATCAGTTGAAAATTAGGAAATGTGATATTCCCAAGACAACTTTTAGAACAGGGTATGGGCATTATGAATTTTTGGTTATGTCCTTTGGTTTGACGAATGCACCTGCATAATTCATGGATCTCATGAACAGAGTCTTCAAACCTTATTTAGATTTGTTTTTCATCGCCTTCATTGATGACATACTGGTTTATTCAAGGAATGAAGAAGATCATGCTAGTTAGCTAAGGATTGTTCTTCAGACTTTGAGAGATAAGGAGTTGTATGCCAAGTTCTCCGAGTGTGAGTTTTGGCTTAAGTCTGTGGCATTATTAGGCAACATTGTTGCTGGTGAAGGGATTAGAGTTGACACTCAGAAGATAGAATTTAGTTCATAGTTGGCCTAGACCCACATCTCCAATTGATATAAGGAGTTTCTTGGGTTTGGCTGGTTATTATAGGAGATTTGTTGAAGGGTTTTCATCTATCTCGTCTCCTTTGACCAAGTTAACTCAGAAGATAGTAAAATTTCAATAGTCTGAAGCTCGTGAGAAAAGCTTTCAAGAGTTGAAAAAGAGATTGACTACCCTCCAGTTTTGACCTTACCAGAGGGTACTCAAAGCTTTGTGGTGTACTGTGATGCATCGAGAGTTGATTTGGGTTGTGTGTTAATGCAAAATGGAAAGGTTCTAGCTTATGCCTCAAGACAGTTGAAGGTTAATGAGAAGAATTATCCAACTCATGACTTAGAATTGGCTACAGTAGTGTTTGGTTTGAAGATATGGCGCCACCACTTGTATGGTGTTCATGTTGACATATTCACTGACCACAAGAGCTTCCAGTATGTGTTCACTCAGAAAGAACTCAATCTCAGACAGAGGAGGTGGTTGGAATTACTTAAGGATTACGTTATGAGTATTCTTTACCACCAAGGTAACGCTAATGTGGTTGTTGATGCCTTTAGAAGGTTGTCCATGGGTAGTACCACCCATGTTGAAGAAGAAAAGAGGTAGTTAGCTAAGGATGTGCACAAACATGCACACCTGGGAGTCAGATTTATGGATTCTACAGAAGGAGGCATAGTGGTGACAAATAAGGCTGAGTCATATTAGTGTTAGAGGTGAAATATAAGCAAGACCAAGATCCCATTTTGCTTGATTTGAATGCAAGTATCCGTAAGTAAAGAGTATTGAATTTTGAACAAGAGGGAGATGGTGTGCTGAAGTACCAAGGCAGATTATATGTACCTATGGTGGATGGACTCCAAGGGGAAAACCCTTTTTGGATGAGTTCTTTATTGGTCTTCACATAGGACCTCTAGACTAATAGTATTATCATAAGCTCAATAAGGATGCAACATGCCCATCGCTAATAAGCAAAAAAAGGGAACACGAAAAGAATTCAATTCAATATAAACATATAGAACTCAAGAAACGACGCCCTACCCCAATAACATCTCTCTTTTCACAGACTGAACACATTTAGGACCGACCCACAATTATGATGAGCCGTGAAATTTACGAGCCTCATCACAAGGAGAACGACCTAAAACAAGCGCTAAAGGGAGCAAATTATAACTAAGAGGTGACCAAACACAACATAAATAATCTAATGCCCAGCCTAGTCTAAGGTCACCACGAATAAATCCTTACATGGATAAGCAACACCAGCTAAACCACAAGTGAAGCTACAACCTTAGCTAACGATTTTAACACCTACAATAAAAGCAAGGCTCCTACAAAATCAATAAAGGATGGAATAACAAGAGAAAAGCTAATACGATTCAAAATTACATAATATCTTCTCTTGGCATTATCTAAGAAGATCAATGAAAAAATAGACCAAAGCCTACCTCAAAGTTGAACATGAGTGGTCTAAATCCACCATTGATGAGCTCTCAAGGCTGAAAAATGAAGAAAATTACCTGGAGGGTCATTACACTCGCAATGGCTTAATTATTTCTTTTGTACATATGTGTATTGCATGCTATATTTTACATTTACTGAAAAGCTTACTTGTCTCTTATGAGACATCTCGCAATGCATTAACTATTTATTTTATACATATTAGCAATGCATGTTACCTTAAATTTTTTTTTGTAAAGATTATCTATCTCTAATGAGACATTTTCACAATGTCTTAATTATAATTTGTTTATTTTTAAAATATGCTCATATGCACTTCATGCGCTTTAATTTTTTCTAAAACTTCAGGTGTGTGTGTATATATATATATATGTATATGTGTTTCATTAATGAGGCTCCGCAGATGCTCAATGCAATATATTCATTTAATTGCATTCGAAAAATTGATTAAGAATGGACACATATTCCTTATAATATTTGTCACAAGATACTTATTTGCATTTCTTGTCACACCCAAGGGCTACCAACTCGATGTAACACGGGACCAAGAATCACGAGTGACCCCAAGCTTACTCTGTGTTTTGCATATCATAAGCATACTGAAAGATAGATTAAAAAAACCTCAACTATGCAGAAGCTAAATCAAGATAACTAGAAAATAGGGGAAAACCCTACTAGTCTGAATGTACAAACCATACTAAGAGTTTCATACAAACTGAAAGGTGAATTTAACAATTTAAGTTGACTCTACTAGTATTAAACCGAAATGAGATGACCTTTTTCCATACCCTCACAAACCAAATCTGGCACAATCAAGGCTGATTAACTTACTTCAAACCAACAAATTGGGCCTGCATCTATGCCTATATAGTACCTCATACAGGGCCATATGAATACCGAAATGAAAGCTATTATTATAGGCAAACTCTATAAGAAGTAGGTGATTATCCCAATTACCATTGAAATTGATCACACAAGCTCTCAACAAGTCTTCTAAGGTCATAAAGGTATGCATTTTCTGGACATCCGTCTATGTATGAAATGTCGTAATGATATTTCCCTGAGTACCAAAACCTTTCTGAAACTATTTCCAAAATTGAGAGGTTAACTGAGGACCTTTTTCATGAACCTTAAGATTCATAGAAGCATAAGCTATAAACTTACCTCGTTTCATCAACACACAACCTAGGCTGATCTTGGATGCATCACAATAGATCACATAACCATATGAACAATCTGGAAGAGTCAAGATCGGAGTTGTAGTCTAGCTAGTCTTTAGTTATGATAAACTTTTCTCACACTCATCTACCTATTGAAATTTACATTTTTATTAGTCAACATTTTCAACGAGGAATCTATGGATGAAAATCCTAAATGAATCTCCTGTAATACCCAGCCAAACCCAAGAATCCACTCGAATCCTTTCGCTGGATACTACATGACTAAGGAAATCAACCAAATGTAACTAGAATTCACATTTATTGAACATAACGAATAACTGGAGGTCCTTGAGTGTTTACAAAACAACTCTCACATGAGTTGCATGCTCCTCCTCGTTATGAGAATAAATGAGGACATTTTCAATAAAGATGATAACAAACAAGTCCAAATATTGTTTTGAATACTTTTGTTTAATAAATACGTGAAAAATGCAGGAGCATTTTTTGGTCAAAAATACATAACTACAAATTCATAGTAATCATATCGAGTTCTGAAAGCTGTCTTCGATATGTAACTATCTCTAACTCTAATAATCATCATCATCGTCGTCGTCATCATCATCGTCGTCATCATCATCGTCATCGTCATCGTCATTGTTGTCCTCGTCGATCATTGTCATCATCGTCGTCGTCGATCATCGTCGTCGTTGTCGTCATCATCGTCATCATCATCGTCATCATCGTCGTCATCATCGTCGTCTTCGTTGTCGTCGTCTTCATCATCGTGATCGTCATCGTCATCGTCATCGTTATCATCATCATCATCATCATCATCATCGTCATCGTCATCGTCATTGTCATCGTCATCATTATCGTGATCGTCATCGTCATCGTCATCGTCATCGTCATCATCATCATCATCATCATCATCATCATCATCGATTGGTTCAAAAAAGGTTCCAGTACCTGGCTTCTTCAAGATTCTATGTGTGGAACGACGGAGGAGCATCGATGGGGCATAGATAGATCGACGGACTATGCTGCTGGTCCGTCGTTTTATTCAGAGAAGGTGATATCCAGTGATGAAAAATTATTCAAGTATGGACTGACGGAGGCATTCGACGTACCATCGTTCCGTCGACGGTCCGTCAGTGAAATCTTCGATTGAAGCCGCATTTCTGGACAAAACTTTCCTTATTTTGATTCTTTTTTATTTAGGACTATGTTTTCTATAAATAGGGGATTAAAACCTCGTTTTTGGGAATTAGCTACTTTTATTATTTTTCTATTTTGTGTTAGAGATTAGTGGTTGCAAACTTTGGGCAATTAATCAATTTTCAGATTTGGTTTGAAGCTAATTTCTTGCAAATCAAGTTGAATTTTGGGTTTCTTCTTATTGTTACGTAAGTTCATGAATTCTTAATTCAATATTATGAATTGTGATCTTCCTAGCATGGTAACTAAATTCACAACTAGGGTTGTGGGAATCATCATTAATTAACAAATTAATCCTAGAAATTAAGTAATTCTCAAGTAGTGTTTTTGCATGTATTGGTAATTCTTTTGCTTAAAAGTCTTTTTAACGAATGCACGTGTTAGAACACACCTTGTTGCTACTTGTCGGACCAAGGAGGTAGGAATAGGAAAATAATTTTCAACACAGATTTAGTGTGATACTATCTAATAGGCTAGTGTCGATTGGTGCAAAGTAATAACTAAGTCATACATCGATTATGATATCTAATATGAGGTAAAGGTAAGGGTTAGTAGCGTATACACACGTAGACGGACCAAGGTTCGGGATGAAATTCTCTAGATGCCGGACCAAGGTACGGGATGAAATTCTCTAGATGCCGGACCAAGGATTTTGACATACATAACTTACTATTTTACATGCAGAACACTAGGAAACAATTACTCTTGCTAGGACTACGGCGTTATGAACCTGTGGGGAACACATATACCCTAGTTAGTCTCACAACTTGATAAAAATTGAACATTTACTTTCGTTTACTTAGATTGTTTAAGGAAATTGTTTCATAAAAAAAAACCTTTAATTACTTACTTTTGGAAAGACCTTGTCTAAATATACGTAATAGTGAATTAAAGTTAAGTCTAAACCAATTTCCTCATGGGATCGACCCCAACCTACTGGTTGGGTTCTCTATTTGATTACGACCGCTTATACTTCTTTAGGGAGGTGTAATTTGAGTGTATCAGGAACAACATCCAATGCTTCAAGCGTTTAGAGGGTGAGCCAATCCATGAGACTTTGCAAAGTGTTTATGAAGATCGTGATGCAATGCCCAACTCATGGATTGCCCGATAATGTTTTGCTTCCATAATTTTATAGAAGCCTTGATTCGGTGAACAAGGAAGTGGTTGATCAACTTTCTCCGGGAGGTTTAATGCAATAGCCTTATGAGATCGCAACACAACTCATTGATTACATGACAAAGATTAATCGGGCATGGTACACCCGCAATTATAAAGTCTCTCCTCTTTCTTATAAATTGATAAAGATCAAGAGAGAGACAAAAACATGGCAAAGATGATGACCCAACCGCACATTCGGACGAAGAATGTCATGGGTTTGTGTACAAAGAGTGTTAATATTGTCGATGTTGGTGGTGTGAACCCCGAAGAAGACAAATTTGAAGTGTTGTACGATGAATAAATAACTTCCTAGCCAACCATGATGGAGGTTACGGTGCAAACTACCAAAGTTTGGGTGGTTATCAAGGATGAAATAGAGATTAGGGCTGGAGATATCGTGACAGAGTGGCGTGATCCTAAAACAACTTGGAAGGAAAGAGAAGGGGAGAAAGATAGACATGTGCCTTCCCATCAGCGTCAAAAGCCTAAATATTCTGAGGGTGCAACATGATAGACATTCTCTTACTCATACTTAACAAGGTTGAAGGGTTCGATAAAGATTTGAAGGAATGAAGGAAGATGTATTGACTCTCAACCAGATGTTGACCCGTCATTCTGCTAAAGAAGTTGGAGACCCATATGGGTCAAATTTCTTCATATTTGATTCGAAGACAACAAGGTTGGTTTCCTAGTGATACGATTGGAAACCCCAAGAATGATGCTTAAATGAGTACTTGTGTCGTGTCACGACGTTAGCTAAGGCACTTCTTTGGAGGTAACCCATGTTTTAAATGCTTTGTATTTGTTCTTGAATAATGGGTGTTGATTGTGCATGTTGACAAGTGGAATGTGTTTAAAAAATACTGCTTGGTGAGCCAAGAGTCCAGTTGGTGACTAGCGAAGTAGGTTGACGAGCCCGACTTGGACTGCCATGGGACCCACAAAAATCACCGATGAGAGTCTTTAAAACTCGGTGGGCCCATGGACGAGTTGGAGACTCACCGAATAGGTCAGCGAGCCCAATTTTGCCCAGCATTTGGACCTCTAAATTAACTAGAGGTCTTGTAAAACACAACAAGGTTAGTCACCACTCGGCTATCGCATAGTGGTTCGACGAGGAAGACTAATATCGTTTAAATGTCCACCAACTAAAGGTTTTAAAAGGCCAAATGGTTAAAAAATTCAAAACCTTTTATATTCCCTCATTTTTTGCATTGTATACTTGCAACAACACTCTAGATTTCACATATTTACCATTAATTTTTGTTTTTCCTCTTGATCTTATGCTCGGATTTGGATTTTATTGCCGCCTAGCATTTCAAAATCCGTATTTGGCTAAAAGGTTGGTTTTACGAACCCCGAACTCCTAATAAGTAGTTGAACTCAAATGTATTTGATAAAATTATGTTGATGTCTGTTGGGTTTGTGCTTAAATAATAGTTTATGTGCTAGTTTGCCTATTTTAGTTTAAAAATTGTGCCTAAATTTCTTAAATTGTTGATTTCCCGAGTTTTATGATTTCAAATTTATCATAAATTGTTGGGTTGAGGTAAATTTTTGTTGGGTCTATTTTGGTGAAGTTTGAGTAACCCTCAATTGTGCTAAATAATGTATTTGATAGAGCGTTTGACGCCATTCTTAAAGGAAAAAGTTGTCAAATGACCAATTTTGGCCAAACCGAGGGATGTATTAGTACCCCGGTGGCATGGGTCAAATGGGTCTGAGTCTAATTGAATAAGTGTGTAGTTTGATTTTATATTCGTGAGCTGTAGGCTTGAATTTGGGAAACGGGATTGAAATTTGGCACGTTGGCAGTTTGCTGAGGTAAGCTGAGCTCGCCGAACCATTCGGCGAATCGCCAATATCCCCTTGATCGCCTTTAATTTTGTGTTTTGTCTAGATTAGAGTCTGTAACTTATGGCGGGAATCCTGAGCTCGTTGAGTTCACTGGGCGACTCATCGAAAGTCTCCCTTGATCGCCCTTTCTGCGCCCCTAACCCCTAAAATACACTATAAAGTTTGGCGGGCTATTCTGAGCTCACTGAGTGATATCGATGATTCGCTGAAGGGACCTACACATTACCAAACTGCCATTTTTCTGCAAAATTTTCAAGCCAATTCTTTTCGACGAACCAGATCCAAATTGCCAAAGTGACTCGATGACTCACAAAATGGTTCGGCGAGTCTTTCTACAACATGATTTCTAAAACTTTTCTTGAAATATGTCTAATTTTTCCAATGTGTTTTTGCAGATATGGATAGACCAAAGTAGAAGGACGATACATGTCGCCCCGAAAGCGGGCCACGAGAATCACTATCAATGAGGATGTAGTAGCATCCAAAGTAAAAGCAACGACGCTTCCTACCCCATGTAGAATGGGTAGAGGAAAGGCAAGGCGCCTGCTACTGAGCCACTAGTGGTCACCTCCGACTGTGAGGGGATTTACGCTACCCATCTCACCACTTCTAAGAGTGAGAGAGAGCACCAGGTCACACATAGTTCATTACGAAATAGGCACTTATGTATCCCGCTATTAGCATTAATTAGGTCACACATAGTTCATTACAAAAGTTTAGAAAGAATGCAAAAGAGAAAATACTCCGAAGAGGGGGAATTGAGAATGATGTTCTCAAGTTGCAAAGACAATGTCCTTGTTATTCTTCTTGACTGATTGTACACTTTCTTTTATAATTCTTTGGTGCCAATTTTTATGGATCACCCTTAATAACAATTGTGCTTGTGTCGGCTATATTTCTGTTTTTGTCTTGAAGGCCTAGTTGTAACTTTATATTTCGACTATCAACCATGCTTTGAATCTTGAGTTTTAGAGAAGGAAAATTTGAAATTTCGTGTCCTTAAATGTTTGAATGGTAATTAAATTTCTGTATGGATCAAAGTGTTGAGGTTCATACTTATATATGAGTCATTTCACATTCTCCAATTTTCGCGAGGTAGATTGTGCTTGGAGAAACCGGTTTTTGAAAAAAGGCTAGAGATGCACATTGCAATAATTATATAGAGTGAGATTGTGAAAATTGATGACTTGGATGGTGTTGTGGCTAGTGCAGAGCCATGAAATCATAGTTATTTTCTCTCAGTTTTTTTGATATATTTACTGATATCTTCGGTTGGACGGTTAGGTGGACAACTTGTGTTGCCGATTTGTCTACAATCAATCCTCCTTGAACCCCATTATCTATCTCTTTTCCAACCTTAATCAAATTAGAAAAGTTGCGTGCACAAGTTAAAAGAAGCTTATTGCCACAACCCAAGGTAGTCCGTAGGTATAACATCGTGTACAAGATCCCGAGAGGCCCCATACAAGCTACTTAGCATTCATCATACAAGATAATAGAATATCAGAGATCCAATCAACATTTTCAACATATAAAACTTTGATAGAGAAAAAAGGAAGTCTAAACATCGTCAGTAAGCCATCTAGTACATAAAAATAATTGGGACGTCGTCCGTACATCAATATTCCCAAACTTAAAGTAAATACAAAATGGAAACCAAGCTCGGTCCTCCAAATATGATGATTAACAAATATTAGAGTGTCTATATGAGATCCCTAGACACAGAGTGTAAATTTGTATGGTTGGACCATACATTTGGAAAAATGTAGGCAACAGTATGTGTTAGTACAAATATGTACTATGTATGATATCCATGCATAAAACATTTGAAAACATTCTTAAAAACGGGATATATTCATGGTATGCAATGATAAAGCTATATCATGGTATATAAAGGTCTACAAGACATAAGTCATAAAACATGGTCAATGCAAACAAACATCAACTTAGATCGCATGTGAGGTAATTCTTAAAGCAACATTAATTCATTATTGTGGAAGATTTACCTTTAACCGATATATAAGACCATGGGATCTATCAACACGGAATCAGATGTCTATCCCACACCAAAAAGTGGTGTCCTACTTGCCGAGATAAGATCATGAACTTCTAACTTATGTAGATTCACTAGCTAATTTCAATCTACAACAATAATCTTATGGGGACACATAGGTATGGAATAAGAGATTGATACTAGAAACCCGACCTCTACTAACAAGAGAGCTTCCATATCAATATCCTCTCGGTGCTAAGCGTATATCCCACGGAATATTCATTTTTTAACTTGTCCTTATTGTACATGGAAGGTCATTCCATATTTCCAATCCAATATAAGTCATATGGCATCCATGAAAAGGTACAATTATGTAACAAATCCAAGCTATGTTTCATTAGAATATATCCTTACCTATAATGCATTTTAGGTGATAAGACCATTTAGCCTTAGAATTTTTTATGTGAGGAAACCCTTCACATTCATGTATGATGTACTTATGTGAGTAATCCTTTCACAATAATTAACCACAACAAAAACATATATTCTTCTACTCTCAAAGCAATTGACATCATATCTCATTCATTCCATAGGAACATGCATATTTCCATAATTCAACTTTGAAAATTAAAAGCCCACTCTAAATTATCAATATTTAGAAAACATGGGTTAAGCTTGGGTTCATGGAGATTCATCATAAAAATCATAATAATTAGGGACAGAACCAAAAGCCCCTATGATAATAATTGTCGACACCTGTTGATGGCATGACCTACGGTCCATTGGTCAGACCACACACCATACTGCTTGGCCGTTGTTTGGGGTCAACGACTATGTCTCTAGGGACCCCAAGCACAAACCCGCCCACGGTTTGTGGGCCCGTTTAAGGACTGTGGACCACAACAATAGGTCGCAACTTTATATCTCAAAATCCTTATGAGTTCGGGACTCTCCTACAAAACCTACCTACAAGTCGTACTTTGAGCAATAGACTGTCCTGGTGAACCTTAGAAAAAGTACTGAAACTTGTCATTTTTGAAAATTGTAACTTGTATACCATGTCACCACCAACGGACCGTCGTTCCACCTACGAAGCATAGGTGGTGTCGTTTGTGTTGACACCAGGTCTGTGAAAATGTGAAATTTTCTCTCTTTTTGAATCTGAGGTTTTAGAATATTTTCTTTTGGGAATATTAGTCCTTCAATGGGTTCCAGACATCATAAAGAAGGTAGGAACTTAATTTAACAACTCAATATTAATTCAATCACTTTAATGCACATCTTTGAGGAGGAAACAAAAAATCCAAGATAAAACATCTTCACGACATCATATCATAAAGTATATATGCAAATCATACTCAAATGCTCATAAATATGTAGAAATAAGAGAGCTTAACTCTTTTTCTCAAAAGTTTAGTTTTTCAAGAACATGCATAATTTGGAAATCATGGGAATATCTTAGATACATGACACCTAATGAGTAAACCATAAGGATCTAACTACCTCAAGCTTGAGTAGGGACAGAGGGAGACACATGAGGATAATGAGACATTAAATCACCTCGGCCTCCCAAGTAGCACCCTCAACTAACTGATTCCTCCAAAGAATCTTCATGGAAGCAACTTCTTTATTCATCAACTTATTGACTTTCCAGTCTAAAATCTCAAACGGAGCTTCCTCATAAGAAAGATTCTCTTTAACTTCAAAACCTTTTATGAGAACTATAAATGTCCGATCTCCAACACACTTCTTCAACAAGGAGACGTGGAAACTAGATGCACCAATGCCAACTCATTAGGAAATTTAAGATCATAGGCAATCTTGATCTTATATGACCTCACATAACGGGGACTAAGCTTACCTTTCTTCCCAAATCTCATTACACCCTTCATGGGTGAAATTTCCATGTATAACCAATCATCTACCCCCAAGCTCAAGATCGATTTTGCTCATATTAACTGAGTACATCTATCGACTTTGGGTTGTTTACAATCTTTCTCTAATAAGACAAACTTTCTCCAAATCCTCGCGTATCAATTCAGGACCTATTAGGGCAACTTCACCCACCTCAAACCAACCTACCAGAGATCTACACCTCCTACCATATAGGTCCTAAATAGTGCCATACCAATATTTGAGTGATAGCTATTGTTGTATGCAAATTTAATCAGGGGCAAGTGATTATACCAAACACCCTTTACGTCAATTACACATGATCTCTACATAACTTCCAATGTTTGGATCGTGCGCTCCGCTTTCCTAACAATTTGTGGGTGAAAGGTTGTACTAAGATTAACACGAGTACCAAAGACCCTTTTGGAAGGATTTCCTAAACTAAAAAGTTAATTGAGTACCACGATTGGAGATAATGGATTAGATCACTCCATGCAACCTCACTATTTCCTTCAAATACAACTTTTCAAAGTCCTCCACCAAATAAGAAACCTTACGGGCCTGAAATGTGCTGATTTTGTCATCCGATCTACAATAATTCAAATTAAGTCATGTTGTCGCCAGGTGCGAGGCAAATAAATAACGAAGTCCATGTTAAAATCTTCGTACTTCCAAGGAGGAGTGCTAATATCTTCAGATAATCCTCAAGCATATGATGCTCAACTTTGACTTGTTGACAATTTGGGCACTTAGTCAGAAATTTTACAACATCCTTGCTCATCCCATTCCACCATAGATCTCTTTAAATTCACGGTACATCTTTGTGGCTTCCGAGTGAATGGATTATCGGGAACTATGAGCTTTTTCTAAGATCTAATCTCTCAAGTAATTGAATTTAGGAACACAAAAATGTCCTTTACACCATAGTACAATATCTCCCTTTGGGAGAAAGACTCTGCGAATTCCTTAAAGATTGCTTCCTTGAATTCTACCAAAATTGGGTCAAGACCTTGCTTGCCAGTCACAAATGACGACTCCGAACCATTGTGAAGCATAACACAACCTTGGTAGATTCAACTAAACGAACTCCCAATCGGGCCAATCTATGAACATTTTGAACTAACTCCTTTTTATCATCTTCACTATGAGCAACACTACCAATGGATAATCAACTAAGATCATCTTCCACCACATTCTCCTTACATGTCATAATCCATTAGAAACTCAAGCCACCTTCTTTAGAGAATATTAAAATCTTTCTGTTTAATTTCGTATTGAAAACTCTTGTTGTCCGTAAAGACATCCATATAAACACCATACAAATAATGCCTCAAAATATTTTAGGCAAAAACAACCTCCGCTACTTCAAGGTCATGGGAAGTATAATTCTTCTCATGAATCTAAAGTTTTCTTGAGCCATAGACAAGCACACATCCTAGAAAAATTCTAGAGGCTTCACAATATACAAACAAACTCATTGGTCCCTTCAAGTAAAGTCAACACTAGAGTGGAAGTAAGTCTATTTTTCAATTCTTGAAAACTCTTTTCACATGGTTTGGACCATATCAACTTAACCTTCTTTGGAGTCAATGCCGTAAATGGAGAAGCAATAGAAGAGATCTCTTCAACAAACCTTCTATATTAACCTGCTAAACCCTAGAACTTTCTAATACCTGAAGGGGTTAGAGGTCTAGGCCAACTCTTAACCACATCTGTGTTCTTAGGTTCTACTCAATACCCTTACCCGAAACAATATGCCCAAGAAAATCCATGTACCATATCCAAAACTCACATATACCTAATTTTGCAATGAGTTGTCGGTCCTTGAGGACTTGCAATACAATCCTCAAATGATTTGTATGCTCATCTTGACTCCTTAAATATATCATTATATCATAAAGAAAAAATGACCTAGGAGACCCTTAAACTTAACTTTAACTGTAAATTGGACCCATATACTCACGACTTCACCAACTAACCACTTATATTTGATAAAACTCAACTTTTTGAACCCTTCTAGCTTATCGTGACTCTCAATCGATTTAATGTCACACTCCATGTCAGGTAAAATTAGACATATCATTTTTTATTTTTACAATGATTTCTTTTTTGACAATAAAAATCCCCAAAATTTTCACCCTACAATACCACCACATCACCATAATACCTCAGTCACTTTTCCACCTACAATCACATCTTCCCATTAAAACTTCATTACATTACAGTTGAATAACTTGCAAAAATATAAAAAGAAAATCTTTCTTTTTTACCTCTAGAAACAAAGATTAAAAAGAAGATTTATGAATTAATAATAAATTAACAATTTTTGAAGGAGTTGAAAATGGAAGATTAAGAAATTGAAATTGTAGTCACTTCAAAATCTAAAAAATTTCACCAATGAAGCAATTGATTTTACACGGGAAGAATAAATATTATATATAAGTCAAACATATTTTGACAATAACCTAATTTAGAATTTTTCTTACCATGGAATTGAATCAGCAAAAAGTGGTGGAGAATTTTTCATAGGATTTGAAAATTGAAGTGGGATAAAATAAAGTCTAGTGTAAATTGCATGTTTCTTCCTCTTTATGTTTTACGATGCCAGTGTGTTTGTGTATGCCTTTTTGCTTTGGAAAAGGTGAATAAGAGGAAATTTAAGGAGAACCTAAATAACGATTTCTTCAGATGATAATTGACAGTGATATTTTCAGAAGAAAAGATGATGGTAATGATGAAGTAGAGGAGTTGTAGAAACCATGGATGGAGATGGTACGTATGCGCTTGGAGAATGGTACATGTCCGCTTGGAAAATAAAGGACTATTTCTTTTCCCTTTTTAAAAAAAATCTTTTTCCTTTTATTTATATTTATTTTTTCTTATTTTAGTCCTTATAAATCACAATTCATCATTTCACTCTCCTTATATGTGTGAAATTCACGCACTTTGTCCAACTCAGCCGTCAAGTTTCCACACAAGCTCAGTCAACGGTCAGGGGTTTAAAAGATTAAGTTTCATAAAGTTTAAGTGTTCAGTTGATAAATTCATGAGTAGAAGTGTCTAGTTTACAATTCGAACCAAGTATAAAGATCTCCCAGGTTATTCCGCCTATCATAAATGAAAACAATAATCAATATCTCAAGGTATTGTCTAAACACCCTATTAATCAAATTCATAAATGTCACCGGAGCATTAGTCAAAACAAACAACATTACCAAAAACTCATAATGACCATACCGAGTTTGAAAAGTTATCTTCGAAATGTCATCTTCCTTCACCCTCAATTGGTGATAACCCGACCAAATTAAATGTCAATCTTAGAGAAGTAACTTGCTGCTTGAAGGCCGTCAAACAATTCATCCATGGAAGAGGATACTTAATCTTAATTGTAACCTTGTTCAATGTTTATGTTTTCTAAATATTATGTCTATTTCTGCATTATTAAATATTTAAGTTGTATATATAGTATTGGTTTATAAGTTCATTTGTTTAATTTTTTTTACAATAGATGCTCATATGTCAAACTTAAGTTATTCGTATAATATAACATCCTGTAGCCTAAGAAATTATGTTTGAAGCAATTTCATGTTCCTCTTAATTAGTGTTACATATGTTTAATTTCAGATAATAATTTATTTTTGAGAATTCGCTGATGCATTTTTATGGCTATAGAGCGTGAGTAACTAAGGTATTTTTTTACTCCTCCTTTTGCACATCAATAAGAATGATGAATTTTCTATGGAGAAAATTCGATTAAATTTATTAGCATATCTATAACTTTTGTGTGTAACTCATAATAAGGTGATAATACATCAAGGGTGGGAGTATCTTGCCCATAACATTAAGATTTTCTTATTGAAATCACATATTGGTGCTTCATATGACTATACCTTTTGTGCTTAGGACCTAAATTTTGAATGGCATTTTTTTGCTCATACATTATGTGATATGTGCCTATTTGAAATAGAAAAATAAATATCTTCCTTGATGAGAAATAATTTTCATTATATGATAATTCGTTAATGTTATTCTCATACGTTATTATATGGACATGGTGTATATCGTGCTATGAGTTTAGGATTTGGGATAGTTCCATATAAAGATGGGACCGTACCAAAATTCAAGAGTTTTTCGCTTTAAACTCGCATACATTTGATTTCATTCGAGGACGAATTTTTCTTGGGGGAAGGATGTAACACCCCAGTCTTTTGTGGTGTTTTTTGTTTACGAGTCAAGCACTAACGAGCATAAATTTGATTATTTTATTTTAATATAGTGCTCGTGTTTTTGAACTATTAAAATTGAAATTTGACAAAAACTTTTTTTTATCTCTTTTAAGATGACTTAAGTTTTATGCAAATGATTTTTTTTTTAATTTGCAATACTTTCTGCGTTTAAAAAAGAATGACCTGATTTGACTTGACACAAAGTTTCATAAAATAAAGAAACTTTTGAATCTTGTAATCCTAAATTAAAGTTATGTGAAATGTACAAATTGTCCATTAAAATTGTGGTCTTAAACATGTCACATGGAAAGTTGAAATTAAAATGTTACAAAAAAAAATCATTCTTTTTGAAACGAAAGGAGTATATATGTTTATATTGTTTTTTTAAGTGCGTATATTTTATTAATATTTCTAGTGAAATTAGTAATTTTCAAGAATTTTATCATGCGAGATGATCTTTATCGAAATAATTTTCCACAAATTGTGCTATATTTAAAGATATATTTATATTTTATCACAAACATATGCTACAGACGATTATTTTATATATATAAAGAGGGAAAATTTGATCTTGGTATCACTACTCCACATGGAAGTGGATGAATTGTACAACATGATTGACCTTTATTGGTGGCATCATTTTATATATGTAGCATCAACTATAAAAAGTATATAAGACATTACCTTCTTCACACACATATATAATAACATATTATAAGCATTAGCAAAATGCTCTTCACTTATCACTTCTTATCAAAGAAGGTAAATGTTTCTTTGATTGCAACTTTAGCTAAAACTGTCATTAGACATCCTCATATCTGAATTTAGTTCTTGAAGTCTGTATTATATGAAATAAATATTTTGGCGATGAAATCAAACCACCTTAATAAAATTTATTATCTACATCATGTTATTCAAGCTTATATTTAAGGTATGTTAAGACAAAATTAACTTTTTCAAATTCGCACGATCTAAAAAATTATAAATCATCGAATGAGTTGTTTTTACTGTTTTATTGCTAGAAAGACTTTATGAGAAGGGCATTAGGAAGTCAGCTAATTTTATGTTTTGATTTTATCGTATTGTTTTCATACGTATCATTGTGAAGTGTGTTCCTAGTAAAGTTATCATCCGCCAAGTTTCCTATTTCTTATGGCTATGAGCGAACTATTGCCCAAAGATTAAGGCTTAAATATTGGAGAATTATCATGTTATATATAAGGGAGTTGTTAAGTCATTCTTTCTTGTCAAAACTGTTTTACAAAAATTGTTATTTGAAAATGATACTAATATGAAATCTTGTACTTTATTTTTTGGGAAAATTTTCAAAATATCAATATTTAAGCATTTAATAGGATAACTTAGCCATACTTTCAATATTTATTAAAATTGTCAAAATTTTAATTTGTTATGTATCTTATTTATGTTCTTATTATTTGTTTTAATTGAAACAATATAATTATTTAATAATAGAAAAAAGAAATTTAGTGGAGAGAATACTTTTAAAAAGGAACATATTACTTAAAACTCTCACCAATTATAAAATTAAAAATAAACCACAGAGCAACGTCAATTTTTAAAAGGAACATATTGATCTAATTAGTCTTTAATGATGTGTAAATATGAAACACAAAGTATATAATTATGAAGACTACTTAATTTATATGAAATACAAAGTTATAAAGTGAAATACATTTATGTCATTTGGCACACAAATTTTTTTAAAATAACTGGAAACATTTTTGGTCTATAAAGTAAAATTTAAATACAAGATGAGCAAAACGATATACAAAAATTGTTCATATTTAATTGAGAAAATATTCAAAATGTCAATATAAATAGAATAAATATAAAAATAAATTTAAAATATGGTAATTTAGGTCTTATATTATGAATTCAAATTTTAATTAAATATTTTAGAAAAAATAATGGTGTTAACTCAAATTGTATACATAGTTTTAAAGTTGTATGATTTTGACATTGAATTCAAGAATATCAAATACATTGATACAAACTCTGTTGGTATACCATTTGACACATTTTTAAATAATTGAAAATATTTTTGACATAGAAAGTGAAACTTAAATACAAGATAAGCAAAATGAAATACAAAAATATTGAAGAATATAGATGGAATGAATAGAAAAATCGAGTACAATTTGGTAATTTAGATCTTACATTATGAATTGAAATTTTAAATCAATTCTATATGAATAATTGTGTCAACTAAAATTGTATCTATACTTGAAACATCACTAATAAATCCAACTTGTTTTAGTTTATGTCATATTATAACCATTTGTAATTAGTACTCTATGAAGAGATGCAAAATATACAATTAATGAAATACAATAATATATGTCAAATCTTTTTAAGGACAAATCAAAACTTCATTAGATAAAAGAATGACTTTGCAGAATAACCTGCTACAAAAAGATTTAATGTGTATTAGACAAAATAGTTTAGCATCAAGCAAGATTAACCAAACTACAAATAAACCATTATTGTATTTCCAATTGTTTCACTATCTTCGCGAACCATGTGAGGCCTGTTTATGCCTCGGAGGTGCCTCACTATCACCAGTTGCTCGTGCACCAAGCTCTTGATCATAATGCCTACAAAAAAAAATACAAAATGAAACAAATAACCAATTCAAAATGAATACAAGGTTAAACCTATAAATACAAATTCAACAAAGATGTAAATTGAATTTGATAATGAATACCAAAATACAACATACCACTTAAATTCATAATATATAATATAACAGAAAACTTAACTTATGTAATTAATAAAAAAGTGTGACTGCCTAGTCAGATTCATAATACAATATAAAATAACCACTCATATTCTCTACACATTTCAAAATATACTAAACCAAACATATTCGGAATACAAAATACAACATACCACTAAGATTAAAAATACAAAATACATCAGAATGCTCAATTTCTTTAATGAATACAATAAAATAAACAACAAGAATACAAAAGTTTAATCAGCCAATCAGATTCAGAATACAATAAACAACTATCATTTAGATTATATTATAAATACTAAATACAACATAACAAATTAATTCAGAATACAGAAAAACTTCAGGTCACTCAAAAAATTGTGATGAATACAAAATCTAAGAAACCTCTAAGGAGATTTAGAATAAAAAAGATGATAAAACAAACTCAAGATGTATGAGTATACTTAAAGTTGTATGTTGAAATTGAATTCCATAATAATAAAATACATTGAATACAAACCTTGTTGGTATATCATTTGACACGCATATTGTTGAATAACTGAAAACATTTTTGGCATAGAAAGTGAAACCTAAATACAAGATGAGCGAAATGAGGTATAAAAACCTTTGATGAATATCGATGGAATGAATACAAAGATAGACTACAATTTGGTAATTTAGGTTTTACATTATGAATTCAAATTTTTATTAAATTGTATAGGAATAATCATGTCTACTCAAATTGTATCCGTATTTGAAACGTCACTAACGAATCCAACTTGTTTCAGTTTATTTCAAATTATAACCATTTGTAATTAGTACTCTATAAAGAAATATAAAATATGCAATTAATGAAATACAATAATATATGTTAAACCTTTCTAAGGATAAATCAAAACATCATAAGATTAAAACAATGACTCTGCAGAATAAAATACTATAAAAATATTAATATATATTAGACAAAACAGTCCAGAATCAAGCAAGACTAACAAAAATACAAGTAAACCATATTATTGTATTTCAAATTGTTTCACTATCATTGCAAACTATGTGAGGCTTGTTTATGCCTTAGAGGTGTCTTATTATTATTAATGAACGTGCACCAAGCTATTAATCATACTTCCTACCATAAAATACAAGATGAAAAAAATAACCTATTCGAAATGAATACAAAGTTAAACATATAAATATAAATTACACAGACATAAACTGAATCATACGTTGAACACACATACACAACATACCACTTAAATTTATAATACATAATATAAAAGAAAACTCAAATTATGTAACTAATAAAAAAGTGTAATTGCCCACTCAGGTTCAGAATAGAATAAAAAATAACCACTCATATTCTCTAAACAATACAAAATATAATATACCAAGCATTTTCAGATACGAAATACAACATATCACACAGATTAAAAATATAAAATACATAAGACCGCTCAATTTCTTTGATGAATACAAAAGTATAACTATCCAATCAGATTCAGAATACAATAAACAACAAGATTGCAAAAGTGCAACTACCCAATTAGAATCAGAATACAATAAACAACCACTCAAATTATGTTTTGAATACCAAATATAACATAACAACAGATTCAAAATACAAAAAAAAAAACATCATGCCACTCAAAAAATTGTGATGAATAAAACAATCTAAGAAGCCTCTCAAAAGATTCAGAATACAAAAAGATGCTAAAATCAGCTCTTCAACCCTCTCTCGTCCGTCATTTTAGTAGTGAATCCTACCTTATCCTATATTTCTTGAGTAATAAATAGATTAAAGAATTGAAAATTGCTAGAAAATTATTGATTAAGTTGGATATCTCTTGTAATCCTTTTAGATTCGGCCATTAGAGAGTGATTTTCTGGTTTTCAAACGCTTAACAAAATTGGTCAATTTAATACTCAACTAAAAACAAAAATTCTGAAATATTTTTTTAAATAAAATCAGTAAACACACCTAAAAATTGAATAAAGATGCCTACCTTAATCAAAGGGATTGTAGTGAATATCTTTAGAGTTGGATACCTTAATCAAAGGGATTGTTGTGAATATCTTTAGAGTTGTATTTTTCAATTTCTGAAGAAAAAAATGAAAATAATGTTAGAGAGAGAAGCGGGAGTTGAAAGATGAAGAAGAATTCGAAGAGAGAAATTAGTGAGAGAGAAAAAAAAAATACTTTTTTAAACATATGAGAGAGAATGAGTTAGAAAATGTGTAATTAAAGTGCGATAGAATAGGAACTAAATTAGGATACACAATATTTTTTAAAATATTGATATTTTAACATTTTTACTAGTATTTATAAATTATGAATGTTTTTAATAATTATATTAGGATTTTTGACTAATTTGCTAATTTATCGTTATTCTTTTTTTTTTTATATACTTGTCAGGAAACCTATTTCTAAAACAGAACCTACTATTACAAATTTGGAGTCGCTCATATAAATCAAGGTAAGCATGTTCGTCTTCTTATATGTTGCTAGATGATAATGTTCTAATTGGAAGTTGAGTCAAGAGCTTCGAATAACGAGTCTGTAGACCTAAATGGTTGTATGGAAGTTAAATAAGTTCATGGGAAGATTCTTTAAGCAACTTGTGTTCCTTTTCGAACATTCACATGTTTAAGTTATCTTTTTGAAATTGAGTTAGGTATTCAGGTCTATTCCAAAAGCATATGAGGTTCAATGAGGCATTTACATGTTATACGAAAGTTAATACGATATTATGAGAACATGAGTACCAATGGGCCAAGGCTGACAACAAGAGTTGGTAATATATATGCATTACGAATTCAAGACATGGCATGCTATGCAGTTTACTCCCAAGCTATAATTGGTAGGTATGGGCCTATTGCCCATACCTATACGTATGAAGTACAAATGGCCACAAGTTGGCGAATATTGTTGGGTAAGTAGCAAGAATTAACGAGAAATGGAGGGAAGATGAAAAGAGAGGAACTTGAAGAGTTGGGAACTTGAAAAGTCCTCTTATGCTTTAGTGAAAAGGTATTTGTCCCTCATCGGTGGTGTAGAGAAAAACAGGAGAGTTTAAATATAGTAAAACTCCTATTAATTATTAAAAGTGAGAGGGACCCCCCTCGCGCCGTCGTCGCTCGCTCGCTCGACTCGGCTTCGGCTTTGGCTTTGGAAAATGATCGATTGATAGATTATCTTTTGGATAAAGTTTATTGTAATTATTTATTTAATCAATTAGATGGATAAAATATTTTCAATTAATTAGTTGATAACACAAACATTTTCAATTGTTTAGTTGAGATTAACCAAAACGTTTCAATTTTTTAGTTGAATAACCCGACCAAACTCAGATCCGTGCGATCCATTTTATTTAAATTTTTCTCAGTTTTATTTGAATTTCCCACCATTTGGAAATGTCTATTCTGAAAGGTTGCGACTTTCAAGAACAGGCAGGAACGTTTGAAAAGTTGCAAACTTTCAGTAATGGTCGTGTGAATTCTGAAAGGGTTGCAACCTTTTGAAACCTGTTTCTGTTGCCTATAATACCATTTATTCTTCAGAATTTTTCCTTACAATTTTTTTTTGATTTCTTCCACACAAAAATTTCTTCGTGTACTTTACTGTTGTTGAGTGGTTCGCTGACCCCCGGGTTTTGGTATCTATGCGCTGGTGATTGAGATAATTTTATCCTGAGAGGACATATTCCAAATCAAACCTTGGATACTAGAGGGGAATTATATCCTTAAGGGGACACTATGAATTTAGAGGACATGATCTTTTTTTGTTCAAATTTTCCAGATTCTGGTACGTTACAGATTTTAGTTTTTATGAATTAATTTATGTTCATCATTCATACTAATTCAGTAAACTTTGGTTACTTCGTGTTTCTGCAAAGTTTTGTTAGAATCAGTAATTCTGTTTATCAAACACAGATTGACAACAATTTTAAGGAAATTAGTTTTTATTTTATTTTAATTTGTGTTTTTGGTGGACACAAAAACTTTCATAGTTTTATACTCCTTTAATTCTGCAATTTTAAGTTATTGCTTTCTAAGACTGTATCGATTTTTGTTGATCAGAAATGGAAAACAACAATGTTATAGTGGCTGTTGCTGCACCAACCCAAACTGTTGTACCACAAGCAGAGAAACCGGGTAAATTCTCTGGTGTGAATTTCAAAGGATGACAGCAACGAGTATTTTTCTGGTTTACAACTCTTGGTCTATAGAAATTGGCCAGCGAAGAAACTTCAGTGCCTGCTGCTGAAATGCGAGACACAGAAAAATTCATGATTATTGAAGCATAGAAACATGCAGACTTCCTATGTAAGGGCTATATTCTGAGTGCTTTAGAGGATGAATTATATAATGTTATAGCGCAATAACAACTTCAAAATAGTTTTGGGATGCACTTGAGAAGAAATATAAGACAGAATATGCATGCTTGAAAAAGTTTATGGTCGCAAAATTTTTAGACTATAAATGGTAGATAGTAAAACTGTTGGATCAAAGTGTAGGAACTTCAAGTTATTTTCCATGATCTGATTGCTGAATATATGGTAGTAAATGAAGATTTTCAAGTGACTGCAATGATTGAGAAGTTACCTCCTTGGTGGAACGACTTCAAGAATTATCTAAAGCACAACCGTAAGGAAATAAAGCTTGAAGATCTTGTGATTCGGATCAAGATTGAGGAAGATAATAAAACAACCAAAAAGAAGTCTAGTAAGAGTTCAACAATAATTGGAGTTAATATTGTTGAAGAAGCTCATACCAAAGACAAAAAGAGAAAGAAGTCTAACGGATAGAAGTCAGAACAGGCCAAGAAGAAATTCAAGGGCAACTGTTACAATTGTGGTAAGACTGGTCATAAGTCTTCTGACTATCATGATCCAATGAAGGACAAAGACAAAGACAAAGATAAAGGCAAAAGTCAAGCAAACATCATGGAAGAGATGGAAGATGCAAATGACTTGTGTGCAATGATCTCAGAGTGTAATTTAGTTGGAAATTCCAAGGAGTGGTTTCTCGACTCAGGTGTCACTCAACATATTTTCTCTGCGAAAGAAGTCTTTGCAACATACACTCATGCTGAGTACGATGAAAATTTGTTCATGGGAAACACAACAACAACAAGGATTGCAGGAACTGGGAATGTAATGTTGAAAATGACATCCTGCAAGGTGTTGACTTTGAACAGTGTTCTGTATGTCCCTTTTATGAGGAAGAATTTAGTTTCTGCTGCACTACTCGTCAAGAACGGGGTTAAGTGTGTCCTAGTTAGTGATAAAGCTGTAATAAGTAAGAATGAGATGTTCATAGGAAAGGGCTACCTCAATGAGGGCCTTTTTAAACTGAATGTAATGGTTGTTGACATTATTAATAAGAATTTTGCTTCTATTTACTTATTGGAGTCAAATGATTTATGGCATGCCCGTTTGTGACATGTAAATTACAAAGCCTTGCGAAAATTGGTTACTTTAGAAGTATTGCCTGATTTTAAATGCGATAAATTGAAATGTGAAATTTGTGTGGAATGTAAGTTTGTTAAACATATTTACAAGTCTGTTAGACATAATTCACACATATATATGCGATATGAAGTCTCACCATCTCGCGGTGGAAAAAAGGTATTTTATAACCTTTATTGACGATTGCACTAGATTTTGGTATGTATATTTGCTTAATAGTAAGAATGAAGCAATTGATGCATTTAAGCAATACAAAAATGTGGTGGAGAACCAATTGAATCTAAAGATAAAAATGATTCGAAGTGATAGGGGTGGAGAATATGAATCTCCTTTTGCAGAGATATGCTTGGAATATGGTATTATTCATCAAACTACTCCACCCTATATACCACAGTCAAATGGTTTAGAATAATGGAAGAACACAACATTAAAGGAAATGATGAATTCCTTAATGATCAATTATGGTTCACCGCGAAACCTTTGGGGGGAATCCATCCTTACGGCTAATAAGATACTAAATTGGGTACCTCGTACAAAAACACAATCAATTCCATATGAGTTATGGAAATGAAGGAACCCCAACTTGAAATATTTCAAAGTATGGGGGTGTTTAGCTAAGGTAGAGGTTATTTTACCCAAAAGGGTGAAAATTGGGCCTAAAACGGTAGATTGTATATTTATTGGATATGTTGTGAAAAGTAAGGCCTGCCAGTTTTTTGGTTCACAAATCTGATAATTCTGAGATTCATGTTAATATGATGATTGAGTCAGATAACGCAGAGTTCTTTTAACACATTTATCCGTATAAAACTGAATGTGAGTCGACAAGTGAAAGACCGAAACGACCACGAGAAGATGCAACAAAAAATACACTACCTAGTGAGGATCCTAGGCGTAGAACTCGCCAATGAAAGCCACTTCTTTCGGACTAGATTTTGTGGCACTGTTGCTTGAAAATGAGCCTAAAAAATTTAAAGCAGCCACGTCTTCATCTGAGTCAACTTATTGGAAAGCAGCTGTCAATAGTGAGATCAAATTAATTTTAAGCAATCATACTTTGGGAATTGACTGATCTTCATCCAGAAAATAAGCCTTTCGAATCAAAGTGGATCTTTAAAAGGAAAATGAAAGTTGATGGAACTATTGACAAATATAAGGCAAGACTTGTAGTCAAAGGATACAGACAAAAAGAAGGTTTGGACTATTTTGACACATACTCTCCAGTAACAAGGATAGCATTAATTAGGATGTTAATAGCACTACCAGCAGTTTATGATCTTAAAATCCACCAAATGGATGTAAAGACAACCTTCTTAAATGGAGAATTGGAGGAATAAATTTACATGGAACAACCTGAAGGGTTTGTAGTTCCTGGTAAAGAAGAGGAAGTGTGCAGACTTGTGAAGTCTGTTTATGGGCTCAAGCAAGCACCCAAACAATGACATGCTAAATTTTACCAAATAATGTTGACAAATGGATTCAAGATTAACGAATGTGATAAGTGTGTCTACATTAAAAACATCCGAATCATGAACTCATTGTTTGTCTTTATGTTGATGACATGTTAATAATGAGTAAAGATATTGATGATATAAATGATACTAAGCGCATGCTGTCCAGCAAGTTCGATATGAAGGACTTAAGAGTTGCTGATTTGATCTTAGGGATCAGGATTCTCAAAACTCCTCAGGACTAGCATTATCTCAATCTCATTATATTGAAAGAGTATTCGATAAGTTCAAATACTTGAATTTCAATGTTGTCAAAACTCCAATTGATTTAAGCTTTACATTTCAAAGGAATGAAGGTGAAAGTGATTCTCAATTGGAATATGTTAGAGTGTCAGGAAGTTTGATGTATATTAGGAATTGTACGCGACCAGATACAGCATGTGCTATGAGCAAACTGAGTTGGTTCACTAGTAATCCGAATCAAACTCACTGGATGGCAATGAAACGTGTGTTGGGATATCTGAAACATACACAACACTATGCTTTGCATTATAATAAATATCTTGCTGTGATTGAAGGATATAGTGGTGCAAATTGGATCACCGGGTCAAATGAAGTAAAATCCACAAGTGGTTATGTGTTTACACTTGGTGGAGGAGTAGTCTCTTGAAAATCATCCAAACAGACATGTATCGCTCGCTCCACAATGGAATCTGAATTTATTGATTTAGATAAGGATGGTGAAGAAGATGAATGGCTCCGAAATTTCCTAGAAGATATTTCATTTTGTCCCAAACCTGTGGGACCTATTTGCGTACATTGTGATAGTCAAGCAGTAATAGATAGGGCAGAGAGCGTAATGTACAATGGTAAGTCTCGTCATATACGACGGAGACAAAACACCGTAAGACAACTGCTCTCTAGTGGAATTATCACAATTGACTATGTGAAGTCAAGCGATAATGTGTCAGATCCACTAACAAAAGGCCTAGTTAGAGAGGCAGTTGAAAGATCATCTAAGGGAATGGGTTTACGGCTTAAGATAAGTCAGCATGGCGGTAACTCTATCTAGCAGACTGGAGATACCAAGAGTTAGATTCAAGGAGAAAAACAAAGTTGTGATTGACGGCTCGACATTGTCAATCAACTCAATCCATTCCCATGATGAAGACAATGTTCACGAACAATGTTAAGACTTTAAGGCTTGTTAATGAGTTAATAAAGCTTAAGGTTTTAAATGATTTGCTAAGTTTGGCAGATTTGACCAAATAGTGTATCTACGAGATGACACGGTTAGAAATCACCTATGTCAGTGTAAAGTGTAAGCCGTTTCAAAGAGAATTTTATGTCAAAAGCCTATTCTCTATACACTCATGAAACCAGGAGGTGTTCATGGCTGAAACGAAGACAACCGTAAGAACATAAACTTAAAGGGTTTGTTTTATTTAGGAAGAATACTTTTTTTATAGTTTTTGAAACTTTTTTAGAATCGCCACTTAATTTATTTAAGAAAAATGAAAAAACTATTTTTTCAATCGATTAAAACAGGAAATCAATTGAAAATGTTTAAGGGGGTTCGGGAATTCCTATTAGTATTTTAGGAAGGTTTTTACGGCACCTAAAATACCCACTAATGTGAATTTCCGGCAACTAACTTGTTTGGCTAAAACATAACTTATTGCAATTCATTTCAAAAAATTCTTGAAATATCAACTTACTATCTAAGTGAGATTTGACCTGTAAAATTTATTTTATTGTTATTTATACTTGATTGATTTAGATAAGTGATTAAAACGAGGCGACGTCTTGCGGGGATTTGAAATTTCATAACTTAAAACTAGTAGCAGATATTGACAAGCAAATAGACGAAAAGTAAAAGGAGAGAAAGAGAGGGAGGGTTGGGTCCAAATCCGATTTCTGTCTGCGTGGACCGGTATTTGGACCCATTTCATTTTTGGGCCTTAGGCCCATTGTGGTTTGTACCTGTCCTAAACTAATCAAAATAATAAATAATAAATAATAATAAAAAACATGAGAAATGGGGCTTAGGCCCAAAGATAAGAAAATACAAGTTCTGAAAAATAAATTTGAGCCTTTTAGCCCAATCTCTTCGACTCTCTTCAATTTTCTTTGAATTTTTCAACTTCGAAACATGTACGTCGATTTTAAAGACTGGTTGAATCGATGAGGGGAATTTTAGCCTTTACGACTCTCCAAAGAATGCGAGGAGAAATATGAGAGTTCGGGGTGAACTCCAACTAATTTCACATGCAACATAGGAAATAAGAAATACATTAGCGAGATTTCTCTCCAAAATGGTTAACATCAATTTAAACACGTGGCTACATAACTCCAATAATAAATTAATATAATGGTACATGTAAGTGCTATATGAATTATGCCTAACATTTCACCAACCCCACCAGCAGCTTTAACAAACATTTAAACACTTATCCAAATGCCTTCAAGAAAATCAACCTAAATGTCTTCACGAGAGTCAACATCTTAACTAATCAATGGCAAATTCCAGTTTACAAGAAAAGGAAAGAACGCAACACACTAGAATGCAAATGAGAGATGACCGCAAGTTGATTGGAACACTCGAATTGAAAAAAATAAAATCAAGAACGAAGAAGAACAAATTTTAGCAAATTTCGAATGATAACATCTTTAACATGTAAGAAAAAGAGGCTCCTAAAGCCATCACAAATAATTAAATGATAAAACTCAAACAAAGTTTGATCACATTTTAACAGCAAATCTGAGGGAAAAGAGAACAAAAGCAAACTACTGCATTAGGACTGAACTAAAATAGATGAACATGCACCTAAATAAACAACAGGTAAAATAAAACATGCTAAGACTCGCTGCTCAAACTAAGGTAAAGATCATGCACAAACCACAAGAGATTTTAAAATCCCAAGCTCATCGATTAGTAACAGCGAACAACATAACAAATGATCCATAACTTCTCCACATGAATGAGGCGCTACATTTTAAAGATCTAAACAGAGAGATGAAAACTCTTTTACCTTAAACCGAAATAAATACGGACTGCCTCAAAGGGCAGCAAGTTGCCACTGCCTCAACTAATATAACTTTGAAAATATTTAAAAGTCATCAACAAGTAACGAATCATAGCAATTGGAAGAGGGATGAGCACTTAGATGGAACAAGGCCAGTTAACACAATACCCGATATTGGCATAGCATCAACTCACTTATTGATTTAAACCTTTAAGGCATTGATCGAACTCAGTAAAGGGAATATGATTAAAAGGCCATGTACTATTTTTAAACGTCATAGAAGCATACTAACAAAAAAACTCAGTAGAACTATAAGATTACGACTGGTAAAGACACTGACCAAGATTTGGAAGACGATAACAATTTTTCAGTTATGCAAGGATAATGAATAACAAAAAAAAAGACTGCCAACTCTATGAAATCAAGTCAAACATTACACCATTTTAAACGATAATAAACAGAGATTCAGCTTACTGCCACATCAAGATCGAGTAGGTCACTTTAAAACCAACCCCTGAGACATAAACAGTGAACTAGGAGAACCAAATCACTATAAAAACATAGAAGAGGAAACAGAGTAATCAATCCAAAGAGCTCGGCACAAAAATGAAATACAGATCAAACAATTTTTAGTCATAGGAATATACCTTTTCGGAGGCAGCAAGACTGGCACGAGAAACGAGCTAGCTACGCGCTTCCACCACCACAACAAAAACTCAAATTTTCAACGAGGAAATGAAGGTCTGGTGGGAGCTTAGACCCCAATCACAGAAATTGTAAAACCCCTCTTCTTAGAAAATGATTTAGCGTATTTCATATTTTTTTTTGGCTTTCTTAATGTCTTCCTGCTAGTTGAGAAAGACAACCTAAAAAATTCCCAACTCCGAGAAAAATCACTCTCACCATTTCTCCAAAAAAAAAAACCCTCCTCCATTCCTTCTCAAAGTGATTATATATAGCAAAAATTAGGGTTATGAAATGGGGAGAGGCGGGAGAATTTTTCTGGAAAGCTTGGGGTAAAAATGGGATTCCAGGATCCATTTTGAATTCAAATCCCACACTTTCACCATTAAAGGGGAAAGACCCTTCTCTGTGTGCTTTCAACCTTATTCCGAAAGAGGAAAAAGGGGAATCGACAGCTTGGATTCAACTTCCATGTCCTTGACTGTTGATGTGTCTCAATCTCACACCACCAAGGACAAAATCACATGCTCTGAGATCTGCTGAAGGTCGTACACCATGAGAGAGATGTTGGAGCGTTGTTCACGCTCTCGCGTGAGGCGCGTACGAGGAACTTTGGGGTTGTCTTCTTCTGCATTTTTTGGCATCTTGGGGAAGCTCTGAGAATATTAGATCCTATGTAGGTGAGAAGAGTGGGTCGGGTTAAAGGATATTGGGTTGGGTCAGAAAAGATTGGGCTCGATTGAATTGGAAAGGAAGAGGAAAACGGGCTGAAATTAATCAAAATAAAAGGCTGTGTTATTTTGGTATATTGGTCTGAGCAAAATTTGACATAGTGAGTACAATTTGGCATGGCCAAAATAAAAAAAAAACGTGACCAAATTTATTTTTGACTAGAGAATTCGTCTAAAAAATAAAATTGAATCAACATTTGTTAATTAACGAGTTTCTTAAGCTTTATCAAGAAAAAATAGTTGACGCCATTGTAAACTAAAGATTCGAAAATGTAAACCAACAATTTAAACAGAGTCAGTTTGAAGAAGTGTTTAGTAAGACCGATATCCTCTTGAAATAACTTTCGAATATTTATAAAATGAATTAATTATATATTAAATTATAAAACACATATACTACTTAAACTATAACAAGACAAACAAATAAGTTTAACTACAAAAATATAGATCCAAACTACAAGATACCAAAACTAAAGAAAATGTTAAGCAAGACTAAAATATTTTTGAGACAATTTTTGGATAAAATAAATTAAGTGTATCAAAAATATATATATAGGGATGTATAGATGTATATATCTCTTTAAAAGATTATAAAACGGCTAAAACAACTTTAACAAATGACTAAAAGAAAGCTTCAAATTTTATAACGTCAATTATTTCAACTCGTTTGGAAATCAAGAGGCTCAAGAATTAATTATCATCGAGGAGGGTCAAAATTGGATGTCAACAGGCTTAATTGTGTGACATATGGTTGTCTAGGTATACACCAAAGTTCGACTGTTCAAAGATATCACATCTACTGATTGACCGAGTCTATCCGACATATGTTCTCTAGGGAAAGTTCAAGGGGAAACCTACTTATCCAGATGCAATTAATCCTTGCCTGTAAAGTACACATTTGTCCGTGCATTTCCATGTTATAACCATTCCCCATTAATGTGGGAGACTGTTGGGTATATAGATGGGAAATGGAGGAAGATGAAAAGAGAGGAACTTTAAAAGTTGGGAACTTGAAAATTCCTCTTACGCTTTAATGAGAAGACATTGGTCCTCATCGTTTGTTGAAAGAAAAATAGGAGAGTTTAAATATAGTAACAATCCTATTAATTGTTAAAAGGGTTGGAAAGAGGGACCCCCCTCGCGCCGTCGTCGCTCGCTCGCTTTGCTCCGGCTTTGGAAAATGATCAATCGAGAGATTATTTTTTTGACAAAGTTTGTTTAATTATTCAATTAATTATTTAATTAATTAATTAAATTAAATAAGATGGACAAAACATTTTCAATTGATTAGTTTATAACAGAAACGTTTTCAATTATTTAGTTGAGATTAACCGAAACTTTTCAATATTTTAGTTGAATAACCCGACCCGACTCGGATCTGTGCGATCCCTTTTATTTAAATCTTTCTCGGTTTTATTTTGATTTCCCACCATTTGGAAATGTCTATTCTGTAAGATTGCAACTTTCTGGAACAACCAGGACCGTTTGAAAGGTTGCAAATTTTCATTAATGGTCGTGTAGATTCTGAAAGGGTTGCAACCTTTTGAAACCCGTTTCTCTTGCCTATAAATACCATTTATTCTTCATAATTTTTCCTAACGAATTTTCCTGATTTCTTCTGCACAAAAAATTTCTTCGTGCACTTTAGTACTGTTGAGTGGTTCGCTGACACCAGGATTTTTGGTCTACATACACTGGTGATTGAGATCATTTCATCATGAGAGGACATATTCCAAATCAAACCTCGGATACTAGAGGAGAATAATTTCCTTAAGGGGACACTATGAATTTAGTGGACTTGTTCTTTTTTTGTTCAAATTTTCCAGATTTTGGTACGTTACAGATTTTATTTTTTATGAATTAATTTATGTTCATCTTTTGTACTGATTCAGTAAACTTTGGTTAGTTCGTGTTTGTGCAAAGTTTTGTCAGAATCAGTAATTCTGTTTTATCAAACACAGATTGACAACAAATATAATATAGGTTATCGACCGAAAGCATCCCAATTGCAAGCATTTGGTTGGTATGTTTCTCTGTCTCTCTCTCTCTCTCACACACAGAGAGACTTTATTTTAGGGCAGATGTAATATTTACTCACAAGCTTGATTATTCATTATAAAATAGTTATACTATAAAATATATATTTATATTAAGACTTGCTACCTCCAGTGTAATATGACTCACATTTACGGTATATCAAAGTATTTTGGTTCTACTAAGACAACTAACAAGAGCGCCGAACAAGTATGAATATTCGTTAGTGCTAATTGCCCCAAATACTTTATTCCTCTATGTCTCTAATATTATGGAGTGACATTGGATGAGTTTATCATGGATTCTACTTATTTATGACATCTGTTTGACAAAATTTTTAGTGACAGGTGTACTTCATGGAGAGTCTCTTTTTACTTATCCAAAAAAAAAAATATATAGCTCATCTAGAGAGATAGATGTCAAGAGTCGGTCCTTTTGAAAATATTATTCCTATTCTAAAGAAGTTAATTTGTGTAGAGTCTTATTTTTGCCTATTTGTGTTTCTTGGAGTTATTTAATTGATGATATATTCATTTAAAATTCTTATCATTTAGGAGGATTAACATCTCATCATTGTTTAATTTGTTAACTTTGAATATTTGATCAACTTGGGGACATGACATATACACATAAGCATCTGAATCATTAGTTAAATGTAATTGAGCGGTCATCTCACCCACAACTAGATTTTCTGAAAATGAACTAGAGATGTCTTAAGATATATTTTGTAGAGTAGAGATTAACATTACTTTAGAATCGCGAAAATAAGTTTAAAATTTTCAAGTAGTCTAAAGATGCTTCTTTTAAAAGCTCTACAGGTTTATAATGGATTCACCTTTGTAATGTTATAACATTCTTTCAGAGTTTCTTAGTTATACAAAGTTTCAAGTTTCATAATGCTATGTTGTTCGGACTCTTCAAAAATGTTAATCGTGTCCGCTGAAGGAGAAGGCCGTTGGAGTTTGTAGTGGATGATTGGGTATACTTGAAGGTTTCAGCCATGAAGGGTGTTATGAGGTTCGGTAAGAAGGGAAAACTTAGTCCCCGATATATTGGACCTTATCGTATAGCCAAAAGTATTGGAAATGTAGCTTATGAGTTAGAGCTACCACAAGAGTAAGCAGCAGTTCTTTCGGTGTTTCACATCTCTATGTTGAGAAAGTGCATAAGAGATCCTTCATGGATTGTACCAAATGAAAATGTTGGGATTGACGATAGCTTATCATATGAGGAGATTCCGGTTCAGATTTTAGATCGCCATATTCGCAAGTTGAGAACAAAAGAGGTCACATAAGTTAAGGTCCCATGGAGGAATTAATTTGTTGAAGAGGCTACTTGGGAAGCAAAAGCGGATATGAAAAAAATATATCAACATATCTTTGAATCCGGAGGATATAGAGATCAATGTACTAATTTTCTTCGTAGTACTATATAAACTATGAGTAATCATGTTGTGCTTGCTTTTGATTGTTGAGTGTTGAGCTTGAGGATATTGTTCTTAGCTTATTGAAAGAAATCTCATTCGAGTATGAATGTTCCCAAGGGGGAGATATTGTAACATCTCGCAACTTGAAATAGCTAAGAAACTAAAAATAATCCTTTTGGAAAGAAAAAGGAAAATCTAGAAAAAAATTCTACGTTAAGAAAGTGAGTTTTGGTCATTTTCAAATGGCAATAACTTCTAGATCAGGATGAGTTATAGGTGCTTTTAGATATGGGTAGAAATATATTGGACTAGATCTTTCCAACTCCACTGAGTTTGCGCGATTTCGATATCATATGAGTGAGTTATGCCTTGTGGAAGTTGGGTTGTTTGATGGAAGAAGTCCCAATCCGGATTTAGGGAAGGGAAACTAGTCTTTTCACCAATTAACTTCCTATTTAGTTTTAGGGGTTTATTGGGGTTAAAAACCAGTCTTAATTTAGTTTTGGAAAATCAGAACTACTCTTAGGGCTTAGAGAAGAGAGAAAAGAAGAGGAAGGTAGAGAGAATTCAAGAATTTCGCTAAGAACGTCAAGCTTGCGAGTGGAATTCGTCGGGGGTGATCCCTAACAAGTACATGAGATCATTGAGTGTTGGGATAGTAACCCACACACCAAACTTATTTCAATTCATTGATTTTCGAATTCGTTGAATGATAAAAAGTGAAGTTCTTGAAGAAGATTGTTGAAATCTTGTTTATTCAGTTGTTTAATGTCTAGTGTTGATTTGATTCATGTGGGGAAGTTTGTATTTGTAACTTCTTATGTTGCAAATAAGTTTGAAATTCTTCCTGAGAAACTTTGTTAACTCTTCTATGTTTCTACACCTATTTGGGAGTCTATTCTAGTAGAAAGAGTCTATCGTGATTGTCCTGTATCCATCAATCATAAGTACACCATGGCTGACCTAGTTGAGTTAGATATGGTATATTTATATGTCATTGTAGGTATGGACTGGCTTCCTTCCTGCTATGCATCAATAGATTGTAGAACTTGAATATTCAAGTTTCAGATTCCTAATGAGCCAGTCATAGAGTGGAGTAGAAGTTCATTATTGCCTAAGGGTCGTTTCATTTCGTACCTTAAGGCGAGAAAGTTAGTTTCAAAAGGTTGTATCTATCACTTAGTCTGATTTAATGAGTCAAGTGCTGAGGTACCTCCCATCCCGTTAGTTCCAATAGTAAAAGAGTTTCCAGAAGTCTTTCGTGATGATCTACCTAGAGTCCATCCTGAGAGAGAAATAGACTTCGGCATAGATATCATCCCAGATACTCGTCCTATATCTATTCCTCCATATAGAATGGCACCAATAGAGTTGGAAGCACAATTGAAAGATTTGTTAGATAAGGGTTTCATTCGACCAAATATATCACCTTGGGGCGCACCGGTCTTGTTTGTGAGAAAGAAAGATGGTTCCCTGAGGATGTGCATAGACAATCGCCAATTGAACAAGGTTACCATCAAGAATAAATATCTTCTTCCAAGGATTAATGATCTTTTTGACCAGCTTCACGGTGCATCCTGCTTCTCGAAAATTGATCTCAGATAAGGTTACCATCAGTTGAAGGTTAGGGAATGTGATATTCAAAAGAGAACATTTAGAACCAAATATGGTAAATATGAGTTCTTGATCATGTCCATTAGTTTGACCAATGCGCATGCATCATTCACGGATCTTATGAATAGAGTTTTCAAACCTTATCTAGATATGTTTGTTATCGTCTTCATTGATGATATACTAATCTATTCAAGGAATGAATAAGATCATGCTAGTCACCTCAGAATAGTCCTTCAAACTTTGAAAGATAAGGAGTTTTATGCTAAGTTCTCAAAATGTGAGTTTCGGCTTAAGTCTGTGGCACTCTTGGGCCAAAAAGTTCCCGACGATAGGATTAGCGTTAATACCCAAAAGATAGAAGCAGTTCAGAGTTGGCCTAGACCCACGTCTCAAACTAATATAAGGAGTTTCTTGGGTTGGCTGGATATAGAAGGTTTGTTGAGGGGTTTTCATCTATCTCATCTCCTTGACAAAGCTGACTTAGAAGATAGTCAAGTTTCAATGGTCTGAAGCTTGTGAGAAAAGCTTTCAGGAATTGAAAAAGAGGTTGACTACTGCCCCACCTTTTACTTTGCTAGAAAGTACTCAAGGATTTGCGTGTACTGTGACGCATCTATAGATTGTTTGGGTTGTATTCTAATGCAGAAGGGAAAGATTATAGCTTACGCCTCCAGACAGTTAAAAGTTCATGAGAAGAATTATCTAAACAATGACTTACAATAGGCTATTATAGCATTTGATTTAAAGATATAGCGTCACTACTTGTATGGTGTTCATGTTGATATATTCACTTATCACAAGAGCTTATAATATGTGTGTTGGAATTCTGACCCCCAAATTCGCCTTAGGAAGAGGTTTATTCTATATGTTCCTTTGCAGAATTACAGCAATTACGTTTTGTGAAGCAAATAAAATAATGACACAATATTTTATCGCGGAAAACCCCAACTTACAAGGGTAAAAACCACGACCTACACCTCTGTAGGATTTAACTCCACTTTATTATTTATAACCTTCACACAATACAACGATTACAAAGCTATGTAACCTAAGGAATTATAAATTCTAATCCCTAGAGGAATTATAAACTCTAATTCCTAGCTAAGAAATTATAAACTCTAATTTCTAGCTACCCAAAGACACAAAAAACCCTGGTTTTATATCTTCTAATGTTCTTCAAGTTCTACAACTTGTCGAACAAGTTCTACTCACAAAACTCTGATTGTAAACAAGACTCTTGAATACAATCTTACAATTTTTCCTCACAAATTGCAACACTCCCAATAAATCTCAAACCTCATGATTGTGTTTTGATCTTCTCTCTATGTAAGTGCGCAATTTTTTCTGATGCAAATAGCTCCCTATTTATAGATCAGAACTTCACCAACTCCTTGTATAATTCAACTTGTATTTGACTTCTACAAATCCTTGTTGACTTCTACTTGGACTCCTTTTCTACATAATTTCCTTAAATAAATAAGAAAGCACAATTTCCTTAAATAAATAAGAAAACACAATTTCCTTAAATAGGTTTCCTTAAATAGGAATTAGTTTTCCTTCTTTCACTTGGATTTGAACTCCTTTATAAAAGAAAACTTTTTGTACTGGTTGCTTGCCGAAAAAACAATAATTTCACAGCTTTATAACTTCTAATTCACGTGGTTGATGTTCTCCTTATCCAAGTCGGATTCGTTCTGTAAGGAACACGTCTGCACAACCTGTTTCTTTCATCTGTTCCTGCATTTGTCAATTATCAAAATCTCTGCATTTGTCAATTATCAAAATCTTTCTCATTCTAACAAATTCCCCCTTTTTGATGATGACAATTATACATTTCGAACTCAGCAAACAAGACACACATCTTCCTTCTTTTGCCATGTTACTATTACAACTCCTTAACTTTGCCATACTTCAAAACAACGACACTTTAACAAATTCCCCCTTTTTGACTATGGCAAATTTATCTGCTTGCATTGAATAGGTACACACAACTCATATGCAGCTGCTTCCCCCTTTTGACATTAGGCAAATTCAATACTCATGGTCACTGGGGCTATCACTTACACAAACACTTAGAAATCAAGAACTCAATTAGTTATAGCAAAGCATTTGCACAAACATAGGATATAGACATTAACTTAAAACTCAAACCCAACATTAGCATTAATCAAAAGCATATACACCACAACTATAATCAAAATTAAAGATAGAATCAAGCACTTGTGATGTTAAAAAGATTGGGAAGTCAAAGTTAAGAATGGCTAGGTAAAATCAAAAGATCGGGCTTGAGAGGGTAAAAGTCATTTTTCAGCAGCAAAACATATCTTTTGGATTAGCAAAAATAGCAGCCTTCTCAATTTCAAAGGTCGCCTTGGCCTATGCAAGCTCATTTTTTTTATCACTTTTAAGGAACTTGTTCGATCTACCCTCTACAGAAACAATAGTTCACTCATCTTTAATTTCGATAGAGACAGTAAGAGGAACACATTTTCTTTAACATCATTTGTAGAGGAACATGTTCTCTCAATCTGTTCCCTGGACGTGGTACTATTAGGTGCGGCACCAACTATATATATATATATTTTTTTGATATCAATCTGAAATTTCAGTTTATATAGTTCCCAATAGAAGAACTAGGTTCCACAGATGTGTCTCCCATCGATTCCCCCTCACTAGATGCACCAAAGTTGAGCCTAACAAGTGAACTTTGTTCAAGTGTAGGGTCTCCAAAATATTCCCCCTCACAATGTAAATCCTCCAAGACTTTACTCAATACAAAAGATTCCCCCTAAGAACCAGCACACTCTACTTTCTTAATCTATATTTATAAGGTAGCAAAGTAGAGGTTTCCTCCATCAAATTCATCTCAACCATAGACCATCACATTGGGATAAGGCTTTTTAAGAAGATATTTATTTTGGTATTATTTAGGGCATGAATATCTTTTGGGACAAGTGGAAGAAATAGGTTCAAGTGTATTGACTTTATATTTAATCATGAATAATTGTAGTGCACATACCTTAGATATATGGATAATGCTGAATTTTGCTTCAATTTTACTAAGCCTCTCTCCCGTGCTAGATGCAACTACAACGTTATAGTGCATGAGTAGCATGACCTTAATCATCCCCAAGTTCCAAATTTTTCCTTTTGAAAGTGTTTTCCTTGGCTGATCATATTTTTGATTGATTGATCATCTAAGAGCACATAACTGTTACATACTGCATAGGTTGGACCTGTTCCTTTCACATGCTTCTTTTTTTTTTTTTTTCAGTCAATGTTATTCATCCATTCCTTTTTTTTTTCAGTCAATTTTATTCATCCATTTTTTTTTCTCAAGTGAGAGGAATTTTTTTTCTAGTTACAATCATGTATCTGAAACAACATGTTCAATTGGTGAATGTTGTCTGCTTTCTCTCACTTTTTCTGTAAATTCAAAGGTTAGATTTAGGAACCCAGACTAGCTTGGGTCATTTGTATTGATAAAAAGGATGAATAAGATCTTTATAAGCCCACTTGGGCAGATTATTTTTCCTTTAAGTATACCTGTTCCTTTGAACAGTTTTATAAGTTCCTCTTGCATTATTTTCTGCACTAGCTTTGTGTTTAGGAAAATATTGTTTAGAGTGACCTGATATACCACAAATAATACAAAACATAGGATTCTCATTTAAGGGTTGTTCATACCCTATTCCAGTTTTAATGTTCCTATTATTCTTACCTATATGGGTTACTATCATGGAGGATTTTGTCCACTTATTTGCTCTTTCCAGATCACTTCTCATCCTAGTTAATTCAAGATTTATTCTCCTAGAGTTTTCCTTTTCTAGTTTTAAGTTATTTTTGAGTTTTTCGACCTCAAGTTTTTGGTCGAGCAGTTCACCCTCTTTTTCTTTACCAAGAACTTTTAGTTTTAGATTCTCACTTCTTAGTTCCAGATTGTGAGATTCAAGTTGCTTGAATTTTCCTTGAAGGTCATGTTTGTTCTTATTAAGATCAATGTGCTCAAACTTTAGGCTAGACAAGGAAGAAAGTAGTTCGCTCTTGGTGTTAACAAGTTCTTGAATTGTGTCTATGGAAGCAAGCAATAGGAATGAAAGTTTTTTCTTAGAGAACTTTACTAGTTTATCTTTTAGGTTAAGAAGATTTACCTCAGTTTCTTCAGAGTCTGAATCAGGTTCAGCATCTGATTCTTCTATCGCCGTCAAAGCAATGTCCTCATCATCTTCTTCATACATGTCCAATGAACCTGTTCCCCAAGCTGCATACATTGCTTGTTCTTTTTCTTTGTTTTTCTTTTTGTCGAGAAGTTCTTTCTTCTCTTTTTCGGCTCTTTCCTTTTTCCATTCTACTTCCCACATAGGACAATCCTTGATCTGATGATCTATTTTACCACATTTGAAACAACCTCCGTCTTGTGGTCTCTCAAGATTTCTTTCTTTTTGGGGTGGTGATTTCTTGCTAGCGTTTAATCCCCTTTTTAAGAGTTTCTTGAAGTTCTTACTTATCAGCGCAAGATCATCATCATCTATGTCAGATTCATCACTTTCAGTTGCTTTAAATCCAAGATTTTTCTCTTTGTTTCCTTGACCTCTTTTGTCAACATTCATCTCATAAGTTTTGAGATTTCCTACTAATTCATCCAAAGTCATATTGGTTAGATCCTTGGCTTCTCTGATTGCAGTAACTTTTATTTCCCATGATCTAGGCAGAGTCCGTAGTACTTTGTCTACCTATTCCTCAGTGGTGTATACTTTGCCCAAGGATATTAACTCGTTTACAACAGTGGTAAATCTGGTGATCATATCTTGAAGTGATTCTCTGGATTTCATCTTGAAGGCCTCATATTCAGAACAAAGTCTGGCAATTCAGAATTTACGAACTTGAGTTGTACCTTCATGAGCATTTTTTAAAGTGTCTCATATTTGTTTTGCAGAGGTACAACTATAGATGCGGTTAAACTCATCAGGTCCTAATCCACATACAAGAATGCACTTAGCTTTTGCATTCTTTCCTAACATCTTGTAATCGGCTTCCCCGTATTTATCTGTAGGTTTAGGTACCTTATTCCCTTCACTATCAGTAATAGTAGGAATTAATGGTCCATTAGTAATTCTAACCCATAGTTCGTAATCTTCATCTTGAATGAAGTCTTCCATTCTTGTCTTCCACCAAGAGTAGTATTCTTCATTAAATAATGGTGGTCTGTTGATGTGTTGCCCTTGACCATGCCCAAGAGGAGGTGCAGAATTCATTATGATCTTATCTTGAGTTGTTAGACTCTTCAAAGATAACCCACTCTGATACCAATTGTTGGAATTCTGACCCCAAAATTCGCCTTAGGAACAGGTTTATTCTATATATTCCTTTGCAAAATTACAGCAGTTACGTTTTGTGAAGCAAATAAAATAATGACACAATATTTTATCGCGGAAAACCCCAACTTACAAGGGTAAAAACCACGACCTACACCTCTGTAGGATTTAACTCCACTTTATTATTTATAACCTTCACACAATACAACGATTACAAAGCTATGTAACCTAAGGAATTATAAATTCTAATCCCTAGAGGAATTATAAACTCTAATTCCTAGCTAAGAAATTATAAACTCTAATTTCTAGCTACCCAAAGACACAAAAAAACCCGATTTTATATCTTCTAGGGTTCTTCAAGTTCTACAACTTGTCGAACAAGTTCTACTCACAAAACTCTAATTGTAAACAAGACTCTTAAATACAATCTTACAATTTTTCCTCACAAATTGCAACACTCCCAATAAATCTCAAACCTCATGATTGTGTTTTGATCTTCTCTCTATGTAAGTGCGCAATTTTTTCTGATGCAAATAGCTCCCTATTTATAGATCAGAACTTCACCAACTCCTTGTATAATTCAACTTGTATTTGCCTTCTACAAATCCTTGTTGACTTCTACTTGGACTCCTTTTCTACATAATTTCCTTAAATAAATAAGAAAGCACAATTTCCTTAAATAAATAAGAAAACACAATTTCCTTAAATAGGTTTCCCTAAATAGGAATTAGTTTTCCTTCTTTCACTTGGATTTGAACTCCTTTATAAAAGAAAACTTTTTGTACTGGTTGCTTGCCGAAAAAATAATAATTTCACAGCTTTATAACTTCTAATTCACGTGGTTGATGTTCTCCTTATCCAAGTTTGATTCATTCTGTAAGGAACACGTCTGCACAACCTGTTTCTTTCATCTGTTCCTGCATTTGTCAATTATCAAAATCTTTCTCATTCTAACAATCTGTTCACCCAGAAAGAGCTCAATCTCAGATAGGTGGTTAGAATTACTCAAGGATTATGACATGAGTATTCTTTACCACCCAGGTAAGGCTAATGTGGTTGCTGATACTTTAAGCAAGTTATCTATTGGGAGTACAACCCATGTTGAGGAAGAAAAGAGGGAGTTAGCCAAAGATATGCACAGACTTGCATGTCTGGGAGTCAGACTTATGGACTCCTCAGAAGGAGGACTAGTGGTAACAAACGAGGCTGAATCATCACTACTATCACAGATGAAAGAAAAACAAGACGAAGACCCCATTTTGTTTGATTTGAAGGCAAATGTTCATAAGAAAAGAGTATTAGCTTTCGTACAAGGGGGAGATAGTGTTTTGAAGTACCAGGGTTGGTTAGGCGTACCAATGGTGAATGGTCAACAAGATAGAATCATGAAGGAAGCACATACATCCAGATATTCCATCCATCCGGGTTCCACAAAGATGTACCGTGATTCGAGAGAGGTATATTGGTAGAATGGTATAAAAAAAGGTAATGCTAAATTTGTTGCCAAGTGTCCGAATTGCTAGCAAGTGAAAGTGAACATAAAAGGCCTTGTGGTTTGTCCCAAAACATCAAACTTCTAAAATGGAAGTGGGAGATGATTAACATGGATTCAATCACAGGCTTGCCTGGCAAGCAGCATGATTACATTTGGGTGATTGTCGGTAGAATGACAAAATCAGCCCACTTTTTGTCGGTAAAGACTACTCTTTCGGCAGAGGATTATGCAAAGTATGCATTCACGAGGTGTTGAGACTTTATAGAGTCTCATTTTTGAATATTTCAGAATGAGGTGCACAATTTACTGCACAGTTCTGGAAATCTTTTCAGAAAGGTTTGGGTTCAAAGGTGAACTTAAGTACTGTCTTTCATCCTCACACTGACGGGCAAGTATTGAGTACTATCCAGAACTTAGAAGATATGTTGAGGGATTGTTGGGATGATCACCTACCTCAAATTGGGTTTGCTTCCAACAACAATTATTATTCGAGCATCCAAATGGCTCCACACGAAGCTCTTTATGGGAGAAGATACATATCTCCTATTGGGTGATTCGAAGTTAGTGAAGCAGGATAGATAAGACCAGATCCAGTCACCAAGATATGGAGAAGGTTAAGGTGATTCAAGGGAGATTGGAAATGGCACAGAGTTGTCAAAAATCCTACACAGATGTTAGGAGAAGGCTGTTGGAGTTTGAAGTTGATGATTGGGTATACTTGAAGGTTTCACCCATGAAGGGTGTTATGAGGTTTGTAAGAAGGGGTAACTTAGTCCCCGGTATATTGAACCTTATCGCATAGCCAAAACTATTGGAAATGTAGCTTATGAGTTAGAGCTACCATAAGAGTTAACAGTAGTTCATCCGATATTTCACATCTCTATGTTAAAAAAGTTCGTGGGTGATCCTTCATTGATTGTACCAACTGAAAATATTCGGATTGACGATAGCTTATCCTATGAGGAGATTCCGATTTAGATTTTAGATCGCCAAGTTCGCAAGTTGAGAACAAAGGAGGTCACATTAGTTAAGATCCTATGGAGGAACCAATTTGTTGAATAAGCTACTTGGGAATAAAAAGAGGATATGAAGAAAATATATCGACATCTCCGGAGTCACATCAGCTTGTACTTTTCCTTCCACATGATTGGAGCTATGTCATTTATGATTTTTGTTATGCCTTGTACTCTTCGTAGTTCTTGTACCTATTTAGACTAGATCCTTGGCGAAGTTGATTACTTTACAAGTCTTAAAGTTGAGTCATTTGAAACTCTTATTTTATGAACATTACATGAATTCCTCAATTCATCCGTCTTCTTAATTTTCCACATTTTAAAAATGTGTGGGATTTGAGGATTTCCCTACTTAGGTGTTAGAGTAGGTGCCCGCACAACCCGGTGGGTGATCAGTAACAATATCAAAGACACAACTTTCATGCAAGTGTCGACGATTGTACCATAGTACACTAACCCAACCAAGAGTTGTGGTTGTTTCCGCGGGGAGTGGTTGTGAGAGTTAATAGAAAAGTAAAATAAGTTCTAACTAGTCATAGATAAAGTCATTATCGACTAAAACATATTAATTCAAAGGGGTGATACAAGCGTCAGTTATCCATGGTTTTTTTTCTTGTCACAAGTAGAAAGTAAAACCAAAGAAATTAACAAGGAGTTCTAAATCAAGGATAGGGGGAATTCTTGGGATGTGATAGGAATACGGGATAAATGAGATTATTGGGTATATGCTTTTGATAAAAAAATCATAGAGTAATTGCAACTATGCTAGACCTTAAGGGGGATAAGATCTCTCTCGAGAAATTTACCCCGTTTCAAATGGGTTTCGATCGGACACCCACTTGCCGCATGAAGAAAAACCTCTGCCTTAACCCACTTACTCTCTTGAGCTGACAGTTTGGTGTGAGACTAGGGTTCACTCTCTCGATCTGAACCTCATGTCGACACATCCTACCGACCATCAATTTATTAGTCTTAGTTTCTCGACCTCTTTCTCTAATCAAACCGGAAATATATATATGAGATTATATTTGCAACTACAATCTCATTAGATTCATCAACAACTACTAAAATAAATCACAATTCAACTATGAATAAACTATCAGCAAACCAGACGCAACAACTAATTTAACCCATATTCACAAAATTAAACCAAAAAAATTGGGGTTTTAGCTTGACATGAAAAAGAGAGAAATTTATACCAAAATAATTTGGCATTCAAATGGGTATGAAGATTTAAGTCTTGTTACAAGCCAAGAATGAAGAATCCAAGACACCCAAGTCCAAATCCTTGGAGATTAAACCCTTTGAGTCTTCAAGTTCTTCTCTAAAAACCCTATCAAACTTAGAGCCAAAAATTGATAACAATATGATACAAATTGATATAAGTATTATAATTCTCGTTACTAAGCTAAAACACTTTATAGTTTTCACAAAATAGTGCCACACCGGATCACTTGGCGCTGTTAGTCGGAATAGCCGATCATGTAAGCAATTTTCCCTTTAGCAACTTCATCGTCGTCTTGTTCTTAGTCCAAGCATCTTCGCATTCTATATCATTGGGTGATAAGGTACTTCTTCCTAAAACTGCTCGGCGATGCGCGAATTGCTCTTTTTCACCGCCAATTTGATCCTTTCCTTCAAGGCTCAGCACAAAGAATAAAAGGCAATTTTTAGATCCATCACTGATTTGCCAAGTGGACTCGGCGATCCTCAGACCTTTATTTCTTCATTCTTTTCATCATTTTTTCTCCTTTTTGCCAAGTAGTGTCCATTCTTTGTCTCAAACTCAAATACCTGAAACTCAAGGTTATTCATCATCAAAATATAACACTAAATGAGTCTAATATATGGACTTATCAGTGGATTGGGTCGTAAAAATTGGGTATCAGAGACCAGGTTACGGGTCTTCCCGTGTTAGAGAAAATTGTGGACTAAGCTCTGTTGAATTTGTTAGTTGACATCCACGTCTAATTTTTTGGATTCTTGGAAGCATTTTTGGAAGTTCTTCCACGTTTTCTCTTCTTTTGTGTGCTTTGTCGCTTGTAGTATGAGTTGAGTCCAATTGGTATGCTCCAATTTCAATTGGTATCTCAACCAAGGAAATCAAACGTCGTAGTCGCGACTGATGGGACCCAAGCAAGGTAAATTGGAACCGAGAAAGTTCCAATTTGTCTCTAGCCTTAGAGGTTGTAGAAAGACATGGATGACCCGGCTGTAGAAAGCTAACTAATTTTTGGACTTGTCTGTGAGTTGTAACTTGAAAGTTAGAATGTGTGCTTCTTATTGTCGGAATTAACTATCTATGTGAAGAATGTGTTTTCTTGAATGTTATATTATGATTATGTGCACAATAAGTGCTTGTCTGAACCTTCATGTAGCAACATGATAGACAAAGTATTTGAAACTGTGCCAGTAGTGAATGCTTAAGTTTCATAAACCTGTTATTGGAAGGAAAAGTCATGACTAAGTTCGGTGCAAGGGTCGAGATAACCTATGATGTGGTTCGTAAAACAAAATCTGGACGTATCTTGCGATTAACTATGACTGTGTAAAGTTCTGGGCATATTCGGGGGATGTGCAGGGTTATGTTGTAGAATTAATGGGAGTAGGTTCTGGAGTATGACCCGAGCGAATTACTCGGCATAAATATTGACCCTCCTAGTAAAAGAAGTTGCCCTAAATTCCTTGTTATAGCATGTTGATCAGTGGGATAATTTTAGAAAAACAAGTAAAGTTCTAGAAAAAATCATTCTTTAGGTTCCATTCTCGTCAGGACCCTGATGTGATGCCAAAATACATATTTTTTTATCATTATTTACCTCACATTTATTATTTATATTTGGCTGTTTTGAGCATAAATTTTATGAATTGTGCTAAATTGTGTATTTTATTTGTAGGATTAATTTGGTGGAAAATGAAGAAGTTTGGAGCTAAAACGAATTAAAGATGGAAGGTTAAAGAAGGAAATAAAGCAGGCAACTTAATGGATTAAAGTGAATAAAATAATATATATATATATATATATATATATATATATATGGAAAGCGGCTGCACTAAATTGATGGAAAGAGTTTTCTTTGCCACGTGTCAACATCTTAAAGGTCACTTAATTTGGATGTGGCGGCATCATTCAAGACGCAGAATTAATTTACGGAAATCAATTCCTTCCGGATTTTGATTTCCTAATATTTCTTGAACTCAATTATTTTATTTAGGGTTTTATATCTATAAATAGGGCATGAATAATTATATTTTGAGGAGACCAAGAACCAAGATACAAGACATAATATAAATTTTCTTCTAGCTTTGAAGCATTGTAAGAGCCGTCGTGGAGGCCGGAGAATTGTGGTTTATTGTTTCTTCTCCTTTATTATTTATTTGTATTCGTGATTAATAAAAACATAGTGTAGCTATTGTTTTTAACTTTTTATGATTAACACAAACATATTTATTTTAATAAATTTTGATTGTGTTTTTGAGATAATGAGTAGCTAAGCTCCACAACTAGGTTTGTGGGAACCATGAGCGATTAACAAAATATGAATAGTAATTAAGCAATTCTCAAATAGGTTATTGCATGTATTGATAATTCTTTTGCTTAGAAGTCTTTTTAACGAGTGCACGCGTTAGAACTCCCGTTGTTGCTACTTGCCGGACCAAGGAGGTAGTTAATAAGAAAAGAATTATCAACATAGATTTAGTGGGATAATATCTAATAGGCTAGTGTCGATTGGTGCGAAGTAATAACTAAGCCATACATCGATTATGATGCTTAATATGAAGTAAATGTAAGGGTTAGTAAATTATACACACGTAGCCGGACCAAGGTACGGGGTGAAATTCTCTAGATGCCGGACCAAGGATTTAGAGATACATAACTTATCACTTTGCATGCATAACACTAAGGAAGAATTGCTATTACTAGGATTACCGCGTTATGAGATTATGGGGAACACATTCCTAGTTATTTTTATTAATTTGGATATAAATAAATACTTAGTTCAAAGCTATTTTTTTATTGTTTTTTTTTTCAATTTAAAACCCCTCATTTTTATATAACGACTATCAAGTTAAATATTTGCTATTGATAATATTCTTCCACATTCTCTGTGGGATCGACCCCGACTCATAGTTGGGTAATTATATTGCATACAATCGTTTATATTTCTTTTCAAGAAGTATATTTGAACGTTATCAAGAATGGCGCAGCTGCCGGGGAATATGACTTAGAAATTGTCTTTAGTATTTATTTTAACTTGTAGGTTTTTTTTGTTTTTTTTTTGTTTCTTAGGATCTGTTGTAATTTTTTTTTTTTATTATTATCATCGAGTCATCTGAGCCTATAGAAGAGTGTATGGAGAAGGAAAATTGTGTCTATATTCTTGAATTTATTGTTCCAACATCGAAAATTTACAATCCTCACTTAGGATCCAAGAAGTGCATAATGCGATTTGGGACCTTTCTTCTTATACCACCACCCCTTGAGCGTGAAAGGAAAAATTAATTCAAAATTGGGGTTGTAATTCAACTCTTCAAAGTGGAAGGAAAAATTGTAAAATTGATAGTGCCGTGCCGCGACGTTAAATTAAGCGCTTATTGGGAGGCAACCCAATTAGTAATATAACTTTTTTTTGTTATTGTTTTTTATTTTATTTTATTAGTATCACTTTTTTCTTATCTTGTTTTTGCAGATTAGGGGAAGTCTGAGTACCCAACAAAAAAAAAATGAGCATGTTTGAGCTTAAGTGTGGGTTAACGACCCTTGATATAAATTTAGAGAACGTGCTACTAGCTAGGCTTAAAGGCCTCAGGGAGTTTTCCTAAATATTTTATTTAATGCTTTGGGGACATAGCATCTTTTTAAGTGTGGGGTGGAGGAATAAATTCCTAGTTTTTACTGTTTTATTGAGTTTTTTTAGGATGGGTTCCTTGGCATTTGTTTTCGGTTCTTTTCCTGAGGATAGTCCCTTTGAACCGAGTGTCTTTTGTTTATTTATTTTAGGAATAATTTTTTTTAATTATTATTTTTGGAGATAAAAGAAAAGACCCTTTTGAATTATATGATACTTACTATTTGGACCTAATTTTAAGTAGTGCTTTCTTGTGAATGCTTGATTATTAGTGAAATTGCAAACCTTTTGACATCTAGGTTCATGGTTGTGACTTTGTATATAGTTTATTTATTTTGTAGTTTGTTATGATCCTATCTCTGTTAGAAGTAGAATTGATCCATCTTGATTGATACTTGTGCCATGTGTGGTGAGAATTCCATGTTTTGCATCTTAGTCTAGAACTTGCCTTGCATGTTATCGAAGCGAAATAAAAAAGTGTTGCCTTGTTTAGGAGATGATAATAGGCTCTCTTTGATTTGTCTTATAAATTTTAGCCTTTTCAGATATTTTATCACTAGTTAGCCCTTTTGAGCTTGTAGCCTTTTGTTGGTAGCCATATTTTGCCCTTGACTATTTTGTTGAATCCCTAGTTTTTGCACCTTGCTTCCTTGAGAATCATAGCATAAACTTATTTTATTTATCAATTCTGAGAAAAAGGGATGAATGAGTGAAAATGTAATTAATGATAGCTACAAAGTTCTTAAAAGCCCTCTTTGAAAAAATGTGACATGAAAAGAAAAAGATTGGAATGTGACATAAAAAAAAAAGTTACCTTGATGATGGCCCTGGTCCTTCCAAGGACATCGTGCACCTTAACGCAAGTTGAGGGTGGCTATTATGAAAGAAAAAAAAAGAAATTAAACATCCTTGAGATGATAAAAATTACGTGTGATATAATTGTTGAAGAGAGGGCTGAAATTAAATAGAAGAAAATATGAGTGATGAAGTCTAAAATTGCAAAGTGCTTAAGGAAGTGGAAGTCACTATTATATAGTTTTCCTACCTATCCCCTTGCCTACATTAGAACCCGTTAAAGTCCTATTTGATTCTATTCAAGCATGTTTAATTAGTAGAGATGGACATAATGGGCAAGCATAAGGTTCTTTGTGCATACATGTGAATTTTATTTGTGAGTGTGAGAGCTGTTCTTGATATGAAGTCCTTAATTTTTATTCAATATTTTGAATTGAGTGTGTGGACTATTTTTTTTTGTGTGTGAGGGCACTTGTTTCATGATAGATAGGTGATGTTATTAACTTTTTTTGATGATAGTAGGTGAGAAAGCTTAAACTTGATGAGTTCCAAATCCTTCCTTGGAGTTAGGAGGTTAGAGGTTTGTTCTTTATTTGAATGTCTTCCATAATGATTGAGAAGTCTACTTGATATTTTGAAATTGACATATGGCCTAATAGTTTGTATTAATCAAAGTGATGACATTGCTAGTATGATTTTAAAGATGAACTTTAATGTTTGCTCGAGGACGAGCAAAAGTTTTAAGTGTGGGGTGTTGATGTGAGGCCAAAATACATATTTTTTATCATTATTTACCTCACATTTATTATTTATATTTATCCATTTTGAGCATAAATTTTATGAATTGTGCTAAATTGCGTATTTTATTTGTAGGATTAATTTGGTGGAAAAATGAAGAAGTTTGGAGCTAAAACGAATTAAAGATGGAAGGTTAAAGAAGGAAATCAAGCAGGCAGCTTAATGGATTAAAGTGAATTATGGAAAGTGGCTGCACTATATTGATGGAAAGAGTTTTCTTTGCCACGTGTCAGCATCTTAAAGGTCACTTAATTTGGATGTGGCGGCATCATTCAAGACGCATAATTAATTTACGAAAATCAATTCCTTCCGGGTTTTGATTTCCTAATATTTCTTGAACTCAATTATTTTATTTAGGGTTTTTATATCTATAAATAGGGCATGAAAAATTATATTTTGAGGAGGCCAAGAACCAAGATACAAGACATAATACAATTTTTCTTCTAGCTTTGGAGCTATGTAAGAGCCGCCGTGGAGGCCGAAGAATTGTGATTTATTCTTTCTTCTCCTTTATTATTTATTTGTATTCGTGATTAATAAAAAGATAGTTTAGCTATTGTTTTAACTTTTTATGATTAACACAAACATATTTATTTTAATAAATTTTGATTGTGTTTTTGAGATAATGAGTAGCTAAGCTCCACAACTAGGTTTGTGGGAACCATGAGCGATTAACAAAATATGAATAGTAATTAAGCAATTCTCAAATAGGTTATTGCATGTATTGATAATTCTTTTGCTTAGAAGTCTTTTTAACGAGTGCACGCGTTAGAACTCGCCTTGTTGCTACTTGCCGGACCAAGGAAGTAGTTAATAAGAAAAGAATTATCAACATAGATTTAGTGGGATACTATATAATAGGCTAGTGTCGATTGGTGCGAAGTAATAACTAAGTCATACATCGATTGTGATGCTTAATATGAAGTAAATGTAAGGGTTAGTAAATTATACACACGTAGCCAGACCAAGGTACGGGGTGAAATTTTCTAGATGCCGGACAAGGATTTAGAGATACATAAGGTATCACCTTGCATGCATAACACTAAGGAATAATTGCTATTACTAGGATTACCGCGTTATGAGCTTATGGGGAACACATTTCTAGTTATTTTTATTAATTTGTATATACAAAAATACTTAGTTCAAAGCTTTTTTTTTTTTTTTAATTTACAACCCCCCACTTTTATATAACGACTATCAAGTTAAATATTTGCTATTGATAATATTCTTCCATATTCTCTTTGGGTAAATATATTGCATACGATTGTTTATATTTCTTTTCAAGAAGTATATTTGAACGTTATCAGACCCCTAGGGCAGGATTAGTACTGACAGGGCAGGGCCGCCAGGGCAAAATTTCCCCTGCCAGAGCGGTATAAGGCTAGACAGAATCTTAGCCTTTTCTCCCCTGTATTCCCTAGTCACACATATGGACCCCAATCATATTCAGGTTAATCCCTACCATTCAAATCAATACTCAGCAATAGAAACAGGAAGATATAAATCTTAGCATTAATCGTTAGCAGTGATAAACAAAAAAACTTGCATCCATGTTCTTATAAAACATAAAAGAAAAATGAAAAGATAAAATAGCGTGTTGTTATTTACATGCCCAAAGAGGGGAGAAAAACTAAATCAGGATCCCTGGGACTGGGAGGTATCATCATCGGAGTTGAGGTCCTTCAGGAGTACTAGGCTATTCATGGTGTAAGATCCCGAAAATGACTTAGGTGAACTAGAGACTAACATGTTGGTCATGATGGTCTAAGGTAATAAATTGGTATATAATGTGGTATTGAGGCAGTGTCTAAGAGTTTAGGTGATTTGGAAGTGAAATGTCAAAAGACGACTAAGTCACCTATGTGCCTCATATGTTGTTCTATGTTTTTATGTGTGATTCATGAGGTTATAAGGTCCTTAAATGATTTATTAATGTGTATATAGGCAGTGTGTCAAGTTTCGTGAAGTTTGGAGGTCAAACGTCCAAGAACATCCATGACGTTCGAAAATTTTACCTTAAAATGACCTTGTGTGTCAATGCATGTATCATTGAGTTTTACGTGTTCGTTTTGGATGAAATTAATGTGAGAGGTGATAAACTCATGTACAAGCATGTTTGGGTTTGAAACATCCGGTAAAACATCCCCAAGGACCATCTAAGGGTCCTTGAGTAAGGACCCATGATTGGTGGCCAAGACTGTCCAAGACAGCTCACCTACATATGGCAATCGACGCCCAGTAGGTCAATCGACGCCACATAGGTGAGGTATCGTCGATTGGTACTTAGTCGTGGGAGAGGATAGGCAAAATATCAGCCTCAGTCCCAGACCACGGACCAACAGGACAGTCCGTTAGTCAAGGGACGCGCCGTCAATGGTCCTCCGTCTGTGAGGACTGTCTCCTGCGTGCAGTCACTGTAAGTTGAGGGGTGAAATTGTAAATTCACCCCATGTCCAAATAAGAGAAAGGGAGATTCCTTAAGGGTCTTTTTGGGTATTTTAAATATGTTTATAAGCCTAAAACGCTTAGAAGATTTCATTCTTCAAAAATCAAAACCCAAATTCCCTCGAACTCCATTGGAGCCAAAACTCAAGGAAGGGATTGGATTGGAGAAGTGAGTGGAAATTCTTAATCAAATTAAATAACTAGATTCATTGAGGTATGATTTTTTATCCTTGAAACTCTATTTATCAAGGATCCCAACATTCAAAGATGTTTTCTAAAGTTTTCAAAGATAAATTGTCCAATTTCATGATCTATGCATGAGTTCTTCCATTAAAGCTTTTTAAGCACTGAATATTGATTGAATTGTTATTAAATTGATGATTTTAACTCAATTAACCTATGAACCCATATAATTTATGAACCCTAATTTTTGACTACTTTATGAGTTACTTAATATTGACTTGATGTTTATGAATACTAGTGTAGTTTTCTATGGGCTATCTAATGATGTAAGAATTGTATTCAATGATGTATATATTCTATTAAATTGATAAATCTATGTTTAATTAACCTATTTTCATTGAGTATAATAGTTTTTATATTGGATTGATGTTCATGGCCATTGGTAAGGGCCTTATGGTATTGAATTGGATGATTTAGCATTGGATTTAGGTGTTGAGGATAGAGTGGTGGTACGCTTCCCTAATTCCCTTTATTTTATGATAATTAGACTTCAATTATGTTGTGATTGGTATGTTCCACTTATGGTGGCGGTGTTATGTGCTTTACTTGCATTTGATGTGGCCTTGTCGGCGTTACTTTATGTATTATGATGATTATGACCTTGTCGGCAACTACTTGAAATATTATGATGATTTGTGTAGTTGATTATGTGAAGTATGATAATATCTACCTACATGATAAGTAATATGAAAGTATATGTGTTCTTTTATTGATGCTAAGTAGATGATCATGTTAGACTATGACTATGGCTTTGTGTGTATAGCCTTAGGGTTGATGCTTGGTTATTCCTACTTTACTATATTAGTCTATGATGGTCATATTGATGATGATATGATAGTGTATATTATGACTTAAGGAGGATATGGTTATTTCTATGTGCTTCTAGAATGACATGTAATATGTCTTAAGGTGAAGTATGTTGTGTCTTGTCTTGGTTGACATGTGTTCCTTACTTGATGCATGTATGAATGTGAATATGAGATGTCTTGACTTAGGATGCTAAAGCCTCTTATTCTTGTATGTATGAATGACATGAGACCTTAAATGACGTTAAGAGGGTCCTTATTGTGAAACCTTGAACCTAGTGGTATGGTTATGAATGTTGAAGTCGAAAGCCGTAATGGTATCTTTCAAGTAAAGGAATGATAGACTTAAGGTTGGTTTTCTGGAAGAGCATCATATCAATCCTTAGGAAAGTCATTATAAGCTTCTTGTTGCCATTGTAAGGTAGTCCTAGTGGACCTCTTTGGTAAGGTAAATGTGATTGGGTTATGAACTTGATATGGAACCCCTTTATATGAACCTTAAGTGTAAATTACTCTATGAGAACAAAGGCTAGCACTGAGTGAGTATGGTAAGGGCTGTAGTTCTAGTTAAATAATGAGACTAGATTACAAAGCATGCCCTTAATATTCCTTAACATTGTGCCTACATGTGATGTCTCTAAGTTCTACCATTGGCAAGTGGAACACCCTCATTGGAGTAGGTTAGAACTCTGAATTCCATGTCTTGCTATCATGGTCTATGTCGGTTATTGCCTATTCTCATTATATGGAATACCTACTAGCATTAGAGAAGTTCTATAAAATTTAGGTGGTGGTATGGGATGCTATCTAGACATTGCACAATAGTCTTTGAAGGTGTTGGTTAGAGTCCCTAGGTCTTGTCCAAGACCATTACGTGAATGTCCTTTATATGATGAATGTCTCCTAAATGAACTAATGCATATAATGACTTAAGTAAGAAAGTATGTTAAATGAATAAGTACTTATCTAGAGTAGTTAAGGGTAGTCTAGTTAAGGTGTGAAGGGGGCATAGTAATGATCATTTCGTATCTTACCTAGATAAGTCTTAAGGATGACTCTAGTTAGGGAAGATGATTGATTATGTAGACATGATCTATACTTAGGTAGTCTTAAGGATTACTTAGGTAATCTTGAAGAGGTCAATCATGGACGTTATCTTCTTGATTTACTTAAGTAAGTTTTTTGATAGCTTTTGGAAAGCAAATGTCATATTATATATGTGTTGATGTATTAAGTGAGAATGATTCTATCCTAGGTAGTCAATAGGATCTCTTAAGTGTGTGCCTAAGGGATTGTATGGGCGGTCGCTTCACAACTTACTCAAGTGAGACTTAAAATCACATTTGGTAGAGAAAATCTCATGTTCATATGTTTGATGTCTTGTAAGAATGTATGTGTCTTATTATAAGTAGTCTTGAAGATCATTTCGGCATGCTTAGAGAGAGTGTATGGACGGTCTCTCTTTGTGTTGCTTAAGTGAGTCGTAGGATAGATTTTAGTGGGATAATTACATTGATAGATAGTGTCAAAAGGGAAGGGAAGGCACTTCACTGTTACAGTGAATATAGCTTATTATAAAGTTGGTTGAAAAATGTATTAATTTGCTTAAATGTTATCTTATGTATTTCTAAGTTGTTAAATGTTATTCTTATGATTATATTATGATATTTAAATGAAAAAGATGCATATTTCTAATAAATGTCCGTTTTCATGATTTTATGCATAATGTCATACTTAGTACAAGTGTTTGTACTAATTCCATACATTTTGTTATCTCTAAAGGTGTAGGTGAAAGGTGAGAAGGATCGTGAAGGAGAGCTTGGATTCTAAAGTCATTCAAGAAAAGTGAAGTATGTACTCAATTGACTCGAGGGCATATATAGACGTCTTTTATGTCTCTTATTGAAGTATTGTAATAGACTAAGTATTTCTATTTTTGTATTGTGTATGGGCCGAGTCCCAAGTATTCTCGTGTCTAAGTTTGATGAGAATGAGACTTAGTATTTCCTGATTATATATGAAAGAGCTTTTAAAGACTATGAAATGTTTTGTGAAATTTTTTAAATTACGCACTATGTTTCACTATTTATATGCGATGAACGATATGTAAGGGCTTGTATAAGACCTCCGAGAGGTCGAGTACGCCGGTTGCACTCCGAGAGTGCCATATCTTCTATTAATTCTAAGTAGATGATCATGTTAGACTATGCCTATGGCTTTGTGTGTATAGTATTAGGGTTGATGCTTTGTTATTCCTACTTTACTATATGAGTCTATGATGGTCATATTGATGATGATATGATAGTGTATAGTATAACTTAAGGAGGATATGGTTATTTCTATGTGCTTCTAGAATGACATGTAATATGTGTTAAGGTGAAGTATGTTGTGTCTTGTCTTGGTTGACTTGTGTTCCTTACTTGATGCATGTATGAATGTGAATATGAGATGTCTTGACTTAGGATGCTAAAGCCTCTTATTCTTGTATGTATGAATGACATGAGACCTTAAATGATGTTAAGAGGGTCCTTATTGTGAAACCTTGAACCTAGTGGTATGGTTATGAATGTTGAAGTCGAAAGCCGTAATGGTATCCTTCAAGTAAAGGAATGATAGACTTAAGGTTGGTTTTCTGGAACGGCATCATATCAATCCTTAGGAAAGTCATTATAAGCTTCTAGTTGCCACTTCTTGTTGCCATTGTAAGGTAGTCCTAGTGGACCTCTTTGGTAGGGTAAATGTGATTGGGGTATGAACTTGATATGGAACCCCTTTATATGAACCTTAAGTGTAAATTACTCTATGAGAACAAAGGCTAGCACCGAGTGAGTATGGTAAGGGCAGTAGTTCTAGTTAAATAATGAGACTAGATTACAAAGCATGCCCTTAATATTCCTTAACAATGTGCCTATATGGGATGTGTTTAAGTTCTACCATTGGCAAGTGGAACACCCTCATTGGAGTAGGTTAGAACTCCGAATTCCATGTCTTGCTATCATGGTCTATGTCGGTTATTGCCAATTCTCATTATAAGGGATACCTACTAGCATTAGAGAAGTTCTATAAAATTTAGGTGGTGGTATGGGACGCTATCTAGACATTGCACAATAGGCTTTGAAGGTGTTGGTTAGAGTCCCTAGGTCTTGTCCAAGACCATTACTTGAATGTCCTTTATGCGATGAATGTCTCCTAAATGAACTAATGAGTATAATGACTTAAGTAAGAAAGTATGTTAAATGAATAAGTACTTATCTAGAGTAGTTAAGGGTTGTCTAGTTAAGGTGTGAAGGGGGCATAGGAATGATCATTTCTTATCTTACCTAGATAAGTCTTAAGGATGACTCTAGTTAGGGAAGATGGTTGATTATGTAGACATGATCTATACTTAGGTATTCTTAAGGATTACTTAGGTAATCTTGAAGAGGTCAATCATGGACGTTATCTTCTTGATTTAATTAAGTAAGTTTTTTGATAGCTTTTGGAAAGCAAATGTCATATTATATATGTGTTGATGTATTAAGTGAGAATGATTCTATCCTAGGTAGTCTATAGGATCTCGTAAGTGTGTGCCTAAGGGATTGTATGGGCGGTCGCTTCACAACTTACTCAAGTGAGACTTAGAATCACCTTTGGTAGAGGAAATCTCATGTTCATATGTTTGATGTCTTGTAAGAATGTATGTGTGGTCTCGGGATGTGACAAACTTTGTATCAGAGCATAGGTTATGAAAGTAGTCTTAGGAATCAAAAAGTTTCATCAAGTCATGTCTAGTAGAGTCTTGACCATCGATGGGAGTCACGACACATCTATGGGCGAGAGGCTATAGGACGATAGAGTTTCCCTTATTTTCTACTCCTATGTCGTGCCGTAGAGTAAAAGTTATGAGTACTCTTTTCTTATGGTTTTGCTTGTGTTTCCAGGAAGATGAGTACAAGGAGGACACCGGCTAGGAGAGTTGAGGAGAATGATGTGCATGAGAAGATTCCTCCTCAAGTTGAACAAGTTCCTCAAGGTGCTCAAGGTGTTTAAGTCCCTATTTCTGGTGGAGGTAATGATGTTCCGGTGGATCCCCTCGAGTTGAGTAATAGAGATATTAGAGAGGCTTTGCTTGCTTTAGCCCGAGCCGTCACTACTCAAGCGAATTTGAGTATGGTGAATGTTGTGGAGATCACTATGACCTCTTGGTTGAGAGGCTTTGTGAGGATGAATCCTCCTATCTTTCTTGGCTCTAAGGTGGGGGAGGATCCCTAAGAGTTTCTTGATGGTGTGTACAAGGTGTTGAGTTATATGGGGGTTACATCTAGGGAGAAGGAAGAGTTAGCTTCGTATCAATTAAGAGAGGTTGATCAAGTGTGGTACACTCAATGGAAGGATAATAGGCTGGTGGAGTCGGGTCCTATTGATTGGGAAGAATTTAAGGAAGCTTTTCTTGGGAAGTACTTTCCCCGTGAGAGGAGGGAAGTTATGGTAGAGGAGCTTATCAATCTCAAGGAAGGGAATATGAGCGTTGAGGAATACTCTTTGAAGTTCTCAATTTTATCTAGATATGCCACATCCCTTGTGTCTAATCCAAGGGATGAGATGAGTCATTTTGTGATCGGGGTCGCCGATCTAGTGATGGAAGAATGTCGTACGGCGATGCTACATGATGATATGACCTTAGCTAGACTTATGGTGTATGGACAATCAATTGAAGAGTCTAAACTTGGAAGGATTGCTCGGAACTTGGAAGAGAAGTGGTTCTAGTGATCAAGGTCAATCTAGGTTTAAGAATAGGGCTCAAACTCAAGAAGAATCTAGGAGTGCTAAGGTGAAATTGGATAAAGGAGGTGGTTCTCAAATTGGCAAACCTACGTGTGTCACTTGTGGAAAGAGGCACTATGGGGGAATGCCTAAGGGGTACCGGGAGTTGCTTTGGTTGTGGTAAAGAAGGACACAAGGTGAGAGATTGTCCTACCATTTCTTCTAGAGGAAGAGAGGGTAAGCAAGTTGTTACTAATGTTCCAAAGGATGCTCCTCCAAATAAGAAGCGTTTCTATGCACTCTGGACTAGAGGAGAGAAGCCGGATGGTGATGATGATGAGGGTAAATCCTTGCATTTCTCTTTTTAGTGATATGAGTTCCTTCTAAGTGGGGGAGTATGGTTAGTAGATGGGATAGAAAGTCATAGAAGCATGTTGCATGTGCATGGTGTTTAGGAGTTTTGTTGAAATTGAATTTCATTAACTTCTTGCATTGTACATTTTATGAAGCCATGATTATGTTGTAAAAAGGTTTTTAAATGATGTTACCTTGCATATTAGCATGTTCCTATCATGAATTGCCTAAAAGTTGCATTTTTGAAAAAGTTGCCTAAATCACTGTAAGGTACTGCCTGCTCACTGTGAAAATTTTCAAAATTTGACTAATTCATTCTTTGGTCTAAAATTGTTGCAATGTGGTTAGAACTGATTTATATGAGTATAATATTGAATATAAAATGAGCGTTTGCTATTTGGAAAGAAGCGTGTGAGTTTTATAGCATAATGAGTTATAGAATATCTTCTAGTTTCTTGTTGTGTTGTGAATCTCTTGACTATGTGAAATTGATGTTTTGTTCTTGATTATGTGCTATATGGTATGGTTATGAGCTTCTAATTGAATCTCTATTCTTGGAAGTGTTCGGAGAGTGGCAAGTGTCATTCGAGGACTAATGTTGTTCAAGTGGGGGAGAATCTAAGATCCCGAAAATGACTTAGGTGAAACAGAGCCTAACATGTTGGTAATGATGGTCTAAGGTCCTAAATTGGTATATAATGTGGTATTGAGGCAGTGTATAAGAGTTAAGGTGATTTGGAAGTGAAACGTCAAGGGACGACTAAGACGTTCGACGACTAAGTCACCTATGTGCCTCATATGTGGTTCTATGTGTTTATGTGTGATTCATAAGGTTATAAGGTCCTTAAATGAGTTATTATGGTGTATATAGGCAGTGTGTCAAGTTTCATGAAGTTTGGAGGTCAAACGTCCAAGAACATCCATGACGTTCGAAAGTTTTGCCCTGAAACGACTTTGTGTGTCTATGCATGTTTCGTCAAGTTTTACGTGTTCCTTTTGGATGAAATTCATGTGAGATGTTCTAAACTCATTTCCGAACATGTTTGTGTTGGAAAAGTCCGGGCAAACATCCCCAAGGACCATAAAAGGGTCCTTGAGGAAGGACCCATGATTGGTGGCCAAGACTGTCCAAGACAGCCCACCTATGGATGACAATCAACGCCCAACGGGTCAATCGACGCCTCGTAGGTGAGGTCTCATCGATTGGTACTTATTCATGGGAGAGGATAGGACAAACACCAGCCTCAGTCCCAGACCACGGACCAACAGGAAGGTCCGTTGGTCAAGGGACGGGCCGTCAATGGTCCTCCGTCTGTGAGGACTGTCTCATGCGTGCAGTCACTGTAAGTTGAGGGGTAAAATTGTAAATTCACCACACGTCCAAATAAGAGAAAGGGAGGTTCCTTAAGGGTCTTTTGGGTATTTTAAATATGTTTATAAGCTTAAAACACTTAGAAGATTTCATTCTTCAAAAATCAAAACCCAAATTCCCTTAGAAATTCCCTAGAACTCCATTGGAGCCAAAACTCAAGGAAGGGACTGGATTGGAGAAGTGAGTGGAAATTCTTAATCAAATTAAATAATTAGCTTCATTGAGGTATGATTTTTTATCCTTGAAACTCTATTTATCAAGGAGCCCAACATTCAAAGATGTTTTCTAAAGTTTTCAAAGATAAATAGTCCAATTTCATGATCTATGCATGAGTTCTTCCATTAAAGCTTTTTAAGCATTCAATATTGATTGAATTGTTATTAAATTGATGATTTTAACTCAATTAACCTATGAACCCATGTAATTTATGAACACTAATTTTTGACTACTTTATGAGTTACTTAATATTGACTTGATGTTTATGAATTCTAGTGTAGTTTTCTATGGGCTATCTAATGATGTATAGATTCTATTAAATTGATAAATCTATGTTTAATTAACCTATTTTCATTGAGTATAATAGTTTTTATATTGAATTGATGTTCATGGCCATTGGTAAGGGCCTTATGGTATTGAATTGGATGATTTAGCATTGGATTTAGGTGTTGAGGATGGAGTGGTGGTACGCTTCCCTAATTCCCTTTATTTTATGATAATTAGACTTAAATTATTTTGTGATTGGTATGGTCCACTTATGGTGGCGGTGTTATGTGCTTTACTTGCAATTGATGTGGCCTTGTCGGCGTTACTTTATGTATTATGATGATTATGACCTTGCCGGCAACTACTTGAAATATTATGATGATTTGTGTAGTTGATTATGTGGAGTATCATAATATCTACCTACATGAAAAGTAATATGAAAGTATATGCGTTCTTCTATAGATGATCATGTTAGACTATGCCTATGGCTTTGTGTGTATAATATTAGGGTTGATGCTTTGTTATTCCTACTTTACTATATGAGTCTATGATGGTCATATTGATGATGATATGATAGTGTATAGGATGACTTAAGGAGGATATGGTTATTTCTATGTGCTTCTAGAATGACATGTAATATGTGTATAGGTGAGGTATGTTGTGTCTTGTCTTGGTTGACTTGTGTTCCTTACTTGATGCATGTATGAATGTGAATATGAGATGTCTTGACTTAGGATGCTAAAGCCTCTTATTCTTGTATGTATGAATCACATGAGACCTTAAATGATGTTAAGAGGGTCCTTATTGTGAAACCTTGAACCTAGTGGTATGGTTATGAATGTTGAAGTCGAAAGCCGTAATGGTATCCTTCAAGTAAAGGAATGATAGACTTAAGGTTGGTTTTCTGGAACAGAATCATATCAATCCTTAGGAAAGTCATTATAAGCTTTTTGTTGCCATTGTAAGGTAGTCCTAGTGGACCTCTTTGGTAGGGTAAATGTGATTGGGTTATGAACTTGATATGGAACCCCTTTATATGAACCTTAAGTGTAAATTACTCTATGAGAACAAAGGCTAGCACCGAGTGAGTATGGTAAGGGCAGTAGTTCTAGTTAAATAATGAGACTAGATTACAAAGCATGCCCTTAATATTCCTTAACAATGTGCCTATATGGGATGTGTTTAAGTTCTACCATTGGCAAGTGGAACACCCTCATTGGAGTAGGTTAGAACTCCGAATTCCATGTCTTGCTATCATGGTCTATGTCGGTTATTGCCTATTCTCATTATAAGGGATACCTACTAGCATTAGAGAAGTTCTATAAAATTTAGGTGGTGGTATGGGACGCTATCTAGACATTGCACAATAGGCTTTGAAGGTGTTGGTTAGAGTCCCTAGGTCTTGTCCAAGACCATTACTTGAATGTCCTTTATGTGATGAATGTCTCCTAAATGAACTAATGCATATAATGACTTAAGTAAGAAAGTATGTTAAATGAATAAGTACTTATCTAGAGTAGTTAAGGGTTGTCTAGTTAAGGTGTGAAGGGGGCATAGGAATGATCATTTCGTATCTTACCTAGATAAGTCTTAAGGATGACTCTAGTTAGGGAAGATGGTTGATTATGTAGACATGATCTATACTTAGGTATTCTTAAGGATTACTTAGGTAATCTTGAAGAGGTCAATTATGGACGTTATCTTCTTGATTTACTTAAGTAAGTTTTTTGATAGCTTTTGGAAAGCAAATGTCATATTATATATGTGTTGATGTATTAAGTGAGAATGAATCTATCCTAGGTAGTCCATAGGATCTCGTAAGTGTGTGCCTAAGGGATTGTATGGGCGGTCGCTTCACAACTTACTCAAGTGAGACTTAGAATCACCTTTGGTAGAGGAAATCTCATGTTCATATGTTTGATGTCTTGTAAGAATGTATTTGTGGTCTCGGGATGTGACAAACTTGGTATCAGATCATATGTTATAAAAGTAGTCTTAGGAATCAAAAAGTCTCATCAAGTCATGTCTAGTAGAGTCTTGACCATCGATGGGAGTCACGACACATCTATGGGCGAGAGGCTATAGGACGATAGAGTTTCCCTTATTTTCTACTCCTATGTCGTGCCGTAGAGTAAAAGTTATGAGTACTCTTTTCATATGGTTTGCTTGTGTTTCCAAGAAGATGAGTACAAGGAGGACACCGGCTAGGAGAGTTGAGGAGAATGATGTGCATGAGGAGATTCCTCCTCAAGTTGAACAAGTTCCTCAAGGTGCTCAAGGTGTTCAAGTCCTTATTTCTGGTGGAGGTAATGATGTTTCGGTGGATCCCCTCGAGTTGAGTAATAGAGATATTAGAGAGGCTTTGCTTGCTTTAGCCCAAGCCGTGACTACTCAAGCGAATTTGAGTATGGTGCCTAGGGTGAATGTTGTGGAGATCACTATGACCTCTAGGTTGAGAGGCTTTGTGAGGATGAATCCTCCTATATTTCTTGGCTCTAAGGTGGGGGAGGATCCCTAAGAGTTTCTTGATGGTGTGTACAAGGTGTTGAGTTATATGAGGGTTACATCTAGGGAGAAGGAAGAGTTAGCTTCGTATCAATTGAGAGAGGTTGATCAAGTGTGGTACACTCAATGGAAGGATAATAGGCTGGTGGAGTCAGGTCCTATTGAGTGGGAAGAATTTAAGGAAGCTTTTCTTGGGAAGTACTTTCCCCGTGAGAGGAGGGAAGTTAAGGTAGAGGAGCTTATCAATCTCAAGGAAGGGAATATGAGCGTTGAGGAATACTCTTTGAAGTTCTCAATTTTATCTAGATATGCCACATCCCTTGTGTCTAATCCAAGGGATGAGATGAGTCATTTTGTGATCGGGGTCTCCGATCTAGTGACCTTAGCTAGACCTATGTTGTATGCACAATCAATTGAAGAGTCTAAACTTGGAAGAATTGCTCGGAACTTGAAGAGAAGTGGTTCTAGTGATCAAGGTCAATCTAGGTTTAAGAATAGGGCTCAAACTCAAGAAGAATCTAGGAGTGCTAAGGTGAAATTGGATAAAGGAGGTGGTTCTCAAATTGGCAAACCTACGTGTGTCACTTGTGGAAAGAGGCACTATGGGGGAATGCCTAAGGGGTACCGGGAGTTGGTTTGGTTGTGGTAAAGAAGGACACAAGGTGAGAGATTGTCCTACCATTGCTTCTAGAGGAAGAGAGGGTAAGCAAGTTGTTACTAATGTTCCAAAGGATGCTCCTCCAAATAAGAAGCGTTTCTATGCACTCTGGACTAGAGGAGAGAAGCCGGATGGTGATGATGATGAGGGTAAATCCTTGCATTTCTCTTTTTAGTGATATGAGTTCCTTCTAAGTGGGGGAGTATGGTTAGTAGATGGGATAGAAAGTCATAGAAGCATGTTGCATGTGCATGGTGTTTAGGAGTTTTGTTGAAATTGAATTTCATTAACTTCTTGCATTGTACATTTTATGAAGCCATGATGTTGTAAAAAGGTGTTTAAATGATGTTACCTTGCGTATTAGCATGTTCCTATCATGAATTGCCTAAAAGTTGCATTTTTGAAAAAGTTGCCTAAATCACTGTAAGTTACTGCCTGCTCACTGTGAAAATTTCCAAAATTTGACTAATTCATTCTTTGGTCTAAAATTGTTGCATTGTGGTTAGAACTGATTTATATGAGTATAATATTGAATATAAAATGAGATTTTGCTATTTGGAAAGAAGCGTGTGAGTTTTATAGCATAATGAGTTATAGAATGTCTTCTAGTTTCTTGTTGTGTTGTGAATCTCTTGACTATGTGAAATTGATGTTTTCTTCTTTATTATGTGTTATATGGTATGGTTACGAGCTTCTAATTGAATCTCCATTCTTGGAAGTGTTCGGAGAATGGCAAGTGTCATTCGAGGACTAATGTTGTTCAAGTGGGGGAGAATCTAAGATCCCGAAAATGACTTAGGTGAAATAGAGCCTAACATGTTGGTAATGATGGTCTAAGGTCCTAAATTGGTATATAATGTGGTATTGAGGCAGTGTATAAGAGTTAAGGTGATTTGGAAGTGAAACGTCAAGGGACGACTAAGACGTTCGACGACTAAGTCACCTATGTGCCTCATATGTGTTTCTATGTGTTTATGTGTGATTCATAAGGTTATAAGGTCCTTAAATGAGTTATTATGGTGTATATAGGCAGTGTGTCAAGTTTCATGAAGTTTGGAGGTCAAACGTCCAAGAACATCCATGACGTTCGAAAGTTTTGCCCTGAAACGACCTTGTGTGTCTATGCATGTTTCGTCAAGTTTTACGTGTTCCTTTCGGATGAAATTCATGTGAGATGTTCTAAACTCATGTACGAACATGTTTGTGTTGGAAAAGCCCGGGCAAACATCACCAAGGACCATAAAAGGGTCCTTGAGGAAGGACCCATGATTGGTGGCCAAGACTGTCCAAGACAGCCCACCTATGGATGACAATCAACGGCCAGTGGGTCAATCGACGCCTCGTAGGTGAGGTCTCATCGATTGGTACTTAGTCATGGGAGAGGATAGGCCAAAGACCAGCCTCAGTCCCAGACCACGGACCAACAGGAAGGTCCGTTGGTCAAGGGATGGGCCGTCAATGGTCCTCCGTCTATGAGGACTGTCTCCTGCGTGCAGTCACTGTAAGTTGAGGGGTAAAATTGTAAATTCACCCCACGTCCAAATAAGAGAAAGGGAAGTTCCTTAAGGGTCTTTTTGGGTATTTTAAATATGTTTATAAGCCTAAAACACTTAGAAGATTCATTCTTCAAAAATCAAAACCCAAATTCCCTTAGAAATTCCCTAGAACTCCATTGGAGCCAAAACCTAAAAAAGGGCTTGGATTGGAGAATTGAGTGGAGATTATTCATAAAATTGAAGAATTAGCTTCATTGAGGTGTGATTTTTTATCCTTGAAACTCTATTCATCAAGGCCCAACTTTCCAAGATGTTTTCTAAAGTTTTCAAAGATGAATTGTCCAATTTCATGATCTATGCATGGGTTCTTGCATTAAAGGTTTTTAAGCATTTAATATTGATTGAATTTTTGTTAAATTGATGATTTTAACTCAATTAACCCATGAACCCATGTAATTGATGAACCCTAGTTTTTTACTACTTTATGGGTTACTTAATATTGACTTAATGCTTATGAATTCTAGTGTAGTTTTCTATGGGATATCTAATGATGTATAGATTCTATTAAATTGATAAATCTATGTTTAATTAACCTATTTTCATTGAGTATAATAGTTTTTATATTGAATTGATGTTCATGGCCATTGGTAAGGGCCTTATGGTATTGAATTGGATGATTTAGCATTGGATTTAGGTGTTGAGGATGGAGTGGTGGTCCGCTTCCCTAATTCCCTTTATTTTATGATAATTAGACTTAAATTATGTTGTGATTGGTATGGTCCACTTATGGTGGCGGTGTTATGTGCTTTACTTGCAATTGATGTGGCCTTGTCGGCGTTACTTTATGTATTATGATGATTATGACCTTGTCAGCAACTACTTGAAATATTATGATGATTTTTGTAGTTGATTATGTGAAGTATGATAATATCTACCTACATGATAAGTAATATGAAAGTATATGTGTTGTTCTATTGATGCTAAGTAGATGATCATGTTAGACTATGCCTATGGCTTTGTGTGTTTAGTATTAGGGTTGATGCTTTGTTATTCCTACTTTACTATATGAGTCTATGATGGTCATATTGATGATGATATGATAGTGTATAGGATGACTTAAGGAGGATATGGTTATTTCTATGTGCTTCTAGAATGACATGTAATATGTGTTAAGGTGAAGTATATTGTGTCTTGTCTTGGTTGACTTGTGTTCCTTACTTGATGCATGTATGAATGTGAATATGAGATGTCTTGACTTAGGATGCTAAATCCTCTTATTCTTGTATGTATGAATGACATGAGACCTTAAATGATGTTAAGAGGGTCCTTATTGTGAAACCTTGAACCTAATGGTATGGTTATGAATGTTGAAGTCGAAAGCCGTAATGGTATCTTTAAAGTAAAGGAATGATAGACTTAAGGTTGGTTTTCTAGAACAGCATCATATCAATCCTTAGGAAAGTCATTATAAGCTTCTTGTTGCCATTGTAAGGTAGTCCTAGTGGACCTATTTGGTAGAGTAAATGTGATTGGGTTATGAACTTGATATGGAACCCCTTTATATGAACCTTAAGTGTAAATTACTCTATGAGAACAAAGGCTAGCACCGAGTGAGTATGGTAAGGGCAGTAGTTCTAGTTAAATAATGAGACTAGATTACAAAGCATGCCTTAATATTCCTTAACAATGTGCCTATATGGGATGTGTTGAAGTTCTCAATTTTATCTAGATATGCCACATCCCTTGTGTCTAATCCAAGTGATGAGATGAGTCATTTTGTTATCGGGGTCGCCGATCTAGTGAGGAAAGAATGCCGTACGGCGATGCTACATGATGATATGACCTTAGCTAGACTCATGGTTTATGCACAATCAATTGAAGAGTCTAAACTTGGAAGGATTGCTCGGAACTTGAAGAGAAGTGGTTCTAGTGATCAAGGTCAATCTAGGTTTAAGAATAGGGCTCAAACTCAAGAAGAATCTAGGAGTGTTAAGGTGAAATTGGATAAAGGAGGTGGTTATCAAATTGGCAAACCTACGTGTGTCACTTGTGGAAAGAGGCACTATGGGGGAATGCCTAAGGGGTACCGGGAGTTGCTTTGGTTGTGGTAAAGAAGGACACAAGGTGAGAGATTGTCCTACCATTGCTTCTAGAGGAAGAGAGGGTAAGCAAGTTGTTACTAATGTTCCAAAGGATGATGCTCCAAATAAAAAGCGTTTCTATGCACTCTGGACTAGAGGAGAGAAGCCGGATGGTGATGATGATGAGGGTAAATCCTTGCATTTCTCTTTTTAGTGATATGAGTTCCTTCTAAGTAGGGGAGTATGGTTAGTAGATGGGATAGAAAGTCATAGAAGCATGTTGCATGTGCATGGTGTTTAGGAGTTTTGTTGAAATTGAATTTCATTAACTTCTTGCATTGTGCATTTTATGAAGCCATGATTATGTTGTAAAAAGGTGTTTAAATGATGTTACCTTGCATATTAGCATGTTCCTATCATGAATTGCCTAAAAGTTGCATTTTTGAAAAAGTTGCCTAAATCACTGTAAGGTACTGCCTGCTCACTGTGAAAATTTTCAAAATATGACTAATTCATTCTTTGGTCTAAAATTGTTGCAATGTGGTTAGAACTGATTTATATGAGTATAATATTGAATATAAAATGAGCTTTTGCTATTTGGAAAGAAGCGTGTGAGTTTTATAGCATAATGAGTTATAGAATGTCTTCTAGTTTCTTGTTGTGTTGTGAATCTCTTGACTATGTGAAATTGATGTTTTCTTCTTGATTATGTGTTATACGGTATGGTTATGAGCTTCTAATTGAATCTCTATTCTTGGAAGTGTTCGGAGAGTGGAAAGTGTCATTCGAGGACTAATGTTGTTCAAGTGGGGGAGAATGTAAGATCTCGAAAATGACTTAGGTAAAATAGAGCCTAACATGTTGGTAATGATGGTCTAAGGTCCTAAATTGGTATATAATGTGGTATTGAGGCAGTATATTAGAGTTAAGGTGATTTGGAAGTGAAACGTCAAGGGACGACTAAGACGTTCGACGACTAAGTCACCTATGTGCCTCATATGTGGTTCTATGTGTTTATGTGTGATTCATAAGGTTAATAGGTCCTTAAATGAGTTATTATGGTGTATATAGGCAGTGTGTCAAGTTTCATGAAGTTTGGAGGTCAAACGTCCAAGAACATCCATGACGTTCGAAAGTTTTGCCCTGAAACGACCTTGTGTGTCTATGCATGTTTCGTCAAGTTTTACGTGTTCCTTTCGGATGAAATTTATGTGAGATGTTATAAACTCATGTACGAACATGTTTGTGTTGGAAAAGTCCGGGCAAACATCCCCAAGGACCATAAAAGGGTCCTTGAGGAAGGACCCATGATTGGTGGCCAAGACTATCCAAGACAGCCCACCTATGGATGACAATCAACGCCCAGTGGGTCAATCGACGCCTCGTAGGTGAGGTCTCATCGATTGGTACTTATTCATGGGAGAGGATAGGCCAAAGACCAGCCTCAATCCCAGACCACGGACCAACAGGAAGGTCCGTTGGTCAAGGGACGGGCCGTCAATGGTCCTCCGTCTGTGAGGACTGTCTCCTGTGTGCAGTCACTGTAAGTTGAGGGGTAAAATTGTAAATTCACCCCACGTCCAAATTAGAGAAAGGGAGGTTCCTTAAGGGTCTTTTTGGGTATTTTAAATATGTTTATAAGCCTAAAACACTTAGAAGATTCATTCTTCAAATATCAAAACCCAAATTCCCGTAGAAATTCCCTAGAACTCCATTGGAGCCAAAACCTAAGAAAGGGCTTGGATTGGAGAATTGAGTGGAGATTATTCATCAAATTGAAGAATTAGCTTCATTGAGGTATGATTTTTGATCCTTGAAACTCTATTCATCAAGGCCCAACTTTCCAAGATGTTCTCTAAAGTTTTCAAAGATGAATTGTCCAATTTCATGATCTATGCATGGGTTCTTGCATTAAAGGTTTTTAAGCATTGAATATTGATTGAATTTTTATTAAATTGATGATTTTAACTCAATTAACCCATGAACCCATGTAATTGATGAACCCTAGTTTTTTACTACTTTATGGGTTACTTAATATTGACTTAATGTTTATGAATTCTAGTGTAGTTTTCTATGGGCTAATGATGTAAGATTTGTATTCAATTGATGTATAGGTTGTATTAGATTGATAAATCTATGTTGAATTAACCTTGTTTCATTTAGTATAATAGTTTTTATATTTAATTGATGTTCATGTCCATTGGTAAGGGCCTTATGGTATTGAGTTGAATGATTTAGCACTAGATTGAGGTGTTGTGTAAGACCTCGAAAATGAGATAAGGTGTCTAGAGCCTAACATGTTCGTCTTAACGTTATAAGGTCCTAAAATTCCTTATTATGTCATATAGAGTCAGTGTGCAAAGTTTGAAGTGATTTGGAAGTCGAACGTCAAGGGACGTTCAAGACGTTCGACGAATAGTCGCTTATGTGCCTCATGTGTGTATGCATGCCTAAGTTGTGTGAACTGAGTCAAATAAGTCTTGAAATGGTGTTAAATGATGTTTAATGTTATTGTATGAAGTTTGGTAAAGTTTGGAGGTCAAACGCCCAAGAACGTCCAAGACGTTCGAAAGATAGACCCTAAGACTTTCATCGTATGTCATGTTGGGGTCAAGGCTGTTTGGACGTGTTGTAGGTGTTTGTTTTGGATGAAACTTATGTGGTAGGTCTATAACATGTTAAGGTTTGTAATCGCGTTGTAAACGTCCGGGTACAACTTCTAAAGGGCCCCACAAGAGGCCCCAAAAGAAGGACCCCAAGGCTGCCTATACACTGCCTGGGCAGTGTCCTTGACGGACCCAATGACGGACCGTTGGGCCACCAACGGACCGTCAAGAAGGTCTCGTCGAAGGAGACTTGACTTGGGCAGGTATTAAGCCAAGAATTGGCTAAGTCCCCTGCGACGGATGGCTGCCACGGCCCGTCATGGCCCTCGTCGCGGCTGCCTGCGAGTTGGCTGCCTGCGTGCTGCCACTTAAAGGGGTGAATGGTAAATGCACCCCACGTCCTAACCTGACTATAATAGGTTTAATTAAGTAATTTTAGGTGTATATAAGTCTTTAAAAACGTGATCAACCCATTCCCAAAACCCTCTCACATATTTTAAGCCTTTCTCTCTAAAAATGTTCTCTCTAAAACCGCCATTGTTGGTGAAGCTCAAGAACAGATTCAAGCTGGGTTTTCCATGGATGAATCATGAATTTTTAGAGGTTTTGTTATAGACAAAGGTATGGTGATCCTTCATCTCTAAGTAACCTTTCACTTGGAGAGTTCTTCTCAATGTTTTCAACGAAAGTTTATGATCAAAGTTCTTCTTCTCCAATCTAGCCATGGGTTCTTTCTCAAAACGTTTTTAATGATTAAATCATGATGAATTGAAGTTAATACAATGGTTTTAATGTGTTTTCACTCCAATTGCATGATGAACCCATGTTTCTTCCAAAATTGGTTTAGCTCTTGCATGGGCTTTGTGATCTTGACTTGTTATCGATTGAATTACGATTCCCTTACGTTGAAGTGATTGTATATACTGTTAATTTCATGAATTTATGTTGAATTGATGTTGAATGATACATGATGATCAATCTATGAAGATTTGAGCATGTTTAGCCTAGTTTTCTATAGTCACTGTAACATTGGTTTTCTTGTGATCCAAAGTGAGTTTCGATTAAGTTGTGGTTCTTGTAGCTACTGTTTTAGGTTAATACCATGGTTGAATTATGGATATAAATCATGTGTGACAAAAGTAGAGAAGGCTTGGTTTGAATTAATCTAGGTTCTTCTTGTCTATGAAGTTGTAACTTGTGATCTCGACGTTAGGTTAGTCGCTATAAGAATTGATTATGGTTAATGTCTATAGCTGCTGCCTATAATGAAATATGAGGATGAATTATACGTAATTAATACAATATGGGTCAATTCGTGATATATTGAATATGATTAATATATGTAAACTTACTTTTTATGAACTCCCTATATGAAGCATGCTTGTATCGACCTATATGGAAAATTGTAGTAGTGTCTCATCTAGATTATGATTTCATTAGCTACTGTCTTAGGGTGATATGATTCATGAAATATGACCTATAATCCATATGAATGAAATTGATTAGCGATCTATGTTCTTCTACTTTCCTAGTATGTGATATATATGTTATGGTATAATCATGTAGTGACTTGTACATGGTTTCTTATATGTTTAAAGTACATTTAGCTACTGCCATATATGTGTTTTATTGATGAATAAGGTGTATTGATCAATGATGATCAAAGGGTGAGAATTGGGTAAGAATGCTTAATTCCTTTACTCTTGTACTTCTCTATTCTTTATAGTAATGTTGATGAAGCCTTGTATGGCATTGTGTGGTATGGTCCACTTATGGTGGCGGTGTTTACTTTATTGTCATTACATATGTGTTGACCATGGCCATGAAGGCAAATTGATGAACTTATGAACATGTGCTTAAAATGATACTATGAGAAGATTATGCCTACTTTCCTATTCTAGTTGTGAATTAGGTTATGTGGCTATTGTATGGGCATGTGTATAATCATGTTAGGGTATTGTATAGGTGCTGCTATTGATGTGTTAGAGTGGTTAATAACCTCTACCCACGTATCCCTTATATGGAAGTGTAAATAGCTAAAGTTAGGAGTCTTGATTATAATGTATATATAGTCTTGTCTTCTATGCTATTATGTGTTGTGTGCTATGTGCTTGGAAGTGTAATGTGGTCCAATAGGGTGGCTGACTTAAGGAGTTATTGATAGCCATTATGTGATCATGTTGGTCAATGTACACACTCTCTCACTTACATGCATATTACAAGTAGTATAAGTCATTGTGTCTAAATGAAAGGTAGTTCTCATATTCACTAGTGTCTACTACTATGCATATTAAGGTGATGTTTATGAATGTATGATTTGTATTCCCTTACTAGGATGACTTGATAGGTGTACTAGTATGGACAAGGGTATGGGACCTTGTCTATGCATTGCACATGTATATCTTGATAGGATAGTTCCTAGGTTCGGTTCTTATACATATGAAGCTTCATTATATGAACATGTTATGAATATGATATGATGAAGTACGAATGTGTATAGTGTCTTAGTAGGTTTATATGAAAGGATTGCTCATATAGTTATGCCTATAGACTTATGCATTGATATATAAACATGTGTGACATTATGTGTTATGTGAAAGGTTTGCTCACATCTATATATACACTCACACACATGGATGATCTAGTTAGGGAGAAGAGGTCTAACTAGGAGGGCCCAAGAATACTCCAAAACTAGATAGGTGCTTGAATATGCTATAAGCATATGAATGATGAATATCCTAAGACTATGTTTTATGAACAAATGTAATAAAGGCTTTTTAATAAAGGGAACTTAGCTTAGCACCGAGTGAACTTGACATTGAGAGGTGTTGACTTTCCTTGGAGGAATATTCACCATTTGTCCCTTATAGAGTGTTGACTTCCCTTAGAGGAATAATCACCTATGGACCTACATATGGTGTCGACTTCCCTTAGAGGAATACTCACCTATGTACTTACATGAAGTGTTGACTTTCCTTGAGGAATATTCACTAATGTTTCTCATGAGGTGAGGCCCCATTACCAAATGGTATATAGAGGGAATACCTATCTCTTAGTTCCATAAACTATGCTTGCCACATAGGATCTAGCAAAGTGAATTCACTTGATATGCTAGCATATATGTTAATGTTCTACCTTGGCTAGGTAGTAACACCTTCCTTTGGTGTAAGGCTCTACAACACCAAATTCCATGATTAGCACCCATGGTTTTAGTGTCGGTTAAGGCTATGGTTTTCCCTAAAGGTAAAATGGACAATGGAAGTAATTGAACAGGATCCTAACTAGGAGGACTTAAGGAAAGTTACTTAGGATAGGTGGAAGTAATGAACCCATCTAGACATTGCACAAGTGACTCCTTAGGAAGTCTTAGGAAGGTACCTTAATACTTATGATTGTGTATGTGTCCTTTATGTATGATATTGTAGTTTTGGTTTGACTATGATTATATGGTACTATACTTCTATGATGGCATGTGTTGTCTTGTGTAGAGGCTATGTATGGTTTTCTCCTATGTTCCTAAGGTGATGCATTGCACCAAGTATCCCTAAAGGATTACTTAGGAGGTTAATGAATTGAAAGAAAGAGTTAAGTGCTAAGAAAGGTGAGTTTACTGTAAAGTGACCTCTATGTGTACTTATATTCTATATGTGCTTTTCTTTTATGTTTGGTCTTTGATTGTGTTACTATGAAGTAAGTGGATGATATAAATGATATTGATAAAGGTTTTATGATGATTTACTCAAAATAGCATGAAGTATGATTTCAAAGAAAATGTCCATTTTAAATGCATGTTTTCGCATGGTTGCCATACTTAGTACATTCTTGTGCTAATCCCATTCTTCTTTACTTTTTACACAAAGTGTAGGTATTGGAATGCTTAAAGAAGGTCTATGATTGGGGAGCTTGATAGGTGATTTCCCAAGCTCAAGAGAAGGAATCCTTAAGTTCAAGGATGTCCTACTAAAGTCTTTAAATATTGTATAGTTATGTAATGTGTCGTATGGGCCGTGTCCCTAATGTACTCTAAAGTTATTGAGTCTAAGATGGCAAAGGGACTTAGAGTCTAATTATGTATTATGACTTATGTTTTATATATATACGATGTGATGTTTCTAGCATATAATGTGCTACGAAAAGTTTTAAATTTTCGGCTAAATTTACTATGTCAATGCAATGAATGATATGAGAGGCTTGTCTTAGACCTCCGAGAGGTCGACGACGCCGGTTACAATCCAAGATTGTACCCTATCTTCTAGGGTATGCTTTTGGGTTGTGACAAACTTGGTATCAGAGCATGAGGTTTATAAAGCGGTTTTAGGTTCTAAAAAGTCTCATATTGCCACGTCTAGTAGAGTCTCGTATCATTGGTGGTGAGTCGCGACACATTAAATGGTACGAGAGGCTATAGGACGATAGAGTTTCCCTTCTTCATCAATCTCATATCGTGCCATAGAACTTAATTCTATAAGATCTCCCTCTTATGTTTTCTTGTCCGGTGGTCTTTTAGATATGATGGCTTGGATGAGAGTTCTCTATGCTTGAGGGAGAAAAGGTGAGTTTAAAATGCTTATCCTTGTTTTATGGTTTGAATGAGTATGTGTGAAGGTGACATTTGTCCTTATTTGATGATGTATATACTAACTAAGGCGACTTGAAGGGTTAACTAGACTTAGGTAGGGGTATGGGACTCTACCTATGTCTTGCACTAGTTTTCCTTGATGGAGACCTTAGGAGGGTAATACTATGTATGTGTATGATGATAAATGTGAATGTGCTTATGAGATGATCTCTATGCTTATAAACATGTAAATAGCCTAGTGTGCTAAAGATATGGAGTTATCCATGCATGAAGGTTATAGATGAGTGGAGTATGATGCTAATTGTAGTTCTTGTTTGGGTTACTTGGTTTAGTGAAGTTATGGAGATTTACTTGATCATTGCACATGTTAACTCTATGAGGATTATGATTGGTCATCTTACCTTGCTTTATATGAAATATCTCTTATTTGATGATGTGATGCCAATTATGGCAATATATGAAATCTATGTGAAATAACATGTTATGTCGAATAATGTATGTCATGATATAGTTGAAGCATGCTAGAAGTTATAGTGGTTAAAGTGATTTCTCTTAAATTGTGTATTCCTATATGATTTTGTATGATAGCAGCCAAATATTTGGATTTGAACTTGGATTGTTTAATAACTACCTATGGAGGTATGTTATCCTATGGGTATATGTGATTAAAAGTGTGTATTGTTTTCCTTTGCATATAAATGATACTTGATGAGTTGCTAGCATAAATTGGAGTCTTTTATGGAGACTTGAATTGTAAATATAGTATGCATGCTTATGAAGAATGAGTTGGTAAAGCTTTATTTTTTTTATAATTCCATACTTGTTCCATCAAATGTCTAAATGTTACACTTTTGGGTATTTGGAAGCATGCTCGTTATAGAGACTAGGCAACTTATTGTATCATGTTTGGAGCACTTATTAATTTGTCTTTTGATTAGATATTGTTGAAATATGTGTAGAATTTATGAATATGAACATGATAAGGAATGTAGAAAATAATATTTGCTTTTTGCCATTTAAATTGAAAGGATGGGAATCTTATGACATGATGAGTCGTAGAGTTATTTCTAAACTTCTTGTCGTGTTATGAACTTCCTTGTGGTTTTCTCTAATGATGTATGACCTTAGTGTCTATTGCATTGTAGGAAGACCTTATGTGAATTAAATAGTATGATATTATATTATTTGTCTATTGATCATGAAGATGTGCATGATATGATTCTTTATACATGATGTTAATCTTGTTGACTATATGGAGATGGTATTAGCTGACATAAGTGTAGTTGTCTCCTCTATGCATGTTGATATAGGACTTGAATGTAAAGGATTGTGATCACATGATAAGGTTTAGAATGCCTTAGTGTTGCTAAATTGAGTTTATGAAAATTCCCTCTAAAAGTAGTAATCACTCTAAGTGATAAATATGAAGGTTTTGTATTTGAGATCCTCTACATGTTGGGTTAAGTTGCTCTTAATTGGGTTTGCACTAAGTGGGGGATGATGTTGGAGTAATGAGATTGTAGAAATTGTCTACATTGTCCTTCTATTCTTACTTGAATTAGAAAATATGAATTCTTAGTATGCTTGTTCATGAAAATAGTCTTGCATAAAGTGTAAATTGCATGATATTTATATGATTGGTATGAATTGATTGACATCATCTTAAAGACATGGTGAAGTTTCCAAGAAGCATGAAAAGAAATTTTTGTAAAATCCATGTTTTCTCTTGTTGACTTGCGTTTTAATGTTCTAATTGTGAAGTTTACCTCATGAGGTAAGACAAGGAACTTGGTAATAGTCACTTGTAGGTTAAATTGTTTAGCCTTGTAATGGAAGTTGAGTCTCTTTTACAATGAAAAATGTGAACTCTCTTTAAATTTAGTGATTTGAAGATTTGTGAGGCAAAATGGTAGGCTCATTCTTGAAAAGTGAAAGCATGTTTTTGCTAAGTGTACATGTGTGTGCCTATAATTTGTGTTATTTTTCCAAAATGAGGCTTACTATAAGGGTGAGTATTATGTTAAGGAAAGAACTTGTGGAATGACTTCCTATTTTGTTGTGATGTATTTGGTGTGACTTGCCATTTAGATTTCACTAAGAAGGAAAAAATGTATACATGACTTTGCTTGAAAGTTGAAATTTCTCATTTTTAAGGAAATTGATCTTGTACTTTGTTAAGGTGTGAACTCTTGATGCATGTAAATGTGTTGAACTGCTCTTATGTGCATTGAAGTCCTTGATGTGATTAAAGAGTCCTAAGTGTCATTCGAGGACGAATGTTCCCAAGTGGGGGATATTGTAAGACCTCGAAAATGAGATAAGGTGTCTAGAGCCTAACATGTTCGTCTTAACGTTATAAGGTCCTAAAATGCCTTATTATGTCATATAGAGTCAGTGTGCAAAGTTTGAAGTGATTTGGAAGTCGAACGTCAAGGGACGTCCAAGACGTTCGACGAATAGTCGCTTATGTGCCTCATGTGTGTATGCATGCCTAAGTTGTGTGAACTGAGTCAAATAAGTCTTGAAATGGTGTTAAATGATGTTTAATGTTATTGTATGAAGTTTCGTAAAGTTTGGAGGTCAAACGCCCAAGAACGTCCAAGACGTTCGAAAGATAGACCCTAAGACTTTCATCGTATGTCATGTTGGGGTCAAGGCTGTTTGGACGTCTTGTAGGGATTTGTTTTGGATTAAACTTATGTGGTAGGTCTATAACATGTTAAGGTTTGTAATCGAGTTGTAAACGTCCGGGTACGACTTCTAAAGGGCCCCACAAGAGGCCCCAAAAGAAGGACCCCAAGGCTGCCTATACACTGCCTGGGCAGTGTCCTTGACGGACCCAATGACGGACCGTTGGGCCACCAACGGACCGTCAAGCAGGTCTCATCGAAGGAGACTTGACTTGGTCAGGTCTTAAGCCAAGAATTGGCTAAGTCCCCTGCGACGGATGGCTGCCACGGCCCGTCATGGCCCTCGTCGCGGCTGCCTGCGAGTTGGCTGCCTACGTGCTGCCACTTAAAGGGGTGAATGGTAAATTCACCCCACGTCCTAACCTGACTATAATAGGTTTAATTAAGTAATTTTAGGTGTATATAAGTCTTTAAAAACGTGATCAACCCATTCCCAAAACCCTCTCACATATTTTAAGCCTTTCCCTCTAAAAATGTTCTCTCTAAAACCACCATTGTTGGTGAAGCTCAAGAACAGATTCAAGCTGGGTTTTCCATGGATGAATCATGAATTTTTAGAGGTTTTCTTATAGACAAAGGTATGGTGATCCTTTATCTCTAAGTAACCTTTCACTTGGAGAGTTCTTCTCAATGTTTTCAACGAAAGTTTATGATCAAAGTTCTTCTTCTCCAATCTAGCCATGGGTTCTTTCTCAAAACGTTTTTAATGATTAAATCATGATGAATTGAAGTTAATACAATGTTTTTAATGTGTTTTCACTCCAATTGCATGATGAACCCATGTTCCTTCCAAAATTGGTTTAGCTCTTGCATGGGCTTTGTGATCTTGACTTGTTATCGATTGAATTACGATTCCCTTACGTTGAAGTGATTGTATATACTGTTAATTTCATGAATTTATGTTGAATTGATGTTGAATGATACATGAGGATCAATCTATGAAGATTTAAGCATGTTTAGCCTAGTTTTCTATAGTCACTGTAACATTGGTTTTCTTGTGATCCAAAGTGAGTTTCGATTAAGTTGTGGTTCTTGTAGCTACTGTTTTAGGTTAATACCATGGTTGAATTATGGATATAAATCATGTGTGACAAAAGTAGAGAAGGCTTGGTTTGAATTAATCTAGGTTCTTCTTGTCTATGAAGTTGTAACTTGTGATCTCGACGTTAGGTTAGTCGCTATAAGAATTGATTATGGTTAATGTCTATAGCTGCTGCCTATAATGAAATATGAGGATGAATTATACGTAATTAATACAATATGGGTCAATTCGTGATAGATTGAATATGATTAATCTATGTAAACTTACTTTCCATGAACTCCCTATATGAAGCATGCTTGTATCGACCTAAATGGAAAATTGTAGTAGTGTCTCATCTAGATTATGATTTCATTAGCTACTGTCTTAGGGTGATATGATTCATGAAATATGACCTATAATCCATATGAATGAAATTGATTAGCGATCTATGTTCTTCTACTTTCCTAGTATGTGATATATATGTTATGGTATAATCATGTAGTGACTTGTACATGGTTTCTTATATGTTTAAAGTACATTTAGCTACTGCCATATATGTGTTTTATTGATGAATAAGGTGTATTGATCAATGATGATCAAAGGGTGAGAATTGGGTAAGAATGCTTAATTCCTTTACTCTTCTACTTCTCTATTCTTTATAGTAATGTTGATGAAGCCTTGTATGGCATTGTGTGGTATGGTCCACTTATGGTGGCGGTGTTTACTTTATTGTCATTACATATGTGTTGACCATGGCCATGAAGGCAAATTGATGAACTTATGAACATGTGCTTAAAATGATACTATGAGAAGATTATGCCTACTTTCCTATTCTAGTTGTGAATTAGGTTATGTGGCTATTGTATGGGCATGTGTATAATCATGTTAGGGTATTGTATAGGTGCTGCTATTGATGTGTTAGAGTGGTTAATAACCTCTACCCACGTATCCCTTATATGGAAGTGTAAATAGCTAAAGTTAGGAGTCTTGATTATAATGTATATATAGTCTTGTCTTCTATGCTATTATGTGTTGTGTGCTATGTGCTTGGAAGTGTAATGTGGTCCAATAGGGTGGCTGACTTAAGGAGTTATTGATAGCCATTATGTGATCATGTTGGTCAATGTACACACTCTCTCACTTACATGCATATTACAAGTAGTATAAGTCATTGTGTCTAAATGAAAGGTAGTTCTCATATTCACTAGTGTCTACTACTATGCATATTAAGGTGATGTTTATGAATGTATGATTTGTATTCCCTTACTAGGATGACTTGATAGGTGTACTAGTATGGACAAGGGTATGGGACCTTGTCTATGCATTGCACATGTATATCTTGATAGGATAGTTCCTAGGTTCGGTTCTTATGCATATGAAGGATGATTATATGAACATGTTATGAATATGATATGATGAAGTATGAATGTGTATAGTGTCTTAGTAGGTTTATATGAAAGGATTGCTCATATAGTTATGCCTATAGACTTATGCATTGATATATAAACATGTGTGACATTATGTGTTATGTGAAAGGTTTGCTCACATCTATATATACACTCACACACATGGATGATCTAGTTAGGGAGAAGAGGTCTAACTAGGAGGGCCCAAGAATACTCCAAAACTAGATAGGTGCTTGAATATGCTATAAGCATATGAATGATGAATATCCTAAGACTATGTTTTATAAACAAATGTAATAAAGGCTTTTTAATAAAGGGAACTTAGCTTAGCACCGAGTGAACTTGACATTGAGAGGTGTTGACTTTCCTTGGAGGAATATTCACCATTTGTCCCTTATAGAGTGTTGACTTCCCTTAGAGGAATAATCACCTATGGACCTACATATGGTGTCGACTTCCCTTAGAGGAATACTCACCTATGTACTTACATGAAGTGTTGACTTTCCTTGAGGAATATTCACTCATGTTTTCTCATGAGGTGAGGCTCCATTACCAAATGGTATATAGAGGGAATACCTATCTCTTAGTTCCATAAACTATGCTTGCCACATAGGATCTAGCAAAGTGAATTCACTTGATATGCTAGCATATATGTTAATGTTCTACCTTGGCTAGGTAGTAACACCTTCCTTTGGTGTAAGGCTCTACAACACCAAATTCCATGATTAGCACCCATGGTCTTAGTGTCGGTTAAGGCTATGGTTTTCCCTAAAGGTAAAATGGACAATGGAAGTAATTGAACAGGATCCTAACTAGGAGGACTTAAGGAAAGTTACTTAGGATAGGTGGAAGTAATGAACCCATCTAGACATTGCACAAGTGACTCCTTAGGAAGTCTTAGGAAGGTACCTTAATACTTATGATTGTGTATGTGTCCTTTATGTATGATATTGTAGTTTTGGTTTGACTATGATTATATGGTACTATACTTCTATGATGGCATGTGTTGTCTTGTGTAGAGGCTATGTATGGTTTTCTCCTATGTTCCTAAGGTGATGCATTGCACCAAGTATTCCTAAAGGATTACTTAGGAGGTTAATGAATTGAAAGAAAGAGTTAAGTGCTAAGAAAGGTGAGTTTACTGTAAAGTGACCTCTATGTGTACTTATATTCTATATGTGCTTTTCTATGATGTTTGGTCTTTGATTGTGTTACTATGAAGTAAGTGGATGATATAAATGATATTGATAAAGGTTTTATGATGATTTACTCAAAATAGCATGAAGTATGATTTCAAAGAAAATGTCCATTTTAAATGCATGTTTTCGCATGGTTGCCATACTTAGTACATTCTTGTGCTAATCCCATTCTTCTTTACTTTTTACACAAAGTGTAGGTATTGGAATGCTTAAAGAAGGTCTATGATTGGGGAGCTTGATAGGTGATTTCCCAAGCTCAAGAAAAGGAATCCTTAAGTTCAAGGATGTCCTACTAAAGTCTTTAAATATTGTATAGTTATGTAATGTGTCGTATGGGCCGTGTCCCTAATGTACTCTAAAGTTATTGAGTCTAAGATGGCAAAGGGACTTAGAGTCTAATTATGTATTATGACTTATGTTTTATATATATACGATGTGATGTTTCTAGCATATGATGTGCTACGAAAAGTTTTAAATTTTCCGCTAAATTTACTATGTCAATGCAATGAATGATATGAGAGGCTTGTCTTAGACCTCCGAGAGGTCGACGACGCCGGTTACAATCCAAGATTGTACCCTATCTTCTAGGGTATGCTTTTGGGTTGTGACATGTTGAGGATGGAGTGGTGGTACGATTCCCTAATTCCCTTCAATTTATAATAATTAGACTTTAATTATGTTGTGATTGGTATGTTCCACTTATGGTGGCAGTGTTATGTGCTTTACTTGCAATTGATGTGGCCTTGTCGGCGTTACTTTATTTATTATGATGATTATGACCTTGTCGGCAACTACTTGAAATATTATGATGATTTGTGTAGTTGATTATGTGAAGTATGATAATATCTACCTACATGATAAGTAATGTGAAAGTATATGTGTTCCTCTTTTGATGCTAAGTAGATGATCATGTTAGACTATGACTATGGCTTTGTGTGTATAGTCTTAGGGTTGATGCTTGGTTATTCCTACTTGACTATATGAGACTATGATGGTCATATTGATGATGATATGATAGTGTATAGGATGACTAAGTTTGGTTAAAAGTCGTGATGGTATCCTTCAAGTAAAGGAATGATAGACTTAAGTTTGGTTAGCTGCAACGACATCATATCAATCCTTAGGAAAGTCATTATGAGCTTCTTGTCGCCATTGTAAGGTAGCCCTAGTGGACCTCTTTGGTAGGGTAAATGTGCTTGGTTATGAACTTGATATGGAACCCCTTTATATGAACCTTAAGTGTAAATTACTCTATGAGAACAAAGGCTAGCACCGAGTGAGTATGGTAAGGGAAGTAGTTCTAGTTAAAAAAATGAGACTAGATTACAAAACATGACCTTCATATTCCTTAACCATGTGCCTACATGGGATGTGTCTAATATCTACCATTGGCAATTGGAACACTCTCATCGGAGTAGGTTAGAACTCGGGATTCCATGTCTTGCTATCATGGTCTATGTTGGTTATTCCCTATTCTCATCATATGGGATACCTACTAGCATTAGAGAAGTTCTATGAAGTTTAGGTGGTGGTATGGGACGCTATCTAGACATTGCACAATAGGCTTTGAAGGTGTTGGTTAGAGTCCCTAGGTCTTGTCCAAGACCATTACTTGAATGTCCTTTATGTGATGAATGTCTCCTAAATGAACTAATGAATATAATGACTTAAGTAAGAAAGTATGTTAAATGAATAAGTACTTATCTAGAGTAGTTAAGGGTTGTCTAGTTAAGGTCTGAAGGGGGCATAGGAATGATCACTTCGTATCTTACCTAGATAAGTCTTAAGGACGACTCTAGTTAAGAAAGATGGTTGATTATGTAGACATGGTCTATACTTAGGTAGTATTAACGATTACTTAGGTAATCTTGAAGAGGTCAATCATGGACGTTATCTTCTTGATTTACTTAAGTAAGTCTTTTGATAGCCTTTAGAAAGAGAATGTCATATTATATATGTGTTGATGTATTAAGTGAGAATGATTCTATCCTAGGTAATCTATAGGATCTCTTAAGTGCGTGCGTAAGGGAATGTATGGGAGGTCGCTTCACAACTCACTCAAGTTAGACTTAGAATCAACTTTGGTAGAGGAAATCTCATGTTCATATGTTTGATGTCTTGTAAGTATGTATGTGTCTTATTATAAGTAGTCTTGAGGATCATTTAGGCATGCTTAGAGAGGGTGTATGGGCGGTCTCTCTTTGTGTTGCTTAAGTGAGTCTTAGGATAGCTTTTAGTGGTATAATTACATGCTAGAAAGTGTCAAAAGGGAAGGGAAGGCACTTCATTATTACAGGAAGAAATTCACTGTACAGTGAATATAGGTTACTGTAAAGTTGGTTGAAAAATGTATTAATTTGCTTAAATGTTATCTTATGTATTTATAAGTTGTTAAATGTTATTATTATGATTATATTATGATATTTAAATGAAAAGATGCATATTTCCAATAAATGTCCGTTTTCATGATTTTATGCATAATGCCATACTTAGTACACGTGTTTGTACTAATTACATACATTTTGTTATCTCTAAAGGTGTAGGTGAAAGGTGAGAAGGATCGTGAAGGAGATTCTGTATTCTAGAGTCATTCAAGCAAAGTGAAGTATGTCCTCAATTGACTCTAGGGCATATATAGATGTCTTTTATGTCTCTTATTGAAGTATTGTGATAGACTAAGTATTTCTATTTTCATATTATGCATGGGTCGTGTCCCAAGTATTCTCGTGTCTAAGTTTGATGAGATTGAGACTTAGTATTTCCTGTGATTTTATATGAAAGAGATTTTAAAGACTATGAAATGTTTTGTGAAAAGTTTTAAATTTCGCAGTACTTTTCACTATTTATATGCGATGAACGATACGTAAGGGCTTGTATAAGACCTACGAGAGGTCGAGTACTCCGGTTTCACTCCGAGAGTGCCATATCTTCTAGGGTGTGGTCTCGAGATGTGACACATGGCCTCATCTAAAAAGGTATCATTTTGAAAGTCTCCTCTCTCGACTCGAGGAATCTACTATCTGGGGGCAATGCAAGTAAAGATGATCATCACGACCTTCCATATTTTAACCACTAGACGATCCCTTTCCAAGCCCTTTGTTCACTCCTGTCGCAGCTTGCAGAGGAGCTTCTCGACCTCAAAAGAAATGCTAGGTAGAACTAGGGGATGGCAAAGGAACGTCCTTATCTCCTTCGGACGGCCGCCAAAACCTCCTATACCTATGCACCTGGGATCAGGGGCTGGGACCCGGTGGGAAGAGTGTTGTCGCCTGCATCATCGTCCCTTCCCTCATCGTCCGCTTATGCAGCCGCATAACTGCTGCTGGTCCTCTCTGTCCTCCTCCTCTTACTCCTAGAAGAGAAACCATGTCTAATAAAAAAAAGGGGTGGAAAAGGGGATCCATTGGAAGTACCTCATTAGTGTTCAATATGGGCACCCAGCCTGCTTGTAGAGAGCAGTCACCAGCTATGGTAAGAAGAATGCCTTCTTATTGACACGATAGAACACCTTTAACTGTGAGATGATTTATGCGCCAACATTCCACCCGATCCCCTAAATATCATAAGCCACCACTAGATCCCATGGAAAGTTCAAGTCAGTACGATTGCCTGACGCACAGATCCTCCTACTAACCAAGTGCAACAACCACCTACCATTCCGTGACCAGTAAGTACTACTGATGCCCTCTATAGTGGCCTAGTAAACAATGTCTGGACGAATAGGCTCCACCAGCATATCCCTCAACCAACCTAGGTATTTCTCTCTTAGCTTGGCCTCGTACTCCGTGTTGGAAACCTCGAGCACCTCCAGTACCTCATTGATAGATAGAGCGTTCAAGGGAATGTCGACTTCGCAGATGTATATAGTAGGGTGGATATCATTCCATCGGGCGGTAGTAAGGGTAGCATAGAACTCTCTCACCTAGGTTGAGCGCGCAATAAGGGGAGTATCTGTCAGTGGAGCCCATGCGATAATAATAGGCAGGCACCTTCTCCTTGAGGTTCAGTAAATGATAGCCCCGCTCGTAGCAGATCTTGGTGTTCAGGTGATCGTGGTACCTCTCAACTTGCAGCATCGAAAAAGTAGACAAAGAGTAGATTTTTCTCGTTAGCACCAGCCGTTTAGAGAAGCCTGCGGAAGTATGGATGATAGGTGTTAGGACTCTATGAGATTAGAGAGTATTGGTTAAAAAGGGAGGAGAAAAAATTATGATTAAGTGGAAAGGGGAAACAACCCCACTTGGTCCTTCCACAACGGCCTTAGTACTGCCAGAGCGGGATGAGGGAGGCCGCTATTGTGGGATGAAAGCTACCAGAGTGGCATTCATCTGGGATGAACTCTTAACGTGACCATAGCGTGTCTTCATCCTTTAAACCTTCATTTTCAACAGAATTTCAACAGATCAAAGTATATTAAGTAACCTAGTATCTAGATATGTGATTATTTAGCGATATAACCCGTAAATGGTGTCCGAATACAAATTTACAGTAAGAGACTTTTAAACTTCCTTCCACCCTTTTTATAACTGTTTCGACCATAATTTTGTGAAATATTTACAACAAGAATATTGTGGAGATGTGGCGACGTAAGGGAAATGTTCATACTATATTTCTACCAAAACAAGCAACGTATGCTCATTTTCGATAAACTACCCCAAAAACTATTCTACCTAATCAGTTAGGATCATACAATCATAGTTAAGTAACTAATACAATTAAGAGAGTAGGGAGCAAGAAATATACCTTAAAATTGGTGCGCAAATCAAGGTGTTTTAGAATATTTTGGGTGTATTGAGTGAAAAAGGGGAAAATGAGGAAACCATTCCCCATTTACCTCTTTACTGTTTACGATCTCCCGATACAGCGCGAGTCGCGTCACCACAACGGTCCACCTTAGCTGGAAGCTTACCATTTTGGAGGGCCAGGCTATGTAGTGGGAAATGTTTTTTCCTCATGTTGCCTCATCGCCCTGACCGGTCCCGTATGTATAGACCTTTCGTGCTTAAAACCAAAGATCCCCCCTTTCGTGGTTCCGTGATGGCCTAATTCGTTAGTTTAAAAGTACTCCAAGAAGGGCACAAGTTTATCTCTTCACTAGTTGTTCGGGGGACGAAAAAAAGGTAAATATGTATCTATTGTAACGACCTGAACCGTCGTTAATTACGAACGGAAAATATTGGGGAAATTAGGTCTCCCAGCCTGCTAGAGATGGCCTAAATTGCTAGGTCGGTGATGCTCTAGACGGATAAGTTGCCGCCAGAGCGTAATGGGCGAGATAAAATATAAATAACGTGAAATCTTATTTTCTCCTTTTTCCTAAAACAACAAAAATAAGCGAGAATCACCCCAGAAACCCTCCAAAGGCTACTCTAGGCTTGGGAAGAAAGGAAAGGAGATTGTTTTACGTAATGAGGATGATAGCTTGCGAATCACGGTCAAAATCCACCATATCATCGATCGGAACCCTGGATTGGAGAAATAATCTCTTTAGATCTACTTGGCGCATAGGTAGGCTAGGTTTATTTAATTGAGTAGTTGTAAATCCGTTATTCATTACGTAGTACAGAGGATAGAGAATGTTGGTTGTCTTACATACACACTAGTGAAATTTAAAAAGAATCTTACTTAGTTCAATAAGAACTTAACTTTTACCCCACTTTTGTTTTTTCAGGCTAAATATTGACGGTAGAATTCATGTGTAGGATTTTGTGCACCAGAATAAATGATGAGTGTGTGTATGTTTTTCAATAGTAGAATAAGATGGGAATCATGGAATGAAACTTTATTCCATGAACTAGGGTTAAGTGATGGGTGCTTTATGTTTGTGTGATATAATCATGCTAATGAATTCGTTGCGTGCATGTATGTAAGGGATTAAAATATATGAATCGAACATGAAAAGACAAAGTATAAATAATTACATGCCCTGAACCTATAACTTTATTGAATGTTGATGAGTATTGTTCTTATGGATGTCATTGTGACTGTGGCACACTAATTGGGATCGGGTACCACGATCTAATACACTAAAAGTTTTGTTGTGGGTTCCATGAGAGGATCATTGAATTGTCATATATGGCAACTTCTTATTGAGGTTGTTGAATTGTGCATTGCTCTTAGATGAGGATTAAACCATAGAATTGTATAACTGCATTGATATGTTATGCTCAGTTGTTTATGTATCTCGTTATTGAATTAAATGTGAATGATCATGCAAAATTGGGATGTGGAAGGGTAAGTGGAGACTAAGGGTCCGTATGTGCTACTTTAGAGGAGTGGTGATGTGCATTGTCATTGAGAATTGGGGTGGGGTTATGTAGTAAATGTTATTAGTTAAGTATTACCCTGGGAGGGAAGTCATGTTGAAAATGTTAAACGAGCCTTGATAGAAATACCATGGGGTTACAAGTTGAGTGGTATCCGCAATGAAGTAAGTACGTGTCGTGAGTGTTGACCGGGCAGGTTGTAGTTAGTTCGAAAATTTCCTCTAAGGGATAGAAGGATTAAGTATGATCAGGAACAGAGCGAGGGGGTTAATGCCTCCAAGGCAAATGGGGATTTAAAAATGTTGAGGAAAGAGCAGCCTTATTTCATGTTTCTTACTTGTCGATTTCTTATATTATGTGGTGCATATTGGGTTGACCGATGATGCCTACCAATACCTGTGGTTGTAATGATACTATTGTTTCAATATCTTTTTTCACATTCTAGTTGAAGGGTCTGTAATGTTTCATTGGTGAAGGTGAAGATAATCTCCAATAGCTTCTACTCTTCCTTTCGCATGGTTAGAGCTGCGCCATTTATGGTTTTTTGTTATGCATTGTACTCTTACTATCTCTTGTACCTATTTAGACTAGATCCTTGAGGAAGTTATTTACTTTACAAGTCTTAACTTTGAGTCGTTTAAAACTCTTATTTTATAAACATTACATGAATTCCTTTTATTCGTATGTTTTCTTATTTTTCTGCATTTTAAAAACATTTTTGATTCGAGGATTCTCCTACTAAGATGTTAGAGATTGTGCTTGCACGACCCAGTGGGTTGGGTCGTGACATTACTATTTTTTATGCATTGAGATTCTTGAGTTGATTCATTTCTATATTTTATCATGAACCCTATGAATTGAGTATTCTTGATATTAGTAATTATCGTTGAGTTCTTAGTTCAATATTTCTATTAAGACTACTTTTTCAGTTAAGGAATTAGAATATATACTTTCAAATGACAATAACTGATGTAAATATAACTTTTGATAATAAGATGGAAAGTATTTGATATTTCAAATTTTAATATCCTACTTAACTTAACATTGTACTTGACAAGTCTGTACAAGATATTGTTAACTGAAAAAATAGAATAAATAAATTTGACGATCAATAAAAGAGTGCTTGTAATATGAATCAACAAAGAAAAAGGGAATGAGGCAACTCACGAAGGTAGAAAATAGTACTTTTGAGTTCAAATGGTTTTCAATACTTTCCCTGTGTTCCACTCTACTGGTGTTGAAGCACTTTTTGTTAGAGAGGCTGAAGGAAGAAGAAACATATCACGACCCGTAACACATTAATGAAAGAAAGTGATAATAGAAAATAATCACGTCTGTTATTACAAGTCGATCAAGACTCTAGTGTAAAGAATCTTTGTGTTGTATAATCAACAACTAATCAAACAAGAATCATATATTCATTCAATACAAGGGAATTTAATGTCCATTGAACAAGAGAATCATGAAACAGAGAAGAAAAGAGGAAGGGTGTCCTCGTATTTATTTTTCTAAAAAAGACTTTCTATTATGAGTAATGTGATTCTTCGAACACATATACTACAAACGTGAACACACTTAAAAACAATTAAATTTTACATTAGAATCCGGACTCAATAATATAAAACAAGATAATAGGGCAAAGTTGAGCGGAAAATTAGTAAAGCTTAAGAAGAAGAAGAAGAGCATCATACTCAAAATTCGTAGTTGAGAGAAGGAAACAAAGAAGTTACTGCTCGGAATACTTACAGAGGATATGAGGCAGATCCTAATAATCGTAGGTCTATGTTGACGAAAAAGAGACCTTCCTGTTGAGTTGAGCAAATGATCAGAAAACATAAAGAAGAAAAAGAACAGACAACATACCTTAAATTGGCAGTTGTGAAAATAAAATAAATATTTTGCTTCTGAGAATACGTATAGAGGATTTGACCTACAACTGAATAACTCTAAGTCACTGTTAATCAAGATGAAAAAGAGACACTTTTGTTGAGTTGAGTGAACGTTCATCAGTAAACAGGAAGAAGAAGAGACACTATACCTTATATTAACAGTTCAGAACATTGCTGCTGAGAATACTTTCAGAGGATTTGAGGCAGAGGTGAATAGCCCTAGGTCATAGTTTATTGAGATGAAGAAGAAACAGTTCTGGTCTTGAGAATACGTATAGGGCAAAGTTGTGACCAAAGGATTTTGAGATAAAAATGTTTTTTATTGGATTTTTAGAATATAGTGTTATTTTTGCCTCCTACTTTTCAGAATAATTATTGTTTGAGTTTTAGTAAATTTTTTGGCAATTTTTTGCGCTCCCGCTAAGTATCTCAAATACAATTGGGACGAGTCATTAGTTTTCTCAGGGACAAGATTTTTTACCTTCTCAATAACATATACCTTTTAGGACCGAAATATAATCTCGTCTCAATATATATACTTTTTGGGATGGGATTATTAACTCGTCCCTACATGTTGGTCTTAACTGAGCCTTTTTCTTGTAGTGCAAGGTCTCCTAGAAATTGCTATTTGATCCATGTTACTGAAATAGTTGTCGTGCTTTGAATTGTTTCGTCACCCGCTTGGTATAGATTGCTCCATGAGTCCCTCAATCTATGGAGCTGACCACTTACTTCTCATTCTTGGTACAGTGTGTCATGAGGTTTTTTGTTCTCTTCCAATAGTTTCATTTTTATAATAGGCAGAATTCTATTTGTAAAGTTCCAGTATTTATATGCCCTGTACCTTGCCACTTGTCAGTGCCTGCATTTCGTAATGTTGATAAATGTTTAACAATTGCGAATGAAAATAACATGTTAATAAATTAAGAACATATTCCTCATTCACCAAAAATGACAAACTAGATATAAGTAGAAATATATGTTCATACCTAAGGAGCAACTTCAAACACACGGAACTGCTTAGTAAGATTCCTGTCTAGCTCAAGAATTGCTGCAACATTTTCACATCTGTGACTTTCTGATTATTGAACATCCATTTATATCCTTCCATTACTTAATGATGTGCACATCATATGTAGTCCACGATGATGTGAATGCTATTATATTGTCAAGATTAGTATTGTTGAGAAGACATTTTAAGAAGTTGCTTTTTTTGAAAGAAAACATTCTTTGCTATTCTCAATATATTTCTCCGTTTGTATCAATTAGTGTTGTATATATCTGGCAGAATTTTGTTGTTAGTTCTTGTGATCAAAGTAGTAATGACACATTGTTGCAGCAGTAACATTGAAGGATAACTGAATTCTCATTATGATGGATTTCTACGTGGACTTGACAAAGAACTCATACTCTTGTATATGGCCTACTTGAGTATATGTTACATTAGTTTCGTTTGGAAAATCATCTAGTTTCTTTGTTTTAAAACAATATAATCGCTACGAACTAAGACAAATTTGTATTCAGGCAAGAAGCACCAGGAATGCAGCAAATCGAGCTAAGTTGAAGATGCTTCACCATATTGGTAGTAAGTCTATTCGAGAGATTATTTTTCAAAAGGTACTAGCGTAAAACTATTTCATGAATGAAATATTAATGAGGTTTGTATTATTTGACATGTTTGACTTTGATGTAAAGGGTGGGAAAGACGGAAACCCACCAGATTTGGAGACTATTTTCTTTGAGACGCGTAAGAAAGATAACGAGCTTGTTGAACCTAAAGCAATTTAAACATGTGCATTTGATAAATGGAATATGTTTACTACTTGAAATTATTATGTTTTGATAGAAATTATTTTTTTATATAATTTTTAGGCTCAACTCAAAGAAATGGTTCAAGTCGATCAATCTCTACCTAGCATAGAGATTGTTGAAAAATGTTGTGGACCTCAAACTCGTAGCCATAGATTTGAATTTTGTGGAGGAGTAAAGGCGAAAGAATTGAAAGGCGGAACTTTTCGAAGGCTGAATTATTGTTTGAGCTACGTTAAACTCGAGAGGATAACAAATGCTTGAATGAAGAAAATAAATCCTTGAATGAGGAAACAAATCCTTGAAACATCACGTGTCTACCTTGGAAGATGCAATGAAAGAAATGTTGGGTTTAGCAAAGTGTGAATGGAAAAAGAAAAGAGAGAATATGAAAAGTGAGGGAACTAATTTGGAGGAAAAATGAAAAGTCATTTCTCCCATATCGGCAAAAGAAAGGAAAATTGTTGTCCTTATATAAGGAAACACTTTCTTTACTTCTTAAAGAGCTAAGAAGAAGGTGCCCCCTCGTGCCGTCGTCATCGCTTGCTTGGCCTCGGCTTCGGATTCGGCAAATGATGTGACTCATTGATAAATTTATTTAATCAATTTTTTGTTAATCAAATAAATCCTGTTAATATTATATCTTATAAATTAATTCAGAATGTTAGTTAATTAGTTAATTAACAGAATTAATTTGTGTATAACGGTAACTCTGAAAAGTTGTTACTTTCCGAAAAGTCATTACTTTCCCAATAGACACAATTTCCGAAAAATTATTATTTTTTCCAAAAGACGCAACTCTTTGGATAAAACGGGTCTGAACAGATTTTTCTGAACAGACACATTTCTTGTTGAAAATGGTTATAAAAGGAAGTCATTTTTCGTTTTTCAAACACTGGAATTTTTTTCCTTCTCTGCATCTAATTTTTCTCCCAAAATCAAAGTGTCGATCGACTGAGTCTGTGTGGCTTGTTACTGTTCTTAAGTTCGCTGAAGTAAAAGAAGTTTGAGGTACCGCTATTTCTTTAACAGGATTAATCCATTTTATCTCGGGAGAAATTAATCCATAACCTCGAGTACAGTGAGGGGATTAAATTTCTTAAGGAGACACACTTGTTTCTGTGGACTCAGATTATTTTTGTATTCTGTCTATTTCATCTTATTTCTTTTTCTGTTTTTTGGCTAACCTTATAAATACAGGTTGGTAACAATCTTAAGAAATTTAATAAGTTTCTGTATTTGAGGTTTTTGGAGATTAAAACCTTTATGGTTTTCTACTCTACTTGAATTTTTAAAATTCATTCGATTAACGATTAAAAGAACATAAAAACTTTATCGTTGAATTAGAAACAGTCTTTGTAAAGATTTATTCTTTACTGTTAGTATTTCAAATACTAAAATTATCTGCCATTTGTGACAGAAAAAAAAAGACTAATTCAAGTCAAGTGAATGCTGAAAAAGTGAGTGCTGCAACAGTAAGTGCTGCAACAACATCAATTACACACAATCGTTCAAATGCTTCCTTAGCGCCGACTGAGAAACCTGAAAAGTTTTCTGGAGTCGACTTCAAGAGATGGCAACAAAAGATGTTCTTTCATCTCACTACGTTGAGTCTGCAGAGGTTCATTAATGAGAATGTTCCTGTTATGTCGGATGATACTCCGTCTGAAGAACGATTCTTGGTAACAGAAGCATGGACACACTCAGATTTTTGTGTAAAAATTATTTCTGAGTAGCCGGCAAGATGATCTGTACAATGTGTACAACAATGTCAAATCCTCAAAAGAACTCTGGGATGCTTTAGAAAAGAATACAAAACAGAGGATGCCGGAATGAAGAAGTTCATTATGGCAAAGTTTCTGGACTATAAGATGATAGACAGTAAGACCGTCGTTACCCAAGTTCAAGAACTGCAGGTATAATCCATGATATCCTTGTTGAAGTTATAAATTTATTTAATGCCTATGTTAGAATTATTAAGTTTTTCCTTATTACTCACATAATCTTTAATGTAGGATTGATTGTGAATGATGCCTTTCAAGTGACTGCCATTATTGAGAAGTTACCCCCATTGTGGAAGGACTTCAAAAACTACTTGAAACATAAACGCAAGGAGATGACTGTGGAAGATCTCATTGTAAGGTTGAGAATCGAAGAGGATAATAAGGCTGCAGAAAAGAGGCCACGTGGTAACTCAGCAATATCTGGAGTAAATATTGTTGAAGAAGATCCCACAAAAGTAAAGAAAAGAAAGAAAACATCTGGTCCAAAAAGCAATCCTCCTAAGAAGAAATTCAATGGAAACTGCTTCAATTGTGGTAAACATGGTCATAGGGCTACTGAATGCCGGGGTCCTAAGAAGGACAAGAAAAAGAAGGATCAAGCAAATTTGGCTGAATCCAAAGAAGATATGGACGATCTCTGTGCAATGCTTTCAGAATGTAACTTGGTTGGAAATCTAAGAGAATGGTGGATAGATTTTGGTGCCTCATGCCATGTTTGTGCCAACAAAGAATTATTTTCATCATATACTCTAGCACCTACAGATGAGAAGTTGTTTATGGCAAACTCCGTTGTTGCAAAGGTGGAAGGAACTAGCAAGGTCCTATTAAAGATGACATCAGGCAAGGTGGTGACTTTGAATAGGGTATAGTATGTTCCAGCATTGAGAAAGAATTTAGTTTCAATTCCAGTTCTGACTAAGAATGGATTCAAATGTGTATTTGTTTCTGATAAAGTAGCAGTAAGTAAGAATGATATGTATGTAGGAAAAGGTTACCTCAGTGATGGTCTTTTCAAACTCAGTGTAATTGCAGTTGATATGAATAAAGATTTTTTTTCTTCTTACTTGCTTGAGTCTAAATGTTTATGGAATGAACGTTTGGGATACGTTAATAATAAAACTTTATGAAAACTGATTAACTTAAATATTTTGCCAAAATTTGAGTGCAATAAATCAAAATGTCAAATTTGCGTTGAATCTAAGTATGCTAAGCATCCTTATAAATCTGTTGAAAGGAATTCAAATCCTTTAGAATTGATTCACACGGATATTTATGACATGAAGTCAACACCATCACGTGGTGTGAAAAAGTATTTCATAACTTTTATTGACGATTGCACTAGATATTGTTATGTCTATTTGCTAAATGGTAAGGATGAAGCAATAGATGCATTTAGGCAATATAAAACTGAAGTTTAAAATCAGTTGGATAAAAATATCAAAATGATTAGAAGTGATAGAGGCAGAGAATATGAATCTCCATTTTGCAGAAATATGTTTAGAAAATGGAATAATCCATCAAACTACTGCTCCGTACACTCCTCAATCTAATGGGATTGCAGAAAGGAAAAACCAAACTTTAAAAGAAATGATGAATGCATTACTTATAAGTTCAGGTTTACCACAAAACTTGTGGGGGGAATCTATCCTTACAACAAATCGAATACTCAATAGAGTGCCTCACTCAAAGACACATGTTATTCCATATGAGAAATGGAAAGGTAGAAAACCTAACTTGAAATATTTCAAAGTGTGGGGGTGTCTAGCCAAAGTCCAAGTTCCTATACCTAAGAGGGTAAAAATAGGGCCTAAGACTGTGGATTGTGTATTCATTGGATATGCCACAAACAGTAAGGCGGGTCGATTTTTGGTTCATAAGTCCGAACATTCGGATATTCATGATAATACGGTAATGGAATCAGATAATGCTGAATTTTTTGAACATATCTATCCGTATAAAACTAGACTTGAGTCATCTAGTGGGGGGTCTAACAACCCAGAGAAGAACCAAAAGAGAATGAACCCAATGAAGAGAGTCCAAGACGCAGTAAATGTCAAAGGACATCTACTTCATTTGGATCTGACTTTGTAACATTTCTTCTTGAAAGTGAGCCTCAAACATTTAAGGAAGCAATGTTGTCTAGCGACTCAACCTCTTGAAAGGAGGATGTCAATAGTGAAATTGAATCAATCCTAAGCAATCATACTTGGGAGTTGGTTGATCTTCCTCCAAAGAAAAAACCCTTGGGTTCAAAATGGATCTTTAAAAGGAAGATGAAAGATGATGGAACTATTGACAAATATAAAGCAAGACTTGTTGTCAAAGGCTTTAGACAAAAAGAAGGTCTTGATTATTTTGACCATACTCGCCAGTGACTAGGATTACATCAATTCGAATGTTAATTGCCCTAGCTGCAGTATACGGTCTTGAAATTCATCAAATGGATGTGAAAACCGCCTTCTTAAATGGAGAGCTGGAAGAAGAAATTTACATAGAACAACCTGAGGGTTTTGTAGTTCTTGGTAAAGAAAAGAAAGGTGCAAACTTATTAAGTCACTTTATGGACTAAAACAAGCACCAAAACAATGGCATGCAAAGTTTGATCAAACCATGTTGTCAAATGGATTTAAGATCAATGAATGTGACAAATGTGTTTACATTAAAGATACTCTAAATCAGGAAGTCATTGTATGCCTATATGTGGATGACATGCTTATAATGAACAAGGACATTGCTAATATAAAAGCTACTAAACGTATGCTCGCTAATGAGTTTGATATGAAAGATTTAGGAGTTGCTGATGTAATATTGGAAATTAAAATTCTCAAAACTCCTAACGGTATAGCATTGTCTCAAACTCATTATATTCAAAAGGTACTTGACAAATTCAAATATTTGAATTTCAAAAGGGCAAAGACTCCAATTGATGTGAACCTTCATCTTGCAAAGAATAAAGGTGAAAGTCAGTCTCAATTGGACTATGCTAGAGTGTTGGGAAGCTTGATGTATGTCATGAATTGTACACGACCAGACATAGCTTGCGCTATCAGTAAACTGAGTCGATGCACAAGTAATCCCAATCAAAATCATTGGTTGGCAATGAAGAGAGTTTTGGGATACTTAGATGACACTCAAAACTATGCTTTGCATTACAACATATATCCAACAGTTCTTGAAGGATATAGAGATGCAAATTGGATTACTAGGTCAACTGAAACAAAATCCACAAGTGGATACATTTTTACTATTGGTGGATGAGCAATATCTTGGAAATCATCCAAACAAATATGTAGCTCGCTCTACAATGGAGTCTGAATTCATCGCTTTAGACAAGGCAGGTGAAGAAGTTGAATGGCTCCGGAATTTCATAGAAGATATTCCATTTTGGCCCAAACCAATGGCCCCTATTTGCATACACTGTAATAGTCAAGCTGCAATAGGTAGGGCTGGAAGCGTTATGTATAATGACAAGTCTCGTCACATAAGACGAAGACATAACTCTATGAGACAACTACTCTCTAGTGGAATTATTAGAATTGACTAAGTGAAGTCAAAGGATAATGTATCGGATCCACTTACAAAAGGCCTAACTAGAGAGGGAGTTGATAAATCATCGACGGGAATGGGACTATGGCCGAGAAAAAGTCATCGTGGCGGTAACTCTACCTAGAAGATTGGAGATCCCAAGATCTAGGTTCAAGGAGATAAAACAAAGTCATTGATGACGGTTCAACATTATCAAAAATTATTTTATGGTCCATTATCATGATGAGACAATGTTCAGTAACCAGGATAAAGGCATAAAGACTTTTTTAATGGTTTCTAAGTTTGATAAACGGTATATCAAATGGTGTATCTACGGGATAACACATTTAGAAATTACCTATGTGAGTGTGTAGTGTAAGCCGCTTCAAGGAGAATCCGGTAAGGCCAGTTCTCTAAGCACTTATTATTCGAGATGTGTTCATGGCTGAAACGAACAAAACAATGATAACTAAGAATAGTTCAAGGGTTGATTATGTGACTTATGTTGTCTAGGTATACACCAATGCTCAATGATTTAAAGATATCAAATCTATTGATTGACCGATTATATCCGATATATGTTCACTACGGAAAGTTTAAAGGGAAACCTACTTGTCCAGATGCGATTAACCCTTACTTACAAAACACACAAGTTTTTCATGTATATTTTTTAACAATAGTCATTACCCATTCATGTAGGGGATTGTTGAGTTTAGCAAAGTGTGAATGGGAAAAGAAAAGAGAGAATATGAAAAGTGAGGGAACTAATTTGAAGGGAAAATGAAAAGTCATTTGCAAAGTGCAAATGAAAAATCATTTCTCCCATATCGGCAAAAGAAACGGAAATTGTTGTCCTTATATAAGAAAACACTTTCTTTACTTCTTAAAGAGCTAAGAAGAAGGTGCCCCCTCGCGCCGTCGTCATCGCTCGCTCGGCCTCGGCTTCGGATTCGGCAAATGATGTGACTCATTGATAAATTTATTTAATCAATTTTTTGTTAATCAAATAAATCCTGTTAATATTATCTCTTATAAATTAATTCAAAACGTTAGTTAATTAGTTAATTAACAGAATTAATTTGCGTATAACGGCAACTCCAAAAAGTTGTTACTCTTTCCGAAAAGTTGTTACTTTACGAAAAGTCGTTACTTTCCCAACAGACACAAGTTCCGGAAAATTGTTATTTTTTCCAAAAGACGCAACTCTTTGGATAACGGGTCTGAACAGATTTTTCTGAACAGACACGTTTCTTGTTGAAAATGGCTATAAAAGGAAGTCATTTTTCATTTTTTAAACACTGAATTTTTTTTCCTTCTCTGCATATAATTTTTCTCTCAAAATCAAAGTGTCGATCGACTGAGTCTGTGTGGCTTGTTACTGTTCTTAAGTTCGCTGAAGTAAAAGAAGTTTGAGGTACCGCTATTTCTTTAACATGATTAATCCGTTTTATCTTGGGAGAAATTAATCCATAACCTCGAGTACAGTGAGGGGATTAAATTTCTTAAGGAGACACACTTGTTTCTGTGGACTCGGATTATTTTTGTATTCTTTCTATTTCATCTTATTTCTTTTTCTTTTTCTGTTTTTTGGCTAACCTTATAAATACAGGTTGGTAACAACAAATAATGAAAATGAGGTAATTATTTGCAGCTCAACAATCACATGTCCAACCTACAACGTCTCTCATTTCAACTGAATGACCTTTGCTTTTTTCTAATTGACCAAGTAAGAACCAAGATACTAGACTTTTAGTTTATTTTGCTGATTTGCATATAGTCATTTTCTACAAAGGCTAATTCTAGAAAAAAGTGATGGTAACTTATCTTTTCCGGCTAGAAGATAGTACCAAGAATTGTTTGAATCCACCTTCATCTCTACTAGTTTTCTTGTTCTCATTGTCTTTAGTCTTAAATAGAACTAGCTAATACTCAATCAAACACAAGTATAGATACAACCCTTAGAAAGTAGAAATTGATCTCATGTCCACTAGTTGTTATATGTTTATATAATGTATGTATGGTTAAGTAGTTTGATGTTATGACGGAAGATTCGATGTTTGATAGCTGACTTGTTTGTTTACTGCTATCTGGGATTCTTCACAACTGTGTTTGGCCATAGTTCCTAATTGTATGATATTGAGTTTTGAAGCTGTGAAATTGGTATGATTTTTTAGATTCCCCAAAGCTGCTACTTTCATACTTAGTTTATTTTTGTGAAATACAGCCATTCATGTGTTTACGCAGCTGGAAAAAAAGTTGCCAAAGTCACACTTAGATCTGAGCTCAATTTTTGTTATTCTCTCTATGGTGCTTGGAGCTCATTTTTGACATGTCCTTATTCATATGAAAATCACTTGTCCAGATTTGTGCATTGGATTTTCGTGGGCATAGCTCTTTTAGTTTTAGGAATAACTCTCCACTTCACAGATGATGTGTAACCTCAGGACCAACCGCGTTAGAGTACTCTGTTTTTTCTTCATTTTGGTTGACATTTTGAACTGGAAGTTCCTATTTCTACCACTAGAATGGATTGGTGTGAATGTCATGCTTGTTTATATGAGAACTATCATTTATGTCATCTTTGTTCATATATTGTTTTTGGCTATTGTTGCTGGCCTACTTCATCGATTAGGCATATTTGGCTTCTGATGAAATTTGCATCTTTTGCTTGATTATTATATAAGATTAGATGTAGCATTGTACTCGAAACTAGACTACGCTTCATCTAGTCATGGGTCTCACTTTGATTTATATCTAAGAACAAGTGACTAAGAAGTTCAATAATTTTCTGCACAACTGCACATAAGTGTACTTGAAACTAGAAAGAGCTTCATCTAGAAAATGCTTACTTCATTAATTAAATTTTTTTGCACAACTGCACATAAGTGTCTTTCTCTATTTGTTAATTTCAGCAATGCTGTATTTTTGGACAGCTGCTTTATATGTTAAATTTTCTGCACACAAATAGTATTTGAATTCTTGGTAAATGCATCTCAATGATTTTCTAATTGATTTTTCTTATGTTCCTCAGATTTTGTAGATATCTCTAGATAACACATGGTGAAGTTTTAACAACTTCTGGAGTGAGCGATCTGTCTAATTCTTGTATAAGTTTGATATGTATACCAATAGTTATTTATCTTTTTTTAAAATTTTGAACTTGCATATTTTGAAGGTTGAAGTTTCAAGTTAAGAAACAAGCTTTAGAAGAAATGGACAAGCTTGTTATTAGTTTACTAAGAACGTTATGCAAAACTTGTTACACATAGTCTAACTCGGATGTTGGCTAAGTTTTCCGAAAAACACAGTGAAACAAACATCATGGGATGTTGACAAATTTTTGATTAATCAAACTCTTAATCTCTATCTACTTGTTTCTGTCTTCTATTATCTTCTTAGTGAATCAAAAGTTTTTGTAGAAATTTAGTATTTGTTGAAGAATTTTTTTTATTGTGACATCAATTGATCTAGGACCACTGATGGACAATATAGGACCAAAAATATCTCGTCTCTAAAATAATCTAGGCCTAGAAGTGTTTCTCGTCTCTAAAGAATAATCTACGCCTAGAAATAATTCTTGTCTCTAAAATGAATGAAGGACCAGATCATTCTTGTCTCTGTACATACTCAAGGACCAGGTTTTTCTCGTCGCAAAACCTAATCATGGACCAGGTTGTTCTCGTCTCTAACGATTACTAAGACCAAGTGTGCATGGTCGCTAAAAAGATTTAACGATCTAAAAAATAGATTTTCCCAAGTCTTTTGAGACTAGATATGCAGTCTCAAAAAAGACTTAACGTCTATTTTTTCCCGACTCAACTACCATTTAAGGACCAGTATTTTGTTCCTGTTGCAGAAGATCAATAGCGACGAAGGCGGTTGCGAAGGGTGGTGACCAACATTTTCTGGTATCAAATTTGCATTCGGGACCAGATTTAGATCTTTAGGGACCATATTTCCCTTCCTTAGAGGCTATTTTTCTTGTAGTGTTAGTCGTTCATGTTCATAATTCCACATGATTCTATGAATTTATTTTTAAATTTTGAGAAGCTTTTTAAGACAACACATGAGTTCTTAACTGAATTTTGAGAAAGTAAAGATGAGTTTTGAGACAAGAGTTTTTAAAACATGATTAGTATTTCAATCAAGTATGCCATCAATGTATGAGTAGTATGGTATCTAGATATACCATCAATGTTTACGTAATATGACTTCCCGAGTCATCAATGATCATATATAATATAATTGTGAAATGTTTTTCATAGAGTTTTTGAGTATGAATATGACGGGATCAGGTATTCTTAGAGGCATCATTTTTTACATTGATAAAAGAGACATTGGGATTTTTGAATGAATTATGAGTTCAAAAGATATTTTGAGAACAATTATCTCTTTAAAAAGGATAGTTTGAGAAATTATCTCAAACTAGATGAAGATTTATGTTTTTAAAACATATGAGCATGAGCATATATTATTTGGAGTAGTATTGAGCACCAATATGGAGTTGAGTTCAGACAACTCAAAAGTCTCATAAACCATGTCTGCCAACATTGGTAAAGGTTCATACTTTTTAAATCATTCCTTATTGATTTTTAAGTATAACTTAGTGGATCCACTTAGTTGAGGATGTTGTATACCCCAGCAAGATATTGGACAGTTCTGATAGCATGGGTGAGACGTTGTATCATCACCTAGATCATAGTGTTCGTTGTAGTTTAATGAATCTCCCAAATAAGAGTAATGAGTTATTATTGTATTTTTAATAAACATTTTAGTTAGTATCTACTTTTTAAAATGACCCTCATCTAAGGGAATATTGTTAATTAGGAATATTTTTTGCTCACCTTTGTTTATATCCTAGCTTCTGGATTCTCATGTGACTTAATTTGCTTGGTTCTTATCCCGAGTTTTGAATGTGTGATTTGTTAGAATTATCGATGCATTTTTTTGTTAATGGTATTTTTTAAATTAAGATTTCCTAAATCTATATGTCTGTGTGATTAATAGGTAGCTAGATTTGCGGGTACTATTATTGAAGTTAATAAAAATATATACTCGATCATTTTAATTGATTTTTATGTCTCCTTATTATTTTTCCACTTTTAATAACTTTTCCGGTTACAATTTTTTATATGGTTTGATACAATATATAAAATTTAATAATGGACATCGTCCCACATATTCTTTAGAAATATCGATAGAACTTGTAAAGAATATTGAAAGACAAAACAAGAGAAGAAAATTGATGTTTGAATCCTAAAATTTGAAAAATAATTCAAATAAAATAGAAATGGTCTCTACATATACAACAAAAAAGTAATAATTTATGTACAATGTTAAGTTACACAAAGTTATACACTTTAAATAACAATCAATTTCAATACGAATCTATATATCAAATAAAAATGTTAGAACGATCTAAGTAATAAAAGAAACATAAAATAGAAATTGGGATGTAAGTAATAATATATCATGGGGAAATTTTATTTTTTTAAAAGATCATGAAAACCCTATAGTATATGTATCAAAATTGAAAAAGTTTCTTTACATTATTATAGCTCTTAAAACTACAGAACGATGATTTTTCTATTAGATTTAAGAGTGAATTATACCCATAAAATGAAGTAATATAACATAAGGGTACTAATTTGTTGATAATATTTTTCATATGGAGATTTCATGATCCCATAAATATAGGCATATTTAGTTTTTATCGTTTCACCACAAGCCCTGCAACGTATACTCTAAGGTCTGAATAGTGGGCTGTCTTGCCCATTTGTCTGAGTGTAACACCTATAAAACGACTTAGGTGAAACTAGATCCTAACACTTGTATCAAGAGGATATAGAGTCCTAAAAAGGTTTATAATGATGTTGACAGGCAGTGTTTAAAGTTTGGTGAAGTTTGGAGGTTAAACGTCCAAGAACGTCCATGACGTTCGAAAGATATGCCTTGAGACGTGCTTGTACGTTTAGGTGTGCCTTTGCATGTTTTATGTGTTGTTTGGAGTTCAAATTTATGTGAGAGGTTCCTTACATGTATATGAGATTATTTGAGGTGTAAACGTCCGGGCAAAACTCCCCGAGGACCGACCAAATGGTCCTTGAGGAGGACCCAACCTTGGGCTAACAAGATGCCCAAGGCAGCAACATTTTGTTCATGAATCAAATGGGTCCGCCTCGCGGACTAGGGTCTACTTGGTCCAAAAGTATGGTCCACATCACGGACACAACGCAGACGCTACTGTTCTACGAAGTAATTCCAAAAATCTTGCGGGAGCAGTTCCGCGTCGCGGACTTGTTTCCCGACGATAATTCTGGAAATTTAAGTTGTGTTTGACTTGGTTAAAGGGTCATATAAGTTCAAGGGTCTTTTGGGTATTTTAGGGGATAGTTATTGGCGGTTATACAAACTTTTTAAACCCCAATTCACCCTTCAAATCAAAACCCTCAAGTCCAAAACAAAACCTCTCCATCTCTTCTATCTAAAAAACTCCATTGATGAAGTTTTGAAGCTCCAAGGAAGAAGACAAATTTTTCAAGTTTTTCTCCATCAATTTAGTGGGATTTTTCATCACAATTAAGGTATGGTTTTAATCCTTGTATTCTCTTCCATTCAAGGAGTCAATTTCAATGATTTCAAAAGATGATTAAAAATATGAATTCTTCTATTTTCAATTCTAGCCATGGGTTCTTGCATAAAATGTTTTTAATCAATGAATTATGATTGAATTGCTGTTAATTTGATGATTTTGGATCAAAAACTCAATGAACCCATGCAAATCATGATTTCCTTATTTTGACCATCTTATGGGTGATTTGATCATGTGTCAATTGTATTGAATTCTTATGTAGATTGTATTGGGCTATTGATATATGTATGAATTGGGGTAGAATTGAATATAGGCTGTCCAAATTTTGAGTTTTTCATATTGGGTCTAGTTGGATCATTGTATATTGTGATTGTTGGATTGAATTGGTGATCATGACTATTGGTAAGAGCCTTTTGGTATTGAGTTGTTAAATTGGCCATAGATTGGAGTTGGGAGATTGGACTAGTGGTATGTTGACCTAACTTCTCTATATTGTATAGTATTGATCTTGAATTATGATGATGATTAGTATGATCCACTTATGGTGGCGGTGCTTATGTGTTATAATTGTGAATAATGTGGCCTCGTCGGTATTACTTTATGAATTATAGTATTATCATGTTATTACTTGAATATGTGTGTGTTGTGAAGGTCTTGATGTCTTATGTGTATGTGTGAAGTCAAAGTATGTGTTCTTCTAGTTGATGATAAGTGATCATGATAGGCTATAGTGATGCCTTGTATGTTTATACTTGATGTTGAGTGTGAATCTTCTTAGTTGACTATATGATCATTATGATGAGTTATGTTGATCATTCTATAGAAGTGTGTAGGGTGAATTGCAGCTATACATAGTTGACCCTATGTGCTTCATGAATGATATTGTACATGTGATATGATTATAATAAAGTGTGTCGTGTTTAGGTAGACTTATGTCCCTTACTTGATACATGAAGAATGAGAATATTAATCCTTGACTTAGTAGGTTAGAGCACCCTTTGCCATGAATTCATATGTATGAATGGAATATGATCTTGACTATAGCGAAGAAGGTCATTTATGTGAAACCTTTTAAAATGAAGGTTATGATATCCTTGAAGTTGAAAGACGTAATGGTATCCTTCTCGTGTGAACGGTGGACTTAGGGTTGGTTGGCTGGAACGACATGAAATCATCCTTAGGAAAGTCATTGAGCTATCCTCTTAACCATTGTAAGGCAACCCTAGGGGACCTCCTTGGTAAGGTGAATTGTGATTTGGTTATGAACAAGATATGGGACCTCTTCATATGCTCTTTTATTGAATTTCTCTATGAGAACAAAGGCTATCACCGAGTCAGTATGTATGGGGAGTTTCTCTAAATAGGATAACATTAGAGAATAAAGAAACCCTTCATATTCCTTAATCATGTGCCTACATGGGATGTGTCCTAGTTCTACCATTGGAAAGTAGAACACCTTCCATCAGAGTAGGTTCATGACTCCAGATTCCATGCATAGCTAGTATGGTCTACGTCGGTTATTGCCTATTCTTATCATGTCGGATAGATGTTAGCGTTGGATAAGTTCTATGAAGTTTAGGTAGTGGAATGGGAGGCTATCTAGACATTGCACGATTAGGCATTGATGATATTAGTATGTGAGTCTCTAGGTCTTCTCCAAGACCATTATGTGAATGTCCTTGTAACGACCCAAAGTACACCCTAGTCGTTACCGGCGTCGTAGTCCTCGAAGAGGACTAAGACAAGCCTCTTAGCATTCCTAATCACATATCATAGGTCAAAATGCGCAGAAAAATTTAAAACTTTTATACATACTTAGTGAGGTTTACATAGACATCTCACATAGGAAGCTTACTTAGGCTTCTCGATTAGACAACATAATAATACATAAGAATTCAGTCTAAATCTTTGTCTCACATTAAACCATCTAAATAAAGTAAAATATTTAGGCAAAACCCTTGTACAAATTCATAGTTGCCACATAGGTCTTACATCAATAGCCTCAACAATACGAGAAAAAAAAATGTCTTTAGACAATACATGTATGATTAAGGTAGAGTATGTAGTAGCATCCTCGAACTAGAGGGCCTACCAAATCTTGGAGAGTCTATTCCAAGCCTTCGTGCTTTAGCCTCAAGATACATCAATGGCCCCAACCTACAATTGGGAAGAAGGGAAGAAATATGGGTTAGTACAAAACACATGTACTAAGTATGGTCCCTATGCATAAAAATCAATAATGCATGAGAAAAGGCACAATTTAGTCAAAACCATGCATAACCTCCAATAACTCAATATACATATATATATGTAACATCATAAGTCAACCCAACATATAAGCAACTCAAGAAACACTTGTGCAATGCCACGAATAAAGCCCCATAACCCTATCCAAAGTTAAGTATCACATTAAGCAACCAACCTCATACTTACAACACATTTTCATAACATGCTTCATACATCAATACTTACTCATAACCTATCAACATAAGCATAATCATAATCATGATATTAAAAGAATGCCACTAAGACCATCCCTTAGGATTTCACATGTGCAATGTGTAAGAGAAGTCTCATACCCTCCCTCACACCATGAAATAACCTTTAAGAAAATTCTAATAAGAGTTCTTATACATAACTTGTTCATTTACTTTTATATTAGGGAAAGAAGTGCAATAACCGACATGAGACCATGTCAGCTACATGGAATCCCGTGTTCTACTCCCACACCAAAAAGAGATAGTTAACACTTGCCTAAGGTGTAACTATTCGTATATAGCTATCTAGGTGGATACCCTAAGCTAGAGTCCTATGTGGGCACATAGTTAAGGGTCAAGGAAATTGTTTCTATAAACCTTGACTTGCTAGACGTGGAGGTTTCCATCTCATGAGACAACACATATTTTGTGGATCCAGACTTACTAACATGAGGAAAACCCATGTGGGAGTCCGGACTTACTAAACGTCAGACCTCCGTCTCATTTACATGCCCTTTTGGTGCTAAGCAGTTATTCCCTTTTAGTAATCATATTATTTTATCATACAAGTTCAAGTTAGTCTCTTCTGGACCCCTATGTAAACATCTTATCATATCTAGCTCATAGTTCATCACAAGTGAGAACAATCCTTTCACTTTGGACACCATTTCATAAGTGAGTAAACCTTTCACTTAACACTTTATTGTAATCATAAGGAACTACTTTCATCATACAATAACCATATCATAATATGCATACATAGCTCATGTCTAATTCAATGTCTTAAGGTTAGATATGAGTAATACTTAGCATCAACATCACAACCACACAATTGACATAGAATCATTGCTATTTAATTAACTCATACTTCGTAATTGAATTCAAGAAGATCCAATCAACATACCTCATTTCCCTTTCAAGAACCTTCATTCTTCCATTACCAAGAATACATAACCAATTACATAAACAAGTAAAATTCAAGAAGCAATTAAATAATTAACAACAATGTAGTCAATCTACATATTCATAATCTTCACAATTCACCATATCAATTCAAGGTTTTCATGAAATTGGGGGAAAGACATGGGTATAGGGGAAATATCATAGGAAATCATCAATTAACCATAAATATATACTTAAAAAACATTAATTCATCATAATCCATCACAATTGATTTATAATTTCATTTTTCAAAGAAGACCCATGTGTAGAAGAAAAACCTAGATTTGGGGGATTTAGAAATCATCTCTTGGAGGGACCTCTTGGGGAAAGAATCCCAAGAGTGAAAGAAACCATACCTTAATGAAGCTTAATCCATGAAATTCAAGTGATATCCTAGAGAAATTGATCTTCTTCTTCATGCTTTCTTTCTTCTTCAATGGAGGATTTATATAGAGAGAAAGTAGAGAGAGATGAGAGTGATTTTTGATTTAAACTTTAGAGACTTGATTTGGGTGTTAAAATTGACCTAAACTAACCCTAATACCTTATATAGTCACCCACTAAATTACCCAAAAGACCCCTCACTTAAATGGGTCTTTTTGTTAAGTCAAAATGCTTAAAATACAATATTTTACGAATCTGGGAAGTGGCTGCGCATCGCGGGGTTAATTTCACAATTTATTTTAGAAATCCGGGTTGAGGCAGTGGACCTCGTGTAGGACCCATGTATAGAGGCCATTTTTGGATCTCCCCGTGTTGGCTGCGCGTCGCGCAGTGGCCTCCTATTTTTGACTACCCGTAGGCTGCTTCGACAACCTGCTCGCCCATGTTTCCGGTGGTCCTTGGAGTGTCATTACTGTACGTTTGAACTCTCTATACTAAACTTTACCTATTTAAAGTCTTTTTACAAGTTTTGGACTTCATATGACCCTCCCAGACCTTCACCAAACATAGGGACGTCAACTAGTTCAATTTAGCTAGTTTCGGACGTTAAGGCCTTTCTTTGATGCTATGGCCCCAATACTTCTCAAACAAATTACTTACACTTATTAGGTCTAAATTCATCATTATATAACATATGAGTCTCTGGTATGGGTCATGGAAATTACGGGGTGTTACAATCCTTATGTGTTGAATGTCTGTTAAATGGTCTAATGAACATAATGACTTAAGTAAAGTTATGTTAATGAATAGGCAAGTATCTAGAATAGATTTGAGGATTACTTAGGTAGGCTTGGAAAGGGTGTATGGGCGTTCTCTTCTTGTCTTACTTAGGTGAGTCTTAGAGTAATTCTAGGTAGGAAGTTTGACTAATGAAATGGGAATAATCTTATCTTAGGTAGTCTAAGGATCTCTTTGGTGTGTGTGAAGGGATTGTATGGGCTGTCACTTCATAAGTCTTATCTTAGAATCACCTTTGGTAGTAGGGTCTCATGTCTATGTGTTTTGATGTGTTCTTGATGCCATATTGTGATATGTGATTCTCTATATTATGTTATAATGTTTATTCAAAAAAGAGCATATTTGATATAAATGTCCGTTTCTCATAATTTTATGTATTATGACATACTTAGTACATGCATTGTACTAATTCCATACATTTTGTCTATTTGTAAAGGTGTGGCTAGTAGGTGAGAGGTGTCTTAAAGCAAGGCTTTGAATTTAGGACTCTTTCAAGCAAAGTTGAAGTATGTACTCACTTGATTAGAGGACATAATTATCTTTAGATTTTTTTCCGTTAAAAGTAATAGACTAAGTTTCTATATTTTGTTTGTATGGGCCGTATCCCAAGTATTCTTGAGTCTAAGATTGGCATATGTTGAGACTTAGTATTTCCTATGATTTTATATGAAAGATGTTATGAGATATTATTTGTGTGAAGTTTTAATTCCGCACTACTTTTCATACATGTATGCAATGAATATTGTCAAAGGGCTTGTACAAGCCCTCCGTGAGATCAAGTATGACGTGTTGCAATCCGAGAACATCATATCTTCTAAGGCGTACTCTCGGGGTGTGACAGTCAATACTTAAGTTTACTTTTGAACACAAACCTTTTTGAAAAGATTTCTAGAACTGTCCAGTAAATTGCGTACCTCGTCTTAAATAATCAAAACTTGCACCCCATGAAATATAGCTACCTTTTGAATATACAAGTTAGCATAATCTTATGTCGAATTGGTATTCTTAATCAACAAAATGTGAGTTTATTTCGTCATTCTATCCACAATCATAAAAATGTAATCATGGTGCCTAAGATACCTTGGTAAACCTCTGATGTCCATATTGATCATCTCCCACTTCAATTCCGAGAGTTATACATTCTATCCATACCAACAATCCTTTGATGCTCTACCTTAACATGTTGGCCATTCAGCCACTAAGCAACAAACTCTGCAATGCCCTTCTTCATACTACTCAATCAATAAACTTCTCTAAAGTTAGGATACATCTTTTGGTAACGCAGATGAATGAAATATCTAAAGTTATGAGTTGCCTCATGATCCTTTCTTGGAGTTCATCCACCCTTTGTACATACAAACTACCTTGATAACTCAATACACCATCTTCCCCTTGTTCAAAATTCAATACTTTTTGATTATGAACATTTGCCTTCAATTCAAGCAAAAAAGGGTCTTGGTATGGCTTCCCTGTTACTTCTGACACTAATGATGATTCACCCCCATTCATCACCACTACTCTTACCTCTGTAGAATCCATAAGTCGAACTCACAATCATGCAAGTCTATGCACATCTCTTGCTAGATTTTTCTTATCTTCCTTAAAATAGGAGGTACTATCCATAGACAACCTTCTCAAGGCATTAACAACAACGTTAGCCTTACCTGGGTGATGTAAATACTCATGTTTTAATCCTTGAGTAACTCCAACAACCTTCGATGTGTCAGATTAAGCTCTTTCTGACTAAACACATACTGGAGACTCTTGTGATCGGTGAACACTTATACAAACCTTCAATAATAGATAATCAAACCCAAGAAACTCCTAATATCAGTTGGAGATGTGGTTTTAGGCCAATTCTGCACTGCCTCTATTTTCTGGGTATCAACTTTAATTCCCTCCGCAGATACAATTTGGCCTAAGAAAATCGCAGACTCAAGCCAAAAGTTACACTTATAGAACTTGGCATATAACTCTCTATTCTTTAGAGTTTGGAGAAATATTATGAGATGAATAGAATGATCTTCATTCCTCGAATAGATTAGTATGTCATCAATAAATATGATAACAAAGACATCTAAATAAGGTTTGAATACTCTATTCATAAGATCCATGAATGTTGCGGGCACATTAGTCAAACCAAAGATCATAACTAGAAACTCATAGTGACCATAATGGGTCCTCAATGTTGTCTTTGGAATATTACATTCCCTTACCCTCAACTTATGGTAGCCTGATCTAAGGTGCATTCTTTTGATAGGAAATTAGAAAAAACAATTGAAACTAGGCTAACCTTTAGGTGAATAAAAATTGCCACTCTGGAAACTTACACAATATCATATGGGTTCCTCTAATACATCCACTCGTCTAATCTATCCTTTTTACGCCTTATCCACACCCTCTCTTTCGATGGAAGGTGCTTTGATATGAATCTAGGGCTCATCCTCTCGGGCTGAGCCTGTTGCCACCTCACTCCTTAGGACATCATTCTGGCGGTTTTGGTTTGGCAACCTTTATCTATCGAGCAAGACGAAAACACATAGATGGTTTTGTATTTGAAACTACAAACCCATTGACTTAAACCACAAAACTTAGGTTAAATCACATTAAAATGCATATAATTGTATCATAAAGAAGGACCCAACAATAATATCAACACATATTTCCTCTATCACAACCCAAGAATGGGGTTTTTTGCCACACATCAAAAAATAATCAAATACACCTACAATGATAAAGAAATCAAAAGGGTATATGAAATTAAAACTTAGTATGATCAAAGGAAGAAGAATGGAAAAGACCCACTTTCGATATGAGGAAGAAGAACCTCTTTCTTCTAGTCTCCCACAAAACCCTCTCCAAACTTGGGAGAAAAATATAAAAACTAGAATTCTAAAGGTTAAATGATAGTAATAATGTTCATATCTCTAAAAATAATAACGGATTTCGTATTTATAGACTTCAAATTAAGTGTTGGCAAGTCCGTTGGGCGAATTTAGTCATCAATCGCCGAGTGATTCGGCGATTCGCTTCTTATAGTTTTTCGCTGTTTGTGCTTTCCCTTCATATTTCATGCATGCTTTAACATTGGGCAGAATAATTCTGCTTCGTAGAACTATTTCGCAGAATGCCTAGGGCTCCTTTTCATCGCCTATTCGATCAACTTCCTTCATTCTTCGCTTGATGGAACAAAGGGCGAAAAGTCTCTATCGGTGTATTTCCAAGCGTGCTTGGCGATGCTCAGGCTTAAACTTCAGCTCTTTTTCATCCTTTTTGTTCCATTTTGTTCCTAAGTGCCAGTGCTCACACTAAAACTCCAAATACGTGAAACTTAAGAGTTTTCTTCAGATATTGAGATAAAAAAAAGCAATTGAGGACACTATTTACATTAAAATAAAGCCCTAAATGAGTCCAATTTGAGGACGAATCAACACCCCCAACATAAAGTTTATCTTGTCCTCATGTAGAACTCAAGTTCAGCAGTTCAAATACGATGTCTCAAATATTGCTACACAAGACTCAATCATAAGCATACATAACGAGAATCGAATTACTCATGCATAGTTCAACTTTATACTTAATGATTCAAGTTTTGATACACCATTACCAAAGATTCTCATTTTTTTGATACTTGCTACTTATGTTAGTTCAAGCTTCAACCAAAGTATCTAAATTTCCTCACACAAAGAATGATTCCATTTTCACTCGCAAATATTAATCAATTTAAGATCAACAATCAGATGCCACACTGACACTCACAAAGAATAACACAATGCATGTTCTTACCCATAGGTTTTCCTTTATTTTCCAATTGACTAGCGATTCGGCTTACTCAGGATCAAAAAGGTCTTTCTAAGGCTTGTAATGGGGATGAGTGCAAAGGTATTGTCATTTAGATTTAGTTACTTTTTCTCCAATGAGATTTGATTTTCTCAAGACATCACATTTTATTCCTTCATCGATCCTTATTCAAGTGCATATAAGTCATCTTTTTATTCTTCTCCATGGATTTCTTTGAAACACGATTTCTTTTTGTGTTTTATTGCACAACCTTTTTTTTAATAATTTTCTTTTTATTTTTCTTCTTTTCTCTTTTTTATTTATATTGGGTTTTTTTATTTCACTACAATGCTATGGGTTTGAGAGACTTTTCTTGTACTTCTTGACTTCTGCTTTCCCTTCGTACCACACCCCCAACTTAGGCTTTTAGCCTATGCTTGCTATTCACTTGTATCACATATCAAGAGGATTATAGGTGATGGATAACTCAAGGTCTAGGTTTCATCAAGGTTTTTCTGTGTTCAAGAGAGTTTAACACGCTCATGGGTAGGCTATAAATAAGAGGTATATGTCAAAGTTGGCTTACACTCTATAAAAGTTGCCTAAGATCATCTCAACAGAACACCTTTCTAAATTAATCAGACTAACGGGGAAAATTCTATGTTTATTCATTCAAAGTTCAAATTAAGCTCATCATACATGGCATCGACACTTAAGTCAAACAAGATTACATACTTTCGCTAGTGTGCAATAGTCATTGCAAAAGAGTCAATTTGATAAATGGCTAATAAGAGTGAGATACACAGAGTTCACATATTGTCTACGAAACTTCATATGTTCTTGTTGTTGCCACACATTTATGTTTGTTCAATTGAGAGCAGTATTCAAGTCATCGATATTGATACAAAATCGATACTTGAATTTTTCATAAGAACAACAACATTTAACACAAGAGATGGCAAAATATTACAACATGACAATATTTGAAAATTTTTCGGAAGGGTCAAAATTATTTTTGAAATTAGGACCCAAAAAGAGATACATAATATTAAACCATCACAAAAACAATTTTAAAACATAGTTAAAAATAAAAGGCCCAAATATACACAAAACACAAGTATTCATAACAGGAAAACAAAAGGTGGGTCTCACTCCACCACAAAAGAAATATTTCTCCTTAAATATATAACAGTAATATCTAGAATAGACTAAAGGTAAGACAAAGTGAGGGGTGAAGAAAAGTCCTGTTTATGAAACCTCTCCTCCTTTCGGGGCATCAGTTCTAGATGCATCTGCCTGGAACTCAACAAGGGCCCCCGTACGTTATCACTCTGTTCTTCATCATTTTTATTTGTATAACACACCGAAAGTCCATGACCTAATCTAGAGCCTCACATGTTGGTATAAGGTGTGTAAAATTGTTCCTAAGCCTAAAATAATGCAATTTAGGAAGTTTAAGAGTCAAGATGTTAAGAAACGTCCAAGACGTTGGAAGCTAGTGTAATTGAAATAGTAAAACATCCTTAGGTTTCGTGAAGGTTTGGAGGTGTCGTATGTTACACTCCAAAAGTACATGACCTAAGATAGAGCCTCCATGATGAACTAAACCTTAAAACACTGTTTCTAAGCCTAAAATAATGTTTATATACCATCTAGGAAGTTTTAGAGTCAAGGTGTCAAGAAACGTCCATGACTTCCGGAAACTAGCTAACTTGAACTAGTTGACGTCCCTATATTTTGGTGAAGGATTGGGAGGGTCAAATGAAGTATAAAACTAGTAAAAAACTTTAAATAGGTAATATAGTATAGAGGGTCTAAATGTCCGGTAACGACTCCCCAAGGACCACCAGAAGGGTCCTTGAGGAGGACCCTAACATTGGCAGCCTGCTCGCAGCTAAGATTGTGGGGGCTACTGCGCAACGCAAAGCCAACACGTGGCAGGAAAAAAGTCTTCTCACGACGCGTGCACTCCACAAGGCTCATAAAATATGAATTTAGCCCCGCGACGCGCAGCCACTTCCCATATTCGTTGAAATCGTATTTTAAGCATTTTGACTTCATAAAAAGATCCAATTAAGTGAGAGGAGATTTTGGGTGATTTGGGGGGTGATTATATATAGACTAAGGGTCTGTTTGAAGTCATTTTTCACTTACCTAAATCAAAACCCCAAAACAAAACCCAAAAGCTCTCATCTCTCTCTAATTTCTCTCTCCCAAAATCCTCCATTGAAGAAGCAAGAAAGCTTGAAGAAGAAGACAAATTTCTCTAGGATTTCACTTCAATTTCGTGGATTAATGTTCACTAAGGTATGGGTTCTTCACTCGTGGGATTTGTTGTCCCAATAGGTCCTTTCAAAGTTGATTTATAAATCACCCAATTCCAAGGGTTTTCCTATTCTAATGGGTTTTCTTCTAAACTTCAAATTGATGATTGATTATGACTAATTGTGATTACCCATGGCTACTTAAGTGTAGATTGTTGACTAATAGATGCTATTAAGGGAATTTCATATGGATCATGTCCATTTTCCCCAAATTCACCAATTCTTATATCTTGCACATGAATTGATGGGAATTGATGAACGTATTGAATGTTAGACTTGATTTATCTATTCTAATTCATCTATGGACTGCCTAGGGTAATGTATTATTGAGATTTGATCTATTTATTGAAGAATTCATGATTAACCCTATTTCCCCTAAACCTAGGTTGTGAATTGATGTTTACTTGTATAGTGATGATGCAATTGAATTAGTTATTGTGTTAATTACTATTGAATGATGTTACTACACCTATTATTGGATGAAATTGGTTGGTTTATGGTAAGACCATGATTGTATATTTTGAAGGAGATTAGGTAAGTCTTGTTATCCTAAGCCTTTACTTCAATTATGATGGCTTGTACTTGGTGATAAAGTTCAGTTGAAGTATATCTTGTAATTAGATTAAGTAGGTGTGGTATGATGATGCAATTGAAATGTATTGATTACGTGATTGTGAGATTATGCTTAAGATGTAATGATATAAGGTTGGTTCTGAAGTACCTATGTCCCTTTCTATCATATGATGATGTTAATGTGCTAATATCACATATGAGGGTTGTAATGAAAGGTGTTTTCATGAAATTCCTATTGAGATCATGACTATGACTATACAAGGAGCTATTCTCCTATGACCTAAACTAAGTTATGATTGTTAAAGAAAGACATTTCAAAAAGGGACTCTAGCTTAGCACCGAGTGAACTAGTAGTGAGGCTTGTTCCTTCACAAGTAGGGAAGGTAGGTTCACTATTGTACTCATGATATTGGAGATTATAATGCCAAAGGCGTAAAGATGGTCCCAAGTAATATCTCCTATTTCTTGAATATGTTGCCCCCATAGGAATACTAGCTAGTGGATCCACCTAGATGCTATGTTAATGTCTTGGTACTATATTGGTAAGTAGTCCTCCTTCTTTCGATGTAGGGTTTCATGACACCGGATTCCACATTAGCTCATGTGGTCTATGTCGGTTAAGGCAAGATGTTCCCTAAATTAAAATGAAGTAATAAAGTGAACACTAACTAGGGTGACTTAACGGGTTTGACTTAGTAAAGGTAGGGGTAAGGGACTCTACCTAGACATTGCACAAGTTGACACTAAGAAGAGTCCTAGGAGGTTGTTCTTATGTATGATGTAGACTTTATATTATGATATTCTTACATGATGATGATTATTGATGAATATGATATTGGTCCATATTGTTAATTATGATGATATCTACTCATGATGCTATGTTATATGAAGTTAGACATTGCTTGTGATCTGTCATTCGGTTTATTTGGTTGAGTAAGGTTATGGGGATTTACTTAGTCATTGCACTTGTGAACTTGATGTGAGGTTATGGGTAAGGGTTTTGTATATGTTATAATTTTATGAACTCTTATACATGTTTTGTTATTATAACATAATGTGGAGTTGCTTTGGCTATGGTTCTAATATGCTATACAAATGTTAACTTGATTATGCTTGATGATGTTGGTATTGTGTTGAAGATTCTATTGTCTTAATGTATATGTGATTATTAGCTTATATGGACTCTTGTATGTGCATTAAAGACTTTCAAATGACTTAGCATGTCTTCTAAAGTAAATGCCCCTTTTTCATGCATGTTTCAAATGTTTTATGTGTATATGCCTATACTTAGTACAAGTGATGAACTAATCCATGTTTCTATATTTACTACAAAAATGTAGGTTCCATCCATTGAGCTTTTAGAGGGCCATTGAAGAAGCCTTGGAATCCTATTCTCCAAGTTCGGTAGGTCCCCACTTTCCGAGGACGATGCCACTATCTTGCTATTGGATATTGTTTAGTCATAAAGACAATTTAGTTCATTCTCTTTCTTTGATGACTTTGTATATGCCTTATGAGGCCTTTATTATAATGAAGTACGTGTTGAACCCAAAATGTTCTATTCGACTTAAATGTTTTAATATGAGACGTATCCAAGACATTCTTATGAATCTATATTTCTATATTATGTATGTGAAATAAAAGTAGAAGCCTATGTAGTGCTTCCTATGCAAGGAGTGTATGTAAACTACCTATGTATATATTATGTGTATGCGAGAGGTCTATGTAAACCTCAATGTAGAAGTAGTTAAAATGTTTTAAATTTTCTGCATTTTTAACCTATGTTATATTATGACGAATGCTAAGAGGCTATTCTTAGTCTTCTTCGAGGACGACGACGCCGGTTACGTCAAGGGGATACTTCCCAGATGTGACAAACTTGGTATCAGAGCATGAGGTTTAATATCTTTAGGATTGATGTCTCATTAAACCACATCTATGTAGGTTCTTATTCATAATTGTGAAGCGCACCCCACTTATGAGTGAGAAGATATATGATGCTTAGGAAATTCTCATATTCTTGGAAATCCAATGTCGTGCCTCTAGAGTCTACTTTATGTGTGCTTTCACCTAAACCTTGAATTGTGGTTATATGTATGAATACTCGAAGAAAATACACACAAAGACTTGATGAAGAGATTCCTAATGCGGGAGTTCCTCCCCATGGCAATCAAGATCCTCCTCTTGAAGAAGTTGCTAATGTTGATCAAGCTCCGGCCAATCCTCCGGCCTATTCGGATGGGGACATAAGGGTAGTCTTTCACCAAATGGCCCAAGCCATTACTACTCAAGAACAATCCATCAATACTCAAGCTCAAGCCATGACGACCCAAGCTAACTGGGAGGTGGTACCCTGAGAAACCAACTTGTTAGCACCATGTCTTCCCACTTGAGGGATTTCACGAGGATTAAGGTCCCTGCTTTCTATGGGTCCAAAAAAGAGGAAGACCCCCAAGAGTTCATTGATTAAGTCTAAAAATCTTCTATTCTATGTGGTTGACTACTACTGAAAAGGCCGAGTTAGCCACATACCAACTCCAGGACGTGGCCCAAACCTGGTACATCAAATGGAGAGACAATAGGACTTTGAGGGGGTGGTCCGGTGACATTGGAGATTTTCAAGAAGGGTTTTCTTGAAAGCTTCTTTCCAAGAGATAAGAGGGAAGCTAAGGTGGAAGAATTCACCAACCTTCATCAAGGAGGTATGAGTATGCTTGACTAATCTTTGAAATTTACTAAGTTGTCAAAATATGCTCCTTCTTTGGTTTTCGACCCAAGGGATGAGATGAGCTTCTTTGTGACGGGAGTGTCCGATGACTTGAAAGAAGAATGTCGTTCAGCTATGCTACATGATAATATGAATGTTTATCGTCTCATGGTTCATGCTCAACAAGTGGAGGAGGCAAGGGTTAATAAGAAGAGTAGAGATGCTAATTGGGTAAGGTCCTACGAAAGTGGTTCTTCTAAGAGTAGGCTTGACATTCAAGACAAGCCTAGATTGAAGAAGAGGTTCTCTAATCAAGTTCCTTCTAAGTTCCCTAAGGCTCGTGATGATAGGGTGTCTAACCCTAAGTCTCAAATGTACTAGTTCATCAAGCAAGAAGCCAACTTGTGGAAAGTGTGGCAAGAAGAATTATGGTGATTTAATGCTTCTTGCCTTGTTGGGACGGACAATTGTTTTGGGTGTGGCAAGAGTGGTCACAAGGTTAAGGATTGCCCTAATTTGAAGGGTCAATATAAAGGATGTGGGCAAGAAGAATCGTTTTTATGCTCTTCGCTCTAGGGGTGAACAAGAGAGTTCTCCCGATGTAGTGAACGGTATGTTACAAGTATTCTCTATTGATGGTTATGCTTTACTTGACCCGAGTGCTACATTATCTTTTGTTACTCCCTTGATATCTAGTAAGTTTGATATTTTTCCCGATGTCCTAAATGAACCATTTATGGTAACTACCCTGGTAGGTGATTCGGTGGTTGCAAAGAGGGTATATAGAAATTTTCCTATAATGTTGCCCAATTAAGTTACTCATGTTGAATTAGTAGAACTTCATATGGTTGATTTTGATGTCATTTTGGGAAATGATTGGTTGCATGATTGTCTTGCTTCAATTGATTTTAGAACAAGAATTATCAAGTTCAATTTTCCAAATGAACCCGTCTTAGAGTCGAAGGGGGGAAATTCTATTTCTAGAAGTCGTATCATTTCTTGTCTAAAGGATTGTTAGATGATCTCCAAAGGGTGTTTATACCACATTATGATAGTCAAATATTTAGACTCCGAATTTCCTTCCATTGAGTCGGTCCCCATAGTGATGGAATTTCCAGAGGTCTTCCCTAATGATATTTCCAGAATCTCTCCCGAACGGTAAATTAATTTTGGTATTGAATTGCTACCGGATACCAACCCAATTTAATTCCTCCTTATCGGATGGCTCCGGCCTAATTGAAAGAGTTTAAGGCTCAACTCAAAGACTTACTAGATAAAGGCTTCATTAGACCTAGTATTTCTCCATGGGGTGCTCCGGTATAGTTTGTGAAGAAGAAGGATGGGTCCCTTAGAATGTGCATTGGTTATCGCCTACTCAATAAAGTCACTATTAAGAACAAGTATCCTCTCCCTCAGATTGACGGCTTGTTTGATCAACTCCAAGGAGCAAGCTACTTTTCTAAGATTGACTTGAGATCGGGGTATCACCAACTTAGGGTGAGAGGTGAGGATACACCAAAAACGGCATTTCGAACTAGATATGGTCACTATGAGTTTCTAGTAATGTCCTTTGGTCTCACCAATGCCCCTTTTTCATGCATGTTTCAAATGTTTCATGTGCATATGCCTATACTTAGTACAAGTGATGTACTAACCCATATTTCTATATTTACTACAAAAACGTAGGTTTCTGTCGTTGAGCTTTTAGAGGGCCATTGAAGAAGGCTTGGAATCCTATTCTCTAAGATTGACAGGTCCTCACTTTCTGAGGACGATGACACTATATTGCTATTGGATATTGTTTAGTCTTAAAGACAATTTAATTCATTCTCTTTCCTTGATGACTTTGTATATGTCTATATGATGCCTTTATTGTAATGAAGTATGTGTTGAACCTAAAATGTTGTATTTGAATTAGATGGTTTAATATGAGACTTATCCTAGACATTCTTATGAATATATATTGCTATATTATGTATGTGAAATAAAAGTAGAAGCCTATGTAGTGCTTCCTATGCAAGGACTCTATGTAAACTCCCTAGTTATATATTATGTGTATATGAGAGGTCTATGTAAACCTCAATCTAGAAGTAGTTAAAAAGTTTTAAATTTTCCGCATTTTTAACCTATGATATATAATGACGAATGCTAAGAGTCTAGTCGTAGTCCTCTTCGAGGACGACGACGCCGGTTACATCTAGGGGGTGCTCCCCGATTGTGACATCGTATGAGGTCTAAAACTTGTAAAATGAATTGGAATAGGTAAAACCATGTATATAGAATGAAAGCGTACAGGTCCAACCCCCAAATGGTCGCCCTAGGGGTCCATGAAAGGAACCCAGACTTGGCCTAGCAAGCTGCCAAAGCAGCAGCAAAAATACACATAGAGGGAATGTGTCCGCGTCGCGGACTTGGTGGGCCCTTGGGAAAAAATCAAGTCTGCGTCGCGGACTCATCTGGCTAAAAAATTATTTTCCCAAAAATTTTGTGAGAGCAGCTCCGTGTCGCGAACTTGTTCCTTGACGAAAATCTTAAATTTGGAATTTAAGTTTTGACTTCATTAAAGGGTCAATTTAAGTGAGGGTCTTTTGGGTAATTTAGGGGACGAGTTTATATTGGTTTTAGGTCAGTTTGAAACCACATTAACGCACTCCAAGTCAGATTTGCCGAATCACTCTCATATTCTCTCAAAAACTTTCTCTATTCAACCACCATTGAAGAACAAGAAAGCTTGAGAAAGAAAATAAAGTCTCCAAGGTTTTCATTCAAAATTCATGGTTTTAGCTTCATTAAGGTATGAATTCTTCACTCTTGGGATTCCTTTCCCCAAGAGGTCCTCAAAGGCTATTTCTAACAATTCAACTCCTAGGGTTTTCTCTACAAATGAGATTTCTTCCAAACTCAAAGTTATGACTAATGATGATGAATTGTGATTTTTTATGACTAGTTACGTATGTATTGTTGAATAATTGATATGGTATTATTGGTTTTCGTGTGAAGCATGTTCTCTCCCTAATTCATGGATTTGATTTGCTATATCTGTCACTTATGTCATGTAGATGTTGGGGTTGGAACTATATATTGAATGAACTCATTCCCTTAACCTTAACTATGAATTGGTCTTGTATATGACAAGAATGGTTGGGATTGGTTATGATATTGTGTATTTCACAATACTATTGGATGATTGTGGTAAATTAAGAGTAAATTCTTGATGATGATTCTTGGAAGCAATAGGTAAATCTTCTAAAGTTATTGTCACTCTATTATGTTGATGTTGGCCTATAATTTATGATGTTATGCAATTTGAAGTATGTATGATGTTGTTATGCATCTGTGACGGGCTACGAATATGTTAAACATGGTATCATGGTAAGGATATTATAATGCAAGGTTGATGATGTTCTTTTGTATGCCTTACACAATATGACTATGATATGTTAATTGTGAACACCTAATTGTTTTACCCAAACATAAAGATTTTACACCAATTTGAAAAGGGTTATATTTAAAATAAATTAAAAAAAATAAATTATAAACTAATACAAACTATAAGATCATTTATAGTTTATAATAAAAATTGATAAAAAGAAGTTGTGCATTTAAGTTATTTGTTAATTCTATCTAGTCTAAATATAATAATAATATAGAAAATATTATGGAAAAGTATAGAAAAAGAAAAGAAAAGAGGACTCCTAAAAATTTCAAATTTGTTTTACCTTATCCTAATTATTCCCAACTTCCTAACTTATTTTCCTAAAAATCCTCCTCCCATCTAATTTCTTTTATTTTTATTCTATTTTTTTTTATTTTGCACGATTGTTTTACACGTTTTTGTATCTTATTTGTTTTGTTTTGTTAATTTATTGATTTGTTATTATTATTATTTATTTATTTATTTTATTTTGTTTCCTTAGCTCAACCCTAATTTTCTCAACTAAATTTTAAAACTACCTAATCCCACTTCATCACATTCCTTTTAATTCTCACCAGATTCTCACCCAACACTTTTATAAAAACACATGTTCAGTAGAAGAAAAGACATACACAGTCTAAGATTGAAATACACATAGAAAAAAAGCAAGAGCAAAAGCAAAGAGAAGAAAAATGAGTTTTTTCTTTTGAATTAGGTTAGAGTTAGAGGTTTTGCTCGTGCTTCCAAATTCGTGACTCTTTAAAGTTAATACTTGGTTATTAACTTTGGAAATTAGTAGATCGTAGAAGTTCTTTTTGTGGTGAATCAATTTTCACGACGAGGTAACTCTAAATTCATGTATGATTTAAATGTAATGCTTGTGCGAAATTTGATTTCAATGATATGAAGTTCTTCCAATTGCATGTATTATATTTATTATCATTATTATTGTTACAGCATTATTATTATTATGCTCTTTAAATGCAACTTGCAATTTATATCGAAATCGATTTCATGATATTGAATTGTTAAGTCTGAATAAATTAGTATTTCTTTCAGCCTAGTCTTCACTTCAGAAATTTTGTTGGATTTATTGTAGACTTGTTAAATTAGGATATAGAGTAACTTTAATTGATTAGTGATTAAAAAGAACTATGTAGAAAATTTTATCTTTAGAATAAGCCTAAGATAGTTATCGCTTTAATTCGAATTATTAAAATTTGACATTGAGAGAATATATAATTATTATTTAGAGTTATAATAAAAAACACAAAAAATTATAATGAGGAAGAATGATTTTTTTTTTAAAAATAGTAAGCATAAGAAGAAAAATAGACAACAACGTATACAACAGAATTTAAAAAATGATAGAAAAAGAAAGAAAACAAAGTACAGCAACAAAAAGTAATTAAAACAAAACAGAATGTTAAAACAAAAAATATATAATAAAAAAATAAAGAAAGGTAAGAAAACAGGGAAATAAACCTTTTTTATTTTTCTAAAAACAAATGAGAAAAGTAGAAAAAACAAAGAATAAATAATAAAAGCAATAACCAAGACGTGCAAAAAAACAAAAACATACAAAAATAAATAAAAATAAAAGTAAGAAATAGACGTGCACAGAAAAAAAATTAAAAATAAAAGGTAAAATCCTTCCTAAAAAATAGTTCTAATCTATTTAGAATTTTCTTGATAAAATTAACTATAAATCTCATAAAATATTATTTCTCTATTTTAAATCTAACTAAAAAAAACCAACTACAATATTTTTATTATTAAGTTAATAATATAATATTCAAAAATTAAGTCAAGTCATACTAAAGTCAACAAAGCGACCGTGCTAGAACCACGGGACTCGAGGGGTGCCTAACACCTTCCCCTCGGTCAACAGAATTCCTTACACAAATTTCTACTTCGCAAACCAATAAAAATAGAGTCAAAATTTTGTTTGATTAGGGAATTAAATAAGTTGATGGGAACACCAAAACTCAATTTCAAGTGGCGACTCTGAATAATCAAAATTATGCCTTTTCAAAATGTCACTTCAATTGGAAAAACTCTTTTCTTTCAAAACAATAAATCAAAATTTGAGAAAAAAATATTGGGGCGTGACAGATGGCGACTCTGCGGGGATAACCAGAATTCGAGCTTTTAATATTGATTTATGTATGAATATTATTTATTTATTTACGTTTTTGGATATCATATTTATTGGTCTTAATGTGCTAATTGTCTATTTATTTACCATTTTGATAATATTTGAATAGTATTATAATTGTTTTCTCTCGCGCACCATTCTGAGTCTTCTATAATACCAATATTGGAATTGCGACTGCGCACCCCGCTTCTATCGAGATAGCCAGTGGATCTTCGGTCCATGGTGAAAGATTTTTAGTCACACATGTTTAGGATGGGGAGAACCCATGCACAAAGACGAAAAGCACTGCTACCGGTACGTTGCTATACCCTGACTCGAGTTGTCCGCTCGTTTTACAGCCAGTCTAGATACTTTTCTCCACAAGTGAAACCTTAGTAGAACTGAAACCTTCAGACATGATATCCTTACTAGGCTCCGCTTTATTTGCATGATGTGCATTTAACTTAGAGAGACTTGGCATGGGGGCCCAGTCTGTCTAGGATAAGTACCTTTTCGTGAGACCATCATGTGTATTTTCTTGCTACTTGTTGCATCATGTGGAAGACTATAACAAATGTTGGCCCGCTTGAGGATAATCGATTAAAGGAAGGAATGTCTATTTTTACTCACTTTCAACAAATGATTCAAGATAAGAAATTGAAAATAATATATGTACACGTAACCCTCAATTTTATTTTCGTTTTTATCAAAAATAATAATAAAAATAATATATATATATATATATATATATATTATGTATTCTAAATTGGTGCATATCTTGTTTTTATTTATTTATTATTTATTTATCAAAATTGTCTCTTTATCCGGTCATTCTCTTCCAAAAACAACCTAAGCTTCCCCTAAGTGAGGTCAACAAAATTCATTTTTAAAAGAATGACCACTTTAGGCATTTCAAATTATTTTTCGTATTTTCCTTTCTTTTTAACTACTCCGGCAAATGATTTCGAATTATTAAAATTTCATAACTTAAATTTTGTTTTAAATCCCGAGTCTCTTTTCCCAACTAGGTAATCATGAGATCTATGAGGTGTGATAAAAGACCAAGGGATGAAGCAGTCGAAATGGTTAATGATCCCCCAAAGTTCATGATCACGGATAAAATCCCCCAACTACTCATGGATTGGTGGAACGATATGCATGAGTTTAGGGGAACTGAGATATTCAAACATCTTGGTTTCCTTACAGATATCATGATATTTAGTCCTGAGAGAGATTTGATCTAGGCTTTGATCCCCTTTTTGAATTCTAAAAGCAATGTGTTGTGCTTCAGTGATTTTGAGTTGACGCCTACATTAGAAGAATTGGGTGGTTTAACAGGGTTAGGCAAGGATCTCCAAACTAAAACGCTAATAGCCCCAAGGAGTATCAGCGCGAACAAATTTTTTGAACAGATGTACATCATATATCCTCATAAGGAGTGTTTCAATAATGGATTGGTTTGTTTGGAATTCTTGTACTCAAGATATGGAAAGAAAGAATGATTTTTAGACAACATAAAAATGGACAACACCTCCCTAGTTGGGAAAAGTATAGACAAGAAGAATTCATGGTTGCATTTTTGGGAGCCATTGTTTTTCCAAGGAGGGACAAAAAAATCGATATTCGTCTGTCGGGAATAGTCACTGTTATGATAAAGAAAAATAAATCCACTCTCTTGACGATGATGTTGGCTGATATTTATCGTGCTTTGACTAATGTAGAGAAGGGGGAGACTTTTTGAAGGTTGTAGCATTCTATTGCAAATGTGATTTCTGGAGCACTTGTATCGCCATCGTTTTGCGACAGATTTCAAATCCGATTCGACGAATTATAATTGAGCCACCCAAATAGGATGAAAGAATTAGAAGACAAATTGCCAAAAGGTGTCAAAGCATGGAGACATTATCTTCTTAAATTGACTGCATCTAAGATTACATGGAACTATCATTGGTTCCCTACGAGTGAGGTAATTATTATGTCTTTCTATCGTCCATTCTTTGTTCTGACAGACCTTCGCGGGTTCCAACCAACCATACCCCTTTGGGTGCTATGCCAACTAGGACAAAAATAAATTTTGCCTAAGGCCGAGGATACACAGAATTTCGTATGGGAGGTGGCATAAGATCGAGATCGAGAATCAGAAACCCAAAAGATTTGGGGTGGTAGTCGAACTCTAAGTTTGAAAGCTATGGTAGATGATCACGTTGAAGGAGAAGTTGACCCCTTATACCTCTTTTGGTTATTTGATCAAGACCCTCTCAGAGTAATGCCCGAAGGATCAGCATGAGAAATCATATATCGAGAAATCAAGCAGGCCCGACTCGAGGAGGATAGAAATTATAGGTCTACTTTGGATATCCTAAGTAATGACCCAAAGAATGCTAGAGAGTAGTTGGCTCAGCATGATGCAATATTCGAAGAGAGAGTTACATTAATTCAGAAAAGGGCTGAAAAGAAGCATCTATCTACTATTCGAACCCTACATAAAGATTGGGCATTGTCACAGGCACTATGGAGCAACAGGAGGAGGAATATAATATAGAAAAGACTCTCTTAATTCACACACAAGACAGGTTACAAAATCAATTAAAAGCTTCTATGGAACAAGAAAGGGACATAGCAAACTGTTTCACAATGTATCAAGCAGAAGTGGCAACGGAAAGGAACCAATGGATGGAAGAGCGTGGAGAACTTCATAACCAAATTGAAGAGCTTCAAGAACATGAAGAGCATTTGAACAATGCGGTTGTTACTACTCAAGAATGGTTGTGGAATTGTCACGAGAATATGGAGGAGGCCAAAGGACAAGTGCTTCAGTTGACAGAGAGCTTGATTGATGTTTATAGTGGTCATCTTCATTGGAATGATGAGAGCTTAGGTTGGGAGGCGCGTGTACTAGCCCCACATCTGCCGAAAGCCTTTTTCAAGGTCTACTCTAGCCTAAGGGACAATTGATGATCAAGAAATGTCAGAGATGGATTTTTTATTATTTCCTTTTAGTTTCATTTCGTCGAAATTTGTTCTAATTTTTAAGTACTTTGATGTTTTTGTTATTTTTATTTGAATGATATTTTCTATTTATTTAAATAAATGTCGTATTTCCTTTTTATATAAACTTCTCTACACGAACTACGTAATGATATGATTCATGTTCAAACATGATACGTAGGCAACCTTTAATAGGTTCGATCAAAATGCATTCAAATTATTCAAATGAGTAAAGTAGGTGTATAACATACAATGTGTGTTTAATATCCTCAAAGTGTTGAATCCTAACACATTTTGTTTTTAAATATGAGTAATAAAGAGTTTAAAGGTGGTTGGTTTGTGAGGAGAGCTAGCATCTCATCAATATAACACAAGATCAAAAGGGAAAGAAAAAAGACACGTAAAGACGGAACAGAGTCAGAAAATGAAGAAGCACAAACTCAAATGGTTGCGCAAGATAGAAGAGGTGAAAATGTTGCGACAACAAATGACCGAAATGTATGAAGCTTTGATGAACAGGCAAGATCCTCCGCCTTCAATTCGAGAATACCTGAATGTGAATATGCCATTCCCCATCCAAGTGTCAACAAGCGACCTGGTTTATCCACCTGGGTTTGGACCCTATGTTAACACATCTAATACTGCCAGAACTTCCTCGGTAAATCCGTTGAAACCATCAATGATGAATAATCCACTCTTCATGACAACTGTGCAAACTAATGAAATTCCTCAACCAACACTAGTACAAAAATCCAATGATGACCCTATAATCAAAGATCAATACGACCAAGGTCATGCCCCTAAATTGACTTTCAACAGTCCTAACTCTTACCACCACCAATACAGTTCCCTCGTCGATGTTGAGAAAAACACTAAGGATGAGGAACATGAATAAATTGCAAGTAAAATGAGGAGTTTGGAATAAAAACATAAGGAATATGCAGAGTCTGGAAGGACACAAAAGTGTCTCATTTAAAGACTTATGCATGTTTCCAGATGTCCACTTGCCTATAGGGTTCAAAACTCCAAAGTTCGATAAGTATAATGGTCATGGAGATGTAGTGGCTCATTTGAGTCATTCTTTCATCTGCTTCGTCAATTTGATCACCTACGATAAAATACAAAATACTTTAGCAATATTTACATTAAGTTATAGTAGTGAAAGATGTGAAAGTTGAAAGTCATGCATTCATAATGGTTGTGCCTTTTTTTTATTGTCATTTGACAAACCAAGACTTACTTAACAAACAAGACACATAATTGAGTTAAATTGATCAAGAGTATTTTAGTCACACACTAAATAAAGAAGTAACAATTAAGAAAAAATATACTAGAATAATTGTACTCAACAATACTAGCAAAATTGTTCTCAACTACTTAAACTATTTCTTGAAGGAAGTAGCACGATAAATAGTTTCTACAAGTTGCAGAATTTACAATAGGTAACTGCTAGAAGACATTCTACAATCTGTGGAGATCACTCCTAGGTGAAGAAGCAGTAGAGAACTACTGAAATCATAAAATACTTAACCAATAAGATCCTGTACTTAGGGTTGTCAAACGTATGATCAATAGCACAAATATATATAAAAAAATTTGAACAATACACTCAAATCATTATTGCATTAATCTCAATTTTCCACTATAAAGTTTCACAAAGATCAAATTCATAGAATCAGTTCATTATTTCCTTCTAGTCTACACAACAATAATAAATTTCACACCATTTTCTTGTAACTCGACATTGTAAATGTGAAAGAAAATAGAGTACTTAAGCTCACTTTTAATGAAGATAACGACAAACAAGAATAAGAATAAGAAGAAGAAGAAGAAGAAGAAGAAGAAGAAGAAGAAGAAGAAGAGGAAGACGTTGAAAAATAAAATTAGTGACACTAACCTTGATTAGCCGTTTGTGCAGAAGTACAAGTTTCTCTAGTAAAGGAACGAATAATGCATCTAGTATGTTACAATCAATTAAACCCACATGCTAAAGTTGTGCAATTACATCCGTAATAGCTTCTTGTCACGTAGTTTTCTTTTGTTCCTCCATTTGTTTCTGTATCTTTTGAATTTTTTCTTGCTTTTGCTTCACTACATCACTTGTGTCATTTAAGGACTTTTAAGAGTTTCCAGTTTTTTTTACAATGTAGTCTTTTTAACCCCACTCCATATAGTATTAGAAGTCCAGGATGTTTATGACTAAATAGAATGATCATTTGTGTCGATTTGTGTTTAAATTTTCTTAATTTCAGCCTAACAAAGCATATCAACTAAGCAATCATGTAAATTAAAATACCAAACACATATTTGATCTCAATAAGAACTTTTAAATAGACAAAAGTCTTACAATTTTACTATTTGTGTTTTGATTCGAGGTCCTGTACAAACGACCAGGTTTCCTTATTCTTGTGACCATGAAGATCTCCTTAGCTGATAAAGTTTCCTTTTCCTTTTCATAGTCAAATAAAATTAAATATAAAAGAAATATTAAATAACACGTCAAGAATTATATATTTATATAAAAGAGAGTCCTAGGCCCGCCTATGTGGCGCAACCACAAATTAGAATTCCCTTTTAACTTATTTATTTTTAAAATTAGCATTTCCTTTCATGAAAAGTTGTGACAATTATGAAAAGTTGTGACTTTTACAAAAAGTTGACACTTTACAAAAAGTTGACACTTTTACAAAAAGTTGACACTTTTACATAAAGTTGCGACTTTTATAAAAAGTTGTGACTTTTTATGAAAAGTTGTGACTTTTATGAAGAGTTACAACTTTTACGAAGAGTTGCGACTTTTATCAAGAGTTGCAATTTTAATGAAGAGTTGCGACATTTATGAAGAATTGCAACTTTTATAAATTGTTTTGACTTTTATGAAAGATTGTGACTTGTCCAAAGAGTTGTGCGCTTTCCGATAAGGCTCAATAAGAATTTATTCACGCTACCCTTTGTTTCCTATAAATAGAGGGATTTTCTCTCATTTTAACACAACGAAAATTGTGAACTTCTTCTTCTTCTGCACAATTAAACATCTGTGCACTTTGCGCTAGTTGAATGGCTCATTGACACCATTATTTTTGTATAAACACACTTGTGAGTAGAATCATTTTGTCCTGAGAAGATATATTCCTGTAAACCTCGAGTACTAGAATGATCTAATTTCCTTAAGAGAACAATGTGCATTCAGTGGACTCGACTTTTTCCATTATGTTTCATTTTATTATTAAACATCCTCACATGTTTTTTACTATCATTAGTTTATGCTTATTTTATTAATTTTTATTATTAAGTACATGCTTTAAACTTTGTTATTTATATTTATGTTTTTGATCAGTATGTTTAAGTAAATATATGTTAATCAAGAGTTTCATGTAATCATTAGAATATTGGTGTCATATAGATTAGAATTCTTAAAGTTGTAAAATAATGATTTTGATCTTTATAGAGTTTTCAGTGGCTAAAAGATCTATGGGATGTCCAAGAATGTACTTTGAGTGTTCAAAAGTTATTGTGGTTCCACACTACCTTGGTGTTTAAGTTATTCAACTTTCTATCTTATCGAGACATTCAATCGATTAGTGAAATCCAAAAAAGATAAAGGAATGTAGTGGGAGGGTAAGTATTTTATTCAACCTTAATCAAATGTTTGGGGTTAAAATATTGGGTTGGAGTCAATGAATTACCCTCAAAGTAAAATGAATCCATATGAATCAAATATTAAAGAAATAATTATCTCCTTGTAAACTTTAGATTAAAAGTACCAAAAAATAATGTTTTAATCATATTGATCGAAACATAAATAACAAAATATGTCTTTTTTCTATTAAAGTAGTGTCATCGACTACGTATGATTTTGCATAAGGGACTTGCCAAGACATCATTTAATCTAATTATTAGAGTGACATACATTATTTCAATGAAATCCAAGACATGTGTTTTTATATTTTAATAATCTTATCAAGTACATAAGTAATTATATAAGATGTATAATATTAGATTCTCTACGTAGAGGCCTTGAATAGGAGAAACACTCTCGGAGTTGATGAATAAAATGTTTGTACCACTTTTTGAAAATACAAATATAGACACTGAAACAATTACATATTTTATCGAAAGGCTTTGGTGATGAAAAACTATACTAAAATGAAGAATTAATAACAAAATCCATAAACACTATGTTCAGAAGTAGATTATTGACTAAATTTAACACCGCGCGAAGTGCGGACAATTTAGCTAGTCATTAATAAATAGGAGAACGCACCAATTTGTTATAGATTAAGAAAAACTGTTTTTGCTTGTGGTTTGTGGATTCATCAACTATTTCCAATTATTAGTTTTTGTTTCAAACATTTTCTGCAAATAAATAAATGATTAATGTAAACCAAAAGCTTATAGTGCTACATAATGTACTAGAAAACGTCAATGGTCCTTAATTTCTAACTAATATCAAAAGGTAAAATTTAGATTTATCCTAATGTGACAAATAGTAATAAAAATATATAGGCCATGCTTCAATAGTGGCCAATTACTCACACTTGTATCAAAATGCTCCTACGTACAAATAAGTCATTGTAACTTAATTCAAAGCTAAATGTTTAGACTCTAAGTAAAAGTCTGCACAAATGTGTTTCTAGTGGTCCTCTATTCAAGTTTCTTCTTGTTTACAGAATGTATATTATTGGAAGACTCAAAATTCAGTCTCTCATTCTTAGTTATTGATAATGAACAAGAAATTTACTTAGGTGATACAACTGGTTATTCTTTTTTACTTAAAAATGAGCTAGACATATCATCACTACCACTGAATGGAACATCATCTCAGAGTGGAGGATACATACTAATTCATATATATTATCTCCCTACTTATATGTCAATCGCTTATGGCTTCAAAAAAATAAAGTGACTGAGTTAACAAAGTATGTTTCCACCCTATGTGCAGCCTGAAGAGCAAATTGTTTGAAGAAACTTTTAAGACATCAACTAGAAAACTAAAAAATAATTCACACAAATCATCACCATGGCAAAAGAAACTACACTACACAGAATGTTGATTGATTTTCTTAAAATTAGAGCAGTTCATAAGTCATTTCCTAACAAATTGTACTTGGTCACAAGCTGAAATTTTTATGCAACAGGGGAATCAATATCTTATGGATTTATTCAAGAAAATAAGGTTATTTATACTGTCCAGATCTAACTTTATTTTTTCAATGATTGTTCATAATATTTCTTCATTCTCAACTTCAATAGCTCGTTCTAGTTTTCTCTTTCATAAACTGCAACTAAAAAAATCAGTATACTATCTTTATACATAAAAAATTTCCATGTTAATGGACATACAAATGACATGAGTCACTTGTAGTTGGATAAGGTAAATAAAAATCTATTAGCTAAAAATTAATCATGAGGACTTGAAAGTGTAAAGTTAGAACCTCCTAATCATTTTGCAAAAAAACAGATTTGAAACTCAAAGGTTTAGCATCAAAATCTTAAAAGATCCCTAAATATAAAATGTTAAACAAATAATTTGGAGTATATAAATAAGAACCATCATTTCAACTATGTTTTTATCCATAAACCTTTAACTTGAAAAAATACGAAAACGTAACAGTGAAGTTGGTAAATAAATTTGTTGTAGTATCGAAGACTCATTTGTGTTTGATCTATAAGTGTAAGACAACCAAAAATGTGTTAGGGTGTATAGAACCTAACACGTTATTATTAAGGTTATAAGGTCCTAAAATGTCTTATAGTATGGTTTAGAGGCAGTGCATAAAGTTTGAGGTGATTTGGAAGTCAAACGTCAAGGGACGACCAAGACGTTCGACGACCAGTCACCTATGTAACTCATGTGTCTATGCATGATTATATTTGTATGTCATGAGATTATGAAGTCTTAAAATGAGTTATAATGATGTTTAATGGTAGTATATGGAGTTTCGTGAAGTTTGGAGGTCAAACGTCCAAGAACGTCCAAGACGTTTAATAGATAACCTTGAGACATGCGTGTGTATGTCTTGATGGGGACTAGCCTGTTTGGACGTGTTACATGTATTTGTTGTGCGTGAAACTAATGTGTGAGGTCTAAAACTTGTTAATTTGTATTTACGTTGGGAATGTCCGGGTACGACTTCTAAAGGGCCCCACAAAAGGGCCCCTAAGAAGGACCCAAGGCTGGTAGAGACATTGCCTTGGCAGTGTCAATCGACTGAACCAAACGATGGCCAGTTGGTTGATAAACGGCCCGTTGGTGAGGATTCGTCGATGGAAACATAGACTGGGAAGGTCTCAACCTAAAAATTGGCCAAGGACCAATCGATGGAAGCCAAAGGACGGCCAGTCGATTGACCAACGACCAGTCGATTGGGTCCGTCGATGGTGGCCTGCACCTACTGCCTTGCGCACTGTTTTATTAAGGGGTGAATGGGAAATTCACGCCACGTCCTAAAATGACTCTAATTTATTTATTTATCTATTTTTGGGTGTATATAAGTCATCTAAAACGTGAACAACCCATTCTCAATCCCTTCTCACGAATTAAACCTTTCCCTCCAAAAAATATTCTCCCTAGAAACCATTATTGTTGTTGAAGATCAATAACATATTGTAGATTGGATTCACATGGGTTCTTAACCTAATTTTTGAGATTTTCAATTAGACAAAGGTATGGTAATCCTTCATCTCCAAGTAACCTTTCACTTGGAGAGTTAATCTCAAGTTTTCAAAGAAGGTTTCATGATCAAAGTTCTTCTTCTTTAATCTAGCCATGGGTTCTTTTTAAAAATATTTTAAATGGTTAAATCATGATTAATTGATGTTAATGCATTGGTTTGAACGTTATTTTAATCCAATTGCATGATGAACCCATGTTCCTTCCCTAAATCGATTTAGTCCTTGCATGGGCTTTGTGATCATGGCTTGTTAATGTTTGAATTGTGATTCTCTTACGTTGATTTGCTTATACTTACTGTTATTTACGTGAATTAATTATGAATTGATGATGAAGGATCCATGTGGATCAATGTATGAAGATTGGAACATGCCTAGCTTAGATGTTCATGATTCACTGTAACATTGGTCTTATAATGTATAAATTGGAATTCGATTATGTTAAATTGCTTGTTAATCTATGCCTATCATGTATAAATATTATGAATAATATGTAATGGATCCCATGTGGATCAAGGCTTGAGTATTAGGTAGTATTGGTTCATGTTCTCCTATCTTCTCTAAAGTGCTAATGTAGTTCCATGTATCTCGATTTCAGGGTAATTGGTTCATGATGTTGTATAGGGTTAATTGTACTTTAGTAACTGCCTATAATAGAGTATAATGATGAATTATGTGTTGGTATCCAATGTGGATTGATGCTTGAAGACTCGATCCCTAATTCCTCTCGATTGCAATTTCATGATGCTCACTGTAATCTTGACTTCTTGGCAAATTGTAGTAGGATTTCGTCTAAGCCATGACATCTATAACTACTGCCTTTTTTTTATGTGTACTATTGATTAATTGTGATCATGACTAATTGATAATCAAAGTGATAAAGAATTGATAAAGAAATCATCTTCCATTCATATTCTATAAATTGATGATGTAATGGACTTAATATGATCTCAACCTTGTTATGATTAAAGTATGATTTGCGATTATGATTGTACCTTTAGCTACTGACTTGTATTAAAATTGTTAATGAAAGTATAGTAATGGTCAATGAATGACAAAAGGCTAAGGGATTGGTAAGGTTTGCCCCACTCTTCTACTTCTCTACTCCTTTATAGTAATGTTGATGAAGCCTTGTATGGCATTGTGTGCTATGGTCCACTTATGGTGGAGGTGTTTACTTTATTGTCATTATATATGTGTTGATCATGGCCTTGAAGGCAAATTGATGAACGTATGAATATGTGTGGTTATGATGATTACACTATGTGGAGTTTATGCCTATTTTCCTATTCTAGTTGTGATTTAGGTTGAATGGCTATTGTATAAGCATGTGTATATCCATGTTAGGTTAAAGTGTAGGTGCTGCCATTAATGAATTAAAATGGTTAATAATGACATACCTATGTGCCCCTATGTGAATGCATGGATAGCCAAATATATGAGTCTTAATGTGTAATATGAAGTTGACTTGTCTCCTATGCTAAATGTGTTGTATGGTCTATATTTGAAAGTTTAACGTGGTCTTAAGAGGGTGGATGCATCAATGTGTTGTTGATGGCCATTATGTGATTATGTTGACCAATGTACACACACACTCACACGTTATGCATGCCTACAATGTAGTAAATGTTCATAGTGTCTAATGAAAGGTTATTCTCATATTCACTAGTGTCTACTACTATGCATGTAAAATATATGTATGTGAAGTATGTCATGTATTTCTTACTAGGATGACTTGATAGGTGTACTAGTGTGGGCAAGGGTATAGGACCTTGTCTATGCATTGCACATGTGTACCTTGATAGGATAGTTCCTAGGTTTGGGTTCTATGTTCATGAAAATGAATGTATGGATATGTTATGAATATGATTTATATGACATGATGAAGTATGAATGTGCATAAAGTCTTAGTGGGTTTATATGAAAAGATTGCTCATATTGTTATACCTATAGACTTATGCTGTCACATCCGGGGGAACCCCCTAGAAGTAACACGGCGTACTCGACCTCTCGGAGGTCTTATACAAGCCCATAGTTATCATTCATCGCATTAACATAGTAAATTTAGCGGAAAATTTAAAACTTTTCATACCACATCATATGCTAGAAACTTCAACTCATATATGTATAAAACATAAGCCATAATACATTTATAGACCTTAAGTCTCTTTGCAATCTTAGACTCAATAACTTTAGAGTACATTAAGGACACGGACCATAAAACACATTACATAACTATACAATATATAAAGACTTTACATAAAAGACATAAGTAGGACATCCTTGAACTTTAAGGATTCCTTTCATTGATCTTGGGAATCATCTATAAAGCTCTTCACCATTCAAGACATCCTTTAAGAATCCATGACCTACACTTTGTGTAAAAAGTAGAGAAGAATGGGATTAGCACAAGAATGTATTAAGTATGACAACCATGCAAAATCATGCATTTAAAAGGGACATTTTCTTTGAAATCATATTTCATGCCATTTTGAGTAAATCTTTATAAAACCTTTAAGCAATAGCATTTATATCATTTTCATACTTCATGGAAACACAATTAAAGGTCAAACATCATAGAAAAGCACTTATAGAATTTAAGTCCAAATTGAGGTCACTTTACAGTGAACTCAATTTCCTTTACAGTGAACTCTTTCTTTCAATTCATTAGTCTTCCATGAAATCCTTTAGGGATACTTGGTGCAATGTATCACCTTAAGACCACAAGGAAAAACCATACAAACAACTAACATAAGTCAAAACATATCATCATAGAAGTATAGTACAACATAGACATAGTTAAGTCAAGAATATAAGGACATTACAATGAACTCCTAGTCATCATGCACAAATACTTAATTTACTCCACATAGAACCTTCTAAAACCTAAATCATGCCCTCAATATAAATCTACTAGTGCAATGTAAATGTAAGGCCTCATAACCTCACACATACTTAGTAAACCTATCATGAAACCACAAGCCTTTACATCCAAATCATATATCAACATAGTAAGAGAAGACAACTTCATTTATATCAAGTAAGACCTTCACCATATAGTTAACAAGATCAACATCATGCATAGAGACTCATATCATGCACATCTTCATGACAAATAGACAAATACTACAATGTCATACATAAAGGACATATGCTTCGTAACATGCGTTCGAACACCTTCCTAAGACTTCACTCAAGAGTCACTTGTGCAATGCATAGGTGAAGACCCATACCCCCACCTACATTAAGTAACTACCCTTCGGTTATCCTAGTTAGGGTTCTTCCATTTTTCATTTTACATTAGGGAAACCATTGCCTTAACCGACATAGAGCATGGGTGCTAATCATGGAATCCGGTGTCATAAAACCCCTCACTGAAAGAAGGTGGTCTACCGGCCAAAGTAGAGCCAAACATAACATAGCTTTCTAGGTGGATCCATTAGCTAGTATCCTATGGTGGTAACATAGTTTATGGAACTTGGGGGATTCATGGAAATATCAACTCTACACCCTATGTTGGGTCATGAGGCTATCCACCCCATGAGATTTATAGTAGACCTACCTTCCCACATTGGAAAGGGACACACACTCATATACAAGTTCACTCGGTGCTAAGCTAAGTTCCCTTTATTGAAAAAGCCTTCATTATCATTTATTTATAAAAACATAGGCTTAGGAGAATCATCCCCTGATATGCTTAGCTCGTAGGTCATAGATGAAAGTTCATCGATCTAAATCATGTGAGAAGATCCTTTCACATGGACATAGCATATGTATTAGCACTATCTAGTCTAGGATACACTTGAGCACACCTTTCAAGGCTCCTCTATTGACTAGATCATCATTCATGTGAATGAGTTTATACAATGGTGTGAGCAAACCTTTCACATAACCCATAATGTCACACATGTTCATATATCAATGCACGAGTCGATAGGCATAACTATATGAGCAACCCTTTCATATATACCCACTAAGACACTATGCACATTCATACTTCATCATTTCATATACATCATATTCATAACATGTTCATATATTCATCTTTCATATACATAGAAATCCAAAACTAGGAACTATCCTATCAAGGTACACATGTGCAATGCATAGACAAGGTGCCATACCCTTGCCCATACTAGTACACCTATCAAGTCATCCTAGTAAGGGAATACAAATCATACTTTCATAAACATCACCTTAATATGCATAGTAGTAGACACTAGTGAATATGAGAACTACCTTTCATTTAGACACAATGACCTATACTACTTGTATCATGCATGTAAGTGAGAGTGTGTGTACATTGGTCAATCATGATCACATAATGGCTATCAAAACACATTAATGCAGCCACCCTCTTAGATCATAATACACCTTCAAGCATAGACCACACAACACACAATAACATAGGAGACAAGCCAACTTCATAATACACTTAATACTCCTAACTTGTCTATTCATGCGTTCACATAGGGGTACATAGGTAAGGGATTATTAACCCTTTTAACACATTAATGGAAGTACCTATACTTTACCCTAACATGAATATACACAAGCTTATACAATAGCCATATAACCTAGATCACAACTAGAATAGGAAAGTAGGCATAAGCTTCTCATAGTATCATCTTAAGCACATGTTCATAAGTTCATCAATTCGCCTTCAAAGCCATGGTCAACACATATATAATGACAATAAAGTAAACACCGCCACCATAAGTGGACCATACCATACAATGCCATACAAGGCCTCATCAACATTATTATAGAAGAATAGAGAAGTAGTAGAGTAGAGGGTAAGCATTCTTACCATTTTCTCACCCTTTGATCATCATTCATCAATACAAATTATTCATCAATAAAACACATATACGGCAATAGCTAAATGTACTTTAAACATATAAGAAACCATGTACAAGTCGCTACAAGATTATACTATAACATAATACAACACATCAACATACTAGGAACGTAGAATAACATAGATCATTAGCTAATTTCCCTTGAATTGATTTTAGATCATATTTCATAAATATTATAAGTCTAAGGCAGTAGATAAACCTACATTTAACCATATTGAAATCATAATTACATACCTTCAAGATTAAGGTTACAACATAGGCATTTAGGCTTATCGATTTCTAGAGTATAGAAGACTTTACCAATACTATGAACTCTCTAAGGCTTTTATAATCATTCATATTTTATCAAAAATACACTCATTAGGCAGTATCTAATCTGATAAGAAATCAAGACGAAATCATGCTTCATCTAATCACAATTCGAGATCCATCACACACTTAGCTTTTTGACTTCATAGCCTAAAGGAATCTAGATCAATTCATGCAATACTTTATTAATTTAATCATTAAGGATCTATACCTACAAAATTCATCCATTATATCACTCTAAAACAGTAGCTACAACAGTTAATACATAATCAAAACTCTACACAACCGATCTCACAATCTACTTCAAGGCAACATGTAGAAACATAGGCTATTCATGTTCAAATCTTCATATATTTATCATCATGGACTGATAATCATAAATTCACCATCAATTAACGTAAATAACAATAAACACAAGCAATTCAACGTAAGAGAATCACCATTTAATCAAGAACAAGCTATAATCACAAAGCCCATGCAAGAGCTAAATGAATTTTGGAAGGAACATGGGTTCATCAGGCAATTGGAGTGAAATCACGTTCAAATCACTGTATTAACTTCAATTCATCATGAATTAATCATTAAAAATATTTTGAGAAAGAACCCATGGCTAGATTGGAAGATTGGAAACTTGATCATAAGATTTCTTTGAAAAACTTTGAGAAGAACTCTCCAAGTGAAAGGTTACTTGAAGATGAAGGATTGCCATACCTTTTATTGGTTGAAAACCTCTTAAACTTGATGGTTCATCCATGGAAACCCAGCTTGAATCTATTGTTGAGCTTCACCAACAATGGTGGTTTCTAGGGAGAGTATTTTGGGAGGGAAAGGCTTAAAACATGTGGGTTGATTTTAGAATGGGTTGATCACGTTTTTGATGACTTATATACACCCAAAATTACTTAAATAAACCCATAATAATCTGGTTAGGATGAGGGGTGAATTTCACATTCACCCCTTTAATTAACAGCACGCAGGCTGCCAGTTGCAGGCCACCCTCGACGATGGTAATGACGGGGCGTCGAGGCCATGACGGGCCGTGCCTGGCATCCGTTGCCTGACACGTATCCAAAATTGGCTTAAACCTGCCCAAGGCATGTGTACCTCGACGATACCTGCTCGATGGGCCGTTGGTGGACCAACAATCCGTCGTTTGGTCCGTCAATGGACACTGCCCAGGCAGTGTCTTAGGCAGCTTTGGGTCCTTCTTTTGGGGCCTCTTGTGGGGCCCTTTAGAAGTCGTACCTAGACATTTCCAACACGAATATAAACATTAACAAGTTATATACCTTCCACATAAATTTTATCCAAAACAAACACATACAAGACGTCCAAACAGGCCAAGCCCCACCATGACACATAATGAACGTCTTAAGGGCTATCTTCTGAACGCCTTGGACGTTCTTGGTCGTTTGACCTCCAAACTTCTCGAAACTTCATATAACAATATTAAACATCATTATAAACCATTTAAATACTTCATAATCTCATGAATCACACATAATAACATAGAACCACATACGAGGCATTTAGGTGACTTAGTCGTCGAACGTCTTAGTCGTCCCTTGACGTTCGAATTCCAATGCCTCTAATATTTTAGCTACTGCCTATATACTATATTTTAATCATATTTAGGAAATTAGAAATTTAAGTAAAACATGTTAGGATCTAGACACCTTATCTCATTTTCGGGGTCTTACAATATCCCCCACTTGGGAACATCGTCCTCGAATGACACTTAGGACACATTAACCAACAACAAGGACTCAAAGCATCATAGAGCAGTTCATAAAATTTAAAATATCATCAAATAATTTTAGCACTCAATGCACACAAGCAAGCAAAACCATTACTCACTCACTCTTTAATGCATCAAACACAAAGGTCCTTCTCATGTTCATAGGAGAACATCCTTCTCCTAATCATGACATGATCAATAAATATTAATTAATTACAAGAAAATCTTGAAAAGCTACTCATAGGCAGATCATAACCCATAATCAAAGTTACTTAAGCACTCATACTTCAATGCACATAAACTTGAGTTAGTTAAATCACAAAGATCTTCATTAGTTAGACCTAGTACCATGATGGTCATACTCAACCATACCGTGCTTAGTGGTGTACATGGAGGAATGTCTTGCTCCTCAACACACTTGCATGTATCATGAGTTCACACCTTAGCAAAGTACAAGGTCAATTTCTTTAAAAATGGAAAATCTCAACTCTCAAGCCAAGACATGCATATATTTTTCTTCTTAGTGAAGTCTAAATGGCAAGTCACACTAAGTACATCACAATAAAATAGGAAGCCATTCCATAAATTTCTTTTCTTAACATAATACTCACCCTTTTAGTAAACCCCGTTTTGGAAAAATAACACAAATTACAGGCACACACATGGACACTTAGCTAAACATGCTTTCACCTTGCAAGAATGAGCCTACAATTTTGCATTCCAAATCATCAAGTCACTTAATTTTTCAAGAGAGTCAACATATTTCATTGTAAAAGAAACTCAACTTCCATTACAAGGCTAAACAATTTACCCTACAAGTGACTATTACCAAGTTCCTTGTCTTACCTCATGAAATCAACTTCACAATTAGCACATCAAGATGTAATTCAATATGAGAAAACATGGATTTTTATCAAACAATTTCCTTCATACACTTTGGAACATTCATAATGTCTTCGAGATGATGCAAATCAATACACACCAATCATATAAAGGTCATGCAATTCATACTTTATGCAAGACTATATTCATAGACAAGCTTACTAAGAATTCATTATTTTCAAGTTCAAGTAAGAATAGAAGGACAAGGTAGACAACATCTACTACCTTACCATTTCATCACCATCCCCCACTTAGGGTAAACCCAATTAAGAGCAACTTATCCCAAATTAAAAGGACCTTAACTTAGCAACCTTCATTTTTCATCACTTAAAAGTGATTACAACTTTAGAAGGATTTACAGTAAGTTAACATAGGAACACCAAGGTACTCTAAGCCTTATCACCTAGGCAATATATCCACAATTATCAAGTTAGGTCATCTCATTCAACCACATAAGGTGTTCATACAATACAATAGACACCAAGGTCATACATCATAGGGGAATACAACAAGGGGACTTAGTCATAAGGACTCTTTCTTTTGTTTCAACATTAAAGTAAGGTAACTTCTAGGTCAATCAAACCCACATCATCACCCTACAAAGATGAGAATACTACCCTCAATTCTAGGGGAAACATCAATTTCACAACATTAAGGGACTCACAACACAATAAGAAGTTAGAAACAAATCTACGACTCATCATGCCATAAGACTCTCATTCTTCATTCCAATAGCAAAACTCCTTTTCACATTCATTATCATGTTCATATACATCAATTCTATACACATTTCAACTGCATTCAATCAAAGGACAACTTAGTTGGTTCTCCAAAAATGTTACAGTAAGTTGCCTAGATTTACAGTGAGCATGCTTCCAAATATCCAAAAAAATGCAACATTTAGACAATAGAGGGGACAAGCATGGCAATATAAGATACAAAGCTTTACCAACTCATCCTTCATAAGCATGCATACTATCACCACAACTTGGATCAAGTCTTTACAAAAGACTGCAATTTATACTAGCAACTCATCAGGTACCACTTATATACAAAGAAAAACAATGAACACTTTTAAACACATATTCTTAGGGTAACATACTTCCATAGGTAATTACTACACATCTCAAGTTCAAATAATAGTATTAAGCTACCAACATATAATGCCATATAGTAATACAACACTCCAAAAGAATTCACTTTAACCATAATAACTTTTAACATGCTTTAACTATATCATGACATACCTTTCTCAATATAACATGTTATTTCACATAAGTTTCATATCTAGCCATAATTGGCATCACATCATCAAATAAGACAAAAGTCACCTTCACACATACTCATTCAAACCATAAAACAAAGATAAGCATTTAAACTCACCTTTTCTCCCTCAAGCATAGAGTACAATTTCATCCAAGCAATCACATCTAAAAGATCACCGGAAGAGAAAACATAAGAGAGATCTTATAGAGTTAAGTTCTATGGCACGATATTAGAATGATGAAGAAGGGAAACTCTATCGTCCTATTGCCTCTCGTACCATTTGATGTGTCGCGACTCACCACCAATGATACAAGACTCTACTAGACGTGGCAATATGAGACTTTTTTTTTAGAACTTAAGACCACTTTATAAACCTGATGCTCTGATACCACGTTTGTCACATCTGGGGGAACACCTTAGAAGTAACACGGCGTACTCGACCTCTCGGAGGTCTTATACAAGCCCATAGTTATCATTCATCGCATTAAGGATTCCTTTCATTGAGTTTGGGAATCATCTATAAAGCTCTTCACCATTCAAGACATCCTTTAAGCATCCATGACCTACACTTTGTGTAAAAAGTAGAGAAGAATGGGATTAGCACAAGAATGTACTAAGTATGACAACCATGCAAAAACATGCATTTAAAAGGGACATTTCTTTGAAATCATACTTCATGTCATTTTGAGTAAATCTTTATAAAACCCTTAAGCAATAGCATTTATATCATTTTCATACTTCATGGAAATACAATTAAAGGCCAATCATCATAGAAAAGCACTTATTTTAGTCCAAATTGAGGTCACTTTACAGTGAACTCAATTTCCTTTACACTGAACTCTTCCTTTCAATCCATTAGTCTTCCAAGAAATCCTTTAGGATACTTGGTGCAATGTATCACCTTAAGACCACAAGGAAAAACCATACAAACAACTAACATAAGTCAAAATATATCATCATAGAAGTATAGTACAACATAGACATAGTTAAGTGAAGAATATAAGGACATTACAATGAACTCCTAGTCATCATGCACAAATACTTAATTTACTTCACATAGAACCTTCTAAAACCTAAATCATGCCCTCAATATAAATCTACTAGTGCAATGTAATTTAAGGCCCCATAACCTCACACATACTTAGTAAACCTATCATGAAACCACAAGCCTCTACATCCAAATCATATATCAACATAGTAAGAGAAGACAACTTTATTTATATGAAGTAAGACCTTCACCATATAGTTAACAAGATCAACATCATGCATAGAGACTCATATCATGCACATCTTCATGACAAATAGACAAATACTACAATGTCATACATAAAAGACATATACTTAGTAACATGCATTAGAACACCTTCCTAAGACTTCCCTCAAGATTCACTTGTGCAACGCATAGGTAAAAGTCCCATACCCCCACCTACACTAAGTAACTACCCTTAGGTTATCCTAGTTACGGTTCTTCCATTGTTCATTTTACTTTAGGGAAACCATTGCTTAACCGACATAAACCATGGGTGCTAATCATGGAATTCGGTGTCATAAAACCCCACACAGAAAGAAGGTGGTCTACCGGCCAAAGTAGAACCAAACATAACATAGCTTTCTAGGTGGATCCACTACCTAGTATCCTATGGTGGCAACATAGTTTATGGAACTTGGGGGATTCATGGAAATATCAACTCTACACCCTATGTTCGGTCATGAGGCTATCCACCCCATGAGATTTATAGTAGACCTACCTTCCCACATTGGAAAGGGACACACACTCATATACAAGTTCACTCGGTGCTAAGCTAAGTTCCATTTATTGAAAAAGCCTTCATTATCATTTATTTATAAAAACATAGGCTTAGGAGAATCATCCCCTCATATGCGTAGCTCATAGGTCATAGATGAAAGTTCATCGATCTAAATCATGTGAGAAGATCCTTTCACATGGACATAGCATATGTATTAGCACTATCTAGTCTAAGATACACTTAAGCACACCTTTCAAGGCTCCTCTATTGACTAGATCATCATTCATGTGAATGAGTGTATATAATGGTGTGAGCAAACCTTTCACATAACCCATAATGTCACACATGTTCATATATCAATGCATGAGTCTATAGGCATAACTATATGAGCAACCCTTTCATATAAACCCACTAAGACACTATGCCCATTCATACTTCATCATTTCATATACATCATATTCATAACATGTTCATATATTCATCTTTCATATACATAGAAATCCAAACCTAGGAACTATCCTAACAAGGTACATATGTGCAATGCATAGACAAGGTCCCATACCCAGGCCCATACTAGTACACCTATCAAGTCATCCTAGTAAGGGAATACAAATCATACTTTCATAAACATCACCTTAATATGCATAGTAGTAGACACTAGTGAATATGAGAACTACCTTTCATTTAGACACAATGACCTATACTACTTGTATCATGCATGTAAGTGAGAGTGTGTGTACATTGGTCAATCATGATCACATAATGGCTATCAAAACACATTAAGGCAGCCACCCTCTTAGATCATAATACACTTTCAAGCATAGACCACACAACACACAATAACATAGGAGACAAATCAACTTCATAATACACTTAATACTTCTAACTTGTCTATTCATGCATTCACATAAGGGTACATCGGTAAGGGATTATTAACCCTTTTAACACATTAATGGCAGCACCTATACTTTACCCTAACATGAATATACACATGCTTATACAATAGCCATACAACCTAGATTACAACTAGAATAGGAAAGTAGGCATAAGCTTCTCATAGTATCATCTTAAGCACATGTTCATAAGTTCATCAATTTGCCTTCAAAGCCATGGTCAACACATATATACTGACAATATTGTAAACACCGCCACCATAAGTGGACCATATCATACAATGCCATACAAGGCCTCATCAACATTATTATAGAAGAATAGAGAAGTAGAAGAGTAGAGGGAATAAGCATTCTTACCAATTTCTCACCCTTTGATCATCATTGATCAATACACCTTATTCATAAATAAAACACATATATGTCAGTAGCTAAATGTACTTTAAACATATAAGAAACCATGTACAAGTCGCTACAAGATTATACTATAACATAATACAACACATCAACATACTAGGAATGTAGAATAACATAGATCATTAGCTAATTTCCCTTGCATTGATTTTAGATCATATTTCATACATATTATAAGTCTAAGGAAGTATCTAAACCTACATTTAACCATATTGAAATCATAATTACATACCTTCAAGATTAAGGTTACAACATAGGCATTTAGGCTTATCGATTTGCTAGAGTATAGAAGACTTTACCAATACTATGAACTCTCTAAGGCTTTGATCATCATTCATATTTTATCAACAATACACTCATTAGGCAGTATCTAATTGGATAAGAAATGAAGACAAATTCATGCTTCATCTAATCACAATTCGAGATCCATCACACACTTAACTTTTTGACTTCATAGCCTAAAGGAATCTAGATCAATTCCTGCAATACTTTATTAATTTGATCATTAAGGATTTATACCTACAAAATTCATCCATTATATCACCCTAAAACAGTAGCTACAACAGCACATAGATAATCAAAACTCTACACAACCGATCTCACAATCGACTTCAAGGCAAATGTAGAAACATAGGCTATTCATGTTCAAATCTTCATATATTTATGATCATGGACTGGTATTCATAAATTCTACCATCAATTAATGTAAATAACAATAAAAACAAGCAATTCAACGTAATAGAATCATCATTTAATCAAGAACAAGCGATAATCACAAAGCCCATGCAAGAGCTAAACCAATTTTTGAAGGAACATGGGTTCATCATGAAATTGGAGTGAAATCACGTTCAAATCACTGTATTAACTTCAATTCATCATGATTTAATTATTAATAATGTTTTGATAAAGAACCCATGGCTAGATTGGAAGATTGGAAACTTGATCATAAGATTTCTTTGAAAAACATTGAGAAGAACTCTCCAAGTGAAAGGTTACTTGAAGATGAAGGATTGCAATACCTTTTATTGGTTGAAAACCTATTAAACTTGATGATTCATCCATGGAAAACCCAGCTTGAATTTGTTCTTGAGCTTCACCAACAATGGTGGTTTCTAGAGAGAGTATTTTGGGAGGGAAGGTGTCACGGACTTAGAGTATTTGCTAAGACTCCGTGCGGCACTTGACAACTTACTCACGAATCTTTCACGATCTTGTAAGCTCAAGTAAGCCTTTCACACTAGATCGCTAAGAGAAATGCAAAGGAAGACTTATATAGAGAGAGATTTGGAGGAAGAAGTCTTTATTACTTCTTTGTTGGATGGTTGGATGGATGATTTACAAATGAGAGGCCCTTCTATTTATACTACTTCCTAAGGGCCTCAGTGTAAATAAAAATAACTCTACAAGTCCTTACATTATTTACACATTGGTCCATATTATAGAGAATTCTACACTTTCTAGAATATGCTAAACTCTTCCAAAAATATCTAAATTATTCTAGAGAATTCTAAGGAATTCTCTAGTCTTCTCCAGAAATCTAGAAGGTTCTAGAGTTCTTAGCAAACCTCTTCACAACTCTAGACCCTTCCGCCCCTATCCGGACGCAAAATCAGGCTGGAATTGTGGCGGGATGTCACACTCTCCCCCACCTATTGATGCGACGACCGCGTCGCATTGTTGCTGTATCGGTATCCGAGTCTTGTCGTGCGATCAACAACCCACGTACTCGATCAATACCCTTGAGCAACTCTCTCAGTTGTTGCCTGATCTCTTTCGGCCCGGTCTTACGAACTTCCTACTTCCTAGGAAGCAAGCGCCTCGGCGTCTTCCTTGGCATCACGACAGCGTTCCCTCTTGGAACCTTCTTTGTGCACGGTGGCAAGTACTTCTCAGCACCATTGCCTTCTCTCGAACTTGCAGTGATCGCTGCAGATGTCCTCCTCGATCTCTTGTCGACCCTCTCGAGCTGCATGGCCGTCAGTCGGACCTGTCCCTCCGTCTTCGGTGCCTTCACCATGGGAATCATACATGTTCCTCCTTTCTCCAAGACTACAAGTCGTTGGAGGAAAGGATCGATCACAGCATGGCACTGTCGAAAGAACTCCTGCCCAAGAATTATATCAAAGAGATCCACGGGAGCGACAATGAAGTCAGTCTTACCCTGCCACTTGCCTAACATGATGCTTACTCCCTGTGCTTCTCCACACACGGGAGTCGGTGGTGCATTGACCGTCCTGAGTTGGGCGTTGCATGGACTGTAACGCAACCCCAACGTCGTTGCTGCCGTCTTGGTCATTATATTGACCTCTGCACCTGTGTCGACCATCGCACGAGCATGTCCTCCATTGATCGTGATGTCGATGTACTGCGCACCGCATGCCTTGACTCCGCATGCCTCGGAGGCTTCTGTGGTTGCTTGGTGATAGCTCCGCATAGGCCTATCAAGCCCAACTGATTAGTCTTCTCGACTTGACCTTGCTCATGTGCTTCCTTAGCTTTCCGCTCTAGTAGGACAGCACCAAGGTTCTTCAGTTCAGGGCACTTCGCATAGCCGTATGGCCCACCGCATATGTAGCAACCATCTCTTTTGGCAACCGCTGTCTTCCTCACCATGTTGCCATGCCCTCCAGACTTCTTGCCGTCGGACCTATAGGTCTCATGCCCTTTGGGTTGAGGCCGTTGCTCCTCGCACTCGCCACGATCTCCCCCACCATTATCATGACTACCTCTTCCTTCGTCCCCTCCGGCACTACAAGGCTTCTCCTGCCTGATGTCTGTCAAAAATTCGGCCTGCGTGATGGCGTCATCAATAGTCCCGACCTGTGTGCGTTCCAACTCCGTCCTGGCCCAATTTTGTAGCCCATCCATGAAGTGGAACAACATGTACTCATCCGTGAGGTTGGGAATCTGAAGCGTAAGGGTGGTAAACTCCCGCACATACGCACGTGTGCTACCCGTCTGCTTCAACTCCCTGAACTTGCGCTTCGCCTCATAGATGATGTTGTTGGGGAAGAACGCCCTCTTGAACTCATCGCGGAATTGCTCCCATGTGTTGATGGTGCACGTCCCCTTCCTGATGTCGGACTCTTTACGTCTCCACCATAGCATGGCCATATCAGTAAGATACAACACAACGGTGTTGATCTTACTCTCGTCGTTCCTCAGCCTATTGCACTTGAAATAATTCACCAAATGCCACAGAAAGTTCTCCACCTCATGCGCTCACGGACGCCTCTGAACATAGGTGGCTTGGGAGCCTCGACGCTGGCCTCCCTTTCCCGGTCGAACGACGGTGATCCTCCAACCCTCGCACCTTCCTTGAGTGCTTCAATCTCGGCCTTCATGGTCTCAATCGCGCTCAACGCCTCCATGAGCCGACACTCCAAGGAAGTGATAACCTCCTTCATTTCAAACTCAGCCCGCTGACGCCCTTCCAACTCCTTACGGATGGATTCGGTCTCCTCGAGGGTGAAGTCTTCAAGGGTCTTGAACTTGCCGTCTACCACGGTCATGCGCCGGCCTAAGATCTCTAAGGCCTGCCTCGCCGTTTACACCCTTGCGACCCATTCTTCTCCGGCAGTTATGTCTATGGGCTCCTCACCCATTTCATCGTGACTGGCTCCGCCGGTCGAAGGTGGATGAGATGTCAGCACCTCGCTTGGTTCTGGCAGCATCTCTTCATTTCCCTTATGCTGTCTCTTCCCTTTTCGGTTCTTCTTACTACCTTCCTGACGGACGTTGAGGATGTTAGCGGCGTTAATGTCTTCTTCGGAAGCCATTCTCTTAACCCGCTCTGATACCACGTTGTCACGGACTTAGAGTATTTGCTAAGACTCCATGCGGCACATGACAACTTACTCACGAATCTTTCACAATCTTGTAAGCTCAAGTAAGCCTTTCACACTAGATCGCTAAGAGAAATGCAAAGGAAGACTTAGAAAAAGAGAGATTTGGAGGAAGAAGTCTTTATTACTTCTTTGTTGGATGGTTGCATGGATGATTTACAAATGAGAGGCCCTTCTATTTATACTACTTCCTAAGGGCCTCAATGTAAATAAAAATAACTCTACAAGTCCTTACATTATTTACACATTGGTCCATATTCTAGAGAATTCTACACTTTCTAGAATATGCTAAACTCTTCCAAAAATATCTAAATTATTCTAGAGAATTCTAAGGAATTCTCTAGTCTTCTCCAGAAATCTAGAAGGTTCTAGAGTTCTCTGCAAACCTCTTCACAACTCTAGACCCTTCCGCCCCTATCCGGACGCAAAATCAGGCTGGAATTGTGGCGGGACGTCACAGAAGGGCTTAAAACATGTGGGTTGATTTTAGAATGTGTTGATCACATTTTTGATGACTTATATACACCCAAAATTACTTAAATAAACCCATAATAATCAGTTTAGGACGTGGGGTGAATTTATTATTCACCCCTTTAATTAACAGCACACATACTACCAGTTGCAGGCCACCCTCGAGGCCATGACAGGCCGGGCCTGGCCTCTGTCGCCTAACACTTAGCCAAAATTGGCTTAAAACCTGCCCAAGGCATGTGTTTCTCTATGAGACCTTCTCGACGGGCCGTTGGTGGACCAACGATCCGCCGTTTGGTGCGTCAATGGACACTACCCTGGCAGAGTCTTAGGCAGCTTTGGGTCCTTCTTTTGGGGCTTCTTATGGGGCCCTTTAGAAGTCGTACCCGGACGTTTCCAACGCGATTATAAACCTTAACAAGTTATAGACCTTCCACCTAAATTTCATCCAAAACAAACACCTACAAGACGTCCAAACAGGCCAAGCCCAACCATGACACGATGAACGTCTTAAGGTCTATCTTCTGAACGCCTTGGACGATCTTGGTTGTTTGACCTCCAAACTTCTCAAAACTTCATATAACAACATTAAAAATCATTATAAACCTTTACAGACTTCATAATCTCATGAATCACACATAATCACATAGAACCACATACAAGACATTTAGGTGACTTAGTCGTCGAACGTCGTAGTCGTCTCTTGACGTTCGACTTCCAATACCTCTAATATTTTAGCTACTGCCTATGTACTCTATTTTAAGCATATTTAGGACATTATAAATTTAAGGAAAAAATGTTAGGATCTAGACACCTTATCTAATTTTTGGGGTCTTACATATGCATTGATATATGAACATGTGTGACATTATGTGTTATGTGAAAGGTTTGTTCACATCTATGTATACACTCACACACATGTATGATGATCTAGTAAGTAGAGGGGCCTTGAGAGGGGTGCCAAAGATTACTCTAAAACTAGATAGGTGCTTGAGTATGCTAATCAAATATCCTAAGCCTATGTTTTATGAAAAATGTAATAAAGGCTTTTTAATAAAGGAAACTTAGCTTAGCACCGAGTAAACTTGACACTGAGAGGTGTTGACTTCCCTCGGAAGAAGATTCACCATTTGTACCTTAGAGAGTGTTGACTTACCTTAGAGGAATACTCACCTATGCACCCACATGAGGTGTTGACTTCCCTTTGAGAAAGGTTCACCCATGTTTTCTCATGAGAGGAGGCCCCAATTACCAAGTGGTATGAAGAGGGAAGACATATCTCTTAGTTCCATAAACTATGCTTTCCACATAGGATCTAGCAAGTGATATCACCTAATATGCTAGGATATATGTTAATGTTCTACCTTGGCTAGGTAGGAACACCTTCCATTGGTGTAAGGCTCTACAACACTAAATTCCATGTTTAGCACCCATGCTCTTAGTGTCGGTTAAGGCTATAGTTTCCCTAAAGTAAAATGGACAATGGAAGTAAATAACTAGGATCCTGACTAGGATGACTTAAGGGATGTTACTTAGGATAGGTGGAAGTAATGAACCCATCTAGACATTGCACAAGTAGTTCTTTAGGAAGTCATAGGGAGGTGATCTAATGTGTATGATTATGATTATGTCTTTATGCATGACATTATAGTATCTATCTACTGGTTGTGAGTATGTGCATGGTATGAATCTAGATGATGTGATCTTATCCTTATATGCACTATGTTGGTCTAAATGACTATATGATGAAGGTTGTTGACATGAATGAAGTTGTCTTCACTTATATGTTGATGTATGAAATGAATGTTAAGGTTTGTGGTCTCATGAAGGGTTTACTAAGTATGTGTAGGGTTATGGGGCTTCACATGTACATTGCACTAGTAGACTAAGATTGGTGTCATGAACAATGTCTTAAAATGAGGAGTATGAAAAGATGTAAATATATGTGTAAATTGAATATAGTTTACTGTAATAGTCCTATGGTATTGGCTTAAATGTGTCTTTGACATATATGCTTATATGATGATATGTTTTGGCTTATGTAGGTTATATGTATGTTTCTTTGTATCCTTAAGGTGATGCATTGCACCAAGTATCACTAGAGGGTTACTTGGGAGGTTAATAAATAAAAGAAAGGAAAATTCACTGTAAAGTAGGAATATCTCAATGTAATGTGAATTGAAAATGTAATAAATTCTATATGTGATCTTATGAAATGTTTGACCTTTGAATATGTCTATATGAAGTATATGAATTATATAAATGCTAATTGGATAAAGGTTTTATGAAGATTTACTCAAAAAGGCATGAAGTATGATTTCAAGAAAATGTCCCTTTTAAATGCATGTTTTTGCATGGTTGCCATACTTAGTGAATTCTTGTACTAATCCTATTCTTCTCTAATTTTTACACAAAGTGTAGGTTATGGTTGCTTAAAGGATGTCTATAAGATTGAGGAGCTTTATATGTGATTCCCAAGCTCAAGGAAAGGAATCCTTAAGTCCAAGGATGTCCTAACGTTTAGTTTACTGTAAAGCTTCTTAAATATTGTATAGTTATGTATTATGTCTTAAGGGCCGTGTCCCTAATGTACTTTCATATTGATTGAGTCTAAGATGAAAAAGAGACTTAAGGTCTAATTATGTATTATGACTTATGTTTTATATATATAAAGTAAAGTTTCTAGCATATGACGTGCTATGAAAAGTTTTAAATTTTCCGCTAAATTTACTATGTCAATGAATGAATGATATCTATGGGATTGTATAAGACCTCCGAGAGGTCAAGTATGCCATGTTACTTCTAGGGTGTGCTCCCCGGATGTGACAAACGTGGTATAAGAGCATGAGGTTTTTAAAGTGGTTTAGGATCCAAGAAGTTTCATATTGCCATGTCTAGTAGAGTCTCGTAGCATTGGTGGTGAGTCACGACACATCAAATGGTACGGGAGGCTATAGGACGATAGAATTTCCCTTCTTCATCATTCTCATATCTATAAGATCTCTCTATTATGTTCTCTTGTCTGGTGGTCTTTTATATGTGATAGCTTGGATGAGATGGTATCTTATATGCTTGAGGGAGAAAAGGTGAGTTAATACTTAACTTGATTTTATGGTTGGATGAGTATGTTGAAGGTGAATTTTGGTATGTTTGGTTGATATGATGCCCTTTGAGGCTATGTATGAAGTTTATGTGGAATGGCATGTTATGTTGAAGAATGTGGGTCATGATATAGTTAAAGCGTGTTAGAAGTTATTATGGTTGACATGAGTTTCTTTTGGAATGATGTGTTACTATATGCTTTTACATGTTGGAAGCTTAATATTATGTTTTGATCTTGAAATGCTTAGTAACTACCTATGGAAGCATGCTACCCTAAGAATATGTGCTTAAAGGTGTTCAATATTTCCCTTTGTATATATGTGGTCCTTGATAAGTTGCCTAATATGGATTGGAGTCCTTTGTATATACTTGATCCTAGGTGTGAAGGTAGTATGTTTGTCTTGGTAGGGTGATGATGTGGGTTTTACTGACCTAGAAGTCACCTTACTGTAATGTTTAAGGAAAAGAAAAAACTTTTATGGCTAAGTCTCCTTGTTTTTTCCCCTAATGATGTATGACCTTGGTGTCTATTGTATTGTATGAAAACCTTGTGTGGTTGAATGGTATGACCTAACTTGATGATTGAGGATAAATTGCCAAGTAGATGAAGCTTAGAATACCTTGGTGTTCCTATGTTGACTTACTATAAATTCCTTCAAAATGGTAATCACTTTTAAGTGATGAAAAATGAAGGTTGTTAAGTTAAGATCCTCTTAAGGTTGGGTTAAGTTGATCTTAATTTGGGTTTACCCTAAGTTGGGGATGGTTATGGAATAGTAAGGTTGTAGATATTTTCTACCTTGTCCTTCTATTTTTGCTTGAACTTGAAACTAATGAATTCTTAGTAAGCTTGTTAATGAATATAGTTTTGCATAAAGTATGAATTTCATGAACTTTATATGTTTGGTATGTATTGATTGACACTACCTTAATGATATTTCAAGATTCCAAAGTGCATGAATGAGAAATTTGATAAAATCCATATTTTCTCATGTGTATTGTGCATCTTAACATGCTAATTGTGAATTTGACTTCATGAGGTAAGGTAAGAAATATAGTTTTAGTCACTTGTGAGGTGTAATGTTTAGCCTTATAATGAAAAATTAAGCCTCTTTTAAATGAAACATATTGAGTCTTTTGAAAATTATGTGACTTGTATGGTTTGGGAAGCATGATGGTAGGCTCACTCTTAACGGATGAAAGCATGTGTAGCTAAGTATTCATGTGTGTGCCTATGATTTGTATTGTTTTTCCCAAATGATACTTACTGTGAAGGTGAGTACTACGTTAGAAATTGACATTTTGTGAAATGACTTCCTAATTGTTGTGATGTATTTCATGTGACTTACCATTTAGACTTCACTAGGAAGGAAACATGAGCATGTTTTGGTTTAAAAGTTGAGAATTTCTCATTTTAAAAGGAAATAAACCATGTATTTTGCTTGGGTGTGAGCTTATGATACATGTAAGTGTGTTGAGGAGAAGGAAATTCCTCCATGGACACCACTAGGCATGGTATGATTGAGTATGACCCTCATAGCACTAGGTCTAACTTGTAAGAATCCATTGTCAACCTATCTTACTCAAGTCTATGTACATTGAAGTGAGTGCCTACTTGCTTCTTGAGTGTTATTGGAATCTACCTAAGTGTGACTTAAAGATAGTTGCAAGATGAACTATTAATGAATTGAAGTGTAATGACAATTTTATGATTAGAAGAAGGATGTTCCTCCTATAAATATGATAAGAGCCTTTGTGTTTGATGCATTGAAAAGTGAGTGAATCGAGGTTTTTGCTTGCTTGTGTGCATTGAATGTTAAAATGATGTGAAGTTGTGTTCCTTGTAAGTTTGGTGCATTAACTTCTATGTGATGATTTTATGATTGAGATGAACTGCTATATGATGCATTGAAGTCCTTGTTGTGATTAAAGTGTTCTAACTGTCACTCAAGGACGAATGTTCCCAAGTGTGGGGATATTGTAAGACCCCTAAAAATGAGTTAGGGTGTATACATCCTAACATGTTAGTATTAAGGTTCTAATGTCCTAAAATGTCTTATATTATGGTTTAGAGGCAGTGTATAAAGTTTGAGGTGATTTGGAAGTCAAACGTCAAGGGACGACCAACACGTTCGACGACTAGTCACCTATGTGCCTCATGTATCTATGCATGCTTATATTTGTATGTCATGAGATGATAAGTTATAATGATGTTTAATGGTAGTATATGGATTTTCGTGAAGTTTGGAGGTCAAACGTCCAAGAACATCCAAGACATTCAAAAGATAGCCTTGAGACATGCATGTGTATGTCTTAATGGGGCCTAGCCTATTTGGACGTGTTACATGTATTTGTTTTGGGTGAAACTGATGTGGGAGGTCTAAAACTCGTTAAGGGTTGTATTTACATTGGGAACGTCTGGGTACGACTTATAAAGGGCCCCGCAAAAGGGCCCATAAGAAGGACCCAAGGCTGGTCGAGACACTGCCTGGGCAATGTCAATCGACTGAACCAAATGACGGCCAGTTTATTGACCAACGGCCCATTAGTGAGGTCTAGTCGATGGAAACTTAGCCTGGGCAGGTCTCAACCCAAAAATTGGTCAAGGACCAATCGACGAAAGCCAAAGGACGGCCAGTCGATTGGGTCCGTCGATGGTGGCCTGCACCTGCTACCTTGCGCACTATTTTATTAAGGGGTGAATAAAATATTCACCCCATGTACTAAACTGACTCTAATTGATTTATTTACCTATTTTTGGGTGTATATAATTCATCTAAAATTTTAACAACCCATTCCCAATCCCTTCTCACGAATTAAACCTTTCCTTCCAAAAATATTCTCCCTAGAAACCACCATTGTTGTTGAAGCTCAAGAACAACTTGTAGATTGGATTCACATGGGTTCTTCACCAAATTTTAGAGGTTTTAAACTAGACAAAGGTATGGTAAACCTTCATCTCCAAGTAACCTTTCACTTGGAGAGTTAATCTCAAGTTTTCAAAGAAGGTTTCATGATCAAAGTTCTTCTTCTTCAATCTAGCCATTGGTTCATTCTAAAAACGTTTTAATGGTTAAATCATGATTAATTTATGTTAATGTATTGGTTTGAACGTGATTTTAATCCAATTGCATGATGAACCCATATTCCTTCCCTAAATCAATTTAGTCCTTGCATGGGCTTTGTGATCATGGCTTGTTAATGGTTGAATTGTGATTCTCTTACGTTGAATTGCTTATACCTACTGTTATTTACGTGAATTAATGATTAATTGATGATGAAGGATCCATGTGGATCAATGTATGAAGATTGGAACATGCCTAGCTTAGATGTTCATGATTCACTGTAACATTCGTCTTATAATGTATAAATTGGAATTCGATTATGTTAAATTTCTTGTTAATCACTGACTATCATGTATAAATAATATGAATCATATGTAATGGATCCCATGAGGATCAACGCTTGAGGATTAGGTAGTATTGATTCATGTTCTCCTATCTTCTCTAAGTGCTAATGTAGTTCCTTGTATCTCGATTTCAGGGTAATTGGTTCATGATGTTGTATAGGGTTAATTGTACTTTATTTAATGCCTATAATAGAGTATAATGATGAATTATGTGTTGGTATCCAATGTGGATTGATGCTTGAAGACTCGATCCCTAATTCCTCTCTATTGCAATTTCATGATGCTCACTGTAATCTTGACTTCTTGGCAAATTGTAGTAGGATTTAGTCTAAGCCATGGCATCTATAACTACTGCCTTTTTTTATGTGTATTATTGATTAATTGTGAGCATGACTAATTGACGATCAAAGTGATAAAGAATTGATAAGAGAACAACTTCCCTTCATATTCTATAAATTGATGATGTAGTGGACTTAATATGATCTCAATCTTGTTATGATTAAAGTATGATTGTGATTATGATAGTATACCTTTAGATACTGCCTTATATTCGAATTGTTGATGAAAGTATAGTAATGGTCAATGAATGACCAAAGGCTAAGGGATTGGTAAGGTTTGCCCCACTCTTCTACTTCTCTACTCCTTTATAGTAATGTTGATGAAGCCTTGTATCGCATTGTGTGCTATGGTCCACTTATGGTGGTGGTGTTTACTTTATTGTCATTATATATGTGTTTACCATGACCTTGAAGGCAAATTGATGAACATATGAATATATGTGGTTATGACGATTACACTTTGTAGAGTTTATGCCTATTTTCCTATTCTAGTTGTGATTTACATTGAATGTTATTGTATAAGCATGTGTATATCCATGTTAGGGTAAAGTGTAGGTGCTGCCATTAATGAATTAAAATGGTTAATAATCCCTTACCTATGTACCCTTATGTGAATGCATGGATAGCCAAAGCTAGGAGTTCTCCTATGCTAAATGTGTTGTGTGGTCTATATTTTGAAAGTGTAATGTGGTCTTAAGAGGGTGGATGCCTCAATGTGTTGTTCATGTCCATTATCTGATCATGTTGACCATTGTACACACATACTCACACATTACGCATGCCTACAATGTAGTAAATGTTCATAGTGTCTAATGAAATGTTGTTCTAATATTCACTAGTGTCTACTACTATGCATGTAAAGTATATGTATCTGAAGTATGATATGTATTCCTTACTAGGATGACTTGATGGGTGTACTAGTGTGGGCATGGGTATGAGACCTTGTCTATGCATTGCACATGTGTACATTGATAGGATAGTTCCTAGGTTTGGGTTCTATGTACATGAAAATGAATGTATGGATATGTTATGAATGATTTATATGACATGATGAAGTGTGAATGTTCATAGAGTCTTAGTGGGTTTATATGAAAAGATTGCTCATATTGTTATACCTATAGACTTATGCATTGATATATGAACATGTGTGACATTATGTGTTATGTGAAAGGTTTGTTCACATCTATGTATACACTCACACACATGTATGATGATCTAGTAAGTAGAGGGGCCATGAGAGGGGTGCCCAAGATTACTCTAAAACTATATAGGTGCTTGAGTATGCTATAAGCATATGAAAATCAAATATCCTAAGCCTATGTTTTATGGAAAATGTAATAAAGGCTTTTCAATAAAGGGAACTTAGCTTAGCACCGAGTGAACTTGACATTGAGAGGTGTTGACTTCGCTCGGAGGAAGATTCACCATTTGTCCCTTAGAGAGTGTTGACTTACCTTAGAGGAATACTCACCTATGGACCCACATGAGGTCTTGACTTCCCTTTGAGGAAGGTTCACCCATGTTTTATCATGAGAGGAGGCCCTAATTACTAAGTGGTAGAAGAGGGAAGACCTATCTCTTAGTTCCATAAACTATGCTTTCCACATAGGATCTAGCAAGTGATATCACCTAATATGCTAGGATATATGTTAATGTTCTACCTTGGCTAGGTAGGAACACCTTCAATTGGTGTAAGGCTCTACAACACCAAATTCCATGTTTAGCACCCATGGTCTTAGTGTCAGTTAAGGCTATAGTTTCCCTAAAGTAAAATGGACAATGGAAGTAAATAACTAGGATCCTAACTAGGATGACTTAAGGGATGTTACTTAGGATAGGTGGAAGTAATGAACCCATCTAGACATTGCACAAGTAGCTCCGTAGGAAGTCTTAGGGAGGTGACCTAATATGTATGATTATGATTATGTTTTTATTCATGACATTGTAGTATCTATCTACTTGTTGTGAAGATGTGCATGGTATGAATCTAGATGATGTGATCTTATCCTTATATGCACTATGTTGGTCTAAATGACTATATGATGAAGGTTGTTGACATGAATGAAGTTGTCTTCACTTATATGTTGATGTATGAAATGAATGTTAAGGTTGTGATCTCATGAAGGGTTTACTAAGTATTTGTGGACTATGGGGTTTGACATGTACATTGCACTAGTAGACTAAGATTGGGGTCATGAACAAGTTCGTAAAATGATGAGTATGAAAAGAAGTAAATATATGTGTAAATTGAATATAGTTTACTGTAATAGTCCTATGGTATTGTCTTAAATGTGTCTTTGATATATTATGCTTATATGATGATATGTGTTGGCTTATGTAGGTTATATGTATGTTTCTTTGTGGCCTTAAGGTGATGCATTGCACCAAGTATCACTAGAGGATTACTTGGGAGGTTAATGAATAAAAGAAAGGAAAATTCACTGTAAAGTAGGAATAGCTCAATGTAATGTGACTTGAAAATGTAATAAATTCTATATGTGATCTTATGAAATGTTTGACCTTTGAATATGTCTATATGAAGTATATGAATGCTATAAATGCTAATTGGATAAAGGTTTTATGAATATTTACTCAAAAAGACATGAAGTATGATTTCAAGAAAATGTCCCTTTTAAATGCATGTTTTTGCATGGTTGCCATACTTAGTGCATTCTTGTACTAATACCATTCATCAATACTTTTTACACAAAGTGTAGGTTATGGATGCTTAAAGGATGTCTATAATATTGAGCAGCTTGATATGTGATTCCCAAGCTCAAGGAAAGGAATCCTTAAGTCAAAGGATGTCCTAACGTTTAGTTTACTGTAAAGATTCTTAAATATTGTATAGTTATGTATTATGTCTTAAGGGCCGTTTCCCTAATGTACTCTAATGTTGATTGAGTGTAAGATGGTAAAGAGACTTAAGGTCTAAGTATGTATTATGACTTATGTTTTATATATATGAAGTAAAGTTTCTAGCATATGATGTTCTATGAAAAGTTTTAAATTTTCCGCTAAATTTACTATGTCAATGCGATGAATGATAACTATTGAATTGTATAAGACCTCCGAGTCAAGTACGCCATGTTACTTCTAGGGGGTGCTCCCCGGATGTGACAATAAGAATGTCATTTATGGGCCAAGAAAGTTAATAACTTAAATCAGTTATCAATGACAAAGAGTTCTTTCACAAAGGCAAGGAAAAATATCTCTAAATTTCCAGTATATATATATATATATATATATATATATATATATATATATATATATATATATATATATATATATATATATATATATATATATATATATATATATACTAGTTTAGTCCTGACATTAATATAGAAAGAGGTAAATGAAACAATAGTAGTAATAAGAAGCTCTATGAGGGCTAGAGAATGTCAATAATAGATTCAATAATTTCTTACTTAGAAGTGTTAGGTGCCTAATTTCTAAATTAAGGAAATTTGATGTCTCATCTATATCAAGGGTGACCTCATAAATTTAATAAATAAAAGTTAGCCACAAATTTTCACCATATAAAGAAATATAATTAAAATTGAGTTTTCACCTTTTCATTTACTTAGATTGGACATCACTGTAATGAAATCTTGTACTTACAATCAGTAATGATATTTTTGCTTACTACATAGAGAACTTGGTTGTGTTCTCTATAGATATATCACATCGTTAGAAAGTCAGGCTAGGAAAGTTTTAAATATAGACAAGCAACACTTACCCAATTTCTGAATCAGAACAAGAAAGATAGAAAGAGAAGAGAAAATAAAATTACTTACATTTCATGATTACTATAAATATCTTAAGGCTTAGTATCAAACAAAGAAACAGTAGCAATCAGTTGTAACCAAAAGAGGGAATAAAAAATTACATCTGCTAAGCATAAAATAGAACAACTAGAACAATGAAAATTCTGAAATCTAGTGTTGGGTTTTAACATCTTAAAAAGGGATACGATATCGACGAATCAGAAGAGAATAATGATAGAAATCACTATGGAACTGGCATACTTAGTTGTTGTAGCAAGACATCAGCAAAAACTGAAGTTCGAAATAACAAATTTAGACTTTTCTCCAACTGGGGATTTAAGTTCAAATTCAAACACCTACAAAATCACTTTAAATTGTATTTCAACAACTTTGAAAATCAGTTTACAATACATTTCACTTCACTCAAAATGCAAATAAAAATACTACAAGCATTAGAACGAAATAAACTACCAATCTTGTATTGACTAATAAAATTGAAACAAACTTCCTAAAGAAATTTATTGGAGAGTTCATAAATCTTCACCAAATCTCAAATACAAACTATAAACCACAATTAGATTACATCACAGACATAAATTAGAAAAACTAACATAAATTTCAGACAAACCCATTTGTTATTGTTTAAGACTTTTGAGAAACCCTTCAATGGAGTTTCAGATTATGCAAAATAGTATATGCATACAAAATTAGAGACCGTGGGTACTTAGAAATAATTGAGTAGACAAAGAAAACTTAAAAGTAGTACACCTTTATATGCAAAAGCTTCCAGTCGACAAAGATTCTAGTTGAGAATAATACCACAGGAGTTGAACTGAAAAAGACCACATTGAAGAAGACGAAGACCTCACTTTGAAGAAGAAGACCGAAGATTGTCGAAGAATATTGTCGTCGTTAGCCACAACTCATCATTATGACGAAGAAGAAGACCAACACTTTTCAAAAATCCTTTTTGGTAGAAACTAGAAATTTCAGCCCAAATGAAATTAATGGCTCTTTAGATAATGTAGTGGAGGGAAATATATTTTTAGGGAATAAAATTCGTGGTTTGGACAAAAATAATTTTTTCACTAAATAACCGTTGTCAAAGAGTCATTTAAGTGCGACGATTGAGAATATGTTGCCTTAGGCACTCGAAAGCGACGATTTTAAGAATGATGCTACAATTATCTTTAATTATTGTTCTATTAGATCCCATAATATGTTGCAACAGTCATTTTAAGAATGATGCTACAATTATCTTTAATTATTGTTCTATTAGATCCCATAATATATTGCAACAGTCATAACTTGTGCAATTGATAATATATTGCAATGGTTGTATAAGTGTTGCAAAATATATGTGGCAATAGGTCAAATTTCTAATAGTGCCTCCTCCTCCTCCTCTTCTTCTTCTACCTATTCTTTATCCTCCTTCTCTTCCTCTTATTGTTCGTCTTTCTCCTGTTCTTTCTCCTCCTCCTCCTCCTCATCTGTTTCCTCTTCTACCTCATCTTCTTCTTCCTTCCCCCTCTTTTTCGTCCTCTTCGTCTTCACTTCCTCTTCTTCCTCCACGTCTGCATCCACCTCTATTCCTACTCATCTTGTTCTTATTTTTCTTATTCTTCTCCTTATTTTCCCTTCTCCTCTTCCCATTCCTATATTTCTTCTTCCTTCCTCTCTCTCTTCATTTTCAACTTCCTCTTCCTCTTTTTCTTTCTCCTACACTTTGTTCTTCTTCTTCCTGTTCCTATTTTTACTATACTTCTTTTTCTTCCTTCTACTTTTTCTTCATGTTCTTCTTCTGTCACATCGGGGGAGCACCCCCTAGACGTAACCGGCGTCGTCGTCCTCATTGAGGACTAAGACTATCCTCTTAGCTTACATTATTACATTCATAAGTTAAAATGAAATTTTAAAACTTTTTCTATATCTATCTTGAGGCTTACATTGACCTCTACTATACACATAATAATTATATCGAGCATACATAGACCCTTCGTATATGAAGATTACTTAGTCTTATACTTTTAGTTCACATAGATATATAAGATATAACATAGTCTTAATTGGATGTCTCATCTCATAAACAATCTAAACACGAGTATATCAATTGGGCATATCTCATACATCAAAGAAATAAGGCCACATATAGGCTATACAATGTTTCGTACTCAAATAAAAAGGAAAGAACTAAAAATCTTATAACTAGAACAACTTCATAAGCTTGATATTGGCATTGCCTTCGGAAAGTGAGGACGTACCCAACTTGGATGAGTGAGAATTCCAAGTATTCCTTCAAAGTCATCTCAAAATCCCTTTAACGACCGGAACCTAAAATGTTAGGGAAAAGGAAGAAAATGGGGTTAGTACACCACTTGTACTAAGTATGAGACCATATCACACATATCATAAAACCATGCTAAAGAGGGACATTTCAATAAAGTATGTAATCTACTTTGAAAATCCTTATGCATATTTCAAGAAGACCATACCAATCAATAAGTCATATTCATTAAGTCAAGAGCATGAACATCACAAGACCAACAATACTAAGTCTAGTCAAGCCAACATGCATATCCACATAATTTGAACACATAATGAAGATAACTCTACCATTAAGCTAGAATATCAACAAGCATGAATAAGAGTTCATTATAACATAACTAAAGCAAGACAATTACTCATGAACCCTCACTAAGTCCACTAGTGCAATGACTAAGCAAAGACCCATAACCTTACTCAATCAAGTAAACCTAACAAGAACCATAACCAATGTCCAATTTCACATAGCATATCATTAAGAGTACATATCATGATACTTTAGAAATAGATACCAAACACATGTTCATAAATGAAGCCAATCATCATATAGTGTCATCAATGTGTAAGATTATCATATACATATCATGTACAATTATAAGTATATTCATACATAAGAACATCCTCCCAAGACTCCCTTCAAGTCTAACTAGTGCAATGTATAGGTAGAGTCCCATATCCCTACCTAGACTAAGATAAACCCCTTAGGTAATCTTAGTTAGAGTTCATACCTTTAGTTCATTTTAACTTTTGGGAACATCATGCCTTAACCAACATACACCACATGAGCTAATGTGGAATCCGGTGTCATGGAACCCTACACCGAAGAAAGGCAGACTACTTGCCAAGGTAGAACCAAAACATGAACAAAGCATCTAGTAGATCCAGTAACTTGTATTCCTATGGGGGCAACATAGTTCCAGAACTAGGAGATATAGTTGGGACCCTATTTATGCTACATGCATTATCGTCTCCAATCTCAAGAGTACATTAGTGATCCTACCTTCCCTATGTTGGAAGGGACACTCCTCACTCTAGTTCACTCGGTGCTAAGCGAGTCCTTTTTGAAATGTCATTAATACTTTTATTAATCCTCATAGCTTAATGTAGGTCATAGGGTCTATCCCTTATATAATCATCATCATCATAATCATATCTTAATAATAATTGCATGAGTATTGTCCTTTCATTACAATTCATGCATGTGAGGTTAGCACATTTACATAATCATATGATGATAAGGCACATTGGTAAGTTATTACCACCCTTATAACATTTACACCTTAGTCAACACCTCAAAATTATAGTCAAGACATTTCAATTCAACATCATAACAACCCTATCAATCTTAATATAAGGAATACTTCAATACAACATCATCACTTAATCACAAGTAACCACAATTGAAGTAAAAAATAGAGATCACAAGACTTACTCAATCTCCTTCACAATGCCATCATCAAGGTCTTACCATCAACCTCCAATTCAACCGAACAATGGGTGTAATATCATCACACAATAGTAACCAACATAATAACAAGGCCAATTGAATCATTATACAGCAATCCATCACTAGTTCATAGCCTAGAATTAGAGACTTAGGTCAAGTCCATAGTCTACTTAACCATCTAGGTCAATTGCTCAAGGACTAGCATATTTGTATTACAATGTACCAAAATCTATTCATAATTAGCATAATAAAAACATAGGATAGTAATTCACACACTAACCAAAAAAATTAAGTCAATACTATACAATTCAATTCAAGATCACAACCTAGGGTTAAGGGGAATATGTCATGTTTTACAAACTAGACCAATCCATCAAGAAATAATATAATTAAGTTATAATAAATGTTAATATATTCATAATATTCAAAATAAATCATAAACAAAGCAATTCACAAGAACAATTTCGTATTGGATGAAAACCCACTTGAATTTCATACTTTTGAAATCAATTTGATGGAACCCTTTGGGGAAAGAAGTCCCAAAGGTGAAAGGAATGGAATAACTTAATGTTTGATGAAGATTGATGGAGAAACTTTGGTGAATGCAGACCTAGAACCCACCTTGACCTTGTCTTGTATGGTGTTCTTCAGCTTGGGAGAGAGAAAGAAGAGAGAAGGAAGAGAATTTGGGTTTGGGAATTATGAGGGCTTAGGTTAGTTTAATTAGCTTAGGATCTTTATATAGGTCATTAAATAACTTAATTAGACCTCCCTTAACCCACAGACGACACCTCGATTTGATGCCTCGTTTGTCAATCGACGGACCAAGGTAACAACCGTCCTATTGGTCCGTCGTTTAAGTTCAGAGACTTTTCAAATCAGGCCTACCTTGGATTTGGCCAAGTGTTCCGTCCATTGACACACGTTCGGTCGTTGGCACTCGTTTGTTCACACTGCCTCTTGGCAACTTTTTGCCAAAATGCAAGGGTCCTCCTCAAGGGACCTTTGGGGAGTCGTACCCAAACGTTTTGACCAAGAACTAACTCTAATATGTTTTAGGCACCCTTCCACAAAAATTCATCATTTTACGACTCCTAAAACTTTGTCAAATAGGCTAAGTCACACTAGCACCTCACTGGACTAGTTTCCAGACGTCATGAATGTACTTTGACATTTTGATTTTCAAACTTCCTAAATGATTTATATACATGGATGTTAGGCTCTAGAACACGTCTTAGACTTTCGGAGTATTACATTATCCCCCCCCCCCTTAGGAACATTCGTCCTTGAATGACACTAAAATTCTTTAAGAGGGAGGAATAGACTCAATACTAGCATCCCAACCAACAACAACACATAAAATATGAGTTACAACATCAATCATTACATGTAAATATAGCAATTCAAAACTTCAATTACTACACATAAGAGCTTCAAATCACAACATGAGGAATTTCATTCTCACAACAACATGAGCTCAACATAATATATATGAGTCAATTATGCCAAAACTCAACTTTTTACCACATGTAAATATTATTTTCTAAGGACTCACTATATAAACATGCACAACATGACTCAAAACAAGTAACATTGCAAATTTGTAAGTCTATAGGCATAATTTCACTGTAAGTCACTGTAATGACACCATAAAATGCACTTTTTTGCAAAACTTCACCAAAATCCTAAGCAAATTCAAGTTAAATCATTATTTTCATTATTAGTAAAAATTACTAACCTTATTTATCAAATAGATGAGGGTAACGGGACTTCATGTCGGCCTCGGACTCCCATGTTGCACCCTCAACTCGGTGATTCTTCCATAACAACTTTACGGAAGCCACCTCTTTATTCCTTAACTTTTTACTTGCCTATCAAGAATTCAAACCGGAACCTCCTCATAAGAGAGGTACTCTTGTACACCAAGACCCTCAATAGGAAGAATAGACTCGGGATCTCTGATACACTTCTTAAGCATTGAAACATGGAAAACCGGATGAACCAAGATAGTTCACTAGGCAACCTCAACTCATATGCAACCTTACTAATATTTATCAAGATATCATAGGGACCCATATAACGAGGACTCAACATCTCATTTTTGCCAAATCTCACCACCCCTTTCATAGGCAAAATTTTTAGATACCCTTTTGTAATACCTCGAAAATGACTTAGGTAAAGCTAGAGCCTGAAATGTTTTCCATGAGGGTATAAGGTATTAAAAAGGTTTATAATGTGGTATTGAGGCAGTGTTTTAAGTATTAGGTGAATTGGAAGTCAAACGTCAATGGACGACCAAGACGTTCGACGACTAAGTCACCTATGTGCCTCATGTGTTGTTATGTACATATATATGTGTTTCATGAGCTTATGAGGTCCATATATGAATTATTATAGGGTTTATAGTCAGTGTGTCATGTTTCATGAAATTTGGAGGTGAAACGTCCAAGAACGTCCATGACGTTCGAAAGGTTTGCCTTGAAATGACCTTGTGTGTCTTGGCATGTTTCGTCGAGTTTTATGTGTTTGTTTTTTATGAAATTGATGTGGGAGGTCCTAAACTCGTATACAAACATATTAAGGTTGGAAACGTCCGGGCAAAAATCCCCAAGGACCAACCAAGGGTCCTTGAGGAATGACCCATCTTTAAGCCAAAAGCTGTCAAGACCAGCCCCAATCGACTGAGGCAATCGACGGCCAGTAGCCTGGTCGACGCCTCATTGATGGAGTTCGTGGGTCAATACTGAGGCGTGGAAGGAAAAGCTTCCAACAACCAGCCTCAGTCCTAAACCACGGACCAGCAGGACGGTCCGTTGGTTGGGAAACGGGCCGTCGATGGCCAGGCGTGGTTTGTGACTGCAACTCGCCTGCTTCACTGTTAAGTGAAGGGGTGAATTGGTAAATTCACCCCAGGTCAAAATAAGAGAAAGGGCGGTTACTTAGGGGTATTTTGGGTATTTTAAGTGGTTTTATAAGTCCTAATACCTAGATGAATTCATTCTTCCAAATCAAAACCCCAAAATCTCTAAGATATTCTCTAAAACTCCATTGAAGCCAACACTCAAGGAAGAGCTTGGATTGGAGATTCGAGTGGTTATTCTTTAACAATTTCGTGGATTAAAATCATTGACGTATAGATTTTGATTCTTGAAACTATATTCATCAAGGAGCCCAAAATTCAAAGAGATTTCTAATGTTTACTAAAGATGAACTTGTCCAATTTTATGATCTATCCATGGGTTCTTGCATTAAAGGTTTTAAAGCATTGTATATTGATTGAATTGATGTTAATTTGATAATTTTAACTCAATTTACCTATGAACCCATGTAATTGATGAACCCTAGTTTTTGACTACTTTATGGGTCTGATATTGACTTAATGCTTATGAATTCTAGTGTAGTTTTCATTGGGCTATTGATTGATGTAAGAATTCTATTCAATTGATGTATAGGTTGTCTTAGATTGATAAATCTACATTGAATTGACCTAGATTCATTGAGTATTATAGTTTTTGTATTGAATTGATATTCATGGCCATGGGTAAGGGCCTTATGGTATTTAATTGGATGATTTAGCTTTGGATTGGAGTGGTGAGAATGGATTGGTGGTAAGATTCCATAATTCTATTTATTTTATGTAATGTATCTTTTGAATTATGTTGTGATTGCTATGGTCCACTTATGGTGGCGGTGCTATGTGCTTACTTGCAATTGATGTGGCCTCGTCGGCGTTACTTTATATATTATGATGATCGTGGCTTTGTCGGCAAACTACTTGAAATATTATGATAATTTGTGTAGTTATCTATGTGAATTATGATCATATCTATCTGCTTGTGATTAAGTGAAAGTATGTGTTCTTCTATTGTTGTTAGGTGATCATGTTAGACTATGAGTATGTCTTTATGAGCGTAGTCTTAGAGTTGATGCAATATTATTCCTACTTGACTATATATTGATGATGTTATAGTAGTTTATAGCATGACCTAAAGATGATATTGTATATGTCTATGTGCTTCTAAAGTGATATGTTATATGTGAAGTATGTTGTGTCTTGTGTTGGTAGACTTGAGTCCCTTACTTTATAAATGTATGAATGTGAATATGAGATGTCTTGACTTAGGATGCTAAAGCCTCTTAGTCTTGTATGTAACAATAATATGAGACCTTGAAATATTACAAGAAGGTCCTTTATGTGAAACATTGAACCTAGTGGTAAGGTTATGAACCTTGAAGTCGAAAGACGTAATGGTATCCTTCTTGTAATGAATGATGGACTTAAGTGTGGTTGGCTTGAACGGCATCATGTCATCCTTAGGAAAGTCATTAGAGCTATCATTGTCGCCATTGTAAGGTAGTCCTAGGAGACATCTTTGGTAGGGTGAATGTGATTGGGTTATGAACTTGATATGGAACCCCTTTATATGATACTTTAATGTAGATTACTCTATGAGAACAAAGGTTGACAGTGAGTGAGTATGGTAAGGGAAGTGTCTCTAGTTAAAGAATGAGGCTAGAGGGCAAAGAAAACCCTTCATATTCCTTAACCATGTGCCTACATGGGATATGTGTAAGTTCTAGCATTGGCAAGTAGAACACCCTCCATCGGAGTAGGTTACAACTCCGGATTCCATGCTTTGATACCATGGTCTATGTGGGTTATTGTCTATTCTCTTCAAATGGGATACCTACTAGCATTAGAAAAGTTCTATGAAGTTTAGGTGGTGGTATGGGACACTATCTAGACATTGCACAATAGGCTTTGAAGATGTTAGTGAGAGTCCCTAGGTCTTCCCCAAGACCATTACTTGAATGTCCTTTATGTGATGAATGTCTCTTAAATGAACAAATGAATGTAATGACTTAAGTTAAGAAACCATGTTAAATGAATAAGTACTAATCTAGAGTAATTAAGGGTTGTCTAGTTAAGGTTTGAAGAGGGCATAGGAATGGTCACTTCGTATCTTACCTAGATACGTCTTAAGAATGACTCTAGTTAGGAAAGTTGGTTGATTATGTAGACATGATCCAAACTTAGGTAGTATTAAGGATTATTTAGGTAATCCTTAAGAGGTCTATGAACATTCTCTTCTTGATTTACTTAAGTAAGTATTTAGATAACCTTTGGAAGGGACAATGCCATATTATATGCATGCTATTGTATTAAGTGAGAATGATCTTATCCTAGGTAATATAAAGGATCTCTTAAGTGTTTGTGAAATAGATTGTATGGGAGGTCGCTTCACAACTTACTCAAGTGAACCTTAGAATCACCTTTGGTAGGAGAATCTCATGTTTATGTGGTTGGTGTATTTAAGTGTGTGTATCTCATTATAGGTGGTCTTAAGGATCATTTAGGTGTGCCTAGAGAGGGTGTATGAGCGGTCTCTCTTTGTCTTACTTAAGTGAGTCTTAGGATAGCTTTTAGTGAGAATTTTGCAGCCAAAGTGAGTTCACTGTAACAGGGAAAATAGTTCACTGTAATAATTGTGACTTCACTGTAATGTTTCAAAAAATGTGATAAATTGATTAAGTGTTATCTTATGTGTTTCTAAGATGATAAATGTTGTTCTCTTGATTATATTATGATATTTAAATCAAAAGATGCATATTTCTAATAAATGTCCGTTTTCATGATTTTTATGCATTATGACATACTTAGTACATGTGTTTGTACTAATTCCATGCTTTTATTTATCTCTAAAGTGATTCATAGGTGAAGGTGCTTTCGGGAGCTAATCTTGGATTATAGGATCGGTCAAGGAAGTTGAAGTATGTCCTCATTTGACTCGAGGGAATAAATGTCTTTTATTTCTTTTATTAAAGTATTGTAATAAACTAAGTATTTCTATATCCGTATTGTATGGGCCGTGTCTCAAGTACTCTTGTGTCTAAGATTTGATGAAATGAGACTTAGTATTTCCTATGGATTTTATATGAAAGATTTAATAAAGACTTATAGAATGTTGTGAAAAGTTTTAATTCCGCACTACTTTTCATATGTTTATATGCGATGAACGATACGGAAGGGCTTGTACAAGACCTCCGAGAGGTCAAGTACGCCGGTTGCACTCCGAGAGTGCCATATTTTTTCTAGGGTGTGCTCTCGGGATGTGACAAGCTTGGTATTAGAGCATAGGTTATGAAAGTGGTCTTAGGAATCAAAAAGTCTCATTAAGTCACGTCTAGTAGAGTCTTGAACATCGGTGTGAGTCGCGACACATCTATGGGAGAGAGGCTATAGGACGATAGAGTTTCCCTTGTTTTCTATTCCTATGTCGTGCCATAGAGTAAAAGTTATGAGTACTCTTTTCTTATGGTTTTCCTTGTGTTATAGGAGATGAATACGAGGAGAACACCGGCTAGGAGAGTTGAGGAAACTGATGTGAATGAGGAAATTCCTCCTCAAGTTGAGCAAGTTCCTCAAGGTGCTCAAGGTGATGAAGTCCCTATTGGTGGTCAAGGTAATGATGTTCCGGTGGTTCCCCCGCAAATGACTAATTGGGAGATTAGAGAGGCTTTGATTACTTTAGCCCGAGCTTTGACTACCCCTGTGAATATGGGTATTTCACCTAGAGTGAATGTTGTGGATAGCACTATGACATCTAGATTGAGAGATTTTGTGAGGATTAATCTTCCTATATTTCTTGGCTCTATGGTGGGAGAGGATCCCCAAGAGTTCCTAGATGGAGTGTACAAGGTGTTGAGTGTCATTGGGGTGACTTCTAGGGAGAAGGAGAAGTCAGCTTCATACCAATTCAGGGAGGTTTCTCAAGTGTGGTACACTCAATGGAAAGATAATAGGCCGGTTGAGTCGGGTCCCATAGAGTGGGAGGAGTTCAAGAGGGCTTTCTTAGGGAAGTACTTTCTCCAAGTGAGGAGGAAGGTGAAGTTTGTGGATTTCATTGACCTTAGTAAAAGTAAGGTGGATGTTGAATAATCAAAACTTAGGAGAAGCATGAGGATTTTGAAGAGGAGCATGAGGAATTTGAAGAAGGGAAAATCCAATAAGCAAGGTCAACATATGTTTAAGAAGAGAACCCCAAATCAAGATTGAACTAGTGCTTCAAAAGAGAATCTTGGGATAGGTAGGGGTTCTCAAATTATTAAGCCCACTTGTTCTACTTGCAGGAAGAGGAACTATGGGGAGTGTCTAGTTGGTACCGGGAATTTCTTTGATTGTGGTAAGGAAGGACATAAGAGGAGAGATTGTCCTATTTTTTGCGACTAAGAGGAAGGAAGGCCAAACAAGTTCCTCCAAAAACTTTGGATGATGATGATGGTGATTTATTGTATTTGTTTAGTATTATGAGTTCCTTCTAAGTGGGGGAGTATGTTTAGTAGATGGGCTAGATGGTCATAGTAGTATGTTGCATATGCATGGTGTTCAGAAGTATTGTTGAAATTGAGTTTCATTGATTTCTTGCATTATGTATTTTATGAAGTTATGATTATGTTGTAAGATGTGTTTATATGATTTTACCTTGAATATTAGCATATTTCCACTATGAATTGCCTAAAAATTGCCTTTTTGAAAAATGTTGCATAGTTCACTGTAAAGCTGCCAGGAAAAAAGATCTGCTCACTGTAAGATTTTGCAAAAATTGACTAATTCATTCTTTGGTTGAAAATTGTTGTAATGTTGTTAGAACTTATGTATATGAGCATGATAATTAATATAAAAGGAGTTTTTGCTATTTGAAATGAAGTATGTGAGTTTTATGGCATGATGAGTTGTAGAATTTATTCTAGTTTCTTGTTGTGTTGTGATTCTCTTGATTATGTGAAATTGATGTTTTCCTAGATGTTTGTATTGTGTAATGTGTTATATGGTATGGTTATGAGTTTTCAGCTGAATCTCTACTCATGGAAATGTTCGGAGAGTGACAACTGTCATTGGAGGACGAATATTGTCCAAGTGGGGGAAAATGTAATACCTCGAAAATGAGTTAGGTGAAGCTAGAGCCTAACATTTTTTCCATGAGGGTATAAGGTCCTAAATTGATTTATAATGTGGTATTGAGGCAGTGTCTTAAGTATTACGTGAATTGGAAGCCAAACTTTTAGGGACGACCAAGATGTTCGACGACTAAGTCACATATGTGCCTCATGTGTTTTTATGTGCCTACATGTGTTTTTCATGAGGTTATGAGGTCCTTATATGATTTACTATAGTGTTTATAGGCAGTGTGTCAAGTTTCATGATGTTTGGAGGTCAAACGTCCAAGAACGTCCATGACGTTAGAAAGGTTTGCTTTGAAATGACCTTGTGTGTCTTGGCATGTTTCGTCGAGTTTTATGTGTTTGTTTTCAATGAAATTGATGTGGGAGGTCCTAAACTCGTATACAAACATATTAGGGTTGGAAACTTCTGGTCAAACATCCCCAAGGACAAACCAAAGGTCCTTGAGGAAGGACCAATCTTTAAGCCAAAAGCTGTCAAGACCAGCCCCAATCGACTGAGGCAATCGACGGCCAGTAGCCTGGTCGATGCCTCGTCGATGGAGGTCGTGGGTCAATAATTAGGCGTGGAAGGGAAAGTTTCTCACGACCAGCCTCAGTACAAAACCACGAACCAGTAGGACTGTCCTTTGGTTGGGAAACGGGCCGTCGATGGCCAGGCGTAGTTTGTGACTGCAACTCACTTGCTTCACTCTTAAGTGAAGGGGTGAATTGATAATTTACCCCACGTCCAAATAAGAGAAAGTGCGGTTACTTAGGGGTAGTTTAGGTATTTTGAAGTGAGTTTATAAGTCCTAAATACCTAGATGAATTCATTCTTCCAAATCGAAACCCCAAAATCTCTAAGAAATTCTCTAGAACTCCATTGAAGCCAAAACTCAAGGAAGAGCTTGGATTGGAGATTTGAGTGGTGATTCTTCATCAATTTCGTGTATTAACATCATTGAGGTATGATTTTTGATCCTGAAACTCTATTCATCAAGGAGCCCAAATTTCAAAGAGATGTCTAAAGTTTTCTAAAGATGAACTTGTCCAATTTTATGATCTATCAATGGGTTCTTGAATTTAAGGTTTTAAATCATTGTATATTGATGGAATTGTTGTTAATTTGATGATTTTAACTCAATTAACCTATGAACCCATATAATTGATGAACCGTAGTTTTTGACTACTTTATGGGTTAAGTGATATTGACTTAATGCTTAGGAATTCTAGTGTAGTTTTCCTTGGGCTATTGATTGATGTAAGAATTGCATTCAATTGATATATAGGTTGTCTTAGATTGATAAATACATATTGAATTGACCTAGATTCATTGAGTATTATTATTGTTGTATTGAATTGATGTTCATGGCCATGTGTAAGGGCCTTATAGTATTGAATTGGATGATTTAACTTTGGATTGAAGTGGTGAGAATGGATTGGTCGTACGCTGCACTAATTCTCTTTATTTATGTAATGTAGTTTTTTTAAGTATGTTGTGATTGGTATGGTCCACTTATGGTGGCAGTGCTATGTGCTTTACTTGCAATTGATGTGGCCTCATCGGTGTTACTTTATGTATTATGATGATCATGGCCTTGTCGTCAAACTACTTGAAGTATTCTGATGATTTGTGTAGTGATCTATGTGTAGTATGATCATATATATCTACTTGTGATTAAGTGAAAGTATGTGTTCTTCTATTGTTGTTTGGTGATCATGTTAGACTATGACTATGTATTTATGTGTGTAGTCTTAGAGTTGATGCAAGATTATTCCTACTTGACTATATGATTATATAATTGTTATATTGATGATGTTATAGTAGTGTATAGGATGACCTAAAGATGATATTGGTTATGTCTCTGTGCTTTTAAAGTGATATGTTATATTTGAAGTATGTTGTGTCTTGTGTTGGTAGACTTGTGTCCCTTATTTGATACATGATACATGTACGAATGTGAATATGAGATGTCTTGATGCTAAATCCTCTTAGTTTTGTATGCATGAATGATATGAGACCTTGAATGATGCTAAGAAGGTCCTTTATGTGAAACCTTGAACCTAGTGGTAAGGTTATGAACCTTGAAGTCGAAAGCTGTAACGGTATCCTTCTTGTAATGAATGATGGACTTAATGTTAGTTAGCTGGAACAGTATCATATCATCCTTAGGAAAGTCATTCGAGCTATCTTTGTCGCCATTGTAAGGCAGCCCTAGGGGACCTCTTTGGTAGGGTGAATGTGATTGTGTTATGAACTTGATATGGAATCCCTTTATATGATCCTTTAATGTAAATTACTCTATGACAACAAAGGCTAGCAGTGAGTGAGTATTGTAAGGGAAGTGACTCTAGTTAAAGAATAAGGCTAGAGGGCAAATAAAGCCCTTCATATTCCTTAACCATGTGCCTACATGGGATGTGTCTAAGTTCTAGCATTGGCAAGTAGAACACCCTCCATCGGAGTAGGTTACAACTCCGGATTCCATGCTTTTCTACCATGGTGTATGTCGATTATTGCCTATTCTCATCACATGGGATACCTACTAGCATTAGAGAAGTTCTATTTAAGTGGTTGTATGGGACGCTATCTAGACATTGCACAATAGGTTTTGACAATGTTAGTGAGAGTAATTAGCTCTTTACCAAGACCATTACTTGAATGTCCTCTATGTGATGATTGTCTCTTAAATGAACTGATGAATGCAATGACTTAAGTTAAAGCATGTTAAATTAATAAGTACTTATCTAGAGTAATTAAGGGTTGTTTAGTTAAGGTGTGAAGAGGGCATAGGAATGGTCACTTCGTATCTTACCAAGATAAGTCTTAAGAATGACTCTAGTCAGGAAAGTTTGTTGATTATGTAGACATGATCAAAACTTAGGTAGTCTTAAGGATTATTTAGGTAATCTTGAAGAGGTCAAGTATGGACATTCTCTTCTTGATTTACTTATGTAAGTCTTTTGATAACCTTTGGAAGGGAGAATGTCATATTATATGTATGCTATTGTATTAAGTGAGAATGATATTATCCTAGGTAATCTAAAGGATCTCTTAAGTATGTGTGAAAGGGATTGTATGGCGGTCGCTTCACAACTTACTCGAGTGAACCTTAGAAGCACCTTTGGTAGGAGGATCTCATGTTTATGTGGTTGGTGTATTGTAAGTGTGTGTATCTCATTATAGGTGGTCTTAAGGATCATTTAGGTGTTCCTAGAGACGGTGTATGGACAGTCTGTCTGTCTTACTTAAGTGAGTCTTAGGATAGCTTTTAGTGAGAATGTTGCAGGCAAAGTGAGTTCCCTGTAACAGGGAAATAGTTCACTGTAATAATTATGACTTCACTGTAATGTTTCTAAAAATGTGATAAATTGATTAAGAGTAATCTTATGGGTTTCTAAGATGATAAATGTTGTTCTAAATCAAAATATTCATATTTCTAATAAATGTCCATTTTCATGATTTTTATGCATTATGACATACTTAGTACATGTGTTTGTACTAATTCCATGCTTTTATCTATCTCTTAAGTGATTCATAGGTGAAGGTGATTTCGGGAGCTAATCTTGGATTATAGGATCGGTCAAGGAAGTTGAAGTATGTCCTCATTTGACTCGAGGGCATAGATGTCTTTTATTTCTTTTATTGAAGTATTGTAATAGACTAAGTATTTCTATATTCGTATTGTATGGGACGTATGCCAAATACTCTTGTGTCTAAGATTTGATGAAATGAGATTTAGTATTTCCTATGGATTTTATATGAAAGATATTTTAAAGACTTATAGAATGTTTTGAAAAGTTTTAATTCCGCACTACTTTTCATATGTTTATATGCGATGAACGATACGGAAGGGCTTGTGCAAGACCTCCGAGAGGTCAAGTATGCCCGTTGCACTCAGAGAGTGCCATACTTCTAGGGTGTGCCCTCGGGATGTGACAACTTTATCACCTTCTTCAAACTCTAATTCTCTTCTCCTTTGGCCGGCATAAGACTTTTGCCGGCTATAGGCTGTTTTCAAGCGATTCCTTATAATATGAACCTTCTCCAAAGTCTTATAAATTAAATCGGGACCCAAAAGTGAAGACTCACCCACTTGAAACCATCCTATTGGAGATCAACATCTCCTACTGTACAAGGCTTCATAAGGAGCCATAAATATAGATGAATGGTAACTATTGCTGTAAGCAAACTCAACCAAAGGGAAGTGCTTATCTCAATTTCCCTTGAAATCAATTATCCAAGATCTAAGCATATCCTGAAGGGTTTGAATAGTCCGTTCGGCTTGACCATCCGTTTGAGGATGAAAAGCGGTGCTTAACTTCACCTTGGTACCCAATCCTTTTTGGAATGACCTCGAAAACCAAGATGTGAATTGTGCACCCCTATCTGATATGATAGATAATGGAATACCATGGCGACACACAATCTCATCTATGAAGATCTTTGTAATCCTCCGCCGAGTAAGTAGACTTGACGGGAATAAAGTGAGCGGATTTGGTCAACCTATCCACAACCACCCATGTGGAGTCATATTACTTTTGTGTCCGAGGCAAACCTACCACAAAATCCATATTGATGTCTTCCCACTTCAAGTAGGAACTTGGATTTCTTGAAGCAAACCACCCGAATTTTGGTGTTCGGCTTTCACTTGTTGGCAATTTGGACACTTTTCCACAAATTCCGTTATGTCCTTCTTCAAGACTTCCCATCAAAATGCTTCCCTAAGGTCATGGTAAATCTTTGTAGAACCCGGATGAATGGAGTAATAGGACCCATGAGCTTCCTCAAGAATCCAGTTCCTCAAACCATCTACATTGGGAACACACAACCTTCCTTGATACCTCAAGACACCATCCCCCCAAGGAGAATGACTCATTAATCTTAGCAAGAACCGATTCCTTCAACTCCATCAATGTTTGATCAAGGTGTTGTTTGCACTTCACCTCGACCACCAAAGATGACTCAGAGTTATGATGGACCATAAAACCACCATTTAGAAAATATTCCAATTTATCACCCAATCTAGCCAACCTATGAACATCTTTCAAGAGGTATTTCTTGGCTTCCTCCACATGAGTCACACTACCCATGGTCATACGACTTAGAGCATCAACCACCACATTGGCATTGCCGGGGTGATAGAGAACACTCATGTCGTAATCTTTCAACAATTCCAACCACCTTCTTTGTCGGAGATTTTACTCCTTTTGAGTAAACACATATTAAAGACTCTTGTGGTCGGTATACACATCCATATGGACACCATACGAGTAATGTCTCCATATTTTCAAAGCAAATACTACGACCGCTAACTCAAGGTTATGAGTTGGGTAATTCCTCTCATGCACCTTAAGTTGCCTAGAGGCATAGGCTAATACTTTCCCATGTTGCATAAGCACACACCCTAAACCCACTCGGGATGGATCACAATACACAAAGAATCCCTTGGTACCCTCCAGTAAAGTCAACACTCGAGCGAAGGTAAGCCTATCCTTCAAGATTTGGAAGCTTCTTTCACATGCCTCCAACCACTCATATTTCACATTCTTCTGGGTCAAAATAGTCAAGGGAGATGCAATGGATGAAAACAAATCCACAAACCACCTATAATACCCCGCTAGACCAAAGAAACTCCTAATGTCAGTTGGAGACAATGGTCTAGGCGTATTTTCATCGCCTCGGTTTTCCTTGGATCAACATCAACTCCCTCGGTAGAGATGATATGACCAAGAAACGCCACCGACCTCAACCAAAACTCACATTTCTTATACTTAGAAAATAATTGGTTCTCCTTAATCACTTGTAACACCACCCTCAAATGGTTCATGTGTTCACCTACATTTTTCGAATATACCAAGATATCGTCAATGAACACAATGACATATGAATCTAGGTAACTACGATACACACTATTCATGAGATCCATAAATGACGCTGGGGCATTAGTGAGACCAAAGGACATTACTAAGAACTCATAGTGACCATATGTAGTTTGGAATGCCGTTTTTGGTATATCCTCACCCCTCACCCTAAGTTGGTGATACCCCGATCTCAAGTCAATCCTAGAAAAGTAGCTTGTCCCATGGAGTTGATCAAACAAGTCGTCAATCCAAGTGAGAGGATACTTATTCTTAATAGTGACTTTATTGAGTTGGCTATAATCAATGCACATTCTAAGGGACCCATCCTTCTTCTTCACAAAACAAACCCGAGCAACCCATGGAGAAATACTAGGTCTAATGAAGTCTTTGTCTAGTAAATCTTTGAGTTGAGCCTTCAACTCTTTCAATTCGGCCGGAGCCATGCGATAAGAAGTAATTGAAATGGGGTTGGTATCCGGTAGCAAGTCAATACAAAAATCAATTTCCCGCTCAAGAGGAATACGAGGAAGATCATTAGGAAAGACCTCCGGATATTCCCTCACTACGGGGACTAACTCGATGGGAGGAATTTTGCAGTCTAAATATTTGACTCTTAAAATATGATATATACACCCCTTAGATATTATTTTTCATGCTTTTAAACAAGAGATGATTTGAGCCCTAGGAATAGAATTTTCCCCCTTCCACTCTAAGACGGGTTCATTTGGAATGTTAGACTTCATCACCCTCGTTCTACAATCTATTGAAGCAATGCCAGCATCAAACCAATCCATACCCAAAATGACATCAAAATCAAACATATCTAGTTCTACTAGTTCGACATGAGTAACTCTATTGGGCAACATTATAGGACAATTTCTATAAACCCTTTTTTCAACCACTGACTCACCTACCGATGTAGTTACTATGAAAGGTTCATTTAGAATGTCGGGCGAAATCTCAAAATTCCTAGCTATAAAGGGAGCAACAAAAGACAATGTAGTGCCCCGATCAAGCAAAGCATATACATCTATAGAGAAAACATGTAACATACCGGTCACCACATCGGGAGAACTCTCTTGTTCACCCCTTGAGCGAAGTGCATAAAAGTGATTCTTCTTTGGAGGATCCACATTAGAAGCACTAGCTTGAGCTTGCTCGGTACCTTTGTCTTGCCCCTTCACATTTTGGAAATCCCTAACCTTGTGGCCACTCTTGCCACACCAAAAGTAATTGTCCGTTCCAATAATACAAGCACCATAATGCTTCATGCCACACTTTCCACAAGTTGGCTTCTTGTTTGGTGAGCTAGTACCTCTTCCCTTTTGAGATGTAGTGTTAGACACCCTATCATCACGAGCCTTGGGAAATTTGGTTGGAACTTTATTAAAAGACCTCTTCTTAAACCTATGCTTGTCTTGGATATCAACCCTACCCTTTGAAGAACCACCATCAAATGATCTTGCCCTCTTGGCATCTCTACTCAATCTTTTAGCCCTTGTCTCTTCCACTTGTTGAGCATAGATGAGAAATGTTAATATTGTCATGTAGCATATCCAAATGACATTCCTTTTGCAAGTCATTATACACTCCCGCCACAAAGAGGCTCATTTCATCTCTAGGATCGGAAACCAAAGAAGGAGCATACTTTGACAATTTAGTGAATTTCAAAGAGTATTCAAGTACACTCGGATCTCCTTGACGAAGGTTGATGAACTTCACCACTTTGGCTTCATTCTTTATCCTAGAAAAGAACCTATCAATAAAATCCTTCTTGAAAATCTCCCAAGTCACCGTCCACCTATTAAAGGCCTATTGTCTCTCCATTGGAAGTACCAAGTTTGAGACACATCTTTGAGTTGGTCAGTGGCTAACTCGTCCTTCTCACTAGTAGTTAACCCCATAGCAAAGAGAATCTTGTAAATATCATCAACAAACTCTTGGGGGTCTTTCTAAACTTTGGACCCATAGAAAGTATGGGGATTTATTCTAGTGAAATCCCTCAAACGGGAGGCCATGGTGCCCACATGTTTGTTTCCTCATGGTATAATCTCCCGATTAGCCTGAGCCGTCATGGCTAGGGCTTGAGTAGTGACGGGTTGTGCTTGAGTAGTAATGGCTTGGGCCATTTGGAGGAAAACAACCCTTATGTCACCATCCGTCAAAGGAGGAGGATTGATCGAGGCTTGGTCATCATTAGAAACTTCTTCAAGAGGAGGGACTTGATTTCCTTGGGGAGGAACTCCCGCATTGACAATCTCTTCATCATGTCTTCGAGCGACTGTTCTTCGAGTATTCATTGCCTATAATTACAATAAAAGAATAAGATTCTAAAAGCACATAGAGTCAAAACTCTAGAGGCACAATACTAGATTTCTAAGAAAAGGAGATTTTCCTAGGCATCTTATAGTTTCCTATTCATAAGTGTGGCACGCTTCACAATTACTAATACGAATCTACATAGACGTGGTTAAGTGAGACATCGACTCTAAAGATATTAAACCTCATGCTATGATACCAAGTTTGTCACATCCAGGGAGTACCCCCTAGACGTAACCGGCGTCGTCGTCCTCTTTGAGGACTAAGACTAGCCTCTTAGCTTACATCATTACATTCATAGGTTAAAATGCGGAAATTTTAAAACTTTTTCTATATCTATCTTTAGGTTTACATAGACCTCTACCATACACATAATATAGTTACATCGAGTATACATAGACCCTTTCTATAAGAAGATTACTTAGTCTTCTACTTGTATTTCACATAGATATATAAGATATAACATAGTCTTAATTGGATGTCTCATATCATAAACCATCTAAACACGAGTATATCAATTGGCCATATCCCATACATCAAAGAAATAAGGCCACATATAGGCTGTAAAATATTTAGTACTCAATAAAATGGAAAAAATTAAAAATCTTATAACTAGAACAACTTCATAAGGTTGGTATTGGCATTTCCCTATGAAAATGATGACCTACCCAACTTGTATGAGTGATAATTCCAAGTCTTCCTTCAACGTCATCTCAAAAGCCCTTCAACGACTGAAACCTAAAATGTTAGGGAAAAAGGAAAAAAATGAGGTTAGTACACCACTTGTACTAAGTATGAGACCATATGCACACATATCATAAAACCATGCTAAAGAGGGTCATTTCAATAAAGTATGCAATCTACTTTGAAAATCTTTATGCACATTTCAAGAATATCATACCAATCAATAAGTCATATTCATTAAGTCAAGAGCATGAACATCACAAGACCAACAATACTAAGTCTAGTCAAGCCAACATGCATATCCACATAATTTGAAAACATAGTCAAGATAGCTCTACCATCAAGCTAGAATATCAACAAGCATGAATAAGAGTTCATTACAACATAACATAAGCAAGACAATTACTCATGAATCCTCTTTAAGTCCACTACTACAATGACTGGGCAAAACCCCATAACCTTACTCAATCAAGTAAACCTCACAAGAACCATAACCAATGTCCAATTTCACATAGCGTATCATTAAGAGTACATAACATCATACTTTAGCAATAGATACCAAACACATGTTCATAAGTGAAACCAATCATCATATAGTGTCATCAATGTGTAGGATCATCATATACATATCATGTACAATTATAAGCATATACATACATAAAAACATCCTTCCAGGACTCCCTTTAAGGCTAACAAGTGAAATGTATAGGTAGAGTCCCATACCCGTACCTAGACTAAGCTAAACCCCTTAGGTCATCTTAGTTAGAGTTCATACCTTTAGTTCATTTTACCTTTTGGGAACATATTGCCTTAACCGACATACACCACATGAGATAATGTGGAATCCGGTGTCATGGAACCCTACATCGAAGGAAGGCGGACTACTTGCCAAGGTAGTACCAAAACATGAACATAGCACCTAGGTGGATCCACTAGCTAGTATTCCTATGGGTGCAACATAGTTCAAGAACTAGGAGATATAGTTGGGACCCGCTTTATGCTACGTGCATTGTAGTCTCCAATCTCAAGAGTACATTAGTGGTCCTACCTTCCCTATGTGGGAAGGGACACTCCTCCCTCTAGTTCACTCGGTGCTAAGCTAGAGTCCCTTCTGAAATGTCTTTAATACCTTTATTAATCATCTTAACTTAATGTATGTCATAGGGTCTATCCCTTATATAATCATCATCATCATAACTCAATAAGAATTGCATAAGTATTGTCCTTTAATTACAATTCATACATGTGAGGTTAGCACATTTACATAATCATATCATGATAAGACACATTGGTAAGTTATCACGACCCTTATAACATTTACACCTTAGCCAACACCTCACAAATCATAGTCAAGACATTTCAATTGAACATCATACCAACCCTGTCAGTCTTAATATAAGGTATACTTCAATACAACATACAACATCATCACTTAATCACAAGTAACCACAATTGAAGTAAAGAATAGGGATCACAAGACTTACTCAATCTCCTTCACAATGCCATCATCAAGGTCTTACCATAAAACTCCAATTCAAGCCAACAATGGGTGTAATATCATCAATAGTAACCAATATAATAACAAGGCCAATTGAATCATGATACGACAATTCATCACTAGTTTATAGCCTATAATTTGAGACTTAGGTCAAGTCTATAGTCTACATCACCATCTAGGTCAATTAATCAAGAACTAGCATATTTGGATTAAATGTATCAAAATCTACTAATAATTAGCATAATAACAACATAGGATAGTAATTCACACACTAACCAAACCAATTAAGTCAATACTATACAATTAAATTCAAGATCACAACCTAGGGTTAAGGGAATAGGTCATCTTCTACAAACTAGACCAATACATCAAGAAATACCATAATTAAGTTATAATACATGTTAATATATTAATAATATCCAAAATAAACCATAAACAAAGCAATTCACAAGATAAATTTCGTATTGGATGAATACCCACTTGAATTTCATACATCTAAAATCAATTTGATGGAACCCTTTGGGGTAAGAAGTCCCAAAGGTGAAAGGAATCCCATATGTTAATGTTTGATGAAGATTGATGGAGAAACTTTGGTGATTGAATCCCTAGAACCCACCTTGACCTTGTCTTCTATGGGTTTCTTCAGCTTGGGAGAGAGAAAGAAGAGAGAAGGAAGAGAATTTTGGTTTGGGAATTATGAGGGCTTAGGTTAGTTTAATTAGCTTAGGGTCTTTATATAGGTTATTAACTAACTTAATTAGACCTCCCTTAACCCCTAACTAATTGTATAACCACTTAATTAATTAATTTAGGCAAACTAAAACGTCCAGCAAAACAGTGTGCCCACAGACGACACCCTAATCGATGCCTCGTTTGTCAATCGACGGACCAAGGGACCAACCGTCCTGTTGGTCCATATTTTAGTTCAGAGACTTGTCAAATCAGGCCTATATTGTATTTGTCTAAGTGTTCATCGACGGTGGACATCGACGGCCCATCGATTTACACACTTTCCATCGTTGGCACTCGTTTGTGCACACTGCCTCTTGGCAGCTTTTTTCCAAAATGCCAGGGTCCTCCTCAAGGTCCCTTTGGGGAGTCGTACCCGGACATTTCGACTACAAACTAACTCTAATACGTGTTAGGCACCCTTCCACCAAAATTCATCATTTTTCGACTCCTAAAACTTAGTCAAATAGGCTAAGTCACACTAGCACCTCATTGAACTAGTTTGCGGACGTCATGGACGTTCTTTGACGTTTTGATTTCCAAACTTCCTAAATGACTTATGTACATTAAAATTGACCTTAAAACAGTGTCTAAACCTTTTTACACCTATGTTAGGCTCTAGAACACGTCTTAGACTTTCGAAGTATTACATCTTCTTCTTCTTTTTCTGCTTTTTTCATATTCCTCTTCCTCGTTATCCTCCTTGTCCTTATCATCATTGTAGTCCTCCTTCTACTACTACTTCTATTTCTTGTCCTACTTATCCTTATTTTTCTCTTCTTATGTCTTGTGGTTATCCTTTATTTATTTGCTCATATTTAGTCTAATCTCTAAGGAAATCTTAAATATGCATAAAATTTCTTCGGAATAAGTGTCGATTATGTATGATCTTCAACATTTCTTGACTAAATGTGCTATATGATTCAACAACATACGTTGGAACATTTAGCATAGTCCTAGTTATAGTTGAAAGTAGTGGATATTTGTTTTGGTGGTCTTAAACAAACTCAATGTACTAACATTATATTGATAGCACTCTAGGGCTTGTCTAAAAAAATAATTATGCTCGTCTCTATTTATGCTCCTCTAGGATAAAGATTATATTCTATTCCAAATACACAATTAATAATACAATGGGCCAACAAATCTTATGTCTATCATTGAGAAGATAATAGCTCGTCAGAATTACACGATAGATAAACAATATGAGGAGTTGTAACAATATCATGTAAGGTGACATACTGATTATATAATGTTTGAATGTCATTTTTTATATAACTCATTGTCTTAAACGTGCTAGGTTCTTCTTCATTTTTAAATTCTAAAGAACTCTATGTAATTCTAACAATTCATACATGACAGAAACGTCCGTACACGAAGTTAACATAACACCAATCAAATAAATAGGAGGAATACAATTTTTTTTAAAAAAACAATGTTCTATAATACAATAATGACCTGAATGGAATCTACCTTAAATTTGAATGCACAAAGCAATAATAAATGATTGTCTATGTAAGCTAACATATTAAAAATACGAGGATAATATGTACCGAAAGTTTCAACAGTAATAATATAAAGGTTTCTTAACTAATTAATTTCTTTTTACACAGTCAGATTCTTGCAACACGACTTCTGGAAATTTATATTCACATTGTAAATGCTACGAATATGCTGAATGTTCCAATGTAAGTTGTTGTAACACAAATTCGGGAAATTTATATGCATAATTGAATGCACTCTATAAATATGTAAGTTCTTAAAAGATCATAAGTAGAATTTCATGGATAAAACTAATCTCTCAATCTATCTGTCACATCCCGGGTCTACACCATGGATGTGGCCAGCACTCAAGAACCATTGATGGTCCTCAAGTAAACCCTCGTCCTAGCTGACTACAGGGGAAAACTAACTTAAACATGCAAAAGCTTAAAACTAAATAAAATCAATAAATCAAATACAAAGCTTTGACTTTAAAGATTAACTGTGAATAAAATAATATATTAAACATTTCATAAAATAGTCAACTCAAGTCATAAAAACATTTAATAAAATAGATGAATAATACAGACTTCTTAACTAAACTGACTATCTATGAAACCTCGAACTGACAAGGACAGAAGTGTAACAACCCTAAAAATGAATAGGATCAAGACTTAGGGTGTCAAGAATGCTTGCGATTAAACCAAGGTTCACACGGATTGATACGCGTAGAACCAGACCTCAGAACCCTTACTACGACCAAGTCAACTAACTTGGGGACTTAGTTGAGCTTGGAAAGTTTGGAACCAACCATGTGAGGCTCTTTAAAACAAAGATTTAATCGAAGGAGTCTTTACCGGACTTAAAAAGAGAAAATCTTAGGTTTGGAGGGTCTAGGGGTAAAATGGTCTTTTTCCAGGCCAAGGGTAATATTGTAATTACCCTGAGGAATTAATAAATTAATTAATTAATTTAACTAAAAGAGATTTTCGAATTTGGGGCGACTCAGAGTGACCCATTTCGCAAATGGGTTGCCACTCGGGTTCGAGCCCCACTAGGAGCAAGGAATTGATGATTTAATCATCAATTAAAATCTATTCATTAAGGGTAAAATGGTCCTTTCACGTATTAATTAAAATAAATCAGATTTTTATCAAATTAATTAATTCCTTTTTTGACTAAGTCTTGAATTTAGTCTCCTAATCCTAATAACTCTCTCTCCCTCACATTTCTCAACTCTCTCTCACGTTCTCAATCTTTCTCTCTCACGTTATTTCTGCCAAATACAACAAAAACCAGAAAAGACATCAAGAGTTCTTCACACTTGAAGAACTCACAAGAATTTTTAAGTAAAAGACAAAGTAATCAAAACGTCAAGGCTAAGAGAAGTTCGTCGAGTGGGGTGTACGTTGAAGTGAATTGGGCGTGGTTTGGAGGAGTTTCCGGGCAGCAGCTTCACACTTGAACAACGTCAAAAGGTATGGGTTTCTCTCTTGGAATTCTTTCTCCAAGAGTACTTTCCTTCGAACGATTCTCAAGCTCTTGAAAACTAAGGTTGTTCCCCTTTGTATGTCCTTGTCCTTAGCTCCCAAACGAATTTGTAGGATGGGTATGTTGTGCTGCTAGACTTAGGCATGATTGACGTATTTATATTAAATGTGAACATGTTTTATGTGAGGGAAATTACGAAAACGATATTCGAAGTGTGACCAAAAATTGGTGTTGTGTGTGCATCGTGGGGTCGAATATTCATGTGTTTTTGGTGTATTTTATGTGTGTAATGTGTGTGCAATGTGGTGTTCATTATAATGAAAAATGTTGGGTTGAATAACACTCTGTTAGCTAAGTAAACTCATGAAAGATGTGACTAAAAATGAGTGAAGAATGATAAGAAAAAAATTTCAAGATTTGCATACACTCCCATAAGGTTAAATTCTGGGTTTTCAAAAGAAGGGAAATAACTAAGTGAGGTCAATGGGAATTGAACCCAAACCTCACATGTTGAGAAGGCTAAAAAATAAGAGAAAATCGTGAAGGAGCTAAGGGGAATCGAACCCCTTAGGTACTGGTTTCGTGAGGCAAAGAAAAAGGAAAATGGGGGCTGGGGGATTCGATCCTAGCTCCTGTTTTTGCGGAAAAAAATAAGGGAAATCGGGCTGGGGGGAATCGAACTCGCGACCTATGGGGAGGAAAAGGAGAAAATTAATTAAATAAGTAAATGGGAGGCGTGGGATTCGAACCCACGACCTCCAAGTACGCGCGTAGGGAGACGAATTAAGGGGAAAAGGAAACGCGAGGCGTGGAAATCGAACCCACGACCTCAGAGCTGAAGGGAGAGGCGAAATATACAAGGAAATAAAGTGAGGCTGTGGGGATTCGATCCCACAACCTCACTGCCACTCGCCCCATTTAAATAAAATAAAGATAGAGGGGCTGTGGGGGTTCGAACCCACCACCTCACAGCCTCCTCAGTGAAATTAAAAACAAAAATTAAGGGGGGGCTGTGGAGGTTCGATCCCGCAACCTCCCTATTGCAGCGAATTTAACTCTAAAAATCAAAGAGGTTGTGGGGGCTCGAACCCCCAACCATTCGGTTAACTAAGAGTGAAATTAAAATAGAAAATTAATCCTTCAAAGTTAATGTTGAGATTTAATTTAGAGTCTAATGTTATGAATATTAGAAATAAAATTAATGAAAAATATAAATGATATCCAAGCGATTCAAGATTTGGGTTCTCTTGCCCAAACTTCCGTATTGATGCATAAGTCATACGTGAGTAAAATATCCAAGAATAATGCCATCTACTTAGATCAAAGATTAAGATCTTGGCATATATACAAGGTACATAAGTCTTGTACTACATAGTCTTAGGAAAATAAGAATCGCTTAGCGAACTATGAATGAAGCCCCATGGCTTGTATGTAAAGACATATAAGTCTAGCATACATTCAAAAATACGTGAACCTAAGAAGTATGTAATGAAATGATGAACCTTAGGAGGGTAAGTATGAGTGTAAGATACACTAAGTGTCCAAATACATTGGCACATGATGAGATGAACTATGAAATGAAGAAATGAACATTCACATAATAAGAGGTGAATAACTAAGAAAAGCAAAGGTGCTAACGATGAAAAATGTGGTGACAACATGATATGAGGCTAATGAAAATGATGAGAGCAATCTCAAATGAGCCTAAATAAATGTTACCAATGCGTACTCACCAATGAGAGTGTAAGATAACGAAGAAACCAGTCTCTACGAACACTCTAATGAAAGTATTGAGCCTAATACACTTCATACTAATTATGAGATGAGAAATCATCTAATGAGCTATGATGTCCTCATACTAGAAGCCAGCTTCCATGACATATGAGATGAATGTAATGGAACTTTATACTGAGCACCGATAGGCTAGCTATGAGCGGTGATGCCTTCTTTCGGGAAGGACGGAGGTTCACGTAACTCTCATGAGTTAAGACTGTCCAGCTTTCCGGGTATGGGTCTCCTTATATCTCATAGTCTTCGAACCTATACTGCCAATATAGGGATCTGGCGGAGTTAAATTCCCATGTACGCTAGCATTATATTGGGTCACTTTGGCTGGTGATTCCACCTCTTTTCGGTGTGGGGGAGACACTGGATTTCATGATGCTCACATGATCTATGTCGGTTAAAGTTAAAGTTCCCAAAGAATGAATGAGGTCAGCCTCAAATGAAGCACATAATGAAATGAATGATACCAAAGGTGTTAGGATAGGATAATCAAGAGGTGAGCTAGACTCAGGTAATGACATTAGGTTATTCTTGATCATTGTACAGCAAACCCGATGAAAGTCTTAAACTACACCCTAGGTATAGCTGGTGTTCACACTGGCATATGAACGAAATGAAATGAAGTACATATGCATGAATGAAGCAGACTCTGTGTTTGCTAATGAAGACTCCCTAGTTGAGGTCCCATATGTTGAGCCCTCATTTTGGAAAGTCTTAATGTCAAGTCCATGATTCCAAGGTCTCATGGCATATGAATGAATGATATGAAAGAAGCTATGTATTACATGTTATGTGCTATGATATGTGCTATATGAAGATGTTATGTGCTGTGTGCAATACGATATTATAATAATGCGTCACTCTCATGGCATGACTTTCCTAACCCAATGTGGAAAGTTCACTAACTTTCCTAATCTCAATTTGGCAAGTACAAAGACTTGACTTCCAAAAATCATGTTGTTAGGAAAGAACTATTCTTTCTCATGCATGTCCGTGGTGTGTGCTTGCATATACCCATACTTAGTACAAGTGTGTACTAACCCTATACATCTATACTATTTTAGGTGCAGGCACAGGTGGGCGATAGAGCTACAAGATCATTGTTGCAGCTATCCGGACGTAAGCATTCATCCGGAGTTTGGTAGGTCCTCATGCTTTCGAGTATGCTACTATTTTACATCTAGCTTAGTTTTAGAGTTGATCTAGTGGAGCATGTTCCACTAGCGTTTCTTTCCTGTTTTTATTCAGACTTTGTATTGGTGCCATTTTGGCAATTATACACTTAATACTTATTGATCTATTTCTTTCAGTTGCTTATCTCTTCATGTTAGATGGTTGATGGTGAACAATTATGAAATGATAAGAATGTTTAACAAGTATGTTAAGGAAACATAAAGTTTCAAATTTTCCGCTAAAAATTAACCTAGAGGAAGTATAAATGACTAAGTAGGCTTGTCTGGGACCTCTGAGAGGTCAACGACGCCGGTCTCGTCTGGGGTCTAGATTCCAGTCGTGACAAAGTTGGTATCAGAGCACTAGGTTAAATTCTGATAATAATGGGTTCACATCAACCACATTGAGTAGTTTCTAAGTCATGGTAGTGAAGTGCACCACTATCCTGGATTAGAGACTGCATGATGCGTAGGAAAACTTCCCTTTTTATGATCTTATCGTGCTTCTCCTAAAGTTTAATTTCTTGATGTTATGAGCGTGTCTAACATCAAATTTTTGTTGTTTTCAAAGAATGAACACTAGGAGGGCTATTGGTCAGAGGAGAGGAGGAGCAGCTACTGGGGGCAACCGAGTTCCACCCCAGGCTCCAGCTGAAGGAGTGGCTGTGCCAGTTAACCCAACTGGGTTGACTGATGCTGAGGTGAGGGCATCTCTGGCCCAGATGGCACAGGCCATTACTATGCAGGCCCAGGCTATGACTGCCCAGGTCAACCGGCAGGATGTTCAGAGGGAGAACCCACCGGTTCGTAGCATGGCTGACAGTTTTAGGGATTTCACGAGGATGAATCCTTCTATTTTCACAGGGTCCAGGACTGCAGAGGATCCCCAAGAGTTTGTGGATAAGGTACATAAGATTCTGGTGGCTATTGGGGCCACTGATATTGAGAAGGCTGAGCTGGCTTCCTATCATCTCAAGAATGTTGCACAGACTTGGTGCAAGATGTGGCAAGATAGCCGAGTTTTGGGTGGAGTGCCAGTCACATGACAGTTGTTCAAGACAGCATTTCTGGAGAGATTCTTCCCCAGGGAGATAAGGGAGGCCAAGGTTGAGGAGTTCATCAACCTTAAACAAGGTTCTATGACAGTCAGGGAGTATTCCCTGAAGTTTGTTAAGCTATCAAGGTATGTTACTTTCCCTAGTGTTTAATAGCAAGAATGAGGAGAATACTGAGCTTTGTTGAAATCATCCAGGTATGCTACTTCCCTTGTTTCTAACAGCAGGGATGAGATGAGCAGGTTCCTCACAAGAATCATTGGAGACCTGGAGGAGGAGTGTCGATCTGCGATGCTCCAAGATAATATGGATCTTTCCTGGTTGATGGTGCATGTCCAGCAGGTAGAGGACAGCCGCAGAAAGAGAGGCGTTCGTGATGCTAGGAGGCCTAGGCCTGAAGATCAGGCAGGTCCCAGCCATGGAGGCCACAAAAACAACTTTGGCGTCCGTGAGCAGCCAAGGTTCAAAAAGGGGCAATAGAGTTCTGGGAATTCTAATCCTCAAAGGAGTGCTACACCTAGAGGAGGCAGACCTGAGCCCAAGAAGGGCAATGGAGGTGAGATGCATTGTCCAAAGAAGAATTGTTCTAAGTGTGGCCGAGCTCACAGTGGAGAGTGCAGACAGGGCACTAATGCCTGCTTCGGTTGTGGTAAGAGTGGACACATGGTCAGATACTGTCCACAGAATAGAGGTCAAGCTGGAGGTAATGCTCAGCTTAGGCCTAATCCACAGGGTGCAGCAGCAGCCGAGCCTCCTAAGAGGAACAGGTTCTATGCCCTAAAGGGCAGGAAGGAGCAGGAGAAGTCCGCTGATGTGGTCACAAGTATGCTGCAAGTATTCTCAACTTCTGTTTATGCTTTACTCAATCCAGTGTCTACGCTTTCCTTTGTGACTCCTTTGCTTGCTCTTACTTTTGAGATGTTGCCTGAAGTTCAGCATGATCCTATAGTGGTTAGTACACCTTTAGGGGAGAATGTAAGAACTGATACAGTATACAAGGATTGCCTAATAGTTGTGAGTGGTAAGACTGTGTGTGCAAACTTGGTTGAGTTACCCATGCGTGATTTTGATGTTATTCTTGGCATGGACTGGCTTCACAGTTGTTATGCTTGCTTGGACTGTCGTAGTAGAGTGGTGAGATTTTGTTTCCCTAATGAAGAGGAGCTAGTTTGGGAGGGGTACAACTCGAGTCGTCCTAACCTCTTGATTTTGAACCTTAAGGCCAATAAAATGATGTCCAAGGGGTTATTGTGTCATCTTGAGAGTGTTAATGATTTAGATCATGACATTCCTTCCATAGACTCAGTGCCTATAGTGAATGAGTTCTTAGATGTGTTTCCTGATGATTTGTCTGGAGTCCCTCCCCTTTGAGAGATTGACTTTGGTATCGATTTAGAACCCGATACTAAACCAATTTCAATTCCTCTTTATAGAATGGCTCCAGCTGAACTCGAAGAGTTGAAGCTGCAGTTAAAAGATCTCACTGACAAGGGTTTCATTCAGCCGAGCATATCCCCTTGGGACACTCCAGTGTTGTTTGTGAAAAAGAAAGATGGAAACCTTAGAATGTGTATCGATTATCGGCAGCTCAACAAGTCACTATAAAGAATAACTATCCACTCCCCAGAATAGATGATTTGTTCGATCAGATCCAAGGGTCTAGTTTCTTCTCTAAGATTGATCTTCGTTCAGGGTATCATCAGCTTAGGGTTAGGGATGGAGATATCCCAAAGATAGCCTTTCGTACCCTCTATGGTCACTATGAGTTTCTAGTTATGTCATTTGGTCTCACGAATGCACCTGCTGCATTTATGGATCTCATGAACAGGGTCTTTCGTGAATACCTTGACTCTTTCGTCATAGTATTCATTGATGACATTCTCATCTACTCGAAGACCAAGGAAGAGCATGAATAACATTTGAGACTAACCTTGAAGGTACTTAGACAGCATCAGTTGTATGCCAAATTCAGTAAATGTGAATTCTGGCTGAGATTAGTGACCTTCCTGGGTCATGTTGTGTCCGATCAGGGCGTGGAGGTGGATCCCAGGAAGACTGAGGCTATGAAAAACTGTCCAAAGCCTCTTACTCCCACTGACATCCGTAGATTTTTGGGATTGGATGGTTACTACCGCAGGTTCGTGGAGGGCTTTTCTTCCATCTTTGCCCCATTGACAGCTTTGACCAAGAAGAAAGCCAAGTTTGAGTGGATGGAGACTTGTGAGAGGAGTTTCCAGGAGCTCAAGGACAGACTCACTTCAGCCCCGGTGCTTACTTTGCCTAAGTGTGGTGAGAATTACACTGTTTACTCTAATGCATCTAGGGTTGGTTTGGGTTGTGTTCTTATGCAGGTTTGTAAGGTGATAGCCTATGCGTCCAGACAGCTCAAGGTTCATGAGAAGAATTATCCCACTCATGACCTGGAGTTGGCAGCTGTGGTGTTTGCACTGATGTTGTGGAGGCACTACTTGTATGGAGTGCATGTGGATGCATTCACAGACCACAAGAGTCTCCATTATGTGTTCACTCAGGTGGAGTTGAATCTACGTCAGCGGAGATGGTTGGAGTTGTTGAAGGATTATGACATGAATATGCACTACCATCCAGGTAAGGCTAATGTTGTAGGTGATGCTTTGAGTAGTATGAGCATGGGAAGTACAACCCACGTTGAGGATGAGAAGAAGGAACAGACTGGACAGACTGGGTGTGCGATTGGTTGACTCTACTAGTGGGGATGTTTCAGTTCATCCTAGTTCTAAATCATCCTTGGTAGTTGAAGTCAAGCAGGGTCAACATCTAGATCCTGTGTTGATGGAGCTGAAGGACACAGTGCTGATGAAGATGAATGAGTCTTTCGCTTTGGGAGGTGATGGCATATTTAGGTATCAGGACAGGCTTTGTGTACAAGATGTGGATGATTTGCGGACCAGGATTATTACAGAGGCCCATGGTTCCAGATATTCCATACATCCAGGTTCCACCAAGATGTATCATAATCTTAAGCAGATTTATTAGTGGGATGGCATGAAGAAGGACATTGCAGAGTATGTGGCCAAGTGTCCTAATTGTCAGCAGGTCAAGGCAGAGCATCTTAAGCCTGGCGGTCTGACTTAGATTATTGAGGTTACGACTTGGAAATGGGAGGCCATTGATATGGACTTCATGGTTGGTCTTTCGAGGACTAGGAGGCAGCATGACTCCATATGGGTTATTGTGGACAGATTGACTAAGTCTGCCCACTTTATCCCTGTAAAGTCTACTTACAGAGCCGAGGATTATGCGAGACTCTACATTGATGATATTGTGAGATGGCATGGGATTCCTTTGTCTATCATTTCAGATAGAGGAGCTCAGTTTACTTCACATTTCTGGAGATCTTTCCTGAAAAGCTTGGGCACGCAGGTAAAGCTTAGCACTGCGTTTCATCCTCAGACAGATAGGCAGGCAGAGCGCACCATTCAGACATTGGAGGACATGTTGAGAGCGTGTGTGATTGACTTCAGAGGTAACTGGGATGACCATCTGCCTTTGATAGAGTTCTCGTATAATAATAGCTATCACTCCTGCATTGGGATGGCACCGTTTGAGGCACTGTATGGTAGGAGGAGTAGATCTCCAGTTGGGTGGTTCGAGGTTGGAGAGTCATCCATTTTGTGTCCAGAGATCATTTAGAGGCCTTAGAGAAGGTCAGAGTGATTAGGGACAGGTTGACTACTACTTACAGTCGGCAAAAGTCATATGCTGATAACAGAAAACGGCCCTTAGAGTTTGATGTTGGTGACCAGGTTTACTTGAAAATATTGCCTATGAAAGGGGTGATGAGATTTGGTAGAAAAGGGAAGCTGAGTCCGAGGTACGTTGGGCTATATGAGATCATACAGCGTGTGGGGGAGGTGGCCTATGAGTTAGCATTGCTTGCGGAGCTAGCTTCTGTTCATCCAGTCTTTCATGTCTCTATGTTGAAGAAGTGCCTAGGTAATCCAGCATCAATCCTACCTGTTGAAGGTTTGGGGGTTGGTGAAGACTTGTCATATGAGGAGGTACCTGTTCAGATCATAGACAGACAGGTCAAGCGACTGAGGAACAAGGAGATTGCCACAGTGAAGGTATTGTGGAGAAATAATCTTGTTGAGGGTGCTACGTGGGAGGCTGAGGCCGACATGAGATCCCGCTACCCGCATCTTTTCAGCTCTTGAGGTTATACTTCCTACTCTTAAACCTATGTTTTCTTATCTCTCCGTATTTTGTTGCTATTGAGTGACTGTGCATAGTGATTTTTTTATGATCTGACTGGCATTACGATGTAAAGTGGTTAGTGTCATTCGGGGACGAATGTTCCTAAGGGGGGAATAATGTAACAACCCTAAAAATGAATAGGATCAAGACTTAGGGTGTCAAGAATGCTTGCGATTAGACCAAGGTTCAGACGGATTGATACGCGTAGAACCAGACCTCAGAACTCTTACTACGACCAAGTCAACTAACTTGGGGACTTAGTTGAGCTTGGAAAGGTTGGAACCAACCATGTGAGGCTCTCGAAAACAAAGATTTAATCGAAGGAGTCTTTACCGGACTTAAAAAGAGAAAATCTTAGGTTTGGAGGGTCTAGGGGTAAAATGGTCTTTTTTCAGGCCAAGGGTAATATTGTAATTACCCTGAGGAATTAATAAATTAATTAATTAATTTAATTAAAACAGCTTTTCAAATTTGGGGCGACCCGGAGTGACCCATTTCTCAAATAGGTTGCCACTCGGGTTCGAGCCCCACTAGGAGCAAGGAATTGATGATTTAATCATCAATTAAAATCTATTCATTAAGGGTAAAATGGTCCTTTCACGTATTAATTAAAATAAATCAGATTTTTATTAAGTTAATTAATTCCTATTTTGACTAAGTCTTGAATTTAGTCTCCTAATCCTAATAACTCTCTCTCCCTCACGTTTCTCAACTCTCTCTCACGTTCTCAATCTCTCTCTCTCACGTTATTTCTGCCAAACACAACAAAAACCAGAAAAGACATCAAGAGTTCTTCACACTTGAAGAGCTCACAAGAATTTTTAAGTAAAAGACAAAGTAATCAAAACGTCAAGGCTAAGAGAAGTTCGTCGAGTGGGGTGTACGTTGAAGTGAATTGGGCGTGGTTTGGAGGAGTTTCCGGGCAGCAGCTTCACACTTGAACAACGTCAAAAGGCATGGATTTCTCTCCTGGAATTCTTTCTCCAAGAGTACTTTCCTTCGAACGATTCTCAAGCTCTTGAAAACTAAGGTCGTTCCCCTTTGTATGTCCTTGTCCTTATCTCCCAAACAAATTCGTAGGATGGGTATGTTGTGCTGCTAGACTTAGGCATGATTGACGTATTTATATTAAATGTGAACATGTTTTATGTGAGGGAAATTACGAAAACGATATTCGAAGTGTGACCAAAAATTGGTGTTGTGTGTTCATCGTGGGCAGTGGCTTTAGCCACTGTTTTGGGGTCGAATATTCATGTGTGTTTGGTGTATTTTATGTGTGTTATGTGTGTGCAATGTGGTGTTCATTATAATGAAAAATGTTGGGTTGAATAACACTCTATTAGCTAAGTAAACTCATGAAAGATGTGACTAAAAATGAGTGAAGAATGATAAGAAAAAAAATTCCAGATTTGCATACCCTCCCATAAGGTTAAATTCTGGGTTTTAAGAAAAGGGAAATAAATAAGTGAGGTCAATGGGAATTGAACCCAAGACCTCACATGTTGAGAAGGCTGAAAAATAAGAGAAAAACGTGAATGAGCTAAGGGGAATCGAACCCCTTAGGTACTGGTTTCGTGAGGCAAAGAAAAAGGAAAATGGGGGCTGGGGGATTCGATCCTAGCTCCTGTTTTTACGGAAAAAAAATAAGGAAAATAGGGCTGGGGGGAATCGAACTCGCGACCTGTGGGGAGGAAAAGGAGAAAATTAATTAAACAAGTAAATGGGGGGCGTGGGATTCGATCCCACGACCTCCAAGTATGCGCGTAGGGAGAGGAATTAAGGGAAAAAGGAAATGCGAGGCGTGGGAATCGAACCCACGACCTCAGAGCTGAAGGGAGAGGCGAAATATACAAGGAAATAAAGTGAGGCTGTGGGGATTCGATCCCATAACCTCATTGCCACTCGCCCCATTTAAATAAAATAAAGATAGAGGGGCTATGGGGGTTCGAACCCACCACCTCACAGCCTCCTCAGCGAAATTAAAAACAAAAATTAAGGGGGGCTGTGGGGGTTCGAACCCACAATCTCCCTATTGCAGCGAATTTAACTCTAAAAATCAAAGAGGTTGTGGGGGCTCGAACCCCCAACCATTCGGTTAACTAAGAGTGAAATTAAAATAGAAAATTAATCCTTCAATATTAATGTTGAGACTTAATTTAGAGTCTAATGTTATGAATATTAGAAATAAAATTAATGAAAAATATAAATGATATCCAAGTGATTCAAGATTTGGGTTCTCTTACCCAAACTTCCGTATTGATGCATAAGTCATACGTGAGTAAAATATCCAAGAATAATGCCATCTACTTAGATCAAAAATTAAGATCTTGGCATATATACAAGGTACATAAGTCTTGTACTACATAGTCTTAGGAAAATAAGAATCGCTTAGCGAACTATGAATGAAACCCCATGGCCTATATGTAAAGACATATAAGTCTAACATACGTTCAAAAATACGTGAACCTAAGATGTATGTAATGAAATGATGAACCCTAGGAGGGTAAGTATGAGTGTAAGATACACTAAGTGGCCAAGTACATTGGAATATGATGAGATGAACTATGAAATGACGAAATGAACATTCACATAATAAGAGGTGAGTAACTAAGAAAAGCAAAGGTGCTAATGATGAAGAATGTGGTGACAACATGATATGAGGCTAATGAAAATGATGAGAGCAATCTCAAATGAGCCTAAATAAATGTTACCAATGCGTACTCACCAATGAGAGTGTAAGATAATGAAGAGACCAGTCTCTACGAACACTCTAATGAAAGTATTGAGCCTAATACACTTCATACTAATTATGAGATGAGAAATCATCTAATGAGCTATGATGTCCTCATACTAGAAGCCAACTTCCATGACGTATGAGATGAATGTAATGGAACTTTATACTGAGCATCGATAGGCTAGCTATGAGCGGTGATGCCTTCTTTCGGGAAGGGCGGAGGTTCACGTAACTCTCATGAGATGAGACTGTCCAGCTTTCCGGGTATGGGTCTCCTTATATCTCATAGTCTTCGAATCTATACTGCCAATATAGGGATCTGGCGGGGTTAAATTCCCATGTACGCTAGCATGTTATTGGGTCACTTTGGCCGGTGATTCCACCTCTTTTCAGTGTGGGGGATACACTGGATTTCATGATGCTCACATGATCTATGTCGGTTAAAGTTAAAGTTCCCAATGAATGAATGAGGCCAGCCTCAAATGAAGCACATAATGAAATGAATGATACCGAAGGTGTTAGGATAGGATAATCAAGAGGTGAGCTAGACTCAGGTAATGAAATTAGGTTATTCTTGATCATTCCACAGCAAACCCGATGAAAGTCTTAAACTACACCCTAGGTATAGCTGGTGTTCACTGGCGTATGAACGAAATGAAATGAAGTACGTATTCATGAATGAAGCAGACTCTGTGTTTGCTAATGAAGACTCCCTAGTTGAGGTCCCATATGTTGAGCCCTCCTTTTGGAAAGTCTTAATGTCAAGTCCATGATTCCAAGGTCTCATGGCATATGAATAAATGATATGAAAGAAGCTATGCGTTACATGTTATGTGCTATGATATGTGCTATATGAAGATGTTATGTGCTGTGTGCAATACGATATTTATAATGATACATGTTACTCTCATGGCATGACCTTCCTAACCCAATTTGGAAAGTTCACTAACTTGCCTAATCTCAATTTGGCAAGTCCACAGACTTGACTTCCAAAAATCATGTTGTTAGGAAAGAGCTATTCTTTCTCATGCATGTCCGTGGTGTGTGCTTGCATATACCCATACTTAGTACAAGTGTGTACTAACCCTATACATCTATACTAATTTAGGTGCAGGCACATATAGGCGATAGAGTTATAGGATCATTGTTGCAGCTATCCGGACATCAGCATTCATCTAGAGTTTGGTAGGTTCTCATGCTTTCGAGGATGCTACTGTTTTACATTCTAGCTTAATTTTAGAGTTGAGCTAGTGGAGCATGTTCCACTAGCGTTTCTTTCATGTTTTTATTCAGACTTTGTATTGGTGCCATTTTGGCAATTACACACTTAAGACTTATTGATCTATTTCTTTCAGTTGCTTATCTCTTAATGTTAGATGGTTGATGGTGAACAATTATGAAATGATAAGAATGTTTAACAAGTATGTTAAGGAAACAAAAAGTTTCAAATTTTCCGCTAAAAATTAACCTAGAGGAAGTATAAATGACCAAGTAGGCTTGTCTGCGACCTCTGAGAGGTCAACGACGTCGGTCTCGTCTGGGGTCTAGATTCCAGTCGTGACAAGAAGTCAGGACAAGACCCAAGACATCCGGACTAAACAGAAAAGTAAATGAAATCCTCCGGAAGCAAGGAGGTTCACCATAACTAACTCGAACTCTTGGATGTATCAACAAAGCTCTTTTTGATGATTCTGAATACCTGTGTCTGAATCATGAGAAGATGCATGCCAATTGGCTCAGTACGTGGAGTGTACGAGCATGTAAGAGGAGTTGTAAAACATAACATAATCTTGAACTTGATAAAAAACAAAACATACTTACCTCTTTTCAATCTTACTCAACTTGAGGAATAACTCAAGGATAAGATATTCAACTCAAAGATTAGATACTAAACTCAAAGATTAGATACTCAACTCAAAGATTTGATGCTTAACTTCAAAGATGTTATACTCGACACAATTAAGCTTAGATCAACTCAGTATACTCAACTTAAGATACTCAACTCCTCATACTTAATTCTACTCATTTCAGTATAAAGTAGTTTCAAACAAGTGAAATATAAAGAAAAATTGTTAAAAAACATGATGTTGACTCTGTTCACATAACAAGGATACAACAAAACTCTGAAATGTATATGAAAATACAATTAATTGATGTATATGAAGATACAATAACTTCTGTAGGAGTTTTTTTAACCGATGATGTACCGTGGTTTCACGGTACTTTCAATGCTTTTTGCTTGAGAGTTGTGTGTGTCTAGAACCTTTTTGTAGTAGTTTTAACATGTTTTTATGTTTTTTTTTGCAGGGAAGTAGTCCAGAAAAAAAACGTAGAAGGCAACTGGAAAATAGTGCAGAAAGATGACTTACGTAGGCCATCAACGAATGGACGGTCCGTAGGTGGTGACCGTAGATTGACGTTCAGACTGATGGAGAAATTCGGGGAAATCTGACCAAGCGTGGAAATATAAAAGGAATCGATGTTCCATCAATTGATCAATGGACTGTACTGCTAAATCGTCGATGTGATAAGAGATAGTTCCAGTACCCAAAGTTGGAGAAATTCTAAGAATGGAGTTACGGAGGGCACCGACGGACCGTGCTGTTGGTCCGTCGATTGATTCAGAGATGATGCAATCCGAAGGAGGAAAACATATTTTAAGTCTGGGCTGACGGAGGATGTCGATGGACCGTCGTTCCATCGACGGTCCGTCAGTAGGGGTCGTCGATCAAAGCCGCGTTTTTGGAAAAACTTTCCTTATTTCAATTCCTTTTAATTTAGGATAGTATTTTCTAGAAATAGGGTTTAAAACCTCGTTTTGGGGGTTAGAGAATATTATCATTGTTCTTGTTTTTGTTTGGAGATCGGTTTTTGCAAACTTTGGCAATAATTCAGTTTCCGGATTTTGTTTGAAGATTCATCTAGCAATTTAAAGTTGGATTTCTGGGTTTATTCTTATTGTTGAAGTAAGTTCATGACTTCTTCCTTAAAATTTATGAATTGTGATCTTGCTTGCATGTGTAACTAAATCCACAACTAGTGTTGTGGGAACCATGGGTAATTAACAATGTAAACCTAGCAAATAAGCAATTCTCAAATAGGTTCTTGTATGTATTGATAATTCTTTCGCTTAGAAGTCTTTTTAACGGTGGCCAACGTTAGAACTCGTCTTGTTGCTATTTGCCGGACCAAGGAGGTAGTAATAGGAAAAGAATTATCAACATAGATTTAGTAGGATACTATCTAATAAGCTAGTGTCGATTCGGAAAAGAATTATCAACATAGATTTAGTAGGATACTATCTAATAAGCTAGTGTCGATTCGTGCGTATTAATAACTAAGTTATACATCGATTATGATGTCTAATATGAAGTAAAGATAAGGGTTAGTAGCTTATACACACGTAGCCAGACCAAGTTACGGGGTGAAATTCTCTAGATGACGTACCAAAGATTTAGAGATATATAACTTATCACATTACATGCAAACCACTAGGGAAGAATTTCTATTGTTAGGAATATGACGTTATGAATCTATGGGGAACACATATACCCTAGTTAGTCTCACAACTTGATAAAAAACATTTTTACTTTTTGTTACTTGTTAACTTAGAAGTGTTAAAGTAATTTGTTTCACAAAACCCCCCTTTAATTACTTGTTTTTGGAAATACCTTGGCTAAATATATATAATTGTAAATTGAAGTTAAGTCTAAAATATTTTCCTCGTGGGATCGACCACAACCTACTAGTTGAGTTCTTTACTTGATTACGACCGCTTATGCTTCTTTAGGGAGGTGTAATTTGAGCTTATCAAATTTTGGTGCCGCTGCCGAGTGAAGTGACTTTTAGATTAACTTTAAATACAATATTGATATTTATTCAACAATTTCCTGATTTTTAATTTTTTTCTTTTTTGTTTTTTTTCTCTTTCTGGTCTAGCTCTTGTGTATGACAATTACACGAAGACGAGGAGAACCACTCATTCCATTCGATCCTCAACTTTACATTGTGAAGAATGGAAAATGAACAGAACCCAACCATTCTAGGTGATGGGGCAATTCGTCAACCTCAATATTTGGTTGAGGCACATAATCAAGTTCAATTTGAGTTAGAGAATGAATTGAGGATATAGACCCCAACACCAAGACCTCAGGATTAAAACAAGGGAAATGTAAACATTGATGAGTCCGATGGACCTTTTGTCCAACCCCCTTTGCCACCTGAGCACACATTTATAGTGAAGAGTAGTTTGATGCAGATGGTCACCACGAGGGGCTTATTTTCGGGACTTCCATCTAAGGACCCTCATTCTCACATAGCCAAACTGAGGTCTGTGTGTAGGCCAGAATTGGATATGAATGTCATTGTGTTGCGAGTGTTTCCTCTATCACTGACAGGAGAAGCCGTCATATGGTTTACTGAGCTCCTATATAAATCCATTTATACATGGGATCAGTTGAGATATGCCTTCTTAGCAATTACACAGTGTCCAAGAAGCTCAACCAAAAAAATAAAGTGAATAACTTTGTGGCACTACGTGGGGAGTCGGTGCGTAGATCTTGGGACAAATTTACTGCATTTTTGAGAGGCGTCCCAAACCAAAGCATTGATGATGAGTCATTGAAGGAGTACTCCAATCGGGGTCAAGATGATAACAATAAAGCAGTGCTCGACACTATTGCAGGAGGTTCCTATTGTGACGGCATGTATTATGTATATGCTAGTTCTATTCATGTGATACTTGACATAGACTTATAGTGTAGGTGAGGGATCATGTTTCTTATATGGTTAGTGTTGGTTTAAACTAGCTCGGAAGGTGATGTAACGCCTTGCACGTTTCAGCATGTGTATCGCAAGTAAACTCTGACGGAAAGTATTTAAGTAGATATAGTAAGGTGGTAATTGAGCTTAAAGTTAAAAGTTAAGTGCTAAGTTAAAGAACAAGGGATTAACATTCAGAAATTGAAATAAAATAATTGAGCTGGTTGCTTGGCTTAATTTAAGCTAGCAGCTGCATCACCTACTTAAGCTAATATAGTTAAAGGGCCAAGTTTGATGGACCAGATTTAGGCTTATATTAATGGGCTGTCAGAAGCCCAAATCTAGTAAATGAAAATAAAATTTGAAAGAAATCCCAGCAGCCAAATCTGCCAAGGCCCAATATGGATAAAGCCCAAGTGAAAACAACTAGGTGCATCACCTAGTTTGACCTTTTGAGCTGCTTGATGTGCACAAGCAGGTGCATCACCTACTTGACCAATTAGTGGCTGAAAATGGACCGCCCCCCCCAAAAAAAAGGAGGTTTTAGAGGATATTTTTGTGATCAATAAAGCTCTATACATATCCAATATGACCAGATATTCTTCACCCATTTTAACACATAAAAATAAAATTTCACTCCAGCTCTCTCTCTCTCTTCTCTTAAGGATTAAACCAGCAACCTTAATGTTTTCTAGGGATCTTGAAGAAACCCTCATACCTGCAAAACCAAGGTAAGTGAAAACTTATGGATTTATCTTAATTCTCCCATGGATGATTACGAAAACATGTTATTCATGCTCTAATATAACTACGAAGGCAGAATATTTCCAGCAGCTACTGCTCACTTCCTTAGTTATTAAAATACCTTTCTTCTTTGGTTCAAGTGTGAATGGAAGCTGAAGTTCTAAAAGAATTCAAGTTATAAGGAGAAGTTGCAGAAATTGAGGTAAGGTGACTGCTCCATTTTTGTCTTCCTTATGTATGAGTTTTAGTGAGGAATTAGTGGTGTGCTTTCATGAAGAACTCAAGGGGGTGGTGAGTTTAATACTTGGTTGTATGACAAAGAATATTTGGGGCTGTTCTATGTATATTACTGTTGGCGCAGCTTGGTTAATCTTGGGAAAAGGATGTATAATGTATGTGATAGACAGAGAATGAGGGTGTGGTGATACACATTATGTTAAGGGCTGTATGGGCTCATTATCAGTAAAAGTTAGCTACTGTTTTACAAGGGTCATGGTGTGATGGCTGCTAATTTTAGTTTACCATGACTTAAATTGTAGATTAAAACCAAAAAGGAGAGGATGAATCGTGATAGTATATCAGTCCGAGGATAAGGTATGTAAGGCTATTCGATTCTATATCCCTTTAGCATGAAATCTGACACCTGCAATCAATATCAATGAAGTGAATCTCATAAGTTCTATTCCTAGAAAAGGAAATATAGTGGCAGCGTACTATATCCAAATAGCTAACAGTATTTGCCCCTCTCCGTAGTGCATATAAACTACTTCATTATCTTTTCACTGTTTTATACTTGTATAGTTATCCTCCATGTACTGGTATAGAAATGGTAATTGCAAAAGCAAGTATCTGAATCCTCCTCTTTGTTGTTTGAAGTTAATAGTGTCACTAATCTGTTAAAGTAATGTGTTGATGTTACATAGATCCTTATGTCATTGTTGTTTCATTGAAGTATTATTCATGTCTTCTATTACTGGTCCGTACTTCCATATCTCCAAAATGATTATGACCACCAAAATAACATCTGAAAAGAGTTATGAACTGATAAACAACAATCTCAAAGATTAAAGAATCTAAGTAAAGAAATCTATATAATTAAGGGTGGCAGCTCAGGGGCGAAAGCCTAGCATGGGCCGATCCCTATTGGTATAGAAGGGTGGCAGCTCAGGGGCGAAAGCCTAGCATGGGCCTATCCCAAGTTGTGTAATTATGAGAAACACATCCCAGGGTTTAATACGCCTAGCATGGGTCATCCTCTTCTACCACTAGTCAGCTGGTCACTTGTATCACATGCCCAACAAAGATTATAACATACATAAAAGTAAAGAAAAGAATGTAACTTACTTGATCCCAGAAGAGTAAGCAAAGGTAGTCTTCTCTCCTAATCTATGCACTCATATGTTCCTACTTTATTTCATTTGATCTCTCGTATTACATATGCTATTGCCTTACATATTCAGTACATTTTTCATACTGACGTCCCTGATTGGGGACGCTGCATTTCATGCTGCAAGCACAGCTACTCCAGGTAGTAGACCTCCTCTGTAGGAGCACCAACACTCTGCTACTTTTGGTGAGCCCCAAGTTGAATCGGAGCTTTATTGAGTCTTTGGTAAAATTCATTTTGGTATTGTATCGTAGTTAAGGGTAAGGCGGGGTCTGTCCCGACCTACTCTAGTCTTATATCTTTTAGAGGCTTTGTAGACGTATGTAAATAGTTTAGTTGTGTCATAAGGAGTTGTGTCCTCAACGACCAAGTCTTGTATATAATTTTTTGATCTACTTATGTTGGTTGCATCGATGCGTCCTAGGTGAACTTGTCACAATTTTTATAGTTATATGCATAGTAAGAATAGGTTACATGTTGGTTCTCTCGATCCTTTAGGGCATCGAGTGCCTGTCCATCTTAATGGGTTTTGAGGTGTGACAAAAACTGGTATAAGAGCAGGTAATCCTAGGGAGTCTACAAAGCCGTGTCTGTGTAGATTCTTGATTATGGATGTGTTGTGCACCACATCTATAAACAGGAGGCTACGGGACATGTAGGAGTTGTCTCATTTCTTTCATTTCTTAGATCGTGCGATAGAACCAGTGTTGTAGGTGAATCATATCTAATTTATCAATTGTTTTATTATAGCAAAGATGCCGGTTATAAGAAGGAGTAAAAGTACTAGTAAACGAGTAGATGTGGCTGCCCAAGAAGGGACCAGCCAACCACCACCAAGTCAAGTATTTCAAAGTGGGGCTCAAGATGAGTCTCTATCGCAGACTTCCAAGACGCCTCCATCTCCTGAAGAACTAAGGAGGGAAGATGAACCTCAGGAACCCCCTATCAATGCTACCAAGCAAGATTTGAGGAATGCAGTCCAATTGTTGACTCGTATAGTTGCTGGTCATGGCCAAAGGAAAGAAGGTCCAGTTGCAGGTACTAGTGGTGTAGATAGATCAACTGGAACACGGATACGTAATTTTATTAACTTGGACCCTCCATCATTTACCGGGTCAGATCCTATTGAAGATCCCAAAGACTTTATAGATCAAATCAATCGCACTTTGGATATTATGCATGTAGGTGGTAAAGAAGCACTTGAGCTAGCTGCATACAGATTAAAGGGTGTGGCTATATTGTGGTATGAAGCTTGAAAGTAATCTAGGGGAACAAATGCACCTTCAGCTACGTGGAAAGAGTTCAAAAAGGCATTCCTCGATCATTATCTTCCATTGGAGATCCAAGAGGCCCGTGCAGATCAGTTCTTAAATCTCCACCAAGGAAATATGAGTGTGAGAGAGTATAGTGTCAAATTTAATTCCTTGGCCAGGTATGCTCCTGATGTAGTAGCTACTATGGAGGATAGAGTTCATTGATTTGTGGATAGATTAGATTCATATCTGGTTAGAGACTGTACAATTGCTTCGTTGAATAAAGATATGGATATAGTAAGGATGCAGGCTTTTGCGCAAAAGTTGGAGGATCAAAGGCAAAAAAGAAGGACACAAGAGTTGGAAACAGGGCATTCTAAGAGGGCCAGATCCATGGGGTAGTTTACATCATCCCAAGGTGATTTTAGGCCTCGGTTCTGTAACAGACCACCTAGGCCGTCATCTTTCTACTCTATAACTAGTGCTCCACCATGGTTCCAAGGGTTTAGGGGCAATCAGTTTGGGCAAAGAAGTGAAAGCCAAGGCTCACAAATAGCGAGTCATCACGAGTAGGGAAGTACGAGCCATTCAAGGCCTCCACGACAGCCTTGTAAATAGTGTGGGAGGAATCATCTAGGTGCATGCAGGTTTGGGACGGATGTTTGTTTTTGGTGTGGCGCACCAGGGCATATGATGAGAAACTGCCCTCATAGGGGAGTGGTGGCATTGCACAACCAACTAGATCAGTTGTTGCATCGACCTCATCAACCCCTTATTTAGGTAGGGCACTACATATGCCTACAGGTCGTGGTAGAGGAGCTAGGGGAGCAGCTAGTTCTAGTGGAGGTCAAAATCGCACATATGCACTAGGGGATCGACAAAAATCAGAAGCCTCGCCGGATGTGGTTATAGGTACATTGTCCATATTTTCACATATTGAGTATGCATTAATTGATCCGGGGTCTACACTATCATATGTTACACCATTGATTGCTGGAAATTTCAAAAGAACACCAGAATTATTAGCGAAGCCATTTAAAGTGTCTACACCGATAGGTGAGTCTATTATAGCTAAAAGAGTTTATCATAATTGCATTGTAACTGTTTGTGATCGCGATACATTGGCTGACCTTGCTGAGCTAGACATGGTATATTTTGATGTTATAATGGGTATGGATTGGTTAGCTTCTTGTTATGCCACGGTAGATTGCCGAACTAAGATAATGCATTTCCAGTTTCCATAAGAGGTAGTCCTTGAATGGAAAGGTAATATTGGGGCGCCAAGAGGTAAATTTATTTCTTATCTTAAGGAAAAAAAGATGATTTCCAAAGGATACATATGCCATCTGGTTAGAGTGAATAATGTAGATGCGGAGCCACCAACCCTTCAATCCATTTCGGTGGTAAATGAATTTCCAAATGTGTTTCCTGAAGATCATCCAGGTTTGCCTCCAAAACGAGAAGTAGAGTTCGGTATTGATGTGCTTCCACATACTCAACCTATCTCAATTCCTCAGTATAGAATGACTCCGACAGAATTACGAGAGTTGAAGGAGCAATTAAAAGACTTATTGGAAAAAGGATCATAAGGCCTAGTATGTCCGCATGGGGAGCACCAGTTTTATTTGTACACAAAAAAATGGCTCGTTAAGAATGTGTATCGACTACCGGCAGTTGAATAAGGTAACGATTAAGAACAAATATCCCCTCCCTAGAATTGATGATTTGTTTGATGAATTACAAGGTGCTAGGTGTTTTTCAAAGATTGACCTGAGGTCAGGTTATCACCAAGTGAGGGTCAAGGACAAAGATATACCCAAGATAGCTTTCCGAACACGGTATGGTCATTTTGAGTTCTTAGTCATGTCATTCGGGCTAACAAATGCACCATCAGCTTTTATGGATTTGATGAATAGGGTGTTCAAGCCATTTTTAGATGTGTTCGTTATAGTGTTCATAGATGACATTTTGGTGTATTCAAGATCGGAAGAGGATCATGCTAATCACTTGCGGAAGGTTTTACAAATTCTCCGTGATCGTAAATTGTATGCAAAGTTCTCTAAATGTGAGTTCTGGTTGAAATCTGTGGCATTCCTATGTCATATCGTATATGAGGAAGGAATAAGGGTTGATAACCAGAAAATAGAAGCCGTGAAAAACTGGCCAATACGTACAACACCTACGGAGATCCGTAGTTTTCTTGGATTGGCAGGTTATTACAGAAGGTTTGTTGACGGATTCTCTTCGATGGCTACAACCTTAAGAAAGCTAAAACAAAAAGAAACCAAGTTTCAATAGAGCGATGAGTGTGAAAGAATCTTCCAAGAGCTGAAGAGTAAATTAACTTCTACACCTGTGTTGGTACTTCCAAAAGGTACAGAAGGCTATGTAGTGTACTGTAATGCTTCGGGAGTGGGCTTAGGTTGTGTATTGATGCAGCATGGTAAAGTTATAGCTTATGGTTTAAGGCAGCTGCGGCCACATGAGAAAAATTATCCAACCCATGATCTAGAGCTAGCAGCAGTTGTGTTTGCTTTGAAGATATGGCGCCACTACTTGTATGGAGTTCATGTTGACATATACACTGATCACAAAAGCTTGCAATATATCTTTAAGCAGAAGGAATTAAATCTAAGGCAGTGAAGGTGGCTGGAGCTATTAAAAGATTATGACATTGACATCATATATCATCCTGGTAAAGCTAATGTAGTAGATGATGCTTTAATCAGTAAAAGCACTTATGGGAAGTCTATGGAAAGACAAGGAATAACTAAGGATCTGTCCCAACTAGCAAACTTGGGCATTCGCCTTCTTGAATCTCAAGATGAAGGGGTTATTGTGCAAAATGCGGCAGAATCCTCATTAGTAGTGGAAGTAAAAGAGAACTAGTACACTGATCCAATTCTTTTACAACTTAAAGAGAATTTACTACATGGTATGACAAAGGCATTTGAGCTTAAGCAAGACGGAGTACTTCGATGTCAAAACAGATTGTGTGTACCTAATATAGATGAACTAAGAAAGAGGATCATGATGGAAGCACATAATTAAAGATACTCTATTCATCCGGGGTCAACTAAAATGTATCATGACTTGAAAGAAATGATTGGTGGGGGGACACAAAGAAGAATATTGCAGAATTCGTGGCTCAGTGTGCAAATTGTCAACAGGTAAAAGTAGAACACCAAAAGCCCGGAGGTTACATGCAGCATATAGAACTTCCAATTTTGAAATGGGACATGATCAACATGGATTTTGTCACTGGTTTGCCTCGCTCATTCCGGAAGTTTGACTCCATATGGGTAATAGTTGACGGACTAACCAAAGCAGCACACTTTTTGCCGGTGAAGACTACTTATATAGCAGAAGAGTATGCGAGGTTATAGATTAAAGAGATAGTTTGACTACATGGAGTGCCAATCTCTATAATATCTGATAGAGGAGCTCAATTCACTGCAAATTTTTGGAAGTCGTTTCAAAAGAGTTTGGGAAGACAAGTGAATTTAGTACAACCTTTCACCCTCAAATGGATGGCCAGGCAGAATGTACAATTCAGACACTTGAGGATATGCTGCGAGCTTGTATATTAGATTTCAAGGGTAGCTGGGATGATCACCTACCACTTATTGAATTTGCTTATAACAATAGCTACCATTCAAGTATTAAAATGGCACCTTATGAAGCTTTATATGGTCGAAAGTGTAGATCACCAATTGTCTAGTTCGAAACAGGTGAAACTGCCTTATTTGGGCCAGATCTTGTTCATCAAGCTGTGGTGAAAGTCAAAGTGATACAGCAGCAGCTAGAAACAGCTCAAAGTCGACATAAATCATATGCGGATATTAGAAGGAGAGGACTAGAATTTTCTATGGGGGATTGGGTGTTCTTGAAGGTGTCTCCGATAAAAGGGGTAATGAGGTTTGGTAAAAAGGGAAAGCTTAGTCCACGCTATATAGGGCCATATAAGATTATCCGAAAATTCAGCCAAGTAGCCTATAAGTTAGAGATACCACAAGAGCTTTCATCAGTTCATCTGGTGTTTCATGTCTCAATGCTATGAAAATGCGTAAGTGACCCATCTCGTATTACTCCTACTGAAGATGTACAGGTTACGGGAGATCTCACTTATGAAGAAGTACCCATTGCTATTCTGGATCGACAAGTTAGGAAGTTAAGAAATAAATAAGTAGCTTCTGTAAAAGTACTATAGAGAAACCAACAGCTATAAGAAGTTACATGAGAAGCGGAAGAAGCAATGGAATTGAAGTATCCCCACCTCTTCCAAACTGGTGAGAAAGATCAAAATGTTAGTGGAGGTGTTGACAAGTAAGTATAAGTTTATATGTTCGATGTGATTGATAGTAGTACTAACTTAGGATTGAACTTGTTTGGGCTGGACAACATTGCTAACATTCGAGGATGAATGTTTTACGGGGGGAAGGATGTGACGGCCTGTATTATGTATATGCTAGTTATATTCATGTGATACTTGACATAGGCTTATAGTGTAGGTGAGGGATCATGTTTCTTATATGGTTAATGTTGGTTTAAACTAGCTCGGAAGGTGATGTAACGCCTTGCACGTTTCAGCATGTGTATTGCAAGTTAACTTTGACAGAAAGTATTTAAGTAGATATAGTAAGGTGTTAATTGAGCTTAAAGTTAAAAGTTAAGTGCTAAGTTGAAGAACAAGGGATTAACATTCATAAATTGAAATAAAATAATTGAGCTGCTTGCTTGACTTAATTTAAGCTAGCAGTTGCATCACCTACTTAAGCTATAATATAGTTAAAGGGCCAAGTTTGATGGACCAGATTTAGGCTTATTTTAATGGGCTGTCACTTGAATCCCAAATCTATTAAATGAAAATAAAATTTGAAAGAAATCCCAGCAGCGAAATCTGCCAAGGCCCAATATGGATAAAGCCCAAGTGAAAGAAACTAGGTGCATCACCTAGTTTGACCTTTTGAGCTTCTTGATGTGCACAAGCAGGTGCATCACCTACTTGACCAATTAGTGGCTGAAAATGGACACCCAATAAAAAGGAGGTTCTAGAGGATATTTTTGTGGTCAATTAAGCTCTATACATATCCAATATGAGCAGATTTTCTTCACCCATTTTAACAAATAAAAATAAAATTTAACTCCAGCTCTCTCTCTCTCTCTTTTCTCTTAAGGATTAAACCAGCAGCCTTAAAGTTTTCTAGGGTTCTTGAAGAAACCCTCATTTTTGCAAAACCAAGGTAAGTGAAAACTCATGGATTTAGCTTAATTCTCCCATGGATGATTAGGAAAACATGTTATTCATGCTCTAATATAAGTACAAAGGTAGAATATTTCCAGCAGCTACTGCTCACTTCCTTAGTTATTAAAATACCTTTCTTCTTTGGTTCAAGTGTGAAGGGAAGCTGAAGTTCTAAAAGAATTCAAGTTATAAGGAGAAATTGCAGAAATTGAGGTAAGGTGACTGCTCCATTTTTGTCTTCCTTATGTATGAGTTTTAGTAAGGAATTAGTCGTGTGCTTTCATGAAGAACTCAAGGGGGTGGTGAGTTCAATATTTGGTTGTATGATAAAGAATATTTGGCTGTTCTATGTATATTACTGTTGACGCAGCTTGGTTAATCTTGGGAAAAGGATGTATAATGTATATGATGGACAGAGAATGAGGGTGTGGTGATACACATTATGTTAAGGGCTGTATGGGCTCATTATCAGTCAAAGTTAGCTACTCTTTTACAAGGCTCACGGTGTGATAGCTGCTAATTTTAGTTTACCATGACTTAAATTGTAGATTAAAACCAAAAAGGGGAGTATGAATCGTCATAGTATATCAGTCCGAGGATAAGGTATGTAAGGCTATTCGATTCTATATCCCTTTGGCATGAAATCTGACACCTACAATTAATATCAATGAAGTGAATCTCATAAGTTCTATTCCTAGAAAAGGAAATATAGTGGCAGTGTACTATCTCCAAATAGCTAACAATATTTCCCCCTCTCCGTAGTGCATAGAACTACTTCATTATCTGTTCACTATTTTATTCTTGTGTAATTATCCCCTATGTGTTGGTATAGAAATGGTAATTGTTAAAGCAAGTCTGTGAATCCTCCTCTTTGTTGTTTGAAGTCAATTATGTCATTAATCTCTTAAAGTAATGTGTTGATGTTACATAGCTCCTTATGTCATTGTTATTTCCTAGAAGTATTATTTTCATGTCTTCTATATAATTAAGGGTGGACGCTCAGGGGCGAAAGCCTAGCATGGGCCGATCCCTATTGGTATAGAAGGGTGGCAACTCAGGGGCGAAAGCCTAACATGGGCCGATCCCAAGTTGTGTAATTATGAGGACCGCATCCCAGGGGTTAATACGCGTTGCATGGGTCATCCTCTTCTACCACTGATCAATTGGTCACTTGTATCACATGCCCAACAAAGATTATAACATACAGAAAAGTAAAGAAAAGAATGTAACTTAGTTGATCCCACATGAGTAAGCAAAGGCGGTATTGTCTCCTAATCTATGCACTCATATGTTGCTACTTTATTTCATTTGATCTCTCGTATTACATATGCTATTGCCTTACATATTCAGTACATGTTTCGTACTGATGTCCCTTATTGGGGATGCTGCATTTCATGCTGCAAGCACATGTACTCCATCTAGTTGACCTCTTTTGTAGGAGCACACGACACTCTGCTACTTTGGGTAAGCTCCAAGTCGATTCGGAGCTTTATTGAGTCCTTGGTAAAATTCATTTTGGTGTTGTATCATAGTTAAGGGTAAGGCGGAGTCTGTCCCAACCTACTCTAGTCTTCTATCTTTTAGAGGCTTTGTAGACGTATGTACATGGTTCAGTTGTATCGTAAGGAGTTGTGGCCACAATGAACAAGTCTTGTATATAACTTTTAGATCTACTTATGTTGGTTGCATCGCTGCGTCCTAGGTGAACTTGTCACAATTGTTCTAGTTATATGCATAGTAAGAACAGGTTACAGGTTGGTCCTCTCGAGCCTTTAGGGCATCGAGTGACTGTCCGTCTTAATGGGTTTTGAGGTGTGACACCTATGGAGAATAGACATATGCAGAGATCGTAGAGAAGTTGGAGAAGATATCATGCAACAATAAGGCTTGGAGCACTAGAAAGTCGGACATAGGGTGAAACACCTTTGCAGTAAAAGCTACAAACAACCCAACATCAGATGAGATGCGTGAAGAGTTCGCACAAATGGGAACTAAGCTAGGGTTGGTTTTGAAACATGTGAGCGATGGTACAAAAACTGTAAATGCGGTGAACTACTTTTCTAAACCACCATCGCCCGTACATAAGTACTATTATGAAGAAGATGGCTATGCAGTGAATGAGCCAATAGGGGGTTTCCAACCAAACGACCAAGGCTCCAATCAGGAGAATTGGCGGCAAGGTCAAGGAAATCAAGGTCGAAACTATGGTAACAACAATCGAAAGGGTCAATATGTTTGAGATAGAAACTACAACCGCGATAATAACTTCAAACGGGGAAACTATGGTAATAGAAATAATTGAAATGGTCCCTATATTTTGCCACAAAATCAGGATGTTGCTCCTAGGGATGGTGGAGGTAGTATGGCACAAGTTGAAGATATGCTACAAAAGTTGATGAGGAGATTTGACACTAGTGATGAGAATTCCAAGGAGATGAGATATGATATAGCTAATATTTCGTAGAGGGTGGATGCACATGCGATTTCGATTAAACATCTTAAGCTACAGATGGATCAATTGTCTACTACAGTGAATCCACGCCAACCTGGTACTCTTCCTAGCAACATCATCCAAAATCCTAAAAATGATGGACATTGCATGGCGGTCACTACTATAGGGGTAAGCAAACCATTTATCCACCTATGTCGTCTGTAGTAGAAGATGATATGAGAAAATACAAAGAGGTAGTAGAGACAACTGGAGAGTCAGTGGAAAATATGGTGAAAGAAGCAGAGGTGTCTCAGAAAGTGGTCCCTATTCGCAGACCTGCACTACCATTCCCTCATATATTAGTGAAGAAGAGTGAGGATGGTAAATACCAATGATTTGTCACTATGTTGAAATAACTTTCCATCAATGTCCGTTTAACAGAAGCTTTGGAACAAATGCCCGGTTATGCTAAGTTTATGAAGGATATTGTGACAAAGAAGAGATCAGTGAGTTTTGAGGATGATGACAGAATGCAACATTATAGTACTATTGCTACAAGGTCAAAAGGAAGATCCTGGCGCTTTCACCATTCCATGTACAATCTGGTTGCTACACTTTGCTAGAGCACTATGTGATCTTGGTGCAAGCATAAACCTCATTAATTTTTCTTTTATAAGAAGTTAGGCTTGGGTGACCCAAAGCCTACTACGATGCGGTTACTGATGGCCGATCGAACGGGGAAGAGGCCCATTAGTATACTCCATGATGTGTTAGTGAAAGTGGAGTCATTTATATTTCCGTCCTACTTTGTGATTCTTTACTGTGAGGTTGATATTGAGGTTCCCATTATTCTAAGGAGGCCATTCTTTGCCACCGGGTGTGCATTGGTTGATATGGGAAAGGGGCATATAAAGTTTAGGTTGAACAATGAGAAAACAGCTTTCAACATCTGTAGGTCTATGAAGCAGAGTGGTGAGCTCCAAATGGTATCTGTTATATCCTAAAGGGTTGAGAGTATACACGAGGTACAAATTGAAGAGCGACTAGGCGTCGAGGCACTAGCGGCAGTGATCATGAATTTAGAAAGTGATGGTATAGAAGATTATGGGTCTTTAGTGGCAACACTTGAACGAAATGAATATTGGTCAAAACCAAAGAAATTGGTGTTATATATGAAGCATCTCAAGTCTCCACCGGCAAAACCATCTATTGAGGAGGCTCCAAAACTAGAGCTTAACGCTCTATCACCTCCTCTGAGGTATGTGTTCTAGGGTAGAGATGACACTTTGCGTGTGATAATTGCAATGTATTTGAATGGGCAAAAAGTAGAGTGTTTAGTGGAGGTTTTGAAGAGGTTCAAACAAGCCATTGGTTGCACTGTTGTGGACATCATTGGGATCCTCCCGGTATTTGTTCACACAAAATCCAACTCATGCTCGATAACAAGCCGAGTATTGAGAACCAAATAAGCTTGGATTTAGCTATGCAAGAGGTAGTGAAAAAGGAGATCATCGAGTGGTTGGATGCCGAAGTCATCTATCCTATTGCAGAGAATAGTTGGGTGTGTCATGTTTCGTGTTTGCCTAAAAAGGGTGGTATGACAGTGGTGCTTAATGAGAGGAACGAGCTTGTTCCAATGCGACTTGTGACCGGATGGAGAGTATGTATGGATTACCAAAAGTTGAATGTATGGACTGAGAAGGACCATTTCCCCATGCCCTTTATGGATCAAATGTTAGATAGACTTGTAGGCAAAGGGTGGTATTATGTTCTTGATGTCTATCCGGGTTACAATCAAATCTCTATTGCCCCTGAGGATCAAGATAAGACCACTTTTACTTGCCCTTATGGGACATTCGCATTCAAAAGGATGTCATTCGGGTTGTCTAATGCACCGGCTACTTTCCAACGATGTATGACGACGATATTCTCACATATGGTGGAGGAAACTATTGAGGTGTTCATGGATGATTTTTCGGTGGTTGGCAACTCCTTTGATCGGTGTTTAAGTCATTTGGCTGAGGTACTCAAAAGATGTCAAGACTGCAATCTTGTGCTTAATTGTGAAAATTTTCATTTTATGGTGCAAGAAGCCATAGTGTTGGGCCATCGCATCTCTGAGAATGGGATAGAGATTTATCGAGCAAAAGTCGAAGTTATAGAAAGGCTTCCTCCACCCATGTCTATAAAAGGTGTGAGAAGTTTTCTTTGTCATGCGGGTTTTTACCGAAGGTTTATTAAGGATTTTTCAAAAATTTAACGTCCTTTGTGCAAACAACTCGAGAAGGAATGTAAGTTCTATTTCGATAAATCCTTCCTAAAAGCGTTTGGAGAATTGAAGGAGAAGTTGGTGTCTGCGCCAATTATTATTTCCTTGGATAGGAGTAAAACATTTGAGGTTATGTGTGATGCTAGTGGGGTTGCTCCTAGTGTGGTATTGGTACAGAGAAGGGATAAAATTCTTCACCCCATTTACTATTCAAGTAAGGCCTTGAATGAAGCTAAAAAGAACTACACGATAACCGAACAAGAGATTCTTGCAGTAGTGTTTACTTTCAAAAAAATTTGATGTTATTGGCTTGGTACGAGGGTCATAGTACATACAGACCACTCTGCATTGAGGTATTTGATGGCAAAGAAGGATGCGAAGCCAAGGTTGATTATATGGTTTTTATTACTGCAAGAGTTTGACTTCGAGGTAAAATACATAAAAGGGACTGAGAATCAAGTTGCCGATCACTTGTCTATGTTAGAGTATGAAGCTATGCGGGAAGTGGGAGAAAAGGACGAAATTGATGATGCATTCCCTAATGAACATGCATTGGCCGCTTCTCAATATTTGATCCCATGGTTCGTAGATTTTGCAAATTATCTTTCTAGTGATATAGTTCCTTCGGACTTGTCTTTCCATCAGAGGAATAAGTTCATGTATGATTTCAAAAAGTTCTTTTGGGATGAGCCTTACTTATATAGTAGTTGTGCCGATGGAATTATTCGTCGTCGTGTACTGGAAGTGGAGATGTTGATTGTTTTGGAGGCATCCTCGCCTGCGGGTGGGCACCATAGTGGTATCAGGACTGTGCATAAAATCTTGTAGTGTGGGTACTATTGGTCAACCATTCATCAAGATTCTCACAAGTTTTCCTAATCATTTGATCGGTGACAGCGAGATGGAGGAATCTCGAAGAGGCAAGAGCTCCCTTTGAACCCTATTATGGTAATTGAGTTATTTAATGTATGGGGCATTGATTTTATTGGCCCGTTTATGAGTTCTCATGGTATCACGTATATACTTGTGGCGGTTCACTACGTGTCTAAATGGGTTGAAGCGATAGCGCTTCCTATCAATGAAGGAAAGAGTGTCACCGCATTCTTAAAAAAGAATATCTTCTCTAGATTTGGCACACCTAGGGACATTATTAGTGATGGTGGATCTCACTTCTGTAATACGTTGTTCAAAGGGTTATTAGAGAAATATGGGGTTCTCCATAATGTTGTTACCCTTACCATCCACAGACTAGCGGGCAAGTTGAGGTGGCCAATCGAGAGATGAAGCAAATTCTGGCAAAAACAGTGAATGCTAATAGAACGGACTGGTGAAGGAGGCCTGATGACGCTCTTTCGGCCTACCAAACTGCATATAAGACTCCCATAGGTATATCTCCATACCAACTTGTATATGGGAAGACTTCTCACCTGCCGGTCGAGTTGGAGCACAAAGCCATGTGGGCGATGAAGAAACTGAAGATGGATTGGAATGAAGTGGTGGACCAAAGACTAAATGGGTTGAATGAGCTTGATCATTTTCGCCTCAAATCCTACGAAAGTTCAGTCATCTACAAGAGAAAATGAAGAAGTATCACGACTAAAGGATTGAAAAGCGAGAATTTGTGGTTGGTGATTTGGTACTTCTATTCAACTCTAGGCTACGCTTGTTTCTGGGAAAACTCAAATCCAAGTTGACAGGACCATTCCTCAACACAAAAATGTTCTCACACGGAGCCGTTAAGTTGGATAATAAGGATGGTGCAAAGTTCACAGTCAACGGGCAAAGGATTAAGATCTACCTGGGGCATCCAGTGAGTGTCCATGAACTGGTTGAGGCCTATCACCTTGATGAAATCTGAGTAATCAAGAAGCCTGCATCGTGCAACGATGTTAAATCAAGCGCTTCTTGGGAGGCAACCCAAGTTGTATCCTCTAGCTAACGATATGTTTTCGTTTCTTTGTAGGAATCGTCATGTTTTCTTATTTCGATTTGCTTTTAATCTTAGTTCATTATTGCTTGTGTGCTAGTATTTGCTAGAGATTAGTGTAGGGTCCGTGTCTCAAAAGTATCCACAAAAACACAAAAATAATAGCCTAATGGGTGTTACATGTGCAGGGACCAAAAACAAAAATATGCAGAAAAATCGTCTGGTGCATAGGTCTACGGACACAATCGACGGGCCGCAGTTCAATCGATGGACCGTCGATGATGTTCATAGATCCCAGGTATGTCCCTTAAACTTTCTAAGTCTATATGCAAACGATGGTACCAGTCAACGATCCGTCAATCGTCGACTGACCTACGGACCGTCGACGGGGTTTTGTAGGTCCAAAATGCCAGTGACCCGACCCGACCCGGCCAGTAATATTAAAGGACATAAATGAGGATCAAGCTCCATTAGTTGTTTAATCAAAATTTGAAGTGACCCGACCCGACCCGACCCGGGTTTTGAATTCTCGTTCAGAATTGTTTAATCAAAATTTGAATGTGGGTCTTGAATGAGGGACTACATTAGTTGATCTTGCATGCTAATAAAAGATATATTATGTCCCTCGGAACAAAAGAATGTGGTTGTGTCGCTTACTAGTCTTCCTATAATGTGATTCTCCCCATAGTTTAAACAATTCTGACGTAGAGTTTCGTAGTTTGGATGAATTAGAAAACAAATTATGTGAAACCAAAACTCTAGGAATGACGAATATGTTTTGTTGGTATTTTAATGCTTGTCTATACTTGAGTGGGTCAAAAATTGTCCAAAAAGTTTATTTTGCAATAAAGACTGAAGTCTGTCTCAGACCAATAGTGATACCCCGTCGACGGATTGTCGGTGGATTGACGGGCCGTTGATAGGCTCCGTCGATTGCACTCACGCTTAATTTGTTGAAGCCTGAAATGACAGAAATGGACTATGTTCCGTCGGTTGATCTACGGACCATTCTGCACATCCGTTGTTTCATTTAGAGAACCTGTTTCCACTGATTTTAAAAATAATTCAAAGTGTCAGACGACAGAAGTGGACAACAGTCCGTCGAATTCTCGACGAGACATTCTGCACGTCCGTTGTTTTGGCTTGAGATGTCTGAAATTTTTTATTAAGGTTAATAATTCTAAGTGTCCAATGACGGACCCTATCGACGGACCGTCGATAGTGCCCGTCAACCTGAAGTTGCAGAACAGAACTGTGTTGTGAAATTTTTTCTTTCTTCGCTCTTATAGTTTCGAGTATGTAGTATTGTTGAAGTGAGACTAACAATTGCTCTACATGTACAAATGGCTCCTTAAAAGGATATTGTCTACTCACAAGGCAAGTCTGAGTTTCTGGCCCTGTCTCGTTGGATGATTGTTAACTCTGATAATGAGAAAGATCCAGAATATGTTCCACCGGGTGCCACCACCCCCACAAAAGCTGCACGAGTAACTAGGGGTACCCCTAAGAAGGTGTTTCCTGGCATAGTCACTACCTCCCAGTCTGACGAGGAGCGCATACTAACTGGTTCACCTTCCGGGGCTGCCTCTAGCTGTGAAGGAGCATCAGGATCTGAATCTAATTCTACCTCTGGGTCGGCCCAGTCTTTTGGGTCGAATGAGGCAACTGCCTCCGGTTCCGTCTCTCAGGGGACCACTCAGCCAAAGGGTCAGGATCACCATGCCTCGTCTGATGAGGCTACTAGCTCGGAGTCTACCCCTGTACCCCGAGAAGATATCCCTGTACCAGTCGCTAAGGAACCTAACCGATGGTGCATCGATGGTCAGTATAAGGTCTACAAAGACTCCAGAATGTTGAATGAGAAGGGGGTGATGACCCGGTTGGTGATAGTTGAGCATTGGGTTCTTACGGGGAGCTTGCATACTGTCCTCAAGGTGCACATATTGTTTATCTGGCACAAGTTAGAGTGTATGGCTCAGGGTATGCGTACCTACAGTGAGGAGATAGTCAGGTAGCTCTACGCTGCCTATGTGGCTACTCTCCGAGGTTCTCTTGATAGGCGGGAAAGACATGCCAAACAGGACTTGCAAACTTCTATCTTAGTCCGGGGCTTCCAGGTAGACATCCCCGGCCACTCTCTGCCGATTCATATATGTCCCTACCAATGAGACACAGTGGGCCGACTCCTGAATTTGACTATCGGTGTGAGACTATCAAAAGTGGTGCGTTTCATAGGACAATCGAGCAGCCAAAGAATATGAAAAAATGGTTTGCTCATCATTTGGCGATTGAGGGTGAGAGTGCAGACTGGGTGTTATACCCCCAAGAGTTAATTAAAAAGGCCAACCTCACCTTCACGGCCAAGTTCTTCTGGTTATTAGTCCGACATTACCTATCGCCGATAAATGCCGATAATATTCTTACTTGGGATAGGGCGGTGCTGGTATCATCCTTGGTGGTAGGATTGGAGATTGACATTGCAAAGCTGCTGGTCACGGTGATCCATGAGAGGGCTTTCAAGACCTCTATTACTTACCCATCGCTTGTCTTATCTTCCACTTGTGCAGGGATGCCGGAGTGCAACTTTTGCACTGTGATACACTCCGTAGACCTGTCGGGACGATTGATATCGGTCTCATCAGGGATGAGGCCAATGTAGAAGCACCACGGAGAGGGCCCTGAGTTAAGTTGCAGCCGTAGAGTGAGAACTTGGAGGACACAGTGGAGTTAGGCCAAAGGGCTGACCCTACTAATTCAGAGCCCGTGGACACCACCCATATTGAGTCCGCCCATACTTCCAGTCGAGCCCCAGATTACTCATGGTCCACTCCCACATCTGCAAAACTAGTCCCTTTGGCGCGGGTCAAGAACTTAGAGGCCCAAATGGCCACCCTGCTACATCATATGCAGCCTTGGATGCAAAAATCTATCGCCGAGGCTGAGGAAAGAATAGAGAAGAGGGTGGCCCAGTAGACTTAGCAGAAGATTCAGGCGGTTCACCAGCGCCTTGACGCCTTGGAGTTGCGGGTACTAGTACGACCAGCCCCCACTATTGACCTTGATACTCTTCAGGCAGCGGTTGCTAGTTTGAGGGCTGATGTGAACGCTATCCTGGAGATAAGGGGAGCGGAACCCGAGTGTGCGCCCATCAAGCTAGCGGAGGTCACGGTGCTTCATGCCTTGTTTAAAGTCCCCGCTGAGCCACAGTCTGAGCCACGTGGTTATGCCAAGAGGCAACATTCTAGCCGCACTACTGTGAAACGAGATGATTCTTGTGCGTGGAAGAAGAAGAAGACAGATCTCGAGGCTGCGAGAAGATCTTCTTTGATAGATGAGGAGGCCTGCCAGATGAAGGCACGAGAGATGGCTGCTTGGGCGTCTAGTTCCATCCCGGTGACCGGTGAGATGAGCACCACTGAGGGTGCGGAGATTGATTTGGGCACCACTGAGAGTGACCCAAATACTGTTGTTGCGGGTTTCGGGAAACCGGACCCGCCCACTTGTTGAGAGATTGTCGCCGCTATGAGCTTTAGGTTTGCTTCACCTACCACCCTATACTTAAATTTTTTTATGCATTGGGGACAATGTCATTCTCTTTTTCTAGGGGTGGGGTAAATGGAAAGTGAGTGTTAGGGTGAAGTATGAGTATCCCAACTCACAATCCTCTCTTGGGATTTTGTTTCTTGTGTTCTTTTGGCCCAAGAGACTGGTTAATTTTCAATTGAACCGGCATGTCGTTAGTTGTACAAAGTATAAAAACATGAAATATGAAGAATGATGGCTGAAATTAAATGATATCCCATCCTAGAAAGTGCTTGCATGAATAGATGAAAATGAGTTGAATATGTTGGCTCTAAGCATAAAATAGACTGGCACCTGCTCTATGACCCTCAACTAACAGCTAAACTGGGAAATCTGACGATCTGATAATGTAATGAGGTGTCAAGAGAGTGAGGTTTGGAGTGTTCAACAGTTGGTACCTAGATAGAACTTGCCCGGTTAGTCCTGAAAAAAAGGGAATTTGTGTTAGAATATTAGGAAATGATCATAGGCCCTTGTTTGAATTACCAAACATCTAGCCTAAAATGGAGTTAACCAAACGGAAGCTTTATCCCTTTTTGATCCAAATCTGTTGAGCCTATAATAGACCTATTTTTTTCTCACCAACTCACCTTCCCAGGGTTTAATCTTTTGGCCCCGGTCCCTCCTTGGAAATGTGTACCTCGACTTAGGCCAAAATCCTATGTTAAGGGTGGCTAATGCAGAAAATGACCTCGTCTTGGCCCTGACCCAACCTCGGGTATTGTGTACTTCAACTCATAAAAAACCATGAGTTGAGGGTGGATATTATGAGTGAGAACCAGAAAATGGATATGAAAAGAGTTGAATGTTGAAAAGAAAAAAGAAAGTGAGTGAAAGACATGACTCTGTGAAATTATCAATTTGAATGAAAGAGAAAAGAAAAGTAAAATAAAAGAAAGAAAACTAGTGCAGAAAAGAAAGAAAAGAGTTTGAAAAAGTTTTAAAGTAAATATGAGTCATATCTAAAAAGTAGGGGAGCAAAGAAAAGATGAAAATCAAAGAAAAGATGAAAAGCAAAGAAAAGTAGGGCATAAATAGGCAATGAAAAGAGGTAGGAAGATTGGCCGAGATGTCAAGGAGGGAAAAAAGTGACTAAAACTATACCCAAATGTACCACACCTGACCCTGAGCCTACATTACAAGCCAAAAAAGTCCTACCGTGATCCTAAGAGTCTAATGTGTTGAACTTGAGAAGTGAAAATAAGGGCATGCCTATGTCGACGAGTACTAGATATGTATGAACTTGTTTTTGAGCGTGAGTGTTGAATAAAGATCCTTGTACCTAAACTTAAAATATCTGTGCGAAAAATAAGGATTTCTTTTGAAGTGAGGGAACTAATTGCAATGTCGGAAAGTGGGTACCTTAGTGAGAGGCAAACAGTAGAAGTGTTTGTGCATGGTGAGTTTGTGTCAATGGTGTGATCCACAAGAGTTAGCTTCTTTAAACCTGAGAGAGTAAGCATACACTAAATCAAAGAAAGAGTCGGGATTGATAGCCATGTGTTTGAGGGTGTTGATATACCGTGATTTCATGTGTCACATCCCGAAACCACACCGTAGAAGTTATGGTGCAATCTTGGATTGCGACCGGCGTATGTATTTGGCTTCTCGGAGGTCTTATACAAGCCTATCATATCATTCATCGCATATACATAATGAAAAATAGTGCGGAATTAAAACTTTTCGTAAATGAATAGAGAATTCTTCAAACTCTATCATATATGTAGAAATAGGAAAACACTAAGTCTCGATCATCACCTTAAGACACGATAATACTTGGGACACGGCCCATACGAATTCAAAACATACTACTATATAGTCTATTACAAACTTCATATAAGAAACATAAAATGACATATATGCCCTCGAGTCAAATGAGGACATACTTCAACTCTTCTTGAATGATCTCCTTGTCCAAGTCTTCTTCCCAAAGCTCTTCACCTACCAAGAACTATAGATAGAAAATAAAGCATGGAATTAGTACAACCACATGTACTAAGTATGGCATTATGCATAAAAATCATGAAAAATGGACTTTATTGGAAATATGCATCTTTTCATTTTATAAATCATATTTTAATCATAATAACAACATTTAGCAACTTAGAAACACATAAGACAACATTTAGATAAATTAATGCATTTTTAGGACAACTTAACAGTGACCCAATCCACTGTTACAGTGAAGTCTCTTCACTGTACAGTAAAGTCTCTTCACTATTCAGTGAAGTACTTAACCTTCACTTTAGACACCCTTTAGCATGTAATTTTTCTACTAAAAGTTATCCTAAGATTCACTTAAGTAACACAAAGAGAGACCTCCCATACACCCTCTCTAAATGTGCCTAACGACCCTTAAGATTGCTTATACTGAATCACATACAGACTTGCAAAGCATATTAAACATCAAGGTAAGATTGTTATACCAAAGGTGACTCTAAGTCTCACTTGAGTGAGTTGTGAAGCAACCACCCATACAATCCCTGATACACACACTCAAGAGATCCAATAGACTCCCTAGGATAGAATCATTCTCACTAAACACACCAACACATAGATGATAGGACACTCTCCTTCCAAAGGCTATCAAAAGACCTACTTAAGTAAATCAAGAAGATAACGTCCATGATTGACCTCTTCGAGATTACCTAGATAGTCCTTAAGACAACGTAAGGCTTAGATAGCGTCCCATACCACCACCTAAACTTCATAGAAATTCTCTAATGCTAATAGGTATCCCATATGATGAGAATAGGCAATAACCGACATAGACCATGGTAGCAAAGCATGGAATCCGAAGTTCTATCCTGCTTTGATGAGGTGTTCTACTTGCCAATGGTACAACATAAAGATCCCATGTAGGCACATGGTTAAGGAATATGAAGGGCGTACTAAACATTCTAGTCTCTTTCTTAACTAGAACCACTTCCCCCTTGCTTATACTCACTCGGTGCTAGCTTAGTTCTGATAGATCAATTCACATTAAGGTTCATATAAATGGGTCCCATATCTAGTTCATGACCCAATTACATTCACCCTACCAAAGCAAGGTCCACTAGGGTATATCACACTATGGAGACAAGAAGCTCATCGTGACTTTCCTATGGTATGATATGATGCCGTTCCATCCAATCAACCTTAAGTCCATCACTCATGACATGAAGGATACCATTACGGCTAACTACTTCACGATTTATAACCTTACCACTTGGTTCAAGCTTCCACATAAATGACCCTATTATCATTAAAGGTCTCACCTATATTCATTTATTCAAGACTAAGACCCTTTAGGTTACTAAGCCAAGACATCACATATTCACATAAGCATCAAGTAAGGGACACAAGTCTACCTAAACAAGACACAACATACTTTCATTTAACAGATATAACATATCTTCCTTTAGACTCTTAGGAATGACCCTTAACCTTATTTAGTCAACCTATTCATTACCTTAACATTATCAACTTAACCATTGTAGACTCATATAGCCAAATTAAGGACAACCATGTACAATTCTAAGACTAAACATAGAACACATAGTCAAAGCATAACATGATCACCTAGATAGTATCAATAGTCTAACACATACTTTTACATATAGGTAGATACGATCACACATCATCAAATCAACTACACAAATAGCCATATAAGTTGAACTAGTGACGACAAGGCCATAATCATCAATATACTAAAAAGTAACACCGACAAGACCACATTAATTCACATAACACCGCCACCAAAGGTGGACCAAACCAATCATAATAGAATCGAAGTATAAATAACATCAAAATAAAGGAAATGGGGCATCATACCTCCACTCCATCATCAACACTTCAATTCAAGTCAACTTACTCAATTTGATAACACAAGACCCTTACCCAAGGCCATGAACACCAATTCAATACAAAATTATAGAAATAAATAAAATCTAAACCAATTCAACATAGATTCAAGAATCCAATACCAATTTGATAATATTTGAACACAATTCTTACATCAATAGAAAGCCCATAAGAAGCTACACATGAATTCATCAACATTAAGCCAATATCAAGTAACCCATAATTTAGTCAAAATATTAGGTTCATCAATTACATGGGTTCATAGGTAATTTGGGTTAAAATCATCAATACAACATCAATATAATCCATAATAGATGTCTGAAAACCGTTAATGAAAGAACCCATGGAGAATCATGAAATTGGACAATTCCTCTTTTCAAAACTTTGAAAACATCTTTGAAAATTCGGCTCCTTGATGAAACGAGTTTCAAGGATCACAAGCCATACCTCAATTAAGCTAATTCTTCACTTTGATGATGAATTTACACTCAAAACGTCACCTCCAAGTTGTTCCTTGATTTTGGACTTCAATGGAGTCTTGGGATTTCTTAAGGGATTTTGGGGTTTTGATTCTAGAAGAATGAATTATTCGAAGTGTTAAACACTTATATACACATTTAAAATACCAAATATACCCTTCATAAACCGCCAATACTCTTATTTGTAAGTGGGGTAAATTGTAGACTTGGCAGCAACTCAGCGTGCAGAAGACAGCCCTCACTGACGACACCATCGACGGGGCGTCAGCCCACTGACGGGCCATGCTGTCAACCGTTGGTTGGTTCAGATACCTGTCAAGGCTCCCCTCCTTCCCCCAAGCTAAGTACCTACAGACTACACCCATCGACATGGCGTCAATGGACCCACTGGGCGTCGATGCCTCCGTCGTTTTGGGCCTGCCTGGGACAGCCTTGTGAACCAAGTTGGGTCCTTCCTAAAGAACCCTTGGATGGTGGTCCTTGGGGATAATTTCCCGGATGTTTCAAACCCAAACATGATCGTCTATAATTTTAACACCTCTCACACGAATTTCATCTAAAACGAACACGTAAAACTCGATAAAACATGCCTAGACACACAAGGTCATTTCAAGGCATATCTTTCGAACTTCTTGAACGTTCTTGGACGTTTGACCTACAAACTTCACGAAATTTGACACACTGACTATACACGCTATAATAACTCATTTAAGGACCTTACAAACTCATGAATTAGTCATAAACACATAGAACCACATACGAGGCACATAGGTCACTTAGTCGTCGAACGTCTTAGTCGTCCTTTGACGTTTGACTTCCAATGCATCTAAAATCTTAGCTACTGCCTCAAAACCATATAATAGACCACATTAGGACCTTAGACCACCATTTCCAACATGTTAGGCTCTAGTTAACCTAAGTCATTTTCGGGGTCTTACATTCTCCCTACTTGTACAACATTCATCCTCGAATGACACTTGCAACTCTCTGAACATTTTAAAGATTAGAGAATCAACTTAACAGCGCATAACCAAACCATACAAAACATAACCAAGAAGAAAAAATCAATTCCACAAGTTCAAGAGCTTCACAACACAACAATAAACTAGAATTCAATTCTACAACTTATTATGCTACAAAACTCAGATGCTTCATTCAAAATGGTAAAAACTCATTTTATATTCAATATCGTACTTATATACATCAGTTCTAACCACATAAAATAATTTTAGACCAAAGAATCAATTAGACACTTTTTCAAAAATTACACAGTGAACAGTGATTTTAGGCAATTCATGATATAGACATGCTCAAATGCAAGGTAACATCATATAAACAGCTTTTTCAAACATGCTCATAACTTAATAAAACACACAATGCAAGAAGTTAATGAAATTCAATTTCAACCAAACTCCTAAACATCATGCACATGCAACACTTGTAGCTCAATTCTAGTCATACTCCCCCACTTAGAAGGAACTCATACTATAATAAGAGAAACAAGGACTTACCAACATCATCATCACTCTCATCCGGCCTCTCACCTCTAATCCGGAGTGCATAGAAACGCCTCTTAGTTGGAGCATCTTCCTTTGGACTAGGAGCAACTTTCTTACCCTCCTTCCTAGAAACAATGTTTGGACAATCTCTCACTTGTGCCCATCTTTTCCACATCCAAAACAAATCCCGGTACCCGCTAGACACTCACCATAATGTCTCTTACCACAAGTGGCACATGTAGGTTTGTCATTGCTAGAACCACCTCCTTTATCAAACTTATCCTTAGGAACACTAGGTCCATCTTGAGTTTGAGCCCTCTTTTTGAACCTAGGTTGCACTTGGTAACTAGCAACACTCCTCTTCAAGTTACATGACATCCTCCTAAGATTAGATTCTTCAAATGATTGTGCATACATCATGTGTCTACCTAAGGTCACATTATCATGTAGCATAGCCGCATAGCATTCTTCCCTCACTAAGTCTCTCAACCTAGATGACATAGTGCTCTCCACAACCCTAGGCACCATGTTCAAGTTAACTTGAGTAGTTACGGCTCGGGTTAAAGAAAGCATCCCTAATCTCCCGATTAGTCAACTCCGGCACCTCATTACCTCCTCCCACATTAGGAGGATGATCACCTTGAGGAGACACTTGAGCACCTTGAGCACCTTGGACACCTTGCCCATTATGAATCACTTGCTCAACTTGCTCAAAATGAGGAGGAACTTCCTCATCAACCCTTCCCTCTTCCATCCTTCTAGCATTCATCTCCTAGAAACACAAGGAAACACATTAAGAAGGATACTCATAACATAACTCTACCGCACGAACATAGGGGTAGAAATGAAGGGAAACACTATCATCCTATAGCCTCTCGCCCATAGATGTATCGCGACTCACACCGATGGTCAAGACTCTACTAGGCGTGACTTTTTGAGACTTTTTGATTCTTAAGACTACTTTCATTAACCTATGCTCTGATACCAAGCTTGTCACATTCCGAAACCACACCCTAGAAGTTATGGTGAAATCTTGGATTGCGATCGGCGTATTTGACCTCTCAGAGGTCTTATACAAGCCTATCATATCATTCATCGCATATACATAACAAAAAGTAGTGCGGAATTAAAACTTTTCATAAATCAATATAGTATTCTTTAAACTCTTTCATATATGTAGAAATAGGAAAACACTAAGTCTCGATCATCATCTTAAGACACGATAATACTTGGGACACGGCCCATACGAATTCAAAACATACTACTATATAGTCTATTACAAACTTCATATAAGAAACATAAAATGACATATATGCCCTCGAGTCAAATGAGAACATACTTCAACTCTTCTTGAACGATCTACTTATCCAAGTCTTCTTTCCAAAGCTATTCACCTACCAAGAACTATAGATAGAAAATAAAGTGTGGAATTAGTACAACCACATGTACTAAGTATGGCATTATGCATAAAAATCATGAAAAACGGACTTTATTGGAAATATGCATCTTTTCATTTTATAAATTATATTTTAATCATAATAACAACATTTAGCAACTTAGAAACACATAAGAGAACATTTAGACAAATTAATGCATTTTTAGGACCACTTAACAGTGAGCCAATCCACTGTTACAGTGAAGTCTCTTCACTGTTCAATGAAGTACTTAACCTTCACTTTAGACACCCTTTAGCATGTAATTATCCCACTCAAAGCTATCCTAAGATTCACATATTATCAAATCAACTACACAAATAGCCATATAAGTTCAAGTAGTGGCGACAAGGCCATAATCATCAATATACTAGAAAGTAACACCGACAAGACCACATCAATTCACATAACACCGCCACCAAAAGTGGACCAAACCAATCATAATAGAATCGAAGTATAAATAACATCAAAATAAAGGAAATGGGGCAGCATACCTCCACTCCATCATCAACACTTCAACACAAGTCAACTTACTCAATTTGATAACACAAGACCCTTACCCAAGGCCATGAACACCAATTCAATGCAAAATTATAGAAAGCAATGAAATATACACCAATTCAACATAGATTCAACAATCATATACCAATTTGAAAATATTGGAACACAATTCATACATCAATAGAAATCCCATAAGAAGCTACATATGAATTCATCAACATTATGTGTAACCACCCGGATTCTTGAATCTGAATCGACACCGGCGTCGTTGACCTTTCAGAGGTCGCAGACAAGCCTCATCTTGCATTCATCACATTCATCTTGTTAAATTTGCGGAAAATTTAAAACTTTTTATATGTATGAAGTTTACTTAGACTTCATATATCATTACATATTTACATCGTATACTAAGCTCAACATAAGATAACAACCATCTATCATAAAGAATCAATTCGAAACTGAAGATGAATTTATCATAAATAAGTTTTCCAAAATGGCCTTACATCAAAAGGTTCGAAATGATATGTGAAAGAAACGCTATGGACAACATCCACTATCTATGTCTATATCTAAAGGTGGACTAATTTCTGTATCATCCTCGAAATCAAGAGGACCTACCAAATGGTCTGGAGAAAACGCTGAAATCCAAACCGCTGCAAATGTCTTCAATCTGTCCTCTGACCTGCACCTATAAAAATAGTAAATAGTAGGGGGTTAGTACACCACTTGTACTAAGTATGGGTGTATGCACACATACACATAAAGTTATGCATGATCAATGAAAGCTCTTCCTACGCAACATGTCATTTCTGGAAAGTCTAGACATTAGACTTTCCTAATTCGTTAGTTGTGAATTGTGGTATGAATATGATGTATTTTAATGCATTCAAAGCACACAACTCATTTCCTATATGATTACAAGACGTTAGTATAATCAACATAATTTTAGAACAACTCGAGCGAAGATTTGAAAATTTGTTCTTCCTAACCCGAGAGCTCCCTTTTTGACACTTAGATTATTTTTCAGTCTTTTTCTTCTTGTTGTTGTGTAGTTCAATAATTCCTTTAATCCTATGTTTTACTTACAAGTGCAATGATTCATTGTAGTCCCATACCCACAATGAATCGATTTAAGTAACCCAAGGACTAAGGAATTATTTCCCTACCTTATAGTGAGTCATTCTTTACACTATATATTCATTACGTTTCATAAGTCATTCTCTATTGGTCATGCCATTTATTTCATTACTTTCATATTAGAAAAGTTATGAGGTATTTAGTTAACATTACGTTTCTTCTTCCCTTTATTGGCATCATATAAGAAGTCATTATAAGCCAATCTTATTTGGCCTTGCCCATTATTTGCTGAAACTTCATGAGTGTGACATTGGCAATTGACATTCTTAGGCTCTTCTTCATTGCTCACTTTGAACATACGTTCCATCATCATCATCATACTCACTTTCATAGAGACATCATAGGGAATAAGATCATGTGAGCTAAACGTAAAATCAGTGTCTGCCCCACACCGAAAAGGGGTGGAGTCACCGGCCAAAGTGAAACCGAACATACCTAGCTCTCTTAAGTGGAAACCACTGGCTAGTTCCTATGTTGGCTAGACATAGTTCGAAGACCAGGGACGTAAGGAGACTACTTATCCACCTCGGTGGTAGCCTCGTCTCATGATACTTATACGTGCAAGCATATGCTCATAACTAGTCTATCGGTGCTATGCTCCCTTTCATTATCTTCTTTATCTTTTAGAATTGACTCAAGAATTATGGAAGCTTGATTCTAGATTGAGATTTACTTACTCTTTTGATGACTTTTCATCCTTACTTTACATTAATGAAATGTGAATTGTCCTTACATATCATCTGTCACGACCGGAATCTACACCCTAGACGAGATCGGCGTCGTTGACCTCTCAGAAGTCGCAGACAAGCCTACTTACGTCATTCTTCCTTCATCTAGGTTAATTTTAGCGAGAAATTTGAAACTTTTGTCTCGTAACATACTTACAAATCATTTCTAATACATTCAAAATTTGTTCACCATCAACCATCTAACATTAAGATCATCAAATGGAAGAAATAGTTTAATATAGCAATAAGTATATACTTGCCAAAATGGCACCAATACAATGTCTGAAATAATACGGAAAAGAAACGCTAGTGGAACATGCTCCACTAGATCAATCCTAAGACTAAGCTAGAATATAAATGGGCAAGGATCCTCGAAAGCATGAGGGACTACCAAGTCCGGATGAATGCTCGACGTCCGGATAGTTTCAGCATCAACCTGTAGCTCTAGCGTCCACCTGTGCCTGCACCTAAAATTGTAGAGTTGTATAGGGTTAGTACACACTTTTACTAAGTATGGGTATATGCAAGGACACACCAAGGACATGCATGAGTAAGAATAGATCTTTCCTAACAACATGATTATGGAGAGTCAAATTAGTGGACTTGCCAAATTTGGATTAGGAAAGTCAGTGAGCTTTCCAAAGTTGGATTAGGAAAGTCAGTGAGCTTTACAAATTTGGATTAGGAAAGTCATGCCATGAGAATAACATACATCATCATACTTATCATATTGCACACAGCACATAACATCTTACTCATAGCACATATCATATTGCATATAACACATAACATCTTACACTTAGCACATATCATATTGCATATAACACATAACATCTTTTATAACGTTCATTCATATGCCATGAGACCTTGGAATAATGGACTTGACATTAAGACTTTCCAAAATGAGGACTCAAAATATGGGACCTCAACTAGGGAGCCTTCATTAGCAAACATAGAGTCTGCTTTATTCATTCATACGTACTTCATTTCATTTCGTTCATAGGCTAGTGTGAACATCAGTTATACCTAGGATGTAGTTTAAGACTTTCATCGAGTTTGCTTTGCAATGATCAAGAATAACCTAATGTCATTACTTGAGTCTTGCTCACCTCTTGATTATCCTATCCTAACACCTTTGGTATCATTCATTTCATTATGTGCATCATTTGAGGCTGGCCTCGTTCATTCATTAGGAACTTTAACTTTAACCAACATAGATCATGTGAGCATCATGAAATCCAGTGTCTCCCCCACACCGAAAAGAGGTGGAATCACCGGCCAAAGTGACCCAAAACATGCTAGCGTACATGGGAATTTAACCTCGCCAGATCCCTATATTAGCAGTATAGGTTCGAAGACTAGGAGATATAAGGAGACCCATACCAGGCAAGCCGGACAGTCTCATCTCATGAGAGTTACGTGAATCTCCGCCCTTCCCAAAAGAAAGCATCACCGCTCATAGCTAGTCTATCGGTGCTAAGTATAAAGTTCCATTACATTCAACTCATACGTCATGGAAGATGGCTTCTAGTATGAGGACATCATAGCTCATTAGATGATTTCTCATCTCATCATCTATATTAAGTGTGTAAATCTCAATACCTTCATTAGAGTGTTCATAGAGACTGGTCTCTTCATTAACTTACACTCTCATAGGTTAGTATGTTTTGGTAACATTTACTTAGGCTCATTTGAGATTGTTCTCATCTTTTACATTAGCCTCATATCATGTTGTCACCACATTCATTAACATTAGCTCATTTCCTCTTCATAATTACTCACCCATCTTACGTGAATGTTCATTTCATCATATGCCAATGCACTTGGCCATTTGTGTGTTTCACACTCTTACTTAACCCCTCTAGGGTTTCATCGTTTCATTACATAATAATTAATTCATCGTATGCCAACGCTCTTGGACATTTTGTGTATTTCACATTCGTACTTAACCCTTCTAGGGTTACATCATTTCATTACATACATCTTAGGTTCACTTATTTTAAACGTATGCTAGACTTATGAGTCAACACATACAAACCATGAGGCTTCATTCATAGTTTGTCTAAGTGATTCATGTTTACCCAAGATTATGTGGTACAAGACTTATGCATCTTTTAGATATGCCAAGATATTGATTTTAATCTTTAGAGGCAGCATTCATTAAGTATTTACTTACGTATGACTTTTATGTCAATACGGAATTGGGCAAGGGAACCCGATTTCAAATACGTTGAACAACACTTAGTTTTTCTCTTAATTTCTATTTATGTTTCGGTTTGGGGATGCGAGTTCGAATCCCCTTAGCAAAATCATTATTTTTATTTTTTTCTATTTTAGTTACTCCACTCGGCCGAGGGATGGTGGGTTCGAATCCCACTCCCCACACTTTCATTATTATTGATTTATTTTCCTTTGTCTCCTCACGTGACCGAGAGGTCGTGGGATCGAACACCCACACCTCTCATTTTTTTCTTTCTTTTATTTTTCCTTGGTTAGACGTTAAGCCGAGAGGTAGTGGGTTCGAATCCCACTCCTCTCTTTTCCTTTATTTTTATTTATTTTTAAGTCTAGGAGAATCAACCTAAGTACCCAATTTCGATCCCTCTTAACCCCATTTCTTTATTTTCATTTTTTTTGTAACTTAGGAAGGTGAGGTCTCGGGTTCGAACCCTGCTGACCTCACTGATTTTCTTGCATTTCTACATAGTACATGGTCCACCTTTTCTTGACCGAAACCTCATCACCAAATGCTGGGAATTTATTTAAATTTTCCAGCCTTTACTTAACAACATTCATACATTCGTTTTGAGGTACTTTCATAATTCGTTTAACACATTCTTTGGTGTAGATTCATTGTTGTTTTAGCTAATACTTTCCACTTAAAATCAGTCACATACACCTCATATAAACATCACGAATTACACATTTTATGCACGTTAATTTCAACCATCAGACTAGCCGTTTTAAGACATCAAAACCGAGAACAACAACATACGTTTACCCATTGCACAACATCATTTTCGATTGACATCATTGAATACAATATCACAACAAAAAATCATACTTCACACTTAACTACCAGCAAACATACAAACAACATGATTTCTAACCTAATTCAGATTGAAATCAGAAGGAGACTAGGGACAAGGAATTCGACAATAGAGGGTACAGCCCTAGTTTCATACGTTGGATTTTGTAGAAAGAAATTTCTCTTGGAGAAATGATTCCAAGAGAGAAAACCCATACCTTGTTGTAGCTTTCCACACCTTCAAAGTGCTGCCCAAATCCTCCACTAAACTTTCAACATGATCCCGTCGAGAAGATGATGTAAACTTTTCGTTTCTTAAGTTAGCTTGCTTGTTTGTATATTTTTTTTTTGTAAGTTCTTTGAGTGTAGAGAACTTTTGATTGCTTTCTAATGTTTTGTTTTCTGTTTTTTCAGCCAAGAAAACAAAATGGAAGAGAGAGAGAGAGATTTAGGCGTGTGAGAGAGTTTGTGTGAGATAGTGCCCCTTAAAACTAGGATAGTTGGCAACCTTAGTCAATTTAAAAACACCTTAATTAATAAATAAATAATAATTAATAATAAAAATCTGATTTTCCTTTTTCTTAAATCAGCCATTAATTATTAATTTATTAAATTAATTCACCAATTAAAAAAATCACATTAAATCATTGCTCCTACCTAGGTTCGAACCCGGGTGGAGCAAGACTTCATTTCAAGGGCTGAATTTCGGCCCTCTCTCCCCAAATTTCCCCTCCACTTTATTAATTAAATAATTAATTACATATTTAGGATAATTACAATGCTAACCTTAGCCAGGAAAAAGACCATTTTACCCCTAGACCCTTCAAACCTAAGATTTCTTCTTTTTAACTCCGGTAAAGACTCCTTCGAGTAAATCTTCATATTCGAGAGCCCTACATGGTTGTACCCAACCTTTCCAAGCTCAACTAACTCTCCAAGTTAGTTGGCTTGGCTGTAGCAAGGGTTCCGAGGTCTGGTTCTACGCGCATCAATCCGTGTGAACCCTGGTTTAATCGTAGGCATTCTTGACACATTAAGCATTTCTTATCTTATCCGTTTTTAGGGTTGTTACATCGTCCTTACTTTACCTTGATGAAATGTGAATTGTCCTTACATATCATCCTTACTTTACATTGATGAAATGTGAATTGTCCTTACATATCATCCTTAGGTGTTAATGAGACTAGTCTCACACATTCTAACACCTTCATTCGTGAGTATTCTTTTAACATAGTAGCTTAGGTGTAAGTAAGACTTGTCGCACTTTCTTTAACTCCCCATTCTGGTCACTTATTTAGTTTATAACCCTTTAATTATGTTATAACTCACGTTACTTTATTACTTTAGTGTAGTAGATTCATTTCATCGTTTATGGATGATGAGCACTTCTTTCAATGAGTTACATATGTTCATAGTTCATTCTTTTAGAGCATGTTGGGAGTTGTCCCGATGAATGGCATTGTTACGACTGAAATCTAGACCACAGACGAGACCGGCGTCATTGACCTCTTAGAGGTCACAGACAAGCCTACATACGTCATTCTTACTTCATCCAAGTTAAATTTAGCGAAAAATTTGAAACTTTTTGTTTCTTAACTTACTTATTAAACATTCTCATTAATATATAATTGTTCACCATCAACCATCTAATATTAAGATCATCAAATGAAAGGAATAGTATAATATCGTAATAAAGATGTACTTGCCAAAATGGCACCAATACAATGTCCGAATAAAACAGGAAAGAAACACTAGTGGAACATGCTCCACTAGCTCAACTCTAAAACTAAGCTAGAATATAAATGACAGTATCCTCGAAAGCATGTGGTCCTACCAAGTCCGGATGAATGCTCGACGTCCGAATAGCTTCAGCGTCAACCTGTAGCTCTAGCGTCCACCTGTGCCTGCACCTAAAATTATAGAGTTGTATAGGGTTAGTACACACTTGTACTGAGTATGGGTATATGCAAGCACACACCAAGGATATGCATGAGAAAAGATAGCTCTTTCCTAACAACATGATTATGGAAAGTCAAGTTAGTTGACTTGCCAAATTGAAATTAGGAAAGTTAGTGAACCTTCCAAATTTGGATTAGGAAAGTCAGTGAGCTTTCCAAAATTTGATTAGGAAACTCATGCCATGAGAGTAACATGCCTCATCATAATTATCATATTGCACAAAGCACATAACATCTTACACATAGCACATATCATAGCACATAACATATAGCACATAGCATCTTTCATATCATTCATTCCTATGCCATGAGACCTTGGAATCATGGACTTGACATTAAGACTTTCCAAAATGAGGGCTCAACATATGGGACCTTAACTAGGGAGTCTTCATTAGCAAACACAGAGTCTGCTTCATTCATTCATACGTACTTCATTTCATTTCGTTCATAGCACAGTGTGAACACCAGCTATACCTAGGATGTAGTTTAAGACTTTCATCGGGTTTGCTGTGCAATGATCAAGAATAACCTAATGTCATTACCTGAGTCTAGCTCACCTCTTGATCATCCTATCCTAACACCTTTGGTATCATTCATTTCATTATGTGCTTCATTTGAGGCTGGCCTCATTCATCCATTGGGAACTTTAACTTTAACCGACATAGATCATGTGAGCATCATGAAATCCAGTGTCTCCCCCACACCGAAAAGAGGTGGAATCACCGGCCAAGGTGACCCAAAAACATGCTAGCGTACATGGAAATTTAACCCCGCCAGATCCCTATATTGGCAGTATAGGTTCGAAGACAGGAGATATAAGGAGACCCATACCCGGCAATCCGGACAGTCTATCTCATCAGAGTTACGTGAACCTCCGCCCTTCCCTAAAGAAGGCATCACCTCTCATAGCTAGTCTATCGGTTCTCAATATAAAGTTCCATTACATTCAACTCATATGTCATGGAAGCTAGCTTCTAGTATGAGGACATCATAGCTCATTAGATGATTTCTCATCTCATCATTAGTATTAAGTGTGTTAATTTCAATACTTTCATTAGAGTGTTCATAGAGACTGGTCGCTTCATTAACTTTACACTCTCATAGGTGAGTACGTTTTGGTAACATTTACTTAGGCTCATTTGAGATTGTTCTCATCTTTTACATTAGCCTCATATCATGTTGTCACCACATTCATTAACATTAGCACATTTGCTCTTCATAATTACTCACCCCATTTTACGTGAATGTTCATTTCATCATATGCCAATATACTTGGCCATTTGTGTGTTTCACACTCTTACTTAACCCTTCTAGGGTTTCGTCTTTTCATTACATAATAATCATTTTCATCGTATGCCAATGCACTAGGCCATTTAGTGTGTTTTACACTCATACTTAACCCTTCTAAGGTTACATCATTTCATTACATACATCTTAGGTTCACTTCTTTAAAACGTATGCTAGACTTATGAGTCTATACACACAAGCAATGAGGCTTCATTTATAATTCGTTAAGTGATTCATACATTCCTAAGATTATGTAGTACAAAACTTATGTATCTTGTATATATGCCAAGATCTTGATTTCTATCTAAGTAGGTGGCATTATTCTTGGATATTTTGTTAACGTATGACTTATGTATCAATACGGAACTTTGGGCAAGGAAACCCAAGTTCGAATAACTTGGATAACATTTACATTTTTCATTGATTTTATTTTTAATCTCCATGATATTGGAACTCTAAATTGAACCCCAACATTAACATTGTATCATTAGTTTTCTACTTGGTTTTCTTCTTAAGTTGGACGAAGGGTTGTGGGTTCGAACCTCCACAACCCCTTTTTATTTTTCATTAAAATACTATAATCCCATTTTGCCTAAATCAAGAGGTTGTGGTATCAAACCCCCACAGCCTCTTTTATTTTATTCATTATATACGCTGGAAAAGGGAGGTTGTGGGTTCGAACCCCCACAGCCTCCTTATTTAAATTTAAATTCGCTAGAGGCTGTGAGGTGGTGGGTTCGAACCCCCACAGCCTCCTATTTTTTTTTATTAAATTTCGCTAGGCTAAGTATTTTGGCAGTGAGGTTGTGGGATCGAGCCCCCACAGCCTCACTTTATTTTCTTAATTAATTTCGCTCCTCCCTTTCTATCCCTGAGGTCGTGGGTTCGCTTCTCACGCCTCACACTTTCTTTTTCTTTCATTTCTCTTCTATCCTTCGCAACCAGGAGGTCGTGGGTTCGATTCCCACGCCTCCCATTTATTTGTTTAAGTTATTGTTCTCCTCTTTCTCATCCAGTGTCGCGAGTTCGATTTCCCCAGCCCCATTTTTCTTCTTTTTCTCGCTATTTACAGTAGCCTAACGGGTGAGGTCACAGGTTCGAATCCTGGTGGCCTCACCCCTTTAAGATTTCTTTGTTAAGCTTTAGTCTAAATTAATATTGCATAGTTACTGGAAATTTTGGTCATTTTCAACTCATTTTCATCAACGTTTTCACATGATTCATACGGTTCATTAATAAATCATTTAAACACATTTTTAGGCGCATCTTTCATAAGTTTATTTGGCTAAAAGATTGTTATTAAAATCAGCCACATTTCACTACCATGAACATCACGTTGTGTAGAATTTTTGCACATAAAATATCAAGATAAAACATGCTAATTCACAATCCCAACAGTGAGTAAGTTCACTTCCAAATGTGCACACACACACATCATTTTTTTTTCGATCGCACATTGCTTGTCATTTTTGTGATTTCACGTACATAAACATATTCACATTCAATACAAAAACACCACACATACCTAAATCTACCAGCAAACAAAACCCAACCTACGAATCATTGGGAGCTAGTGACAAGGACATGCAAAGGGGGGAACAACCCTAGTTTTCGGAGTGAATATCTTGAATCATAAGGGGTCTCTTGGGAAAGGGACCAAGAGAGAAGAAACCCATACCTTAATTTGCTTGTTCAAACGTGAAGTTGCTGCCCAAATCCTTCTCCAAAACCACGTCCACTCACCTAAAGTTTCACCACCAGCTCGACGGAATCTCCCCTTGCCTTAACTTTTTTTATTAACTTGTTTTTCTTAGACTTTTTCGAGAGTTCTTCAAGTGTGAAGAACTTTTGTTAAGGATTCTATTCTTTACGTTAATTGGCAGAGAGAAACAAGAGATTTTTGAGCGTGAAGATGTGATAGACGTGAGAGAGTGAAACGTGTGAAGTTGTTTAGGATTAGATGATGACTTAGTCAATTTAGAACTCTCCTTAATACTTAAAATCTGATTTAATTAATTATACATGAAAGGAACATTTTTCCCTTACAAAAATCAGATTTTAATAATAAGTAAATCATAAATTCGTTGCTTCCAATGAGGCTCGAACTCGAGTGACACCATTTCGCGAAAATGGGTCACTTTGGGTCGACCCAACCCGAATTGATGCTTTAATTAAATTAATTAATTAATTAATTAATTCCTTAGAGTAATTACAATATTACCCTTGGCCTGGAAAAGACCATTTTACCCCTGGACCCTCAAAACTTAAGATTTCTTCTTTTTAAGTCCGGTAAAGACTCCTTCGATTAAATCTTCGTTTTCGAGAGCCCTACATGGTTGGTTCCAACCTTTCCAAGCTCAATTAACTCCCCAAGTTAGTTGGCTTGGCCGTAGTAAGGGTTCTAAGGTCTGGTTCTATGCGTATCAATCTGTGTGAACCTTGGTCTAATCGCAAACATTCTTGACACCTTAAGCATTTGTCGTATTCATTTTTTTTAGGGTTGTTACATTATCCCCCCCTTAGGAACATTCATCCCCGAATGACGCTACCACTATATATTGTAATGCCAGTCAGATCATAACATAATAACTATGCACATTCAAGCAATAGCAACAAAATACAGAGAGATAAGTAAACATAGACTTAAGAGTAGAAAGTCTAACCTCAAAAGCTGAAAAGATGAGGGTAGCGGGATCTCATGTCGGCCTCAACCTCCCACGTAGCACCCTCAACAAGATGATTTCTCCATAATACCTTCACTGTGGCAATCTCCTTGTTCCTCAGCCGCTTGACCTGTCTGTCTATGATCTGAACAGGTACCTCCTCATAAGACAAGTCTTCACCAACCCCCAAACCTTCAACAGGTAGAATCGATGCTGGATCACCTAGGCACTTCTTTAACATAGAGACATGAAAGACTGGATGAACAGAAGCTATCTCCGCAGGCAATGCTAACTCATAGGCCACCTCACCCACACGCTGTAGGATTTCATATGGCCCAACATACCTCGGACTCAACTTCCCCTTCCTGCCAAATCTCATCACCCCCTTCATAGGTGATATCTTCAGATAGACCTGGTCATCAACATCAAACTCTAAGGGTCATTTTCTGTTATCATCATATGACTTCTGTCGGCTGTAAGCAGTAGTCAACCTGTCCCTAATCACTCTGATCTTCTCTAAGGCCTCATGAATGATCTCTGGACCCAAAATGGATGACTCTCCAACCTCGAACCACCCAACTGGAGATCTACACCTCCTACCATACAGTGCCTCAAATGGTGCCATCCCAATGCTGGAGTGATAGCTATTATTATACGAGAACTCTATCAAAGGCAGATAGTCATCCCAGCTACCTCTGAAGTCAATCACACACGCTCTCAACATGTCCTCCAATGTCTGAATGGTGCGCTCCGCCTGCCCATCTGTCTGAGGATGAAAGGCAGTGCTAAGATTTACCTGCGTGCCCAAGATCTTCTGGAAAGATCTCCAGAAATGTGAAGTAAACTGAGATCCTCTATCTGAAATGATAGACAAAGGAATCCCATGCCATCTCAAAATCTCATCAATGTAGAGTCTTGCATAATCCTCGGCTCTTCAAGTAGACTTCACAGGGATAAAGTGGGCAGACTTAGTCAATCTGTCCACAATAACCCATATGGAGTCATGATGCCTCCTTGTCCTCAGAAGACCAACCACGATGTCCATATTAATGGCTTCCCACTTCCAAGTCGGAACCTCAATAATCTAAGTCAGACCGCCAGGCTTAAGATGCTCTGCCTTAACCTGCTGACAATTAGGACACTTGGCCACATATTCTGCAATGTCCTTCTTCATGCAGTCCCACCAATAAATCTATTTAAGATCATGATACATCTTAGTGGAACCTGGATGTATGGAATATCTGGAACCATGGTCCTCTGCAACAATCCTGGTCCGCAAATCATCCACATCTTGTACACACAGCCTGTCCTGGTACCTAAGTATGCCATCACATCCTAAAGCGAAAAACTCATTCATCTTCATCAACACTGAGTCCTTCAGCTCCATCAACACAGGATCTAGATGCTGACCCTGCTTGACTTCAACTACCAAGGATGATTCAGAACTAGGATGAAATGAAACACCCCCATTAGTAGAGTCAACCAATCGCACACCCAGTCTGGCCAGTCTATGTACATCTTTCACCAGTTTCTTCTTCTCATCCTCAACGTGGGCTGTACTTCCCATGCTCATCCTGCTCAAAGCATCAGCTATAACATTAGCCTTACCTGGATGATAGTGAACATTCATGTCATAATCCTTCAACAGCTCCAACCATCTCCGCTGACGTAGATTGAACTCCCTCTGTGTGAACACGTACTGGAGACTCTTGTGGTCTGTGAATACATCCACATGCACTCCATACAAGTAGTGCCTCCACAGCTTCAGTGCAAACACCACAGCTGCCAACTCCAGGTCATGAGTGGGATAATTCTTCTTATGAACCTTGAGCTGTCTAGACGCATAGGTTATAACCTTACAAACCTGCATAAGAACACAACCCAAACCAACCCTAGATGCATCATAGTAAACAGTGTAATTCTCACCACACTTAGGCAAAGTAAGCACCGGGGCTGAAGTGAGTCTGTCCTGGAGCTCCTGGAAACTCCTCTCACAAGTATCCGTCCACTCAAACTTGGATTTCTTCTTAGTCAAAGTTGTCAATGGGGCAGCAATGGAAGAAAAGCCCTCCACAAACCTGCGGTAATAACCAGCCAATCCCAAAAAGCTACGGATGTCAGTGGGAGTAATAGGCTTTGGCCTGTTGTTCACAGCCTCAGTCTTCCTGGGATCCACCTCCACTCCCTGATCGGACACAACATGACCCAGGAAGGACACTGATCTAAGCCAGAATTCACACTTGCTGAATTTGGTATACAACTGATGTTGTCTAAGTACCTGCAAGGTTAGTCTCAAATGATGTTCATGCTCTTCCTTGGTCCTAGAGTAGATGAGAATGTCATCAATGAATACTATGACGAAAGAGTCAAGGTATTCACGGAAGACTCGGTTCATGAGGACCATAAATACAGCATGTGCATTAGTAAGACCAAATGACATGACTAAGAACTCACAGTGACCATAACAGGTACGAAAGGCTGTCTTTGGGATATCTCCATCCCTAACCCTAAGCTGATGATACCCTGAACGAAGATTAATCTTAGAGAAGAAACTATACCCTTGGATCTGGTTGAACAAATCATCTATTCTGGGAAGTGGATACTTATTCTTTATAATGACTTTGTTGAGCTGCCGATAATCGATACACATTCCAAGGGTTCCATCTTTATTTTTCACAAACAACACTGGAGCTCCCCAAGGGGATATGCTCGGCTGAATGAAACCCTTGTCAGTGAGATCTTTTAACTGCAACTTCAACTCTTTGAGTTCAGGTGGAGCCATTATGTAAGGAGGAATTGAAATTGGTTTAGTATCGGGTTCTAAGTCGATACCAAAATCAATCTCTCGAGGGGGAGGGACTCTAGGCAAATAATCAGGAAATACATCTAGGAACTCATTCACTACAGGCACTGAGTCTATGGAAGGAATGTCATGATCTAAATCATTAACACTCACAAGATGACACAATAACCCCTTGGACATCATTTTATTGGCCTTAAGGTTCAAAATCAAGAGGTTAGGACGACTTGAGTTGTACCCCTCCCAGACTAGCTCCTCTTCATTAGGGAAACAAAATCTCACCACTCTACTACGACAGACCAAGAAAGCATAACAACTGTGAAGCCAATCCATGACAAGAATAACATCAAAATCATGCATGGGTAACTCAATCAAGTCTGCACACATAGTCTTACAACTTACAATTATTGGGCAATCCTTGTATACTCTATTAGTTCTTACATTCTCTCCTAGAGGTGTACTAACCACTATAGGATCATGCAGAAATTTAGGCAATATCTCAAAAGTGAGAGCAAGCAAAGGAGTTACAAAGGAAAGCGTAGACCCTGGATCAAGTAAAACATAAACAGAAGTTGAGAATACTTGCAGCATACCTTTGACCACATCAGCGGACTTCTCCTGCTCCTCCCTGACCTTTAGAGCATAGAACCTGTTCCTTTTAGGAGGCTCGGCTGCTGCTGCACCCTGTGGATTAGGCCTAGGCTGAGCATTACCTCCAGCCTAACCTTTGCTCAGTTGGAAGTCTCTAACCATATGCCCACTCTTACCGTAACCGAAGCAGGCATTAGTGCCCTGTCTGCACTCTTTACTTTGAGCTCGGCCACACTTAGCACAATTCTTTTTAGGACGCTGCATCTCACCTCCATTGCCCCTCTTGGGATCCGGTCTGCCTCCTCTAGGTGTTGTACTCCTCTTAAAGTTAGAGTTCCTAGAACTCTGTTGCCCGTTCTTGAACCTGGGCTGCTCACGGATGCCAAAATTGTTTCTGTGGCCTCCATGGCTGGGACCTGCCCGATGTTGAGGCTTAGGCCTCCTAGCATCATTAATACCCCTCTTTTTGTGGCTGTCCTCCACCTTCTGGACATGCACCATCAACCTGGAGAGGTCCATATTATCATGGAGCATCACATACCGACACTCCTTCTCCAGATCTCTATTGATTCCTGTGAGGAGCCTGCTCATCTCATCCCTACTGTTAGACACAAGGGAAGTAGCATACCTGAATAATTTAACACACTTCAGTATTCACCTTACCCTTGCTGTTAGATACTAAGGAAAGTAGCATACCTGGATAGCTTAACAAACTTCAGGGAATACTCCCTGACTGTCATAGATCCATGCTTAAGGTTGATGAACTCCTCAACCTTGGCCGCCCTCATTTCTATGGGAAAGAATCTCTCCAGAAAGGCTGTCTTAAATAGCTCCCAAGTGACTGGAACTCCGCCCAAAGCTCGATTATCCTGCCACATCTTGCACCAAGTCTGTGCCACATCCTTGAGCTGATAGGAAGCCAGCTCAGCCTTATCAGTATTTGTGGCTCCCATAGCCACCTTAATATTACGCACCTCATCCACAAACTCCTGGGGATCCTCTGAAGTCTTGGACCCTGTGAAAATAGGAGGATTCATCCTCGTGAAGTCTCTCAGTCTGTCAGCCATGCTACGAACCAGTGGGTTCTCCCTCTGAACATCCTGCCAGTTGAACTGGGCAGTTATAGCCTAGGCTTGCATAGTAATGGCCTGTGCCATCTGGGCCAGAGATGCCCTCACCTCAGCATCAGTCAACCCAACTCGGTTAACTAGTATATCCACTCCTTCAGCTGGAGCCTGGGGTGGAACCTGATTGTTCCCAGCAGCTGCTCCTCCTCTCCTCTTACCAACATTCCTTCTAGTATTCATTCTCTGAAAACAATAATAATTGATGTTAGACACGCTCATAACACCAAGAAATCAGACATTAGGAAAAGCACGATAAGATCAGAAGAAGGGAAATTTTCCTACGCATCATGCAGTCTCTAATCCAGGATAGTGGTGCACTTCACTACCATGACTTAGAAACTACTCAATGTGGTTGATGTGAACTTATTATTCTCGGAATTTAACCTAGCGCTCTGATACCAACTTTGTCACGACTAGAATCTAGACCCTAGACGAGACCGGCGTCGTTGACCTATCAGAGGATGCATACAAGCTTACATACGTCATTCTTACTTCATCTAAGTTAATTTTAGCGGAAAATTTGAAACTTTTTATTTCTTAACTTACTTATTAAACATTCTCATTAATACATAATTGTTCACCATCAACCATCTAATATTAAGATCATCAAATGAAAGGAATAGTATAATATCGTAATAAAGATGTACTTGCCAAAATGGCACCAATACAATGTCTGAATAAAACAGGAAAGAAACACTAGTGGAACATGCTCCACTAGCTCAACTCTAAGACTAAGCTAGAATATAATGGCAGTATCCTCGAAAGCATGAGGGCCTACCAAGTCCGGATGAATGCTCGACGTCCGGATAGCTTCAGCATCAACCAGTAGCTCTAGCGTCCACCTGTGCCTGCACCTAAAATTGTAGAGTTGTATAGGGTTAGTACACACTTGTACTAAGTATGGGTATATGCAAGCACACACCAAGGACATGCATGAGAAAATATAGCTCTTTCCTAACAACATGATTATGAAAAGTCAAGTTAGTGGACTTGCCAAATTGAGATTAGGAAAGTTAGTGAACCTTCCAAATTTGGATTAGGAAAGTCAGTGATCTTTCCAAATTTGGATTAAGAAAATCATGCCATGAGAGTAACATGCATCATCATAATTGTCATATTGCACACAACACATAACATCTTACACATAGCACATATCATAGCATATAACATATAGCACATAACTTCTTTCATATCATTCATTCATATGCCATGAGACCTTGGAATCATGAACTTGACATTAAGACTTTCCAAAATGAAGGCCCAACATATGAGACCTCAACTAGGGAGTCTTCATTAGCAAACACAGAGTCTGCTTCATTCATTCATACGTACTTCATTTCATTTTATTCATAGGCCAGTGTGAACACCAGCTATACGTAGGGTGTAGTTTAAGACTTTCATCGGGTTTTTCGTGTAATGATCAAGAATAACCTAATGTCATCACCTGAGTCTAGCTCACTTCTTGATCATCCTATCCTAACACCTTTGGTATCATTGATTTCATTATGTGCTTCATTTGAGGCTGGCCTCATTCATCCATTGGGAACTTTAACTTTAACCAACATAGATCATGTGAGCATCATAAAATCCAGTGTCTCCCCCACACCGAAAAGAGGTGGAATCACCGGCCAAGGTGAAAACATACTAGCGTACATGGGAATTTAACCCCGCCAGATCCCTATATTGGCAGTATTGGTTCGAAGACCAGGAGATATAAGGAGACCCATACCCGGCAAGCCGGACATTCTCATTTCATAAGAGTTATGTGAACCTCCGCCCTTCCCTAAAGAAGGCATCACCGCTCATAGCTAGTCTATCGATGCTCAGTATAAAGTTCCATTACATTTAACTCATACGTCATGGAAGTTGACTTCTAGTATGAGGACATCATAGATCAATAGATGATTTCTCATCTCATCATTAGTATTAAGTGTGTTAATCTCAATACTTTCATCAGAGTGTTCATAGAGACTGGTCTCTTCATTAACTTTACACTCTCATAGGTGAGTACGTTTTGGTAACATTTACTTAGGCTCATTTGAAATTGTTATCATCTTTTACATTAGCCTCATATCATGTTGTCACCACATTCATTAACATTAGCACATTTGCTCTTCATAATTACTCACCCCATTTTACGTGAATGTTCATTTCATCATATGCCAATATACTTGGCCATTTGTGTGTTTCACACTCTTACTTAACCCTTCTAGGGTTTCGTCATTTCATTACATAATAATCATTTTCATCGTATGCCAATGCACTAGGCCATTTAGTGTGTTTTATACTCATACTTAACCCTTCTAGGGTTACATCATTTCATTACATACATCTTAGGTTCACTTCTTTAAAACGTATGCTAGACTTATGTGTCTATACACACAAGCCATGAGGCTTCATTTATAATTCGTTAAGTGATTCATACATTCCTAAGATTATGTAGTACAAGACTTATGTATTTATTATATATGCCAAGATCATGATTTCGATCTAAGTAGGTGGCATTATTCTTGGATATTCTGTTCACGTATGACTTATGTATCAATACGGAAGTTTGGGCAAGGAAACCCAAGTTCGAATCACTTGGATTACATTTACATTTTTCATTGATTTTACTTTTAATCTCCATGATATTGGAACTCTAAATTGAACCCCAACATTAACATTGTATCATTAGTTTTCTACTTGGTTTTCTTCTTAAGTTGGACGAAGGGTTGTGGGTTCGACCCCCCACAACCCCTTTTCATTTTTCATTAAAATACTATAGTCCCATTTCGCCTAAATCAATAGGTTGTGGGATCAAACCCCCACAGCCTCTTTTATTTTATTCATTATATACGCTGGAAAAGGGAGGTTGTGGGTTCGAACCCCCACAACCTCCTTATTTAAATTTAAATTCGCTAGAGGCTGTGAGGTGGTGGGTTCGAACCCCCACAACCTCCTATATTTTTTTAATATTAAATTTCGATATGCTAAGCATTTTGGCAGTGAGGTTGTGGGATCGAGCCCCCACAACCTCACTTCATTTTCTTAATTAATTTCGCTCCTCCCTTTCTATCCCTGAGGTCGTGGGCTCGATTCCCAAGCCTCACGATTTCTTTTTCTTTCATTTCTCTTCTCTCCTTCGCAACCTGGAGGTCGTGGGTTCGATTCTCACGCCTCCCATTTATTTGTTTAAGTTATTGTTCTCCTCTTTATCATCCAGTGTCGCAAGTTCGATTCCCCTCAGCCCCATTTTTCATCTTTTTCTCCCGATTTACAGTAGCCTAATGGGTGAGGTCACAGGTTCAAATCCTGGTGGCCTCACCCCTTTAAAATTCATTTAAATTTCCATATTTCTTTGTGAAGCTTTAGTCTAAATTAATATTGCATAGTTACTGGAAAGTTTTGTCATTTTTCAACTCATTTTCATCAACGTTTTCACATGATTCACAGGATGCATTCATAAATTATTTTAACACATTTTTAGGCGCTACTTTCATAAGTTTATTTGGCTAAAAGATTTTTATTATAATCAGCCACATTTCACTACCATGAACATCACGTTGTGTACAATTTTTGCACATAAAATATCAAGATAAAACAAGCTAATTCACAATTCCATCAGTGAGTAAGTTCACAGCCAAACGCGCACACACACACATCATTTTTTTATCACACATTGCTTGTCATTTTCGTGATTTCACCTACATAAACATATTCACATTCAATACAAAAACACCACACATACCTAAATCTACCATCAAACAAAACCCAACCTACGAATCATTGGGAGCTACTGGCAAAGACATCCAAAGGGGGGAACAACCCTAGTTTTCAGAGTGAATATCTTGAATCATAAGGGGTCTCTTGGGAAAGGGACCAAGAGAGCAGAAACCCATACCTTAATTTGCTTGTTCAAACGTGAAGTTTCTGCACAAATCTTTCTCCAAAACCACGTCCATTCACCTAAAGTTTCACCACCAGCTCGACGGAATCTCCCCTTGCCTTAACGTTTTTGATTAACTTGTTTTTCTTAGACTTTTTCGTGAGTTCTTCAAGTGTGAAGAACTTTTGTTAAGGCTTCTGTTCTTTACGTTATTTTGCAGAGAGAAACAAGAGAGTTTTGAGCGTGAAGATGTGATAGACGTGAGAGAGTGAAACGTGTGAAGTTGTTTAGGATTAGATGATGACTTATTCAATTTAGGACTCTCCTTAATACTTAAAATCTGATTTAATTAATTATACATGAAAGGACCATTATGCCCTTACAAAAAAATCAGATTTTAATAATAAGTAAATCATAAATTTGTTGCTTCCAATGAGGCTCGAACTCGACTAACACCAACATCAAACTCTAAGGGCCGTTTTCTATTATCTGCATATGACTTCTGTCGGCTGTAAGCAGTAGCCAACCTGTCCCTAATCACTCTGACCTTCTCTAAGGACTCATGAATGATCTCTGGCCCAAAATGGATGACTCTCCAACCTCGAACCACCCAACTGGAGATCTACACCTCCTACCATACAGTGCCTCAAACGGTGCCATCCCAATGCTGGAGTGATAGCTATTATTATGCGAGAACTCTATCAAAGGTAGATGGTCATCCCAGCTACCTCTGAAGTCAATCACACACGCTCTCAACATGTCCTCCATTGTCTAAATGGTGCGCTCCGCCTGCCCATCTGTCTGAGGATGAAAGCCAGTGCTAAGATTTACCTGCGTGCACAAGATCTTCTGGAAAGATCTCCAGAAATGTGAAGTAAATTGATCTCCTCAAAACTCAATATTACCCTTGGCCTGGAAAAGAACATTTTACCCCTGGACCCTCAAAACTCAAGATTTCTTCTTTTTAAGTCCGGTAAAGACTCCTTTGATTAAATCTTCATTTTTGAGAGCCCTACATGGTTGGTTCCAACCTTTACAAGCTCAATTAACTCCCCAAATTAGTTGTCTTGGCCATAGTAAAGGGATCTAAGGTCTGGTTCTACGCGTATCAATCCGTGTGAACCTTGGTCTAATCGCAAGCATTCTTGACACCTTAAGTATTTGTCTTATTCACTTTTTTTAGGGTTGTTACAGGCATGCCCTTGGTTATGGATTCATTGACTTACTTTAGAAGTGATTATAATATCATTTTATATCCAGACTACTTAAGATTGGCATATGATTAGTATTGGCCTCAACATTTGGGACGCTATACTAGCAAATCATTTATACTGGCATAAGCCAATTTTACGTATGGTCATATTTAAATTGAATATGTATGAAACTTTATCCAATCTTTCAATCATTTACATAAGCTCCTAGCCATTAGCCTGCATTTGTTTTGACAAAGTAGTGTTAGCCAATTTTATTGGCATCATATAGTCAATTCATTCAAGATGTGATTTCATAGTTGTCTTTTAAGCCAATCTTAGTTCATGACTTTAGGCATAACGTTTTGAAGCATTTTGGACAGCATCAAATTTATATTCGATGAACTTAGGATCTTCATAAAGTCACAGTAAGTATGCATTAAGACGTCACACATAACACTTAACGGTTTCAAACATATCTTAGTAATACATCGTTCTTCAATTCACGTAAGGAACCCTTAGCATCAAACGAGTTCAATTCATAGTTTATTCGGCATTCATAATTCAAAAACATTGCACAAAAGATCAGCCAGCACCACATACCAACAACATGATCACTAACCTATTCAACATGGAATTGAAAAGGATACTAGGGACAAGGAGTTCATCGAGAGCACGGGAACAACCCTAGTTTTCAAGATCTTTGAATCGTTGGAAAGAAAGTTATCTTGGAGAAATAAGTCCAGGAGAGAAACCCATACCTTAAGTAGAACTTAATCTACGAAGACCACCTTGAACGAATCCTTGGAGAAACCTTGGAATTGCCCTAGATTGTCGATGGAACTTTTCACGTTTTAGCGTTATGCGTCTACTGCCTTTGCGTTTTTGTTCTAAGTGTTTGATCGTAAATGATTAGGTTTAGGAACTGACTTTCACTTATTCAACTAAGGCTATTTTAGTAAATTAACCAACTAATTAGTAAATTACCAAATTTCCCTTCCTAAGTTGACTAAACATAGGAAGATGTTGACTTTGACCAAAATCTGGAAATCGGCATTGACCCTTGTTTCGATCAACATTTTGACTTTTAATTAATTAATTAAATCCTTAATTTAATTAATTTAGGGACCTAGGGAAATTACCAAAACACCCCTAAGTCACTAGGACCACAACTAACAACCTTGGACCATCCTAAGTTAGGTACTAGGTTGTCTCCTTAACTAGTACTATGTTCCACCCGATTTATACTAGGTTCCACCCGATTTATCCTAGTCTCCATCCCTAACCCTAAGTTGATGGTATCCTGACCGAAGGTCTATCTTTGAAAAGAAACTTGAACCTTGGAGTTGGTCAAACAGATCGTCGATTCTGGGAAGAGGGTACTTATTCTTTATAGTGACTTTGTTGAGTTGCCGATAATCGATGCACATTCTAAGGGTTCCATCCTTTTTCTTTACGAACAACACTGGAGCACCCCATGGGGATATGCTCGGCTGGATGAAGCCCTTATCAAGTAGATCTTTTAACTGCAACATCAACTCTTTGAGTTCAGCTGGTGCCATCCTATACGGGGGAATAGAAATTGGCTTGGTGTTGGGATCTAAATCAACACAAAAGTCAATCTCACATTCAGGAGGGACTCCTGGTAAATCCCCCAGAAAGACATCTGGGAACTCATTCACTATTGGCACAGAATCTATGGAAGGGACTTCTTGATCTAAGTCATTGTCTCTAACTAAGTGGTATAAATACCCATTAGCTATCATCTTATTGGCCTCTAAGTTTGAAACAATTTGGTCGTCTGGACTTCAACCACGCCATTCCCATTCCAGTTCTAACTCATTTGGAAACTGAAACCTCACTACCCTGTTTTGATAGTCTATTGTGGCATAACACTTGTGAAGCCAATCCATACCCAAGATTATGTCAAAATCGAGCATGGCTAACTCCACTAGATCAGCGTGAGTGACTATATCAAGGACGTGAATTGGGCAATTTTTATACAATTTCTCTGATCAAATGCCGTCCCCTATGGGAGTACTTAGTAAAATTGGATCATGCAAGATTTCAGGAAGCACATCAAATCTACTAGCTATCAATGGAGTGACAAATGATAGAGTGGATCCTGGATCTAATAATGCATACACAGGGAAATTAAAATACATGCAACGTACCCGTGACTACATCAGCTGACTTCTCTTGCTCTTCACTACCTTTCAACGCATAGAACATGTTCCTCCTGGGAGGTTCAGCTGCAGCATTTGCATTCGGCCGAGGCTGAGCATTTACGTTGGCTTGATTACTCACTTGAGAACAGTCTCGGACCATGTGTCCACTTTTGCTGCACCTGAAACAGGTGTTAGTACCTACCAAACATTCACCTCCATGCGAACGCCCACACTTACCACAAGGCCTGTTGGTTCGCTGGACGTTACGGTCATTTCCCTTTTTTGGGGCAAGAATTATTCACCTTAGCTCTTGAATTACCGAAAGGAGCGGAGTTACCTGAGTGCCTCTTGAACTTAGGCCTGTTTTGGACTCCAAATTAGCCCCTACCCAAGTACGAACCTGGATGGTCCGCGGCCTTAGGCTTCTTGCTTTCGTGAACCTTTCTCTTATGGAGACTCTCCTCCACTTTTTGAGCATGCACCATCAACCTGCCCAGATCCATATTGTCATGCAGCATGGCTTCTGGAAAATCTTCTACCAGATCCTCAGTTACTCCAGTAACGAATCTGCTCATCTCATCCCTGTTATTTGCCACCAGAGAAGAAGCATACTTTGACAATTTCAAAAATTTCAAGGAATACTCCTTGACAAACATACCTCCTTGGGTTGATAAACTCTTCAACCTTGGCTTCTCTCTGCTCCCTTGGGAAGAACCTCTCCAGAAAGGCACTCTTGAGAACATCCCAAGTGATGGGAACATCTACTCTAGTTCGGCCATCAGCCTACATCCGGTACCAAACCTGTGCCACATCCTTGAGTTGATATGCGGTCAACTCAACCTTTTTCTCCTCATCAACTACCATGGCGCACAGAATCTTGTAGACCTCATCTACAAACTCTTGAGGATCCTCGTTGGCCTTGGACACGTAGTACACTGGGGGATTCATCCTGGTGAAGTCCCTCAGCCTGCTAGACATGGTACTAGCATGCGGGTTCTCTCTGGGAGAACCCTCTCTCACGGCTTGAGCCGTTATGGCTTGAGACTGAGTCGTGATGTTATGTGCCATCTGTAGCAAAGAATTCCTTACTTCACCATCTGTCAACCCATCTGGGTTGACAGGCACTTGTTCAGCAACAGCTGGGGCTTGAGGAGGAGCTTGATTCCTTTCCTCAGGTGCTTCCTCAACTCTTCTCGCGGCATTCCTTCTTGTGTGCATTTTCTACACGTATACACAAGAAGAGAGTTAGATCCTAAAAATGACATAAATTTCACAACTCTACATGGCACGATAAAGAGTAGAAGAAGGGAGAATTTCCTATGATCACTTAGTCTCTAAGTCATGATTGTAGCGATTCACAACCATAAGCTAGAAACTACGTAACGTGGTTATGTTGAGCTTTAGATCCTAGGTAATTTAACCTCATGCTATTATAACAAGTTTGTAACGACCCGGATTCTTGAATCCGAATCGCCACTGACGTCATTGATCTCTTAGAGGTCGCAGACAAGCTTCATCTTGCATTTATCACATTTATCTAGTTAAATTTGCGGAAAATTTAAAACTTTTTATATGTATGAAGTTTACTTCGACTTCATATAGTCATTACATATTTATATCATATATAAGCTCAACATAAGAGAACAACAATCTATCATAAAGAATCAATTCGAAATTGAAGATGAATATATCATAAATAAGTTTGCCAAAACAGCCTTACATCAAACGGTTCGAAATGAAATGTGAAAGAAACTCTAGGGACAACATCCACTAGCTATGTCTATATCTAAAGCTGAACTAATGCGTGTAGTATCCTCGAAATCAAGAGCACCTACCAAATGGTCTGGAGAAAACACTGAAATCCAAACTGCTGCAAATGTCATCAATCTGCCCTCTGACCTGCACCAATAAAAATAGTAAATAGTAGGGGGTTAGTAAATACTTTTACTAAGTATGGGTGTATGCACACATACACATAAAGTTATGCATGATCAATGAAAGCTCTTCCTACGCAACATGTGATTTCTGGAAAGTCTAGTCATTAGACTTTCCTAATTCGTTAGTTGTGAATTGTGGGATGAATATGATGTATTTTAATGCATTCAAAGCACACAACTCATTTCCTATATGATTACAAGACGTTAGTATCATCAACATATTTTTAGAACAACTCAAGCGAAGATTTGCAAAATTTTGTCTTCCTAACCCGAGAGCTCCCTTTTTGATACTTAGATTATTTTTCAATCTTTTTCTTCTTCTTGTTGTGTAGTTCAATAATTCCTTTGGTCCTATGTTTTACTTACAAGTGCAATGATTCATTGTAGTCTCATACCCACAATGAATCTATGTAATTAATCCAAGGACTAAGGAATTATTTCCCTACCTTATAGTGAGTCATTCTTTACACTATATATTCATTACGTTTCATAAGTCATTATCTATTGGTCATGCCATTTATTTCATTACTTTCATATTAGAAAAGTTATGAGGTATTTAGTTAAAATTACGTTTCTTCTTCCCTTTATTGGCATCATATAAGAAGTCATTATAAGCCAATCTTATTTGGCCTTGCCCATTATTTGCTGAAACTTCATTAGTGTGACATTGGCAATTGACATTCTTAGGCTCTTCTTCATTGCTCACTTTGAACATACGTTCCATCATCATCATCATTCTCACTTTCATAGAGACATCATAGGGAATAAGATCATGCAAGCTAACATAAAATCCAGTGTCTGCCCCACACCAAAAAGGGGCCGGTTAAAATGAATCTAGACCATGCGAGCTACTCATGGAATCCAGTGTCTGCCCCACACATTGAAAGGGGTTATCCCCGGCTAAGGCGAATCAATCTCAAGTGTTCACTCCACACCGAAAAGAAGTGGCTCACGGCTATAGTGAACCAAGAACATATCGTGACATTTACCGACATAGATCATGTGAGCTAAACATGAAATCCAGTGTCTGCCCCACACAGAAAAAGGGTGGAATCACTGGACAAAGTGAAACCGAACATGCCTAGCTCGCTTAGGTGGAAACCACTGGCTAGTTCCTTTGTTGGCTAGACATAGTTCAAAGACTAGGGACGTAACGAGACTACTTATCCAGCTCGGTGGTAGACTCGTCTCATGAGACTTACACGTGCAAGCACATGCTCATAACTAGTCTATTGGTGCTGTGCTCACTTTCATTATCTTTTTTATCTTTTAGAGTTGACTCAAGCATTATGGAAGCTTGCTTCTAGATTGAGATTTACTTACTCTTTTGATAACTTTTCATCCTTAGTTTACATTGATGAAATGTCAATTGTCCTTACATGTCATCCTTACTTTACATTGATGAAATGTGAATTGTCCTTACATATCTTCCTTACTTTACATTGATGAAATGTGAATTGTCCTTACATATCATCTTTAGGTGTTAATGAGACTAGTCTCACACATTCTAACACCTTTATTCGTGAGTATTCTTTTAACATAGTAGCTTAGGTGTAAGTAAGACTTGTCTCACATTCTTTAACACCCCAGTCTGGTAACTTATTTAGTTTATACCTTTTTAATTATGTTATAACTCACGTTAATTCTTTACTTTAGTGTAGTCGATTCATTTCATCGTTTATGGACGATGAGCACTTCTAAGTTACATATGTTCATAGTTCATTCTTTTAGAGCATGTTGGGAGTTGTCCCGATGAATGGCATGACCTTGGTTATGGATTCATTGACTTACTTTAGAAGTGCTTATAATATCATTTGATATTCTAACTACACAAGATTGGCATATGATTAATATTGGCCTAACATTTGGGATGTTATACTAGCAAATCATTTTTATTGGCATAAGCCAATTTTACGTGTGTTCATATTTAAATTGAATATGTATGAACCTTTAGCCAATATTTCAATCATTTACATAAGCTCCTAGCCATTAGCATGCATTCGTTTTGACAAAGTAGTGTTAGCCAATTTAATTGGCATCAGATAGTCAATTCATTCAAGATGTGATTTCATAGTTGTCTTTTAAGCCAATCTTAGTTTATGACTTTAGGCATAACGTTTTTAAGAATTTTTGACCGCATCGAATTAATATTCGATGAACTTAGCATCTTCATAAAGTCACAGTAAGTATGCATTAAGACGTCACACATCACACTTAACGGTTTCGAACATATCTTAGTAATACATCGTTCTTTAATTCACGTAAGGAACCCTTAGCATCAAACGAGTTGAATTCATAGTTCATTCGGCATTCAGAATTCAAGAACATTACACATAAGATCAGCCAGCACCACATACCAACAACATGATCTCTAACCTATTCAACATGGAATCGAAAAGGATACTAGGGACAAGGAGTTCGATGAGAGCATGGGAACAACCCTAGTTTTCAAGATCTTTGAATCGTTGGAAAGAAAGTTTTCTTGGAGAAAGAAGTCCAAGAGAGAAACTCATAACTTAAGTAGAACTTAATGTACGAAGACCACCTTGAATGAATCCTTGGAGAAACCTTGGAATTGCCCCAGAACGTCGATGGAACTTTTCCCGTTTTAGCGTTGTGCGTCTACTGCCTTTGCGTTTTTGCTCTAAGTGTTTGATCGTGAATGATTAGGTTTATGAACTGACTTTGAATTATTCAACTAAGGATATTTTAGTAAATTAACCAACTGATTAGTAAATTACCAAACGCCCTTCCTAAGTTGACTAAACATAGGAAGATGTTGACTTTGACCGAAATCTGGAAATCGGCATTGGCCCTTGTTTCGGTCAACATTTTGACTTTTAATTAATTAATTAAATACTTAATTTAACTAATTTAGGGACCTAGGGAAATTACCAATACACCCCTAAGTCACTAGGACCACAACTAACAACCTTGGACCATCCTAGGTTAGGTACTAGGTTGTCCCCTTAACTAGTACTAGGTTCCAGCCGATTTGTCCGAGGTTGTCGGGTGTATTAGGGGGTCCAATTCGGTTAGTACTAGATTAGTTGGCTTGTTAGGATAGTTGGTTAGGACTTAGAGTTAGTTAGGTTGGCTGGTCCCACATGGAGGGACCCATCCGTGCGTGTCATGCCTAACCGCACTAACCGAATTCGGTTAGGATGGTTCCGTGGTCCCCTTGGCCGGTTCCTTCACGTGTGTTGCCCATGTGCTTGCACATGGGTTTGTTTCACTTTCCTAACTAATTTATAATGATGGCTCATTTGGGAATGTTTACTAGTTGTCCCAAGGACCCTCACCATGTCCTTGGGCACTGCTTAATCTACATGATCATTTTAATTGATCATGTGCCATGGTATCTAGGCTTGACACTTGTATGCCTTATACCTTTTATGAGTTGGACGAAATATATTTTATTACCTTAGGGCCTTCATTGCAGGTACATTTCTTAAACTTCAATCTTTGATTGGGGTAGGACAACCCAAAAAGTATATTTCATATTCTTATATAGAAAATTGGCTAATATCTCTTAGCCAATTCTTGTATACTATGCCCAATATTTCTCAATATTGGGAATTGGGGTGCCTATGTACCCCTAATAGTCTATCCTAAGGGCATACTGGGATCTTCATTAGATATGTGATTTTCCGAAATGTTACATTAAGCCAATATCAAGTAACCCATAATTTTGTCAAAATCTCAGGTTCATCAATTACAAGGGTTCATAGGTAATTTGGATTAAAATCATCAATAAAACATCTATCTAATCCATAATAGACGTTTGAAAACCATTAATGCAAGAACCCATGGTAGAATCATGAAATTGGACAATTCCTTTTTTTAAAACTTTGAAAACATTTTTGAATGTTAGGCTCCTTGATGAAACAAGTTTCAAGGATCAAGAGACATACCTCAATGAATATAATTATTCACTTTGATGAAAAATTTCCACTCAAAACGTCACCTCCAAGATGTTCCTTGATTTTGGACTTCAATGGAGTCTTTGGGATTTCTTAAGGGATTTTGGGGTTTTGATTTTAGAAGAATGAATTATTCTAAGTGTTAAACACTTATATACATATTTAAAATACCCAATGTACCCTTAATAAACCGCCAATACTCTACAATTCACCCCTTGACTTGGCAACAACTCAGCGTGCAGAAGACAGCCCTCACTGACGACACCATTGAAGGGGCGTCAGCCCACTGACGGGCCGTGCTGGCGACTGTTGGTGGGCTCAGAGACCTGTCAAGGATCCCCTCATTCCCCCAGGCTAAGTATCTGCAGACAACACCCATCGACGGGGTGTCAATAGACCCACTGGACGTCGATGTCTCCGTCGTTTTGGGCCTGCGTGGGCCTGCCTTGTCAACCTCAAGAACCCTTGGATGGTCCTTGGGGATAATTTCCCAGACATTTCCAACCCAAAAATGATCGTCTATAAGTTCAACACCTCTCACATAAATTTCATCCAAAACGAACACATAAAACTCGACGAAGCACGCCTAGACACACAAGGTCATTTCAAGGCATATCTTTCGAACATCATGAACGTTCTTGGACGTTTGACCTCCAATCTTCACGAAACCTGACACACTGCCTATACATACTATAATAACTCATTTAAGGACCTTAAAACCTCATTAATTACACATAAACACATAGATCCACATACAAGGCACATAGGTGACTTAGTCGTCGAACGTCTTAGTCATCCTTTGACGTTTGACTTCCAATGCACCTACACTCTTAGATACTACCTCAAAAACATATAATAGACCACATTAGGACCTTAGACCACCATTTCCAACATGTTAGGCTCTAGTTAACCTAAGTCATTTTTGGGGTCTTACATTCTCCCCCACTTGGACAACATTCGTCCTCGAACGACACTTGCCATCCTCCGAACATTTCCAAGATTAGAGAATCAACTTAACAGCACATAACCAAATCATACAACACATAATAAAGAAGAAATCATCAACTCCACAAGTTCAAGAGCTTCACAACACAACAATAAACTAGAATTCAATTCTATAATTTATTATGCTACAAAACTCACATGCTTCATTCAAAATGGTAAAAACTCATTTTATATTCAATATCGTACTTATATACATCAGTTCTTACCACATAACAACAATTTTAGAACAAAGAATCAATTAGTCACTTTTTCAAAAATTACACAGTGAGCAGTGGACAGTGAACAGTGATTTCAGGCAATTCATGATATAGACATGCTCAAATGCAAGGTAACATCATATAAATACCTTTTTTCAACATGCTCATAACTCAATTAAACACATAATTCAAGAATTTAATGAAATTCAATTTCAACCAAACTCCTAAACATAATGCACATGCAACACTTCTAGCTCAATTCTAGTCATACTCCCCCACTTAGAAGGAACTCATACTATAATAAGAGAAACAAGGACTTACCAACAACATCATCACTATCATCCGGCCTCTCACCTCTAATCCGGAGTGCATAGAAACGCCTTTTAGTTGGAGCATCTTTCTTTGGACTAGGAGCAACTTTCTTACCCTCCTTCCTAGAGACAATGTTTGGACAATCTCTCACTTGTGCCCATCTTTTCCACATCCAAAACAAATCCCGGTACCCGCTAGACACTCACTATAATATCTCTTACTACAAGTGGCACATGTAGGTTTTCCATTGCTAGAACCACCTCCTTTCTCAAACTTCTCCTTAGGAACAGTAGGTCCATCTTGAGTTTGAGCCCTCTTTTTGAACCTAGGATGCACTTGGTCACTAGCAACACTCTTCTTCAAGTTACTTGACATCCTCCTAAGATTTGATTCTTCAAATAATTGTGCATACATTATGTGTCTACCTAAGGTCACATTATTATGTAGCATAGCCGAATAGCATTCTTCCTTCACTAAGTCTCTCAACCTAGATGACATAGTGCTCTCCACAACCCTAGGCACCATGTTCAAGTTAACTTGAGTAGTTAAGGCTCGGGTTAAAGAAATCAAAGCCTTCCTAATCTCCCGATTAGTCAACTCCGGCACCTCATTACCTCCTCCCACATTAGGAGCATGATCACCTTGAGGAGGCACTTGAGCACCTTGAGCACCTTGGACACCTTGCCCATTATGAAGTACTTGCTCAACTTGTTCAAAATGAGGAGGAACTTCCTCATAAACCCTTTTCTCTTCCATCCTTCTAGTATTCATCTCCTAGAAACACAAGGAAACACATTAAGAAGGATACTCATAACATAACTCTACTGCACGAACATAGGAGTAGAAATGAAGGAAAACACTATCGTCCAATAGCCTCTCGCCCATAGATGTGTCGCGACTCACACCGATGGTCAAGACTCTACTAGACGTGACTTTTCGAGACATTTTGATACCTAAGACTACTTTCATTAACCTATACTCCGATACCAAGTTTGTAACATCCCAAAACCACACCCTAGAAGTTACGATGCAATCTTGGATTGCGACCCGCGTATTCGACCTCTCGGAGGTCTTATACAAGCCTATGATGTCATTCATCGCATATACATAACGAAAAGTAGTGCGGAATTAAAAAATTTTGTAAATCAATATAGAATTCTTTAAACTCTTTCATATATGTAGAAATAGGAAAACACTAAGTCTCGATCATCATCTTAAGACACGATAATACTTGGGACACGGTCCATACGAATTCAAACATACTACTATATAGTCTATTACAAACTTCATATAAGAAACATAAAATGACATATATTCCCTCGAGTCAAATGAGGACATACTTCAACTCTTCTTGAACGATCTCCTTGTCCATGTCTTCTTTCCAAAGATCTTCACCTACCAAGTACTATAGATAGAAAATAAAATATGGAATTAGTACAAACACATGTACTAAGTATGGCATTATGCATAAAAATCATGAAAAATGGAGTTTATTGGAAATATGCATCTTTTCATTTTATAAAATCATATTTTAATCATAATAACAACATTTATCAGCTTAGAGACGCATAACACAACATTTAGACAAATTAATGCATTTTTAGGACCACTTAACAGTGAGCCAATCCACTGTTACAGTGAAGTCTACTTAACCTTCACTTTAGACACCCTTTAGCATGTAATTATCCCACTCAAAGCTATCCTAAGATTCACTTAAGTCACACAAAGAGACACCGCCCATACACCCTCTCTAGATGTGCCTAAACGACCCTTAAGATTGCTTATAATGAGTCACATACACACTTGCAAAGCATCTTAAACATCAAGGTAAGATTTTTCTACCAAAGGTGACTCTAAGTCTCACTTGAGTGAGTTGTGAAGCAACAGCCCATACAATCCCTTACACACACACTCAAGAGATCCAATAGACTCCCTAGGATATAATCATTCTCACTAAACACACCAACACATAGATGATAGGACACTCTCCTACCAAAGGCTATCTAAAGACCTACTTAAGTAAATCAAGAAGATAACGTCCATGATTGACGTCTTCGAGATTACCTAGATAGTCCTTAAGACTACCTAAGGCTTAGATCATGTCAACAACACCAAACATTTTCCCTAACTAGAGTCATTCTCAAGACTTCCATAGATAAGGCATGAAGATATCATCCTTTATGCCCTTTTCACAATTTAACTAAAGAATCCCTAAGGCACTCTAGCTTAGGTACTTATTCACTTACATACTTCATAACGTAAGTCATTAGTTCATTAGTTCATTTATAAATCATACATCATATAAAGGACATTCAATTAATGGTCTTAGAAAAGACCTAGGGACTTTTACTAACATCATCAAAGTTTATTGTACAATGCCTAGATAGCGTCCTATACAACCACCTAAACTTCATAGAACTTCTCTTATTCTTATAGGTATCCCATATGATGAGAATATGCAATAATCGACATAGACCATGGTAGCAAAGCATGGAATCCGAAGTTCTATCCTACTTCGATGAGGTGTTCTACTTTTTAATGATAGAATATAAAGATCCCATGTAGGCACATGGTTAAGGAATAGGAAGGGCCTACTAAGCATTCTAGTCTCTTTCTTAACTAGAACTACTTCCCCCTTACTCATACTCACTTGTTGCTAGCCTTAGTTCTCATAGATCAATTCACATTAAGGTTCATATAAATGGGTCCCACATCTAGTTCATGACCCAATTTCATTCACCCTACCAAAGCAAGGTCCACTAGGGCATATCTCACTATGGCGACAAGAAGCTCATCGCGACTTTCCTAAGGTATGATATGATGCCGTTCTAGACAATCAACCTTAAGTCCATCACTCATGACATGAAGGATACCATTACGGCTAACTACTTCACGATTTATAACCTTACCACTTGGTTCAAGGTTCCACATAAATGACCCTCTTATCGTTAAAGGTCTCACCTATATTCATTTATTCAAGACTAAGAACCTTTAGGTTCCTAAGCCAAGACATCACATATTAGCATAAGTATCAAGTAAGGGACACAAGTCTAAACAAGACACAACATACTTTCATTTAACACATATAGCCTATCTTCTTTTAGACTCTAAGTAATGACCCCTATTCATTACCTTAACATTATCAACTTAACCATTATAGACTCATATAGCCAACTTAAGGACAATCATGCACAATTCAAAGACTACACACTTAACACATAGTCAAAGCATAACATGATCACCTAGATAGTATCAATAGTCTAACACATACTTTCACATATAGGTAGATATGATCACATATCATCAAATCAACTACACAAATGGCCATATAAGTTCAAGTAGTGCCGACAAGGCCATAATCATCAATATACTAAAAAGTAACGCCGACAAGACCATATTAATTCACATAACACCGCCACCGAAGGTGGACCAAACCGATCATAATAGAATCGAAGTATAAATAACATCAAAATAAAGGAAATGGGGAAGAATACCTCCACTCCATCATCAACACTTCAATTCAAGTCAACTTACTCAATTTGATAACACAAGACCCTTATCCAAGGCCATGAACACCAATTCAATACAATATTATAGAAATCAATGAAATCTGAACCAATTCAACATAGATTCAACAATCCAATACCAATTTGATAACATTTGAAAACACATTCTTACATCAATAGAAAGCCCATAAGAATCTACATATGAATTCATTAACATTAAGTCAATATCACGTAACCCATAATTTAGTCAAAATCTTAGGTTCATTAATTACATGGGTTCATAAGTAATTTGGGTTAAAATCATCAATACAACATCAATCTAATCCATAATAGACGTTTGAAAACAATTAATGCAAGAACCCATGGTAGAATCATGAAATTGGACAATTCCTCTTTTGAAAACTTTGAAAACAGATTTGAAACTTGGGCTCCTTGATGAAACGAGTTTCAAGGATCAAAAAGCATACCTCAATGAAGCTAATTCTTCACTTTGATCAAGAATTTCCACTCAAAACGTCACCTCCAAGCTGTTCCTTGATTTTGGACTTCAATGGAGTCTTTGGGATTTCTTAGGGATTTTGGGGTTTTGATTTTAGAAGAATGAATTATTCTAAGTGATAAACACTTATATACACATTTAAAATTCCCAATATACCCTTAATAAACTGCCAATACTCTTATTTGGTAGTGGGGTGAATTGTAAATTCACCCCTTGACTTGGCAGCAACTCAGCGTGCAGAAGACAACCCTCACTGACGACACCATCGACGGGGCGTCAACCCATTGACGGGCCGTGCTGGCAACCGTTGTGGGTTCAGAGACCTGTCAAGGATCCCCTCCTTCCCCAAGTCTAAGTACCTGAAGATGACACCCATCGACGGGGCGTCAATGGACCCACTGGGCATCGATGCCTCCGTCGTTTGGGGCCTGCCTGGGACAGCCTTGTCAACCAAGTTAGGTCCTTCCTCAAGAACCCTAAGATAATCCTTGGGGATAATTTCCTGGACGTTTCCAATCCAAAAATAATAGTCTATAAGTTTAACACCTTTCACATGAATTTTATCAAAAACAAACACGTAAAACTCGACGAAACATGCCTTGACACAAGGTCATTTCAAGGCATATCTTTCGAACTTCATGAACGTTCTTGGACGTTTGACTTTCAAACTTCACGAAACTTGACACACTGCATATACATTATATAATACCTTATTTAAGGAACTTACAACCTCATGAATTACACAGAAACACATAGAACCACATACGAGGCACATAGGTGACTTAGTCGTCGACCGTCTTAGTCGTCCTTTGACGTTTGACTTCCAATGCACCTAAACTCTTAGCTACTGCCTCAAAACCATACAATAGACCACATTAGGACCTTATACCACCATTTACGACATGTTAGGATCTAGTTAACCTAAGTCATTTTAGGGGTCTTACACTCTCCCCCACTTGGACAACATTCGTCCTCGAATGACACTTGCCCCTCTCCGAACATTTCCAAGAATAGAAAATCAACTTAACAGCACATAACCAAACCATAAAACACATCACCAAGAAGAAAACATCAATTCCACAAGTTCAAGAGCTTCACAACACAACAATAAACTAGAATTCAATTCTATAACTTATTATGCTACAAAACTCACATGTTTGATTCCAAATGGTAAAAACTCATTTTATATTCAATATCGTAATTATATACATCAGTTCTAACCACATAACAACAATTTTAGACCAAAGAATCAATTAGTCACTTTTTCAAAAATTACAGAGTGAGTAGTGGATAGTGAACAGTGATTTTAGGCAATTCATAATATAGACATGCTTAAATGCAAGGTAAAATCATATAAACACCTTTTTCAACATGCTCATAGCTCAATAAAATACACAATGCAAGAAGTTAATGAAATTCAATTTCAACAAAACTCCTAAACATCATGCACATGCAACACTTCTAGCTCAATTCTAGTCATACTCCCCCATTTAGAAGGAACTCATACTATAATAAGAGAAACAAGGACTTACCAACATCATCATCACTCTCATCCGGCCTCTCACCTCTAGTCCAGAGTGCATAGAAATGCCTCTTAGTTGGATCATCTTCCTTTGGACTAGGAGCAACTTTCTTACCCTCATTCCTAGAAATAATGTTTGGACAATCTCTCACTTGTGCCCATCTTTTCCACATCCAAAACAAATCCTGGTACCCACTAGACACTCACCATAATGTCTCTTACCACAAGTGGCACATGTAGGTTTGCCATTGCTAGAACCACCTCATTTCTCAAACTTCTCCTTAGGAACACTAGGTCCATCTTGAGTTTGAGCCCTCTTTTTGAACCTAGGTTGCACTTGGTCACTAGCAACAGTCCTCTTCAAGTTACTTGACATCCTCCTAAGATTAGATTCTTCAAATGATTGTGCATACATCATGTGTCTAGCTAAGGTCACATTATCATGTAACATAGCCACATAGCATTATTCCCTCACTAAGTCTCTCAACCTAGATGACATAGTGCTCTACACAACCCTAGGCACCATGTTCAAGTTAACTTCAGTAGTTATGGCTCGGGTTAAAGCAAGCAAAGCCTCCCTAATCTCCCGATTAGTCAACTCCGGCACCTCATTACCTCCTCCCACATTAGGAGCATGATCACCTTGAGGAGGCACTTGAGCAGCTTGGACACCTTGCCCATTATGAAGCACTTGCTCAACTTGCTCAACATGAGGAGGAACTTCCTCATCAACCCTTCCCTTTTCCATCCTTCTAGTATTCATCTCCTAGAAACACAAGGAAACACATTAACAAGGATACTCATAACATAACTCTACCGCACGAACATAGGAGTATAAATGAATGGAAACACTATCGTCCTATAGCCTCTCGCCCATAGATGTGTCACGACTCACACTGATGGTCAAGACTCTACTAGACGTGACTTTTCGAGACTTTTTGATACCTAAGACTACTTTCATTAACCTATGATATGATACCAAGATTGTCACATCCTGAAACCACACCCTAGAAGTTATGGTGCAATCTTGGATTGTGACCGGCGTATTCGACCTCTCGGAGGTCTTATACAACCCTATCAAATCATTCATCGCATATACATAACGAAAAGTAGTGAGGAATTAAAATTTTCATAAATCAATATAGAATTCTTTAAACTCTTTCATATATGTAGAAATAGGAAAACACTAAGTCTCGATCATTATCTCAGGACACGATAATACTTGGGACACGGCCCATACGAATTCAAAACATACTACTATATAGTCTATTACAAACTTCATATAAGAAACATAAAATGACATATATGCCCTCGAGTCAAATGAGGACATACTTCAACTATTCTTGAACGATCTCCTTGTCCATTTATTCTTCCCAAAGCTCTTCACCTACCAAGAACTATAGATAGAAAATAAAACATGGAATTAGTACAAACACATGTACTAAGTATGGCATTATGCATAAAAATCATGAAAAACGGACTTTATTGGAAATATGCATCTTTTCATTTTATAAATTATATTTTAATCATAATAACAACATTTAGCAACTTAGAAACACATAAGAGAACATTTAGACAAATTAATGCATTTTTAGGACCACTTAACAGTGAGCCAATCCACTGTTACAGTGAAGTCTCTTCACTGTTCAGTGAAGTATTTAACCTTCACTTTAGACACCCTTCAGCATGTAATTATCCCACTCAAAGCTATCCTAAGATTAACTTAAGTCACACAAAGAAAGACCACCCATACACCCTCTCTAGATGTGCCTAAACGACCCTTAAGATTGCTTATAATGAGTCACATACACTCAAGAGATCCAATAGACTCCTTAGGTATAATCATTCTCACTAAACACACCAACACATAGATGGTAGGACACTCTCCTTCCAAAGGCTATCAAAAGACCTACTTAAGTAAATCAAGAAGATAACTTCCATGATTGACCTCTTCGAGATTACCTAGATAGTCCATAAGACTACCTAAGTCTTAGATCATGTCAACAACACTAAACCATTTCCCTAACTAGAGTAATCCTCAAGACTTCCATAGATAAGCCATGAAGAGATCATCCTTTAGCCCTCTTCACAATTTAACTAAAGAATCCCTAAGGCAGTCTAGATTAGGTACTTATTCACTTACATACTTCATACCGTAAGTCATTAGTTCATTAGTTCATTTAGAAGACATACATCACATAAACGACATTCAATTAATGGTCTTAGACAAGACCTAGGGACTCTTATTAACATCTTCAAAGTCTATTGTGCAATGCCTAGATAGCGTCCCATACCACCACCTAAATTTCATAGAACTTCTATAATGATAATAAGTATCCCATATGATGAGAATAGACAATAACCGACATTGACCATGGTAGCAAAGCATGGAATCCGAAGTTCTATCCTACTTCGATGTGGTGTTCTACTTGCCAATGGTAGAACATAAATATCCCATGTAGGCACATGGTTAAGGAATATGATGGGCGTACTAAGCATTCTAGTCCCTTTCTTAACTAGAACCACTTCCCCATTGCTCATACTCACTTGGTGCTAGCCTTAGTTCTCATAGATCAATTCAAATTAAGGTTCATACAAATAGATCCCACATCTAGTTCATGACCCAATTACATTCACCCTACTATAGCAAGGTCCACTAGGGCATATCTCACTATGGCGACAAGAAGCTCATCGCGACTTTCCTAAGGTATGATATGATGCCGTTCCAGCCAATCAACCTTAAGTCCATCACTCATGACATGAAGGATACCATTACGGCTAACTACTTCATGATTTATAACCTTACCACTTGGTTCAAGGTTCCACATAAATGACCCTGTTATCATTAAAGGTCTCACCTATATTCATTTATTCAAGACTAAGACCCTTTAGGTTCCAAATACAAGACATCACGTATTCACATAAGCATCAAGTAAAGGACACAAGTCTACCTAAACAAGACATATGTCATATTCATAACATGATTAATAAATAACGAATTAGGAAAGTGAAGTGACTTAACTTTCCAAAAATGGCATGTTGCTATAGGAAGAGCTTTCCTTGATCATGCATAGTCCTTATGTGTTTATGTGCATACACCCATACTTAGTACAAGTGTGTACTAACCCATATACAATTACTATTTTTATAGGTGCAGGTCCATGAAGAACATTAAAGATCAGTTGAAGTTGTTTGTCTAGTACCTCCAGACTTGGGTAGGTCCTCTTGAGTTCGAGGATGCCTATGCTTTATTTTCTAGCTTTAGTAGATTAGACATCGCTAGTGGATGTTTCCCCTGGCGTTTCCTTTCAAACATTTGTTCAAGCTTTTGTACTAAGGCCGCTTTGGCAACTATTAATGATATTACGAATTCTTCATTTCATTTCTTCAATCTATTAATAGATGGTTGTTTATTTTGAGTTGTTAGCATATCACTCTTATGCAAGAATTATATGAAGTCTAAGTACACTTCAGTAAAGTTTTAAACTTTTTGCTAAATTTAACTGTATGATTGTGATGAAAGCTAAGAAGAGGCTTGTCTGAGACCTCTGAGAGGTTAACGACGCCGGTCTCATCTAGGGTCTAGGACCTGGGTGTGACAAACTTGGTATCAGAGCATTAGGTTAAATTACCTAAGAACTAAGGCTCAAAACAACCACGTTGCATAGTTTCTAGCTTATGGTTGTGAAGTGCACCACAACCATGACTTAGAGACTTAGTGATGATAAGAATCTTCCCTTCTTCTACTCTTTATCGTGCTGTGTAGAGTTTTGACATTTTGTGTCATTCTAGCATCTAACTTCCTTCTTGTGTGTGCGTGTAGAAAAAATGAACACAAGAAGAAACGCAGGCAGGAGAGTTTGAGAAGCAGCTGCTGGGGGAAACCAAGATCCTCCTCAAGCCCCAGCTGTTGGAGTGCAACTGCCTGTCAACCCAGCTGCGTTAACGGATGGAGAAGTGAGAGCAACACTGGTCCAGATGTCCCAAGCCATCACTGCTCAGGCACAGGATATCAAATCCCAGGCCACTAGAGAGGGTGCTCCAGGGAGAACCCACATGCTAGCACCATGGCTAGAAGACTCAGAGATTTCACCAGGATGAGTCCTCCAGTCTACTTCGGGTCCAGAACCAATGAGGATCTCCAGGAGTTTGTGGACGAGGTCCACAAGATTCTCTGTGCTATGGGTGTTAATGAAGAGGAGAAGGCTGAGTTGGTTGCATACCAGCTCAAGGATGTGGTTCAGGTATGGTACAAGATGTGGGTAGATGGCCGAGCACTAGGAGAAGTCCCCATCACTTGGGACATTTTCAAGACTGCATTCTTGGAGAGTTTCTTTCCCAGAGTGCAGAGAGAGGCTAAGGTTGAAGAGTTAATCAACCTACGTCAAAGAGGTATTTCAGTCAAGGAATACTCCTTGAAGTTTGTTAAACTTTCCAAATATGCTTCTTCTCTGGTGTCCAGTAGCAGGGATGAGATGAGAAGGTTTGTGACTGGTGCATCGGAGTATATGGAGGAGGAATGTCGGGCAGCCATGTTGCATGATAACATGGACCTTGCTACGTTTATGGTATATGCACAGCAGGTGGAGGAGAGTCGTCGGAGGAAGAGAGGCCGAGAAGGCAAAAAGCTTAGGCCCTCGGATCAGGCTAGTTCTAGCATTGGTAGGAGTTCGTTTGGAGTCCAGGACAGGCCCAAGTTCAAGAAGGGGAACCAGCACTCAGGTAATCCTACTCCTTCCTAGAACACTAATGCCAAAGGGGGAAATTCTGGCCCGACTAAGGGCAATGATAGAAATGTCCAGTGTGACAGAAAGTAGTGTGGTAAGTGTGGCCGTTTGCATGGAGGTGAGTGCATGGTAGGTTCTAAGGCCTGTTATGGGTGCGAAAAGAGTGGGCATATGATCAGGGACTGCCCACATGTGAAGAATCAGGCCAAGGAAGATACTCAGCCTCAGCCTAATCCTACTGCTGCAGCCGAGCCTGCCAAGACGAACAGGTTCTATGCTTTGAAAGGTAGAGAGGAGCAGGAGAAGTCAGCTGATGTGGTCCCTGGTACCTTGCATGTCTTTTCTTTTCCTGTGTATGCATTGTTAGATCCAGGATCCACCTTGTCTTTTGTTACTCCTTTAGTAGCTAGTAAATTTGACTTGCTTCCTGAGATCTTGCATGAACCTTTTCTAGTTAGTACTCCCATAAAAGACATCATTAGAGCTGAAAGAGTATATAGAGATTGCCCAATAACTATTCTTGATAGAGTTACCTATGATGACCTAATAGAATTAACCATGCTTGACTTTGATATAATTTTGGGTATGGATTGGCTCCATAAATGTTATGCTACAATATACTGTCGAAACAGGGTAGTAAGGTTTTAGTTTCCTAATGAGTTAGAGCTGGAATGGGAAGGGCGTAGTTCAAATCCAGCTGGCCAAATAGTTTCCCATCTTAAAGCCAATAAGATGTTATATAAGGGGTATTTATACAACTTAGTCAGAGTCAATGACTTAGAACATGAAGTTCCTTCCATAGACACCGTGTCCATAGTGAATGAGTTTCAAGATGTCTTTCCGGAGGATTTAACAGGAATCCCTCCTGAACGCGAAATTGACTTTGGTTTTAACTTAGATCCCAACACCAAACTAATTTACATTCCTCCGTATAGAATGTCTATAGCTGAATTCAAAGAGATCACGTTGCAGTTAAAAGATCTACCTTATAAGGGCTTCATTGAGCCGAGCATATCCCTACAGGGTGCTCGAGTGTTGTTCGTTTAGAAAAAGCATGGAACCCTTAAAATGTGTATCGATTATTGGCAACTCAACAAAGTCACTATAAAGAACAAATACCCTCTTCCCAGAATTGATGATCTATTTGATCAGCTCCAAGGTTCAAGTTTATTTTCTAAAATAGATCTCCGGTCAGGGTATCACCAGCTTAGAATGAGACAAGAGGAGATTCCTAAGACTACCTTCCATACTAGGTATGGTCATTACGAGTTTCTTGTCATGTCATTTGGTCTCACTAACGCACCAGCCGCGTTTATGGACCTTATGAATAGGGTCTTCCATGAATACTTTTCTTATTTTGTCGTAGTATTCATAGATGACATCCTAATATACTCTAAGACCATAGAAGAGCATGAACAACATTTGAGAATGACATTGCAAGTACTCAGGGAACATCAGATGTATGTAAAATTCAGCAAATGTGAGTTTTGGTTGAGATCAGTGACCTTCCTTGGTCATGTTGTGTCCGACCAGGGTGTAGAGGTTGATCCGAAAAAGATTGAGTCAGTAAAAAGTTGGCCGAGACCCCTCACTCCTACAGACATCCGGAGTTTCTTGGGTTTGGCTGGTTACTATCGCATGTTTGTTGAAGGCTTTTCCTCTATTGCTGCTCCATTGACAAGTTTAACAAAGAAGAAGGCAAAGTTTGAGTGGTCTGAAACTTGTGAAAAGAGCTTTCAAGAGCTCAAAGACCGAATCACTTTAGCCCCAGTTCTCACATTGTCGAGGACTGGTGAAGGGTATGTGGTATACTGTGATGCTTCCCGAGTAGGTTTGGGATGTGTTCCTATACAGGATGGCAAGGTGATTGCATATGCATCAAGACAGTTGAAAATCCACGAAAAGAATTACCCTACCCATGATCTTGAGTTTGCTGTTGTGGTATTTGCATTAAAACTTTGGAGACATTACTTATATGTTGACATGTTTTTGTATTTGCTGACCATAAAAGTCTTCAGTATGTTTTTACACAAAGAGAATTGAATCTTCATCACAGAAGATGGCTAGAGCTGCTCAAGGATTATGACATGAGTGTCCACTATACCCAGGTAAGGTCAATGTAGCGGCCGATGCTTTGAGCCGATTGAGCATAGGCAGTGTGTCTCAGATTGATGATGAGAAGAAGGAGCTAGTTAAAAAGGTACACCAATTGGCTAGGTTAGGTGTACAGGTGGTAGATACACCAAGTGTGGGTGTTTCAGTTCATTTTAGTTCTGAATCCTCATTTGTTGTAGATGTTAAAGCTAAGCAGCATCTCAACCCACTACTCATAGAGTTTAAAGACTCAGTGTTGAGTAAGATGAATGAATCATTCTCCCTAGGGGGATGGTGTGCTTAGATACCAGGGCAAATTGTGTGTGCCCAATATTGATAATCTGAGACCTAATATTAATGCAGAGGCTCATGGCTCCAGGTATTCCATTCATCCAGGTTCCACCAAGATGTATCATGATCTCAAGGAGATGTATTGGTGGGAAGGTATGAAGCGAGATATTTCTATGTTTGTGGAGGAGTGCCCCAATTGCCAACAGGTTAAGGCCGAACACCTTAAGCCTGGAGGTCTTACCCAGTCGATTGAGATTCCAACATGGAAGTGGGAGGCTATTAATATTGACTTTGTGGTTGGTCTGCCCAGGACCAGGAAAATGCATGATTCCATTTGGGTCATTGTTGACAGGATGACTAAGTCTGCTCACCTCATTCCTGTGAAGTCTACTTACAGGGCCGAAGATTATGCCAAGCTGTATATTGATGAGATAGTGAGGTGGCATGGGATCCCTTTATCTATAATTTTGGATAGGGGAGCCCACTTCACTTATCACTTTTGGAGATCTTTCAAAAAGATCTTGGGTATAGAGGTGTAGCTCAGTACTGTTTTTCATCCTCTGACGGATGGACAAGCAGAGCGTACCATTCAGACCCTTGAAGACATCCTGAGAACATGTGTTATTGACTTCAAGGGGAGTTGGGATGATCACTTGCCACTGATTGAGTTCTCTTATAATGATAGCTACCATTCTAGTATTGGGATGGCACCTTTTGAAGCACTGCATGGCAGAAGATGTAGGTCCCCAGTTGGGTTGTTTGAGGTAGGAGAGTCTTCCATCCTTGGCCCTGAGATCATACATGAGGCTATGGAAACTGTGAGAATGATCAGGTATAGATTGGCTACTGCTTACAGTCGTCAAAAATCCTATGCTGATAACAGGAAGAGGGCTCTTGAATTTGAGGTAGGTGATCAAGTCTACCTGAAGATATCACCCATGAAAGGGGTGAAAAGGTTTGGTAAGAAAGGGAAGTTGAGTCCGAGGTATATAGGTCCTTATGAGGTGTTACAGCGAGTAGGGAATGTTGCCTATGAACTCAAGTTACCAAATGAATTGGATTTTGTTCATCCAGTGTTTCATGTTTCGATACTTAAAAAGTGTCTAGGTGATCCAACATCCATCCTGCCTGTTGATGGGTTAGGATTGGTTGAGAACCTTTCTTATGAAGAGGTTCCAGTTGAAATTTTATATCGCCAAGTGAAGTAGTTGAGGAAGAAAGAGGTTGCCATCGTAAAGGTGTTATGGAGGAACCACTTAGTTGAGGGAGCAACATAGGAGGCCGAGGCCGACATGAGATCCCGTTACCCTCACTTGTTCAGTTCTTGAGGTTAGATATACTCTTCCTAAGTCTGATTTTGTTTATGAAAGTCTAAATTTTAGTGCATTAGTCAGTTTTGGTGTCTTAAGTCCATGATTATGTGTGTTATACTTGCACTATATGAGTTAATATGAGTTCATGCTTGCATTCATTTGCTGTTTTTGTATAGCGTTGACATGACTTTTGTGTCGCATGAGTTGTGATGTGCATTGAGTTGAAGTGAGATTGAGAAGTAAGTTCCTTAATTTCAGATATAAAGCTTCAGATAAGCTTTGAGTGATGTGAATCATCCAGAGTAAGTTGTGAATCAGATATTCAAAGAGAGTAAAGTTTCAAGTATGTTGATGTGTTTTTCGAAAATACCCTCTTTGATTCAAAATGATGTGTAGTGTCATTCGGGGACGAATGTTCCTAAGGGGGGGATAATGTAACATTCCAGAAAATGTACTTGTCTAGAGAAGAGTGTATTAGGTTTTAAGAATATGTATTGGGGTACATAGGAAGAGCATTTGTAACTTAAAATACACTTTGATGTTCAAATGCTCCAATCCAAGCTTGTTTAGGAATTGTACCTGCAATGAAGACCCTAAGCTAAAATTCTTAATTTCTTCGCTTACACACATTAGGTACAAGGCATCCAAGTGTCAAGCCTAGGTACCATAGCTCATGATCATTTAAAATGATCATGTAGATTAAGCAGTGCCCAAGGACATAGTGAGGATCCTTGGGACAAGAAGTGAACTTTCCAAGTGCAACTACAGAGTGAACGGTTAGGAAAGTGCACGGCAACACATGTTGTACTAGCCGAGAGACCAAGCTCCCAAGCCCAACCGATTCGGTTAGGACGGTTAGGGGGTCGTCACGCGTCGAGTCAAGCCATGTGGGGCCGAGCTTCCTAACCAATCCTAGGCTCTAACTAACTTACGTACGTAGCTAACTAACCTAGGACTAACTAAAATGAACTAAATAGTGTGCCCGCAATCCTAAGACCTAACCGGGTGACACTAGCCTAGTATCTAACTAAAGAAACATCCTAGTACCTAACCTAGGATGGTCTAAAGGGGTTCGTTATGGTCCTAGTGACTTTGGGGTACTTTAATAATTACCCTAAGTCACTTAATTAATTAAATTAGCAACTTAATTAATTAATTTATCCAGTAGAAACTCATGACTCAAAAACAGTTAACAAACGTATGAAAAACACAAAAATACTCTCGGTTCTCCTTAGGCGATTTCTATGCAATTCTTCAAGATTTTCGTGCAAAGTACAGGCTGATCTTCGTAGATTCAATTCTACAGTAAGGTATGGGTTTCTCTCTTGGATTCCTTTCCCCAGGAGTCTTTTCAAACGTTTTGAATTCAAGAAAATCGAAACTAGAGTTGTTCACAATGAAATTGTCGAATGTTCATCTCCCTAGTTCTCCCTATTTTTTATTCTAGTAGTATGTATAATGCAAATCTCGAGCATGTTGTTTGTATGTGGTGCTAACTGATCATTATGTGTAGGTTTGTGTGATTTGATAATGTCAAATGAGACCTATAGGTTAGATCCGTATGATTAAAGTATCATTTACATTAGATAAGAAATGTTGTAATGCCTAATTGTGTTCGAGAAGATGAAATTGTTATAAGTTTTTTATGAAATTCAGTTTACTGTTGAAGAATGAAGGTTTCAATTACTGTGTGTGTTTACAGTAGATATGTTTGTAGGTGTTTGGAATGCAATGTTTCCAAGAAGAAATAAGAATGAGAATCAAAGCTAGTTAATGAATCTTTAATGCCAAATCAACTTTATAGCTTGGCCAAACTAAGCACTGAATTGCTCTTATAAGCTAATCAAATGTTAAAAAATTGGCTTGCTTAAAATTATGAGATTACTATAGTATATACATGAAGTTAATCGACTTGGCTAGTGACAATATCATGACAAGTGTTTAGTGAAAGTTTGGTTTATGCCAATAAATTGGCCAAAAAAATTATTTCCAAAATATATAATAGAATTGGCCAATGACTAAGTCATACCCATCTTATATGGCCAATGTAAATTATGATGTTTCTTGTAAGGCCAAATACATGTCAAAGATTGACTTTACAAGATGTAACTCAATGAACTCATAACCTAGGGTATGCCAATGATTGGGACAAGTCCTAACATACCCTATCTAAATGAACTTGTGAACATAGTAGCACATTGAATAAGTCCTTATAACTTTCATAAAGAATGGTACAAGTCTACCAAATAACATTGAACAAGATAAGGTGAGTAATGAAATAACTAAAAGCTTATGAGTTATGAAATTGACCTAGAATGGGGTGTTAAAGCAAGTGAGACAAGTCTCACTTGCACCTAAACAATTATGTTAAACATACTCACATAAGAGGGTGTTAGAAATCGTGAGACAAGTCTCATTCACACCATGATGATAATGTAAGATTTAAGTTCATATTCATCAGGTATAAAAGGGATGACAAGTCATCCATTGAGCTAAACATACCTCATACTAGAACAAAGCTTCCATAGTGTATGAGTCAACTCTAAAAGTTGTAAAGTATAATAAATTGAGCTAAGCACCGATAGACTAGTAATGAGCTTGTGCAAGCACATGTAAGCCTCATGAGATGATACTACCACCAAGGTGGATAAGGGTCTCCAAATTCTCCTAGTCTTTGAACTATGTCGTCAGCATAGCTTACTAGCTAGTGGATCCACCTAAGAAATCTTGGAAGTATTCGGTTTCACTTTGACCGGTGAACCACCTCTTATCAGTGTGGGGAAGACACTGGATTTCATGTTAGCTCACATGATCTATGTCAGTTAAATGCTAAAGATTTTTGTAAGAAAGTAAGAAAGAAAGAAAGAAACAACTAGGAAGATGAGGGGTGTTCGGATAGGATGACCAAAGGGTGAGGTTAGACTAAGTAATGATGTAAGTCATTCTTAGTCATTGCACAAAAAGATCCCAATGGAAGTCTTAAAAGAATATCCTAAGTCAACCTAGCATGTTCAAATTGAACATGAGATCAAAGAAGAAGAAGTGTAAGTTCAAAGTGAACTAAGTAAGCAAAAGCAAAAAAATATCAAATCATGAGTATTTGATAAGAATGAAGTTTTAACAGTTATTGGTTTATGCCAATAAAGGGAGCAAAACATAATGACTCATCAATTGGAGTATAAATATATGCCCATCATCTTTATATTATGCAAATGATCAAAGAATGGGCATAGACAATAAATATTGGCTTATAAAGACCTCATGCCCAATTTAACAAGAATGGACAGAACAACTTGTGAGTAGCGTAGTCAAATCATTTCCTTAGTCTTTTGGATTACTTACTTGATTCATTGTAGCAATGGGACCACAATGAATCATTGCACTCGTAAGTAAAACATAGGATCAAAGGAGATCATTGAACTACACAACGAAAAGAAGAAAAGACTGAAAAAAATAAACTAAGTCTGGGAGAGTGAACTCTCGGCCTAAGGGGAGTAAAAATATAAAATTTTGCTTGAGTTGTTCTAAATTATGTTCATGATTCCAAGGTCTTATGTTCATATATCAAATGAGTTGTGTGCCTTAAATGCATGAAAATATGTCATATCATAGCATGATTCATAAATAACGAATTAGGAAAGTTAAGTGACTTCACTTTCCAAAAATGGCATGTTGCTATAGGAAGAGCTTTCCTTGATCATGCATAGTCCTTATGAGTCTATGTGCATACTCTCATACTTAGTAGAAGTGTGTACTAACCCATATACAATTACTATTCTTATAGGTGCAGGTCCTTGAAGAAGATTGAAGATCAGTTGAAGCTGTTTGGACTAGTACCTCCAGACTTTGGAAGGTCCTCTTGAGTTCGAGGATTCCTATGCTTTATTTTCTACCTTTAGTAGATTAGACAATAGCTAGTGGATGTTGTCCCTAGCGTTTCCTTTCAAACATTTGTTCAAGCTTTTGTATTAAGGCCAGTTTGGCAACAATTAATGATATTATGAATTCTTCATTTCATTTGTTCAATCTATTAATAGATGGTTGTTTATTTTGAGCTGTTAGTATATCACTCTTATGCAAAAATTATATGAAGTCTAAGTACACTTCAGTAAAGTTTTAAATTTTCCGCTAAATTTAACTGTATGATTTTGATAAAAGCTAAGAAGAGGCTTGTCTGCGACCTCTAAGAGGTTAACAACGCCGGTCTCATCTAGGGTGTAGGACCCGGGTGTGACACCACTCAATTAAGGATAGATCAACTCAAGATACTCAACTTTAGGTTATCAAACTCCTGATACTTAACTGTATTCATTTCAGTATAAAGTAGTTTAAAACAAGTAAAATATAAAGAAAAGTTGTTTTAAAACATGATGTCAACTCTATATATATAACAAGGATACAATATAACTCTAAAATGTATATGAAAATACAATAATTTTTGTGGGAGTTTCTCTAACCGACAACCATGACTTAAGAGCTAGAGTGATGATACAAAATTTTATTTCACGCTACCAGGGCCGTCCTACGCCTTGCCATCGAAATAGGACCTGAACTACCTAATGGATCCACTAGTCTATGCTAAAAAACACTAAAGAAATCATCTTAAATGTATGACCCTTTTATACCCATAGTTGATACATGGTTTATGAGGGTTGAGACTTATCTGAACTCTGCCCCATATCGGTGCTCAATACTACTCCTAAAAATATCATTATTTTACCTCTTATGTTTTAAAAATATACTTCTTCTGTGATTTGACGTAATTGCTCAAACTTAGCTTTAAAAGCTCACTTTGAAATCATAGTTTCCTCTTTACTAAAACTAGACAAAGGCTCTGTTTTAAGTGTAGCTTCCTTTCTTGCTCAAAATTTGAAAACATTTGTAGGTTTTAGGGAATACTTAGTTCCCTTATAAATTTTGAGAAATGAACTCAAATCTTTACTCTTTGCTTAACTTGAAAATTTTAATCATAAATCAACTCTTAGGGAATAGTTAGTTCCCTTATATTTCTTAAAGGAAAAAATTCAAATTTTACTCATTACTTTAACTCGAATCTTGATCCTTAAAATGAAGTTTAAAAATTTAAATAAGACTCTTGAAAACCTTTAAGAACTTTGTTTTGACTTACTTCTTAACTTCTAATTCAACTCTTCACTTTCCTTCATTGAAGTATGGATTCAAGGTTATTCATGATCTAATGCTTATGGATGCTTTCATGATTTTCAACTTGGAGGGTTCATGCATAATTATGAGCAGGAACTACTCAATTAAAGAATTCAAATGTACTTCTCATCTCAAGATTGTTCGACTTATAAGGTTCATATGGAATTATGGGCATGAACAATTCAACTCAAGGACTTCATGGGTAACATGTGATAGTCCCATGATTATAAATATAATTTCAACGGTTTTAGAAACCTATTACTCAAGACATAGAACTTGAAGATGCTACGCCTCTCAAATATACTCAATTTGTGTAGTCCGGAATTTATGGGCATGAACGAATCGACTCGAAGGTCTACATATTACATGGAAGTCATGTATACAACTCTGCTATTCTCTTACTTACTACCTCAAATCTTAGCTCAAATAATTAGTTGATCTCAAAGGATTAACAATTGAACTCAAAGGCTTTCTTGAACTTTACTCGTAACTCTCTCATGAATGTGAATTATGAATTCAATGATTATGGTTCATGATATGAAGGATCTAGGTGATATTGTAGACTCATGAATACATTATACTCACTCTCATGCTCACTTATATGAGTCTTCAAATAAGTTACTATATGTTGCAGAAGACTCCTCAAAAGGACTCGAAAGGACTCTCTCAAAATGTTCGGAAAAACTCTCAAAACTAAATCTTAACTTTTACCTTGAATATGAATAATTAATTCAAGGTTATTATTCATGTTATGAATGATTTCTAAGTTTTTAGAAGTATTTTAATGTTTTTAGATCAAAAGGAGTGAATATACACTTTAAATGAGCTCAAACGGGACAATTGATTGAAAATTAGTGGGGAACGCAACCCTGGCGCGTTACAGGCGCAGAGCACCAGATCCTAACATTAGATGCTGTGTTTGGGAGAATTGAAGGTGCACCACCGCATCCCCCTGGGCACATCTGGGGCGCGGCGCGCCAGTGACCCCCAGGCATACTCTCGGTGAATTTTACCTCTCATTTTCTGACCCTAAATCTCTTTTAATCAGTTTCATTTCTCCAGTTTTCCTTAGATTCAATTACCCAACTTAAGTAAAAACTATAATAATAATAAAAAAAAAAACTCCAAAAAATCAGTTTCATCTCAAGAAAACATCTAAACACCAACAAGAAAAGATTTATAATGAAACTCAAGAACACCTATAAATAACTTAAATCGTTCAACTATTAAAGAATGAAATTAAGATGAAAATAACGCTTAGCGTGTGGGTGAACAATCGTAACACTATGGAAGCTTAGATACGTCTTAGGGATAAATCCCATGGCGAAAATCCGCAACTAAAGTTAAGAACGTTGACGAACGCCTTCATCCTTTCCTGTTTTCTCTTCTTTTATCTTTTTGTCTCTTTTTGAACTCTCAACTAATACCCTAGGCGTATATTGAGATTATAAAACTGAACCTAAAAGGATTAGACCCCTAAAATATTACTAAAAAAAAATTACATCGGATTGGGTAAGGAAAGGATCAAAATACCCCTCACTCTTTTCGGCTAACTTTCCTTATCTAGAAAACCTAACTTCAAAAGGTCATATATAATTCATCTGAACTCAAAACTTAGCAAACCCAGAGGCCTTCGAAAGGTAATTTAAAGATCTTTCCTATGGTATCTTGTAGCACACCTAACTCATCCCGTGGTAGGAATTATGGTCGTTTGAAGTTGACCCAAAACTCATACTTAGCATAACTTGCAAAATTTTATATTTAACTATTTATAATGTAATCCTTTTTGGAATTCAAGGTGCTAAATCTAGTGAACTGACCTTAATACTTACGAAATTTTTAATTCCTTTATACAATCTCACTCATTATGAAGAACAGTCAGAGTCTTAGCTCAAAATTTTTTAGGGGTGTTATACTATCCCTGATGCTATGGGGTACGAAAATGGCAAAAAAGTCCTCAAACAATTATGTCAATGTCAATGGAGTGGACTCAATTAGTGTAAACTTAATGAATATTGTCACATCCCAAAAATTCTAACTCAAATTATGACCATTAAAATTTCGGCTATTTAGTATCACAGAAACTTTGTACGGCTCGTAGATGGGTGTAACCAGGCCCTTGAAATGGAATTCTCATGTCTATGTTTCCACGATCATAATACAGGTTGTAGAAGTTCCTACGGTTCGTAGAAAGACCTAGTGGAAGCAAAGTCTTGAAGCACACTTTCACTTAGCATTCTTCAAGTTAGAAGGACCATATTCCAAGTTCATTGGACCTGTAGAAAGAGTATGTAATGAACTAGAAGGTCATTTTTAGAAATTTTTGTAACATTAACATTTCATCTTTCCAGATAGTTGCCCTGGTAAATTTCATTAGTTTGTGAAGTTGATTTGGAAAATTTGAACTTCTCACTTACCAAAAGTTAATAATTACGCGTAATATTAAGATAATTAATTTTGTTTTTAAATAATGGGAAAACCCTATAATTTATCAAGTTAATAAGGTTTTTCACTTTTAGAACATAATTATTAGAAAATAAAAGAGAGAAAAAGAGAATATTTGAGGACTTATTTTTAGCGTGGGATGAACTGATGTACATTGGTTTCGCGGTGCTTTCAATGAATTTTGCTTAAGAGTTGTTTGTGCCTAGAGCCTTTTTGTAGTAGTTTTAACATGCTTTTGTTTTTGTTTTATAGGAAAGATGTTCAAGCGGCAAGATGAAGAAAATAGCTGGAAAAAATGAAAAACAGGACTTGCGAGGCCATCGACGGTCCGTTGTTTGATCGACGGACTGTAGTTGGGAACCGTTGTAACAACCCAAAAAATGGATATGATAAGTAATGCTTAATTTTTCAAGAATGCCTATGATTAGACCAGGGTTCACACGGATTGATGCGCGTAGAACCAGACATCGGAACCCTTGATACAGCCAAGCCAACTAACTTGGGGAGTTAGTTGATCTTGGAAAGGTTAGGTCCAACCATGTAGGGCTCTCGAATACGAAGATTTACTCGAAGGAGTCTTTATCGGACTTAAAAAGGGGAAATCTTAGGTTTGGAGGGTCTAGCGGTAAAATGGTCTTTTTCCTGTCTAAGGGTAGTATCACAATTACCCTAAATATATAATTAATCATTTAATTAATAAGGTGGAGGTGCAATTTGGGGAGAGAGGGCCAAAAATGGGCTCTTGAAGTGAAGTCTTGCTCCACCCGAGTTCGAACCTAGGTGAAAGCAATGAATTAAAGTGATTTTTATTTAAGTTATTAAATTAATGTAATTAATTAATAATTATTATTCATTATCTGATTTAAAATAAAATAGAAATCAGATTTTTTATAATTAAACAAAACCTTATTGACTAAGTCCTAAAACTAGACTCCTAAGCCTCATACAACTCCCACTCTCTCACGTTTATCTCTCAACTCTCACGCTCAATCTCTCTTCTTCTTTCTCATGTATTATCTCTGCCAAAATAAGATACAAGAACAGAAAAATAAACCAAGTTCTTCATACTTGAAGAACTCACACGAAATCACAAGAAAACAAACGTTAATTGCACGTTAGGCTAAGGGAGGTTGTCCGTCGAGTGGTGTTGACATTGAGGAGGCTTAGACGTGTTCTTGGGTGGATTTTTTGGGCATAAAGTTGAGGGTTTAATGTCAAAAAGGTATGGGTACTCTTCTCTCTTGGTCCTTTTCCCAAGAGACCCCTTAAGTTTCAGATTATTCAGTCCGAAAACTAGGGTTGTTCCCCGTTGCATCTCCCTGTCACTAGCTCCCAATGATTCGTAGGTTGGGTATGATTGCTGGTAGATTTAGGTGTATGTTGTGTTTTCGTGATGAATATGTTTATGCTTGTGTATTTAAAATCGTATGAATGACAACTTATGTGTTCCGAAACTATGTGCATATGTGTGCAAAAATGTGGTAGTGACTATGAGTTCTCGGCTTGAGGCTCCAAAATTGATAATGTTATGGTTGTTATTTTACGTGCATAAAACTATGTAAATCGTGATGTTCATTAAAATGGAAGTGTGGCTGATTTGAGTATCAATCTTTTGGCTAAACGAATCTATGAAAAATGCACCCCAAAACGTGTTAAATGATCTATGAATTTTCCTAAGAGTTCAAGTGAAAATGTTGGTGAAAATGACCAAATTTCCAGCAAACTTACAAGTTTAGTTTAGGCTAAACGTAGATGAACAAATCCGGAAAATTAATTGAGTGAAAAATGAGGTGAGGTCACCAGGATTCGAACCCGCGACCTCACCCGTATAATGCCTTAAAATCGCAAAAAGGGAAATGGGGGTCAAGGGGAATCGATCTCGGGTGTGCTGGCTGAAAGGTAAAGTACAAAAAAATTAATAAAATAAAATGGGAGGCGGGGGAATCGAACCCACGACCTCCAGGCAGCGAGAGGGAGTAAAGGAAAAATAAAAGAAAAGAAATGTGAGGCATGGAAATCGAACCCACGATCTCAAGGCAGTGATGGAGAGTAAAGGAGAAAGGGAAAATAAAAAGAAAAGAAATGTGAGGCGTGGGAATCGAACCCACGACCTCAAGGCAGTGAATGGAGTTAAGAGAAAAATGAAGATAAAATAATTGTGAGGCGTGGGAATTGAACCCACGACCTCTAGGCAGTAGCTGCGAAATAAAAGAAAAATAAAGAGAGGATGTGGGGGTTTGATCCCACAAGCTCATGGTCTATTCAAATTAGACAAGGAGAATTAAATGGAAAAAATAAAAGGGGTTGCGGGGGTTCGATCCCACAACCCCTCGGCCAAGTAAGAGGAGATTCCAAGGAGAAAAATAAAGAGGGAATGTTGATGTTGGGGCTCGATCTAGGGTCCCAATGTCATGTGGACAAAAAATAAAATAAATGAAAAATGTAAAGTGTTGTCCAAGGGACTTGAAACCGGGTTTCCTTGCCCAAATTCCATATTGATACATAAGTCATACGTGAATTAAATGTTCAAAAATAATGCCGCCTACTTAGATCGAAATCGAGATCTTGGCATACATACAAGATGCATAAGTCTTGTACTACATAATCTTAGGAAGATATGAATCACTTAAATGAACTATGAATGAAGCCTCATGGCTTGTATGTATAGACCCATAAGTCTAGCATACGTTTAAAAATAAGTAAACCTAAGATGTATGTAATGAAATGATGTAACCCTAGAAGGGTTAAGTACGAGTGTAAAATATACTAAATGGCCAAGAGCATTGGCATACGATGATATGATTATTATGTAATGAAATGATGAAACCCTATAAGGGTTAAGTAAGAGTGTGAAACACACAAATGGCCAAGTGCATTGGCATATGATGAAATGAACATTCACGTAAAAAAAAGGGTGAGTAATTATGAAGAGCAATTGTGCTAATGTTAATGAATGTGGTGACAACATGATATGAGGCTAATGTAAAAGATGAGAACAATTTCAAATGAGCCTAAGTAAATGTTATCAAAACATACTCACCTATGAGAGTGTAAAGTTAATGAACAGACCTTTCTCTATGAACACTCTAATGCAAGTATTGAGATTAACACACTTAATACTAATGATGAGATGAGAAATCATCTATTGATCTATGATGTCCTCATACTAGAAGCCAGCTTCGATGACGTATGTGTTGAATATAATGGAACTTTATACTGAGCATCGATAGACTTGCTCTGAGCGGTGATGCCTTCTTTCGGGAAGTGCGGAGGTTCACGTAACTCTCATGAGATGAGACTGTCAGGCTTGCCGGGTATGGGTCTCCTTATATCTCCTAGTCTTCGAACCTATACTGCCAATATAGGGATCTGGCGGGGTTAAATTCCTATGTATGCTAGCATGTTTTGGGTCACTTTGGCCGGTGATTCCACCTCTTTTCGGTGTAGGGGAGACACTGGATTTCATGATGCTCACATGATCTATGTCGGTTAAAGTTAAAGTTCCCAATGAATGAATGAGACCAGCCTCAAATGACGCACATAATTAAATGAACGATACCAAAGGTGTTAGGATAGGATAATCAAGAGCGGAGCTAGACTCAAATAATGACACTAGGTTATTCTTGATCATTGCACAGCAAACCTGATGAGAGTCTTAAACTACATCCTAGGTATAGCTGGTGTTTACACTAGCTTATGAATGAATGAAATGAAGTATGTATGAATGAATGAAGCAGACTCTGTGTTTGCTAAGGAAGACTCCCTAGTTGAGGTCTCATATGTTGAGCCCTCATTTTGGGAAGTCTTAATGTCAAGTCCATGATTCCAAGGTCTCATGGCATATAAATGAATGATATGAAAGATGTTATATGCTATATGTAATTTGATATGTGCTATGTGTAAGATGTTATGTGTTGTGTGCATTATGATAAGTATGATGATGCATGTTACTCTCATGGCATGACTTTCCTAATCAAAATTTGGAAAGATCACTGACTTTCCTAATCCAAATTTGGAAAGCTCACTGACTTTCCTATTCTAAATTTGGAAAGTTCACTAACTTTCCTAATCCCAATTTGGCAAGTCCACTAACTTGACTTTCCATAATCATGTTGTTAGAAAAGAGCTATTCTTACTCATGCATGTCCTTGGTGTGTGTTTACATATACCCATACTTAGTACAAGTGTGTGCTAGTCCCATACAACTCTATATTTTTAGGTGCAGGCACAGGTGGACGCTAGAGCTTACAAGTTGGCATTGCAGCTATCCGGACGTGGAGCTTTCATCTGGACTTGGTAGGACCTCATGCTTTCGAGGATGTATACCGTTATTATCTAGCTTAGATGTAGGCTTTAGCTAGTGGAGCATGTTCCAGTGGTGTTTCTTTCCACTTTCATTTCAGACATTGTATTGGTGCCGTTTTGGCAAAAATACGTTTAATGCAATTATGAACTGTTTCTTTCATTTGATTATCTTTATATTATATGGTTGATTTGTGAACGCCTATGATGTTAAGTTTAAAATGTTTAGCATAAAATAAGAAAACAAAAAGTTCAAATTTTCCACTAAAATTAACCTAGATGAAGTAAGAATAACGTATGTAGGCTTGTCTGTGACCTCTGAGAGGTAAACGACGCCGGTCTCGTCTGGTGTCTAGATTCCGGTCGTGAAAAAGTTGGTATCAGTGTACTTGGTTAAATTCCAAGGATAATAAGTTCACATCAACCACATTGAGTAGTTTCTAAGTCATGGTAGTGAAGTGCACCACTATCCTAAATTAGAGACTGCATGATGCGTAGGAAAATTTCCCTTCTTCTGATGTTATCGTGCTTTTCCTAATGTATACTTTCTTGGTGTTATGAGTGTGTCTAACATCAATCTTTGTTGTTTTCAGAGAATGAATACTAGGAGAACCATTGGTCAGAGGAGAGGAGGTGTAGCTACTGGGAACAATCAGGTTCCACCCCAGGCTTCAGCTGAAGGAGTGGCTATGCCGGTTAACCCAGCTGGGTTGACTGATACGGAGGTGCGGGTATCTTTGGCCCAGATGGCACAGGCCATCACTATGTAGGCCCACGCTATGACTGCCCAGGTCAACCGGCAGGATGTTCAGAGGGAGAACCCACCGGTTCGTAGCATAGCTGACAGGCTGAGAGACTTCACGAGGATGAATCCTCCTATTTTCACAGGGTCTAAGAATTTAGAGGACCCCCAGGAGTTTGTGGATGAGGTGCATAAGATTTTGGTGGCTATGGGGGCCACAGACACTGAGAAAGCAGAGTTGGCTTCCTATCAACTTAAGGATGTTGCACAGACTTGGTGCAAGATGTGGCAGGATAGTCGAGCTTTGGTCGGAGTTCTGGTCACTTGGGAGCTGTTTAAGACAGCCTTCATGGAGAGATTCTTTCCCAGAGAGATGAGGGAGGCAAAGGTTGAGGAGTTTATCAACCTTAAGAAAGGATCAATGACAGTCACAGAGTATTCCCTGAAGTTTGTTAAACTATCCCGATATGCTACTTTTCATAGTATCTAACAGCAAGGATGAGATGAGTACTGAAGTTTGTTAAAATATCCAGGTATGCTACTTCCCTTGTATCTAACAGTAGGGATGAAATGAGCAGGTTCCTTATAGGAATCAACGAAGATCTTGAGGAGGAATGTCGGTCTGCGATGCTCCATGATAACATGGACCTCTCCAGGTTGATGGTGCATGTCCAGCAGGTAGAGGACAGCCGCAAAAAGAGGGGCGTTCGTGATGCTAGGAGGCCTAAGCCTCAAGATCAGGCAGGTCCCAGCCATGGAGGCCACAAAAACAATTTTTGCGTCTGTGAGCAGCCCAGGTTCAAGAAGGGGCAGCAGAGTTCTGGGAACTCTAATTCTCAGAGGAGTACAACACCTAGAGGAGGCAAACCTGAGCCCAAGAAGGGAAATGGAGGTGAGATCCAGCGTCCCAGAAAGAACTGTGCTAAGTGCGGCCGTGCTCACAGTGGAGAGTGCAGACAGGGCACTAATGCCTGCTTCGGTTGCAGTAAGAGTGGGCACATGGTTAGAGACTTCCCACAGAACAGAGGTCAGGCAGTAGGTAATTCTCAGCCTAGGCCTAATCTACAGGGTGCAGCAGCAGCCGAGCCTCCTAAGAGGAACAGATTCTATGCCCTGAAGGGCAGGGAGGAGCAGGAGAAGTCCGCTGATGTGGTCACAGGTATGCTGCAAGTATTCTCAACTTCTATTTATGCTTTACTTGATCCAGGGTCTACGCTTTCCTTTTTAACTCCTTTGCTTGCTCTCACTTTTGAGATATTGCCTGAAGTTCTGCATGATCCTATAGTGGTTAGTACACCTTTAGGATAAAATGTAAGAACTGATAGAGTATACAAGGATTGCCCAATAGTTGTAAGTGGTAAGACTATGTGTGCAGACTTGGTTGAGTTACCCATGCATGATTTTGATGTTATTCTTGGCATGGACTGGCTTCACAGTTGTTATGCTTGTTTTGATTGTCGTAGTAGAGTGGTGAGATTTCGCTTCCCTAATGAAGAAGAGCTAGTCTGGGAGGGGTACATCTCAAGTCGTCCTAATCCCTTGATTTCAAACCTTAAGGTCAATAAAATGATGTCCAAGGGGTTAATGTGTCATCTTGTGAGTGTTAATGATTTAGATCATGACATTCCTTCCATAGACTCAATGCCTGTAGTGAATGAGTTCCTAGATGTTTTTCCTGATGATTTGCCTAGAGCCCTTCCCCCTCGAGAAATTGACTTTTGTATCGACTGAAAACCCTATACTAGAACAATTTTGATTCCTCCCTACAGAATGGCCCCAGCTGAACTCAAAGAGTTGAAGCTACAGTTAAAAGATCTCACTGATAAGGGTTTCATTAAGCCGAGCATATCCCCTTGGGGCGCTCCAGTGTTGTTTGTGAAAAAAGAAGGATGGAACCCTTAGAATGTGTATCAATTATCGGCAGCTCAACAAAGTCACTATAAAGAATAAGTATCCAGCTCTCAGAATATATGATTTGTTCGATCAGCTCCAAGGGTCTAGTTTATTCTCAAAGATTGATCTTCGTTCAGGGTATCATCAACTTAGGGTTAGGGATGGAGATATCCCAAAGACAGCCTTTCGTACTCGTTATGGTCATTATGAGTTCTTAGTTATGTTATTTGGTCTCACGAATGCACCTGCTGCATTTATGGACCTCATGAATCGAGTCTTACGTGAATAACTTGATTCTTTCGTCATAGTATTCATTGATGACATCCTCATCTACTCTAGGACCAAGGAAGAGCATGAACAACATTTGAGACTAACCTTGCAGGTACTTAGACAACATCAGCTGTATGGCAAATTCAGTAGTGTGAATTCTGGCTTAGATCAGTGACCTTCCTGGGTCATTTGTGTCCGATCAGGAAGTGAAGGTGGATCCCAGGAAGAGTGAGGCTGTGAAGAACTGGCCAAAACCTCTTACTCCCACTGACATCCGTAGCTTTCTGGGATTGGCTGGTTACTACCGCAAGTTCGTGGAGGGCTTTTCTTCCATTGCTGCCCCACTGGCAGCTTTGACTAAGAAGAAGGCCAAGTTTGAATGGACGGAGACTTGTGAGAAGAGTTTCCAGGATCTCAAGGACAGACTCACTTCATCCCCGTTGCTTACTTTGCCTAAGTGTGGTGAGAATTACATTGTTTATTGTGATGCATCTAGGGTTGGTTTGGGTTGTGTTCTTATGCTAGTTGGTAAGGTGATAGCTTATGCGTCCAGACATCTCAAGGTTCATGAGAATTGTAGATGAGAAGTTTAGTACCTTGAAGACCACTCAGGGAAATCTGACTAAGTGTGGAACCACGAAAGGGAACGACGATCCGTGGATTGATTGACTAACCGTAATGCATGACCATTGTTTTGATCAGAGAAGGTTCCATTACCCGAAGTTGGAAAATTCTAAGGATGGAGTGACAGAGGGCATGACGGACCGTACTGTTGGTCCGACAATTGATTCAGATAGGGTGCCATATGAGGACAGAAAAATTATTCTAAGTCCTGAACGATGGAAGGAGTCTATGGACCGTCGATTGATCGACGTTACGTCATCTGGTCCATAGATTGAAGATGCGTGAACTGAGCAAACTTTCCTTATTTTAATTCCTTTTAATTTAGGACAATGTTTCTTATAAATAGTAGATTAAAACCTCGTTTTGGGGGGGGGGGTAGAAACTCTTTGTATTGTTTTACTTTTGTTTGGAGATTGGTTTTTGCAAACTTTAGCAATCAATCAATTTCCGGATTTAGTTTGAAGTTTATCTTTAATTTCAAGTTGATTTTCTGGATTCCTTTTATTGATAAAGTAAGTTTATGATTTCTTATTTACAAACTATGAATTGTATTATTGCTTGCATTGGTAACTAAATCCACAACTAGGGTTTTGGGAACCATGGATGATTAGCACAGTATACCAAGCAAATGAGCAATTCTCAATTAGGTTCTTTCATTTATTAATAATTCTTTCGTTTAAAAGTCTTTTTAACGAGTGCATGCGTAATAACTCGCCTTGTTGCTACTTGCTGGACTAAGGAGGTAGTAATAGGAAAATAATTATCAATATAGATTTAGCCGGATACTATCTAATAGGTTATTGTCTATTGGTGAAAAGTAATAGCTAAGCCATACATCGACTATGATGTCTAATATGAGGTAAGGTAAGGGTTAGTAGTTTATACACACGTAGCCGGACCAAGGTACAGGGTGAAATTCTTTAGATGCCAGACCAAGGATTTAGAGATACATAACTTACCACTTTACATGCACAACACTAGGGAAGAATTGCTATTGCTAGAAATACGGCATTATGAACCTATAGGGAACACATAAACCCTAGTTAGTCTAACAACTTGATAAAAACTCAATATTTTACTTTTCCTCACTTGTTAACTTAGAATTGTTTAAGAAACTTGTTTCATAAAAATCTCCCCTTTAATTACTTGCTTTCGGAAAGACCTTGACTAAATAGACGTGATTGTGAATTGATGTTAAGTCTAAACCATTTTCCTCGTGGGATAAACCCAAACCTACTAGTTAGGTTCTCTACTTGATTACGACCGCATATACTTCTTTAGGGAGGTGTAGTTTGAGCATATCAAACTTTGGCGCCGTTGCCGGGGATTTTTGGCTTTTAGATTAACTTCAATTACATTATTTAAATTTAGTCAACGTGTTCTTGATTTTACTTTTTCTTATTCTTTTTGTTTCTTTCAGGTATAGCTCTAGTGCATGCCATGTACACGGAGCAACGGAGAACCACTCATCCCCTTTGATCCCGAACTTAACCTCACTTTGAGAAGGATAAACAATCAACAGAACCCAACCAATCTAGGTGAAGGGTCATTCCAGCAACCTCCATTATCGGTTAAAGCACACAACAATTGTCGTGCTAAAAATCAATTGGACAATGCTCTGAGGGTGGAACATCCAGCCCCACGACCTCTGCATTACTATAGGGGCAACATTACTGACTCTGATGTACCTCTTGTCCTACCCCCTTTGACACCTGGGCACACATTCGTGGTGACGAGTAGTTTGATGCAGATGCTCACCGCGAGGGATTTATTCTCGGGACTGCCATCGGAAGACCCACATGCTCATATAGAGAAACTGAGATCAGTGTGCAAAAGTTGTGTGGGTAGACCGAAATTGTATATGAATGTTATTGGGTTGCAAGTATTTCCTCTATCACTCAAAGGAGATGCCTCCATATGGTTTACTGAGCTTCCCTACAACTCTAATCACACTTGGTTTTAGTTAAGAGATGTGTTCTAGGAGAGGTACTTTCCAGTGTATAAGAAGCTCCACCACAAAGATAAGGTGAATAATTTTGTTGAACTCCCTGGAAAGTCAGTGAGTAGGTCTTGGGACAGATTTAATGCGTTTGTGAGAGGCGTCCCTAACCACAGTATTGATGATGAGTCATTGAAAGAGTACTTATGACGATGGGCATTGCATGAAAATGACTACTTGAGGGGGTAAGCAAACCATTGATCCACCTATGCCATTTGTGGTAGAATATTATTTGAGAAAAGACAAAAAGGTAGTAGAAACTAGTGGAGATATGGTGGACGACAAGGTGAAAGAAGCAGAGGTATCTGTGAAAGTGGTCCCCATTACTAGACCTCCACCACCATTCCCTCAGAGATTAGTGAAGAAGAATGAGGATGGTAAATACTGGCGATTTATCACTATGTTGAAACAACTTTCTATAAATGTCCCTTTGATAGAAACTTTGGAACAAATGCCGGGTCATGATAAGTTTATGAAGGATATGGTTACAAAGAAGAGATCGGTGAGTTTTGAGGATGATGACAGAATGCAGCATTGTAGTGCTATTGCTACAATGTCTCTTGTGCAGAAAAAGGATGATACAGGATCTTTCACCATACCATGTACAATCGGGTAGCTACACTTTACTAAAGCACAATGTGTTCTTGGTGCAAGCATAAATCTCATACCTCTTTCAATTTACAAGAAGTTAGTTTTTAGTGACCCAAAGCCTACTACGATGCGGTTACTGATGATAGATCGAACAATGAAGAGGGCCATTATTGTACTCCATGATGTGTTTGTGAAAGTTGAGTCATTTATATTTCCGGCTGATTTTGTGATTCTTGGCAGTGTGGTAGATTTTGAGGTTCCCATTATTCTAGGGAGGTCATTTCATGCCACCGGGCGTGCATTGGTTGATATGGAAAAGGGGCAGATGAATTTTAGGTTGAACAATGAAGAAGAAACTTTCAACATATATAGGTCCATGAAGCAGAGTGGTAAGCTCCAAAACGGTATCTGCTATATCCTATAATGTTTAGAGTATATATGAGGTACAAATTGAAAAGTGACTAGGTGTCGAGGCTCTAGCGGCAGTAATCATGAATTTTGAAAGTTATTGTATTGAAGAGTATGGGTATTTGGTGGATGCACTTGAACGAAATGAACACCGGTCAAAACCAAAGAAATTGGAGTTATATATTAATTATCGCGAGTCTCCACCCGCAAAATCATTTATTGAGGAGGCTCCAAAATTATAGCTTAAGGATACACAACCTCATTTGAGGTACGTGTTCTTGGGTAGATATGAAACTTTGCCTGTTATAATTGCAACGGATTTGAAGGGCAACAAGTAGGGTGTTTAGTGGAGGTTTTGAAGAGGTTCAAACGAGCCATTGGTTGGACTATTGCGGACAATATGGGAATTCCTCCCGGTATTTGTTTACACAAAATCCAACTAATGCCAAATCACAAACCAAGTATTGAGCACCAAAGAAGGTTCAATCCACCTATGCAAGAGGTAGTGAAAAAGTAGATCATCAAGTGGTTGTATGTCGAAGTCATTTATCCTTTTGCAGATTGTAGTTGGGTATGCCCTGTTCAGTGCATGCCTAAAAAGGGTGAGATGATAGTTGTGCTTAATGAGAGGAACGAGCTTGTTCCAATGGGCCTGTGATCGGATGGAGAGTTTGTATGGATTACCGGAAGTTGAATGTGTTGACTGAGAAGGACCATTTCCCCATGCCCTTACGGATCAGATGTTAGACAGACTCGCAAGAAAAGGGTGGTATTGTTTTCTTGATGGCTACTCGGGTTACAATAAAATCCCTATTGCCTATGAGGATCAAGATAAGACCACTTTTACTTGACCTTATAGGACATTCGCATTCAAAAGGATGACGTTTGGGTTATGCAATGCACCGACCACTTTCCATCGATTTATGTTGTCGATATTCTCCGATATGGTTGAGGACACTATTTAGGTGTTCATGGATAATTTTTCTGTGGTTGGCGATTCTATTGATCAGTGTTTGAGTCATTTGGTAGAAGTACTCAAAAGATGTGAAGATTGTAATTTGGTGCTTAATTGGGAAAAATGTCACTTTATGGTGAAATAAGATATAGTGTTGGGCCATTGCATCTTATAGAAGGGGATAGAGCTTGATCAAGCTAAAGTGGAAGTGATAGAGAGGCTTCCTCCACCATCTCTGTAAAATGTGTAAGAAGTTTTCTAGGCCATGCAGGCTTTTATCGGAGGTTTATTAAGGATTTTTTGGAAATTACACATCATTTGTGCAAACTACTTGAGAAGGAATGTATGTTCTATTTGAATGAAGCCTGTCTGAAAGCATTTGGAGAGTTGAAGTAGAAGTTGGTGTCCGCGCCCATTATTGTTTCCTCAGATTGGTGTGAGCCATTTGAGGTGATGTGTGATTCTAGTGGGGTTGCTCTAGGTGTGGTATTGGGACAGATAAGGGATAAAATCCTTTCCCCCATTTACTATGCAAGTAAGGCCTTGAATGAAGCTCAGAAGAACTCCACGGTAACTGAACAAGATCTTCTTGCAGTGGTGTTTGCATTCGAGAAATTTTGCTCTTATTCGCTTTTTATGAGGGTTATAGTGCATACAGACAACTCCGCTTCAAGGAACTTGATGGCAAAGAAGGATGCAAAGCCAAGGTTGATTAGATGGGTATTGTTGCTCCAAGTGTTCGACTTCGGCGTGAAAGATAGAAAGGGGATTGAGAATCAAGTGGTCGTCCATTTATCTAGATTGGAGAATGAAGCTATCAGGGAATTGGCTGAAAAGTCTAAAATTGATTATGCATTCTCAGACGAAAATGTATTGCCCGCTTCCCAGGATTTGATCCCATAGTTCGTAGATTTCGCGAATTATCTGGCAAGTGATATAGTTCCATCGGACTTGTCTTTCCGTAAGAGGAAGAAGTTTATGTATGATGTGAAAAATTTCTTTTGGGATGAGACTTACTTATACCGGAGTGGTGTATGGGATTATTCATCGTTATGTACCTCGGAAGTTGAGATGTTTAGTGTTTTGGAGGCCTGTCACTCCTCGCATGTGGGTGGGAACCATAGTGGTATCCAGACTGTGCATAAGATCTTACAGTGTGGGTACTATTGGTCAACGATTCACCAAGACGCTCACGAGTTCGTCAAATCATGTGATCGGTGCCAACGAGATGAAGGAATTTCGAAGAGGCAAGTGCTACCTTTAAATCCTATTTTGGTGATTGAATTATTTGATGTATGGGGCATTGATTTTATGGGCCCATTTGTGAGTTCTGATGGGATGAAGTATATAGTTGTGGCGGTTGACTATGTATGAAAATAGGTGGAAGCAATAGCTCTTCCTAACAATGAAGAAAGAGTGTCACCGTCTTCTTGTAAAAGAATATCTTCTCCAGATTTTGCACACCTAGGGCCATTACTATTGACGGTGACTCTCACTTTTATAATAAGTTGTTGAAAGGGCTATTGGAGAAATATGGGGTTCGACATAATGTGGCTACTGCTTATCATCCACAGACTAGCGGAGAAGTAGAGGTGTCCAATCGAGAAATCAAGCAAATTCTGTCAAAAATAGTGAATGTTAATAATATGGATTGGTCAAGGTGGCTTGATGATGCTCTTTGGGACTACCGCACTACATAAAAGACTCACATAGGTATGCCTCCATACGAACTTATATATGGGAAGGCTTGTCACTTGTCAGTCGTGTTAGAGCACAAAGAAATGTGGGCAATGAAGAAACTAAAATTGGATTGGAACGAAGCGGCAGAACAAAGACTAAATGAGTTGAATGAGCTTGATGAGTTTCACCTCAAGACCTATGGAAGTTCAGCCATCTACAAAGAGAAAATGAAAAGGTATCACGAACAAATGATTGAAAAGCGCGAATTTGCGGTTGGTAATTTGGTGCCTCTATTCAACTCTAGGCTATGCTTGTTTCGGTGAAAACTCAAATCCAAGTGGAACGGGTCATTCCTCATCACTAAAGTGTTTTCACATGGAGCGGTTGAGTTGGAGAACAAGGACGGCACAAAGTTCACTGTCAACGATCAAAGGATTAAAATCTACCTGGGGAATGTAGAGAGTACCCATCAAGTGGTTGAGGCCTATCACCTTGATGAAGTCTGAGTAATCAAGGAGCCTATGTCGTGCAACGACGTTAAATCAAGCGCTTCTTGGGAGGTAACCCAAGGTGTATCCTTTAGCCAATGATAGGTTTTATTTTCTTTGTAGTAATAGTCGTATTTTCTTGTTTCATTTTGTTTTAATCTTATTTCATTCTTGTTTGTGCGCTAGTGTTGGCTAGAGATTAGTGTAGGGTTCTTGTCTCAAAAATGTCCCAAAAACATAAAAAGAATGGCCTAATGGGTGTTACATGTTCAGGGGCCAAAACAAAAAATGTTCAGAAAATAGTTTGTGCATAGGTCTACGGACCCCATCAACGGACCGTCGATGGTGTCCGTAGATCCTAGGTATATCTCTTAAATTTTTCTAAGTCTTGATGCAATCGACGGTCCTAGTTGATGGACCATCGAGGGGGTTTCGTAGGTCTATTCTGCCACCGATCCGACCCGTCCCGTCCGGTAATATTAAAGGACATAACGGTTGATATTCATTTTCCTCCTCCAAATTCTTTTCCTTTCCAAAACCGTTTTTCATCCTTTGTTTCTTTCCTTTATCAGGAACCCTCATCCTCCCATATTCCATTTCACTCCCAAATAAGAATCCCTCCAATCCCCAAACTCTCTCTTCCCAAATTCTTTTTTTCTCTCCGTTGTTCTTCGGCTGGTGATCAAGTTCGAGCGTGTAGGCTACTCATTGGAACATCTAAAAGGAACACAATCACTCCAATGCTCCAAAAAGGTATTTTTATGTCTCAAACAAACTTTGAATTCTCGTTCTTAGTTGAATTTAGAAATATGGAAGTGGGTCTTGACTTTGGGATTACAATAGGTTAAATTGCATGCTAGAACTTTTGTCGTTACGTCCCTCGGAATGATAGAGTGTGTTTGTGTGGCCTTGTAGTCTGTATATCGTGTGGGTGTTTTTGTAGTTTTGGAAATCCGACTTAGAGTTTCTTACTGTGGATGAATTAGAACAAAAATTACTTAAAAATGAAATCATAGGGATTACGAATTTGTCTTATGGATGTTAAAATTGTATGTCTCGACACGAGTGTGTCAAAAAGATTCTAAAAATTGGACCTTGCAGAGAAATTTGTCTCAGGCCAACAGTATGAGACCCCGTCGATAGACCGTCTATTGATCGACGGGCAATCTATAGGGTCCATTGATTGCCCCAACCTAATAATTGCTAAGTCATAAACGATGGAAGTGGACTATGGTGTGTCGATTGATCAACGAACCATTCCGCACATTTTTCATTTCCATCAGATAACATATTTTCAACTAACTTCTAAGAATTATCTAAGTGTCAGACGATGGAAGTGGACTACGGTCCTTCGATTGATGGATGGACCGTTCTGCACGTCCGTCGTTTCTATCTGAGAGGTCTGATTTTTTTTTAAAAAATTACATAATTAAAAGTGTTAGACGACGGACCCCATCGACGGACCGTTGTTTGCTCGATGGACCATCGACGGTTCCCGTCGCTCTCAATCTGCAGAACAGAACTGTGTTGTTTATTTTTAAAATTTTCTTCGCCCAATGTGTTTCGAATGTGTAGTAATGCTTCCTTGAGACTAACAGCTGCTCTATAGGTACAAATGGCCCCAAAAAAGGATATCATCTACCGAAGTGGCAAGTCCAAGTCCGTGGCCCCGTCTCATCGGATAATTGTCGACTCCGACAACGACGAAGACCCAGCATAGTCCATTTAGGTGCCACAACCCCAACTGCAGCTGCACGAATCACAAGGGTCACCCCGCATAAGGTGGTTCCCAGCGTATTCACTGCCTCCCTGTTTGATGAAGAGGGCACACTGACCGGCTCACCTTCCAAGACTGCCTTTAGTTCTGAAGGAGCATCAGGATCCGAATTTATTTCAGTATCAGGGTCCGCCAAATCTTCTGGGTCAAATGCGGCCACTGCCTTTGGCTCCATCTCTAAGGGAGCCACTCGGTCGGAGGGCCACGACCACCAAGCCTCATCTGATGAGGCTACCAGCTCGAAGTTTGCTCCTGCACCCCATACAGATGACCCTGCATCTGTTGCTGAGGAACCCAACCGGTGGTGTGTCAATGGCCAGTACCAACTGTACAGAGATGCAAAAATGTTGAATGAAAATAGGGTGATGACCCGGTTGGCGACAGTCGAGCGTTAAGTTCTTACAGAAAGTTTGCACACAGTCCCCGAGGTGCATATATTGTTCAACCTGCACAAATTTGAGTAGATGGCTCGGAGTTTCGGATCCTACAAAGAGGAGGTATTGAGGGAGTTTTACATTTCCTATGTGGGTACTCTCAGAGGCTCCACAGATAGGCGGGCTAGACTTGTCAAATAGGACCCACTCACCTCTGTACTAGTCCGGGGATGCCAGGTTGATATTTCTAAGGCCACCATCTATCATTTTTTATACGGCCCCACCACTGGCACTCAGTGGGCTCTTAATACTCCAGAATTCGACTACACGTGGAAGATGGTGAAGAGTAGCGCATTTCAGAGGACTGCCGAACGAAAGGAGTTAACCAAGAGATGGCTTGCTCAACATTTGGCAGTCGATGGGGAGAGGTCTGACTAGGTGTTAGATCCCAAAGGGATAATCAAGAAGGTCTCCCTCACTTTTGTAGCAAAGCTTTTCTAGTTGCTGGTCCATCATTGACTATCGCCCACGAATGCATATAATATCCTTACCTGGGATAGAGCAGAGTTGGTAGAATCCATGGTAGCAGGGTTGGAGATAGATTATGCTTGAGTGCTGATATAAGTGATACATGAGAGGGCTTTCAAGACCTCTACTACTTACCTTTTTGCTTGTTTAATCTTCTAGCTTTGTAGGGAGGTCGGGGTACCCATTTAGCATTAGGACACACTACGTCACCCGACGGGGACAGACGATATAGGTTTCATCAGGGATGAGGGAAATGTAGCGGCGCCACGGATAGGGCCCAGGATTGAGGTGCCCCCATTGAGTGAGAATTCGGTGGGGACGGTGGAGTTAGCCCAAGGGGATGATCCTGCTACATTTGAGCTTGCTGATACCACACCGGTTGACTCCACTCATGCTGCAAGCAGGGACCCCAGCTCGTCCCGATCCACACCTCCATATGCAGCACAAGTTCCATTTGCGCGGGTATAGAAGTTAGAGGCACATTTGTCCACCCTACTCCACCACATGCAGCCTTGGATGCACAAGTCCATCGCTGAGACTGAGGACTTAATTGAGAAGAGGGTGGCCTAGAAGACTGAGCAGAAAATTAACGCAGTCAATTAACGCCTAGACACCATCGAGATTCGTGTCCTAGCCCGCCCAACCCACACTATAGACCTCACTACTCTTCAGGAGGCGGTTGCTAGTTTGTGTGCTGATGTAGATGACATTCTGAAGATAAAGGGGACCTAACCAAAAAGTGTGCACAGTGATCTAGAAGAGTACACCATGCTTGACACCTTGTTTAAGTCCTCTGTTGAGACAACATCTGAGCCACATGCCCGTGCAAAATAAATAGAGGGGACGGAGTTAGAATTGGCTAGGAGGGCATCGTTGGTAAATGAGGAGGCCCGCCAGATTAGTCAGCGAGAGATGAAGGCTGGGGCATCCATTTCTATGCCGGTGATCTTTTAGAGGACCACCACTGATGGTACGGATATTTATGTGGGCACCACTAAGGGTGACCCATGTACTGATGTTGCGGGTTGCGGGAAACCGGACCCTCCCAGTTGTTGAAAGATCGTTGGCGCTATTCCCTTCAAGTTTGCTTCACCTGAAACCTTGTACTTACGATATTTTATGCATTGGGTACAAAAGCATGCTCTTTTTGTTGGGGGTGGGGTCAATGGAAAGTGAGTGTTAGTGTGAAGTCTCAGTAGCCCAACTCACAGTCCACTCTTGGGGTTTTCTTGCCTGTGTTCTTTTGACCAAAGAGACTGGTTAATTTTTTGTTGAACTGGCATTCCATTATTTGTATAAAGTATAAAAGCATGAAACATGAATCATGATGGCTGAAAATAAATGATATCTTGTCCGAGATAGTGCTTGCATGAATAGGTGAAAATGAGTTGAATGTGTCGGCTCTAAGCATGACATAGATAGGCAACCATTGCATGAACCTCAAATAATACCTAAAACTGGGAAATCAGACAATCTGATAGTGTAATGAGGTGTTACGAGAATGTGAGGAGTTTGGGTATGAGTGAGGACTCAAAAATGGGTATGAAAAGAGTTAAATGTTGAAAAGAAAAGAGAAGGTGAGAGAAAGATGTGACTCGCTGATAGTATCAATTGAATAAAAATGAAAAGAAAAGTTTTTGAAAATAAAAAAAGTTGAAAAAAAGTAAGAGTCATATCCAAAAAAAAAGAGCAAGGAAAAGATGAAAAGAGAAGAAAAGTAGGGCGTAAAAGACAATGAAAAGAGGTAGGAAGCTTAGCGGTATTGTCAAGGAGGGAAAAAGTGACTAAAACATACCCATATGTACCATACTTGACTTGAGCCCACATTACAAGCCAAGAGAGTCTTATCGTGATCCTAAGGTCTAATGTGGTGAATCTAAGCAGTGAAAATAAGGGCAAGCCTATGGCAATGAGTACTAACTATGTTTGAACTTGTTATTAAGTGTGAGTGTTGAACAAAGATCCTTTTGCCCAAACTTAAAATCATTGTGCAAAAATTGAGGATTTCATTTGAAGTGAGGGCACTACTTGCGGTGTCAAAAAGTTGGTACCTTGGTGAAAGGCAAAACAGTAGAGGTGTCTGTGGATGGTGAGTTTTTGTCATGATGTGATGCACATGAGTTAGTTTGTCGAACCTAATAGCCTAAGCCTGCACTAAATCAAAGAAAGAGTTTGGATTTATATCCATGTGATTGTGAAAGCTTAAAAGAGTATACTTTTGTACAAGTGTTGTTTTGAGTCATAGTGCGTCGCATGAAAACAAATAACAAATTTAAGTTGAGTGTGTTGATGTACCGTGGTTTTACGGTGCTTTCAATGCATTTTGCTTAAGAAATTTGTGTGGCTAGAGCCTTTTGTAGTAGTTTTAACATGCTTTTGTGTTTGTTTTACATGAAAGATGTTCAGGTGGCAAAATGAAGAAACAATAGAAAAAAATGCACAACAGGACATACGAGGTCATCGATGGTCTGTCATTTGATCGACGGACCATAGTTGGAAACCCTAGAGTATCAATTAAGGACCTTGGAGACCACTCGGGGAAATCTGACAAAGTGTGGAACCACGAAAGGGCACGACTGTTATTTTGATCAAAGAAGGTTCCAGTACTCGTAGTTGGAAAAATTCTAAGGATGGAGCAACGGAGGGCATCGACGGACTGTAGATGCATCGATGGACCATACTGTTTGTCCGTCGATTGATCAGAAAGGATACCATATGAGGAAAGAAAAAATATTCTCAGTCCTGAACGACGAAAGGAGTGTATGGACCGTAAATTTATCGACGGTCCGTCAGTTGGTCCGTAGATTGAAGCCGCATTAACTGAGCAAATTTTCCTTATTTTAATTTCTTTTGATTTAGGATAATATTTTATATAAATAGGGGATTAAAACCTCATTTTGGGGGGTTAGAAACTCTTAGTATCGTTTTACTTTTGTTTGGAGATTGGCTTTTGCAAACTTTAGCAATAAATAAATTTCCGAATTCAGTTTGAAGTTTATCTTGCAATTTCAGGTTGATTTTCTGGGCTTCTTCTTATTGATAAAGTAAGTTTATGATTTCTTATTTACAAACTATGAATTGTATACTTGCTTGCATGGGTAACTAATATTCTTGCTTGCATGGGCAACTCATATTCTTGCTTGCATGGGTAACTAAATCCCCAACTAGGGTTGTGGGAACCATGGGTGATTAACAAAGTATACCTAGCAAATAAGCAATTCTCAAATAGGTTATTGCATGTATTGATAATTGTTTTGTTTAGAAGTCTTTTTAACGAGTGCACGCGTTAGAACTCGCCTTGTTGATACTTACCGGACCAAGGAGGTAGTAATAGGAAAAGAATTATCAACATTGATTTAGTGGGATACTATCTAATAGGATAGTTTTGATTTTTGCAAAGTAATAGCTAAGCCACACATCGACTATGATGTCTGACAGGTAAAGATAAGGGTTAGTAGTTTATACACACGTATTCGGACCAAGGTACAGGGTGAAATTCTCTACATTTCGGACCAAGGACTTAGAGATACATAACTTACCATTTTACATCCAAAAACAGTAGGGAAGAATTGCTATTGCTGGAAATACGATGTTATGAACCTATGGGAACACATAAACCCTAGTTAGTCTCACTACTTGATAAAAACTCAATCTTTTACTTTTGATCACTTTTTAACTTAGAATTGTTTAATAAACTTGTTTCATAAAAATCCCCCCTTTAATTACTTGATTTCGAAAAGACCTTGACTAAATAGACGTGATTGTGAATTGAAGTTAAGTCTAAACTATTTTCCTCGTGGGATCGACCTCAACCTACTAGTTGGTTTCTCTACTTGATTATGATTGCTTATACTTCTTTAGGGAGATGTAATTTGAGCGTATCACAAACGACAAAGGAGAGATACTTTTTTAGGTAAAAGATTCTCCAATTCTTCCAATTAATAATGAATTGAAGATGATATACATATACTTTTATAATGACATTATTTGTCTGGGTGGCTTCATATCGTTGTTGTGTCTTAAAGTAGTTAGCTTGAAATAGGACAAAAATAAAATATAATAAAATTAGTCATAACATGCGAATGATAGAAAGAAGAGTATAAGATTATGATGATGATTTCCAAATATAGTGACAATTATTAACAATAAAATATATGGTGGATTAGCATAATGTAGTTCAATTTGGTATTTTGTTCACCATTCAAGCCTACCGGAGGTTTAATGGTTGAAATTTCTTTGTAGTTATCTCTTTTTGATCTATATTTTGGTATATTAGAATAGGTAATTAAATATTATGTGTATTGAATTATATGAATACCATTAAATTTATGGCGTTGGAGAATTATAACCTAACCCTAGGCGTGAAATTTTGAGAATGTGAGAGTTGATGTATTAACTGTCATAAATATTGGGATTATTTATGTGAATAAGTTGCATTGAGTTTGTAGCCCGCCGAAAAAGGAAGACTCAAGTCCTGTAGTAATTGTTCGATTGTTTTGAGGCTAATGGATTTCTGAGCCATTGTTAAGTATATATAATCGTTTATTTTCTTGTGGTATGTGTTGAGAAGTAATGGGACTTCGTGATGGGTTGAGTTGTCATTATTAAATAATTTGGATGATTAAAAAGAGGTCGTAAAAGGCAAAGTGATCAATTATTGTTATGTGATGTGTTTGAGAATGGTTTTAAAGGCTTATTAATCAATGATTGATGTTGTATCAAGATTGTGATGTTTTTAATTATGCATTGTTTTGAAAATGGTAATCTCATTATTTATGAACATATCATTTGCACGGTTCGGAGAAATGGTTGGGACAAGTGTTGTGTTAACTGAGGTAGGATATGAACTTAAAGAGGATATACCATTTCTAGGAACGTGTCACGTGCTACAACAAATATTTTATTTTGAGGTTCATTCGTGCGTCATGATAGATATTATAATTTGAGAGACGTGTTGTACATCATGACAAATTCTATTATCGAGGATAGTGTTGCACGCTGCAAAAGATGCATTGACAGATATGTCCCCTATGGGTATCGGACTAATAGACAGCTCGTGTGTATCACTAGGTTAGGCATGCATCACAAAACTTGGAATTGAATTTTATTGTATTTCATATCATTATCAGGGTGAACTTGTGACTATTTTTCTTTCGAACAATGATTGATGACTTATCAAATGTTAGTCTGAAATTGTAAAAGTGTTGTTATTCAACTTAGTGCTATTGAAATTGTGAATTTGTTTTGTTGGGTTGGTTTTACGCATATTGTAGTTGTGGAGGTTTGGTTGGGGTGGTAGGGGTTCTTATATTCTATACATTTAGCTTTGTGTTAAGGAGTGTACTTGATTAGTACTGAGTGGTTTGGTACTCACCATTGCTTCTACAGTTGTGTAGGTTATGAGCTTGGATCTTCGTGGTACTCTCTCTTTCTTTCTTGTCTAAGGCTTCCTGTGGAGATTTATAAGGTAGTGGTTTCTCATCTCGACGGACCCTCTTTATCCTTAATTACTTCTGATCTTGCTGTAGTCTAGAAACAATGTAATTTAAGACTTGTATATTTCTTTCAAGGCAATTGTAATAAATTAGAGACGTGTGCACTTGACAACCAGGTTTAGGAGATTTTGCTATGTTGAGTGGTTATCTGCATTAGTAATTGTTATTAAACTTTATTCTTATTTTTTCTCCGCACTCCATCATAATAGTTTGGTTTTGGATGACTTATCTTGGTTGAATAAGACGAGTGCCATCACATCTATTTTTTCTTTGTAATAGGGTCTATCATCCCAAATTATAAAAATAGAAAACTCACCATGCTCCTATGAGAGGGTCTATGGCCCGTAGACATTATATGGACCTTAAATGGCTTTTTATAGATGCTTTTTATTAATTTTTAACAGGGGTTATTTTAGTCTTTTCAACCCTTTCTAAATCTAAACCCTGACGTTTTTACTCCTAATTGAGGTCACGAGAATTCCCTAACATAAAGTTTAGTTGAAAGCATCCTTCCTTATTATGTTTTGTTTTACGATTCTACTTAGGTAAACTTAAAACGAACATATCTCTCAGCATATAATGAATTAGGTGGCCGATGACCTATTAAGTTAAAGACCTTTGAGTCTTCTTTCCAAGATCAAAAAGTTTACCTCATTTGAGTTTAGAGTAAAATGTAATGCTCATTTTAGTGAAGCTCTATCAAGCAAACAATATTCTACGACTGAAACTACGAACAATGGAATGTTCCTTGAATCGTAGAGCCTTATGAGAAATCTATCTATAACTTTTTTTCCAATAACTTCATGAACATGTTCTAGTGATAATTTGGCCCTGTTACAACCTTATATCCATATTCTATGTTGATTTTAGGTTTTTAACTAACCATATCATCCAAATAAACACTTTTTGTACCGTCTCGAGTCCAACGATATGAGATCTACGAGCTTGGTCAAGAGTCCATTGATGGACCTATTGTACGTAGGTCGGGTCAAATCATTGGGGTCTAGGAATTAAAGGTCTCTTATCTAACCCACGGAAACCAATTATGGTCCGTGGTTGAACCTACAATCAATTGGTTTGTCTGATTGTGAGGATCGACATTTAGTTGGAAAGAAAGGGATTTTAGGTAAACATCAAATGTTCTTATCTTTTATGAAAAAATGAATTAGGTAGTACATGACCTATCAATCCAAAAACAATTGAGTCCTCTTTCCAACGCCACCGAGTTTGCTAAAATGTATGTTCGTAGTACAAAGTTAAGCTCATTTTAGTAGAGGCCTGTTGGGTAGGCACAAAAACCACAACCCAGCTGACTTGATTAAATGAAAGCTAATCAGTTGCACCATGAAAATCCTTCATTAGCATTTATATAGCGTCGTTTTTATTATTTTTTCCTATGAAGTAGGCACTTAAACTAAGAAGTTTGATAGCTAAACTATGTCGTTTTACTCGGTCTAAGCCAAATAATCTAGTTAGACAATACTCAGAACCCTCATTCTCCTTAAAGCACCAACTTAGAGCGAAAAGAAGAGGATAGGTCGTCCCCTTCTCAAAAGAACAAGGAGCGTTCTTCAAAGTTCAGCCCCAAAATTCATAGGATTTCTCCGTAGATTTGTTTCATCAGGTATGTGGAACTTGACTAGTGAGTTCCTTTCACCCATCAGGTCCTTAGAAGTAAGTTAGTTCTTCAGATTCTAATAAACTATTCAGACTAAGTTTTCTAAATTTTCATGATATTGTGATGATGGTTCCTTTGATCAAAATAACTTTTTTTTTTATGATTTGGTGTAATTAAATGTAAAGAACTAACAACCCTAGCTTGTGTATATTTATCCTATTTCATGATTTATATTACTAGATGAACTAGGTAGAAAATCATGCTTTATATTTTGAATGTTATATTCTTAGTATATAAATGTTGAATTCTCAGTTAGCATGTCAATTTTTTAACCATTCATTATTTTGTGCATTTTCTTTTCATGAATATTAAGTTTTGAGTACAGATAGGGAAAAATTAAATTAAATAAGGATCCATGGTAATAGGAAGTGTCGCTACCAGACTCTAGGTCCTCTGGGTCTTCTCATAAGTCCACGCTTTTCTCAACCATAGAAATTGCTTAAAGTCCTCTGGCTCGATCCTGAGAAGCTCCCTTTTAGAAGCTGCACAAGAGAAAATGAACTTTATGGCCTTCAACATTCGGCTTATGAGACGATCCCTCTCTCGACCCTTCTTCCTGTTAAATCAAAGATCGTAGCATAGCATCTCAACCTCAAGGGAAGTGCATGGTGAAACTGAAGTCCATGAGGACGCTACCATCCCATTGATCTTCCTCTTCTTACTCCCGGAGGTGGAGCCTTCCTAATAAAAAAAGGGTGAAAAAAAGGATCCATGGGAAGTACCTCTTCGTTGTGCAAGAGTTGCACCCCTGCCCAATTACTCATCGTTCTTACTAGTTCAGGAAGTAAGAATGTCTTCTTGTTGGCCCGGCAGAGAACATTGAAGCATGAGATTTAGTTTTTCACGCAGCAAGTAGGGGATAACAATTCTTAATTGTTGGTACCAAAAATAAAGCAGTTGATTCAGTAGAGTGGGCTACATAAGGGCCCGGTGCCACTCAGAAATGATTTTTGTGCCCACATTCAGCTTGATTCCCTTCATAGCACATGCCACAACTAGAGCCCGAGGAAAAGTCACATCGGTACGGTTGCCCAACGTGCAGATTCACTTGGAAACCAAGTACAACGACCTCTTAGAATTTTTTATCTAGTTATTAATAGTGATGCCCTAAGTAGTAACCCTATAAACCTTGTTCGTACATGTAGCGTAAACTAGTATATCCTTCAGCTAGCCAAGATTCATCTACCGCAGCTTGGCCTAATACTCTGCATTAGGAGACTATAGCACCTCGAGCCCCTCATTAATGAATTAAGTGTTCAGGGGATATCAACTCTTCGGATGCAAATAGTAGGGTAACGGTTGCGTATAACTCCCTCACCCATTCAGAGAGAGCGCGGGGGGGGGGGAGGGTGTCCTCTAGGATTGACAAGTGGAAATCTCTCTCGCAGAAGAACTAAGTGTTCCTATAATCGTGGTGCCACTCCCGACTAGCACCATCGATAAAGCAGACAAAATGAAGAATCTCCTCCTTAATACCAGCCATAGTAGACAAGCGTGTAAAGATTTATGAAATGAACACGTTCGGACTCCATTGGATATTGAAACATCTATTTAATGAAAAAGGGAAATATTTATTTTAGGTTGTAATGAGGACACTGCTCTGCGGAATCCCTCCATAGCATCCAGGATCCCTCCAGAGTGGCATGAAGAAGGTTTCTACAATAAGATGGAGGCTTCTAGAGAATCCTTCATCTGTAACAAACTCGAGGCACGACCACTGTGTCCCTTCATCACATAAACCTTGTCTTTAAAAATATTCCAGCAAATCATAGTCTATGAAGTACCCTACAACCTAAATATGTAATTGGCCTAGCAAAATGATCCCTAAATGATGCCTCAATCCAAGGGTTACACCAAGAAAACAATTAAGCTTCCTCAACCCTTTCCAGAGTTGTTTCTTTCATATTTTTACAAAAAAAAATTGCCTTTAACGTTGTAGAGATGTTGTGAACGTAAGGGAAGTGTCCAGGCTACCTTTTTCTAGAAAATCAAGTAATCTATATTCTTAATGTCAAATAATCACATCTAAGGACTTTCTGATCAAATAGTTAAAATCATGCAATCGTAGTTAAGTTTGTGTAAAAGTGCATAGAGTAAGGAGCAAGAACATTACTAAATAATAAATGTTCAGAGTGAAGCGTTTGAGAGAGTTTTGGGAGATCTTATAAATGAAGAAGAGTAAATTGTTAAACCATTCTATTGTAACCCTTTACGCTCTCCAATCTCCGTCTACAGTGGGAAGGTCATCGCCATAGCATCCCCACCTCAGCGGGAAGCTTACTACTCTGGTGGGGTATGGCTAGACCAAGTAGGTGTCTCTTTTTCCTATGTGTTGCCTTATTTCCCTAACCGGTCCCTCGAGTAGAGAATCCTTTGTGCTTAAAAATTACAAACCACTATCCTTCATGGTTCTTAAAAAGGACTATTTCGTTAGTTCAGAAGCACTTCAAAAAGGACAGTTTCACTAGTCGTTCGGAGACAAATGATGGGTAAATATGTAACTTTTCTATTGACCCAAACCGTCATTATTTTGGATGGAAAACATCTAGAGAACTGGAACCCTCATCTTGCCAGAGCGAGATAAGTTCCACTAGGGAGGCGGCGATCTAGCAGGACAAGGAGCACCAGAGGGGGACAGACGAGAATAAACTTAAATAATGCAAAGTCTTATTTTCTCCTTTTTCCTCATACACCACAGAGAGGCAAGGGTTACCTGATAAACCTTCAAAATAGTGCTCTAGGCTTTGGAAGGAGGAGGAAGAGATTTGTAGCATAACGATGTTGATAGCTTTTGAATTACTAGTCAAAATCCAGCATCTCCCCCTAAAGGAGCGAGCATTAGAGATACAATCTCTCTATAGCTACTTGGTAAAGATGTTAGCTATGTTTATTTAATTGATTAGTCTTAAATTCCTTTAAATGTGTATCATGTTGATAATTTATGGAAGAATTGATGTGTAGGCCTATGTGCACTGAAAAACTCTAGTTATACTTCTAATACTAGTTGTTCCATAAGACATGCACCATAGGGGGGAAGCCTTGTCCTATGAAATAAGGGTATGTGATGGTTTTATTCCCTAATTTTGTGATATATGTCGGATGGTGACTTATTCATATGCATGTGTGTGCACATAAAGGATCATGAATCAAACTAGGTGATACGAAAAAATATGTATAATTACATGTCATGAACCTGTTGTGAATTATATCTAAATTCTTATTGTGTATTGAACGATTGCATGTTATGAACTCAATGCTTGATTATATGAGTACGAGTAATATCATGGTGAGTATGATTGCGATTTTGGTTGTGCTGACTGGATCACGTGTCATGTTCCAACGCATATATTGGGTCAGGTGTCATGTTTTGATATATACGTGGGACAGGGTGTAACACTCATAAGTATGCATATTGGATAGGGTTTGGGTTCTATTAGAGAACCATTCTTTATAATATTCGCATATCTATATGTCTCTGATGTTCGGAATTATTGTGGTTCTCCAGAGTTATAATTGAATTATGAATTCTTTACATATGTTTCTACCATGTTGATTTACTTTTTATATACTCGTTAATGAATGAACTGTGAATCGCCAGGCTTAATTCACGATGTGGAATGTTTAGCGGAGATAGAGAGTCCAGGTCTTTCAATGTCATGCTTAGAGAGGTTCTAAGTGTATTTGTTATTGAGAATTGGGGTGGTATAATGTTGTTAGTGTTAATTAGTTGGTTGTTACTCTGGTAGGGGATTAATATAGGAATGGTTAATAAGCCTTGATAGAATGCACTATAGAATAAAGTTGAGTGATAATTTGGAATAAGTAAGGGAATGTTGTGAGTGGTCGGTCAGGTTATTAGAGGAGGAATGAACACTCTTTTTTCATGTAACCTGCTATTCAATTTGTTATATTATATTGTAGGTATGTGGATAACCGATGATGCCTACCAGTACATGTGGTTGTACTGATAGTACTCTTTCTATGAAATTTGTCATAGTAAGGTTGCACGGTAAGTGATGTTCTGTAGATGAAGACGAAGGTTATCCACAATAGTTTCTATGTTTTCTTCATGTGGTGGGAGCTTTATAATTTGTTACTATATTTTCTACGTATATATATTAGAAGCTCTATGCCCATTTTTTCACGCCCCGAGCTACCCTGTTTCCATGATCATGAGCTTACTAAAGATAATAAATTGATACGGAAGCTAAATAATAATTAAAATGAAAAATATTGGGCATACCCATATTCTAATAATTGAGATACTGGAAACTAATGAGTTTAATACAAAGAAAATATTAACTCAATTTTAAGATAAAACTAACTATGTCTGAAAATAACCTCTAATTGACTAGAAATGCTCAGACAGGCCCCAACTAAGTCTAGCAAAAACTGAAAATAAAGGACTAAGATACTGAAATAAACTCATGACAATTGTCCTCGGAGAATGAGGACTCACCACTGATTTTGCTGAACTGGTGATCGGGAATCAAATTAAGTGTGATCTGGATACTGAGAACATGAATTTATATCACGAGAAGATGTAGTGAACGTATGTGTCAGTACTTGAAAGGTAATGAGCATATAGAATAGAGTAATATTGAAATAAAACATAACTAAACAAGCAAAAGCAAGTATAATATTCTGAACATGATATACTGAATTCTGAGCTAACTGGATGCAATGACAAAATTTATAACACGCTGAGATTGAATACTAACTGAACTGTAAATATGGTCAATGCAATAAAATATGACTGAACTGTGGGAGCTACATAGAGCCGATAATAAAACCACATGAGCTAAATGTGGAGTCTTATGTATACGCCTAATCGAGAGGACCCAATATACCCAGCCATAGGTATAAAGGAATGTTGGCGTGATCACTAAACTAATGGACACATAGGGGACTTACAACCTACTTGGCTAGTAAATCTAGGACTACTTGGGTACGCTGAATCCTAGTCCAACTTGGTATTATTCTACTCCCAATGAATTAAATGATTAACACATTTTGACTAGATTTCTGTAAATACTGGATAGCTCAAAACTTGACATGCAAACTCCGAATGCAACAATTAATTTGATAATGATGCATTGATAACTGAGGCATGTAGAACTGAATAACTGAAATATTTGACCTAGCATGTATAAATGAAGAACTAAAGAAATACATAGCTAGGTTTCTAAATTTCATGCGATAAACTTAGTACTAACATGGTAATCTGATTTGGAACATATAACTAACTAATTAATGATAAACTGCTGAAGTTCTAATAACCCTAGGTCTAATAATGAAATGGGAATCAACAATCTAACTGAAAACTAGGGACCAATGGGTGAAAGGTACCCACTAGTGAAATCCCACATACTTGGTGATAAAATCCACGGAGAAATTTTTAGATTTCGGGGCTGGAACTGATGGAACCTTGTTGCGTTCTTGAACTAGGGTTCTTGACCTTTTTCTCCTCTCTTGCTTCTAATTTTCTATGTTTTGATTAATGATTTTGACTTAGTTAAGTTCTAGTTATGTTTCTAAGCTTAAAATGACAAAAACCTCATGATTTAGGGTCTAAATGACGTAGCTTAGTGGCCAAATAAACAACGAAAAGACCAAAATATCCCTAACTTAAAAGCTATCGGAGTCGACTGTCTGCTGGTCGACCGTTGTTTGTGAGTGAGAGCTGAAAGTCAGCTGGCGAATTGATGAAGTCGACAGAAGGTCATTAAGTTGAGTGACAGTCCGTGCTGGTCGACCGTCATTCGCGATTGAGAACAAGAAGTGAACTGTTCAATCGACGGAGTCAATCGACGGATCATAAGTCGACTAACGATCTGTACTGGTCGACCGTTGTTCGCAACTGAGAACTGGAAGTTAGCTGTTCAATCAACGGAGTAGACTGATGGTCCATACCCGTCAACCTTCATTTGCGACGTAGAATTGAGAGTCAGCTGGCCTATCGATGGATTCAACTTACGGACGTATGTCGACTGACGATCCGTAGTTGGCTCCATCGCTTGAACATGCTACTTCTGAAAATCATGATTTCTTGGTGTATTTTGGATATGGGGAATTAAACATTTAGACTAAATCCCTGGGGTGTTAAATAATTTATAAGTCTTAACTCGCATCATTGAAAACCCCTTTTTGTTCCTTTCATCTTATCAATGTTATTTTAATCCCAATTTCTTAATCTTCCACATTTCCTTAAGTTTTTTATAATCGAGGGTACTCCTACTTAGGTGTTAGAGTGGGTGCCTGCATGGACTGGAGGGTTGGCTCGTCAAAAAAACATAAATAGATCGTCTGAGTCCGAAAAGAGTGGACTAAACAAAAGAAGGATCCATGGCAGCCTCAAAGAACTGACTCACCCTTTAATCAGGTCGCGATCAATAGTCTCCTAACAGAATTCTGTTAGTAGGCGTCTTAATATGACTAGTACTCAACACATAAAGAGCCAGTGTAGTACCAATACATGAAAATACGATATATTAGTAGGATCACGCGGCTACTCCCGTAAGCACAATATACATATCCAATTACCACACAGTAAGAACACAAATACAAAATACATAGATCGGTAATAATTTTTGGAGCAACATACAATTCCCCAATATCAATGAATATCAAACAATAACATAATAATACCCAAACCATTAGTGTTTTAGAACGTGATATCCAATATAATATACATGTGTCATAACATGACACATGATATGTGTCAAAACATGAAACCCAATCCTATATAAGCTTCGGAATGTGACACCCAATAAAGTCGACACAACGCAGTCACAATCGAATCAATAATGAACAATACTCATAATCGTACAATCAAGTAACATACATGTTCATGGCATGTATTGTTCACACATAATTGTTACATTAGATTTGATTCAACATGCACGCATACAATGATGCATTTATCTGGTATATATGATACAACGGGAAATCAAACCATCACCTACCTCGAAACAAAGCCTAAATACTCCTAAATTACTTGAGCTTTACCTTTCCGAAATCATTCAACTTGTTCTTGGTCTATAAACAAGTAATTAACGCAAGAATCAATAAGCAAGGTCTAATTACCCAGATTATAACAAACATATTAACCAAAGGCAAAACCTATGATCATAATTTTAAGCTAGGGATTTTTAACCATCACTTCAGGACAAACACCTTCCACAATGATTATTACCTAAGATTCTAAGTTCTAGGATTGAAAATACAGATTAGGGAGTAATTAACTTACCTTTAGTGCTAAAAATCGTGGAAAACTATCAAGAATCACCATGGGTCATCCCTTCGCTCTTAAGAATGATGTTTTGCAAAAAATAACAAAATTGAGGTTTTTCTACAACTTAATTTGCGAATGAGCCGCAAAGGCGGGACACATCTAGCCACAACGGTCCCTCTCTAGGGGGATTAATTCAGCCTGATGACTTGCAGAAAAAAAGAAGCTCAAACCTTGAGTTCCGAGCTCCTATTTCACAATATACGTTGATTCTTAAAGTTTGAAGCTCGGTTTCAATGGTTCTACTCGCCCGCATTCAATTCTGTAAAGTTGTACAGGCTCGTTAACATCTTGGCTATCTACTCGTGTGATAAAATTCATAATTAGATCGACCATTTATTAACAGATTTATCTAGACCTTACCAGACTCAGATTTCGTCCAAGTTTGTCCTAGGCTAGAAATTTCTAAGTTACTATTCAAAAGTTTTCTTACTCAAAGTCCTTCACATTGGCATTTCCATCACGGTAGAAATTGTTCATTACAAATAGAAATTAAATTTCGCTAGTGTATATTCTTCTAGATTTGAAATATTTTGTTGAGTTATCTTGTATAACTACTTCTATAATTATTTATTCAGTTTGAAGTATATATATAATTTTTGCTAGATTAATAATGTAATTCTTATTAGTATTATTTTTATCGTATTTATCTTATTTTTATTAGTATTTATGCGTGTTCTGGAATTGTTTTTTACTTCTTCCAAATTTGATGTGGCATGTTGGGCCGTATTATTTGATGTTAATCAATCTGAATATCTGTCTAACCAATCTGCCCAAAATATGCCACATGGGTACTTTCCAGCTTCTCGAGGGTTGCGACAAGGGTTCCAAACCTATCCTGTTTATTTTTGCTGAAGAAGTGCTAATGGTATCATTGAAAATGATAACATCTTACCATGCTTCGAGATCGTGCCCAGCACTCTCCTACTTTCTCTTTGATAACGATGTTTTAATATTATATAATATCCATAAACCTTCCGACGCTTTTGTTGTTATTGCTCTCACCTCTCTGAGCTGGTCCCCGGTGGCTAAAATCTTCTCAAAGCTGAAGTGAAGAAAAAGGCCAAGTTATTGCAAAACTGCGGAATTTTATTCTATAAGGTAGGGCTTTAGTTTTTCACTAGAAACTCAGCCTAGAGTTGATCGACAGGGCCCTATTGGGGCACCCTGTGGTCCAATGCGTATAAGCTTGGGCTTTCTTAACGTGGCTCATTTGACGACTCAGTACATGGATGTCACCCGCCCGGGGTACTTCTGTGAGTCCTCGGAATAGGATAATGTCACTGCCAACAAAAACATACTATATTTACTAGTTTAAATCGATTCACTAAGCTAGTTAAAAGCCTTATTACGCAATTCTTAAGGGAAGAACCCTCTTGCTATACCTCTGGGGTATATGACACTCGATGGCCAACGGTCCGTTGCCGATTTTGAATCAAAAGAGAAAGAATTACGTTTATTTTGAGATCGTAATCGTACCAGCGAGCAGCACTTATAGCAATAGCAAACGGCCTACTTATAGCCTATCAACAGGTCAGTCAATATCAGTAGGGGTCCTCTTGCCTAAAAATAAGAGTCAGCCCTTTTCCAAGTTGGTTCCCAAGACATTCCTAATTCCAAGGGCTTCCTTCCAAGCAACTATGACATAGATAGACAGATGCGGGTGTACTTCAGGAAACTAGCAAGCCTTGCCATTCGGATGAAAGGAATATCCACTCATTGGTTTTGCTGAGAAATGATTGGGAGAAGGATAGTGCTTCTGTGGATGCTGGTTTTCTTCAATCCCAGGAAGGGTCTTCTAGTTGGCTTTGTTGCTATCAAGACCCTCGCTCACGCCTTAGTCTTATTCGAAAACAAAAGCGGATGGACCTTCCTCAAGAAAAAAGCCAATCTGATTTCGGGGGCCCTGTAGGCGGAAAAATGCTGGAAAACTATAAGGTCTCGAAGGAAAAGCCTTAAGGAGAGGGGGAGGAGCAGTTATCTATGTAATTACGGTCTTTGTTGGTCGTTGTTCCGGTCGATCACTCTCTTTTCTTTGTCCAATTCCGTCTTACCAAACAATACCCCGTCCGCCATGGATGACTTGGAGAACCTTTATGTCGTCACTCGTAGACGCAAATATTGGACCTAGGTTTGTCCTATAGCTTGAAAGAATCTACATGCTCCTTCGTTAACACTTTTTCAGATATTCCCCCTTCCAAGGACGCTTTCTTGGATCTTTGAGAATTTTTTTTCATTTCCCTGAGATCGTGGAGAAGACATGTCCAGTCCAATGAATTTCAATCCCTTATCTCTCAGCTCGGAAATCGCTTTTTATGATTACATCGGCAATAATCCAGAAAGTGAGTTTTTGGCGGCTTTCACTTTCAACCCGATTCACCGCCTACGTGCCCTTTACGCCCAGTCATTTCGAAGAACACTTGCCTCAGCATAGGAGCCTATGGTTCCATTCTTGTTGTTGCTGGAGGAGTTCAACCGCTCGAACTCAGAGAGATGAGCCTAATAGTGCCCCAATCCAAAATAGAGAGCAGCATTGTCATCGTATCGTATTATCATCCCGTTGTCATAAGAGAAGAAAGCTAGCAGGTTGGATCCTAGCTGATGGAAGCCTTTCTCCATAAAGTATGCGCTAGAGGACTTGACGGACCACCTCAGAGGTCGGAAGAAGGGTCCCAAGAGGCGTAATAACCTAAAAGTTGTCCATTCCTAAACAAGACAGGAAACCCCTTAGTCTTTTTCAGAAAAGTTCCCGAAAAACTAGTTGCTGACTCAACCTCCCCTCGGGTCTACGCACTCTTTGTCTTTGTTTTTAGCATCAGCGATTGAAAAAGAGTAGGTCAAGCTTTGAAGTCCCTACTTTATTTAGATTTATGGGATATTTGAAGAAGCTGAACTGGTCGAGAGAGATGAACCCACACCACATTTTTTTGAATCTAAAGCCCCAACTAGAGATGGAATTCCAGAACCTAAACATGTATCTTTCGTTCTTCCATCCAAGACCAATTCCGCACCTTTTGAGAAGAATTGCTCTTTGGAGAGATAAATATAAGGGCGATGAAAGTTTACCCAGCAAGCTCCGGCTCGAAAGCAAGAAGCAAGGGCGCAGCTATTGCGCGAACGCTGTTACGACTGTATGGAGAGGACTTCCAGGGCTCGATCTACGGCTGCATCCCGTGGTTTGGTAGAATAGACACTTCCAAGGATAGTCTACACTATTTATGATATTCTTAGAAAAAACCTCAGGATTAAATAAAAGAAAGATATATACTAAAAATAAACTATAATGATATTCAACACTTTATGGGTGTTGACGGAAAATGGCCTGTTTTGAGCGTTTGAAGTGGACGAACAATCAGCGTACGTAATCGAGTTTCATGCGATCATGTCTTCCTGCACAGCAGCGCTGGAAACTGCTTTCATGCTTCAATGACTTCCAAATCTGTGGCTTTGGTTAGGTGGATCAAGCCACCACTGTATACAACTTTGGACCTAACGGCCGGCCTAGTAACCATTTGGGAAGTTGGTCAGTCTGGTTCAAATCACGGATTTACGTTAAGCCATTTATATGCGATGAAGGTGGAACAGATTTCTCTCCAATCTCCTTTCGCCCGTTCACTCAGTACTCGGTAGCAGCTCCCGTATTCAGGCCTCAACTCAAAGGCGCATGTTGATCTCTTTGGTTAAGGGGCTTGTTCCTCGAGTCCTGTTATGATCGCGTACTCGACTATCAATCATATTAATATTACATCTATCTCCATATAGAAGTGTTGGAAAAGAAAGCTATCTGAGAGACAGAGGAGGGAGCAGGGGTATAAGTAGGGGCTTCTTGAATGGGATTTTCTAGATGTCCCAGAAATAAGGCCTCCAAGTCTATGTTATAGACTTCATGCCCTCGATCCGACGGTCCTCATTCTCTCACTTGGCAAGCTGCTAATATGAACCTCCCAGCCGGGGGGCGGATCGAATCGGAGTTTCGATCTTGTTTTGTTCCTCGGTTGAAAAGAGATGTCTTGAGCAATCGGAGAAGACGAGACCATTTTGGTTTACACACACATGGGTGGCTAAGCGCTATTGGGCGGAGCTTTCTCAATCCAAGCTAACTAATAGAAGAAAAGAGAAGAAAGGAGCCACCGCAATCTATTTTGATAATCCAACCAAGATAGATATATCCTGACTTCTTTCAAAGTCTTTATTTTTCTTACAAATGCGTTTCTAGCAAAGTCTAAAGGACATATTCGTTGCCAATTTTCCAGACCAGAGAGAGGTGATTCTCTAACAAAGGAAAGAAAGGAATGACTATTTATATCAAGAGACAGGCTTGCTAACCTTCGGCCATTTATTTAGATTGAGTTACGATCTCAGCCTCTGATTTAGAAGGCTCTTCTCCTTATGGACTCTTCGCTCTATCTGTCGGTGCTCTAGTTTTCCGAAAGCCAACAGCAGCTACTGGCCTGGACTGATTGTAAAGAAAGAAGCCAGTCGATGGCTTGGGAGTACCTATTGATGGAAGGGGGGCTCTAAGCGATCACGAGCGAAGACGTGTTGAAGTGAAAGCCCGTCTTATCCCCAACAAACTGATTCATGTTCTTGACATGCTTCTTGACTCCACTGCTACCCACCCTGAGTCGACTATTGATCTATCTCCCTTTGACTAGTTTGTTGGTTTTTCTGGGGATTTTGCTTGTCAACAAAATTCCACTCATAAGTAGGTTCACATCGTGATCTAAGTTCCATTTCCCATCGAGAGGTTATGATACTAGTAAAGAGTCCTATCTTTCTCCAGTGTTCTTTAGCGGGAGGTATGTCTCGGCTAATGCTTTTGTTTCAAATAAAAGCATCTGCTCAGGCAGCAAAGGTTCGAGCAGGATGGCGCTGGTTTACACGACTTCAGGCAGATAAAGCAGCTATAAAAGTGCTGGGCTAGCAGAAAATCAAAGCATGGCTTGGCCCAACATTGGATTTGTTTGAAAACTACACGCTCCTGTTTATTATTTTCTAGAACCTCAGGAACTATCCTTTCCGGCTACCCCCTCCCCGATCATCCGGGGTTAACAGGAATAGGGGATCGGTTGCGGGCGAAATTACCGCCAATGGCTGAGATGTTCAGTCGACTCCCTCCCCCTTTGTGGGGGTCCCAGATCTCCTCGCAGAAATTCCAGATCATTGAAGAGGAATCAAAAATTCCTATCAAGTATGTCCCTCAAGAGAATCGAAAGGCCCAATGAATTGGGATTTCCCTATTGGTCCAGTCTAGAAAAAATCCATATCGTCCATCCGAATTGTCTTAATTACAGCCAACTCCCCCTCCCCTGTCTCTTTCCCTATCGAAAAACTCATGACATTTGTTTGATTAGACGATTATCAGGTGATCCAGAAGACCTAATCGTTTAGTTGCCATCGTTGCCATCGTTTGGAACCCTGAACAGACTGCCGCCTCCTGTTCGAACCGGGGTTTGAAACCGAACTCCTGCTCAGGAGGATAGATGGGGCGATTCGGGTGAGATCCAATGTAGATCCAACTCTTTTCACTAAGCGCCTTCCCATATGGGGAGAAGCTAATTGTCCCCCCTTTCCAAGTGTGATTTCTATGTTATGTATGGCCGTGCCTAAGGGCTAGATTCTTCTTTTGATCAATTCCCAAATAGTTTTTTGAGCTTCTTCCAAAAGCATAGGGCTTTCTGGATGTAGATGATGATATCTATAGAGATGGATCAAAATGATCAAAAAGGAAAGCGTGCTTGCTTCGTATTCCCATGTTTGATCTCTTCCATCTTTGTCTGGATCGTTGTCACTCTCTCCGTCTCGTGCCTTTGAATCGAATATTCCGATGAAAGCGGATTCTCTTTCCGTCCCTCGTCATGACCATCCTTTCTTATCTTGACTTTATAAGTGAAGTCCCTTCATTCAAATTTTTAACCACCAAGAACGTTTTCTAAAGTTTTTGGGGATTCCATTTCCATCTAAGCCCAGAAACCCAGTCTGGTTCAAATCACGAATTTCTTGCAGAAAAAATCCTCGACAAGACTTCAGCATGCCAGCCCAGTCGACGAGAGCCGTCATGTAACCGATTGTCCTGTCGGGTCTAATCAACTGACCTTACCCCGCAAGGCCTGATATCATACCCCTTTTGAACGGTTTCAGGTTGTGAAGGTGGCCTCGTTATCCATACCTCCGGTCGGATGAATGGAGGACCGACCGACTCGGGTTTTCACGAGCGTTGGCGGGTTCTGGAGTGCCTGTCAAGGGCGCAAGCGCATGCCCCGGGGTGGTTTTTAGAAAAAAGAAAATCATAAGGAAACAACAAAACAAATATAATCTGAAAACAAGGAGACTAGCCCACGGCGAAACCTCTATGTATAATAATGAAAATAACCTAAAAACTTCCGCCTCTTTGTCATTTTCTTTTTTCAATGTTTTTTTCGAGATGTTTCCTTCTGAGAGCTGCAGTAACAACACACTTTGTCATCTCCTTTTGTAGACTGTTTGTCTTGTACCTTTCCTTCTCTGTCCTTCGCGAGGTAATCATACTTCCTTCTTTTTACTTCTTTTCTTAATAATTTATTTCCATTTCACCTTCCTCTGCCTTTGATTAGGAGGTAATCGGTTGTCCATCGATGCTTGAATTTTATGAAGGTAGACGTCAGAAGTTTACAAAGTGGCCACAAGTTCATCTTTCTCTTTTTTACTTCTTCTTCTTACCCAAATTACATCTGACAAATCTTTTTTAATGTATCGCATTATTTTTTGCTTCATGCCCAATTCTATTTGGATTCTTTGCTGATCTCCATCCTTGAATATTAAATATTACGTTGTACCATTGTTTTTTGGTGAATGTTTTTGTGTGCTAATATAGATTAGCAAAAACATTGTTAAAACATTTGTAATGACCCCCCTTCTAAGGGAATACTCTTGTGTATATATGCTTGTTTCTCTCTTCCTTTTATATTTATATCTTAGCTTTTGAATACTCATGTGACTTAATCTGCTTAGTTTTTATCTTGATGTTTGTAATAACTTTGTTAAAGATGTTTTAATAACCCCCTTCTAAGGGCATATTGTTAATTAAAAATATTTGCTGATCCCTTTCCTTTTTTGTTTATATCCTACCTTCTGGACTCTCATGTGACTTAATTTGCTTGGTTCTTATTTGGAGTTTTGAATGAGTTATTTGTTAGAATTATTGATGTGTTTATTTTTATTGGTAATTTTTTAAATTAAAATTTCCTAATTCTATATGTTTGTGTGATTAATAGGTAGCTAGATTTACGGGAACTATTATTTAAGTTGATAAAAATGTATACCCGATCATATTAATTGATTTTTATGTATCCTCATTATATTTATACTCTATTAAGAACTTTTCCTTTTCAAATATTTTTATATCTTGTGTTACAATATATAAATATAAAATTTATTAATGTGCATCGTCCCACAGATTCTTTAGAAATAGCGGTAGAAATTGTACAAAAATATTGAAACATAAAAAATAGAAGAAAAGTGATGTTTGAATCCTAAAATTTGAAAAATAATTAAAATAAAATAGAATTTTTCTCTACATATACAACAAACAGTAATAATTTATGTACAATCAATAGGAATACGAATCTATATATAAAATAAATATGTTAGCATATATATATATATATGTGTGTGTGTGTGTGTGTGTGTCAAGATACAACTAATCAAAGAAAAACAAAATAAAAATTGAGATGTAATTATTAATATATCATGGAGAATTTTATTTATTTAAAAGGTCATTAAAACCCTATACTATATGTATGAAAATTGAAAAAGTTTTTTTACATTGTTATAGCTCTTAAAAATACAGAACAATGATTTTTCTATTGGATTTGAGAGTGAATTGTATCCATAAAAAGAAGAAATAAAACATAAGGGTACTAAGTTGTTTACAATCTATTTCAATTGGAGATCTCATAATCCTATAAATATAGGCATATTTAGTTCTTATCTATTAACCACAAGCACTCAAAGTATCCTCTAAGGTTTGAATACTGCACTCGTCTTGACCATTTGTCTGAGGATGAAAGGGAGTACTTAAGTTTACTTTTGAACCCATACCTTTTTTAAAAGATTTCCAAAACTGTGCAGTAAATTGCACACCCTGTCTTGAATATTTAAATCTGGCACCCCATGAAATCTAGCTACCTCTTGAATATACAAGTTAGCATAATCTTCTGTCGAATGGGTATTTTTAAACGACAAAAGATTGGTTGATTTCGTCATTCTATCCAGAATCACCCAAATAGAATCATGCTGCCTGAGACACTTTGCTAAAACTGTGATGATGTCCATACTGATCATCTCCCATTTTAATTCCTGCAGTTATATATTCTCGCCATACCACTAATCCTTTGATGTTCTACTTTAACAAATTGTCCATTCGGCCACTTAGCAACAAACTATGCAATGCCCTTCTTCATGCTACTCCATCAATACGCTTCTCTCAAGTCACTATACATCATTTGGTAATGTGGAGAATGGAATATCTGGAGTTATGAGCTACCTCCATGATCCTCTCTTCGAGTTCATCCACCCTTGGTACATACAAACTACATTTTTACCTCAATAAACTATCTCCTTGTTAAAAATTCAATACTTTTTTCTATGAACATTTTTCTTCTAGTCAAGCAAAATGGGTCTTTGTATGGCTTCCCTGTTACTTCTGACACTAAAAATTATTCAGCCCCGTCCATCACCACTACTCCTCCCTCTATGAAATCCATGAGTCGAACTTACAATCATTCAAGTCTATGCACATCTCTTGCTAACTTTTTCTTATCTTCCTCAAAATAGGAATACTACCCATAAACAACCTTCTCAAGGTATCAACAACAATGTTAGTCTTACCTCGGTGATATAAAATACTCTGTCGTAATCCTTAAGTAACTTAAACCACTTTCGATGTTTCAGATTAAGCTCTTTTTGACTAAACACATACTGGAGACTCTTGCGATCGGTGAACACATCCACATGACCACCACTAAGATAATGAAACCATATTATTCAAGAAAAAACAACAACAGCCGACTCTGGATCATGGTTTGGGTAATTATTATCATGAACTTTCAACTGTTTGGAGGCATAAGATGTAACCTTGCCATTTTGCGTTAAATCAAAACCCAAACAAACTCTAGACGCATCACAATATAAAACAAAGCCTTGTGTGCCTTTTGGTAAGGTCAATACAGTGCAGTAGTAAACTTCTTTTTCAATTCTTGAAAGCTTTTATCACAACCTTCAGACGATTTAAACTTTATTATTTTCTTACATAACTTTTTCAAATGAGAGGAAATATATGAGAACCCTTCTACGAACCTTCTATTATGACAGCCAAACCCAACAAACTCAGAATATCAGTTGGTGATGCGGTTCTAGAAAAATTCTGTACTGCCTCTATTTTCTTGGTATGAACTTTAATTCCCTCTCCAGACATATTGTGGCCTAAGAATACCACATACTCAAGACAAACATAACACTTAGTGGACTTGGCATATAACTCTCTATCCTTTAGAGTTTGGAGAACTATTATGAGATTACTAGAATGATCTTCTTCATTCCTTGAATAGATTAGTATGTCATCAATAAATAAGATAACAAACATATCTAAATAAGGTTTGCGTACTCTATTCATAAGGTCGATGAATGTTGCGGGCATATTGGTCAAACCAAAGGTCATAACTAGAAACTCATACTGACAATAACGAGTCCTGAATGTTGTATTTTGAATACCATATTCCCTTACCCTCAACTTATGATAGCCTGATATGAAGTCTATCTTAGAGAAACAAGTAGAACTTGAAGTTGATCGACGAGATCATAAGTTCACAAAAAAGGATACTTATTCTTGATTGTAACAGATGTTTTGCTTTGATTTTCTTGATAAACAATACCAGCCTACAGTCTCTGACGAAGCTAGTATAGTTTCCTAACAAAGGGTTGGGTTCGTGTCCCAATGGAGTGGTAGTGAAAATAATAGTTAAACTAGAATTAAATTCTAAATAGTGATAGTTCAAGACATTATTGAATAAAACCAAAGTAAATTCAATTTGTGAAACCAAAGTTTCAAATATCAAATAGGGATATGAAATAAGTAGTAAAAACAATTAAAATAAAGGGAAATCAAGCATGGGGGGAAGTTCTTGGGGTGTGACAATAGTATATGTTGGCATAAACTAATAGGTGCATGCTTTTGATAGGAAAATTAGCAAAACAATGGAAACTTGGCTAAGCTTTAGGTGAATAAAAATTCCCTCTCTGGAAAATTACCCCATATGATATGGGTTCCTCTCGGACATCACTCATCTAATTTGTCCAATTTACTCTTTATCGACACCCGTTCTTTTGATGAAAGGTGCTTGGATATGAAGCTAGGGCTCACCCTCTCTTGCTGAACCTCTTGCCGCCTCACTCCTGAGTACATGATTCTAGCAGTCTTGGTTTAGCAACCTCTCTCTAGAGCAAGCCGAAAACACATAGGTTGTTTGTATTTGAATCTATAAACCCACTAACTTAAACCACAACCACTAGGTGAAATCATCATTAAAAAGCATCTAATCCTATTAGTAAGCATGACGCAACAATAATATAAGCACATATTTTCTATATCACACCCCAAGAATGGTTTTTTTAGCCACACATCAACAAATAATCAAACACACCCAAAATAATAAAGAAATCAAATGGGTATATGAAACTAAACCTTTATATGAACAAATGAAGAAGAATGGAGAAGATCCATTTCCAATTTGTTGAAGAAAAACCTCTTTCGTAAAGTGTATCACAAAACCCTCTCCAAACTTGGGAGAAAAATATAAAAAAACTAGAATTCTAAAAGAGAAAAAATAGTATTAATGTTCGGACCTCTAAAAATAATAAAGGGTTTAGTATTTATAGACGTCATATTAAGTGATGAAAAATTTGTTCGACGAATTTATTAGTGAATCACTGAGTGATTCGGTGATTCCCTCTTCTTCTAGTTCGTCGCCGTTTGTGCTTTTTGTTTCATTGTTCATTCATGCTTTAACATTTTGAGGAATAACCCTGCTTCGCGAAACTATTTGGTAGAACGCTGATTGCTACTTTTCATCTCCTTTTCAATCCACTACCTTCGTGTTTTGCTTGATGGAACAAATGGCAAAAAGTCTTGATTCGGTGGATTTCCAAGCGTGTTTAGCGATGCTCAATCTTCAACTTCAACTATTTTTCATCCTTTTTGTAACGTTTTTTTCCTAAGTGTCCGTGCTCCCAATAAAACTCCAAATATTTAAAACATAAGAGTTTTCATCAGATATTGAGATTAAATGAGCAACTGACGACACTTTTTAAATTAAAATAAAGCCCTAAATGAGTCAAATTTGAGGAAACATTAACACCCCCAACTTAAACTTTTGATTGTGCTCAAGTAAAACTCATGTTTAACAGTTCAAATTGGTTGTCTCAAGTAGTGCTACACAAGACTCCATCATGAACATACATAACAAGACTCGAATTACTCATGCATAGATCAACTTTATACTCAAAGATTCAAGTTGTGGTGCCCCATTACAAAAGATTATCATGCTCTTAATACTTGATACTTATGTTACTTAAAGCTTCAACGAATGTCTCAAAATTCCCTCACACAAAGAATGATTTCATTTTCACATGCAAAGATTAATCAATTTAAGATCAGCAATCAGATGCAACGCTCACACTAACAAAGAAAAATATAATGCATGGTTTTACCCATAGGTTTGCCCTTATTTTCCAATTGACCTTCTATTGGGCTTACTCAAGATCAAAAAGGTCTTTCTAAGGCATGTAATGGGGATGAGTGAAAAGGTTTCTCCATTTAGGATCAGTTACTTTTTCTCTAATGAGATGTGATTTCTCAAGACATCCCCTTTTCTTCCTTCATCGATCCTTAGTCAAGTGCCTCTTAGTCATCTTTTTATTCTTCTCCATGGATTTCTTGGAATCCCAATTTATTTTTGTGCATTTATTCCACAAACTTATTTTTCATTCTTTTCTTTTTGTTATTCTTCTTTTATCTTTTTTTTATATGGAGGGTTTAATTTCTCTGTAATACCGTGGGTTTAATAGACTTTTCTTGCACTTCTTGACTTCTCCTTTACCTTCTAACCGTACCGCAAAATTAGGAATTTGGCAGATGTTGTCTATTAACTTATATCACATCTCAAGAGGATTAAACAAGATGGATAACGTAAGGTCTAGGTTTCATCAAGATTTTTCCAAAGAAGAGGTAAGGCTCAAAGGGTGTTCAACAGATTTTAACACGCTCATGGGTAGGCCACAAAAGAGAGGTATATGTCAAAGTTGTCTTACACTCTCTAAAAGTTGCCTAAGATGATCTCAAGAGAACACCTTTCTAAATCAATTAGACTAAGGGGGAAAATTCTAGGCTTATTCATACAACGTTCTAAGTAAGTTCATAACACATGGTATCGACACTTAAATAAAATAAGATTACACACTTTCGCTAGTGTGCAATGGTCATTGTAGAAGAGTCAATTCGATAAATGACTAATCACAATGAGATACAGAGAGCTCACATATTGTCTGTGAAACTTGATATGTTCTCTTCGTATTCGCACATTCATGTTTATTCTATTGAGTGCACTACTCAAGTCATCAGTATTGATCAAAATGGAGACCTGAATTTCGTACAAGAAAAACCACTTTCAACACAAGAGGTGGCGAAATTTTTTAAAATGATAATATTTCAAAAGGAATTCAGTACGGTCAAAAATTATTTTTGAAATTAGGACCCCTAAAGAGAGCCATATTCTCAAACAATCAAAAAAGCAGTTTTAAAAGATAGATAATAATATACAACCCAAATAAACACAAAGCATAAGTATTCATAACAAGAAAACAAAAGGTGGGCCTTACCACCACCACAAAAGAAATATTTGTCCTCAAATATATAACAGGAATATCTGGAATAGACTAAAGGTAAGACAAAGAGAGGGGTGAATAAAGGTCATGTCTATGCAGCCTCTTCTCCTGTCAAGGCATCAATTCCTGATGCATCTGCCTGGATTCGACAAGGGCCCCCGGAACGTTGTCATCTTGTTCTTCGTCCTTTTTATTTACCTTAGCTTCTGCGCCGATATAAGCTGCAATCATTCTATTTATCTCATGAGCTTCCCCCGAAGGCATGTATAGCAATAACGAAACCTCAAGCCCATGGACGCACATTAGGGTCGATAGAAATTCCTCTTTTGGCCATGGCATCGTTGGTGTATTTCCTCTGTCTGTCTAGCTCCACTCTTTTTTCCTCGTCTTTAAACTCTCGTTCTCTTATGTGCATGGGTGGATCATTTGTCCCTACCGCTTTTGTTCTATCTTCTTATGTATCCTTATCTTAGGTCTATCTTATAGAAACAATTCACATTCATAAATGTAAAGTAAGGATGATATGTAAGGACAATTCACATTTCATCAATGTAAAGTAAGGATGACAAGTCATCAAATGAGTAAATAAATCTCAATCACATTCTATATGTAAGTGTAAGGACAATTCACACTTAATACGCAAAGAAGAGATGAGAAACCATTTAATGAGCTATGACTACCTCATGCTAGAAGCAAGCTTCGATGATGTATGAGTTGAACGTAAATAGGAACTTTAAACTGAGCACCGATAGGCTAGTTATGAGTGGTGATACCTCCTTTCGGGAAGGGCGGAGGTTCACGTAATTCTCATAATACGAGACTGTCCACCAAGTTGGGTATGGGTCTCCCTAAATCTCCTAGTCTTTGAACTATGCTGCCAACATAGAGAACTAGCTAGTGGTTTTCCACCTAAGCGAGCTAGGGATGTTTTCGTTTCACCTTGACCAATGACTCCACCTCTTTTCGGTGTGGGGAAGACACCGGATTTCATGAGCTCACATGATCTATGTCAGTTAAAGTTGAAGTTCCTCAAAGTATGAAAGATAAAGAAATGAACGATATCGAAGGTGTTTGTGCAAGACAATCAGGAGGTGAAATCAGATTCAAGTAATGACATTAGGTCATTCTTGGTCATTGCACTTCATGATCCCGATGAGGGTCTTAAACTTCATCCTAGGTTAGCTGGTGTTTACATCAGCATACGAATGAATGAAATAAATAATGTGAAGTACGAATGAACGAATGAAGTAGACTCTATGTTTGCTAAAGAAGGCCCTCGGGTTGAGGTCCCATATGTTGGGTCCTCACTTGAGATGTCTTAATGCTATATCAATGATTCCAATGTCTCGTGTATATGAAATGTATAATATATAAAACATGAAAGTAATGAAATCAGTGGCATAACCAATAGAGAATGGATTATGAAATGTAATGAATACTTGATGTAATGAATAACTTGTTGTAAGGATGGTCAAATCGTGTCCAATAAAGTCTAAATAAGTAAAGGGCATAGCTAATAATGAATCCTCATGTTATGAAAATGATAAATCCAAATTAATTGGCTTATAATGACTTTATATAATTGGCAAAAGATATTAGCCAAATAAGATTGGCTTATAATGACTTCTTACATTAGGCCAATAATACAATAATAGGAATAGTCACTAAAGATTGGCTTATAAAGAATTCATGCCCAAAGTAAGCAGGATCATAAGCTTTAATGATATGCCCCAGGAACTATGCACATTATGCAATCAACTAAAGAATGAGTATAGTCAATAAGTATTGACTTATAAATATATTCATGCCCCAAATTGTAGTTAAGTCATTTCCTTAATATCTTGAATTACTTACTTGATTCATTGTGGGTATGGGACTACAATGAATCATTGCACTTGTAAGTAAAACATAGGACCAAAAGAGTTATTGAACTACACAACCACAAGAAGAAAAAGATTGAAAAATAATCCAAGTGTTCAAAGAGGAGCTCTCGGCCTAGAGGATCAAAATCTCAAATCTTCGCTCGAGTTGTTCTAAAATTATGTTGATGATACTAGTGTCTTGTAATCATATATAAAATGAGTTGTGTGCTTTAAATACATTAATATACATCATATTCATACCACAATTCACAACTAACGAATTAGGAAAGTCTAATGACTAGACTTTCCAGAAATGGCATGTTGCTTAGGAAGAGCTTTCATTGATCATGCATAGCTTTATGTGTATGTGTGCATATACCCATACTTAGTACAAGTGGTGTACTAATCCCCTACTATTTACTATTTTTATAGGTGCAGGTCAGAGGACAGATTGATGACACTTGCAGCGGTTTGGACTTTAGCGTTTCTCCAAACCATTTGGTAGGTCCTCCTGATTTCAAGGATGCTACAGATTTAGTCTAGCCTTAGTCTTAGACATAGCTAGTGGATGTTGTCCCTAGCGTTTATTTCATACTTTCATTTCGAAGCTTTGTAGTAAGGCCGTGTTTGGCAAACTATTTATGATATATTCATCTTCAGTTTCAAATTGATTCTTTATGATAGATGGTTGTTCTCTTATGTTGAGCTTAGTGTGTGATGTATCTATTTACTAATTGTATGAAGTCTATGTATACTTCATACATATAAAAAGTTTTAAATTTTCTGCAAATTTAACTAGATGAATATGATGAATGCAAGATGAGGCTTGTCTGCGACCTCTGAGAGGTCAACGACGTCGGTGGTGATTCGGATTCAAGAATTCGGGTGGTTACAAACTTGGTATCAGAGCATGAGGTTAAATTACCTAGGATCTAAAGCTCAACGCAACCACGTTACGTAGTTTCTAGCTTATGGTTGTGAAGCGCGCCACAATCATGACTTATAGACTACGCGATGATAGGAAATTCTCCCTTCTTCTACTCTTTATCGTGCTATCTAGAGCTTTGACACTTGGTGTCATTCTAAGTATCTGACTTCCTTCTTGTGTGAACGCGTAGGAGAATACACACAAGAATTAGGATGGCCAAGTGGTCTAAGGTGCCAGACTCAAGATTTGGCCTTCCCAAGAAGGGCCATAATGGAAATGCCCAATGTGGACGAAAGGTGTATGGTGAGTGTGGTTTTTCGCATGGAGGTGAATGCATGGTAATGTCTAAAAGCCTGTTATGAGTATTGATGAGGAGGAGAAGGATAAGTTGGTTGCATACCAACTCAAGAATATGGCTTAGACATGGATTTGCTCCATAATTGTTATGCTACGATTGATTTTCGAAACAGGGTAGTGAGACTTCATTTCTAAATGAGTTAGAGCTGGAATGGGAAGGGTGTGGTTCAAATCTTTAGGCCAACAAAATGTTATCTAAGAGGTTAGATATACTCTTACTAAGTCTGGTTTATGTTTAAGAAACTCAAAGTTCAAGTGCTTTAGTGGATTTGGTGTGGTAAGTCCCTAATTGTATGTCTTATAATAGTACTATGTGAGTTAAAACGCAGTTATGTTGCATTTTATGTTGCTGTTTTTGTGTAGCATAGACATGTTTTCTGTGTTGCATGATTTGTGATGTGCATTAAGTTAAGTGTGATTGAGAAGGAAATTCCTTAATCTCAAATATGAGGCTTCAGATAAGCTTGAATGATATCAATCACCAAATAAGTGTGAATCAGATATTCACAAAAGAGAAACGTTTAAGTATGATAAATTAACCTTCGTAAGTCACCCTCTTTGTTTAAATGATGTGTAAGTGTCATTCGGGGACGAATGTTCCTAAGGGGGGGATAATGTAACATTCCGGAAAATTACATGTCTAGTGAAGAAACCAGTAAGTCTTTAATAATGCGTATTGGGGGTACATAGGCACCCCAATGCCCAATATTGAGAAATATTGGGCATAGTATAGAAAATTGGCTAAGGGGGGGTTAGCCAATTTCTATAATAATATCCAAGCAATCGAAACATAATCCAAGATTGTTTAAGAATTGTACCTAAAATGAAGACCCTAAGATAAAATAATCTCTACAATTCTTAGCCTCACGCTTACTCACATTAGTACTAGGCATCCAAGTGTCAAGCCTAGTAGCCTAGTACATAGCCATTTAAAATAATCATGTAGATTAAGAAGTGTCCAAGGACATAGAGAGGATCCTTGGGACAATAAGTAAACATTCCCAAAGGAACCATAAATAATAGTTAGTTAGGAAAGTACAACCAACACATTTTCAAGCACATGTGCAAGACATGTGAAGAAGCTGCCAAAGGAGGGGACCACCCTAACTGAATTCGATTAGGGTAGTTAGGGGCACAAACGTGCACAAGGGACCACTCCATGTGGTACCTAACTTTATAATCAATTCTAGACTCTAACCTACTGCCCTAAATAGCTAACTAACCTAGGACCAAACGAAATAAACTAATTAGTGCACCCGACAACCTAGGACTAAACCGGGTTGACACTAACCTAGTACTAGTCGAAGAGACAACCTAGGATGGTCCAAAAGGTTAGTTATTGTCCTAACAACTTAGGGGTACTTTATTAATTCTCCAAGGTTACCTAATTAATTAATTTATCAACTTAATTAATTAATTTAAAAGGGCTAAAACCGAAACTACAAAGGAAATTTTCAGATTTCGGTTAAGACAAGAAATGGACAACCTAGTACCTAACCTAAGATGGTCCAAAGATTTAGTTAAGGTCATAAAAACCTAGGGATACTTTAGTAATTACCCTAGGATACTTAATTAATTAATTTAGCAACTTAATTAATTAATTTAAAGGGGCAAAGCCGAAATCACAAAGCAATTTCCAGATTTCGGTTAAAACAAGAAAAAGACAACCTAGTACCTAACCTAGGATGGTTCAAAGGATTGGTTATGGTCCTAACGACTTAAGGGTACTTTAGTAATTACCTTATGTCACCTAATTAATTAAATTAGTAATTTAATTAATTAGTTTAAATGATCAAAATAAAATTCTTACACTAACCTAGTACAACTCAAGAAACATCCTAGTACTTAACCTAGGATGGTCCAAAAGGGTTAATTTTGGTTCCAATGACTTAGGGGTACTTTAGTACTTACCATAGGTACCTAAATTAATTAAATTAAGAATTTAATTAATTAATATAAAGTCAAAATGTTGACAAAAACCATAGTCAACACCAATTTCCAGATTTGACTAAGTGTTACATTCTCCTATGTTTAGTTAACTTAAGAGGGGATTTTTAGTAATTAGTTAATTAATTTATTTAATTAACTTATTAAACCTAAGTTGTATAATTCAATATCAGTTATCAAACCTAAAAATCACGTTCAAACTCATAGAAAAAAAGGGACGCAAAAACAATAAGCGACGAACGCAAGAAAAAGGCAGAAAATTTATCGATTTCTCTAGGGCAATTTCAAGGTTTCATTCAAGGTGGTCTTCGTAGATTAAGTTCTACATATTGTATGGGTTTATCTCCTGGACTTCTTTCTCCAAGAGAACTTTCTTTCGAATGATTCAAAGATCTTGAAAACTAGGGTTGCTTCCCATCGTTCTTGTCGAACTCCTTTCCCTAGTATCCTTGTTACGATTTCAATGTTGAATAGGTTAGAAATCATGTCGTTGGTATGTGGTGCTGGATGTTCTTAAGGTGTATTGTTTTTTATTAAATAATAATTGAATGAACCTATTAATTGGACTGATTTGATGCTAAGTGTTATTACGTGAATTAAAAGAATGATACTATGTTAAAGATATGTCCGAAAATGTTATGTATGAAGATGTTACAGTCTGTTGTGCATGCTTGCTGTTAATATGACGTTATGAAGATGATATATTCATCAAATGCTAATATGATGCTGTCCAAGATGCTTAAAAATGTTATGCCTAAAGTTATGTTATAAGGTTGGCTAAAAAGATCTCCATGAAATCATAATTTGAGTGAATGTTTGGCTTATGCCAATAAAATGACTAATAGTACATTGTTCAAAATTTAAATGGGATTGGCTATAATGTAATCTTTAAATAATTGAAAGATTGGAAAATGAACAATATATATATATATATATATATATACCAAACTAAGCATGAACGAATGTAAAATTGGCTTATGCCAACAAAGATGGTTATGAAATTTATGCCCAATTGTTTATGCCAATACTAATCGTATACCAATAAAATGGCTAACGATACATTGTCTAAAAGTGATGCATGTAAATGGCTATAATATTATGATAAATAATTAAAAGATTGGCTAATGGTTCATACATATTAAATTTAAATATGAACACACGTAAAATTGGCACATGCCAACAAAAATGGTTATGTAGTTTAATAATCAAAGGTTGAGGCCAATACTAATTATATGCCAATCTTGTGTAGTTAGAGTATCAAATGATAATATAAGCACTTCTAAACTAATACAATGAACCCATAACCAAGGGCATGCCATTCATTGGGACAACTCCCAACATGTTCTACAAGAATGAACTATGAACATATGTAACTCATTGAAAGATGTGTTCATTGTCCATAAACGATGAAATGAATCTACTACACTAAAGTAAAGAAGTAACGTGAGTTATAACATAATTAAAGGGGTCTAAATTAAGTAAGTGACCAGAATGGGGTATTAAAGAAAGTGAGACAATTCTACTTACACCTAAGCTACTATGTTAAAAGAATACTCACGAACGAAGGTGTTAGAATGTGTGAGACTAGTCTCATTAATACCTAAGGATGATATGTAAGGACAATTCACATTCATCAATGTAAAGTAAGGATGATATGTAAGGACAATTCACATTCATTAATGTAAAGTAAGGATGATATGTAAGGACAATTCACATTCATTAATGTAAAGTAAGGATGATATGTAAGGACAATTCACATTTCATCAATGTAAAGTAAGGATGACAAGTCATCAAAAGAGTAAATAAATCTCAATCACATTCTATATGTAAGTGTAAGGACAATTCACACTTAATTGTAAAGAAGAGATGACAAATTATCTAATAAGCTATGACTACCTCATGCTAGAAGCAAGCTTTGGTGATGTATGAGTTGAATGTAAATAGGAACTTTAAACTGAGCACCGATAGGCTAGTTATGAGTGGTGATGCCTTCTTTCAGGAAGGGCGGAGGTTCACGTAATTCTCATGAGATGAGACTGTCCACCAATGTGGGTATGGGTCTCCCTAAATCTCCTAGTCTTTGAACTATGCTGCCAACATAGGGAACTAGCCAGTGGTTTTCCACCTAAGCGAGCTAGGGATGTTTTGGTTTCACCTTGACCAGTGACTCCACCTCTTTTCGGTGTAGGGAAGACACCGGATTTCATGAGCTCACATTATCTATGTCGGTTAACGTTGAAGTTCCTCAAAGTATGAAAGATAAATAAATGAACGATACCAAAGGTGTTTGTGCAAGACAATCAGGAGGTGAAATCAGATTCAAGTAATGACATTAGGTCATTCTTGGTCATTGCACTTCATGATCCCGATGAGAGTCTTAAACTTCATCCTAGGTATAGCTGGTGTTTACATAAGCATACGAATGAATGAAATGAAAAATGTGAAGTACGAATGAACGAATGAAGTAGACTCTGTGTTTGCTAAAGAAGGCCCTCGGGTTGAGGTCCCATATGTTGGGTCCTCACTTGAGATGTCTTAATGCTATATCAACGATTCCAAGGTCACGTGTATATGAAATGTATAATATATAAAACATGAAAGTAATGAAATCAATGGCATAACCAATAGAGAATGGATTATGAAATGTAATGAATACTTGATGTAATGAATAACTTGTTGTAAGGATGGTCAAATCGTGTCCAATAAAGTCTAAATAAGTAAAGGGCATAGCTAATAATGAATCCTCATGTTATGAAAATGATAAATCCAAATAAATTTGCTTATAATGACTTTATATAATTGGCAAAATATATTAGTCAAATAAGATTGGCTTATAATGACTTCTTACATTAGGCCAATAATACAATAATAGGAATAGTCACTAAAGATTGGCTTATAAAGAATTCATGCCTAAAGTAAGAAGGATCATAAGCTTTAATGATATGCCCCAAGAACTATGCACATTATGCAATCAACTAAAGAATGAGTATAGTCAATAAGTATTGACTTATAAATATATTCATGCCCCAAATTGTAGTTAAGTCATTTCCTTAATCTCTTGAATTACTTAATTGATTTATTGTGGGTATGGGACTACAATGAATCATAGCACTTGTAAGTAAAACATAGGACCAAAAGAGTTATTTAACTACAAGACAACAAGAAGAAAAAGACTGAAAAATAATCTAAGTTCCAAAGAGGAGCTCTCGGCCTAGAGGATCAAAATCTCAAATCTTCGCTCGAGTTGTTCTAAAATTATTTTGATAATACTAATGTCTTGTAATCATATATAAAATGATTTGTGTGCTTTGAATGCATTAAAATATATCATATTCATACCACAATTCACAACTAACGAATTAGGAAAGTCTAATGACTAGACTTTCCAGAAATGGCATGTTGCTTAGGAAGAGCTTTCATTGATCATGCATTGCTTTATGTGTATGTGCGCATATACCCATACTTAGTACAAGTGGTGTACTAACCCCCTATTATTTACTATTTTTATAGGTGCAGGTCAGAGGACAGATTGATGACACTTGCAGCGGTTTGGACTTTAGCGTTTCTCCAAACCATTTGGTAGGTCCTCCTGATTTCGAGGATGCTACAGATTTAGTGTATCCTTAGTTTTAGACATAGCTAGTGGATGTTGTCCCTAGCGTTTCTTTCGTACTTTCATTTCGAAGCTTTGTAGTAAGTCCGTGTTTAGCAAACTATTTATGATATATTCATCTTCAGTTTCGAATTGATTCTTTATGATAGATGGTTGTTCTCTTATGTTGAGCTTAGTATATGATGTATCTAGTTAATAATTATATGAAGTCTATATATACTTCATACATATAAAAACTTTTTAAATTTTCTGCAAATTTAACTAGATGAATGTGACGAATGCAAGATGAGGCTTGTCTGCGAGCTCTGAGAGGTCAACGATGCCGGTGGCGATTCGGATTCAAGAATCCGAATCGTTACAATACCACTCAAGAGCATTTTATAAAGAGAGTTAACAATCATAACAACTTACTATTTTTCCAATGCTTTCACACCTATTTACAATGTACTCAACAATTCGTCATAAAATAGTCCTTAGGGCAGTAGAGAAACAACAATATCAATACAAGGAAATCAAAGCTCAGAGACTACAAAACCATACTCATTTAACCGGTTCCTTAAGTCAAAATTTGATAAAAAGCTTTCACATAAATTCATTGAAGTTTTAGCATTAAAATAACCAAGTAACATTAGAAACATCATATTTGAATCATTTAAAATGTTTTCATACAAGACCCATATTTAGAGTTAAAGATAGAAGAAGTTAGGGTTGAAAATCCCTTTTGAATATCTATTAGAAAGGACTCCTTGAAAGGAAGAAAGTTCAAGGATGACTACCATACCTCAAATAGAAGAAACCCCACTAATTTTCGATGAAGAAATCGACCACCAACATCCCTCCTAGCTCTTTCTTGACTTCTAGCTTCTATGGAGTCTTGAGAGAGTTTTCTTGAGGGAAGGGTTTTCGGTTTTAGGAAATGAAGTCTAAAATTAGGTCTTAGGGTTTGAAACAGCTTAGTATACCTAAAATACCCTAAAATATCACTCAAGGTTCCTAAAAGACTTGGGGTGAATTTACCAGACATCCCAAGCCAAGGCAGAAAAATTGCAGCTTTTGGCAGCACCACCAATTAGTCTACACAGACGGACCGTTTCCCATCGACGCCCCTTCGGTGGGGATCCATCGATTGCTTCTGGGGCTTCATCTTGTGAAGGTATTGCATACCTTGCAGGTCCAATCCACCCCCAAGTTCGATGCGCGTCGCTAGACCAACGGTTCGTCCCTTGTGGCCGTCGTTTCGTCATGCTTGGCAGCATCCTGCCAAAAGATGGGGTCCTCTTCTAGGGCCCCTCATAGGTCCTAGGTGGGATCGTACCCATACGTTAAGCCCCTAAACATAGTCGAATAGGTCTTAGGAAATCTCACACCAATTTCAAACAAAACGAACGCGTAAAACTCACTGAAACACATGAGGACACACAAGCACTTTCTAAGGCACACCTTCCGAACCTTATGGACGTTCTTGGACGTTTGACCTCCAAACTTAACCAAACTTCACACACTGACTAAGAACATCATTATAACTCATTTTAATACAAAATGAAATCATGAAACATTTACTAAGATCTAGTTCACCTTAATTCATTTAAGGGTGTTACAGGTTGAACTTGGACACGTCCTATGTAGGCACATGGTTAAGTAATATGAAGGGTTTCATTGTACTCTTTTCTCATCCTTCACTAGAGCTACTTCCCAAACCATACTCACTCGGTGCTAGCCTTTGTTCTCATAGAGTAATTAACATAAAGGAGTACATGAAGAGGTTCCATATCTAGTTCATAATCCAATCACATTTACCTTACCAAAGAGGTCCCCTAGGGTTGCCTTACAATGGTAAATAGTATAGATTAATGATTTTCCTAAGGATGATTTCATGTCGTCCCAACCAATAAATCTCTAAGTCCACCATTTACACAAGAAGTATACCATTACAACTTTCGACTTCAAGCATATCATAACCTTACAACTAGGTTAAAGGCTCCACATAAAAGACCCTCTTAGCAACATTCAAGGTCACATGTCATTCATACATACAAGACTAATAGTCTTTAGAATCGTAAGTCAAAAATTCATATTCTCATTATACATGTATCAAGTAAGGGACACAAGTCTACCAAAACAAGACACAACATACTTCACATAGAACATATCATTCTAGAAGCACATAGGCATAACCAACATCATCTTTAGGTCACCATATCCACTACTATAATATCATAAATATTACCATCATAAGACTCACATAGTCTAGGAATATTCATGCATCAACTCTAAGACTACACACATAAGGACATAGTCATAGTCTAACATGATCACCTAATGTCAATAGAAGGAAAACATACTGTCACATTACTCACAAGTAGATGTATATGATCATACTTCACAAAAATAAACTACACAAATCATCATAATATATAAATTAATGCCAACAAGGCCATGATCATCACAATTCATAAAGTAACGCCGACGAGGCCACAAAATTCAAAAGTAAAACTCATAGCACCGCCACCATAAGTGGACAATACCAATCACCACATCATCCAAGACCTAATTTACATAATATAAATATAATTAAGGTAGCGTACCACCAATCCATTCTCACCACTCCAATTCATAGCTAAATCATCCAATACTATACCAAATGGCATTTACCCATGGTCATGATCCTCAATTCAATACAAAATTCATAATACTCAATGAATATAAATAAATTCAATACATATTTATCAATCTAAGACAACCACATTAATCCGATACAATTCTTACATCATTGAATACACCAAAGAAAACTAAACTAGAATTCATAAGCATTGAGATATGATCATAATACCCATAATATAGCAAATTTAGAGATTTTAGGTTTCGCATGGGTTCATGAATATTTTTAGTTAAAATCACCTTATTAACAACAATTCAATCAATATTCAATGATTCAAAACCTTTAATGCAAGAACCTATGGCTAAATCACAAATTAGAAATCTATATTTTGAGAAAGTCTTTGAAAATCACTTTGAAGATGGGCTCCTTGAAGAAAAGAGTTCCAAGGATGAAAAATCATACCATAACTAATGTTAATCCAGGAAAATTTATAGAATTTTGTGGAGAAATCAACCTTCAAGCTTCAATCTCCCTTCAAGCTTCAATGGAGTTCTATAGAGCTCTTTAGAGGTTTTGGGTTTTGATTTTAGAATAATGAATTCATCTAGCTGTTTAGGACTTCTAAACCCACTTAATACCTAGAATACCCTTATGAAACCGCCTAATTAGTTATTTGGTCGTTGGGTGAATTGGTTCACCCTTGCATTTAAGAGAAAGCTTCGAAGTTGCAGACTTCACCTACGCCTGCCAACCTACGCCCCGTCACCCAACCAACGGACCGTGCTGTTGGTCCGTGGTTTGGGTCAGAGTTTGGTACTTGATGAACATATTCCCACACCTAAGTGTCAGTCTACACCTCCCACCTACGGGGCGTCGACTGACCTACTGGTCGTCGATTGCAAACCGTAGGTTGGGCTGGCTTGACAGCTTTTGGCTCATATGATGGGTCCTTCCTCAAGGACCCTTGGTTGGTCCTTAGGGATGTTTTCCCAAACATTTCCAAACCGAATATGATTGTATATGAGTTTAGGACCTCTCACGTCAATATCATTGAAAATGAACACATAAAACTCGACGAAACATGCTAAGGCACCCAAGGTCGTTTCAAGGCAAACAAATGTCATGGACGTTCTTGGGCGTTTGACCTCCAAACTTTATGAAACTTAAAACACTGACTATAAACACTATTATTACTCATATAAGGACCTCATAAGCTCATGACATAGACATAAAAAAATAAAAACACATAAGTCACATAGGTGACTTAGTTGTCGAACGTTTTGGTCGTCCCTTGACGTTTGATTTCCAATTCACCTAAATCTTTAGACAATGCCTAAATACAACATTATAAACCATTTTAGGACCTTATACCCTCATGACAAACACTTTAGGCTCTAGTTTAACCTTAGTCGTTTTAAAGGTATTACAGTCTCCCCCACTTGGACAACATTCATCCTCGAATGACACTTGACACTCTCCGAACACTTCCAAGAGTAGATAATCAAATAAAAGCTCATAACCATGCCACATAACACAATATATAATTCACAATTTAGGACAAAACAGCAATTTCTCATAATCAAGAAACTCACCACACAACAAGAAGATAGAGACTAATCTACGACTCATTATACAATAAGACTCACATACTTCATATCAAATAGCAAGAACTCCTTCTATATTCATTATTATGCCCATATACATCAGTTCTATACGCATTACAATAATTTTCAACCAAAGAACAATTTAGTCAATTTTTGAAAAACTTCACAGTAAGCTGAATTCCCTGGCAGTGAACATGCTTCAAAATTCCAAAAATCCAACATTTAGGCAATTGATGATGGAAACATTCTAATATGCTATATAAAACCATATAAACTCAATTTACAACATAATCATAACTTCATGAAATTCACAATGCAAGGAATCAATGAAATTCAATTTCAACAAGACTTCTAAACACAATGCACATGCAACATGCTACTATGACTTTCTAACTTTCAAGCTTGAATTGAATAGAAGAGATGAGACAATCAATCAAAACTCTACTACTCACCATACTCCCCCACTTAGAAGAAACTCATACAACTAAAAGAGAGAAATATAACTTACCAACATCATCATCTTAATCCGGCTTTGCTCCTCTTGCCCGGAGTGCATAGAAATGATTCTTCTTTGGAGCATCATTACCCGGAACACTTGGAGGAACTTTCTTACCCTCTCTTACTCTAGAATCACTAGTAGCACAATCCCTCACCTTATGTCCATCCTAACCACAACCAAAGAAATTCCCTGTACCAATTAGACACTCCCCATAGTGCATCTTTCCACAAGTAGCACAAGTAGGCTTACCATTTTAAAAAACACTACCCTTTCAAGTTTGACCTTAGGATCACTAGGTCGATTTTCAATTTTAGCCCTCTTTTTGAACCTAGGTTGGTTTTGCTCACTTGGTTCACTCCTCTTCAAGTTTCTAGTGATCCTCTTAAGTTTGGATTCCTCTATGGATTGAGCATACACCATAAGCCTAGATAGAGTCATATCATCATGGAGCATGGCCGTACGTCATTCTTCTTTCACTAGGTCGGCAACACCGGTCACAAACCTACTCATGTCATCCCTAGGTTTAGAAACCAAGGATAGAGCATACCTAGACAACATAGTGAACTTCAAGGAATACTCCTCAACACTCATATTGCCTTGATTGAGATTAATAAACTCCTAAACCTTAAACACCCTCCTCTCATGGGGAAAGTACTTTCCTAAGAAAGCCTCCTTAAACTCTTCCCACTCTATAGGACCCGACTCAACCGGCCTATTATATTTCCATTGAGTATACAACACTTGAGAAACCTCCCTCAATTGGTATGAAGCCATCTCTACCTTCTCCCTAGAAGTCACCCCCATGGCACTCAACACCTTGTACACACCATCTTAAAACTTTTGAGGATCCTCTCCCACCTTAGAGACAAGAAAGATATGAGGATTCATACTATAAAATTTATCAATCTAGATGTCATAGTGCTCTCCACAACATTCACCCTAGGGTCAATACCCCTATTCACATGAGTAGTCAAGGCTATGGCTAAGTAAGTAAAGCCTCTCTAATCGCCCCACTAGTCATTTATGGGGAAACCACCGGAACCACATTACCTTGACCTTGAGCATCTTTAGAAACTTGCTCCACTTGCTCCACTTGAGGAGGAACTTCCTCATCCACCCTTCTAGCAGTCATCCTTCTAGTATTCATCTCCTATAAACACAAGAGAAGAGACTAAGAATAGACACTTACAACCTCAACTCTATAGGAACGACACAAAATTTATGAAGAAAGTGAAACTCTATCGTCCTATAGTCTCTCGCTCATAGATGTGTTGCGACTCACACTGATGGTCAAGACTCTACTTGACGTGGCTTTATGAGACTTTTTGATTCCTAAGACAACTTTCATAACCTATGATCTCATACCGCATTTGTCACGACCCGCATGTATACCCTAGAAGTTATGGTATTCTTAGATCGTGGCACGGCGTACTTGACCTCTCGGAGGTCTTGTACAAGCCCTTTGACATCATTCATTGCATACATGTATGAAAAGTAGTTCAGAATTAAAACTTTTCACCGGAAATATCTTAAAACATCTTTCATATTAAAAATCATAGAATATTCTAAGTCTCAACATATGCCATTCTTAGACTCAAGAATACTTGGGATACGCCCCATACAATATGAATAGAACTATCTGATGTCTATTACAATACTTTGAAATAAGAAGTCTAAAGATGATAGTGCCCTCGATCAAGTGAGGACATACTTCAACTTGCTTGAACGATAACTAGATTCCAAGATTTCCTTCTAGACGTTTCTCACCTTCCACCTACACCTTTAGATATAACAAAATGTATGGAATTAGTACAAACACTTGTACTAAGTATGGCTTAATGCATAAAATTATTAAAACGGACATTTAATGGAAAAATGCTTCTTTTGATTAAAACATTGTATCATAAGCATAAGAATCACATTTAACACCTTAGAAACACATAAGATATCACATTAGCATTTTATAACTTTTTAAGGAACGTTACATTAAACCAGGCCATGTTACAGTGAACCAATTCTACATTACAGTGAACTACTTCAAGCTTCACAGTTTAGTATGAAATCCTCTCACTAAGACTTATCCTAAGACTCACTTAAGTAAGACAAAGAGATATCACACATACACCCTCTCTAGCCACACATAAATGATCCTCAAGACTACCTTAATTGAGACAAATACACTAACAATGCACCAACACACATAACATGAGATCCTCCTACCAAAGGTGATTCTAAGTTTCACTTGGGTGAGTTGTAAAGCTACCGCCCATAAAATCCCTTCACACACACATAAGATATCCGTTAGACTACCTAAGATAGAATAATTCTGATTTCATGACATAACAAATATACAATATGACATTCTCCTTCCCAAATGTTATCAGAAGACTTACTTAAGTAAATCAAGAAGAGAACGCACATACATCCTCTCCAAGATTACCTAAATTATACTTAAGACTACCTATGTTTAGATCATGTCTAATGTATCAACCAATTCCCCTATCTAGAGCCTTTCTTAAGACTTCTCTAGGTAAGATATGAAGTTACCATTCCTATGCCCCCTTCACACCTTAACTAGACAGCCCTTAAAGTACTCTAGGTAAGTACTTATTCATTTAACAAGCTTTCTAACTTAAGTCATCATCTTCATTAGTTCACTAAAAAGACATTCATCACATAAGGACATTTAAGTAATGGTCTTGAAGGAGACCCAGGGACTCACTCACTAACATCTTCAAAGCCTATTATGCAATGTCGAGATAGCGTCCCATACCACCACCTAAACTTCATAGAACTTCTCCAATATTAGTAGGTATCCCATATGATGAGAATAGGTAATAACCGATATAGACCATGGTAGCTAGGCATGGAATCCGGAGTTTTAACCTACTCCGACGGAGGGTGTTCTACTTGCCAATGGTAGAACTTGGACACATCCCATGTAGGCACATGGTTAAGGAATATGAAGGGTTTCTTTGTACTATAGTCTCGTCCTTCACTAGAGATACTTCCCAAACCATACTTACTCGGTGCTAGCCTTTGTTCTAATAGAGTAATTCACATAAAGGAGTATATGAAGAGGTTCCATATATAGTTCATAACCCAATCATATTCACCTTACCAAAGAGGTCCCCTAAGGTTGCCTTACAATTGTCAATAGGATAGCTTAATGATTTTCCTAAGGATGATTTCATGTCGTTCCAGCCAATTAATCCCTGAGTCGACCATTCACAAAAGAAGGATACCATTACGACTTTCGACTTCAACGATATCATAACCTTACAACTAGGTTGAAGGCTCCACATAAAAGAGCCTCTTAGCAACATTAAAGGTCACATGTCATTGATACATACAATACTAAGTGGCTTTAGCATCCTAAGTCAAGAAGTCATATTCTCATTATACATGTATCAAGTAAGGGACACAAATCAACCAAAACAAGACACAACATACTACACATAGAACATATCATTCTAGAAGCACATAGGCATAACCAACATCATCTTTAGGTCACCCTACACACTACTACATTATCATCAATATAACCATCATAAGACTCACATATTAAATTAGGAATAATCATGCATCAACTCTAAGACTACACACATAAGGACATAGTCATAGTTTAACATGATCACCTAATGTCAGTAGAAGGAACGCATACTTTCACATTACTCACAAGTAGATGGATATGATCATACTTTAGATAAATCAACAACACAAATCATCATAATATATCAAGTAATGCCAACAAGGCCATGATCATCATAATTCATAAAGTAAGGCCGATGTGGCTAAATAATTCATAAGTAAAACACATAGCACCGCCACCATAAGTGGACCAGACCAATCACCACATCATCCAAGACCTAATTTACATAATATAAAGAGAATTAGGGCAGCGTACCACCAATCCATTCTCACCACATAAATCTATAGCTAAATCATCCAATACAATACCAAAATTCCCTTACCCATGGCCATGATCATCAATTCGATTTAAAAAATCATAAAACTCAATGAATCTTAATCAATTCAATATAGATTTATCAATCTAAGACATCCTATACATTAATCCAATACAATTCTTACATCACTGAATAGCCCAAAGAAAATATATCAGTCTAACTCACAATCATGCAAGTCTATGCACATCTCTTGCTTGCTTTTTCTTGTGTGCCTTCTGGTAAGGTCAATACTGGGCAGTAGTCAACCTCTTTTTCTATTCTTGAAAGCTTTTTCTCACAAGCTTCAGACTATCTAAGCTTCACTGTTTTCTTACTTAACTTTGTCAAATGAGTTGAAATAGATGAGAACCCTTCTACTAACCTTCTATAATAGACAACCAAACCTAACAAACTCATAATATCAATTAGAGATGTGGTTCTAGACAAATTCTGTACTGCCTCTATTTTCTGGGTATGAACTTTAATTCCCTCTCCAGACACAATATGGCCTAAGAATACCACATACTCAAGACAAAAGTAACACTTAGTGAACTTGGCATATAACTCTCTATCCTTTAGAGTTTGGAGAACTATTCTAAGATTACTAGAATGATCTTCTTCATTCCTTGGATAGATTAGTAAGTCATTGGTAAATACGATAACAAACATATCTAAATAAGGTTTGAGTACACTATTCATAAGGTCCATAAATGTTGTGGGCATATTGGTCAAACCAAAGGTCATAACTAGAATCTCATACTGACAATAACATGTCCTGAATGTTGTCTTTGGAATACCACATTCCCTTACCCTCAACTTATGGTAGAATGATCTGAGGTCGATCTTAGAGAAACAAGTAGAAGTTGAAGTTGATCGAAGAGATCATAAGTTCTTGAAAAGGATACTTATTCTTGACAGTAACTGATGTTTTGGTTTGATTTTTGTGATAAAAAATACTAGCCTACAGAGTGAGATCGAAGCAAGTATAGTAACCCGACCAAGGGTTGGGGTCGTGTCCCAATGGAGCGGTAGTGAAAATAATAGTTACACTAGAATTCCATTCTAAATAGTGATAGTTCAAGAGATTATTGAATAAAACAAAATAAATTCAATTTGTTACACCAAAGTGTCAAATATCAAATAGGGTTTTGAAACAAGTAGTAAAAACAATTAAAATAAAAGCAAAATAAAGTATGGGGGGATGTTGTTGGGGTGTGACAACAATATATTTTGATATAAACTAATAGGTGCATGATTTTGATAGGAAAATTAGCAACAAATGGAAACTTGGCTAAGCTTTAGGTGAATAAAAATTCCCTCTCAGACAACTTACCCGATATGATATGGGTTCCTCTAGGACATCCACTCATCTAATCTATCCATCTTACGCCTTATTCACACCCATTCTTTTAATTAATGGTGCTTGGATATGAATCTAGGTCTCACCCTCTCTTGTTGATCCTCTTTCCACCTCACTCCTAAGGACATAAATCTAGCGGACTTAGTTTAGTGACCTCTCTCTTGAGCAAACCGAAAACATATAGGTGGTTTTGTATTTGAAACTACAAACCCATTAACTTAAATCACAAACACTAGGTTAAATCACCATTAAAATGCATCTAATCATATCAGCAAACAAGACCCAACAATAATATAAAAACATATTTCCTATATCACACCCTAAGAATGGGTTTTTTAGCCATACATAAAAAAAATCAGATATACCTAAAATGATAAAGAAATCAAATGGGTATATGAAATTAAACCTTTATATGAGAAAAGGAAGAAGAATGAAGAAGATTCATTTCCGATTTGAGGAAGAGGAACCTCTTTCTTAATGTCTCCCTCAAAACACTCTCCAAACATGGCGAAAAAATATAAAAACTAGAATTCTAAAAGTGAAAAAATAGTAATAATGTTCGGACCTCTAAAAATAATAAAGGGTTTTAGTATTTATAGACTTCAGATGAAGTGATGGAAAATTCTTTCTACGAATTTATTCGTGAATCGTCGAGTGATTCGGTGATTCCCTCTTCTTCTAGTTCGTCGCCGTTTGTGCTTTTCTGTCATCGTTCATGCATGCTTTAACATTCGGCGGAATAACTCTGCTGCGCGGAACTATTTCACAGAACGCTGATTGCTGCTTTTCATCTCCTTTTCAATCCACTTCCTTCATGTTTCTCTTGATCGAAGAAAGGGTGAAAAGTCTCTATTCGGTGGATTGCCAACTGTGCTTGGCAATGCTCTGGCTTCAACTTCAACTATTTTTCATCCTTATTATAACCTTTTTTTCCTAAGTGTCCGTTCTCTCAATAAAACTCCAAATACATAAAACATAAGAGTTTTCATCAGACATTGAGATAAAATGAGAAATTGATGACACTATTTAAATTTAAATAAAGCCCTAAATGAGTCCAAGTTGAGGAAACATTAGCACCCCCAACTTAAACTTTAGCTGTCACGACCCGAAAGCACCCCCTAGAAGTTAGGGAAAACCTTCGAATCGTGACCGGGCGTACTTGACCCCTTTGGGGTCTCGTACAAGCCCTCTAACTAGCATTCATAACATAAAGCATGAAAAGTAGTGCGGAATTTAAAACTTTTTCACAGTGAATATTCACTGTAACATTGTCAAATATAGAAAACTTTCAAAATTCCACTCTTTGAGCAATTTATCAAGATGAAATGATCATATAAACTATAAAACCACATAAGCTCATTCCATAACACCTTGAAACCATAATTCATGAAAACAAAATGCAATTTTTCCAAAATTTGGACTTACTTATAGTGAATTCAAAACTTCGATGTGTGACATGCTTTAAAATTTCCATAATGCACCTTTCAAGAAACTTTAACAAGATGACATGACAATATGAGAGACAAGACTATCTTAACTTACTCCAAAGAGACTTGACAAGTTTCACTAAGTGCAATGTGAGAGTAGCATCCCATACTACCACTCCCACTTAGTGACCCTTGAGGATTCTCTTGGACTAAGTACATTACATGCTATTTTAGTTAACTCATTCTCCCCCACTTAGGGTAAATCCATCTTCAAGGACTCATACTTCAAAGCACCATTAGGTCCCTCACAAGGTAGGAACTCTTACTACTTCTAACTCATGCACATCAAGTCTAAACATCAACCTTACAAGTTAAGCATAACACTTCCCTCCTTGGATTCAAGCCTAGACAAACTCTCTTAAACATCATCTCATTCAACACTTAGGCACCACTTAACTCAATCTCATGGAACAAAACTTGCTCACCAGATATTCATACCACCTTTCCATCTTAGTGTAAGCCTACACCACAACATCTACCAATCACAAGAACAACTATGAAACATTAGTCACACAAGAGAATTGCCTTTAACTTCTATAAAATCCCCTCATTCTTTCAACTTCCTCAAATTTACACCTTAAAGCATTTCTACCATTATTGAACATAATCACAAAATAACTCATTTGTCCTCAAAGGCACTTTATTAAATCCTTATAACTCTTACCATGCTTAGAACTAAATCCCCATAAAGTTTCTCATCTCTACACTTCTAATCTCATAAATCACACCTAGCCATAAATAACATCACATCAAAATTCTTAAATCTTACCTTCATATTTACTCATCTAGCCACAAAACCATCATATAATCAAAACTCACTCTCCCTCATCTTAGAAACATTTCCCTTTCCAAGCAATCACATCTAGAAAACCACCGGCAAAGGAGAGAAGAGAGAGATCTTATCGAATTAAGTTCTATGGCACGATTCAAGAGTAATGAAGAAAGTGAAACTTCTAGCATCCTATAGCCTCTTGTCCATGGATGTGTCGCGACTCACACCAATGACCAAGATACTACTAGATGTGGCTTCTGAGACTTTCAGACCTTAAACTATTTCCCAAAACCTTATGCTCTGATACCAAGTCTTGTCACGACCCGAAAGCACCCCCTAAAAGTTAGGGAAAACCTTCGAATCGTGACCGGGCGTACTTGACCCCTTTGGGGTCTCGTACAAGCCCTCTAACTAGCATTCATAACATAAAGCATGAAAAGTAGTGCGAAATTTAAAACTTTTCACGATAATAATAAATAAAGAAGTCTTTTCATAAATACTAGGAAATCTTATCGTCACAAGCCAACTTAAAGACACGACTTAGAATCTTAGGGACACGGCCCTTTACAACAGAGTAAATACATTTTTAAGTCTTAATAAGGAAACTAAGAAACATAAAAACTATGTCCTCGAATATATGAGGACATACCCAAGTCTTGAGAGATAGAATTCCCAAGCTTCAACTTCGATCCTCCAAAGGCTTCCAACCTATACTCATAAGGTATAAAAAGTATGGGGTTAGTACAACAATGTACTAAGTATGGCATATGCAAAAACATGCAAAAAGGGACATTTTAGTAAAGATAGCTTTTTATGCAATTCAATTATAACCTTTATGAATCTAGAAGCAAACCCACATAAGAATCAACATTTAACACTTTATGGCTATCTTACCAAACTTAAAATAAACAAAAGGAACATTTCAATTAACTTTGCTAAACTTGCAATAAAATTGAATAAAGCATCATAGTGAACATTTTGAATTCTTACAATGAAGACCTTACAGTGAATGGCACAGTCCAAGTCATATGAACTCTTTTTCCTTTGAAGTTGCCCTAACCCAAGGTTATCCTAAGATTCCCTAAGGTGAGCTAAGAAGGGATTTTCATTACACCTCCCTTCAAAGCACACCAAAGCGACCCTTAAAACTACCAAATCTTAGGCTTACTTCGTTGGAAATCAAATCCACGCCCTTGGCTAACATATGCAAAACACTCATGGAAATATAGGTCATACCAAGTGCAATGTGAGAGTAGCATCCCATACTACCACTCCCACTTAGTACTCCTAATGGATTCCATTTACTCAAGTACTCCACAATAATCCTCCATAACACTACACCATAGTACTCATTCACACGGATTTCATGAAGGTACTCTTCTCCCATAGTAGGCATAGGTCACACCGAGTGCAATGTGAGAATAGCATCCCATACTACTACTCCCACTCAATGCTCCTTCTTGGTAACTAATGTGGACAATACACAAGATAATTAGTTTCAAATCAATTCTTTTGTGGGAGTTAGCTTAACCGACAAAGACCATGAGAGCTAGACATGGAATCCCGATATTAACCCCTATCGGATGAGGGATCCTTACTTGCCTAGTGTAAGGTCATGCTTCTTAGCGTTTACATGGCTTTTCCAATAGCTACACCTATGCGGGCACATAGTTAAGGGATAAGGAGATTGTTACTAAGTAACTCACTCTCTACTAACGAGGAGTACTCATCTCAAGAGGTACTTTGGATTACAACATCTCAACTAACGAAGTGCAATCCACCTCCCCTTCATATCCTCTCGGTGCTAGGCATAACTCCACACGGATTTCTCAACATAATAGTCTATCTTAGAAAGCTCACTAGGAATAGAGAGGTTGCTACTAGACACTACATCTCAACTCACGAAGTGTGTCCACCTCAAGATTTCCCCTTTTTGCTCAACTTGGCATAATACGATCTTTAAAGAGTGAGTGTGTACATGTGCACACCTTGCATATAAGCATCATTTCATTATCATCAAGTTCTACTCATACTTTAACCTTGATTCATCAAGCTACACACTCTACATACTTCTCATAATCATATACTTCATTTAGACATAAACTAGGTCAAACATGCAATTCAAGCTACATCAAACACAACACAAGACCCATTTCAAATATATATCTTCATTTCACATATTAGACCTTCAAGATCACATACTCAAACCATACTAAGTAACATCAAGTTCATCAATTAGCACCGCCACCCATAAGGTGGACCATACCACTCAAATAGCAATTCATAATAAGAACTATACAATGAGAGCAACTCATCAACAAATCAAACCATCATTACCCATAAGCAATTTATCAATATTTCACCATATGAAGGCCCTTAGGGCAGTAGCTACACCAACATGACATACACAAGAAGACCCAAGTTCATACCTTACTCAAATCATGCTCACATAACCCATTTTCATGCCAAAAGTTGAAGTATGCATATACAAGAGTTTCATGGAGTTTTAACATCAAAACCATCTATTCAAACCAAGATAAATACATTTAAACCATTAGAACTTAGTTACAAGAAGACCCATAATAGAAATCAAAGTTTAGAAGAAGTTGAGTTTAAAACCCCTTTTTGAAATCCATTTTGGAAGTTGGCTTCTTGAATGGAAAGGTATTCAAGAATGGATACCATACCTTTAGGAGAAAGAAACCCACGAATTTGATGAAGAAACAATTCCCAATCCGTCCTCCTATCCTTCCTTTACTTCTAGCTTCCAAGAGAGTTAAGAGAGTTTTCTTGAGAGAAAGAGAGAGTTGGATCTTGAAGATAAAAGGGGGCTCTTCTCTAGGTTTAGGGTGTAAGAGAGTCTTATAAGGCTTGGGGTGTATTTACATAAAACACCCTAAGCTGGCAGCCTTTAAATCATGCACTGGCAGGCTTCGTCGACGAGACCTCCTCGACGGACCGTCACGTCCACCACGGACCGTCACGGGGTTCCGTCGAGGAACACTTGGCTTCTAAATGGAGCCTGTTCCAATTTCACTCTCTGTCACCCACGACGCCCTAGCTCGACGGACCGTCCTGAGTACGACGGACCGTCGCCATGGCCGTCGTGAGCTACTGATGGGCAGACTTGCCCAAGTCCTGGGCCCTTCATCTAGAGTCCTTGGGGTCCTAGGTGAGGTCGTGCCCAGACGTCAAACCCCTAAACTAAGTCGTCTAGGTCTAAGGAACATCCGACACATGTTTCAAGTAAAACGAACACATAAAACTCATCCAAACTCGCCAAGACATACAAGTACATTCTAAGGCATACCATCCGAACGTCTTGGACGTTTTTGGTCGATTGAACTCCAAACTTAACCAAACCTTGCACACTGCCTAAGGACACCAAACTAACTCCGTTTAACTTAAAATTAACTCAAGAAACAACCATGAGGCTCTAGTTCACTTTAGTTCATTTTGGGGCATTATATTAGCTTGTCCTCAAGTAAAACTCAAGTTGAACAGTTCAAATTGGATGTCTCAAATAGTGCTACACAAGAATCAATCATGAACATATATAACAAGACTCGAATTACTCATGCATTACTCAACTTTATACTCAAAGATTCAAGTTGTCATACACCATTACAAAAGATTCTCATGCTCTTAATACTTGATACTTATGTTAGTTCATGCTTCAACGAAAGTCTCTAAATTCCCTCACACAACGAATGATTTCATTTTCACATTTAAAAATTAATTAATTTAAAATCTGCAATTAGATGCAACACTCACACTCAAAAAGAACAACACAATGCATGTTTTTACCCATAGGTTTGCCCTTATTTTCCAATTTACCTTCTATTCGGCTTACTCAAGATCAAAAAGGTCTTTCTAAGGCATGTAATGGGGATGAGTGCAAAGGTTTCTCCATTTAGGATCAGTTACTTTTTCTCTAATGAGATGTGATTTTCTCAAGACATCCCCTTTTCTTCCTTCATCTATCCCTAGTAATGTGCCTCTAAGTCATCTTTTTATTATTCTCCATGGATTTCTTGGAATCCCAATTTCTTTTTGTGCATTTATTCCACAACCTTCTTTTTCATTCTTTTCTTTTTCTTTTTCTTCTTTTCTCTTTTTTCTTTATATGGAGGGTTTTAATTTCTCTGTAATACAGTGGGTTTAATTGACATTTCTTGCACTTCTTGACTTCTCCTTTCACTTCTTACCGCACCCCCAACTTAGGCATTCGTCGTATGTTTTCTATTCAGTTATATCACATCTCAAAAGGATTAAAGGAGATGGATAATGTAAGGTCTAGGTTTCATAAAGTTTTTTCCAAAGAAGAGGTAAGGCTCAAAGGGTGTTCAAGAGATTTTAAGATGCTCATGGGTAGGCCACAAAAGAGAGGTATATGTCAAAGCTGGCTTACTCTATCTAAAAGTTGCCTAAGATGATTTCAAGAGAAAACATTTCTAAATCAATCAGACTAAGGGGGAAAATTCTAGGTTTATTCATACAACATTCTAAGTAAGCTCATAACACATGGCATCGACACTTAAGTAAAATAAGATTACACACTTATGCTAGCGTGTAATATTCATTGCAAAAGAGTCAATTCAATAAATGACTAATCACAACAAGATACAAAGAGTTCTCTTCGTATTCGCACATTCATGTTTTTTTGATTGAGATCGCTACTCAAGTAATCGGTATTGATAAAAATCGAGACTTGAATTTTGTACAAGAAAAACCACTTTCAACACAAGAGGTGGCAAAAATTTTCAAAATAACAATATTTGAAAAAAAATTGGAAGAGTCAATTTTTTTTTAAAATTAGGATCCCAAAATAAAGCCATATTCTCAAACAATCGAAAAAACAGTTTTAAAATATAGTTTAAAATATACTACCCAAATAATCACAATGCACAGGTATTCATAATAAGAAAATAAAAGGTGGGCCTCACCCCCACCACAAAAGAAATATTTGTCCTCAAATATATAACAAGAATATCTGGAATAGACTAAAAGTAAGACAAAGAGAGGGGTGAAGAAAGGTCATGTCTATGCAGCTTCTCCTCTTGTCAGGGAATTCTTGATGCATCTGCGTGGAACTAGACAAGGGCCCCAAAAACGTTTTCATCTTGTTCTTCAGCCTTTTTATTTGCCTTAGCTTCTGCAGCGATATAAGCTGCATTCATTATGTTTATCTCATGAGCTGCCCCGAAGGCATGTATAGCAATAACGAAACCTCAAGCGTGCACATTAGGGTCGATGGAAATTTGTCTTTTGGACCTGGCTTCGTTGGTGTATTTTCTCTCTCTATCTAGCTACACTCTTTTTTCCTTATCTTTAAAATCTCATTCTCTTATGTGCCTTGGTGGATCATTTCTCCCCGCGAATTTTGGTCTAGCATCTTACGTAGCCTTATTTGAGGTCTATGTTAGAGAAACACGTAAAACCCTGAAGTTGATCGAGAAATCATAAGTTCTGAGAAGAGGATACTTATTCTTGATTGCAACTGATGCTTTGCATCAATTTTCGTGATCAAAGACAATATCCTACACTCTTAGAGTCTACAAATTGACGCGAGTATAGTAACCCAACAAACGGTTGGGGTCGTGTTGCAAGGGAACGGTGGTGAAAATTGAATTTACACTAGAATTCCGTTCTAAATAGTGATAGTTCAAGAGATTATCAAATAAAAACAAAGTAAATTCAATTTGTTACACCAAAGTGTCAAATATCATAAAGGGTTTTGTGACAAGTAGTAAAAATAATTAAAATAAAAGGGAAATCATGTATGTGGGAAAGTTGTTGGGGTGTTATCGCAATGTATGTTGACATAAACTAATGGGTACATGCTTTTGATAAGAAAATTATCAAAACAATGGTAACTAGGCTAAGCTTTAGGTTACAGTAAATTCCCTCTTGGGCAACTTACACCATATCAAATGGGTTTCTCTCGGACACCCACTAATCTAATCTATCAAGCCTACGCCTTATCCACACCCACTCTTTTGATCAAAGGTGATGGGATATGAAGTTAGGGATTACCTTCTCAGGATGATCCTCTTGCCACCTCATTCCTTAGGACATCAATCTAGCAGTTTTGGTTTAGAGGCCTCTCTCTCTAGCAAGCCAAAAACACATAGGTGGTTTTGTATTTGAAACTTCAACCCATTAACATAAATCACAACAACTAGGTGAAATCACCAACTAAATGCATCTAATCCTGTCAGCAAACACATATTTTCTAAATCACACCCCAAGAAATGGTTTTTATCCACATATCAAGCAATACTAGAATACTCTTAAAATGATAAAGAAATGAATTGGGTATATGAAATTAAACCTTAATATGAGCAACAGAAGAAGAATTGAGAAGACCCACTTCCGATTTGAGGAACAAGAACCTCTTTCTTCAAGTCTCCCGCAAAACCCTCCCAAATCTTGAGAGAAAATATAAAACCTAGAGCTCTAAAAGTGAAAAAAATAGTAATAATGTTTGGACCTCTAAAAATAATAAAGAGTTTAGTGTTTATAGACTTCAAATTAAGTGCTCGCGAATCCATTCGGCGAATTTAGTCGTGAATCATAGAGTTATTCGGTGATTCACCTTTCTCTAGTTTCTCACCGTTTGTGCTTTGACTTCATCGTTCATGCATGTTGTACGTTGGGAGGAATAACTACACTTTGCGGAACTATTCAGTGTAATGCCGACTGCTCCTTTTCCTCGCCTTCTAGATCCACTTCCTTCAAGATTTGCTTGATAGAACAAAGGGTGATGCTGAGGCTTCAATATCATCTTTTTTCATCCTTTTTGTTCTATTTTAGGCCTAAGTGTCCATACTATCTTTAAAACTGAAAATACATGAAAATTATGACTTTTCATCAGATATTGAGATAAAATAAACAATTGAGGACACTATTTACATTAAAATAAATAACTAAATTAGTCCAATTGGAGGACTCATCAGTAACCTTGTTCAACTATTGTAATTAATACACATCCGAAGGTATCCTTCCTTCTTCCTCACAAACAAAATAGGAGAAACTTAAGGTGAGATAGTTTGTCGAATAAAACCCTTATCAAGATGATCTTTCAACTACTCTTTTAGCTCATTCAACTCTGATGGATCCATTCTATATGGCAGAAAAGATATAGGGCGAGTGTTTGGAAGAATGTCAATGCTGATGTCTATTTCTCTCTAAGGAGAGACTCAGAAAGATCATCACGAAAGACTTTCAATAATTCTTTTACTACTAAGACTTACTGAATAGGAGGTATCTCAAAACTAAAGTCATTAACATTGACAAGGTGATATACACACCCCTTGAAAACATACTTTCTGGCCTCAAGGTAAAAAATAAAATGACCCTTAGGCAGTACTGATTTAATCTTCCACGATAAGACTGGATCATTTTGAAGAGGTATGGTACTTAGAAGACTACCATCGTTGTTTGTGTAATGAAGATTGATCCATATTACCTTGATTCCAATTACCTTATCATTTCTTAGGGCACTCTTTCAAGAAATAACCATCTTTTCAGCACTTAAAACAACCTATGGAGCCATCACGACACTTACCGGGGTGTTTACAACCACACTTAGCACATGCAGGAGCCCAATTACCTTCTTGTGCCACACTAACCTGTGAATTCCTACAATTGTACTCATATTTGTTTCTGGAGCTGGTGCACTAGGAGATGATTGAGTAGGTCCCTTTTGCTTCCGTTGGAAAGAATACCGGCTCACATTATTGCTCTGCTGCCTGAATTCATTCTGTGTCTTCGCTTTCTTGTTTCTAAACCTCTCCCTATTTCTAAACTTCTCTTCCTCAATTTGTTGTACATAGACCATCAACCTTGTTATATCCATGACTCTAACTAACGTCGGTGCCTTTCCATATTTACTTGACATATGAGACAACCCAGCAACAAAAATACTCATCTTGCTTCTCATATATACAACATATCTGGGGAATATTGTGAAAGTCGGTGAACTTCAAGATACACGGATGAAAATTTAGTGAATCCTTCTTAATAGTGAGAAACTTATGTACCTTGGCCTCTCGCAGTACTTGGGGAAATAAATGCCCCAATAACGCATTCTAAAAAAAAGCCCAACTCGTATATGGTGCTCCCTAATATATACCCTTGTTCCATTGGTCAAACCAAGTCCTACAAACATTCTTCATTTGATATGCATCAAGTTCAACTCGCTCAACATCGGCAACCTGCATAACCTCAAATACCTTTTGCAGTTCCTCAGTAAATTTCTCTGCATCCTTGGTAAAGCTTGCACAAGTAAAACTTGGAGGGTTCATTTTACGAACTCTAAGATCCTCAAAGTATCAAACACTTACTATTTAGCTCCCCTTTCTTGCAAAAACTAGTTAGTCACAACCTTGCTTAACATTCGAATCTTTTATCTGAATTCATCATTCGTGACTTGTCCTTGGGGTTGCACTTCAAGGGCATTAGGTAGCCCGTATTCCTCAACGTTCCTCCTGGAATGATGACCTTAGACAGCTCCCCGTGAATGCATTATTAACCGAAAAAATGTACAAGCACAAATTAAAAAGAGACTTTATAGAGATTAACTCTATCACACGAAATGAGTATGAAAGAAATGTGATAGTTTCCTATGTTTTTGCAGCGTCGTAATGATAGATATGGAGCGCTTCACACCGATAACTAGGAATCTAAAAACATGGGCTTAATTTACTCCTTAAGTCTCTTAAAGTCTTTGCTCTAATACCATGTTTGTAAACCGCCGAGCCTACACCCTGGGCGAAACTAGAACGCGAGTACCATTACTGGCCCCAAGCAAACCCTTGGCCTTGATTACTTACTTAACGGAAGAATTAAACACAAGAATTCGTCTCAAATCAAGAACTAATGATATAACTTATAATGTCTTAATTAATCATTCAAACTAGCCATGATGGCAACACAAGTATCATATCAAAACATCTGAAATACAATACTAATGAACTCATACCTAATTGTCTATGAAGCCTCTTAATACTAAGAGGGATATAAAGTAAATGACCTCCGATCACTATAAAAATTGAAATACTAGAAAGCAATGTAAAAAGAGTCCCCCGGAAAGCAAGAATGCTCACCAATTGACTCTGAGTTCTCAAATGGATAAACGGGATGCTGGATACTTATCCCGGTTACTTGTATTTGCATCATTAAAAGCTGCAGGACATATGGTATCAGTATATTGACAATACAAGTATCGAGGGGAAAACTAAACATGACATAATCTTTAAATGAATACAAAAGGAACACTTACCTTGGCTTTACTCAACTCATGAATAACACAACTGAAATTCAACGTAAAAACAACAATAACAATAAACCTTATTCAATTCATTTAAAATGGTAGGTGACAACTCAATGTATTAAAGAAAATAAATTAACAACTAAATTACATATAAAGAAATGTAATACTGTGAGAGTTTCTCTAACCGACAACCATCAATATGAGCCTAAGTGATGATACAATGTCTTTTCCATTCTCTTCAAACTATCCTACAAATTTCCATTATATAAAACGTCTTAACTGAGTGGATCAACAAGTCTCTGCTAAAAAGTACTATTGAATCATCTTTAAAATATGATCTTTTTGACCCAGGATGGCTACATGGTTTGTGGAGGCTTTAGTTATTATGAACTCGCGTTCTCATATCAGTGCTCAATACCACTACAAAAATATACTCAGGTCATATGCTTTAAAACAAAACTCTTTTTTTGGTTTGAGATAATTACACAAAACCTACATTAAAAGATCTCCTCGAAATCGGTTTTTCCTTTCTTCCTCTAATGTGAAAATATTTTAAGTCTTTGGAATACTTAGTTCTGTATAAACTTTAAAGAAATGACCTATACTCTTACTCTTTACTCAACTCAAAACATTAGTCTTAAAACAAAGTTAAAATGTTTGTATAGACTCTTGAAAAAATCTAAGAACTTCTCTTGACTTGACTCTAACATTCCTTGAATTGAATTTATGGATTCAAGGATGGTGATTTGTGATAGGAAAGATCTCATGATGTTTAGGAGAGTTTTGTAGATTGTTAAACATGAGAAACGATCAAGAAAACACTGTCTGGAAAGAAGATCGCTTTGCGAAGATACCTTTAAATATTTGATCACAAAATTTATTTTTGAAACAGAGGAGTGTGTGTGTTCCCGGTGGCGCAGAGGTGATTTTTGTACACTGGGAGAGCAAGTCCGTTAAACGGACTTGCGTGCCGAAACATGGTAAACTTTTTCCATTGTCGCTTTCTCACCCCAATTAACCTAAATTTTATTTGTTTTATCAATTCCTATTTAGTTTCATAAAACGAGTATATGTACACATGATTCTAACTCAAAATAACTCCAATATTGACAGTTTTTCCATCAAGAACTCAACAATCCCATTAAATCTCAAGAACTAAAGACAATTTCAAGAACATAATTGAAACATATTTGGCGCGTGGGTGAACGAACCAATGTTATGAAAGTCTCACATACATCGTAGGATTGAACCTTTGGAGAAATCCACAATCGAAATTGCAAGAACTTGGCGAATCTTGATCTTCACTTCCCCTTCTCCTCGTTTCTCTTCCCTCAAAACCCTAGCATATTTAGTTGCATAAACTGAACTAAATCAGTTTAGACACCACATAATTTTCTAAATCCAAAATAATTTAATTGGGTAGTTAAAAGACCATTATACCCTTCCAAAAATCTGGTTTAGACTTTATTTATCTAGACAACACGATTTCAAATGGGCATACCTCGTTCATACGAACTTGAAATAGAGAAAATTTATCGATGTTGGAAAGATAATTCAATGATATTTATTAAAAACGATATCTAGTAGCACACCTAAACCATCCAGAGATAGGAGTTATTGTCATTTAAAGTTTACCCAAATCTCAAACTAACATAACTTAACAAATTTTTTCAAGATATTTCATTCTTTCCAAAAATGACTCTTTCTAATTCGAGGTCTTTCTAGTTCTTTGAAATAGCGAGATGTTACACAAAAGTAGAAAGAGTTTTTCATTATGAAAAAGAGAAGAAACATAAAATCCTTTAGAATATTCAACTACATCCCCTATACATATAGATCCAAAGTAGTCTCTATCCTATTAGGAAAAGGTTATCCTAACATTTGAAGGACATTATATTTCATTTCCAAATCTATTAGAAAAAAGAGTGTTCCAAACCAAAGGGTGTATAAATTATCATGGAAAAAATCAAGAAATAAATTACAAAATATATTAACAAATATAAGTAAAGACGAAACAAAGACGAAGAATCAAACTAGCTAAGTCTAAATGACCACACAAGTGTACGTAATTTACAAACATTATAGAATTTTTATTTCATATATTATACCCACAAAGACTTGTTACTCAACAATTTACAAAATTAAACTAATTAATGTTTTGTCACAAGTACCAAACTTCGGAAACATAAAATTTGACCAGGCACACTGTTTGGCATGTTGTGTTCCCTATAAGGGCACTACATGGTGCGCTACGTGATGCCTTTTCTGAGTGAAAATTATTTCAAAGCCATGTCAAAGATGATTACCTAAGACACATATTATATGAAAAAAAATAACAAAATTTAATATTTTGAAACCGAAATACTTGGCATTCAATGTTTTCAATAGATAAATGTAGACCAAAGAATGGTTTAACATTTGAATATAAATAAACTAAACTTTAGTCTTAACACCAATTAATTGGATTAACTTCCATATCCATCTATACAAACTAATATATTCTTTAATGTTTGGTAAACAATCAACAATACTTATTGTCTTGAAAATATGTATGCAGATAAAAACACTGAAGGCCATAAAATACTTACAAAATACTTGGGATGGGAACCTTCTCCTTCATGGACAACGTGAACTTGTAAGTAAAGTCCTTTGATGCGTTTTTCTTTCACAAATTCAGAAATACACATATCATTTTTCTCCAAAAGGATCACTTACATCAACTGTAACGACCCTTTTAATCATTTTGAGTATTAGAGTATTTTTTGTCAGAAAATACTTTCTGATAGATTCTAAGTTGATATTTTGGGCTATTCGTAATTTTAATTATAAAATTGGTGAGGTAGTTTTTAATAGTTATTTAGTTGGTAGTTAATGAAAATAATAGTAAAGTAAACAGTGGGTCACTTTTACCACTTTATATAATTGGTTATATAAGAATTAGGGTAATAATTAAATTGTAGAAAAAAAAGAAAATATTGGGGAGAAAATAGTAGTAGCAGCGTATACCTGTGAAGACCGACATCCACCCGGTAATTTTCATGCTCTTAATTAGTAGTAGGGTGAGAAGTACTGGTACTGCATATGTTGGTCAGAAATTGGTAGTGCAAGAATCGAATATTATTATTACTGTATTATTGTTATTAGAAGGAACATTGAAATGAGATTAGGTATGAATTTCAGTAGAAAACTTTATATATTTGCTTTGTTATTGTTAGGTGCCAGTGGAGGAAGACAATAGGGTGATTGAAAAAGGAGGATATTTAATTAAATGGTAGAAAATTTAATTACAGTAGGTTGAGGGAATTAAGTATTATTATAATGTAAACTCACTACAAGGAATTGAAAGTATAGTTTGTTGCCGCTTGTGGAAGTTTTCATTTAGTTTATTGTTAATAAATTGTAAGAAATAGTTATGGCATAGTATTGATCATGAATTGCAAGTTGATCACACGTATTGAATATTGGTTTCTGGGGACAAATCATTACATGATTTTTTTGGTTTTGTTTCGTGGTTGAGATTACCGGAAGTGGAGCTTACACTTAAATTAAATTTCTTTCTATAGTTATCTTGTTATGAATCATATTTTAATATATTGAGATTGGTAATTAACTATTAGGTGTATTGAATTATTTGAATTCTGTTAAACTTCTGCTAATTGGAGGATTTTAGACTTATCCTTAGGTTTGAACTCTAGAAAATTGATTAAAGAATTAAGTGAGCTTTTGGGTCTAGGCTAAACATAGAATAAATTGAGTGTTTATAGACTCGTTAACTTACAACTTATGCATATACACTTTTAGACTTGGTATTTTAAGAACAAATGTCCTTGATGTGAAAACTATAATGTTTTGGGAATAATGTGTAATAGAGTTTAGAGGTTGATTTGATTGATTATTTTAACAAGTTTTGAGCTTCCGCATTTTATTGTTATTCATAGTTGAATTATTGATATATGTTTTGTTTAGATTCCTTGGTTCACTTACTTAGGAGGTTAAGCGTGGGTGTCACTCACGACTCATTTTGGCTCGTGACAAACTTGATATCAAAGCCACGTTCGATAATCTCATCACATAAGGACAGGTCTAGTAGAGTCTTGCGGAACGGTATAGGGACATCTTTACTTTACTTCGAGAGGCTATAGGACTTTAGGAAAACTTATATTTTTCTTTATTTCGTGCTATTACTTGATTCCTATTGGTATCTAGGTGATACAAATTGGTATCTAACCTAATTCACTCTATTTCGCATATGGTCAGAACTAGAGAAACAATTGTGACAATACCAACACCGGAATGACAGGGTGCTCCTAAGGAAACCATTAGGGATGAAGCTCGATGGGGAGCAGTGGCGAGAGTCCGTGTTAGAGGTTTCAGGAGAAGGCCTATTATAGGCAGATGACAAGCACCTGATCCAGCTAGGGATAGAGCGGTAAATCCTCCATCGATTGACAAGGTAGTGAGAGAGGGTGATGATGGGAAAGATGAGCAGATGTAGGAGAAGGAAGTACCAACCCAGCCTATTCCAAAGATGATTAATAAAGTTCTCACTTATATCAGCGGGTTATCTGATCAGGGCCAGACACCCCATCATTTTCTGCACAAGCACCTCAGGTTCATTGAGTACAACATGCAGCTGCAGTGGCTCCTTACATGGATGCGTCCTTGGAAATAGGAATGTTTCCCCGATTTACTAGAGGGCCTGTAATGACTAGTGATAATGACGATCTTTTCATTCAGATCTTAAAGTTGCAACCTGCGGTATTCAAGGGTGATGAATCTGAAGATGCTTATGATTTCACGGTTGATTGTTAGAGCTCTTACATAAGACAAACATAGTGAAGCGATTCGGTGTTGAGTTTGTGACCTACCGTTTCAAGGGGATTCCTAAATGCGCTGGCAGCGTCATGTTGAGTGTCGACCAGTAAAGACACCACAAATGACTTGGGAAACATTTTCTTGATTTTTCATGGAGAAGTATATACCCCGGACTTCGAGGGACAGGAGGAGACCTGAATTGCAGAACTAGAGTAGGGAAGGATGCCTTTTGCAAGTTACGAGGCCAAATTTTGTGCATTATCCAGGTATGCCACTCAGATTTGCTTCAATTTTCAAGAACACATTCGCCGCTTTGGGAATGAATTGAGGTTAGATTTGCAGATTCTAGATTTACAGGTAGCTGCTTCTGTAAAATTCTTTCATGAAGTGGTTGATTTTGTGATAGAGGTAGTGGTGGTAAAGACAGATTAGTTAACAAAAGTGTTGACATTTATGAAGTTTCATAAGGGCGGTGAGTTTAGTGGTTCTTACTATAAAGGGCAGAGTTCAGGGGGTTATCCACCTTATCCTATTCAGTCTTCATTGCAGGCTTCAGCTCAGGGTCCATCACAAACCAGTCAACTTTTCAAATAATTTATCCTATGTAGACGTATTTTTGTTACAAAGTAACAAATTTTTGGCTTAGTTGCACGTCCACCTCTAAATATATCTGTGCAAAATTGGTCATGGGATTATTCACCTTGCTTGGACACACACTTTTGCATTTAACTAAATCAAAAAATGTTAACTTGTCAAGTTTACAAACAGAAATAACATGCATACTTGCAGTTACTCTACATATTTTGATCTACAAGATCTTCTTTTATCGAACGTGGACTTCAAGAGAGAAATCAGACTTTTGACAAATATCAAAACTATTAGAAAATGATGATTTACTTGATTATTCATTATTATTCAAAAAAAATTTAAAAAAAATCCCTCAGAATGCTCATTTTGTTAGAGGACCGAACAACTAAACCTTTTCAAAAATCATTTACAACTTCTATCCTTAAATATATAATTACATTAACATGAATACAAGATCATATCTAAATATTAATAGATGTAATTTTTTGTAGTAAAATACTAAGAAGACTATAATTGAATTGCATATAAAATGAAACATAGAATACATTTAAAGAACATTAATTTTTGTTTACCTTGGGAACGTTATATCATTTTTTTTCTTATGCCAGACATTTATTTCTCTTCCTCCTCTTCTTTGATTCCTCATCTTCATCATCATCTTCTTCTTCTTCTAGAACCTCTGTTATATTTGCACATTCCTTATCTTCGTAGTCTTTTTCTTCTATCATGTTATTCTCATCTTTGACATCATAAGAAGAAATATTCTTTGTATTTGTAGCCCTAGTATTCACCTTTGCCTCCACACTCTTTTAATGTTAAACATTCATTTTCTCTGATTCCTCCTCCTTCAAACATGTTTTAGACCCTCAACTTCTTTCTTTTTTTACATCCATTTCTTCAAAATAGTTTGAATAAAAAATTATACTTCCATCATAGTAAAAAATAAAGAAGTCTCCAAGCTCTACAATGTTGTCATCAATGAAACTTTCCCATCCATATTCAAAATAAATTTATTTGCCTGATGTGGTTTCCCCTATAGGCCACATATTTCCAAACCAATCTGTAAGGAAATTGTTTCTAGGCAATATTCCATTTTTATAATCGGTATAACATGTTGGATGTATTTGCGAAGAAAGAAATCTTGACTTTTGAAAAAATAAATATAAAAGAACATAAATTTATTAAATTATATTAATTATATCCTAAAAGCAAACAAATTTTAGAAGAAAAAATATTTTAAATAATCTCAAAGTTTGAGAATTTTTATGTTTAAATTTAAAAATGTTACTGTTTTAGAAACTATAATATGAAATGTGACGTATTTTCATAGTTTTACCATAAAATTACTTCCTTCAACACTAATATTATTGTTCAGTTTGAAATGAAATATGCAATTTCTATCATCTATTTACTAAGTTAAACATAATAAAAAAGGGTAGGGATTTAACATCTATAGAAAAATGTATAAAGTTTATTTGTACCATAAAAAGATATCTATTCACCTTTTACTTTCACTCCTCTAATTAAAAGAATATATATTCAAAAACTATTAAGTGAAAATATTTTACGAAAAAGAGTCAACAACAAGCATAGATTAAATGCATGAATTTAAGAACACAAATAGAATATGAAAGGAAAAGTACATTAGAAATATAAAATAACACGAGTTATCCAAGTTTTATAGATCGAAATCTTAACAAAGCCTTCCCCTCCCCAATATATATTTGTTGCTCGCATATCCAAAAAGAAGAAAAAATTCAAGAAAAGAAGTTTAATCAAAGACCATTAGAGGGGAAAGTATACTTACAACCCACTTTGTACTTATTTTACGGATGGAAACTTTAAAGAAACCCTTTGCCATATTCTTTTTTATTGATAAGTTTTAGGAGGATAGCATAATTTCGTAGCAACCTATTAACCTTAAAAGAGATTATGATTGGAAATAATAAGAAGCTTATCGTATTTTGACATTAAGCATGTTAAATGGATTGCACCAGGTAAGACCGGCCCATTAAAAATAAAACTGGTATCTGACCCCGATCTATGTTAGATCACCTATAAATGGGTTGGTCGGTCTGGCTTCAACAATGGAAAACTTCTGTTTGGCTCAATCCACAACCCTTAAGCCCAATTTTCTTGGGCCAACTGTGCTGGAATCTAGTGGACTTAACGGACCGAGTCATTGTAATATAATTTATTATTTTTTCTATTTATGTTTATTAATTTGAAAGTTTCATTAAATTATCATTATAGTATATTGTTAACTATCTATGATATAAGTAGTCTATTATCATACATAGTTTTAATTCAATAGTTAACAATAACCTATATTGATAATTGAATGAAACTTTCAAATTTATAAACATTGATAATAAAATAAATAAATTATACAATGACTCGGTCCGTTAAGTCCACTACAATCTGGCACAGTTGGCCTAAAACAATTGGGCTAACGGGTTGTGGATTGAGTCAAATAGATGTTTTTCACTATTGAAGCCAGACCGACCAGCCCATATATAGGTGATCTAGCATAGATTGGGGCCGGAGATCAGTGTAATTTTTAATGGGCTGCTCTGACCTGGTGCAATCCACTTAACATGCTTAATGTTAATATATGTTAAATTTCTAATTATTTGCAATAGTATTCTCTTTTTTGGTTAAGAGGTTGCACTGCAATTATGCTATCATCCCAAATCTCTATGATAAAAAAGAACATGGAAAAGGATTTATTCAAGGTTTTAATCCCAAAAATCAGTACAAAGTGGCTGGTTAGTATACTTTCCCCTCTAATGGTCTTTGATGAAACTTATTTTTTTGAATTTTCTCTTCTTTTTGGAGATGCGAGCAACATATATATTTAGGGGAGGGGAGGGGAGAATTTGTTGAGATTTAGATCAATAAAACTTGGATAACTCATTTTATTTTATATTGTTTTCATTGTACTTTTCCTTTTGATATTCTTTTTGTGTTTTTATATTTTTGTATTTAATCTATGATTGTTGTTGACTCTTTTTCTTAAAATATTTTCAATTAAAAGTTTTTTAATATATGTGCTTTGAATTAGGGGATGGAAAGTAAAAGTTTGATAGATGTCTTTTTGTGATACAAATACACTTTATACCTTTTTCTATTGATGCTAATTTTTTTTTAATAATATTATGTTTTACTTAGTCAATCAATGTTCGAAATTGCATATTGCATTTCAAACTTAAAAACAATATTAGTGTTGGAGGAAGTAATTTTTATGGTAAAACTATGAAAATGCCGAGAATTTAATTTTATAGTTTCTAAAATAGTAACATTCTTGAATTCTAACGTCAAATGTTTCAATATTTGAGATTATTTAAAAATAAATCATCTGAAACTTGTTTTCTTTTATGATATGATCAGTGTGATTTAAAGAAATTAATATTCTTTTACATTTATATTTTCAAAAGCCAAGTTTTTTTTTTCCGCAAAAACATCCAATGGGTTATACCGATTACAAAAATGGAATAGTACCTAGAAAAATTTTCTTACGGATTGGTTTAAATAATATGTGATCTATTGTGGTATCCAAACCATGAAACGATGTTTATTTTGAATGTGGATGGGAAAGTTTCATTGAGGACAACATTGTAAAACTTGGAGACTTTTTTTTAACTATGATGGAACTAGATTTTTTGACTTCGAACTACTTGGAAAAAATGGATGAGAAAAGAAAAGAGTTAGGGGTTTAAAACTTGTTGTTAAGGAGGAGTCAGAGGCAATGAATGTTGAACATCAAAAGAGTGTAGAGCCAAAGGTGAATACTAGGCCTATAAATAGCAAGAATATTTCTTCTTTTGATGTCACAGATGAGAATAACATGGTAGAAAATAAAGATGATGAAGATAAGGGATGTGAAAAGATAGCAGAGGTTCAGAAGAAGATGATGATAACGAAGAAGAAGAAGAAGAAGAAGAAGAAGAAGAAGAAGAAGAAGAAGATGATGATGAAGACAAAGAAGAGGAGGAACAGAAAGAAAGGACAATCATATTCAATAAAACGACACCACATTCCAAAGGTAAGCAAAACTAATGTTTTAAAATGAACTATCTGTTTCATTTTTTATGCAATTCAATTACACTCTTCAGTATTTTTACTACAAAAATGATATTTATGAATATTTAGATATATTCTTGTACCTATGATAGTGTCATTATTAGTTAAGGATACAAGTAGTAAATTATTTTGAAAAGGTTTAGTTGTTCGGTCCTTTAACAAAATGAGGGTTCTAAGGGAACTTTTTTTTAAAAAAAAATTGGCATAGGAATGAATAATCAAGTAAAGAATCATTTTCTAATACTTTTTATGTCTCTCAAACGTCTGATTTCATTCATAAAGTCCATGTTCAATAAAAGAAGATCTTGTAAAATAAAATATATGGAATAACTCCGAGTATCCATGTTATTTCTATTTGTCAACTTGACAAATTAACTTTTGTTGATTCAGCTAAATGCAAAAATGTGATTGCTGGCAAGTAGAATAATCCCCATGACCAATTTGCTAAAGATACACTAAGATGTGGACATGGATCTAAGCTAATAAATCCTTACATTGTTACACGAATATGTTTAGATAGGAGAAATCATTTGTTAATTATTAACCTATTACTATTTTAGTTGACTGTTTTATAGTTTATTATTATAATATTCTAATTAAAAAATATCTTTTTTTCCTAATTGTAGTACATTACGGCTGATGTGGTGAGAAATTACTAACTTAAACTCCTTTCAAGCATGACCATTTTTAAATCTCAGCAGAGAATTTCTGCCAAAACTCAAGATTTGGGAGGACGGTAGAATATGGATGATTGGCGGGTTGCATAGTCTATGTAAGTGGAACCTTGTGGAGACAAAATATACATGTATTCTAGAATTTGTGCGGAAAAAACACGTCAAAGGACTTCACTTACAAGTTCATGTTTTCCATGACGGAGAAGGTTTCCATCACAACTAGAGATAATATGGTGCTAGTTGGTATGCATTTTATGGCCCTCGTTGTTTTTATATGCCGACATATTTTGAAGATAATAAGTATTTTTGATTGTTGACCAAACATTGAAGAAAATTTTTGTTTGTATTGATGGACCTGGAAGTTAAGCCAATTAATTTCCATTAAGACTAAAATCTAGTTTATTTGCATTCAAATCTTAAACCATTATTTGGTCTACACTAATCTATTGAATACATAGAATGCCCAGTACTAAATTTGAAAAATATTGAATTTGGTATTTTTTCGGTTCATATAATCTTTATCTTAGGTAATCTTTTTGGACATGGACTTGAAATAATTTCTAGTTTATTTACATTCAAATTTTAACCATTATTCGGTTCATATAATCTTTATCATAGGTAAACTTCTTTGACTAGGATTTGAAATAATTTTTACTCAATAAAGGCCTCACGTACTACACCACATAGGGCCCTAGATAGGGCGTGCAACATGCCAAGAAGTGCGCTTGGTCAAATTTTATGATTCTTAAGTTTGGTACTTGTGGCAATACATTAATTAGTTTAATTTTGTAAATGGTTGATTAACAAGTCTTTGTGGGTATGATATATGGAATAAGAATTCCCTAATATTTGTATGATTGTGTACACTTGTATGATCATCTGACTTAGCTAGTTTGCATCTTCTTCTTGGTTTCATCATTAATTATATTTGTTATTATATTTTATGAATTATTTCTTAGTTTTTCCATGAAAATTCATAGTCTCTATTTGTTTGTAACGCTCTATTTTTCGAAAAGATTTGGAAATTAAATATAATCTCCTTTAAATATTTAGATAACCTTTTTCCTAATAGGTTTGAGGCTACTTGGGATCTATATATAAAGGGGATGTAGTTTAGGATTCTAAAAGATTTTACACTGATTCTCTTTTTCATAATGAAAAACTCTTTCTACTTTTGTGTAACATCTCGCTATTTGAAAGAACTAGGTAGAGCTAGAATTAGATAGAGTCATTTTTGAAAGAAATGAAATATTTAACCAAAAATAGGTTAATTCTATAAAATTTGAGTTTTTGGTCACCTTTAAACGACCATAACTCCTATCACGATGATTAATCAGGCTCTCACTTATCTCAGTGGGTTATCTTATCAGGGTTAGGCACCCTAGCATTTTCTGCTCAAGCACCTCAGGTTCCTTGAGTACAACATGCAACTGCGGTGGCTCCTCGCATGGATGCGTCCTTGGAAATAGGCGTGTTTCCCCGATTAAGTAGAGGGCTTGTAATAACTAGTGATAATCATGACCTTTTTATTAAGTTCCTAAAGTTGAAATATCCAGTATTCAAGGTTGATGAATCTGAAGATGCTTATGATTTCATGGTTGATTTTCATGAGCTCTTACATAAGACAGACATAGTGGAGAGATTCGGTGTTGAGTTTGCGACCTATCAGCTTCAAAGGGATGCCAAAATTCGGTGGCGGCATCATGTTGAGTGTTAACTAGCAAAGGAAACACAAATGAGTTGGGTCACATTTTCTTGCTTCTTCATAGAGAAGAATATACCCCAGACTTTGAGGGATAGGAGGAGAGATGATTTCTTGAACCTAGATTAGGGTAGGATGTCTTTTGCAACTTATGAGGCCAAATTTTGTGCATTATCTAGGTATGCCACTCAGTTGCTTCAGTCTACAAGAGCGCATTCGCCGCTTTGGGAATGGATTGAGGTCAGATTTGTAGATTCAAAATTTACAGGTAGCTGCTTCTGCAAAATCCTTTCAGAAAGTGGTTGATTTTGTGATAGAGGTAGTGGAGGTGAAGACGGATGACTTAACCAAGGTGTCGACATTTAAGAAGTTTCATAAGGGAGGTGAGTTTAGTGGTTTTACTCTAAAGGGCAAAGTTCTAGGAGTCATCCACCTTATCCTATTCAGTCTTTATTGTAGGCTATTGTTGAGGGTCTGTCGTAGACCCGTCAACATTTTTCTGAGTTTGGAGATTATCTCTAGACTTCTTCTTCTACTTAGAGACATACACTCGACTCCAGGACTTGTTATGGAAGTGGGGAATATGAACATATTAGGAAATATTATCATAGACAGAGTTACATATGTCCAGTAGTTAGAGGTAGAGGTGGACATGGTAGAGGTCGTCATTCTGGAGGATATGGTGGCCAAGGTAATGGTGGTCACCAGTTCAGTTAGGGTGGAGGGAAGGTTGTAAATACAGGAGCGTAACCGGGTAGAGGCAATGGACACACATGTGATAGGGCCCATTGTTATGCTTTCCCCATGAGGTCAGAGGCAGAGACATCTGATGTTGTTATCACAGGTACTCTTTTGGTCTGTGTTTCCATGCCTTTTGTATTGTTTGATCCTTGATCCACATTATCTTATTTATCTTCCTCGTTCTCTATTTGTCTTAATTTGCATTGTGATTTTCTTGACATGCCTATTTGTGTCTGTACTCCTATTGGTGAGCCTTTGATAGTTGAGATGGTGTATGAGTCTTGCTTGTGACTTTTGTGGGGAGCAACACGTATGTAGATTTGATTATTGTAGAGATGGTTGATTTTGTTGTAATTCTGGGTATGACTTGGTTTTCTCTAAATTTTGATATCTTAGATTGTAATGCTCAGATTGTGACCTTGGCCAATCCTTGGAAAAATCCACTAGTATGGGAGTGTGACTATATTTTCATCCCGTTCATATTATGTATTTTCTTCGTGTTAAGAGGTTTGTGAGTAAGGTTTCTTTACCTTTATTGGCACATCACACGGATGATACTTCCAAAGTTCCTTCGATCGAGTATATTTTGATAGTCCATGAGTTTCTGAATATTTTTCCTGAAGACTTGCCTGGTCTACCACCAGATAGAGATATTAATTTTTGTATTGACCTGGAGAGGGAGACTCACCCTCTTTTAATTCTACCTTATAGAATGGCCCCAACTGAGTTAAGGGAGTTAAATGCCCAACTTCACGATTCATTAGGTAAAGGTTTTATTAGACCGAGTACATTTCCTTGGGGTGATCCTGTTTTATTTGTGAAGATGAATTATGGTAGTTTTTGGATGTGCATAGACTATAGGCAGCTGAATAAGGTAACTATAAAGAACAAGTACCCCATTCGTCGCATTGATGATTTGTTCGATTAGTTACAGGGTGATTGTGTCTTCTCTAAACTTTATTTAAGGTTTGTTTATCATCAATTAAAAATATGGGCAATAGATGTGCCAAAGACTGCTTTTCGAACCAGGTATACATTATGAATTCTTAGTAATGTCGTTTGGTATTACAAATGCCCTTGCTGCTACGAGGAGCCTTATGAATGGAATTTTTAAGCAACATCTGGACCTCTTTGTGATTGTATTTATTGATGATATAGTGATATACTTAAAGAGCATGAAGGAACATGATGAGCATTTGAGAATTTTATTGAGGTTGTTATGGGAGAAAATGTTTTATGCCAAATTCTCCAAGTGTGAATTTTCGCTTGATTCATTGTCCTTCTTAGGGCACGTGGTATCTAAAGAGGGAGTCATGGTGGATCCCACAAAGATTGAAGTGGTGAAGAATTGGGTAAGGCCTACTAATGTTTAAGAGGTAAGGAGGTTTGTTGGTTTAGCTAGATACTACCGTCGATTCATCCAGGGATTCTCTTCCATTTCTTCCCAGCTGAAAATTTTGACAAAGCAGAATGTTCCATTTGTATGGTCGACTGAGTGTGAAGAAATCTTCCTAAAAAACTCAAGACCTTTTTGACTACTACACCGATTCTTGCCTTACTAGTGGAAGGTAAGAATTTTATTGTTTATTGGGATGCATCCTATTATGGTTTGAGTGTAGTGCTAATGCAGGAGAGGAATGTAATTACTTATGCTTCAAGGCAGTTTAAAGTGCATGAATGTAACTATCCGCCCCATGATTTGGAGTTGGCTGTAGTTATATTTGAAATGATGCGGTGGAGGCATTATCTATATAGGGTCAAGTGTGAAGTTTATACAGATCATCCCAGTTTATAATATGTGTTTACTCAAAAAGATTTGAATTTGAGGTAGATGAGGTGGATGGAGTTATTGGAATACTATGATATTACTATTTTATACCACCGAGGAAAAACTAATGTTGTGGGAGATGCACTAAGTAAAAATGCACGGAGCATGGGTAGTTTAACCCCTTGCTATCTAATTAAGGTACTAGATTGGATCTTAGTATTGAATTTCACCCTCAGACCGATGGGCAGTCGGAGCGAACAATGCAAGTCATAGGATAAGCTTCGTGTGTGCGTGATAGATTTTTGTGGTCAGTGGGATCAATTCTTACCCTTGGAAGAGTCCTCGTACAACAATAGCTATTACTCGGGTATTGATATGGATCCATTTGAGTCATTGTATGGGAGGAGATGTAGGTCTCCTATTTGTTCGTTTGATGCATTCGAGGTGAGAACTTGCGGTACTGACCTTTTAAGGGAATCGTTACAGAAAGTGAAATTCATTTAGGAGAAGCTTTTACCAGCTCAGATCAGGCACAAGGAGTATGATGATCGGAAGTTTAGGGACTTGGAGTTTATTGAAGGTGAGAAATTCTTGTTGAAGGTTTCAACCAAGAAGGGTGTGATGCGGTTTGATAAACGAGGTAAGCTTCGTCCGATGTATATTGGGTCATTTGAAGTTCTTAAGTGCGTGGGGGAGGTGGCCAATGAATTGGCCTTGCCTGCAGGGTTGTCAGGAGTTCACCCGATATTTTATGTGCCTATGCTGAAAAAATACCATGGTGATGGAAATTATATTATTCGTTGGGATTCAGTTCTACTTGATGAGAATTTGTTTTATGAGAAGGAACCTGAAGTTATTAAAGATAAGGAGGTCAGCAAGTTGAGGTCAAAGGATATTGTATCTATAAAGGTTCAGTGGAAGAATCGGACACTTGAAGATTCCACATGGGAGAGTGAGGTTGATTTGCAAGAAAGATATACATCTTTTTAGCAATTCAGGTACTCATTCTTCCCTTGTCTTCTGTAATCGCTAGAGGGCGAACGATGGGTAAATTGATATCTAATATAACGACACTTTTAATAGTTTTTAGTAGTACAGTTTTTCGTGTGATAAAATACTTTATGATAGATTCTAAGTAGATATTTTGGACTATTCGTAATTACAATTATGAAATTAGTGGGGTAGTTTTTAATTTTTATTTAGTTGGTGGTTACAGAAAATAAGAGTAAAGTAAATAGTTGGTAATTTTACCACTTCTTATAATTGGTTATATAAGAATAAGGGTAATAAATAAATTGTAGAAAAGAAGGAAAAAATTGCAGAGAAAACAATAGTTGCGACGTATACCTGGGAAGAACGACATCCACCAGGTAATTTTCACGCTTTTAATTAGTAGTAGGGCGAGAAGTACATCTATTGCATATGTTGGTAGGAAATTGCTAGTGCAAAAATCAATTATTATTATTATATTATTGTTATTAGAAGGAAAATTTAATCGAGATTAAGTGTGTATTTTAGGAGAAAACTTTGGATATTTTCTTTGTTATTGTTAGGTGCTAGTGGAGAAAGACAATAGGGTGATTGAAAAAAGAGGATATTTCACTAAATGCTAGGAAATTCAATTACAGTTTGTTAAGGGAATTAAGTATTATTAAAATGTAAACTCACTACGAGGAATTGAAGCTATAGTTTGTTGCCTCCTGTGGAAGTTTTCATTTAGTTTATTGTTAATAAATTGTAAGAAATAGTTATGGCATAGTATTTATAAGTAATTTAAAGTTGATCACACGTATTGAATATTGGTTTCTGGGGCCAAATCATTACATTATTTTTTTGGTTTTTTTTCGTGATTGAGGTTACTGGAAGTGGAGCTTACACTTTAATTAAATTTCTTTCTATAATTATCTATTTATGAGTCATGTTTAATAAATTGAGATTGTAATTAAATATTAGGTTTATTGAATTATTTAAATTCTATTAAACTTATGCTAATTGGAGGAATTTAGACTTATCCTTAGGTTTGAACTCTAGAATATTAATTATAGAATTAGGTGAGTTTTTTGGTCTAGGCTAAACATAGAATGAATTGAGTGCTTATAGACTCGTTAACTTACAAGTTATGCATATATACTTTTAGACTTGGTATTTTAAGAACAGATGTCCTTAATGTGATGACTTTCAGGTTTTGGGAATATTGTGTAATAGAGTTTAGAGGTTGATTCTTAGTTGTTATTCATAGTTGAATTATTGACATATATTGCGGTTTAGATTCTTTGGTTCACCTGCTTAGGAGGTTAAGCATGGGTGTCACTCATGACTTATTTTGGATCGTGACATAAAATATGCACCCCACCAATTAGCCATATTCTACCGTCCTGCCAAATTTTGAGTTTTACGTCAAATTCTCTGCCAGCAGAGTCACAAATGTCATGCTCTAAGGGAGTTCAAGGTTGTAATATTTCACCACATCAGTTGGAACGTACTACAATTAGGAAAAAAGATATTGATAAATTAGAATGTTATAAAACTTAACTATAATAAAATCAACTAATATAGTTATAGGTTAATAATTACCAAATAATTTCTCCTGTCTCGCCGTATTTTTGTTACAAAGTAAAGATTTTTTTGGCTTAGTTGCACGTCCACCTCTAAATATATTTGTGAAAAATTGGTCATGGATTATTCACCTTGCTTGCAGTCACACTTTTGCATTTAGCTGAATCAAAAAAAGTTAACTTATCAAGTTTACAAACAGAAATAACATGGATACTTAGAGTTACTCTATATATTTTGTTCTACAAGATCTTCTTTTATTGAACGTGGATTTCAAGAAAGAAATCAGACTTTTGACATATATATAATTATTAGAAAATAATGATTTACTTGATTATTCATTAATATTCAAAAAAAGTTCCCTCAGAATTCTCATTTTGTTAGAGGACCGAACAACTAAACCTTTTCTAAAATCATTTACAACTTGTATCCTTAAATTTATAATTACACTAACATGACTACAAGATCATATTTAATAAGACAGTAATTGAATTGCAAATGAAACATAGAGTACATTTAAAGAACTTTAAGTTTTGTTTACTTTTGGAACGTGCTATCGTTTTTTGGCTTATGCCAGACATTTCTTTGTCTTCCTCCTCCTCCTCCTCTTCTTCTTCTTCTTCTTCTTTTTCTTCTTCTTCTGGAACCTCTGCTATATTTGCATATTCCTTATCATCATAGTTTTTTTCTTCTATCATGTTATTCTCAGATTTAACATCAGAAGAAGAAATATTCTTATTATTTGTAGCCCTAGTATTCACCTTTGGCTCCACACTCTTTTGATTTTAAACATCCATTTTCTCTGATTCCTCCTCCTTCACAACAAGTTTAAAACACTCAACTCCTTTTTTCTTTACATCCATTTCTTCGAAATAGTTTGAAATAACAAAATTCTAGTTCCATTATAGTAAAAAATAAAGAAGTCTCAAAGCTCTACAACGTTGTCCTCAATGAAAATTTCTCATTCATATTCAAAATAAATTTATTTTCCTGATGTGGTTACCCCTATAGGTCACATATTTCCAAACCAATCCGTAAGGAAAATGTTTCTAGGTAATATTCTATTTTTGTAATCGATAATACATGTTGGATGTTTTTGCGAAGAAAAATATCTTGACTTTTTAAAAAATAAATGTAAAAGAACATAATTATTTAAATTACATTGATTATATCATAAAAGTAAATAAATTTTAGAAGAAAAATATTTTAAATAATCATAAACTTTTAGAATTTTGATGTTAGAATTCAAAAATGTTACTATTTTAGAAACTATAAAATGAAATGTGAGGCATTTTCATAGTATTACCAATAAAATTACTTCCTTCAACACTAATATTATTGATAAGTTTGAATGAAACATACAATTTTTAACATTCATTTACTAAGTTAAACATAATAAAAAAAAGTAGGGAACTAACTTCTATAGAAAAACGTATAAAGTTTTTTTGTACCACAAAAAGACATCTATCCACCTTTTACTTTCCCTCCCCTAATTAAAAGAATATATATTCAGAAACTATTAATTGGAAATATTTTACGAATAAAGTAAAAACTAATCATAGATTAAATACATGAATATAAGAATACAAATAGAATATGATTGGAAAAGTACAATAAAAAATATAAAATAACACGAGTTATCAAAGTTTTATAGATCAAATCTTAACAAAGTCTTCCCATCCCTTATATATATCCGCTGCTCTCATATCCAAAAAGAAGAAAAAAATTCAAGAAAAGAAGTTTAATCAAAGAACATTAAATGGGAAAATATACTTACTAGCCACTTTATATTGATTTTAGGATGAAAACCTTGAAGAAATTTATTTCCATATTCTTTTTTATTGATAAGTTTTAGGAGGATAGCATAATTTAGGTGCAACCTATTAACCTTAAAAGAGATTATGATTGCAAATAATAAGAATCTTATCGTATATAGACATTAAGCATGTTAAATTGATTGCACTAGGTATGACCGACCCATTAAATATTAAACTGATCTCCGTCCCCAAGCTATGTTAGATCACCTATAATTGGGCTGGTCGGTCTTGCTTCAACAATGCAAAACTTCTGTTTGTCTCAATCCACAACCTGTTAGCCCAATTTTCTTGGGCTAACTATGCTAGAATCTAGTGGACTTAACGGACCGTGTCATTGTAATATACTTTATTATTTTTTCTATCAATGTTTATTAATTTTAAACTTTCATTCAATTATCGATATAGTATATTGTTAACTATCTATGATATAAGTAGTCTATTACTATACATAGTTATAATTATTTCAAAATTAAAAAGTCAATAATACACTATATTTATAATTGAATGAAACTTTCAAATTTATAAAAATTGATTAAAAATAAATAATTATACAATGACTCGGTCAGTTAAGTCCACTACAACCTGGCACAGTTGGCCCAAAACAATTTGGCTAACGGGTTGTGGATTGAGTAAAATAGATGTTTTTGCACTATCGAAGTCAGACCGACCAGCTCAGATATAGGTGATCTAGCATAGGTCGGGGCCGGAGATCACTGTAATTTTTAATGGGCTAGTCTGACCTGGTGCAATCCACTTAACATGCTTAATGTCAATATATGATAAAATTCTAATTATTTGCAATCATATTTCTTTTATGGTTAAGAGAATTAGCAATCGTATTCTCTTTTATGGTTAAGAGGTTCCGCTTCAATTATGCTATAATCCTAAATCTTTACGATAAAAAAGAACACGGAAAAGGATTTATTTAAGGTTTTAGTCCTAGAAATCAATACAAAGCGGTTGGTAAGTATACTTTCCCCTCTAATGGTCTTTGATGAAAGCCCTTTTTTTGAATTTTCTCTTCTTTTCGGAGATCGAGTAACAAATATATATAGGGGAGGGGAAGACTGTTGAGATTTAGATCAATAAAACTTGGATAACTCATGTTATTTTATATTTTTTAATTGTACTTTTCCTTTCATATTGTTTTTATGTTGTTCTATTCTTGTATTTAATATATGATTGTTGTTGACTCTTTTTCTTAAAATATTTTCAATTAAATGTTTTTGAATATATGTGCTTTGAATTAGGGGATGGAAAGTAAAAGGTTGATAGATGCTTTTTTGTGATACAAATAAGCTTTATACCTTTTTCTATTGATGCTGAATTTCTTCTTCTTCTTCTTTATTTATTAATATTGTGTTTTACTTAGTCAATCAATGTTCGAAATTGCATATTGCATTTCAAACTTAAAAACAATGTTAGTGTTAAAGGAAGTAATTTTATGGTAAAACTATTAAAATGCCTGACATTTCATTTGATAGTTTCTAAAATAGTAATATTCTTGAATTCTAACATCAAAAGTCTCAATCTTTGAGATCATTTTAAAAAAAATTAATTTGAACTTGTTTGCTTTTATGATATAATCAATGTGATTTAAAGAAGAATCTTTGTGATTTAAAGAAATTAATATTCTTTTACATTTATGTTTTCAAAAGTCAAAACAAATTTCTTCGCAAAAACATCCAATAGGTTATACGTACCGAATACAAAAATGGAATAGTACCTAGAAACATTTTCTTAGGGATTGGTTTGAAAACTATTTGGTTTATTGTGGTAACCAAACCAGTAAACGATATTTATTTTGAATGTCGATGGAAAAGTCTCATTGAGGACAACATTGTAGAACTTGGACTTCTTTTTTTTTTTACTATGATGGAACTAGAGTTATTGACTTCGAACTATTTTGAAAATATGGATGAGAAAAGAAAGGAGTTGTGGGTTTAAAACTTGTTAAGGAGGAATCATAGGCAATGAATGTTGACTATCAAAAGAGTGTAGAGCCAAAGGTGAATACTAGGGCTATAAATAACAAGAATATTTCTTCTTCTGATGTCAAGGATGAGAATGACATGGTAGAAAAAAAAGATGATGAAGATAAGGAATGTGAAAAGATAGAGGTTCAGATGATAACGAAGAAGAAGAAGAAGAAGAAGAAGAAGAGGATGATGATGATGATGATGATGATATGATGAATACAAAGAAGAGGAGGAATAGAAAGAAAGGACAATCATATTCAACAAAACGACACCACATTCCAAAGGTAAGCAAAACTAATGTATTTTAAATGTACTCTTTGTTTCATTTTTATGCAATTCAATTACTCTTCTTCGTATTTTACTACAAAAATGACATCTATGAATATTTAGATATGATTTGTATTTATTTTAGTGTCATGATTTATTTAAGGATACAAGTTGTAAATTATTTTTGAAAAGGTTTAGTTGTTCAATCCTTTAACAAAATGAGCCTTATAAGGGAACTTTTCTTTTACAATTTTTTGTATAGAAAAAATAATGAAGTAAAGAATCATTTTCTAATAATTTTTATATCCATCAAATGCCTAATTTTTTTTCATAAAGTCCACGTTCAATAAAAGACGATCTTGTAGAACAAAATATATGGAATAACTGTGAGTATCCAGGTTATTTCTATTTGTGAACTTGACAAATCAACTTTTTTTTATTCAACTAAATTCAATAGTGTGATTGCTGGAAAGGAGAGTAATCCACATGACCAATTTGCTACAGATATATTAAGATGTGGACCTTGATCTAAGCTAATAAACCCTTCCTTTATAACAAGAATATGTCTAGATAGGAGAAATCATGTGTTAATTATTAACCTATTACTATTTTAGTTGACCATTTTATAGTTCAATATTATAATATTCTAATTTAACAATATCTTCTTTCCTAATTGTAATACGTTATGGCTGATGTGGTGAGAGATTACTAACTTGAACTCCCTTCAAGAATGACTATATGTAACTCTCAGCAGAGAATTTGTGGCAAAACTCATGATTTGGAAGGATGATAGAATATGGATGATTCGCGGGTTGCAGAGTTTAACCAAGAGGAACCTTGTGGAGACAAAATATACATGCATTCCCGAATTTGTGAGAAAAAAACACATCAAAGGACTTCACTTACAAGTTCATGTTGTCCATGACGGAGAAGGTTCACATCACAACAAGAGATAATATGGTGCTAATTGGTATGTATTTTATGGCCCTCGTTATTTTTATATGCAGACATATTTTGAAGACAATAAGTATTTTTTATTGCGGACCAAACATTGAAGAATATTTTATTGATGGATTTGGAAGTTAAGCCAATTAATTTCCATTAATACTAAAATCTAGTTTATTTACATTCAAATTTTAACCATTATTCTGTTCATATAATCTTTATCATAGGTAAACTTCTTTGACTAGGATTTGAAATAATTTTTACTCAATAAAGGCCTCACGTACTACACCACATAGGGCCCTAGATAGGGCGTGCAACATGCCAAGAAGTGCGCTTTGTCAAATTTTATGATTCTTAAGTTTGGTACTTGTGGCAATACATTAATTAGTTTAATTTTGTAAATGGTTGATTAACAAGTCTTTGTGGGTATGATATATGGAATAAGAATTTCCTAATATTTATAAGATTGTGTACACTTGTATGATCATTTGACTTAGCTAGTTTGCATCTTCTTCTTGGTTTCATCATTAATTATATTTGTTATTATATTTTATGAATTGTGTCTTAGTTTTTCCATGAAAATTCATAGTCACTATTTGTTTGTAACGCTCTATTTTTCTAAAAGATTTGGAAATTGAATATAATTTTCTTTAAATATTAAGATAACCTTTTTCCTAATAGGTTTGAGACTACTTGGGATCTATATATAAAGGGGATGTAGTTGAAGATTCTAAAAGATTTTACACTTCTTCTGTTTCTCATAGTGAAAAATTATTTCTATTTTGTGTAACATCTCGCTATTTGAAAGAACTAGATAGAGCCAGAATTAGGAAGAATGATTTATGAAAAGATTTGGACCAAAATTGGTTAATTATGTAAAGTTTGAGTTTTTGGTCAACGTTAAACGACCATAACTCCCCTCACGATGATTTAGGTGTTCCACTGATATCGTAATAAACCTCTTTGAATATCTTTCCATTGCAGAGTGTGCTCAATTTTGAGTAAGTATGAAGAAGGTATGCACATTTGAAGTCACGTTCTCTAGACAAGGAAAATCTAAACCGGATTTTTGGAAGGGTATAATGGTCTTTTAACTACCCAATAAAATTATTTCATTTTTATAAAATTATATGGGGTCTAAACTGAGTTAGTTCAGTTTATGCAATTTAGAAATACACTAGATTCGTCATGTTCTTGCTATTGAGCGAAGCAAAAAGATGAGAAAGGAGAAGCGAAGTTCAAAATTCGTCATGTTCTTGCTATTTCGATTGTGGATTTCTCTAAAGATTCAATCCGATGAGATATGTGAGACTGTCATAGCGTTGATTGTTTTACCCATTGCTGACACCAAATTTTGGTCCGATAGTTTTAAAATTAATACTTTTAGAGTATTTTATTTTAAATAGTTCAAAATACATTTTTTGTCATTTTAATGCAATTTTTAGATAATCATCCTTTTTCTCAAAGTATTAGGATTTTTGTCGATTTTTATGTTTATATTATTTTGTCACAGCCAGACGTTCAACTATTTGTTCATTTTTTATAAAATCATTATTTCTGTTAAATCACATTTTTTACATGTATTTGATTACGTTTATTACATTTTTTCATATTCATTTTTTCTCTATTACATTGTAATATTCATTTTGATATTATGCGCAATCTAAATATTCATTCAAATTCGATAGAATTTACATACACAGATATTTTATCAATCGATAATTTTTGGGTCACAACTTCAAGCCCATAACATGGGCCCATAGTTTTCAACTCCCTATATATGTAATAGTTAGTCCATTAGGTTTTTTTTGGTGGTGAATGAACTTTAGGGGTTAATTTTTGTATTTCTAGACTTCAAAAAGTATTATTTATTTGTTTGTTATTTTTCCGGCAAGTCACCGGAGCTCCGCCGGATTCCGGCGAGTCTACCATCCGAAGACCCCATTTTTCTTTCCCATTTGGTTGTTACCAGTAGCTCCGACCAACCATCCCACTCCTTACACCACTGACCAGCAAACCCCTCCCCCTTTCTTCACTTTCCGGTGGCAAGGCAACAGTACCGGTGAACTCAAAGATCACACAAACAGTTCCCTCTCCCATCTTTTTCGCCTACAACCGCCCAACCAGAACTCCATCACAATCCCTTTGTGCTCCAGAACCTCACCAAATCACTACCACAAACCAGACCTTGCAACTACTCAACAATCGTGAGCCACCAAGGAACGACCAAAATCAACCTTCAAAATCCTTTTCTTTTTTTTTCCAATTTTTTTTTCAACCATCCCAAAACCGACCAAATCTCGCCACGACCAGACCGAAACCTTCTTCGTTTCTCCCTTTTTTCCAGTTAAATTATCAGTGGTAACGACCACCTAAAACCCGCTATTTTCCCCTCATTTTCTGGTGGCCTTGCCACTGTTTTCATCGGCCTCTCCTTACCTCCATTTTCCAGCCAACCACATAACCATCAGACCCACCTTCTTCCTCCACTTCTACAGCAGAAAGTAACCAACAATCACCATCCAAATGACCACCTAAAACCACCGGAAAACGACCTCACTTCTAGACCACAGGAACTCCAACCACTACCTGTTCCTTTTCTCTTCTCAATGTTTAACTTATTTTTGCAGGATTTCACTCGAACCAGCGAGCTACAAGCTCCAAACCAGCAGCCAGTGTCCATCTCCGGCGAAGCTCAAAGCTTCGGTCATTTCTGACAACAACAACAAACTGATCTAGCCTAAAATACAACACTCAGGTAATCGATATTTATTAATGTCTTATTTTTCTTTTGATATTAGTTATTATTTTTATATTGTTGGATTGTTTCTGTTTAATTTTACTTTATTTGTTAATATATGCAGTTTTTGTTTTGTTATAAATTGTGTTTTGTTTAGCTAATTTTCTATCATATTTACATGCTTTTCCTTTCATTTCTTACTAATTGTTAGAGTTATTTAGTGTGTTGGGTTGGATGTACTTGGCTTCTAGCGTCTTGTCGACTCATTTTTGGTCGATTTTAACTTTTTTTTTATTTAGTTTATATTTATTAAACATTTTAATTAATTTTGTCTCGGGTTATTTTTGTACATTTTTTGCTACTCTATTTTGTTGGTTGTATTATTTTACTCCATTCTTTTTTTTATACTCTAATCTATATCGATAGTTGTTATAACTTAGTCATCTTAGCCATTGTTTCTCATTAATTCATTGTTTTATTATTATGTTGAATCTTTAGTTACTGTATATGGTCACTTTATATTTTATTATATTTTATCACTATTGAATTATTTTATTGCACAATGTTAACATGATAGTTGCTATTTACTAGTATTATTTATGTTCTTTTACTCCATTAAGATTTCATTTATTATTTGGTAGTTTGGAACTTCTTTCCTTTAGTTCCAATTGTTGCTAGTCTAGTAAGTTAATTGTTATTCACTATATTTGAGTTCTATTAAATATATGGCCAATGAGAAAATCTCTCCGTCGGTTTGGGAGGCCTTTCCATTTTAAAAGACGGGAAATTTAGTTAACTTTATATTTTTTATTGTTAAAAATGGCCGATGAAGAAATTACCGTCGATTTCCAAATCCTCCAATGTTAATAAGTCGGTTTTTTATTTTTAAGTTATTATTTCATATATTAAATTTTATTCATATTTATTTATTACTAACACTTTTACTAAGTGTGTTTACAGGTACCCCGGAGTTGCTTTTCATTGAAGTTATTCGATTCGAATTAAGTTTAAATTATACTTTTTATTCAATATTTTATATATATTACGTTAGGCAAACTTTAGGTCATTTCTTATATTTTTTTATTTTATTATTTGTGTATATTGCATGTTTATTATATTTATACATTATTTTTTTTCTTTCCTCCTCAATTTGAAAAAATAAACTCAGTCGGGAACCACATTTGTGGATTCCGAAGGATGCCTAATCCCTTCCCTTCAGAATAATTTGAACCCCTTACCTAGAATCAATTTGGTTTCGTAGACATTTCTTTCAAGTTAATTAATTAATCGGTTTCCTAGTTTTCCAAAAAAAATTAGGTGGCGACTCCCTTTTCCCTTTAACCCCCTTTTACCCGTTTTAATATTCTTTTAACTAATTATTTTTTAATTGAGTCACCGCGACGTTGCTCCAATTCAATGGATGTCAACAGAATGGTGACTTCGCTGGGGACATAAATGTTCTAACCATTATGGGTTCATTTTTTCAAATTGAGGATACTATTTTTTTATTGTGTTATTCATTATATCTTGTATATTTTATTGATTGTTTGCATATTTTACTCACTATTGATTCATTATTTTATTGTATATTGTCATTGCATTTCAAAACATTTATTCCGTCAAACGACATTTAATTTAATTTTATTTTTTACTGAAAGGACGATTATGCAGGTTCGCAATCGTTCGTTAACCAAAAACATTTCGGGGAGCCCTGACGAATGTAGTTGGCTACTGGATAGTCAACGGTCGTTAACTGTCTCAACTCAAGTTGTCCGCTTGGTTCACCTATCCACAATAAACAAAGCCCTCTTAGTCATCTTGTGTAGAGCGAAGCCAAAACCTTATATTAAGCATGAAACAAAACTCGAGACACATTTGTATGAGACATTTATTCATTGTTTGTGTTGTGTGATGTACTTGCTATACGTGAATATGGTGTATGGTAGTTCATTATTCTGAAATAACTCTTGCTAATCTAGTTTTAGAATATTCATAATTCAAGACTAGTTTTATTTCAAGTTACAATTTGTTGGAACTACGTTTGACCTGATTCCTGTTTCAACGGGATACGTAGGCATCATAAGAGCCCGGTCATGTTCCCCGCAAGTTTTCCAAATTTTTAAAAAGGAAACTGGGGCAAAATTTTTTTGAGGAGGTCTCCAAAAATTTTACAAAGGAGACAGTTGTTACAAGATTAAATACCGGAGGTTGTTGAAGCTGACAGGGGCAAAATATTTTAGGAATGCCCTAAAAAATTTCACCAAGATTGTACACAGACTTTTGAATTTATGAGGCTTCACTCCGAGTTAGTTTGTATATATTGCAATAATCTTTTGTATATAATGTCACATTCATTATATATCTTTGATTTTATTTATCTTACATTCCATTAAAATATTGTTTTAATTGACTTTTTGTTAAGTTGGTTGTCCGCCCTTCAATGTGACTATTTTATTTTTTTTTTCTGTTATTTTTATTTTTTTTAATTAATAAATAATATTTTTTGTTAAGTTTGGATAGTCCGACCTTCAATGTGACTCATTAATGTCTTATTTTATTTTTGTTACTTTTGTTAAATTTGGGAGGTCCGACCTTCAATGTGATCTACTCATTTCTTCGTTCTTGTTCAGTTTCTTTGATTAATAAAAAAAGAATTGTTAAATTTAGGTTGCCGGCCTTTCAATGTGGCTCATTGATTTTTTATTTTCATTATTTTTCCCTTGAACAATTCATTTATTGTTCAAAATATAGGCTTTATGCCATATCTGAAAGAACTACGCAAACCTGATTCTCATCAATGAGATATGTAGGCAGCCCTTATTGGGTTCGGTATTCTTTATTCAAAAGATTTTTTATTCTTTTAATGTTTATATTTTTGAAATTATTTTTGACTTGGTTGATGCCAACACAGTTCAAGTGTGCATGTGAAAAATAATTTGTACAATAAAGAAGATTGACTTCTTGTTAAACCATAGATTCTTTTGGTACCTCTCATTCATACTTTTGTTACACTTGTAAATGTTCTCTTGTATACATTCAAGATTAGAACAAAACTAGATTCATTGTTTCATGTGCATTGTGTGGTGAGTTTTGAATTAAATTCAATTGTTTTGCATTGTTGATCTAGAACTTGGCCTAAATGTTATTGAGGCGAAATTCTGAGTAATGTTTGATTTGAAAAATGATTGTTGGTCTCCTTTGACCCGTTTGAGCCTTTCAAAGCCTACCAAATGACGTTAACCCTTAGTATGTCCCACTTTGAGCCTTAAGCCTTTTCTTTGGACAACCACATTTTAGCCTATATCTTTTTTAAGTGCTTATATGCACTAACACTCTTTTGACCGGACTTTCTTGAGCGCACTGAAGACGTGCAAGTTACTAAAGAAGATTCGAAGTTCAAATTTATCAAAGACAAAAGTTATCAAAGTCCTTGAAAGTCAAGAAGACAAAAATGACTTCAAAAGAAAGAAAGAAAAAAGTTCAAAATTCTCCACAAGTTTAAGAAAGCAGAATTTCAAAAAAAGAAGAAAAACACTCCAAACAAAAATGAGAAAATGCAAAAGGGGAAAAACTCAGACAAACAAAGTTTCAAAGAAGTCAAAAGTGCAAAAGGAAGCGACAACAAAGAGAATCAAACGCCAAAAGTGTGACAAATGTTGAAAGCATCTATTTAGTGCAATGCTCAAGAAGAGAATAAGTCACTTTTATTCCAAATAACTATTCTACCCGTCCCTAAGCCTACATTACAAGCTATTAACAAGCCCTACATGATTTCAATTCATTTGTTCTCATATTAGTGGAGATTTACATGAAGGCCAAGCCTATGGTATCACAATTGCATGCGTTGAACATTTTTCTGAGTGTGAGTGTGTTTTTCCAGATGTTCCCAAATCAAAATATTTTAAATGTGTGGAAATTAAGACTTTCTTTATAGTGAGGGAACTTGAAACATGATTTTAGATCTAGTTCAAAGTCTTTGTTTATAGCAAGATGGACAAATCTTGTTGTTACTTCAGTACATTTGAGGTACCACTTGAATCCATAGGATTTACCTCGAAATCAATCTTTGTTGAAAGATAAAGAATGCGAGAAATTTTGTACAATACTTTTGTTGGTGCTAGCCAAGTTAAAATATGTTTCATTGTTCATAAAATAAAAATGGGTTAAAATCCACTTTTTCATTTTGTCCATACCAACTTTGTGGACCGTTTCATTGTTGATATCGTCCAAATAACTTTGTGGACCATTTCAAAGTTTAAAATGCATTTTTGGTTACTCATACCCTTCAAATGACATCTTTTTATTTTTCGGTAGTCATACCTTTCAAAATGACATCTTTTAAATTTTGGTAGTCATACTCTTTAAAATGATATCTTTTTATTTTTGGGTCGTCATATCCTTCAAAATGACATCTTTTTATTTTTGGTAGTCATACCCTACAAAATGACATCTTTTTAAATTTGGGTCGTCATATCCTTCAAACTGACATCATTTTAAATTTTTATCATCATATTTGTCCAAATAACTTTGTGGACCATTTCAAAGTTCAAATTGTTTTTTTGGGTAGTCATATCCTTCAAAATGACATCTTTTTATTTTTTGATAGTCATACCCTTCAAAATGACATCTTTTTATTTGTGGGTCGTCATATCCTTCAAAATGAGATCTTTTTAAATTTAGGTCGTCATACCTTTTAAAATGACATCTTTTCATTTTTGGGTCGTCATATCCTTCAAAATAACACCTTTTAAATCTGGGTCGTCATGCCTTTCAAACTGACATCATTTTAAATTTCTGTCTCATATTTGTCCAAAGTAACTTTGTGGACCATTTCATAGTTAAAATTATAGTTTTTGATTATCATGTATATTTTTATTTTTGGGTCGTCATATCCTTCCAAATGACATCTTTTTAAATTTAGGTCTTCATACCTTTCAAAATGATATCTTTTTTTAAAAAAATAAAAAAATAAAAAAATAAATTATTTGTTATCTCAAATAAAATAATTCTTTTCAAATTGGTTTGTCATGCCGTTCAATATGACACTTTTTATTTTGTTATCCAATTTCAAATTGTCATTTTTTTATTAAGTTCAAATTGCCCCATCAGTTAATTACCTTGTCTATATGAGGTCATGGTTGCAAATTTTGTGTCGCTTTTATGTTATATTTGCTACTAACATGGTTATTGCAGATTTTGTGATACACCATTCATATTAAGTTACAGATTGAATTGTCATCTCCCTTCAAATGGTACGTTAAGTTCAAGATTGGGTTGTCATCTCTCTTCAAATGGCACGTTAAGTTCAAGATTAAGTTGGCATCTCCCTTCAAATAACACGTTAAGTTCAAGACTGGGTTGTCATCTCCCTTCAAATGACATGTTATGTTTAAGTTGGGTCGTCCGGCTTTCAAAGAGACACGTTGGGTCGTCATCTCCCTTCAAATGACACGTTAAGTTCAAGATTGGATTGTCATCTCTCTTCAAATGGCACGTTAAGTTCGAAATTGGGTTTTCATCTCCCTACAAATGACACATTAACTTCGAAATTGGGTTGTCATCTCCCTTCAAATGACACATTAAGTTCAAGATTGGGTTGTCATCTCCCTTCAAATGACACATTAAGTTCAAGTTGGGTCGTCCGCCTTTCAAAGAGACATGTTGGGTTGTCACCTCGTTTAAAGTGACATGTTAAGTTCAAGTTGGGTCGTCCGCCTTTCAAAGAGACAAGTTGGGTTGTCACCTCGTTCAAAGTGACATGTTAAGTTCAAGTTGGGTCGTTCGCCTTTCAAAGAGACAAGTTGGGCTGTCACCTTGTTCAAAGTGACATGATTAAGTTCAAGTTGGGTCGTCCGCCTTTCAAAGAGACACGTTGGGTTGTCATCTCCCTTCAAATGACATGTTATATTCAAGAGTGGGTTGTCATCTCCCTTCAAATGGCATGTTAAGTTCAAGTTGGGTCGTCCGCCTTTCAAAGAGACAAGTTGGGTTGTCATCTTGTTTAAAGTGACATATTATTCGCATCATCCTTCTTTCAAAAAGGTACACCACCTTCATTGTGAAATTTTGCAAGTAACATCGATGGTATGTGAACATTATCAGTTTATAATTAATATCTGTCTTTTGTTTATTATTTTCAGCCAGTCGACGGACGTGAAGTCTTGCTTAAAAGCTCTACTAACGTATCATTTTTGTTCAAAGTTTATCAAATCAAGTTTGGGTTCGTCAACTTTGTTTGACAAGGATCTCTTTCATCGATCCTAATCAAACAAAGGGGCAAGTTGTTGACACCAAATTTTGGTCCGATAGTTTTAAAATTAATACTTTTAGAGTATTTTATTTTAAATAGTTCAAAATACATATTTTTGTCATTTTAATGCAATTTTTAGATAATCATCCTTTTTCTCAAAATATTTGGATTTTTGTCGATTGTTATGTTTATATTATTTTGTCACACCCAGACGTTCAACTATTTTTTCATTTTTTATAAAATCATTATTATTTCTGTTAAATCACATTTTTTACATGTAATTGATTACGTTTATTACATTTTTTCATATTCATTTTTTCTCTATTACATTGTAATATTTATTTTGATATTATGCGCAGTCTAAATATTCATTCAAATTTGATACAATTTACATACACATATATTTTATCAATCGACAATTTTTGGGTCACAACTAAAAACCCATAACTTGGGCCATAGTTTTCAACTCCCTATATATGTAATAGTTAGTCCATTAGGTTTTTTTTGGGTGGTGGATGAACTTTAGGGGTTAATTTTCGTATTTCTAGACTTCAAAAAGTATTATTTATTTGTTTGTTATTTTTCCGGCAAGTCACCGGAGCTCCGCCGGATTGCGGCGAGTCTACCATTCGAAGACCCCATTTTTCTTTCACGTTTGGTTGTTACCAGTAGATCCAACCAACCATCCCTCTCCATACACCACTGACCAGCAAACCCCTCCCCCTTTCTTCACTTTCCGGTGGCAAGGCAACACTACCGGTGAACTCAAAGATCACACAAACAGTTCCCTCTCCCATATTTTTCGCCTGCAACTGCCCAACCAGAACTCCATCACAATCCCTTTGTGCTCCAGAACCTCACCAAATCACCACCACAAACCAGACCTTGCAACTACTCAACAATCGTGAGCCACCAAGGAACGACCAAAATCAACCTTCAAAATCTTTTTCTTTGTTTTTCCATTTTTTTTTCAACCATCCAAAAACAGACCAGATCTCGCCACGACCAGACCGAAACCTTCTTCGTTTCTCCCTTTTTTCCAGTTAAATTATCAGTGGTAACGACCACCTAAAACCCCCTATTTTCCCCTCATTTTCTGGTGGCCTTGCCACTGTTTTCATCGGCCTCTCCTTACCTCCATTTTCCAGCCGACCACATAACCATCAGACCCACCTTCTTCCTCCACTTCTACAGCAGAAAGTAACCAACAATCACCATCCAAATGACCACCTAAAACCACCAGAAAACGACCTCACTTCCAGACCACAGGAACTCCAACCACTACCTGTTCCTTTTCTCTTCTCAATGTTTAACTTATTTTTGCAGGATTTCACTCGAACCAGCGAGCTACAAGCTCCAAACCAGCAGCCAGTGTCCATCTCCGGCGAAACCCGTAATGCTCCGGCGAAGCTCAAAGCATCGGTCATTTCTGATAACAACAACAAACTGATCTAGCCTAAAATACCACACTCAGGTAATCGATATTTGTTAATGTCTTATTTTTCTTTTGATATTAGTTATTATTTTTATATTATTGGATTGTTTCTGTTTAATTTTACTTTATTTGTTAATATATGCAGTTTTTGTTTTGTTATAAATTGTGTTTTGTTTAGCTAATTTTCTATCATATTGACATGCTTTTCCTTTCTTTTCTTACTAATTGTTAGAGTTATTTAGTGTGTTGGGTTGGATGTACTTGGATTCTAGCATCTTGTCGACTCATTTTTGGTCGATTTTAACTTTTTTCTTATTTAGTTTATATTTATTAAACATTTTAATTAATTTTGTCTCGGGTTATTTTTGTACATTTTTTGCTACTCTATTTTGTTGGTTGTATTATTTTACTCCATTCTTTTTTTATACTCTAATCTATATCGATAGTTGTTATAACTTAGTCATCTTAGCCATTGTTTCTCATTAATTCATTGTTTTATTATTATGTTGAATCTTTAGTTACTGTATATGGTCACTTTATATTTTATTATATTTTATCACTATTGAATTATTTTATTGCACAATGTTAACATGATAGTTGCTATTTACTAGTATTATTTATGTTCTTTTACTCCATTAAGATTTCATTTATTATTTGGTAGTTTGGAACTTCTTTCCTTTAGTTCCAATTGTTGCTAGTCTAGTAAGTTAATTGTTATTCACTATATTTGAGTTCTTTTAAATATATGGCCAATGAGAAAATCTCTCCGTCGATTTTGGAGGCCTTCCCATTTTAAAAGACGGGAAATTTAGTTAACTTTATATTTTTTATTGTTAAAAATGGCCGATGAAGAAATTACCGTAGATTTCCAAGGCCTCCAATGTTAATAAGACGGATTTTTATTTTTAAGTTATTATTTCATATATTAAATTTTATTTATATTTATTTATTACTAACACTTTTACTAAGTGTGTTTACAGGTACCCCGGAGTTGCTTTTCATTGAAGTTATTCGATTCGAATTAAGTTCGAATTATACTCTTTATTCAATATTTATATATACTACGTTAGGCAAACTTTAGGTCGTTTCTTATATTTTCTTATTTTATTATTTGTGTATATTGCATGTTTATTATATTTATACATTATTTTTTTTCTTTTCTCCTCAATTTGAAAAAATAAACTCAGTCGGGAACCACATTTGTGGATTTCGAAGGATGCCTAATCCCTTCCCTTCGGAATAATTTGAACCCCTCACCTAGAATCAATTTGGTTTGGTAGACATTTCTTTCAAGTTAATTAATTAATCGGTTTCCTAGTTTTCCAAAAAAAATTAGGTGGCGACTCCCTTTTTCCTTTAACCCCTTTTTACCCGTTTTAATATTCTTTCAACTAATTATTTTTTAATTGAGTCACCGCGACGTTGCTCCAATTCAATGGATGTCAACACCTATTCGCAAGACATGCTTGTTCAAGCGTAATTTGTTCTAGAATGTGAAAATTATGTTCTTTAAATTTGTGTCAGTTCTTGAGATTTGATGAGATTGTTGTGCTCTTGATGAAAAAATTGTCGATTTTAGAGTTGTTACGAGTTAGAATCGTGTGTACATATATTGGGTATCTGAAATTAATGAAGAAATGATAAAAATAATTGAATTTAGGCAAATGGGGTGTGAAAGGGAAGAAGGAAAAAGTCGAGCGGGTTTCGACACGCAAGTCCGCGTAGCAGACTTTCTCCCCCAATGTACAAAAATCACCTCCGTATCATGGAGAAGACGTGTACCCCTGTTTTTCAAAAGTAAATTTTGCGATCAAATATTAAAATAAATCTGCGCCTTACAGTCTTGTATCCAAACAATGATTTCTTGATTGTTTCTCATGTTTATCAATCTAAAAACTCTCCTAAACATCATGAGATCTTTTCTATCACAAATCACTATCCTGAATCGATAAGGAAAGTAAGTCAAGTCAAGAAAATTTCATGGAGTTCTTCAACATTCTTTTACTAACGTTTTAATATTTTTAAGACTTATGTGATTAGTTTAGTAAAGAGTAAGAGTAGATTTCATTTCTTCAAAGATTATACGGGATCAAGTATTTCCAACAGTTAAAATATTTCCACATAAAAGCAAGAGAGGAAAAATCGATTTCCATGAGATTTTTTAAGTGTTGTTTTTGTGTAATAATCTCAAATTAATGAAATAGATTTTTCTTAAAAAATATGATCTGATTATATTTTGGGAGTAGTATTGTTGATGGGGACGCGAGTTCATAATAACTCAAGTCTCCATAAACCATGTAGCCATCATGGGTAGAATGTATCATACATTTTAGATGATTCCTTAGTGTTTTTTACTATTGACTATTGTATCCACTCAGTTAAAGAGTTCTATATGACGACAAAGTAGATGACAGTTATGGGAGCGTGGGAATTACGTTGTATCATCACTTAGGCTCATATTGGTGGATGCCGGTTAGAGAAACTCTGACAATATTATATTTCTTTATATGTAATTAAGATATTATATTTTCTTTAATAAGTTGAGTTGTTGCCTACTATTTTAAACGCATTGTATAAACTGCACTTTTATTGTTGTTTTTACCTAGCATTTGAGTTGACTTATTCATGAGTTTAGTAAAGTCATAGTAAGTGTTTCTTTCATATTAATTTCAAGCTTATGTCATGTTTAGTTTCCCATCTTATACTCGTACATTCAATGTACTGATTCCATTTGGTCTACATCTTTATATTATGTAGATAGAAGTAACCAAGATTAATATCAAACCCCCCGTTAATCCAGTTTAGCAGTCAGAGTCTGTTGGTGAGCCTCCTTGCTTTCTACAGTACTACTTTTACATTTCTTTCTAGTATTTATTTTATAGGATGATCCGCGGTCATGTCCTGACGTAGCTCTCAGTATTTAGAGACTTCATAGACAAGGTATAAGTTCTTTAGTCTTGTATTTCACATGTTTTGCTATCACTACAAGAAAATGCTTTATTTAAGACCAATATTTATGGACGAGTCAAGAATCCTGTCCCTAAAAGTAGATGTATTGGGACGAGATTTTATTTCGGTCTTTAATTCCATATGGTTTTGTGAAAGTACTAAATATGGTCCCTAGAAAAAGTAGCAACTGGTCCCAAATATAAATTTAGGGGTCTTGAGAAATATATATTGAAAGGCGGGAACTGAAATGCAAAAAAATATTTCATCTTTTTTCACCAAATTAGGCGCCTAAAAGATCAGTACTACTGATCGATCAAAATTCTAAAAGTAAAAGAAAAAAGTAATCTTGAAATCAAAAAACCCTAGCTACGTTCATTAGGCGCCTATCGATCAAAGTTCTGAAAGTAAAAGAACAAAATAATCCTGAAATAAAAAACCCTAGCAACGTTCTTCCCTAACAACAATCTTCCCTCACAACGATACTAGGTAACACACTGGTCTACCTAGGAAGAAACGCAACAGAGGTCTGTGTTTTCTAAGAACAGAGAAGGGCAGAGGTCTGCGCAACAGTGATCTCCACTCAATCTCTATCTTCTATTCACTCGAATCTCAGGTTTTCCTCCACTTGTACGAGTTTATTTGATTTCATCTGTGAAGTCGATTTGTTGTTTATATTGTTCAAGTTATATCTCTTTTTTTTGAACTCTTGTTCTGTTAGACCAGCTGCTAATCGTTTTCTGAAAAGAACATTAAGTTTTGTAGGGTGATATGATCCCAAAAATGAAGGGGATTAGTCCTTAAAGAATTGAGTTACAGTTTTGTTTGGGTCTGAAGTTGATGAACTATGTAAAACGCAATACAAAATAATGTATATGACTTCCTGTGGTGCTGCACATTAAAGGTTGAAAGAGTGATAGCTTCGTTTGCATCGGAAATTTGGATTCTTTAAAGCTTCGTTTGCATCTGATGAAACATGAATTCTTTAAAGGTTTGAAGGTTGAAAGAACTCATGTAAATGACTTCTTGTGGTGCTCCACATTAAGTTACAATTTTTTTTAAAGCATTCTTTCATTTTTTTTCCTACCTGGTTCTCTTGTTTCTGTCTATTTGTATCTCAGCTACGCATTTTCTTCTGCGAGTTTTTTTTTTCTGCTCAAAATTTGATTCTTGGTTGATTTCTTCTTATAACATAGTGTAGAGTGTGTACCTAAAGAATTGATCATATTTTAAAGATGAAATATGCAAGATGAAGTATGACATAGAACTTATGCAAATTACCTCTTGTATGTGATGTACATAGTGGGTAGAAACAACGATCGTTTCGTTTAGGATTCAAAACATGGAAAACTCGAGATTTTTCAAGAAGATATGTTGTAGCAGTTGCACCAAATTTTTTTCCATTCTTGTAAAACTAAATTGATAGTTCTTTTCTATTCGTTCAAGTTTCATGCAAGCCTCCTTTTTTGGGACCTGATTATTTCTTCTCTATATTTGATTTTTTTGAGTTGCACTACTTGGTTGGTTTACTTTTATTCTTTGAGATTAGATGGTCATTTTTAGTGATGTATATTAAAGTTTGTGGCATGATAAGATCCCAAAAACGAAGAGAATCAGTCCTTATAGGAACAAATATTCCTAAAGAACAAAACAATGAACTACTCTTAAACAGAAGCACTCACAGTCCATGCATTAAACAATGTTCAAAGAGAATATATAGGAATTCGTATTCGACTTGAGAAATATATCCGGAATTGCAAGGAAACCACTGTTTACCTTTTAAGACTAACACAGCACGCTGGCAAGTGTCTGGATTTATTGAAGTTGATCCAAATATATAGCCATGTGCAACTAATTCTTAAAAACATTTCTATCTAAGTAAAATAAATACTTTAGTGTTTTGTGTGTGTCTAAGGAATAAATCATATTTTTTTACAATGAAATTAACTCGAACTCACAAAAGATGTAAGAAGCAACAGAATTGATACAAATGACCTCATGTGGTGCTGTACATAAAAGATAGAAATAGTGATAGTTCCATTTGAGTTTCAAAATTAGCAAACTTGAGATCTTTCAAGAGATACATTCTTATAGTTGCACCATACGTTCGTCCATTCCTATCAAACTCAATCACAACAAATTAATCAAAAATGCTATAAAAACAGATTGTAATTAATTTTTAGAAGGTTAATGATGAAGCTTACTTCTTACAGCTATACTTCATGTGATTACATATATAGAAGGTATATACAATTACAGTTCTCTTTCAGTTTGAAACTTTGCAAACTCGAAATCTTTCAAGAAGAAACGTTCTTATAGTTGTACCACATATTCTTCCTAACATTTTATGAAGAAGTGGATGACACATTCAATAATGCTATATATGAATCTTTATACATATGCTGGGATAGTGCTGATTTTTTTGATAAAACAGAGTTGTTTTATACATATGATCCGAGTTATTTTAATATTTGTGTCGTTTTATCTCTAGATAGAAATTGGAAACCTGATTTGCATTGAGTTTTAGCCATTTAGCAGCGACAACAATAGTAATAGCTACCACATCTGAAATGCTTCAGTTCGAGTTTTTTAATGTTTGTGTCGTTTCTTCTCTAGACGAAAATTGAAAAACTGATATGCATTGAGTTTTAGCCTTTTAGATGTCTTGGAAATTGTTTCTTCTTGTGCGCTAGCATATATAAGTGTCAGAACCATTACATTTTACCATATAAAGAATCCCTCGATCCTTTTAGATACTCAACCACATTAAATTCTTTCTTGTCCACTAAGAATAAGATTACAATATAAAAATTGTAGGAAAGAAGCAGTAACAACATTGTAGTCTCACAATAACAATATCCTAGCCATATCAGAATCTCTCGAACCCTATAAGACTTATCGCTTATGTATAGGCTTTTATATATGCAAGAAGAACTTTGACATAACTCTCAGGTTATTAAGAGAATTTTTTTATATCTGCTGGACCTGGGATAGTGCTGATTTTTTTTGATAAAACAGAGTTGTGTTATGCATATGATCTGAGTTATTTTAATGTTAGAGTCATTTCATCACTAGATAGAAATTGGAAAACTGATTTGCATTGATTTTTAGCCTTTTAGAAACTACAACAATAGTAATAGCTACCAAATCTGAAATGCTTCAGTTGTTCCGAGTTAATTTAATGTTTGTGTTGTTTCATCGCTCGATAGATATTGGAAAATTGATTGCATCGAGTTTTAGCCTTTTAGAAGCTACACCAATAGTAATAGCTACCACATCTCAAATTCTTCAGTTTTTCTGAGTTATTTGAATGCTTGCGTCGTTTCTTCTCTGTAAAAAAATGAAAAAACTGATATGCATTCATTTTTAGCCTTTTAGATATCTTGGAAATTGTTGCTTTTTGTGTGCTAGCATATATAAGTTTTAGAACCATTGTATCGACCATATAAAAAATCTCTCAGCCCTTATAGACGCTCAACCATATATAAATTATGCTTTGTCAACTAAGAATAAGATTACAAGATAAAAATTGCAGGAAAGAAGCAGTAACAACATTGTAGTCTCACAGTAACAACATCCTGACAATATACAGAATCTCTCGGTCCCAATAAGACTTATCGCTTATGAATAGGTTTTTATCGATGCGAAAAGAACTTTGACGTCACTCTCAGGTTATGAAGAGAATTTTTTGATATTTACTGCTGCTGTACATCAAGTTTTCCATCCATATACAGAATCTCTGGGCCTAAATTCTAGCAAAACAGAGATTTGAGTTGCACCTTGATCTAGTTTAGAGGATTAAGTAACTCGCTAAACCTGAATAATTAGAATTGCTTAGCAGATCATTGCCTTCTTTATCTCTTTTTAATTTCTATACGTACAATTGCAGGCACACAGTTTGAGATTGTTTGTCTTCTACAAGGATTAATGATGAGAATAAAACAATGAAAACTTGTTTGTTTCCCCTACTACAATAATAACCTGTTGGTTTATAGTTGAAACAGTGATATGTATCATGTTTGTTTAGTTACTCTGCAAGGACTTGTTCCCCTAAAGCATAATATAAATCTTCTTGCTGGACAATTTCTCCATTTGTGCTAGCTTGTGCCACTCAGTTTGTGCTTTCAGTATAGATTGGGATTCTTGGTGAATGTAACTCATCAAAGTTTTCTTAATCATTTTTCTTAGGTTGATGCAGCTTGTTGATATTCTGGATTACCCTTGGTGAATAGTAGAGATTTTTTGTGAAGAATGAAGCTACTAGTCAAGATGCAAGTGTAGAAGATGCACACGACCATTATTATTTTGCTAGGGAAGTTGTGCAAAACATGAAGTCATAGTCTAGCTCGGGATATTGTTAATTTGCTAAGCTTTTTTTTGTGAAACAATATTAGAACTTATACCATGGGATGTTTACCTATTTTTATACTTATATCAGCCTTTTGTATGGAGATTTAGCATATCAATCTTATATTTATTGTTAGAACTTATAATACTTTTGTGAAATGAAGATCCAGAATCGTTGGTGGTTAATTAGAGACCAAAAATTTGGATCGTCTCTGAAAGCACATCTAAGACGAGAAAGTTTCTTATCTCTAAAATTTTCATCTAGGATGAGACAACTTCTTGTCCGAAAGCCTCATTTAGGACAAGGTGTTGCTTGTCTGGAAAACAATCTAGGACGACGTGGTTGCTCCTCAAGAAAAATACAATCTAAGACGAGGTAGTTGCTCGTCCCTAAAGAGTAATCTAGGACGACTTAGTTGCTAGTCTCTAAAGGGTTTAATGACTAGTTTATAAGGAAGAAAATCTTCTATTTGGGATGAGATATGTAGTCTCTAAAAGTAATTTGGGGACCAGCTTTGATTCCGTCTCTAAACACATTTTGCGACCAGATAATGGAACCAGTCCCAATTAACCTTTAGCGATGAAGCATTTTAGGACGGGTGGCGACCAACCTTTTCCCGTCTTAAAAGGGTATTTGGGACCAGATTTGGACTTTCTAGGACTAGATTTCCCTTCTTTAGAGACTGTTTTTCTTGTAGTGTATGAGACTTGTGTTTCCATCTTGGCTAGTTTGACAATTTCTATTAAGACATTCAAAGTTATTTCTTTACTTCCTTATTTGAGAATATGTCATTTGTTTAAGTCTTCTATTGAGTATGTAAGCTAGGCAAGGGTTCGCTTGCGGTCAATAATAGTTCTCGAGTGCTAGTCTCGCCCAGGGTGTCGGCTAGGGGCTTGACAAACTTTGTATTAGAGCACAGTCCAAAAGTCTTTGGGATTCCATCAAGCCTTGTCTGTAGAGTCCTAGTTAACGTATCGAAGCGTGTCTCATCTATAATTAGGAGATTGTAACACATAGGAAATTATCTTACATCAACCGAGTTTATTTCTTGCCATAGAGTTCATCCCTATAAAGCGCTTATAATTTGTGCTTGCTCCTTTTTTTTAGTTAATCATGCATTCACGAAGGACTGTCTGAGCTTATCATGCTAGGAAGAATGTTGACGATCCAGGGTTACCTAATGCACCTGAAGTGCAACCCCAAGGAGAAGTTACAAATGTTGAGTTCAGATAAATGATTTGTTTGTGAAGCCAAGTTGTGTCTAACCATGTTTGGTGAAAAGGAGGATCTAGACAGGAAGTGGTTGATAGTTTAAGCATCCGAGAGTTCTTGAGGATGAATCTTCCAAGTTTCACTGGTCAAGCACTAATGAGGACCCATAGAATTTCATTGAGGAACTGCAAAAGGTATTTGAAGTTATGCGCGTTGCCAATGCTAAGCGAGTAGAACTTGCTTCATATCAACATAAGAATATTTCTAGGACTTTGTTCGACAAGTGCAAGAAGTGTACAGGTGAGGGAGCACCACATGCAAGTTGGGCTTATTTTAAGGAAGCCTTCTTGGGGCCTTTATTTCCCAAAGAATAGAGAGAGGCCAAGGCATGAATATTTCTCACTCTTAAGCATGATTCACTAAGTGTTCATGCATACAACTTGAAGTTCACCCAACTTTCCTGATATGCTCCATAGATGGTTGCGGATATGAGATATAGGATTAGTCATTTTGTTGTTTGGTTGTGTCTTTATCACATCCGGGGATCACCCCCAGACACAACCTGCGTCGTTTTCCTCGAAGAGCACTAAGACTAGACGAATGCTACATTTCATAGGTTAAATTAGCAGAAAATTTAAAACTTTTTAACTACTTCTACATTGAAGTTTACTTAGACCTCTCACTTACACATGGTATATAATTAGTGATTATACATAGACTCGTCGTGTAGGAAGCAATACATAGGCTTCTACATTTATTTCACATATACGTCTCACATTAAACCATCTAAGTCGAATACAACATCTTGGGTTCAAACCATACTACATTAAAAGAAAGGCCTCATATAGGCATATACAAAGTCAACAAAGAAAAAGAATGAACTAAATTGTCTTTAAGACTAAGCAATATTCAATATCAAGATAGTGGCATCGTCCTCGGAAGGTGAGGACCTACCGAACACTTGGGGAATATCCAGTAGTCTTCAAATTCCTTCTATAAGCTCAACGGACCGACCCTACATTTTGTAGTAAACATAAAACATGGGTTAGTACACACTTGTACTAAGTATGAGTATATGCACATAAAGCAAGTGAAATCATGCTAAAAAGGACATTTGTTCAAAACATGCTAATTTACATTGAAAAGCCTTATGCACATCCAAGAAATAATAATACAACACAAGACCAACATCATCAAGTATAGTTAAGTCAATACATATAAGAGTTCATAATATCCTAACATAATCAAGACCCTTACTCACAACCCATCATTTAGCCTACAAGTGCAATGACCAAGTAAAGCCCCATAACCCTACCTTATCAAGTAAACCAAATATAGGACCATAAGCAAACCCTAACTTCACATAATATAGCATCAAGAGTAATCCTCCTCATACATTAGAAATATAGACCAACAACATGTTAATAAGTGAAACTAACACCATATAAGATCAATAACATTTAAAGTCAACATATACATAATGATAACTTTATAAGATCATAAAAACATAAGAACAACCTCCTAAGGCTTCCCTCAAGGCAAACTAGGGCAAGACATAGGTAGAGTCCCATACCCCTACCTAGGCTAAGTCAAGCCTCTTAAGTCACCCTAGTTAGTGTTTACTTCATTACTTCATTTTACTTTCGAGTACACTTTTCTTAACAGACATAGACCACAAGAGCTAAGTGTGGAATCCGGTGTTGTAAAACCTTACACCGATGGAAGGTGGTCTACCGGCTAAAGTAGTACAAAGCATGAACATAACATCTAGGTGGATCCACTAGCTACTATTCCTATGGTGGCAACATAGTTTATGGAGCTTGGGGGTTGTCAGGGAAACATAACTCTATGCCCTTTTTGGACTATAAGGCTATCCACCCCGTGAGAACCATGGTGAACCCTAGCTTCCCTCCTTGGGAAGGCGTCACCCTAACCTACAAGTTCACTCGGTGCTAAGCTAGAGTCCCTTTTGAAATGTCATTAAGCCTTTATTAACCATCATAGCTTAATTGAGGTCATAGGGTCTATCCCTTATATAATCATCATCATAGCTCAATAGGAATTGTATGAGTATTGTCCTTTCATTACAATTCACACATGTGAGGTTAGCACATTCACATAATCCATTATAATAAGGCACATATGTATATCATCACCATCCTTATATCATTACATCTAGCCAACAACTCACAAGTGATAATTCAAGGCATTCCAATTCAAAATCATACCCAACCCTAAGCAATGTTATCATAAGGTATACTTCAATACAACTTCATCACTAAACACAATTAATCATAATTGAAGTAAATGATTGAGATCACAAGACTTACTCCAATCTCCTTCACAAGATATCATCAAGGTTTTACCATCAACCATCCAATTCAACCCAATAATGGGTGTAATATCATGACACGATAGTTATTAATTTACACAATAATGAAGTCAATTACATCATCATTATCCCAATAAACTTCAATTTATAACCTAAGGTTAAGGGGAATAGAGTTCATCATGAATTCTTAAAGAAATAGATCCAATCCCAACAATACATTACCCTAGGCAGTTCATGAATGAATTAGAATAGATAAAACAAGTCTAACAATAACTACATTCTTCAATTCCCATCAATTCATAAGCAAAATTAAAGATTTGGGGAATTTGGGGAAAGGACATGATCGACATGAAATTCCATCAATTAACATCAATTACCTAAAAATCTACACTAAATTAGTCATAGGCAATCACAATTAATAATAATCAACAATCAATTTGAAGTTTAGAAGAAAACCCATTAGAATAGAGAAACCCTTGGAATTGGGTGTTTTAGAAATCAACTTTGAGAGGGCCTCTTGGGGAAAGGAATCCCAAGAGTGAAGAACCCATACCTTAATGAAGATTAATCCACAAAACTCAAGTGAAATCCTAGAGAAATTTGCCTTATTCTTCAAGCTTTGTTCTTTCTTCAATGGAGGTTGAATAGAGAGAGAAAGTAGAGAGAGGTGAGAGCTTTTGGGTTTTGTAAGGCTCATCTCTAACTTTGGTACACAACGATGAATAATCTCATCAGCACAACTCCGGTATAAGTAAGACTCATCCCAAAAGAAATTTTTTGCATCATGAATGAAATTTCTCCTTTCGTGGAAAGTCAAATATGATGGAACCACATCACTTGCCAGATAGTTCGCAAAGTCTGCGAACCATGGGATCAAATCTTGAGAAGAGGCCAATACATGTTCATCTAGGAATGCATCATCAATTAAGACTTTTCTCCCAATTCCCGCATAGCTTCATCCTCTAATCTAGACAATTGGTCTTGTCTACAACTTATTTCTCAGTCCCCTTCCTATCTTTCACCCTAAAATCAAATTCTTGCAGCAACAATACCCATCTGATTAACCTTGGCTTCACATCCTTCTTCGCCATCAAGTACCTCAAAGAAGAATGGTCTGTATGCACTATGACCATCGTTCCAAGCAAATAGGAGTAATATTTCTCGAATGCAAACACCACCGCAAGAAGTTCCTGTTCAGTTACCGTTTAGTTCTTTTGTGCTTCATTCAGAGCTTTACTCGCATAGTTGATGGGGTGAAGGCTTTATACATTCTCTATCCCAATACTACACCTAGGGAAACCCCACTAGCATCACACATCACCTCAAATGGATTACTCCAAATCGGTGAAATAATAATGGGCGCGAACACCAACTTCTCTTTTGACTCTCCAAATGCTTTAAGACAGGATTCATTAAAATAGAAATTAAATTCATTCTTGATCAACCTTCACAAGGGATAAGCAATTTTTTGAAAAATCCTTAATGAACCTCCAATAAAAACCAGCATGCACAAGAAAACTTCTCACACCCGTGAAAGATATGGGTGGAGGAAGTTTCTCTATCACCTCCACTATGGCTCGATCAACATCTATCCCCTTCTCTGAGATGCGATGACCCAACAATATACCTTCTTTTACCATAAAGTGACATTTCTCTCAATTTAGCACCAAATTACAATCCTCACATCTATTAAGCACCTCAGCCAAATTATTCAAGCACCGATCAAAGGAGTCGTCCACTACAGAAAAATCATGCATGAACACCTCAATAGTGCCCTCCACCATATGAGAGAATATCGACATCATACAACGCTGGAAGGTAGCCGGTGCATTACATAACCCAAACGACATTCTTTTGAATGCAAAAGTCCCATAGGGACACGTGAAAGTGGTCTTTTCTTGATCTTCTAGAGCGAAAGATATCTTATTGTAGCCCGAATAGCCTTCAAGAAAGCAATACTAAACCTTTCCTGTGAGTCTGTCTAACATCTCACTACACCATTTTAGGCCTACGGCCACCCCACTAAAGTGTAGCCTAAACTAGCAAAAACTGTGGTCTTTGATAAAAGGCTACACTTTTGGACTTTATGCAACACTTTTCCAGGGGTACCCAAAAGAGGCGTAACCTTAGAGTTTAGGCAACACTTTTCAAGTGTTGCCTTGTCAGCTACGCTTAAAAGCGTAGCCTAAAAGGTAAAATGGCCACGCTTTTATGTACCTTATATAGCAACATTTTTATCTCATACAACTACACTTTTAAGTGTGGCCTTAGCTTCCTTATTTCCCACGATTTTAAAGTGTTGTCTTTTCTATCGAATGTATGACAACAATTTTAAAGTGTTGCCTTTTCTATCTAATGTATGATAACACTTTGAAGTGTAGTTCTTGCACATGTGCATACCACAATTTACAGCCCTATGGCTACACTTTAAAGTGTGGTAATACTATTTTGGCTATAAAATATTTATATTCCACAATTTATAATTAAAAAATACCAATATTATTTTGCAATAAATAATCTCAAACATAAATTTACTAATAAGTTAATTCAAATATATAGATTTTCAATAAATTTCAAAAGATGTTATGTCTTGTGTACATACACATCATACTTATAAAACAATATTCTAAATATGTGTACACAATAGTTAAAAAAAAGTACTCTTACAATAGTTCAATATATTTTACAAAATCAAACATAATGTATTCAAACTTTTACAATAATTCAAAAACTCTTCCCCATCCACTTAATTGAGATGAAATTGACTTGTGGCGACCCTTCAAGTTTGATCACCTCCATTTCCCTACACATTTAAAATGTACAACAAAATCAGATCGCAAGAGTTACAAAGGAGGCAAGAAGTTCCAGATTAATTCCATATTGCAGCAGTTACAGATAACAGTTCACTTTGAAGATTTTGAGGACAATTAAAACCAAATTGAAGATTGCAGATTAAAGTTCAAGTTTCATATTATTTCCAGATGCATATCATAGTCCAGATTAATTCCAAATTGTAAATTACAGTTCCAGTTCACAGATTTATTGAGTTCCGAATTGCAGACTACATTTTATAAATACTAATAAAGGATGACACCATAAAATAGAGAAGAGATTCCAGATTGCATTACAAGTTAGTAGTACTTCTTCAATGTTTGCAACTACACCAAAATGTCCATACAGATACAAAAACATCTCAACACAATATGTTGTACACAATCTCTTTGTCGAGAGACAACACAAATTATAGTTTTACTACTAGCTATACATGTAATTATGGTTAACTTATTACTTGAATGACACTGGCCAATCATGCATACAACTTTTATTTAACCAAGTTAAAACCCCCACAAATAACCTGGTCATCTCTCGGGCAAATACATTTTGCCATAAAAATCAAAGTCCTAAATCACATTTAGCATAAAAAAACAGAGATAGTAAGGAAAAGGGGTAAATAAGTATGTAAGACAATTCGATTATGAAATGAGTAGTATGACGAATTGGTTATCTAACAACCATAAATTACTTACACATCCTTGTAAAATTTCCAAATGCTGAATATGTAATGAAGGATAAGCCATGCATCAAAAACTTTGGTAAAACTCGCAATGCCCTCATCTCTAGTTCAGGTCAAGGGATTGTGTTGTCATGATAGCATAACCCACTGCAATAACCTGAATTGATGTTAGCTCCTTTCTCTAATCATTGGATCTTTCGAAGAAACATAATTACTAATGAAATACTGCGAGGAGAACTCAAAAACAAGTACTAACTGTTGTACTAATGCAATATCGTCCAAGTATCAACGACGGACCTCCAGTAAAGATAGGAGGAAGGAACGTTTTTATCCCAATATGACTAGCCTTAATTGGTACTAACTTGTTTCATAGATACTTTCACATTGAGATGTAGAGGTTACACGTAAATGTTTGTTTTGAAAAAACACGGTAGATTGCAGTGGAGTTATATGTTGACGGTCAGAGTCATTCTGTGTAAAATGGACAACAACAAGATTTTGGGGAAGAGCTCGGCATTGTACTAGAAGAAATCTGATCTCTATTTTTCTTTAGCTGGGGAAGTCTGAGTTCTAAAATCCTACACAAGGTGTAGCAAGTATGCACTTTATTAGTTAAAACTATGTAAAAGTGAAGATTCAAATGAATATTGTATTCTTGAGACTACTCTAATTAACTAAAAGGTCAAATCACAACTTACTAAGAGGAGAACATATACTAAAAGGCACATATGTGGTAAAAGCGCAAATAAGAGGCGTATGCTAGGGACAAACATATATGTGGTTGATGCATTGGGTAAACTTGTTGAATCTTCTAATAGTTTCCCAACTTAGCTGTCCCTTTAGTGTAGAAGACTTTCAGAAAGAAGAGCTTTTCATTGTTTCAGCTAAACTACTGTGCATAGTTATCACAAAATTGGCATGAAAAAGAACTGAAAACCCAATAAAAATAGCAAATAAATCAATATACAATGTAAAGTGTTCCATATCTATGACTCTGTTTATACAAAGGCAGCATAGTCGGCTTATACACATGACTGAAGATATGCTTTGACAAGTCATAATCAATGTGCCCTCAGCAATATAAGTATATAATTTAACTTTTTTAACTCCCCAAGAGAGGAATACTATAAAAAGACAGACAAAAGAGAGAAGGAAGAAGAACTAGGTCTGCGGCACGATAAGCCCTTCTAACTATAAATAATGAAACTATTGACCCAACAATGTAAAAATAGTTTCAGTCTACCCGTGCTAAGGAAGCTATTGATGGTAACTCAAGGACATGTCCAGATGATCTAAATGGATTTGCCTAAACATTGAAAACACTATAGTTAGAAGAAAAACATAGGGAAAAAAGATATCAAACATAAAGACAAGTCATACCTCAATCTGCTCCTTGGGTCTACTAGTTTCAATGCTCCTTGGGTCTACTAGTTTCAAGATAAGTCATACCACAACACCATCATTTGCCCTAAGAAAAAAAAAGAAAGTAGTGTTTTCGGGTTATCCCGAACCTGATTTATTTCAGTTGTTTATACTTGGAAGATTTACTAGTTATTCTCAAAACTTCGAATACAAAAGTCTTTTATATGCCAAAAGAACATGAAAAAGGCTATATAGTCATACCACAGTGGGCCTTCATCTCACCTTGTTCTCTGTAGGAACAATTCATCTTTGATCTCTGTAACAACAACAAGAGTCAACTTAGATCATCTTTTTTCTTTAAAAAAAATGTAACAGAGAAAACTAGTAACATGCAGAATTGAGTATTTATATTAGATAAATTAAAGTGAGCTATATAACAAAATCTTCATTAGAAATATCTCAATAATTGTACATATTATGGCACTAACAACTGAGACATTAATACATTCAAGTCATTCAACTATTTAAGCTAACCTTGCTATACCAGAGACCTAGTTCTAGTTTTGAAGTTTCAAATGGGAAAATGACAGCCTTTTAATTAAATGACATATGGTTTAGAGCAAATCAGATAATGATAGTGAAGCTTCTATACATAATTCCATTCAATGCATCAAAATACATGGCTAAAGTGAGGCATTTCCTTCTTCGACCAATAAACCTACTCTATCTTCTATTTATAATAAAATGTCGTACAAACTTACACTGTCAAATAGTGTTTTTCTTCTGCTAAAAGGTTAGTTCTATTTCCAAATTGCCATGAAATAATATAAATAACAGATAAAGTACCAAATCAGAATTATGATAATAAACTATATTCATTTTTAATAGAAAAACTTCTCCTTATCCTTGGGGGGGGGGGGGTTGTGTTGTTGAGGCATGGGAGTGAAAACTTGAAGTTTCCACGTGAAAACAAGGTGAAATCAACCTGGCGAGATAACTCTCAAATGGTGATCAGCCAATAGGCTATAGACATTCATTAAGCTTATAGTATAATCCAAAATAAGACCTCTGCCAGTTTTGTCACCAACTCAGATTCTATTTCCATAATCTCTTGCTTTACAAATGGTTGCTTGACAGAATTACAAATAAAAGTGCCAGAATGATATTATTCGACAATATGAAAGGGTGCAACAAGTTATCAGAAAGTAGAGGAAATAGTTTACAGCACACTGCTTATACATACACATTTTACGTGATAAAATATTGCTTACTATAGACAACATACAAGCTCTTATAATAAGGGTTAGTAAAAAAAATAATCAATTAGATAACAATAAATGAATAAAAACACTACTCTAACATAAGAATTTTAACAATGTTAAAAATAAGAAAGTTGCAAGTACCTAATATAACATATATAAACGAACCTCTCCACTGAGTGGATCTAATGTAATGTTTGTAAGCTTAGAATGCTAGATCTTAAAAAACTTATATTTTGTTCTTGTCAGGACCTTGCCAGATGCTTTGAGTTTTGGAAGCAATTACCACCAATCAGGTCAATCTAGAAATATGTAAATTGGTATTGTAATAGATTTAGTTTCAAGATGTAGAACTCAAAAAGTAAAGCAAGATGAAGATCAGATGCACTTGGCAGCTGTTAAAACTTCAAGCAAAGAGATATTTGTTGATGATGGGACCACTATGGCTCAGGAAACTTCATGCAAGGGAAATTTTATGAATGACAAAAACAAAAAGGAATTAGCGAGCACTTCTACTATCAGAAATCAAAGACAGACTACATAGAATCCTTCTGTTACGAAAAGATGTTGGTAACCTAGTAACCTTCTGACTTCGTTCATAAGTCCCTCAATTTTATTTCACGTCACACAATTTCTATTGTACAAACATCCATTAACCTTCACTTTAACACCATAAATAAACAGCTACAACCAATAAAGTAAATACATTATATACAACCCATATAACTCAAAGTTTACTGCTACATAAATAAAGAAAAGAGGATGTGAAAGTACATATGGCGCCAATTATGTGTAACTAACATTGTTTCTCCTTTTCTTCCTCATCTTAAACTCCATCGTTCTTCTTCTTCTACCTCTTAAGCTCATTTTCGAGTAAGTGCTTCGAGAAAGAGCGTCTCTCTTTTCTCAAATACAAACTTTGACATAAATATTTCAATATTAGCTTGCTCCTTATGTATATGATACCTTAAACTAAAAATAACTTACGCATACATAGTCATAGATAATTTGTAAACTTTGTATGGCTGAGTTTACAAAGTTATACGTGTGTCTTCTTTGCATTACTAGAGTGTTGAACACTACGGATCTGAATAATGTATTTCAAAATTTATAATATTAAGGAACACAAAGATATATACTTACAGACTCAAATGCTTCCAGTAGTAATGCCCACTTTCTCGTCTGCTCAAGATATCTAGGGCTAACTTTGAACTTCAGATTTTCGGCACTTTCTTCCTCAACTCTGGAATTTTACCTATAAGAACCCCCAATGTAATAAATTCCTTCTAAACCTGAAACAAAACTTCAATAAATTGACAAGAAGATTATTTTTGGTGCTAGATGATTAGTAGAGAATAATAAGGAAACTCGACTGTACAAAATCTATACGTACACTTGAAGAAATCCATATCGGAGAAATCTTTTGCTCATCTCTTCTGTTCTTCATCTTCGGCTCTTAAGTTCTTCGACCATCAATTCTTCGATCCTCAATTCTTCAATTCTTAGTTCTTTAGCTTCAGCTTTTCAGCCCTCCGAGAAAATCATCTTCTTGTGTAGAGAATCATCAGTGCAAATCTTGATCAGTTGTTCAGCTCAGCTATGTTCTTTACCTTCTTCTCTTTGATCTAAGTTGTAGAGAAAAGCTAGTTCTACAGACAAAGAGTAAATCATGTTCTAGGAAAGAAGAGAAAGAGAGGAGTTTATATTAATGTTTTATTATTTATTTTTTTGACCAATAAATATGGGAGGGAGAGTTAAAAATGTTGGAGGGAATATAATATTTTAGTGAAAATTTTTAGGCCACACTTATAATGTGTTGTTTTTACAATTATAAAAATAGGACACTTTAAAAGTGTGGTCATATATGTAAATAGTTGTTGCCATTTATTTCATATTCTGACAACGCTTTTAAAGTGTAGCCAATACCATTAAAGAGTATGCTTTACAAGTGTTGCCAATATAATTGTTGCTAAAAGAAAAAACTTTAGGCTACATTTTAAAAGTGTTCCTAAAAATATTTTAGGCAACACTTTACAAGCGTTGCTCAGATTTAGTGTGGCCGTAGGCCTAAAATGGTGTAGTGTCTTATCAATGAAGGGAATGGGAAATGGTCCTTTTTAATCCAACCATTCAACTTTCGATAATCCATGCATACTCTCCAACCGGTCACTAGCCGCATTGGAATAAGCTCGTTCCTTTCATTAGGTACCACAATCATACCACCCTTTTAAGCACACACTGAATAGGACACAACCAACTTCTGTACGCGATAGGATAAATGACTCCAACATCCAACCACTTGATGATCTCCTTTTTAACTACTTTTTGCATAGATGAATTTATCCTTCTTTGGTGCTCAATTCTCAGTTTGTAATCTGGTATGAGTTTGATTTTGTGGGAACAAATACTGGGAGGGACACAAATATTATCTGCAATAGTCCATCCAATAGCTTGCTTGAACCTTTTCAACACCGCCACTAAGCACTCTACTTGTTGCGCATTCAGTTACAATGCAATTATTACTTACAAAGTGTCATCTCTACACAAGAACACATATCTTAGATAAGGTGGTAGAGCTTCAAGCTATAATTTTGGGGCCTCCACAATATATGGTCTCGCATGTGGAGACTCTCGATGCTTCATATCTAACTATAATTTCTTCGACTTTGACCAATATTCGTTTCGTTCAAGTGCAGCCACCAAAGAATCATACTATACAATACCATCACCATCAAAATTCGTGATGACCACGGCTAGTGCCTCAAAACCTAGTCGCTCTTCAGTTTGTACCTCAGATACACTCTCAACCATGTAGGATATAGCAGATACCATTTGGAGCTTTCCACTCTACTTTATGGACCTACAAATGTTGAATGTCTCTTCCTCATTGTTCAACCTAAACTTTATCTGCACTTTTTCCATATCGACCAGTGCATGCCCAGTGGCAAGGAATGGTCTCCCAAGAAAAATGGGAACTTCTAAATCAACCTCATAGTCATGAATCACAAAATCAGCCGAAAAAAGTAACGACTCCACTTTCACAAGCACATCATGGAGTATACCTATGGGACACTTCACAGTTCGATCGGCCATCAGTAACCGCATTGTAGTAGGCTTTGGGTCTCTCAAACCCAACTTCCTATAAATGGACAATGGCATGAGATTTATGCTCGCTCCAAGATCACACAGCGCCTTAGCAAAGTGGAGCAACCCTATAGTATATGGAATAATGAAAGCACCCGGATCCTCCTTCTTCTACACAAGAGACTTTGTAGCAATAATACTACAGTGTTGCATTCTGTCATCATCCTCAAAACTCACCGACCTCTTCTTTGTCACCATATCCTTCATAAACTTAGCATAACCGATCATTTTCTCCAAAGCTTTTATCAATAGAACATTGATGGAAAGTTATTTCAACGTAGTGATAAATCGCCGATATTTATCATCTTTCGTTTTTCTTCACTAATCTTTGTGGGAATTGTGGTGGAGGTCTAGGAATGGGGACCACTTTCTAGGATAACTCTACTTCTTTCGACGGTGCATCACCCCACTCTCCACTAGCTTCTATTACCTCATCCTCCTTTCTAACATCTCCTTCAACTACGGACGACATAGGTGGATCAATGGTCTTCTTACCTCCTCGAGTAGTGACTTTCAAGCAATGACCATCATTCTTAGGATTATGGATAGTGTTGCTTGGGAGAGTGACAGGTTGGCATGGTTTCACAGTAGTAGACAACTGATTCATCTGCAGCTCAAGGTGCTTTATCGTGACTGCATGTGTATCAACCTTTTGTCCAATTCCTCATAGTTCACCTCTCATCTCCTTGACATTATCATTAGTTGCATCAAACCTCCTCATCATCTTCTGCAACAGATCCTCAACCCGCGCCATACTACCTCCACCGTCCCTAGGTACAACTTCCTTATTTTGAGGTGGAACATATGAACCATGTGTAATTCTTGTTACCATAATTTCTCTGGTTAAAGTTGTTGTCGCATTTGTAGTTCCCATCTTGGACATATTGACCGTCTCGGTTGTTAATGCTATAGTTTCGACCTTGGTTTCCTTGACCTTGACAACAATTATCCTAATTGGAAATTTGGGCGTTTCGTTGGAAACCCCCCATATGATCATTCACTTCTTATGTATCCTCTTCATAATTGTACTCATCTGTTGGTGGTGGTGGTTTAGCTAAATAGTTCATCGCATTCACTTTCTCTGTGCCTCCGCTCACATCCTTCAAGACCAACCATAATTCAGTTCTCATATGCGCCATCTCTTCACGAATATCATCTGTGGTGGAGTTGTTTGTAGCCTTTAGAGTGAAGGTGTTTCGCCCAGTGGTTGACTTTCTAGTGCTTCAAGCTTTATTGTTGTGAGATATCTTCTTCAACTTCTTTGCAATATCAACATATGTTCATTCTACATAGGAGCCACCTGCAATAACATTAATCACTACTTTGTTGTTACATCTTGACCTCTATAGAAGTACTCTTTCAGTGACTCATCATTAATGCAGTGGTTTGGGCTGCCTCTCATGAATGCAGTAAATCGGTCCCAAGAGCTACTCACCAACTTTCTAGATAATGCCACAATATTATTCACCTTATACTTGTGGTTGAGCTTCTTGGAAACTAGATAGTACCTCGCTAGGAACACATCTCTCAACTGATCCCATGTATAGATAGAGTTGTAGGGCAGCTCAGTGAGCCATATAGCAGCATCTCCTATCAGTGATAAAGGAAACACTCGCAACCTGATAACGTTCATATCCATGTCTGGTCCACCCATACAACTTTGCACACAGACCTTAGTTTAGCTATATGGGCATGTGGGTATTTCGATGGCACCCCTCGCGGTGAGCATCTACATCAAGATCTCATCACCACGAAAGTATCCTAGGGTTTAGGACAAGAGGTCCATCGGAGTCTGCATTATTCATGTTGCCCCTATAATAATCCTGTAGTTGTGGGGCTGCTGGAGGTTGCAACCCCAGGGTGTTACCTAACTGATTTTAAATGTGCGCCTAGTTGAGTGCCTGAATTGGTAATGGAGGTTGACGGCCTACTCCATCACCTAGATTCCCTCTATTACGATTAGCTGGAACCCCATGATTCTCCATTCTTATTAAGGTTCAGTTGAGTTTGAGATCGTATGGAGTGAGTGGTTTCCCTTGGCTCCGTGTACTTGGCATACACTAGAGCTAGACCTAAGCAAAACAAAAACAAAAAGGATAAGTAAAATCAGGAAATAGTTGACTAAATTTCAATAACGTAATTAAAGTTAATCTAAAATCCAGTATCCCCAGTAGCGGCGCCAGAATTTGAAACGCTCAAATTATACCTCCCTAAAGAAGCATAAGCGATCATTATGAAGTAGAGAACCCAACTAGTCGGTTGGGGTCTATCCCACAAGAAAAATGATTTAGACTTAACTCTAACTCATCTTAACAACCCTAAAAAAATGAAAAAGCTAAATGTTTAAGGTGTCAAGAATGCTTGCGATTAGACCAAGGTTCACACGGATTGATACGCGTAGAATCAGACCTCAGAACCCTTACTACGACCAAACCAACTAACTTGGGGAGTTAGTTGAGCTTGGAAAGGTTGAACCAACCAAGTAAGGCTCTCGAAAATGAAGATTTAATCGAAGGAGTCTTTACCGGACTTAAAAAGAAGAAATTTTAAGTTTTGAGGGTCTAAGGGTAAAATGGTCTTTTACCAGGCTAGGGGTAATATCGTAATTACCCTAAATATATAATTAATTAATTATTTAAGAAAGTGGAGGGGCAATTTGGGGAGAGAGAGCCGAAATTGGTCTCTTGAAATGAAGTCTTGCTCCACCCGGGTTCGAACCTAGGTGGTAGCAAGGATTTAATATGATTTTTTATTATTATTGGTGAATTAATTTAATAAATTTATAATTAATGGATGATGTAAAAAGTAAAATCAGATTTTATTATTATTTATTATTTATTTACTTATTAATTAATATTTTTTTTAAATTGACTAAGTCTTGCCAAGTATCCTAGTTTTAAGATGCACTATCTCACACTATCTCTCTACCTCAAGCCTAAATATCTCTCTCTCTCATACAAATTATTTTTCTTGGCTGCAAAAACAGAAGATAAAAACATTAGAAAGCAATCAAAAGTTCTCTAAACTCAAAGAACTTACAAAAAAAAAAATACAAGCAAGCAAGCTAACTTAAGAAACGAAAACTTTGCATCATCTTCTCGACGGGTTTGTGTTAAAGGTGTAGGGGAGGAGTTTGGCAGCACTTGGAAGGTGTGGAAAGCCACAACAAGGTATGGGTTTTCTCTCTTGGAATCCTTTCTCCAAGAGGAATTTCTTTCTACAAAAGTCGACATATGAAACTAGGGCTGTCCCCTAGAATGTTGAACTCCTTGTCCCTAGTCTCCTTCCGATTTCAATCTAAATTAGTTTAGAAATCATGTTGTTGGTATGGTTGCTGGTAGGTAAGTGTGGAATATGATGTTCCTTGTGATTTTATGTTTGGAAATAGCAAGCATGTTCAATGATGTCAACCGAAAATGATGTGGTGCAATGTGTAAACTGTTTGTTGTTGTTCTCCGTTTTGAAGTCTTAAAATGGCTTGTTTGATGATTGGAATTATTGTGCATAAGGTGTGTAAATTGTGATGTTAAATGAAGTGTAAGGTGGCTGATCATAAGTGGAAAAATCTAAGCTAAAACAACAATGAATCTACACCTAAGAATGTGTTAAACGAATCATGAAAGTACCTCAAAACGAACGTATGAATGTTGTTGAATAAAGGCTAGAAAATTTAATAAAATTTCCAGCACTTGGTGATGGAATTTTCGGCCAGAATACTTAAGGTTGAGAGGTTTAAAAATATATTTAAAATATGTGAGGTCAGTGGGGATTGAACCCAATACCTCACTACATGAAAGCTGGAAAAAAAAAGAGAGAGGTGTGGGATTCGAACCCACAACCTCTCGGTCAAACAAGAGAGTAAGAGGGGAATTTTAAATTAATAAAAATAATGGGAGGAGTGGGATTCGAACCCACCACCTCTTGGCTGAAGAAGGAGACAAAGAGAGAAATTAAAAAGAAAATAAAGTGAGGTTGTGGGGGCTCGATCCCACAACCTCACTGCCAACACTTAAGTAGTTAACTTTAAAATGAAAATTAAAATAAGGAGGCTGTGGGGGTTCGAACCCACAACCTCTAAGTCCCAAGCGAAATAAAGAAAAAATAAATAAAGAGAGGTTGTGGGGGTTTGATCCCACAACCTCCTGGTTAAGCCGAAATGGACAAGGAAAATGAATGGGAAAATAAGAGGGGGCTGTGGGGGTTCGAACCCACAACCCCTCGGCCAAAGGAGAGAAGTTCTAGAGAAAAGGAACTAAAAAGAAATGTTGATGTTGGGGTTCGACCTAGGGTCCCAATATCATGAAGACTAAAAATAAAGTCAAGGAAAAATGTAAGTATTGTCCAAGGGATTCGAACTTGGGTTCCCTTGCCCAAATTTCCGTATTGATACATAAATCATACGTGAATTAAATGTTCAAGAATAATGCCACCTACATAGATCGAAATCGATATCTTGGCATATATATAAGATACATAAGTCTTGTACTACATAATCTTAGGAAGATCTGAGTCACTTAACGAACTATGAATGAAGCCTCATGGCTTGTATGTATAGACCCATATGTCTAGCATACGCTTAAAAATAAGTGAACCTAAGATGTATGTAAAGAAACGAAGAAACCCTAGAAGGGTTAAGTAAGAGTGTGAAATACACAAATGGCCAAGTACATGGCATATGATAAAATGAACTTTCACGTAAAATGGGGTGAGTAATTATGAAGAGCAATTGTGCTAATGTTAATGAATGTGGTCAAAACATGATATGAGGCTAATGTAAAATATGAGAAAAATCTCAAATGAGCCTAAGTAATTGTTACCAAAACATACTCACCTATGAGAGTGTAAAGTTAATAAAGAGACCAGTGTCTATGAACACTGTAATGAAAGTATTGAGATTAACACACTTAATTCTAATGATGAGATGAGAAATCATCTATTGAGCTATGATGTCCTCATACTAGAAGCCAGCTTCCATGACGTATGAGTTGAATGTAATGGAACTTTATACTAAGCACCGATAGACTAGCTATGAGCGGTGATGCCTTCTTTCGAGAAGGGCGGAGGTTCACGTAACTCTCATGAGATGAGACTGTCCGGCTTGCCGGGTATGGGTCTCCTTATGTATCCTGGTCTTCAAACCTATACTGCAAATATAGGTATCTGGCGGGGTTAAATTCCCATGTACGCTAGCATGTTTTGGGTCACCTTAGCCGGTGATTCCACCTTTTTTTGGTGTGGGGGAGACACTGGATTTCATGATGCTCACATGATCTATGTCAGTTAAAGTTAAAGTTTCCAATGAATGAATGAGGCCAGCCTCAAATGAAGCACATAATGAAATGAATGATACCAAAGGTGTTAGAATAGGATAATCAAAAGGTGAGTTAGATTCAAGTAATGACATTAGGTCATTCTTGGTCATTGCACAACGACCCTAATGAAAGTCTTAAACTATATCCTAGGTATAGCTGGTGTTTACACTGGTCTATGAATGAAATGAAATGGAGTACGTATGAATGAACGAAGCAGACTCTGTGTTTGCTAATGAAGACTCTCTAGTTGAGGTCCCATCTGTTGAGCCCTCATTTCTGGGATGTCTTAATGTTAAGTCCATGATTCCGAGGTCTCATGGCATATGAATGAATGATATTAAAGGAGTTATGTGCTACATACAAAGTGTGTTGTAAGCTATATGATATGTTCTACGTGTAAATGTTATGTGCTGTTTGCAAATGTGAAAAGTATGATGATGTATGTTATTCTCATGGCATAAGTTTTCTATTCCAAATCTGGAAAGCTCACTGGCTTTCCTAATCCAAATTTGGAAAGCTCATTGACTTTCCTAATCCAAATTTGGGAACCTCCAAATCTCAATTTGGCAAGTCTACTGACTTGACTTCCAAAAATCATGTCGTTAGGAAAGAGCTATTCTTTATCATGCATGTCCTTGGTGTGTGCTTGCATATACCCATACTTAGTACAAGTGTGTACTAACCCTATACATCAATACTATTTTAGGTGCAGGCACAGGTAGGCGATAGAGCTACAGGATCATTATTGCAGCTATCCGGACGTCATCATTCATTCGGAGTTTGGTAGGTCCTCATGCTTTCGAGGATTCTACTGTTTTACATTCTAGCTTAGTTTAAGAGTTGAGCTAGTGGAGCATGTTCCACTAGCGTTTCTTTCCTGTTTTGATTCAGACTTTGTACTGGGCCATTTTGGCAATTATACAATTAAGATTTATTGAACTATTCCTTTCATTTGATTATCTCTTAATGTTAGATGGTTGATGGTGAACAAATTACGAATGTATTAGTAATGTTTAGTAAGCAATATTTAGAAACAAAAAGTTTCAAATTTTCTGCTAAAATTAACCTATGTAAAGTAAGAATGACGTAAGTAGGCTTGTCTGCGACCTCTGTGAGGTCAACGACGCCGGTCTCATCTGGGGTCTAGATTCCAGTCGTGACAAAGTTGGTATCAGAGCACTAGGTTAAATTCCGAGAATAATGAGTTCACATCAACCACATTGAGTAGTTTCTAAGTCATGGTAGTGAAGTGCACCACTATCCTGAATTAGAGACTGCATGATGCGTAGGAAAATTTCCCTTCTTCTAATCTTATCGTGCTTTTCCTAATGTCTGAGTTCTTGGTGTTATGAGCGTGTCTAACATCAACCCCTGTTGTTTTTCAGAGAATGAACCCTAGGAGAGCTATTGGTTAGAGAAGGATGGGGGGGGCAGCTGCTGGGGGCAATCGAGTTCCACCGCAGGCCCCAGCTGAAGGAGTGGCCATGCCGGTTAACCCAACTAGGTTGACCGATGCTGAGGTGAGGGAATGTTTGGCCTAGATGGCACAGGCCATCACGATGCAGGCTCAGTCTATGACTGCCCAAGTCAACCGGCAGGATGTTCAGAGGGAGAACCCACCGGTTCGCAGCATGGCTGACAGACTGCGAGATTTCACGAGGATGAACCCTCCCATATTCACAGGAGCTAAGACATCGGAGGATCCTCAAGAGTTTGTAGATGAGGTGCATAAGATCCTGGTGGCTATGGGGGCCACTGATATTGAGAAGGATGAGCTGGCTTCCTATCAGCTCAAGAATGTTGCACAGACTTGGTGCAAGATGTGGCAAGATAGCCGTGTCTTAGGTGGAGTGCCAGTCAGTTGGGAGCTGTTCAAGACAACATTTCTGGAGAGGTTCTTTCCCAGGGAGATGAGGGAAGCCAAGGTTGAAGAGTTCATCAACCTTAAACAAGGATCCATGACAGTCAGGGAGTATTCCCTGAAGTTTGTTAAGCTATCTAGGTATATTACTTTCCTTAGTATTTAATAGCAAGATTGAGAAGAGTACTGAGGCTTGTTGAATTATCCAGGTATGCTACTTCCCTGGTTTCGAACAGCATGTATGAAATGAGTAGGTTCCTCACAGGAATCAATGGAGACCTGGAGAAGGAATGTCGGCCTGCGATACTCCATGATAATATGGACCTTTCTAGGTTTATGATGCATGTACAGCAGGTGGAGGACAGCTGTAGAAAGAGGGATATTCGTGATGTTAGGAGGCCTAGGCCTCAAGATCAGGCAGGTACCAGCCACGGAGGCCACAGAAACAACTTTGGCGTCTGTGAGCAGCCAAGGTTTAAGAAGGGACTCTCCCACCAAAGGGAGTCAAGTTCATCTAGTGGTCTCTATGATAGGGATTCCGAGTCCAGAGATAAGAGAAACAAGGAAGTATATACACCTAAGGAAAGGCAACCTTGCAGGAAGTGTGGAAGACAGCATGGAGGAGAGTGTATGATGGGCTCTAACGCTTGTTACAGCTGTGGAAAACTGGGACACATGGTGAAGGATTGTCCGAATAGAAGAAGTCAAGAACAAGGGAAGGAGAGAGTTCAGACTAATGGACCAAATGAAGAGGCTCCAAGAAAGCAACGATTCTTCGCACTCAAGTCTAGGGGTGCAGGGGAAGGCACTTCTGATGAAGCCTCGGGTGCGTATCCTTAATTAGCCTTTCATATATTTGACTGTGTATGGTGTTTATGCCCTAGTATGACGTTAATATGTTTGAAGTCATCATGTTGGTTGTTGATTTATATGACTTTTATGTTGACTTATGATGTATGCTTTGATGAGACTAGTTTATGGAAGAATTCCTTAGTCTATTAATGTGAAGCTACTAGTAGGTTTCAAGGATGTGTACCATCATGTTAAGATGTGAATCAGATATTCACCCATGGAAGTATTGAAGTACCTACGTATGTGTACGTTCTATAGATGACATAATTATTGTTAGTAAAGAGTAGTGTCATTCGGGGACGAATGTTCCTAAGGGGGGGATAATGTAACAACCCTAAAAAAATGAATAAGCTAAATGTTTAAGGTGTCAAGAATGCTTGCGATTAGACCAAGGTTCACACGGATTGATACGCGTAGAATCAGACTTCAGAACCCTTACTACGACCAAACTAACTAACTTGGGGAGTTAGTTGAGCTTGGAAAGGTTGAAACCAACCAAGTAAGGCTCTCGAAAATGAAGATTTAATCGAAGGAGTCTTTACCGGACTTAAAAAGAAGAAATTTTAAGTTTTGAGGGTCTAAGGGTAAATTGGTCTTTTACCAGGCTAGGGGTACTATCGTAATTACCCTAAATATATAATTAATTAATTATTTAAGAAAGTGGAGGGGCAATTTGGGGAGCGAGTGCCGAAATTGGTCTCTTGAAATGAAGTCTTGCTCCACCCGGGTTCGAACCTAGGTGGGAGCAAGGATTTAATATGATTTTTTTTTATTATTGGTGAATTAATTTAATAAATTTATAATTAATGGCTGATGTAAAAAGGAAAATCAGATTTTATTATTATTTATTATTTATTTACTTATTAATTAATATTTATTTTTAAATTGACTAAGTCTTGCCAACTATCCTAGTTTTAAGATGCACTATCTCACACTATCTCTCTACCTCAAGCCTAAATCTCTCTCTCTCTCATCCAAATTATTTTTCTTGGCTGCAAAAACAGAAGATAAAAACATTAGAAAGCAATCAAAAGTTCTCTAAACTCAAAGAACTTACAAAAAAAAAAATATACAAGCAAGCAAGCTAACTTAAGAAACGAAAACTTTGCATCATCTTCTCGACGGGATTGTGTTGAAGGTGTAGGGGAGGTGTTTGGCAGCACTTGGAAGGTGTGGAAAGCTACAACAAGGTATGGGTTTTCTCTCTTGGAATCCTTTCTCCAAGAGGAATTTCTTTCTACAAAAGTCGACATATGAAACTAGGGCTGTCCCCTAGAATGTTGAACTCCTTGTCCCTAGTCTCCTTCCGATTTCAATCTAAATTAGTTTAGAAATCATGTTGTTGGTATGGTTGCTGGTATCTAAGTGTGAAATATGATGTTCCTTGTGATTTTATGTTTGGAAATAGCAAGCATGTTCAATGATGTCAACCGAAAATGATGTGGTGCAATGTGTAAACTGTTTGTTGTTGTTCTCCGTTTTGAAGTCTTAAAATGGCTTGTTTGATGATTGGAATTATTATGCATAAGGTGTGTAAATTGTGATGTTAAATGAAGTGTAAGGTGGATGATCATAAGTGGAAAAATCTAAGCTAAAACAACAATGAATCTACACCTAAGAATGTGTTAAACGAATCATGAAAGTACCTCAAAACGAACGTATGAATGTTGTTGAATAAAGGCTAGAAAATTTAATAAAATTTCCAGCACTTGGTGATGGAATTTTCGGCCAGAATACTTAAGGTTGAGAGGTTTAAAAATATATTTAAAATATGTGAGGTCAGTGGGGATTGAACCCAAGACCTCACTACATGAAAGCTGGAAAACAAAAAAGAGAGAGGTGTGGGATTCGAACCCACAACCTCTCGGTCAAACAAGAGAGTAAGAGGGGAATTTTAAATTAATAAAAATAATGGGAGGAGTGGGATTCGAACCCACAACCTCTTGGCTGAAGAAGGAGACAAAGAGAGAAATAAAAAAGAAAATAAAGTGAGGTTGTGGGGGCTCGATCCCACAACCTTACTGCCAACACTTAAGTAGTTAACTTTAAAATGAAAATTAAAATAAGGAGGCTGTGGGGGTTCGAACCCACAACCTCTAAGTCCAAAGCGAAATAAAGAAAAAATAAATAAAGAGAGGCTGTGGGGGTTTGATCCCACAACCTCCTGGTTAAGCCGAAATGGACAAGGAAAATAAATGGGAAAATAAGAGGGGGCTGTGGGGGTTCGAAACCACAACCCCTCGGCCAAAGGAGAGAAGTTCTAGAGAAAAGGAACTAAGAAGAAATGTTGATGTTGGGGTTCGACCTAGGGTCCCAATATCATGAAGACTAAAAATAAAGTCAAGGAAAAATGTAAGTATTGTCCAAGGGATTCGAACTTGGGTTCCCTTGCCCAAATTTCCGTATTGATACATAAATCATACGTGAATTAAATGTTCAAGAATAATGCCACCTACTTAGATCGAAATCGATATCTTGGCATATATACAAGATACATAAGTCTTGTACTACATAATCTTAGGAAGATCTGAGTCACTTAACGAACTATGAATGAAGCCTCATGGCTTGTATGTATAGACCCATAAGTCTAGCATACACTTAAAAATAAGTGAACCTAAGATGTATGTAAAGCAACGAAGAAACCCTAGAAGGGTTAAGTAAGAGTGTGAAATACGCAAATGGCCATGTACATGGCATATGATAAAATGAACTTTCACGTAAAATGGGGTGAGTAATTATGAAGAGGAATTGTGCTAATGTTAATGAATGTGGTGACAACATGATATGAGGCTAATGTAAAAGTTGAGAATAATCTCAAATGAGCCTAAGTAATTGTTACCAAAACATACTCACCTATGAGAGTGTAAAGTCAATGAAGAGACCAGTCTCTATGAACACTCTAATAAAAGTATTGAGATTAACACACTTAATACTAATGATGAGATGAGAAATCATCTATTGAGCTATGATGTCCTCATACTAGAAGCCAGCTTCCATGACGTATGAGTTGAATGTAATGGAACTTTATACTGAGCACCGATAGACTAGCTATGAGCGGTGATGCCTTCTTTCGAGAAGGGCGGAGGTTCACGTAACTCTCATGAGATGAGACTGTCCGGCTTGCCGGGTATGGGTCTCCTTATATCTCCTGGTCTTCGAACCTATACTGCCAATATAGGGATCTGGCGGGGTTAAATTCCCATGTACGCTAGCATGTTTTGGGTCACCTTGGCCGGTGATTCCACCTTTTTTTTGGTGTGGGGGAGACACTGGATTTCATGATGCTCACATGATCTATGTCGGTTAAAGTTAAAGTTTCCAATGAATGAATGAGGCCAGCCTCAAATGAAGCACATAATGAAATGAATGATACCAAAGGTGTTAGAATAGGATAATCAAAAGGTGAGTTAGATTCAAGTAATGACATTAGGTCATTCTTGGTCATTGCACAACGAACCTAATGAAAGTCTTAAACTACATCCTAGGTATAGCTGGTGTTTACACTGGCCTATGAACGAAATGAAATGGAGTACATTTGAATGAACGAAGTAGACTCTGTGTTTGCTAATGAAGACTCTCTAGTTGAGGTCCCATCTGTTGAGCCCTCATTTCTGGGATGTCTTAATGATAAGTCCATGATTCCGAGGTCTCATGGAATATGAATGAATGATATTAAAGGAGTTATGTGCTACATACAAAGTGTGTTGTAAGCTATATGATATGTGCTACGTGTAAATGTTATGTGCTATTAGCAAATGTGAAAAGTATGATGATGTATGTTATTCTCATGGCATAAGTTTCCTATTAAAAATCTGGAAAGCTCACTGACTTTCCTAATCCAAATTTGGAAAGCTCATTGACTTTCCTAATCCAAATTTGGGAACCTCCTAATCTCAATTTGGCAAGTCCACTGACTTGACTTCCAAAAATCATGTCGTTAGGAAAGAGCTATTCTATCTCATGCATGTCCTTGGTGTGTGCTTGCATATACCCATACTTAGTACAAGTGTGTACTAACCCTATACATCTATACTATTTTAGGTGCAGACACAGGTAGGCGATAGAGCTACAGGATCATTGTTGCAGCTATCCGGAAGTCAGCATTCATCCGGAGTTTGGTAGGTCCTCTTGCTTTCGAGGATGCTACTGTTTTACATTCCAGCTTAGTTTAAGAGTTGAGCTAGTGGAGCATGTTCCACTAGCGTTTCTTTCCTGTTTTTATTCAGCCTTTGTACTGGGCCATTTTGGCAATTATACAATTAAGATTTATTGAACTATTCCTTTCATTTGATTATCACTTAATGTTAGATGGTTGATGGTGAACAAATTATGAATGTATTAGTAATGTTTAGTAAGCAATATTTAAAAACAAAAAGTTTCAAATTTTCTGCTAAAATTAACCTATGTAAAGTAAGAATGACGTAAGTAGTCTTGTCTGCGACCTCTGAGAGGTCAACGACGCCGGTCTCGTCTGGGGTCTAGATTCCAGTCGTGACAAAGTTGGTATCAGAGCACTAGGTTCAATTCCGAGAATAATGAGTTCACATCAACCACATTGAGTAGTTTCTAAGTCATGGTAGTGAAGTGCACCACTATCCTGAATTAGAGACTGCATAATGCGTAGGAAAATTTCCCTTCTTCTAAGCTTATCATGCTTTTCCAAATGTCTGAGTTCTTGGTGTTATGAGCGTGTCTAACATCAACACCTGTTGTTTTTCAGAGAATGAACCCTAGGAGAGCTATTGATTAGAGAAGGGGGGGGGGGCAGCTGCTGGGGGCAATCGAGTTCCACCCCAGGCCACAGCTGAAGGAGTGGCCATGCCGGTTAACCCAACTAGGTTGACCGATACTGAGGTGAGGGAATGTTTGGCCTAGATGGCACAGGCCATCACGATGCAGGCTCAGGCTATGACTGCCCAAGTCAACCGGCAGGATGTTCAGAGGGAGAACCCACCGGTTCGCAGCATGGCTGACAGACTGCGAGATTTCACGAGGATGAACCCTCCCATATTCACAGGGGCTAAGACATCAGAGGATCCTCAAGAGTTTGTAGATGAGGTGCATAAGATCCTGGTGGCTATGGGGGCCACTGATATTGAGAAGGCTGAGCTGGCTTCCTATCAGCTCAAGAATGTTGCACAGACTTGGTGCAAGATGTGGCAAGATAGTCGTGTCTTAGGTGGAGTGCCAGTCAGTTGGGAGCTGTTCAAGACAACATTTCTGGAGAGGTTCTTTCCCAGGGAGATGAGGGAAGCCAAGGTTGAAGAGTTCATCAACCTTAAACAAGGATCCATGACAGTCAGGGAGTATTCCCTGAAGTTTGTTAAGCTATCTAGGTATATTACTTTCCTTAGTATTTAATAGCAAGATTGAGAAGAGTACTGAGGCTTGTTGAATTATCCAGGTATGCTACTTCCCTGGTTTCGAACAACATGGATGAAATGAGTAGGTTCCTCACAAGAATCAATGGAGACCTGGAGAAGGAATGTCGGTCTGCGATGCTCCATGATAATATGGACCTTTCCAGGTTGATGATGAATGTACAGCAGATGGAGGACAGCCGTAGAAAGAGGGATATTCGTGATGTTAGGAGGCCTAGGCCTAAAGATCAGGCAGGTACCAGCCACGGAGGCCACAGAAACAACTTTGGCGTCCGTGAGCAGCCAAGGTTTAAGAAGGGACTCTCCCACCAAAGGGAGTCAAGTTCATCTAGTGGTCTCTATGATAGGGATTCCGAGTCCAGAGATAAGAGAAACAAGGAAGTATATACACCTAAGGAAAGGCAACCTTGCAAAAAGTGTGGCAGACAGCATTGAGGAGAGTGTATGATGGGCTCTAACGCTTGTTACAGCTGTGGAAAACTGGGACACATGGTGAAGGATTGTCCGAATAGAAGAAGTCAAGAACAAGGAAAGGAGAGAGTTCAGACTAATGGCCCAAATGAAGAGGCTCCAAGGAAGCAACTATTCTTCGCACTCAAGTCTAGGGGTGCAGGGGAAGGCACTTCTGATGAAGCCTCGGGTGCGTATCCTTAATTAGCCTTTCATATATTTGACTGTGTATGGTGTTTATGCCCTAGTATGACGTTAATATGTTTGAAGTCATCATGTTGGTTGTTGATTTATATGACTTTTATGTTGACTTATGATGTATGCTTTGATGAGACTAGTTTAGGGAAGAATTCCTTAGTCTATTAATGTGAAGCTACTAGTAGGTTTCAAGGAGTGTACCATCATGTTAAGATGTGAATCAGTTATTCACCCATGGAAGTATTGAAGTACCTACGTATGTGTACGTTATATAGATGACATACTTATTGTTAGTAAAGAGTAGTGTCATTCGGGGACGAATGTTCCTAAGGGGGGATAATGTAACAACCCTAAAAAAAATGAATAAGCTAAATGTTTAAGGTGTCAAGAATGCTTGCGATTAGACCAAGGTTCACACGGATTGATACGCGTAGAATCAGACCTCATAACCCTTACTACGACCAAACCAACTAACTTGGGGAGTTAGTTGAGCTTGGAAAGGTTGGAACCAACCAAGTAAGGCTCTCGAAAATGAAGATTTAATCGAAGGAGTCTTTACCGAACTTAAAAAGAAGAAATTTTAAGTTTTGAGGGTCTAAGGGTAAAATGGTCTTTTACCAGGCTAGGGGTAATATCGTAATTACCCTAAATATATAATTAATTAATTATTTAAGAAAGTGGAGGGGCAATTTGGGGAGAGAGAGCTGAAATTGGTCTCTTGAAATGAAGTCTTGTTCCACCCGGGTTCGAACCTAGGTGGGAGCAAGGATTTAATATGATTTTTTTTATTATTGGTGAATTAATTTAATAAATTTATAATTAATGGCTGATGTAAAAAGGAAAATCAGATTTTATTATTATTTATTATTTATTTACTTATTAATTAATATTTATTTTAAATTGACTAAGTCTTGCCAACTATCCTAGTTTTAAGATGCACTATCTCACACTATCTCTCTACCTCAAGCCTAAATATCTCTCTCTCTCATACAAATTATTTTTCTTGGCTGCAAAAACAGAAGATAAAAACATTAGAAAGCAATCAAAAGTTCTCTAAACTCAAAGAACTTACAAAAAAAAAATACAAGCAAGCAAGCTAACTTAAGAAACGAAAACTTTGCATCATCTTCTCGACGGGTTTGTGTTAAAGGTGTAGGGGAGGAGTTTGGCAGCACTTGGAAGGTGTGGAAAGCCACAACAAGGTATGGGTTTTCTCTCTTGGAATCCTTTCTCCAAGAGGAATTTCTTTCTACAAAAGTCGACATATGAAACTAGGGCTGTCCCCTAGAATGTTGAACTCCTTGTCCCTAGTCTCCTTCCGATTTCAATCTAAATTAGTTTAGAAATCATGTTGTTGGTATGGTTGCTGGTAGCTAAGTGTGAAATATGATGTTCCTTGTGATTTTATGTTTGGAAATAGCAAGCATGTTCAATGATGTCAACCGAAAATGATGTGGTGCAATGTGTAAACTGTTTGTTGTTGTTCTACGTTTTGAAGTCTTAAAATGGCTTGTTTGATGATTGGAATTATTGTGCATAAGGTGTGTAAATTGTGATGTTAAATGAAGTGTAAGGTGGCTGATCATAAGTGGAAAAATCTAAGCTAAAACAACAATGAATCTACACCTAAGAATGTGTTAAACGAATCATGAAAGTACCTCAAAACGAACGTATGAATGTTGTTGAATAAAGGCTAGAAAATTTAATAAAATTTCCAGCACTTGGTGATGGAATTTTCGGCCAGAATACTTAAGGTTGAGAGGTTTAAAAATATATTTAAAATATGTGAGGTCAGTGGGGATTGAACCCAATACCTCACTACATGAAAGCTGGAAAACAAAAAAGAGAGAAGTGTGGGATTCGAACCTACAACCTCTCGGTCAAACAAGAGAGTAAGAGGGGAATTTTAAATTAATAAAAATAACGGGAGGAGTGGGATTCGAACCCACCACCTCTTGGCTGAAGAAGGAGACAAAGAGAGAAATTAAAAAGAAAATAAAGTGAGGTTGTGGGGGCTCGATCCCACAACCTCACTGCCAACACTTAAGTAGTTAACTTTAAAATGAAAATTAAAATAAGGAGGCTGTGGAGGTTCGAACCCACAACCTCTAAGTCCAAAGCGAAATAAAGAAAAAATAAATAAAGAGAGGCTGTGGGGGTTTGATCCCACAACCTCCTGGTTAAGCCGAAATGGACAAGGAAAATAAATGGGAAAATAAGAGGGGGCTGTGGGGGTTCGAAACCACAACCCCTCGGCCAAAGGAGAGAAGTTCTAGTGAAAAGGAACTAAAAGGAAATGTTGATGTTGGGGTTCGACCTAGGGTCCCAATATCATGAAGACTAAAAATAAAGTCAAGGAAAAATGTAAGTATTGTCCAAGGGATTCGAACTTGGGTTCCCTTGCCCAAATTTCCGTATTGATACATAAATCATACGTGAATTAAATGTTCAAGAATAATGCCACCTACTTAGATCGAAATCGATATCTTGGCATATATACAAGATACATAAGTCTTGTACTACATAATCTTAGGAAGATATGAGTCACTTAACGAACTATGAATGAAGCCTCATGGCTTGTATGTATAGACCCATAAGTCTAGCATACACTTAAAAATAAGTGAACCTAAGATGTATGTAAAGCAACGAAGAAACCCTAGAAGGGTTAAGTAAGAGTGTGAAATACGCAAATGGCCATGTACATGGCATATGATAAAATGAACTTTCACGTAAAATGGGGTGAGTAATTATGAAGAGGAATTGTGCTAATGTTAATGAATGTGGTGACAACATGATATGAGGCTAATGTAAAAGTTGAGAATAATCTCAAATGAGCCTAAATAATTGTTACCGAAACGTACTCACCTATGAGAGTGTAAAGCTAATGAAGAGACCAGTCTCTATGAACACTCTCATAAAAGTATTGAGATTAACACACTTAATACTAATGATGAGATGAGAAATCATCTATTGAGCTATGATGTCCTCATACTAGAAGCCAGCTTCCATGACGTATGAGTTGAATGTAATGGAACTTTATACTGAGCACCGATAGACTAGCTATGAGCGGTGATGCCTTCTTTCGGGAAGGGCGGAGGTTCACGTAACTCTCATGAGATGAGACAGTACGGCTTGCCGGGTATGGGTCTCCTTATATCTCCTGGTCTTCGAACCTATACTGCCAAAATAGGGATCTGGCGGGGTTAAATTCCCATGTACGCTAGCATGTTTTGGGTCACCTTGGCCGGTGATTCCACCTCTTTTTGGTGTGGGGGAGACACTGGATTTCATGATGCTCACATGATCTATGTCGGTTAAAGTAAAAGTTTCCAATGAATGAATGAGGCCATCCTCAAATGAAGCACATAATGAAATAAATGATACCAAAGGTGTTAGAATAGGATAATCAAAAGGTGAGATTCAAGTAATGACATTAGGTCATTATTGGTCATTGCACAACGAACCTAATGAAAGTCTTAAACTACATCCTAGGTATAGCTGGTGTTTACACTGGCCTATGAACGAAATGAAATGGAGTACGTATGAATGAACGAAGCAGACTCTGTGTTTGCTAATAAAGACTCTCTAGTTGAGGTCCCATCTGTTGAGCCCTCATTTTTGGGATGTCTTAATGCTAAGTCCATAATTCCGAGGTCTCATGGCATATGAATGAATGATATTAAAGGAGTTATGTGCTACATACAAAGTGTGTTGTAAGCTATATGATATGTGCTACATGTAAATGTTATGTGCTGTTTGCAAATGTGAAAAGTATGATGATGTATGTTATTCTTATGGCATAAGTTTCCTATTCCAAATCTGGAAAGCTCACTGACTTTCCTAATCCAAATTTGGAAAGCTCATTGACTTTCCTAATCCAAATTTGGGAACCTCCTAATCTCAATTTGGCAAGTCCACTGACTTGACTTCCAAAAATCATGTCGTTAGGAAAGAGCTATTCTTTCTCATGCATGTCCTTGGTGTGTGCTTGCATATACCCATACTTAGTACAAGTGTGTACTAACCCTATACATCTATATTATTTAGGTACAGGCACAGGTAGGCGATAGAGCTACAGGATCATTGTTGCAGCTATCCGGACGTCAGCATTCATCCGGAGTTTGGTAGGTCCTCATGCTTTCGAGGATGCTACTGTTTTACATTCCAGTTTAGTTTAAGAGTTGGCTAGTGGAGCATGTTCCACTAGCGTTTCTTTCCTGTTTTGATTCAGACTTTGTACTGGGCCATTTTGGCAATTATACAATTAAGATTTATTGAACTATTCCTTTCATTTGATTATCTCTTAATGTTAGATGGTTGATGGTGAACAAATTACGAATGTATTAGTAATGTTTAGTAAGCAATATTTAGAAACAAAAAGTTTCAAATTTTCTGCTAAAATTAACCTATGTAAAGTAAGAATGACGTAAGTAGGCTTGTCTGCGACCTTTGAGAGGTCAACGACGCCGGTCTCGTCTGGGGTCTAGATTCCAGTCGTGACACTCACGTTTATATCTATTTAGTCAAGGTCTTTCCAAAGCAAGTAAGTAAAGGGGGGGGGGTTTGTGAAACAAAATATGTTAACAGTGTAAGTGACAGTTGAACAAGAATAAACGTTTGTTTTATCAAGTTGGGAGAGTAACTAGGGTATATCTGTTCCCTACAGGTTCATAACACGATATTCCACTACACCATTTTAGGTCTACGGCAACACTAAATCTGGACAACGCTTATAAAGTGTTGCCTAAAATACTATTGGGAACACTTTTAAAGTGTAGCCAAAGATTTTGACTTTTAGCTACATTAATTTTAGCAACACTTCTAAAGTGTACTCTTTAATGGGATAACCTACACTTTATAAGTGTTGTTATAGTTGGCAACAACTATTTACATAAATGGCCACACTTTTAAAGTGTGTTATTTTTATAATTGTAAATACAACACATTAAAAATGTGGCCTTAGTGTTTTCACCATAATTTTATATTCCCTCCAACATTTTAACATTAAAATTTTATCTCCCTCCCATTTTTATTTGGCCAGAAAAATAAAACATTAAAGAAATATTAAAAAGAATAAAACATTAAAGCAATTAAAAAAAGGCAACATTTCCTAAAACTTCGGCTGAAGCTTCCATTTTCAGCTGAAGAACACCATTTGCAAGAATTGAAGAAGAGGATCGAAGAACGGAAGAAATCGATTTGTACTATGATTTTCGTCACATTTCTGTTAAACTTCAACTGAAGAACACCATTTTTAGCTGAAAAGTCAAAGAGCACTGCGATTTCTCTGAAGATGAACTGAAGAAGATGATTTTCCTTTTTGAGCTTCGTTGTTCAAGATTGGAGAGTTGAAGAAGACGATTTTTTTCAAAGATATCTGGGTAAACTGCTGTTCCATCAGATTTCCTTTTGAAAATTGAAAGAACATGCTTCACAAATCAACTTGCCTCATGTCTTAAAGCTTAAGGGTTGTTGGAATAGAGTTTATGAGATAAGAGATTTTACCTTCAAAAGTCTAAATTATAGCTTTAAGATTTTGATATTCTTGTGTGTCAGTCAAAAATGTAAGTTAGGGTTTTTATGTTCTTGTGTTGTTGATATGAATTTTGTTGATTTTGGGAGTTTAGTTTGTAGTTGTATTACGTATAAATGGGCAGATTATCTTTGACTCACTAGTTTTTTCTCTTGAATGTTGAATGTAGAAGCTGAAGCTAAGTCGCCTTTATATGAAGAACTGAGTTGTAGCTAAGTCGTCTTTCTTCGAAGAACTAAATTGTTGAAGCTGGCGATACCTACGATATTTTGTCCCTAATATAGATTTCGTCAAGTGTAAGTAGCTACTCTACATGAATTTCAAAAGGTTTTAATGTCTGTTTTAATGTCACTGTTTTTTTAGTCTTCCTGAGTTCATAGTTGTGCTCACCTTAATCTTGGTTTGTTCCTTTGTTAACCACATTGCTTATGTCTTGTAGCTATTTGCTTGTAAATTTTTTCTTTTTTCGACTAAATGCCTTGAAGTGTCTTGAAGTCATTTTGTTGTTTCTCTAGTGCATTTTCAAGTATACATCAGAAACTTTAGTTCAATATTTCTTAGTTGTTTTGGGATCACCTCGTAGTATGAATTTGCTAAACTTACTTTGTAGTTTGAGTTGCACTATATAGAAAACGAATCATATGCCTTAGAGATAGACGATATAGGATATATTTTTCAAGTCTACAAGGGGTAGAGAGGGAGCAGTAACTTGTGAGAGTGTTTTGCAAGATTTGGACATTACAGTTATGACAAATAGGAAATTTCTTCCTATAAAGGTATCTATTAGCAAAATAATAGTAATAGACTTTAACTTTTGTGATCGGACAGTACATAATTTCTTATTTTTTACAATAACAAGTAACTGTGTATGATAAGTTTAATTGGTGCACATTTTATTACCTTCTATAACTGGTAAAACTACAGTGATAGCGTAACATGCTTTAATTGTTAATGTATATAACTTAAATCCTTAGTAAAACAATTGTTTCTACGTCTTTAATTGTTTTGTTTCTTTTTCAACTTGAGGATTATGCTTTCTTTCTTTTATGCTAACTGTTACTAGCAATAACAGAATAGAAGTAGAAGATTTGTTTTTGTAGTGTGGACAACCTGTTGAGTTTTGGATATTGTTGAAAGTGAGGCTTGCTTCATCTAAGTTTTAGAAGAATTAGGAGAAGTCAGCGCAAACAAAATGGAGAGAAAGTTTTGTATGATGCTAAAGTCTGTCCTATTTGATAAGCTAAATGCAACAGATGAGAAATAGCTTGTAACTTTCTAATTTCATTACATGTCAAGTTCTTGCATATAGAATAGAAGTAAATAGAACTGTAAAGATAGTCCATGGTCAAGTGCTATAAGACTGTCTATGGATGATGCTAAAATCTGTTTCTACGTCTGTCCTCTTGATGAAGTTAACAACTTCATTATCAACCTTTTCCTCACTGACTTTATGTTTCTCCTTCCTATGGACTTCAATGGTTCTGTCATGCTCCATAAAGTGGGCTTTCTTTTGAGCTTCAGGGGGGGGGGAGACCTATGGTGGTATCCACCAACACTTTTTCTCTGTGACTTCAGTTGATCGGATGCCTTTCCCTTTAGTCTATGTCAAACTGTAGATATTTCAGTTAGTAGTGAACACGAATAAGCCTACTGAATACCTTAAAATACATTTATTCTTTTGTAATTTTTGAATAATAAACATGTTGTAATTTGTATGCTTCTAAGTTTGAAACTTGTGACCATATCTGTAATACTAGAGTCTATTCATCTTAGTGATGAAACTAAATAAAAAAGAAGTTTTAACATATAAGAATCAACATCAGGAAACAATGTTGTTCTCTTCTTTACATTCCTAATCATAGAGTACCTCCTCACTTCTTTACAATGTATTGTTTCTTTTTTACATCGATTAAAAAAATAACTCATATAAAATGAGACAGGAGAAATAATCAATTTTGTTGTAAACTTGAAAAATGAAAAATAATTTAAAAGGGAGAAAATATGAAGTAATTTCCAGTATGATTGGGGTAGCAGGGAAAGTGCAGACGAAAGGTGGGGGTGGTGAGGCAAGGGAGTATTGGGTGTTGAGTTGAGAGTTGAGACAGGTCGCCTCGTGATCGGAGAAGGCAGATCCATGGAAGAATGTTCCCCCTTGTCACGTGGGTTCTCTTTTGACTAACAATAATGAGTTATGACCCATTCATTTCTTAGCCATAGATATGAAATTACAAAAAGTTGTAACGTAACACATGAGAACTAGCAGTATAACTCAGGTATTACTATATATAGTGACCACTTGGCATTTGCTTAGCTTATCAATACTAAACAGTCTCTCATGTAACACATGATCATATGGTCCCTACCCCTCTCTGCATTTTTTTCTGCAAACAAAGAATAAAAAAAAATGTTTGACGACCAACGTGGACTACCCTGCACCTGCTGACTTGTATTTCAAAATTTTATCAACTTATATAAATCAGCTAACAGACAATACGAGCTGACTGGAATGCCTTGGTCTATATCCTTGGACTATGATGCATTATTTCACTGAAAGTTATTTCTTGCTACTCTTATGCTTGACCTTTTGAATATCCTTGGACTATTATGCATCATGTTTTATTGATTGGGTTGGGCGCATTGCAGTTCTTTAGTTTACATTCATTCCTGCTGAAATCTTAATAACATTATAACAGTTGTAGCAAATACTACACTCACAGAACATTCACCAGAAAAGGTAAGGATAAAAAAAACCTTTCTTCATGTATCACTGATACAACAATTCAGAAATATAAAAACCTGTTGTGTCACTAATACAGTGAAATTTGGAAACTGTTGTATTACTAAGACAACAAATATAATAAATATTGTATTACTAATACAAAGCCACATTCGTAAGTTGTTGATCGAATATCTATTATAGGATCATAAGAATGTTTGCTTGAATGTTTAAACATGGTATTATATATTTGATACTTCTCTGATTGGGTGTGCACAAGAATGAGATTTTAAAGCTTTAACTCTAAATGCTCATAAAACTCTAAAAGCACTAAGACACTAAATTCAATTACAAAAGTTTAACTTTTAATCATTCGAATTCTATTTATTTATTTTCTTTCTTAATTATGTATATCCTATTAATTGTACTTATTTTTTCCTTTATAGTATCATCAACATTCAAAAACATTTGTGGAGGATTCAAGGTTTGATTTGTCATAGCGAAAGTGTCATGACTAGGTAAGAAACTTTTATCATCTCATAATACATGATTCTGATAGATTACTCATGACTTTTAAAACTTATTTGTGAACTAGTTAATGATTGTTGCTGAAAGATTAAATATTGATATCTTCTTCTAGGAGTTCACATATCCCATCCAAGGATTGGATGAATTTAGCAAGGTATAGCAAAGAGTATATTGATGGCATTGAATCATTTCTAGATTTTGCTTACTCTTATGGAGATCCTCATGGAGAGAAAATTCAGTGTCCATGTGCGAAATGTTGTAATATTCTTTGGAATCAAAGGAATGTAGTTTATGATCATCTAATATGCTATGGATTCGTTAAAGACTATACTAGATGGATCAATCACGGGGAATGGGATATCAAGTTGAATGTTGATGATGATATGGATTACTCGCGTGATGATATTGATGGGTTGTTGAATGATCAATTTAGAGATGTTGCACAGGCTGGAGGAGTTTATGATGGTCCAAATGAAGATGCCAAGAAATTCTATAGCTTACTTGAAGAGGCAAACCAAGAATTATATCCTGTTTGTATAGGTTTCTCTAAATTATCATTCACACTTTGCTTATATTTGTTGAAGTGTTTACATGGATGGAGCAATGAATCATTCACTTCTCTTTTAGAGTTATTAAAAGAGGCGATGCCCGAGTTGAACATTCCTCAGTCTTACAATAAAACCAAGTCTATGGTTAAGAATCTTGGTCTAGATTATGAGAAAATTGATGCATGTCCAAATTATTGCATGTTGTTCAGGAATGGTCATAAGGATGACGAATTTTGTCATACTTGTGGAGCTTCACGATATATTCAATCTCCTAAAATTGATAGTGAGCTTGAGCCTTCAAAAAAACAACATCGAGTTTCAGCAAAGACTTTGAGACACTTTCCATTAATTCCTAGACTCAAAAGGCTATTTATGTGCTCAAAGACGGCAGATTCTTTGAGGTGGCATGAAGAGGAACGTTCTAAAGATGGAAAGTTAAGGCATCCCGCTGATGGTCTAGCATGGAAAGACTTTTATAGGGTGCATCCAGATTTCTCATTAGATTGTCGCAATGTGAAACTTGGCTTGTCAAGTGATGGATTCAATCCATTTCGAACCATGAGTATATCACATAGCACATGGCCAGTTATGTTGATGGTTTATAATCTGCCGCCTTGGATGTGCATGAAATCTGAATATTCTATACTTTCTTTACTTATACCTGGGCCGCGATCACCTGGAAATGACATTGATATTTACTTACAACCATTGATAGACGAGTTAAAATTATTATGGGATTCTGGGGTTGAAACATATGATGCTTCCAGAAATGAAACTTTTCAAATGCGGGCAGCTCTTATATGGACAATCAGTGATTTTCCTGCATATGCTATGTTATCTGGTTGGAGTACAAAAGGAAAGTTTGCTTGCCCTTGTTGTAACTATGGCACTAATTCTCGCTATCTTAAACATAGTCGAAAAATGTGCTATATGGATCATCGTGTTTTTCTACCCATGGATCATCCATGGAGATCAAACAAAAGATCATTCAATGGTAAAACTGAATTCAGGCCTCCTCCACCTCCTTTAAAGGGAACTGATGTGCTTAATAGCTTACATGATTTTGAAAATGTGTTTGGGAAGAAGAGAAAGAGATCAAATGATGTCCCATGGAAAAAAAGGTCAATTCTTTTTGAATTACCTTACTGGCAGCACAACTTGTTACGTCACAACCTTGATGTAATGCACATAGAGAAGAACATAGTTGATAGCATACTTGGAACTCTTTTGGATATTTCAGGAAAAACAAAGGATCATGCAAAAGCCTGGTATGATTTGAAAGATATGGGAATCAGGAAGAACCTTCATCCACAAGATACAGAAGATAGTAAGAGAACAAAGTTTACAAAGGTGTGCTTCTCAATGACAAATGGAGAGAAATCGATCTTTTGTGGAGTTTTAAAGACAGCCAAGCTACCTGATGGTAGTGCCTCCAATATATCTAGGTGTGTGCACTTGGATGAAACAAAGGTATATAACCCATGATGCTCATTTCATGTTACATTACTTGCTTCCAATACCAATTAAAAGCATTCTTCCTGATCATGTGGCTATTCCTTTGATTCGGCTAAGTTCTTTCTTCCATCATTTGTGCCAAAAAGTAATCACATTGGAGGAACTATATTGCTTAGAAGTAGAGATCATAGAAACAGTAAATCAGTTGGAGCGAATTTTTCCTCCTTCATTTTTTGATATCATGATTCATTTGCCTATTCATTTGGCGAATGAAGTGAGATTAGGCGGCCCAGTTCAAAATCGATGGATGTATTCCACTAAAAGAGAAATGGGTACATTCAAATCATACATTCGCAATAGGCGTTTTCCAGAAGGTTGCATAGCAGAGACACGGGTGGGAATAGATTGCATGAATTTATTCTCCAAATATCTGCATCGGGGTGTGCATACCAGATTTAACAGAAGAGCGCAAAACAATGATGAATGTGACCCAAGTGTCGCAGAACCTGTGATTTTGTTTTCTAACAAAGGAGTTCCTTTAGGAGCAAAGAAAACTGATCCAATCATTTTAGATGACAAGTCACTAAGTCAGGTACATGCATACTTATTGGGAAATTGTGACGATGTTCAAGAATATATTAGCTACCTTAATTTGAACATAGTATTCTTTTTGTATAATTAATTTTAACTTATTTAATTTATTATTTTAACAAATATAGTAAATGTTTTGTAGAGAGCATGAGCAAGAGGTTAATAATCATTCACGGAGATCTAAATGGAGCGAAGCCAAGAATCATTGTCAAAACTTCTCTCAATGGTTTGAAACTCGTGCTTTGCAAGAGGATGTGCCTGATTTGATAAAACAATTATCTAGAGGACCAAATTCTGTTGCAAAAAGATATTCTGGGGTTCTTTGTTATATCCCTGGGTATCCAAAAGGATTATAATTCTCTTAAATACATGGTGATGAGATGATTGAACAGTGTGCACAGAAATGAGTCTATTTGTTTCACAATGTCTTAGTTGATACAATTTATGTTGGTTTCTTATCTGATTATTATTTATTTGAGGAACATGTAGTGATAGTTGATTATCAGATTCTTAGTTGTTATGATCGATTCGATCTGTTTTATTAAAGTTAACCGAGTCTCATTTTAGTTTGTTCCAGTCATCTTCAAAAAAGTTGATCTGTCTGTGTTGCTGTCACAGTAAACTAAAACTGCCCTCTGTATCTTGATGACAAGTTTTTTGATTAATTTTTTAACCCAAGCAACTTGTGCAGTATGATTTGGCTAAGTAATTTTTAACCCAAGTAGCTCCTCAATTGTAGCATGCACACTGTTCCTCTTAAATTAAGGGTGATGAGATAGTGGAACAGTGTGCAGATGTTAGTAAGATTATCACTGCTAAGGTTACTTTTGATAATCGTTGTGACAGTGAGTACTGAATCAATTTCATGACTTTGTTACATTAATGCATGTAATTAACATGGATGGTCATGTCGTGCTCAAACTATTTTTCAGTTCAAACTATTAAAAAAAAAGGAATGCAACTGTGGAACTCTTAAGAGTCTTCATTCAACATTTAACCCCAATGTACTGTTATGTCTGTATGTTATATAGAGGGGCCATCAGAAGCCTCAGACAAAGATTGTTGAGTTGATTATTGAGTGTATGTGTGTGTCACTTATTATGTGATTGAAAATGAGTTCTGTAATTACATTACTGTTTTGTATAAGTTCTACAATATTATACAGTACTTTAATGTATAAATTCAGGAAAATTTAGGAAATTTGGAAGTTCTGGAAATTATAGAAATTTTGAAAATTCTAGAAACTCAGTTGTTGCAATCTACTATAATAAGCAATCCATCTATCAACCTTATATCAAAATTACATTGGTGCTACTTCTTTCACTTAAACAATCTTATTATTTTGTAGGTTTACTTACTATTGGGAAACAAATTGAAGAGATTTAAACAAAGCGAAAAGAATGAATCAATCAACAATGCTAAAGAAAAAGGGTTTGAATCCAAACAAAGCTCAAAGTCCATTGAAGAATCTGGATGTTGATATGCAATACCGATCAAGTGCTGAATTGGCCAACAAATTCAAGATTAAGAGAGAACAACTTGCAAATGAACGCAATGATAAAGCTAAGAAAGAGCAGGCACCAATACCACATAAAAGAAAGAATTCTGAGGATTTCATTCCACAACAAGTAAAGAGTAAATTGCTTGGGCACAAATCAGTCATTCAATCGTCTTCAAGGGAAGATCTTAGAACCTCACGTATGATTGTAGGGAAAGGACAAACTAAACAGAGGTTATTTCAATCTAAAGAGTGCATTCAAGATAATGGAACTAAACTTCCTATGAATAACTCTAGGTTCCATACGTCATTCAAGAAAGATGTTACTGCTTCAGCACATGTGACTGGAACAACACTAGGTAATGGAGAGGTACGACATAATATTCTTGATCTACGAAATTGCAAGCAGGTAAAGAGGAAGCCGGTCATACCAGCTAGTACTCTTGATCAGTTTCTAAAAGATCAAGGGATACAAAAAGATGATGAAACAAAATGTGACAACCACACAACAACTGATGTCGAATTTATGCATACTCCTATTATTAATATACAGAACAAAGGATTGGATGATCGTGTGGAACAAGAAGAATTCAGTAAAGATAAATGTGATGTCGAAGAGGAAATTGACATTGATTGTAGTACAAAAGGTATGTCTTAAACCTTGTAACATTTAGAACTCATTATAAAAGAATATCTTATTTCCTGTCTGTTACATCAATCTAGAAATGTCGAAGCCAAAAAAAGTTCGAGGACATACAACATGTAAGGATATTCATGCAAGAAATTTGGAAGAAAGAAAGGAGGTGACATTTGATAAAGGACAAGCGGTGGGACCAACTAATAAGATAGTGTCACAATTAAGCAACTTTATAGGAACAATTGCAAGGAATCCTAGATTCATCAGCTTGATGTACACTAGTTGGCATGTGGTGCCAAAGGATACTAAAAAGCGCATGTGGGAATACATCAATGTAAAAACAACCACTCTTGAGAATTCATATTTTATTATTTGTTTTTACTTACTGAAACTAAATATATTTTATTTTGCATAGTCCAAATTTCTACTTCCAGTAGAAGGAAAAAAGTGGGTGATGACTGTTCTTCGTGATGCTTGGAGGCGACACAAGCAAAAAATTAAAAGTAATTTTTTTGATAAAAACAGTACCCTTGAGGATATGCTAGCAAAATGTCCTGATGGCATTCCACATAATCAATTCCGCCAGTTGATCGAGTATTGGAAACACCCAACTGTTCAAGTAAGGTTAAAATGGTGCATTTCTACTCATCGACTAATTATGCATCATATCTATTCTTTTTATGCATATCAATTCAATTATCTCTTTGTTTTTAACAATAGGCCATATGCGAGATGAATTCTCAAAACAGGAAAAAACAAAAGTGGAGGCATCGAATGGGACCTATTAATTTTGCTAGAGTACGCGTGGCATTGGTAATACTTAGCTGACATTTCATACAAAATTTGATTTTCATTTTTTTTGTACTTTATAAGAACTTACTGATTTTTTAAAATTTCTTTTGATATAATCTGTAGCGTGCAGCCAAAGACAACAACGAAGAACCATCAAAACCTGAAATATTTATTGCAACTCGTACCAAGACGGGAAAGGAAATCCAGGCTGATACCCAAGTTGCAATAGTAAGTTTTTTAAAGAGGATTAGTAGTGAACTATATTCAGACTTAACATTTATATTGTGGGGAGTTTGACTACATTGAATTTTAATCACGTATGCCTTCTTCTTCTTCTTCTTCTCCTTGTGCAAGTTCGAGGAGATATCAATAATTTGTCGATGTTGTTTAATTGTTTTTTATGAAAAGTTTTCATAATTATTTAATGCTTGATCGCTATCATAGGATTGGAAATGAAATAGTACTTACAATTCAGTATGGATGCCAATTTTATTTAATAGGTTTAACTTCAAAATCGCCAAAATTCTGGGGAAACAGCTGATGATGCATTTAGGGCAGTATTTGGAAAGGAGCAGCCAGGTCGAGTTAGGTGCTATGGTAGATCAGTGACAACAAGTTCTTTGAAGAAAGATGAGGAAATTAACAATCTAAAACAAAAGCATGCCAATGAAATCACTTCTCTAAAGGAAGAATTGAGAGAAGAAATGCGACATTTATTCACTCAATTGCTGCAAAACAACCCTGTATTGAATTTTCAAGATATACCAGGGTGTGTTGGATCTAACCTTGCTTCACCTATTTATGCAAGTAGCGCACAAGCTGTAAGAGGCACAAATCTTTCATATTCTTCGGGGTCAGCTCAAGATTCGGTTCTTCAAAAGGTATTTTGTATTTCAAATTCTCTGTTAATAGTGTGAATATTGTTTTTCTTCTAGTTTAGTTGATGTTCTTGGTAATGAAATTCTAAGCTTATTTTTACTTGTCTAAGTTCAGTCCACCAATTTGACATCCCTAATTTCTTGTGTACCATATCCTTCATCTTCTCCATTTTGGAAATGTATATACTATTTAACATTGAAATGGAGAGATTCAACCTTATGATTGAAAATATCAATGAATGGAGGCATCCTTGAAGTTAAAACATGTATAGAAGGGAGCTAATTTACAAAGAGATAATTAAGATGTGTTCTCAAGATAATTAAGGGAAGATTATAGTAATGAAATAAACATAAGCTGTGTGCCTAGATCTAACAGCAAACAAAAGAATTTTTTCTACAATAGCAGACTAATATATGTTCAATTATGCAGGACAAAATGTAGTTGCATTTGGTTTTACTAGTATGTTAAAATCCCAGAATTTCCCTTTAGAAGAAACCAAATTAGTGTCACATAAGAATTCCCAAGAAAACCTCTTCTCAATCATTCTATCAACATCATGTACCAATACATGAGTCCCATTCTTCTTGGTGATTACAGTATATCGCCTTCTGGTCCATCAACAATCACCAAATCCCACTTCACTTCATACACTTCCTTGGGAACATTTGTAACAAGTGACATAAATTTGCACTTTCTTGATGTAGCAGTCCTTCTGGTTTTGTCTAGCATGTTTTAAAATCTTGTATGCATCTCTAGCAATTGTTTGATACTTGACTCTGTGAATTCGAGTACTATCAGCATTACTTGTGGAGTTATAAAGTTTGATCTTCGTGGGGTTGTCCTCAAAAAAGACAGTGAATCCACCCCTATTGATTGTTGAAATTTGAGAAGAGTACTGTGTTTCAATCCTGAAAACAAGAATATTGCAGGGGGATTTTCGCGATATAAGATCATAAAGAAAGTTGATTTCTTTCTCCGCGAGGAGGTTGTGGCTATGTTCAACTAGAGACAAGGCAGAGAAAATTGGAGAGGAAAATTGGCAGGGGATTTTCTTGCAGCCTGGTTCTCTATTTTTTATTCACTGTTTGTTAAATCTTTACCTTGTTCAAGATTTTTTTTATGTCTTTTTATAGCATTCCTTCTCTTCTTACTAAACCTTTCTCCTGATTTGTTATTGAACCTAGCTTTCTGTTGACCTGTATCAAAGACCTCTTGTTGCCCTATATTTTTTGAACTTGAAATAAGAGTAACATGGGCTTTAGTATACTAAAAAGGGATATCCATAACCTCCTGCAAACAAGAGTCATTTCATCCCTCCCTGTAGATTTCTTTTCCTGCAAATTAGTAGTGTCCTGCACTTTCCAACCATATCAGCAACTTCCTTAACAACAATATTATCTAGGGGCTTAGGGAATGGAGTACCTGCATCAACTAAACCTTTAGAATATTTTGGATCTTCCATGTATGCACTGGAGATGCAGTCTGATGATGCACCTTGCCCTATGCTGCATGTCTTTGAAAATTTCATGTTCCTGTTGTTACGTATTGATTTTTCTGGTCATTCTAAACTATGTTAAGAACCTTGTTTCCAATGTTCATGTCTGGTTTTGTTTGAACTATTTGTGTGTTCCTGTGAGTGTTCTCAGGCCCAATATGTTGTTAGTACTGGACTTATTATTAATTTTTGTCTCCATTGTATCCTTATTTATTGATTATTTTGTTCATCCTGCATAGAAAGATCAATGAAATTATCAGAAGTATCAACTGCAGAACTAGTAGTCTTACCTGTGTGATAAGTCTGTCTTATTTGGTGATCAAGACAAGTACAGAGAATTATCCTACAACATTCAAAAGTTGTTAGTGCAGAATTATTAGAAGTAAGACATGTACCATTCAAGACTTGTTAGTGCAGAATTATTAGAGTAGCAAGTGTAGAATTACTAAGTAGTTCTGTTGCTTCTTAAGTTACTACAATACATTCAAGACTTACTATCTGTGAAGTCTGAAAGAGTAAGTAGAGGATTAGAAAAAATCATTCTTCATATTATATACTTCTTTCTATATGCAATTAAAGAATTCATATCTCAACAATTATCTCACTTGTCCTATGACAAACCTCTAATCTTTGTTTAAATTTTTGAAGTTTAATTTTGGAGAGCCAACAACAGAAGACTGCACAAATGTTGTAGTCCTTATAATGTGTAATTTTAACATTGAAATTGTATTTAGATTTGGATTGGTTGTCTTACAGTGAATACTCTCTGATTATGCACTTCCACAATTATTTCACAAACTTATAATTTTGTTTTGAATGTGAAGGAAAATGCCGGTAATTGAATTTGAATTGGGCCAGAAGTAAACTCGATCTATTGTGGTGAAAGATGAAGAATTTTTTGTACTATTGTCATATACTTTTGAAAGACACTTTTGGTTTTTTGGAATTTGTTGATATTAGAGATCTTTAAGCAATTACTTTCTAAGTTTTGGTTGTACATGAAATATTTCTAGAAGTTTATTTGAAATATATAGCTTCGATTTAATGATTAGTTAATTTTGTGTTTTAGGTCACTTGTATGTATGTATAATATATATATATATATATATATATATACATATATATATATATATATATATATATATATATATATATATATTGATATTTGTGCTACATGTAGGCTTATAAATGTTAAAGTTACACTTTGTAAGTGTTGCTCTAGGTAGATATAAAGTTACACTTTATAAATGTTGCTCTAGGTAGATATAAAGTTACACTTTGCAAGTGTTACTCTAGGTGGATATAAAGTTACACTTTGTAAGTGTTGCTCTAGATGAGATATAAAATTACACTTTATAAGTGTTGCTACAGATGAGATATAAAGTAACACTATATAAGTGTTGCTATAGATGAGATATAAAGTAACACTTTATAAGTGTTTCTATAGATGAGATATAAAGTTACACTTTATAAGTGTTGCTCTAGATGACCAATAAAAGGCAACACATTTTAAGTGTGACCAATAAATCTGAAAAGGCAACGCTTTTAAGTGTAGTCAAATAAAAAATAGGTGTTGCTAATGCATGTCTTCAAAGCGTGCCCTTATACCTATTTGGCTACGCTTTATAAGTGTAGCCAAAGATGGCAACATTTAAAAAGTGTTGCCTAATGTCAAAGGTTGCGCTTCTTTTGGGCAGCCCCTAAAAAGTGTTGCTGAAAGTCCAAAAGTGTAGACTTTTATCAAAGGCCAAACTTTTTGCTAGTTTAGGCTACACTTACGTGGTGTTGCCGTAGGCCAAAAATGGTGTAGTGTTCCTAGCAATAACAATCATTTCCTAGTGTATTACATGCAAAGTGGTAAGTTAGGTATCTCTAAATCCTTGGTCCAACATCTAAAGAATTTTAACCCGCACCTTGGTCCAGCAACATGTGTTTAATCTACTTACCCTTTCCTATACCTGGTATTAGACATCATAATCTATGTATGGCTTAGTTAGTAGTTCGCACCATTTGACACTAGCACATTAGATAGTTTCACACTAAATCTATGTTGATAATTCTTTTCTTATTACTACCTCCTTGGTCTGGAAAATAGCAAAAAGGTGAGTTCAAACGTGTGCACTCGTTAAAAAGACTTCTAAGAGAAAGAATTATCAATGCATGCAACAACACTATTAAAAAATTGCGTAATTACTAGGATTACTATGTTAATTACCCATGGTTACCACAACCTTAGTTGTGGATTTACCCATGATAGCAAGATCAAAAATCATAGTTTTGAACGAAGAAATCATGAACTTACTCAACCATAATAAGAAACCCATAAATTCAAATTGAAATTGCAAGAAAATAATTCAAACCAAATCCAGGAATTGATGAATTTCCCGAGTTTGCAACCAACAATCTCCAATACACAAAATAGAATAATAGTAATAGTAACTAACCTCAAAAACGAGGTTTTAATGCCCTATATATATAAAACATAGTCCTAAAGAAAAAGAAATTAAAATAAGGAAAGTTTGTTTAGGTGACGCGACTTCAATCTATGGACCAAGTGATGGACCATCGATCAATCGACGGTTTATAGACTCCTTTCGTCAGTAAGGACTTAGAATATTTTTTTCTTCGATGCCGCTCTGTAACTCCACACTATTTGTTTTCCAAACTCGGGTACTGTAACCCTCTCTAAATCAAAGGACGGTTCACCAGTACGGTCTGTCGAATAATCGACGGACCGTCATTGCCTCTCGTAGTTCCACACTTGGTCAGACTTCCCTGATTTTCCTCCAAAGTCCTGCGCTGTTTATATATGCTGACCAACTACGGTCCGTCGATCAAACGGCGGACCGTCGATGGCCTTCGTGGTCCTGTTTTGCACTTTTTCAGTTATTTTCTTTTCTTGCCGCCTAAACATCTTTCCTGCACAATAAAACACAAAACTTATAAAAATCACTACAAAAAGGCTTTAGACACACACAAATCTTTAGTGAAATGCATTAGAAATTCCGGGAAATCACGGCACATCACTTTGTGATGTTTGTTTTCGATTATCTAGTTGAGGATTGTCGTTCGGCGATGCCTCATGATAATATGGATATTTATCGTTTGATTTTTCATGCTCAACAAGTTGATAAGACTAGACTCAAGAGGAAGAATAGGGAGTGTAAGAAGGCCAAGTCTTATGAGGGAGGCACTTCCAAGAGTAGGCTTGAAATTCAACACAAGCCTAGGTTTGAGAAGAGGGTCTCAAACCAAGTTCATTCCAATTTCCCAAATATTAACAAGGATAGGGTGTCCACCTTAAGTCCCAAAATGGAAGAAGTTGAAATTCACCTAGTAAGAAACCTACTTGTGTCAAGTGTGGTAAGAATCATAGGGGTGAATGATTGGCGGGAACAGGAAATTACTTTGGTTGTGGAAAATAGGGCCATAAGGTTAGGGATTGTACTAATGTGAGGAGTCAAGAGAAAGGGAGTGGTCAAGATCAAGCAAGAGGTCCTAGTTCTGATACTCCAAAGAGGAACTGCTTTTAATCTCTCCTCTCTATGGGTGACAAAGAAGAATCTCCCAATGTGGTCACCAGTATGTTACAAGTCTTCCCTATTAAAGTTTATGCTTTACTTGACCACGATGCTACTTTATCATTTGTAACTCCTCTAGTAGCTAGAAAGTTTGATGTTCTACCCGATCTGTTGATTGAACCTTTTTCGGTTACTACCCCTGTGGGTGACTTCTTTGTGGCTAGAAGAGTCTTTTGGAGTTGCCCTATATCTTTGCCTAATATAGTTACATGGGTGGATTTGGTAGAACTTGATATGGCTTATGTCGATTTCATTTTGGGAATGGATTGATTGCATGCTTATTTTGCTTCCATTGATTGTCGAACAAGGGTAGTGAAGTTCACTTTTCCTAATGAACCCGTCTTAAAGTTGAAGGGGGGCAACGTTTCTTGTGTAAAAGCTTGTAAAATTATCTCTAAGGGGTATCTTTACCATATTGTGAGGGTTGAAGATTTTGAGTCCAGCATTCCTCCTTTATAGTCGGTACCCGTAGTGAAGGATTTTCCATAAGTATTTCCCGATGACTTACTTGGAGTTCCTCCCGAACGGGAAATAGATTTTGGTATTGACTTGAAATCGGATACAAATCCAATTTCAATTCCTCCCTATCGAATGGCTCCGGCCGAATTAAATGAGTTGGTGGATCAAATCAAGGATTAGTAGACAAAGTTTTCATTCAACCAAGAATTTCTCCATGGGGTGCTCCTGTATTGTTTGTAAAGAAGAATGATGGTTCCCTTAGGATGTGCATCGATTATCGCCAACTTAATAAGGTCTCCATTAAGAACAAGTATTCTCTCCCTCGAATTGACGACTTGTTTAATCACCTCAAAAGGGCAAGCTACTTTTCTAAGATTGATTTGAGTTCGGGGTATCACCAACTTAGGGTGAGAGGTGAGGATGTACCTAAAACATATTTTCGAACTAGGTATGGTCACTATGAGTTCCTAGTGATGTCTTTTGGTCTCACTAATGCCCCGCCGACTTTTATTGACCTTATGAATAGAGTGTTCCGAAATTACCTTGATTTCTTTGTGATTGTCTTCATTGATGATATCTTAGTATATTTGAAGAATGAGGGTGAAGATATGGACTATTTAAGGGTTGTATTGTGTCACATCCTTGGAGCACCCTCTAGACGTAACCGACGTCATCGTCCTCGGAGAGGACTAAGACTAGACTCTTAGCATTCTTCATTACATTTCATAGGTTAAAAAGTGCAGAAAATTAAAACTTTTCGTATACATCTATATCGTGAGGTTTGCCTTGAACTCTCACGTACACATCATATACACATAGGGATTTTACATAGACTCTTCGCGCAGGAAGCTTACATAGGGATGTGTAACATTTAGACCATCTAGAACGTGTATAACATTTGATCATAGCCCATACTTCATTAAAATAAAAGCCACATATAGGCTTATACAATAATAGTCTTCAAATTAAAGAGAATAAACAAAATGTCTTAGACTATTACAACATCAAATAGCTAGATAGTGACATCATCCTCGGAAGGTCAGGACCTACCAAACTTGGATAATGAGAATCCAAGTCATCTTCAAATGGACCTATAGAAGCTCAATGGTAGGAACCTACATAATTGTAGAAACATAAAAATATGGGTTAGTACACCACCTGTACTAAGTATGCAAACATGCACATAAAACATTTGAAATCATGCTTAAGGTGATATTTTTTCAAAACTATGCTAAGTTACTTTGAAAAGCCTTATGCACAACTAAGATCCCATATAAGCCAACAATTACATATTCCTTGAGACAAGACGAATAACATCAAGTATAACCAAGTCAACATGTATAAAGCATATTTGAGTACATAACCAAAACAACTCCAACATCATGTTATAACAACAATGCATGTATAAGAGTTCATAAAATTACAACATATGAAATATCCTTACTTATATCCCACCATCAAGTCTACAAGTGCACTCACCAAGTAAATCCCCATAACCTTACTCAAGCAAGTAAGCCAAACAAAAGATCACAAGCAATGCCGAACCTCACATAACACAACATCAAGAGTTTTCATCATCATATTTAGGAATATAGACCAATAACATGTTCATAAATCAAAATAACATCACATAGGATCATCAACATGTAGAATCAATATATACATAACATTTACTTTATGAGATATGAGAAAAACCTTCTAGGACTTCCCTCAAGACGAACTAGTGCAATTTATAGGTAGAGTCCCATACCCCTACCTAGACTAAGTTAAACCCTTAAGTCACCCTAGTTAGTGTTCACTTTATTACTTCACTTTACTTTCGGGAAGACTTGCCTTAACCGACATGGACCACATGAGCTAAATTTGGAATCAGGTGTCATGAAAACCTACACCGAAGAAGGTGGTCTACTTGCCAAGGTAGTACCAAAACATGAACATAGAATCTAGGTGGATCTACTAGGTAGTATTCCTAAATGGGCGACATAGTTCAAGAACTAGGAGATATACTTGGGACCCTCTTTATGCACATTGCATTAAAGTCTCCATCTCATGAGTACAATAGTGAACCTACCTTCCCACATTGGGAAGGGACACTCCTCACTACTAATTCACTCGGTGCAGAGTCCCTTATGAAATATATTCAAGTCCTTTAATAATCATTACTTAGTTTAGGTCATTGGAGACTAAGCCCTTGTATAGTCATAGTCATCACAATTGAACTAAAGGTTTGAGATCAAGAAGTCTTACCAATTCTCCTTAAAAAGCCATCATCCATGGTTTTACCATCAACCAACCAAATTCATCCATCCATAGGTGTGATGACATCATTATAATATAAATTAACACTAGCATTAAGTCAACTGCATCAATTCTAATGAATTTAATATTAGTTCATAACCTAGGCTTAGGGAATTTGGGTCAATTAATGATCTATGGTTTAACATCAAGAACTACCATGATTGAATAATAATACATCATAATATAACCATAATAATCATTAGAAATCAAGAACAATACAATTTGAGAGATCAATTTCAGATTAGAAAGAAACCCATATGCAATTCGTCTTTTTGAAACCAATTTTGAAAGAACGCTTTGGGGAAAGGAATCCCAAAGATGAAAGGTTTCCATACCTTGTTAATCCTTAAAAATTGAGGGAGCAAAGTGAAGTTATTTCTTCCCTAGAACCCTTTGACCTTGGTCTTCTATGGAGTTTGTTTGGGAGAGAGAACGTAGAGAGAAGGAAGAGTGATTTGAGTTTGGAAAGTGTAGGGTGTTAGTTGGGTTTACAATTAAGGTAGATTATATAGTCACTTAATTTAATTAATTAATCACCCCTTAAACCCTAATTATAACTAATTAAATGACTCAACTTAAACTCACCAGCGAGATCACACACCTGACCTACGAGACTTTGACCTATGGTCCGTAGGTCAATATATGCCTCTCCCCCAACCGTACTGCACATCCGTAGGTAAGTTCAGAGAGTATGCATTTTGGCCATTTTTTGAGAATGGCAAAGTGTGACTACAGAGGCATCGACGCCCCGTCTTTCAGGCGACGATCCGTCGATGGCCAGCGTAGGAAGCCACTGCCTAAACTGCCTAATTTTGAAGATTTGGGTCAAATACAAGGGTCCTCTCCAAGGACCATTAGGGTGTTACTTGGGGAGTCTTACGCGGATGTTTCGATCCTAAACACACTCTAATACATATTTAACACCTTTCCACCAAATTTCATCAAATTCCGACTCCTAAAATCCCGTGAAATAGGCTAAGGCACACTAGTACCTACTTCACTAATCTCCGGATGTCATGGAAGTTTCTTGACGTGTTCACTCTAAAAAATCCTACATGACTTATAAACATTATTTTAGGTCCTAAATAGTTATACCAACATTAGACCAATATGTGAGGCTCTAGATTAGGTCTTGGACTTCCATAGTGTTACATATTGCTAGTCCTTAAGGAACACCAACTATTTTCCAAGTATAGGAAGTGTGAGTTTTTGTTGAGATCGGTGGCGTTTCTTGGTCATATTATCTCAAGTGAGGTTATAGAGGTCGATAATAAGAAAACCAAAACATTTAAGAATTGGCCTAGACCATTGACTCCAACCGACATTAGAAGTTTCTTGGGTTTAGCTGGGTATTATAGGAGGTTTCTAGATGGGTTTGCATCCATTGCTTCTCTTTTGACTACATTGACCCAAAAAAGTGTTAAAGTTGAGTGGTCGGAGGCATGTGAAAGAAGCTTCCAAATTGAAAGATAGGCTTACCTCTGCTCTGTTGTCAGCTTTACCGGAGTGTGCCAATGGTTTTATGGTATATTGTGACGCTTCTCGAGTAGGTTTGGCTGTATCCTTATGCAACATGGGAAGGTAGTAGCCTATGCCTCTAGACAAATCAAGGTGAATGAGAAGAATTATCCAACTCATGATCTTGAATTAGCGGCCGTAGTGGTTGCTTTGAAATTATGGAGGCATTACTTGTTTGGTGTTCATGTGGATGTATATACCAACTATATGATTCTTCAATATGTGTTCACTCAAAAAGAGTTGAATCTCCGATAAAGAAAATGGTTGGAAATATTGAAGGATTACGACATGAGTGTTCTCTACCACCCTGACAAGGCCAATGTGGTTACGGATGCTTTAAGTTGTATGACCATGAGTAGTGTGTCGCATGTGGAAGAAGGTAAGAAACACCTAGTGAAAGATGTTCATATGTTAGCTTGATTGGGTGTTCGATTGGAGGATTACCCAAATGGTGGTTTTATAGTTCATAATAACTCCGAGTCATCTTTAGTGGATGAGGTGAATTCAAAGCAACATCTTGATCCTCTATTGATGGAGTTGAAGAAATCGCTACCTAGAAAGTTCAATGGGTCATTCTCCCAAGGGGGGGGGATGGTGTGATAAGGTACCAAAGTAGATTGTGTTTACCGGATGTTGATGACTTGAAGGGAAAGATTTTGGAAGAAGCTCATGGTTCCCAATATTCTATTTATCCGGGTGCCACCAAAATATATCATGATCGTATTGAGGTATAATGGTGGGATGACTTTAAAAGGGACATAGGGGAATTTGTAGCTAAGTGTCCAAATTGTCATCAAGTTAAAGCCGAGCATCTAAAGCCGAGTGGTTTGACTCAAATAATGGAAGTTCCTACTTGGAAGGGAAAACATTAATTTGGACTTGGTTGTTGGGTTGCCTCAAAACTAGATGCAGAATCACTCAATTTGGGTTATAGTTGATAGATTGACAAAATCCGCTCAATTTATCCCCATCAATTCTACCTAGATTATACAAGAATATACATTGATGAGATAGTGAGCTTACATGCGATCCCTTTGTCCATCAAATCAGATAGAGATGCTCAATTCACTTCTCGTTTTTGGAGGTCTTTTCAAAAAGGGTTAGGTAATCAAGTGAAGATTAGCACCGCTTTTCATCCCCAAAAGGATGGTCAAGCGGAGCATACTATTCAAACCCTAGAAGACATGTTAAGAGCTTGTGTGATAGATTTTAAAGGTAATTGGGAAAATCACCTACCGTTGATTGAGTTCTCCTTTAATAATAGTTACCATTCGAGTATTTCGATGGATCCTTTTGAAGGACTCTGTGGTAGGCGATCTAGGTCTCCGGTTGGGTGGTTTGAGGTTTGTGAGTATTCACTCCTTTGTCTCGAAATAATATATGAAGCTTTTGAGAAGGTTCGGGTGATAAAAAATAGGTTGAAAACAACCTATATTCGGCAAAAATCCTTGAATTCGAAGTAGGTGATGTGGTGTATTTGAAGATTTCACCTATCAAAGGGGTGATGAGATTCAGCAAAAAGTGGAAGCTAAGTACCCCGTATGTGGGTCCCTATGAGGTATTGCAACAGGTCGGAAAAGTTGAATATGAATGGAAATTACTTAGTGAAGTAACTTCGGTTCATCCGGTATTTCATGTCTCCATGCTTAAGAAGTGTATTGGCTACCCCTTATCCATTCTCCCTATTGAAGGGTTAGGTGTGGATGAGAGCCTTTCCTATGAAGAGGTTCCGGTGGAAATTCTAGATCACCAAGTCAAGAAATTTAGGAACAAAGAGGTGGCCTTCGTAAAAGTCCTATGGATGAACCACCTAGTTGAAGGAGAAACATGGGAGGCCAAGGTCGACATGAAGTCTCGTTATCCTCACTTTTTTTCTCAAAATTCTAGCCAAAGTTAAGCTTTGTAATAATCCTCTTAAAAATAATGAGTTAATTTGAATTTTGCTTGTTTTATTAAAATATGCATAATTATGGTAAAAATTCATGCTAAAATGAGTTTTCATGTGAAAATGCTCTTTTGCTTAACTTGCACTTATTTGTGTTTTGTGTATTTTTGCCTTCATGAAATATTATTGAGCATGTTGATGTGTTTTGAAAAGTTGTCATAAGTAATTCTTGATGATCATATTGAGCTCATGTTGATATTGACAAAGTAGTTTCTTATGTGGTGATGTTCAGCTCTTACATGTGTGGTAAATTGTGATTTGAGTTGCTATGTGTAAATTCCATGTTTATGTGTTGAATGGAGTTGTGAATTACTCCTATCAATTGTGAGTTATGAGGATTATATGTTGTTGGTTGGGCTGCTAGTATTGAGTCTCCAAATTTCCCCTACAAAAGATTTGTGTGTCATTCGGGGACGAATGTTCCTAAGGTGGGGATAATGTAACACTACAAAAGTCTGTGACATAATCTAGGGCTTCAAATGATGAACTAAGACTTCAAAAACTATTTATAGACCTAAAATAATGTATTTATACTAATTATGAAGTGTTAGAGTCTAAACGTTAAGAAACGACCATGACGTTTGGAGAATTGTAGAATGTATGCTAGTGTGCCTTGGCATGTTTCATGGGGTTTTAAGAGTCTGGATTTAATGAAAATTGGTAAAAAGGTGTTAAATATATATAGTAGTGTGTTTAGGGTCGAAATGTCCGAGTACGACTCCCCAAGGACCACCCTATGGGTGGGTCCTTGGAGAGGACCCTCCCATTTGAACCCAAAAGATGTCCATTGATAGTATGCAACAATGAGCCAAGCGACGAGCCGTCGTTTGATCGATGCACCGTAGATGGTACCGTTGGTTGACACTTAGTCAATTTCCTAAAGAGGCCAAAAACACCCTCTCTATCCCAAACGACGCCCTTGTAGGACGGGACATCGATGGAGCTTCATGGTTTGGAGGGTTGACTTCACTTTATGTTATTAGTTAAGTTGGATTAATTATTTAATTAGTTAGGTGATTAATTAAGGGTTAAGGGAGGGTTAAGTAAGTTCGTTTAGGGACTATATAGACCTAAAGATCATTAAACTAACGTAACACCCTAGATTTCCCTAACCCAAATTCTCGCCAACTTCTCTATACTTTCTCTCTCTATTCAAGGCCAAATTGAAGACCAAGCTTCAAGGTGGACTAGGGATTCAACACTTCATCTTTTATTCATAAATCTCTAAGGAATCCTATGGTATGGAATCTATTCACTCTTGAGATCTCTTTCCCCAAGAGGCTCTTCAAAATTGATTTCTAACAATGTTTAAAAGTTTGGTTTTCTTCCAATTACGAAATTGATCTTTCAAATTGGTTTGATATTGGTTTCTTTTGATTATTATTTATAGATTACGATTATATATTTATTAATTCTTGTAGTTCTTAGTCTTTTACATAGTCTATGGAAGAATTCATGATTTGACTCTTTTCCCCTAAACCTAGGTTGTGAATATAGGTTGAATTGATTAGGGATGTTGCAATTGGCTTAGTTCTTGTATAGATTACTATTATATAATGTAATTAAGTGGATTTATGGATTAATTTTATTGGATTGATGGTAAGATCTTGAAGAAGGCATGTGAAGGTTAATTGGTAAGACTTTGTGATCTTGAGCTCTTTACTTCAATGATGATGGCCTATACATGACAATGGTATTCAATTGAATTATTATATGTGATTATATTAAGAAGATGAGGATACGATGATAATGATGAAATTTCATGACTATATAAATTGTGAGATCATGTCAAGGGTATCTTGATACAAGGTTGAATTTGAATCACTTGTGTGCCTTACTATGATATGATTATGAATTGTTGATCTCACAAATGAAGGGTTGTTATTTTCACATCCAGGGAGCACCCCCTAGAAGTAACATGGCGTACTTGACCTCTCAGAGGTCTTATACAAGCCCATAATTATCATTCATCGCATTGTAATAGTAACTTTTACGAAAAATTTAAAACTTTTCATAGCACATCATATGCTAGAAACTTCACTTCATATATATATATATATATATATATATATATAAAATATCATATTACATACTTAGACTCTAAGTCTCTTTTCCATCTTAGACTCAACAACATTAGAGTACATTAGGGACACGGCCCTTACTATATAATCATAAGTATACAAATTATAAAACTTTACAGTAAACATAAGTAGGAGATCCTTGAACTTAAGGATTACTTTCATTGAGCTTGGGAATTCACATATCAAGCTCCTCATCATCTAAAGACTTCCTTTAAGAATCCGTTAACTACACTTTGTGTAAAAAGTAGAGAATAATGGAGTTAGTACAAGAATGCACTAAGTATGACAACCATGCAAAAAGATGCATTTAAAAGGGACATTTTCTTGAAATCATACTTCATGCCTTTTTGAGTAAATCTTCATAAAACCTTTATACAATGGCATTCATATCATTCAAATACTTCATATAGACATATTCAAACGCCAAACATCATAGAAAATCACATATAGAATTTAGGTCACATTTGAGATCACTTTACAATGAGTTCTTTTTACATTACAGTGAGTTATCTTTTCTTTTCCTTATTAACCTCCCAAGTAACCCTCTAGTGATACTTGGTGCAATGCATCACCTTAAGGTAACAAAGAGAGCATACATACATCCTACATAAGCCAACACATATCATCATATAAGCATAATATATCAAAGACACATTTAAGTCAAGACTCCATTGGCTTTACAGTAAGTTACATCCATTTGCACATATATTCATTTCACATCACATAAATCACTTGAAGAACTTACTCATGACCCCAATCTTAGTCTACTAATGCAATGTAAATGTGAAGCCCTATAACTTCACACATACTTAATAAACATATCATGATACCATAAGCCTTAACACTTAATACATCAACATAACAAGTAAATGCAACTTCACCCAAGCTAGGCAAGGCCTTCATCATATAGTCATCAAGGCCAACATTATTCATATAAGGACAAGTTCACATCAATTATACTTATACCATGCACATCTTTATAACAAGTAGACAATTATTACAATGTCATGCATAAAGACATAAGCATACTCATACAGATTAGGCCACCTCTCTAGGATTTCCTAAGGAGCTACTTGTGCAATGTTTAGATGGGTTCATTACTTCCACCTATCCTAAGTATCCTCCCTTAGGACCTCCTAGTTAGGGTCTTATTCATTTACTTCCATTGTCCAGTTTACATTAGGGAAACTATAGCCTTAACCGACACTAAGACCATGGGTGCTAAACATGGAATTTGGTGTTATAGAGACTTACACCAATGGAATGTGTTCCACTTAGCCAAAGTAGAATCTTAACATACATCCTAGCATCCTAAGTGAATTCACTTTACTAGATCCTATGTGGTAACCATAGTTTATGGAACTAAGAGATAGGTATGATCCCTCTACATGTTATTTCGCAATTGGGGACTCCTCTCATTAGAAAACATGGGTGAACCTTCCTCAAAGGGAAGCCACCACCTTATGTGGAACCATAGGTGAATATTACTCTAAGGGAAGTCAAACCTCATGGGGACCCAATGGTGAATCTTCCTCCAAGGGAAGTTGTCACGACCCGGATTCTGTAATCCAATCGCAACCGGCATCGTTGACCTCTCAGAGGTTGCAGACAAGCCTCTTCTTGCATTCATCCCATTCATCTAGTTAAATTTGCGGAAAATTTAAAATTTTTTAAACGTATGAAGCATACATAGACTTCATATAATTATTAACTAGTTACATCATATACTAAGCTCAAAGTAAAGGAACAACCATCTATCATTAATGAACCAATTCGAAACAAAAGATGAATATATCATAATAAGTTGCCAAAACGGCCTTACATCCAAAAGCTTCGAAAATAAAACATCTGAAAGAAACGCTAGGGACAATATCCTCTAGCTATGTCTAAATACTAGGCTAGACTAAAACTGTAGCATCCTCGAAATCAAGAGGACCTACCAAATGGTCTGGAGAACGCTGAGACACAACCGCTGCGATGAGTCTTCAATCTACTCTCTGACCTGCACCTATAAAAATAGTAAATTGCATAGGGTTAGTACACCACTTGTACTAAGTATGGATGTATGTACAACTACACATAAGGCTGTGCATGATCAAGGAAAGCTCTTCCTAAACAACATGCCATTTCTGGAAAGTGTAGTTACTAGACTTTCCTAATTCGTTAGTTGTGAATTGTTGTATGAATATGATTTATTTTAATACATTCAAAGCACACAACTCATTTTCTATGTGATTACAAGAGATTAGAATCATCAACATACTTATAAAACAACTCGGGCGAAGATTTGAGATTTTGATCCTCCAAACCCGAGAGCTACCTTTTTGACACTTAGATTATTTTTCAGTCTTTTTCTTCTTCTTGTTGTGTAGTTCAATAATCCTTTGGTCCTAGGTTTTAGTTACAAGTGCAATGATTCATTATAGTCCCATACCCATATTGAATCAAGTAAGTAATCCAAGGGCTAAGGAATGATTTCACTATCCTTACAATGTGTCATTCTCTACATTAAATATTCATTAACACTTCATAAGCCAGTCTCTATTGGCTATGCCACTTATTTCATCATTCCTTGTTCCTTAGCCACTCACTTGATGATCTAAAATCTCAACTGGAACCTCTTCGTAAGAAAGGTTCTCATCAACTCCTAACCCCTCAACAGGCAGGATGGATGCTGGATCCCCTAGACACTTCTTAAGCATCAAAACTTGAAACACTGGATGGACCAAAGCTAAGTCTTATGGTAAATTCAGTTTGTAGGCAACATTTCCTACTTGCTGTAAGATCTCATAAGGACCTATATACCTCGGACTCAACTTCCATTTCTTACCAAACCTCATCACCCTTTTCGTGGGTGATATCTTCAAGTAGACTTGATCACCTACTTCGAATTCTAGAGCTTCCTTTCTGTTATCAACATAGGATTTATGACGACTGTAAGAAGTAGAAAACCGATACTTGATCATCCTCACCTTTTATATAGCCTCAAGCACGATCTCAGGTCCAAGGATGGCAGATTCACCAACTTCAAACCACCCAATTGGAGACCTACATCTCCTGCCATACAATGCTTCAAAAGGTGACATTCCAATACTGGAATGGTAGTTATTATTATACGAGAACTCAATCAGCGGCAAGTGATCATCCCAACTCCCCTTAAAGTCAATAACACATGCCCTCAACATGTCTTCAAGGGTCTGAATGGTGCGTTCTGCTTGACCATCCATCTGCGGATGAAAAACAGTACTAAGCTTCACCTGTGTACCCAAACTCTTTTGGAAGCATCTCCAAAAGTGAGAAGTGAATTGGGCTCCCCTATACGAATTGATAGACAAAGAAATCCCATGCCACCTCACGATCTCATCAATGTACAATTTGGCGTAGTCCTCGGCTTGGTAAGTGGACTTCACGGGAATGAAGTGTGCGGATTTGGTTATTCGATCAACAATGACCCAAATGGAATCGTGCATTCTTCTGGTTCTCGGCAAACCAACCACGAAATCCATATTAATGGCCTCCCATTTCCACATTTGAATCTCGATCGTTTGGGTAAGACCCCAGGCTTAAGGTGTTCGGCCTTAACCTGTTGGCAATTTGGACACTCCTCCACAAACATCGAGATATCACGCTTCATACCTTCCCACCAATAGACCTCTTTAAAGTCATGATACATTTTGGTGGCACCTGGATGAATAGAATACTTGGAATCTTGAGCTTCCGCCAAAATACTAGACCGCAAATCATCAACATTTGGCACACACAATCTGTTCTGGTATCTGAGTACACCATCTCCTCCTAGGGAAAATGACTCATTCAACTTACTCAACACTGAGTCTTTCAACTCCATGAGTACTGGGTTGAGGTGTTGCTTTGATTTAACATCTACAACGAATGAGGATTCGGAACTTGAGTGAACCGAGACACTCCCACTAGGTGTATCTGTCAGTCGTACACCCAATCTAGCCAATTGGTGTACCTCTTTAACTAGTTGCTTCTTCTCATGATCAACATGTGACATGCTGCCCATGATCGATCTACTTAACGCATCGGCCACTAACATTGGCCTTACCTGGGTGATAGTGGACACTCATATCATAGTCCTTGAGTAGCTCTAGCCATCTCCTCTGACGAAGGTTCAATTCCCTCTGCGTAAAAACATACTGAAGACTTTTATGGTCAGTATATACATCAACAAGTACACCACATAAATAGTGTCTCCACAGCTTCAATGCAAAGACAACCGCAGCTAACTCAAGATCGTGAGTAGGGTAATTCTTCTAGTGGACTTTCAACTGTCTAGATGCATATGATATAACCTTGCCATCTTGCATGAGAACACATCCCAAACCTACTCGGGAAGCATCACACTATACCACATACCCTGCACTACTTCTCGGCAACGTGAGTACTAGGGCCGAAGTGAGTCCGTCCTTGAGTTCTTGGAAGCTCTTCTCACACTTCTCAGACCATTCAAACTTCGCCTTCTTCTTTGTTAAGGCTGTCACCGGAGCAGCAATAGTAGAAAAACCTTCCACAAACCTCCGATAATAGTTATCCAAACCCAAGAAACTCCAAATGTTTGTAGGAGTGAGGGGTCTCGGCCACTTATTCACCGCTTCAAACTTTTCCGGATCAACTTCAACACCCTAGTCGGTCATAACATGACCAGGGAAGGTCACTGATCTCAACTAGAATTCACATTTACTGAACTTTGCATACACCTGATGTTTTTGTGAGTACTTGTAATGTCTTTCTTAAGTGTACTTCATGCTCTTCTCTAGACTTAGAGTATATTAGGATGTCATCTCTGAATACTATGATGAATGGATCAAGGTATTCACGGAAGACTCTATTCATAAGGTCCATAAACGCGGCTGGTGCGTTAGTGAGACCAAATGACATGACTAAAAATTCATAATGCCCATATCTAGTACGAAAAGAAGTCTTAATAACGTCTTGTATCTTCACTCTAAGATGATGATACCCTGACTGAAGGTCTATATTTGAAAAGAAACTTGAACCTTAGAGTTGGTCAAATAGGTCATCGATTCTGGGAAGAGGGTACTTGTTCTTTGTAGTGACTTTGTTGAGTTGCCGATAATCGATACACATTCTAAGGGTTCCATCCTTTTTCTTTGCGAACAACACTGGAGAACCCGATGGGGATATGCTCGGCTGGATGAAGCCCTTATCAAGTAGATCTTTTAACTGCAACTTCAACTCTTTGAGTTCGGCTGGTGCCATCCTATATGGGGGAAATTGGCTTGGCGTTGGGATCTAAGTCAACACCAAAATCAATCTCACATTCAGAAGGGATTGCTGGTAAATCCTCCGTAAGGCCATCTTGAAACTCATTCACTATTGACACAGAGTCTATGGAAGGGACTTCTTTTTCTAAGTCATTGACTCTAACTAAGTGGTATAAATACCCCTTAGTTATCATCTTATTGGCTTTTAAATGTGAAATGATTTGACCTACTGGATTTGAACCACGCCCTTCCCATTCTAGCTCTAACTCATTTGGAAACTGAAACTTCACTATCATGTTTCGACAGTCTATAGTAGTATAACACTTTATGGAGCCAAGACATACCTGAGCCACATCCCTGGGCTCGTATGCAGCCAATTCAGCCTTCTCTTCTTCATTAATACCAGCAGCATGCATTTAGACTCTACCATGTATTCATCTCCATGTGATCGGCCATCTTTACTACACATCCTTCAGGTACGCTGGGCATTTCTACCATTGACCTTCTTGGGAAGGCCAGATCTTCAGTCTGGCGCCTTAGACCACTTGGCTATCCTAATTCTTGTGTGTATTCTTCTACGCGTTCACACAAGAAGGAAGGTAGATACTTAGAATGACACAAAGTGTCATAACTCTAGATAGCACGATAAATAGTAGAAGAAGGGAAGATTTCCTTTCATCATATAGTCTCTGAGTCATGATTGTGGCGATCTTCACACGCATAAGTTATAAACTACATAACGTGGTTGTTTTGAGCTTTAGATCCTAGGTAATTTGACATCATGCTCTGATACTAAGTTTGTCACGACCCGGATTCAGGAATCCGAATCGTAACTGGCACCGTTGACCTCTCAGAGGTCGCAGATAAGCCTCTTCTTGCATTCATCACATTCATCTAGTTAAATTTGTGGAAAATTTAAAACTTTTTAAGCGTATGAAGTATACATAGACTTCATATAATTATTAACTAGTTACATAATATACTAAGATCAAAGTAAAGGAACAACCATCTATCATTAATGAACCAATTCGAAACAAAAGATGAATATATCATAATAAGTTGCCAAACGGCCTTACATCCAAAAGCTTCGAAAATAAAACATCTAAAAGAAATGATAGGGACAACATCCTCTAGCTATGTCTAAATACTAGGCTAGACTAAAACTGTAGCATCCTCAAAATCAAGAGGACCTACCAAATGGCCTGGAGAACGCTGAGACCAAACCGTTGTGATGAGTCTTCAATCTGCTCTCTGACCTGCACCTATAAAAATAGTAAACTGTATAGGGTTAGTACACCACTCGTACTAAGTATGGGTGTATTCACACATATACATAAGGCTATGCATGATCAAGGAAAGATCTTCCTAAACAACATGTCATTTCTGGAAAGTGTAGTCACTAGACTTTCCTAATTCGTTAGTTGTGAATTGTGGTATGAATATGATGTATTTTAATGCATTCAAAGCACAAAACTCATTTTCTATGTGATTACAAGACATTAGAATCATCAACATAATTTTAGAAAAACTCTGGCGAAGATTTGAGATTTTGATCTTCCAAACCTGAGGGCTCCCTTTTTGACACTTAGATTATTTTTCAGTCTTTTTCTTCTTCTTGTTGTCTAGTTCAATAATTCCTTTGGTCCTAGGTTTTACTTACAAGTGCAATGATTCATTGTAGTCCCATACCCACAATGAATCAAGTAAGTAATCCAAGTGCTAAGGAATGATTTCACTATCCTTACAATGGGTCATTCTCTACGTTAAATATTCATTAACACTTCATAGGCCAGTCTCTATTGGCTATGCCACTTATTTCATCATTTTCATGTTATGGAAGTTATGAAGCTTTGATTTGCTATTATGTTTCTACTCCCTTTTATTGGCATAATATAAGAAGTCATTATAAGCCAATCTTATTTGCTTTGCCCATTATTTGTTGAAACTTCATTGGTATTGATATTGGCAATTGACATTCTTAAGCTCTTCCTTTCATAGCTCACTTTGAACATACATTCCATCATCTTTCTTTCTTGTTTTCGTAGAGACATTTTTTGAAGTAAGATCATGCGAGCTTAACATGAAATCCAGTGTCTTCCCCACACCGAAAAAAGGTGATTCACCGATCAAAATAAATCTAGATCATGTGAGCTAACATGAAATCCAGTGTCTATCCCACACCGAAAAGGGTTGAATCCCGGCTAAGGAGAATCCATACTAAGTGTTTACCCACACCTAAAAGGGTGGATCCCGGCTATAGTGAACCAAGAACATTTTTTTGAGCATTAACCGACATAGATCATGTGAGCTAAACATGAAATCCGGTGTCTTCCCTACACCGAAAAGAGGTGGAATCACCGGCCAAGGTGAAACCGAACATACCTAGCTCTCTTAGGTGGAAACCACAGGCTAGTTCCTATGTTGGCTAGACATAGTTCGAAGACTAGGGACATAAGGAGACTACTTATCCACCTCGGTAGTAGCCTTGTCTCATGAGACTTACACGTGCAAGGACATGCTCATAGCTAGTCTATCGGTACTTTGCTCACTTTCATTATCTTTTTATCTTTTAGAGTTGACTCAAACATTATGGAAGCTTGCTTACTCTATTGATGACTTGTCATCCCTTTCTTTACATTGATGAAATGTGAAATGTCCTTACATTACATCTTTGGTGTTAATGAGACTAGTCTCACACGTTCTAACACCTTCATTCGTGAGTATTTTTAACATAGTAGATTAGGTATAAGTGAGACTTGTCTCACTTTCTTTTGACACCTCATTCTGGTCACTTTCTTATCTTAGACATATTTAGTTATGTTAATACTCACTTTACTTGCTTACTTTCGTTTAGTAGCTTTATATCATCGTTTATGGACGATGAGCACTTCATTCAATGCGTTACATATATTCATAGTTCATTTGTTTAGGGCATCTTGGGACTTGTCCCAATGAATGGCATTCCCTTGGATATGGATTTATTGAATTACTTTAGGAGTACTTATTCATTTGGCATTCCTACATTTTAGTCATATAAGATAGTATAGGGTATGTTGGACTTGTCTCATTGATTGGCATACCCTATGTTATGAGTTCATTGATGTAGAGATTGGTATGACTTTACATGGGTTGGAAGTAATATGATTAGACATATGTTTTACTAGCCAATTTCATTCAACATTTTGGGGCAAATCATTGTAAGCCATTTTATTGGCATAAGCCAAATAATCACTCAAATTATGATTTCATGGAGATCGTTTTAGCCAACCTTATAATATTTCTTAAACATCACATTAGTAGTACTATTGGATAGCCTCATATGAACACTTTAATGAACATAACATCTTCATAAAGTCACGTTAACAGTAACTATGCATCAGAACGTAACACATCAACACTTAACATTTTTGAATACAATTTAAACATAGCATCATTATTTAATTCACGTAATGTATACTTAATACCAAACAATTACAACTTATAGGTTCATTCAATCATTTACCAATCAAGAACCCTACACATTTAGATCAGCCAGCACCACATACCAAAAACATGATCAAGACTAATCTACACAACATTGAAATTGAAACAAAGATACTAGGGAAAAGGAAGTTCGACGAGAACCTTGGGAAACAACCCTAGTTTCGAGATTTCATGGATTCATTACGATGGAAAGTACTCTTGGAGAAAGAATTCCAGGAGAGAAACGCATACCTTAAGTATAACTTAATCTACGAAGACCACCTTGAACGAAACCTTGAAGAGACCTTGAAATCGCCCTAGAACGTCCATGGAACTTTCTGCCTTTTTGCATATGTTATAGCGTTGCGTTCTCTGAGTGTTTGATCGTGAGTTTTTAGGTTTAGGAACTGACCTTGACTTCATTCAACTTAGTCTAATTTAGTAAATTAAATAAATAAATTAATTAATTACTAAAATGCCCTTCCTAAGTTGACTAAATACAGGAGAATGTTGACTTGACCGAAAATCTAGAAATTGTGTTGACCATTGTTTTGGTCAACAATTGGAATTTATATTAATTAATTAAATCCTCAATTTAAATAATTAAGGGACCTAGGATAATTATTAAAATACCCCTAAGTCTTTGGGACCATAACTAACCCTTTTGGACCATCCTAGGTTAGGTACTAGGTTAGTGTCAACCCAGTATAGTCCTAGGATGTCGGGTGCACTAGTGGGTCCATTTCGGTTAGTCCTAGGTTTTGTAGCTAGTTGGTTAGGTAAGTTGGCCCCACGTGGAGGGACCCGTCCGCACATGCTTGTCCCTAACCGCCCTAACCGAATTCGATTAGGGTGGTTGCGTGGTCCCCTTGGCCGATTCCCACATGTCTTGCCCATGTGCTTGCACCTGTGTTGGTTGTACTTTCCTAACTAACTATTCTTGATGGCTCATTTGAAATGTTTTCTTATTGTCCCAAGGATCCTCACTATGTCCTTGGGCACTTCTTAATCTATATGATCATTCTAATTAATCATGTGTTATGGTAGCTAGGCTTGACACTTGGATGCCTAGTACCTAATGTGTTACTATTACGCCACATGAAGTTTAGATTAGGGTCTTCCTTGCAGGTACATTTTAGACAGTACTTATTCATACTTAGAAATTTGCCTTTCACCTTAGCCAATATTTTTTTATATTATGCCCAATACTATCAAATATTGGGCATTGGGATGCCTATATTTTCCCAAATACATTCTTGAAACCTATTTTGGCTCTTTACTAGGCATATACGTTTTTCTGGAATGTTAGAGAAGCCAACACTCTATGTGAAACAAATGGTGAATCTTCCTCATGGGAAGCCAACACCTCTCATTGACAAGTTCACTCGGTGCTAAGCTAAGTTACCTTTTTATTAAAAGCCTTTATTAACATTCTTCATAAAACATAGACTTAGGATATTTGTTCCTCATATGCTTATAGCATATTAAATCACCTATCTAGTTTTAGAGTATTCATGGGCACACCTTTCAATGCCCCTCAATTACTAGATCATCATTCATGTGTGTGTGTGTACTTATATGTGAGCAAACCTTTCACATAACACATAATAGTCACACATGTTCATATATCAATGCATAAGTCTATAGGTATAACTATATGAACAATCATATCATATAAACCCACTAAGACACTATACACAATCATACTTCATCATATCATACAAGTCATATTCATAATATGCCCATACATTCATTTTCATGTACATAGAAACCAAACCTAGGAACTTACTTATCAAGGTACAAATGTGCAATACATAGACGAGGTACCATACCCTTGCCCATACTAGTAAACCTATCAAGTCATCCTAGTTAAGGAATACATAACATACTTCACATACATATACTTTACATGCATAGTAGTATACAGTAGTGAATATGAGAACAACCGTTCGTTAGACAATATGATCCTATACTACTTGTAAGTATGTATGAAGTGTGAGTGTGTGTGTAAATTGGCCGACATGATCACATAATGGCTATCAACAACACATTGAGACATCCACCCTCTTACACCATAATAAACTTTCAAGCATAGACCACACAACACAATAGCATATGAGATAAGTCAACTTCATATTACACTTAAGGCTCCTAACTTTTGCTATTCATGCATTCATATAAGGGTACATAGGTAAGGGATTATTAACCATTTTAATTCATTAATGGAAGCACCTACACTTTACCCTTACATAGATATACACATGCTTATACAATGGTCATACAACTTAGATCACAACTAGAATAGGAAAGTAGGCATAAGCTTCACATAGTGTCATCATCACAACCATACACTCATATACTCATCAATTTGCCTTAAAGGCCATGGAATACATATATATAATTTCAATAAAGTAAACATTAGCACCATAAATGGACCAATCCACACAATGCCACACAAGGCTTCATCAACATTACTATAGAGAAGTAGAGAAGTAGAAGAGTAGAGCAAACTTTCCAATCCTTTAGCCTTTGGTCATCATTGACCATTACTATACTTTAATAAAGAATTCTAGTATAGGGAAGTACCTAAAACATAATAATCATATACGAAGTCATGCATAAGCTACTACAATGCCATGCTACAAACTAGTACAACACATCATTAACATGCTATAACGTAAAAGGACATAGACCATTAACCAATTGCACTTGCATGGATTATAGATCATATTTCATCCATAATATTAATCTAGGGAAGTAAATAATCAGACACTTAACATAACTAAATCATGCTTAAAGCCCTACAAGATCAAGATACCAACATAGGAACTAAACTATCCATTCAAGAAAGAGTAGAGGAAATAGGCAATACTACTAGTTCCCTAAGCCATTGATGATCAATCATATTTTAACAATAATATACATTTTAGGCAGTATATAAATAGATTATTACTCAAAAGGATCATGCTTCATCTAACCTAAAATCGAGAACATCTCACAACATTGTACTATCAATCGATAGACTTGAAGAACCTATATCAATTCATATAAGACTTCTTTACTTTGATCATACGAGATTCATATCCATAATTCAAACATGATATTAACCTAAGACAGTATCTACAAGCATCCTAACATAATCGAACTCCACTTTTATACAATGATAGATCAATCTTACAGTAAACACATAGAAGCATAGACTAGTCATGTTCAATTCTTCATACATTGATTCACATGGATACTTCATCATCAATTAGTCATCAATTCACGTAAACAACAGTAGATATAACCAATTCGATGTAATAGAATCACCAATCTACCAATAATAGGCGACGATCACAATGCCCATGCAAGGCTTAATCGATTATGGGAAGGGACATGGGTTCATTATGCAATTGGATTGTTCTTCACGTTAAAACCATCACATTATAATAAATTCATCATGATTAATCCATTAAAAATATTTTTAGATAGAACCCATGGCTAGATTGAAGAAGAAGAGATTTGATCATGAAAGTTCTTTGAAAACTTTGAGATTAACTCTCCAAGTGAAACTTTACTTAGAGATGAATGATCACCATAACTTTGTCTAGTTAAAAACCTCTAAACCTTGATGAAGAAACCATAGGAATCCAAGCTCCAAGTTGTTCTTGAGCTTCACCAACAATGGAGGTTTCTAGGGAAAATTGGTTTTGGAGGGAAAGTTTATTTGGTGTGAATTTGATTGGGATAACTTGATCACGTTTCTTATCACTTATATACACCAAAAAAATAGCTAAATAAATCAAGTAGGGTCAGTTTAGGACGTGGGGTGAAGTTCCCATTTGCCCCTTTAATGAGGCAGTCGCATGGCAGCAGTTGCAGGCCACCATCGACGGACCGCATCGACTGGGCGTTGACTGGACAACGGGGCGTCATGCTACTCCGTCGTTGGTGACTGCAGCTTCCTCTTGGTGCCTTCAGCTCTTGTGGATAAGTGTCAACCCACACCCCATTCGACGGGGCGTCTATGGACTGATGAGGCATCACTTGAAGCTCGTCGATTGACACTGCCAAGGTAGTGTGTCGACACCCTTGGGTCTTTCTTGTGGTCCCTTTTGCGAGGCTCTTGGGAAGTCGTACCCAGACGTTTCCAACGTTAATACGAACATTGGCAAGTCAAGGACCTTCCATGCAAGTTTCACCCAAAATGCACACATAAAACACGTCCAAACATGCTAGGCCCTATCTAGACATACTTGAACGTCTGAAGGGCTAACTTTTGAACGTCCTAGACGTTCTTGGACGTTTGACCTCCAAACTTGATGAAACTTCATATAATGATTATAAACAACATCATAACTCATTTTAAGACTTCAAAAGATCATGAAATACTAATATAAGAACGTATAGACACATGAGACACATAGGTGACTAGTCGTCGAACGTCTTGGTCGTCCCTTGATGTTTGACTTCCAAATCACCTCAAACTTTACACACTGCCTCAAAGCCATATTATAAGACATTTTACGACCTTATACCCTTATGACGAACATGTTAGGATCTATACACCCTAACTCATTTTGGGGGTCTTACAATATTCCCCACTTGGGAACATTCGTCCTCGAATGACAGTTAGAACACTTTAATCACAACAAGGACTCCAGTTCATCATAGAGTAGTTCATCACATTCATACCATCATCACATAGAAGTCAATGCACCAAACTTACAAGGAACACAACTTCAACTCATTTTAGCACTCAATGCACACAAGCAAGCAACACTGTCATTCACTCACTCTTTAATGCATCAAAAACAAAGGTTCTTATCATGTTTATAGGAGTAACATACTTCTGCAAGTTATAACATGGTCATTACACTTCAAATCATTAAGAGCTCATCTTGTAAGGTCATAGATAGGCAGATTCCAATCAATACTCAAAAGGCCATTTAAGAAGTCATACTTCAATGCACATAAACTTGAGTTAATTAGATTGAAAATGGATTCTTATTAGTTAGACCTAGTTCTATGAGGGTCATACTCAACCATACCATGCTTGTTGTTCCCATGGAGGAATGTCCTTCTGCTCAACACACTTACATGTATCATGAGTTCACACCTAAGCAAAGTACAAGGTCAATTACCCTTCTTTTTTTTAAATGAGAAATTCTCAACTTTTAGACCAAGGCATGCTCATGTTTCTTTCCTAGTGAAGTCAAAATGGTAAGTCACACCAAGCACATCACAACAAATATGAAGCCATTTCATAAAATGTCAATTTCTAAAATAGCAATAGCCTTCACACTAAGCATCATTTGGGAAAAGTAACACAAATTATAGGCACACACATGAACACTTAGCAAATCATTCTTTCACTTTTCAAGAGTGAGCCTACAATTATGGTTTCCAAATAATAAAAGTCAGATAGTTTTCAAGAGATTATACACTTTTCATTTTAATGAGACTCAACTTTCCATTATAAGGCTCAACCTTACATATCAAAAGTGACTAAAACCAAGTTTCTTACCTTATCTCATGAAGTCAAATGCACAACTAGCATATCAAGATGCACAATCAACATGATAAAACCATGAAGTTAATCAAAATTCTTTTTCCAAGTACTTAGAATCTTCAAAATACTATTAAGATAGTGTCAATCAAGACATACCAAACATGTAAAGGTCACCCAATTCATACTTTAATGCAAGACTTTATGCATGAACAAGTTTACTAAGAATTCATTAGTTCAAGCTCAAGTAAAAATAGAAGGACAAGGTAGAAAATATCTACAACCTTACTACTCCATCACCATCCACCACTTAGGGTAAACCCAATTAAGAGCAACTTAACCCAATTTTCAAGAGGATCTTCGTTATCAATCAATAAAGGAATTACATTAACTTACCATAAGGTCTTCAAAGGCATTCCAAACCTTACCACCTATGAAATTTATTCCCCCAAATTTTCAAGTTAGGTCATACTATTTAACCACATAAGTTCTTCCACAATACAATAGACACCAAGGTCATACATCATTAGGAGAAAACAACAAGGAGACTTAGCCATAAGGACTCTTTCTTTTCTTTCAACATTAAAGTAAGGTAACTTCTAGGTCAATCAAACCCACATCATCACCCTACAAATATAAGAATACTACCGTCAATTCTAGGGGAAACATTAATCCACAACATCAAGGGACTCACAACACAATAAGAAGTTAGAAATAATTCTACGACTCATCATGCCATAAGACTCTCATTCTTTATTCCAAATAGCAAATCTCCTCTTTACATTCATTATCTTGCTCATATGCATCAATTTTATACACAATTCAACAACTTCCAATCAACGAACTATTTAGTCGATTTCCCAAAAATTTTACAGTAAGCTGCCACGAATTACAGTGAACATGCTTCAAAATTCCAAAAATGCAACAATTTGGCAATTGATGGGAAAAGCATGACAATACGAGATACAAAACTTTATCAAGACAAGCACACTATCATCAAACCTAGGATTAAGTCTATACAAAGGACTCCAATCCATACTAGGCAACTTATCAAGGACCACATATATACAAAGGGTAACATTGAACACTTTTAAGCACATATTCTTAGGGTAGCATGTTTCCATAGGTAGTCACTAAGCATTTCAAGTTCAAATCATAATATAAGGCTACCATCATATAAAACCATATAGTAACACATCATTCCAAAAGAAACTCATTTTAACCATAATAACTTCTAGCTGCTTTAATCCTATCATGACATACATTTCTCAATATAACATGCTATTTCACATAAACTTCATATATAGCCATAAATGGCATCACATCTTCAAAACATGACAAAATTCACCTTAACACATACTCATCCAACCATGAAACCAAGATAAGCATTTAAACTCACCTTTCCTCCCTCAAGCATAGAGAACAACCTCATCCAAGCAATCACATCTAAAAGACCACCGAACAAGAAAACATAAGAGAGAGATCTTATAGAGTTACGTTCTATGACACGATAGGAGAATGATGAAGAAGGAAAACTTTGTCGTCCTATAGCCTCCCGTACCATTTGATGTGTCGCGACTCACCACAAATGATACGAGACTCTACTAGGCATGGCAATATGAGACATCTTGGACCCTAAAACACTTTTAAAACCTCATGCTCTAATACCACGTTTGTCACATCCGGGGAGCACCCCCTAGAAGTAACATGGCATACTTGACCTCTGAGAGGTCTTATTCAAGCCCATAGTTATCATTCATCACATTGTCATAGTAAATTTAGTGGAAATAAAACTTTTCATAGTACATCATATGCTAGAAACTTCACTTCATATATATATATATATATATATATATATATATATATATATATATATATATATATATATATATATATATAATATCATATTACATACAGAAACTCTAAGTCTCTTTGCCATCTTAGACTCAACATGAGAGTACATTAGGGACACGGCCCTTACTACATAATCATAAGTATACAACTTATAAAACTTTACAGTAAACATAAGTAGGAGATCCTTGAACTTAATGGATTCCTTTAATTGAGCTTGGGAATTCCCATATGAAGCTCATCATCATCTAAAGACATACTTTAAACATCCATAACCTACACTTTGTCTAAAAAGTAGAGAAGAATGGATTTAGTACAAGAATGCACTAAGTATGACAACCATGCAAAAACATGCATCTAAAAGGGACATTTTCTTGAAATCACACTTCATGCCTTTTTGAGTAAATCTTCATAAAACCTTTATACAATATCATTCATATCATTAACATACTTCATATAGACATATTCAAAGACAAAACATCATAGAAAATCAGATATAGAATTTAAGTCACATTTGAGATCACTTTACAGTGAGCTCTTTTTACATTACAGTGAGTTATCTTTCCTTTTTCTTATTAACCTCCCAAGTAACCCTACTGTGATACTTGGTGCAATGCATCACCTTAAGGTCACAAAGAAAGCATACAAATAACCTACATAAGCCAACACATATCATCATATAAGCATAATATACCAAAGAAACATTTAAGTCAAGACTCCATTGGCTTTACAGTAAGTTACATCCATTTGCACATATATTCATGTCAGTTCACATAAATCATTTTAAGATCTTACTCATGACCCCAATCTTAGTCTACTAGTGCAATGTACATGTGAAGCCCCATAACCTCACACATAATAAGTCAACCTATCATGAGACCACAAGCTTTAACACTTCATACATCAACATAACAAGTAAGGGCAACTTCACCCAAGCTAGGCGACCTCCCTACGACTTCCTAAAGAGCTACTTGTGCAATGTTTAGATGGGTTCATTACTTCCACCTATCCTAAGTAACATCCCTTTGGTCCTCCTAGTTAGGGTCTTAGTCATTTACTTCCATTGTCCATTTTACTTTAGGGAAACTATAGCCTTAACCGACACTAAGACCATGGGTGCTAAACATGTAATTTGGTGTTATAGAGCCTTACACCAATGGAAGGTGTTCCACTTAGCCAAAGTAGAATCTTAACATACATCCTAGCATCCTAAGTGAATTCACTTTGCTATATCCTATATGGCAAGCATAGTTTATGGAACTAAGATATAGGTATGATCCCTCTACATGCCATTTGGAAATTGGGGCCTCCTCTCATGAGAAAACATGGGTGAACCTTCCTCAAAAGGAATCCACCACCTTATGTGGAACCATAGGTGAATATTCCTTTAGGGGAAGTCAAACCTCATCGGGACACAATGGTGAATCTTCCTCCAAGGGAAGCCAACACTCTATGAGAAACCAATGGTGAATCTTCCTCATGGGAAGCCAACACCTTTCATTGACAAGTTCAATCGGTGCTAAGCTAAGTTCCGTTTTTATCAAAATCCATTATTAACATTCTTGAGAAAACATAGGCTTAGGATATTTGTTCCTCATATGTTTATAGCATATTCAAGCACCTATCTAGTTTTAGAGTAATCTTGGGCACACCTTTCAAGGACCCTCTATTTACTACATCATCATTCATGTATGTGTGTGTACTTATATGTGAGCAAGCCTTTCACATAACACATTAATGTCACACATGTTCATATATCAATGCATAAGTCTATAGGTATAACTATATTAGCAATCCTTTCATATAAACCCACTAAGACACTATACACATTCATACTTCATGATATCATATAAGTCATATTCATAATATGCCCATACATTCATTTTCATGTGCATAGAAACCAAAGCTAGGAACTATCCTATCAACGTACGCATGTGCAATGCATAGACAAGGTTCATACCCTTGCCCATACTAGTACACCTATCAAGTCATCCTAGTTAAGTAATACATAACATACTTAACCTACATGTACTTTACATGCATAGTAGTAGACACTAGTGAATATGAGAACAATCTTTTGTTAGACACTATGATCCTATACTACTTGTCAGCATGTATGAAGTGTGAGTATGTGTGTACATTTGTCGACATGATCACATAATGGATATCAACAGCACATTGAGGCAGCCACCGTCTTAGACAATAATACACTTTCAAGCATAGACCACACAACACACAATAGAATAGGAGACAAATCAACTTTATATTACACTTAAGGCTCCTAACTTTTGCTATTCATGCATTCATATAAGGGTATATAGTTAAGGGATTATTAACCATTTTGACTCATCCATGGCATCACCTACACTTTACCCTAACATAGATATACACATTCTTATACAATGGCCATACAACCTAGATCACAACTAGAATAGGAAAGTAGGCATAAGCTTCACATAGTATGATCATCACAACCATACACTCATATATTCATCAATTTTCCTTCAATGCCATGGTAAACACATATATAATGAAAATAAAATAAACACCGCGACCATAAGTGGACCATACCACACAATGACACACAAGGCTTCATCAACATTACTATAGAGAAGTAGAGAAGTAGAAGAGTAGAGCAAACCTTACCAATCCTTTAGCCTTTGGTAATCATTGACCATTAAAATTATTTCATCAACAATTCAAGTATAGGGCAGTAGATAAAACATAATAAACATATACGGAGTCATGCATAAGCTACTACAAGGCCCTGCTACAAACTAGTACAACACATCATTAACATGCTAGAATGTAGAAGAACATAGACCATTAACCAATTTCACTTGCATTTATTATAGATCATATTTCATCAATAATATCAATCTAGGGCAGTAGCTAATCATACACTTAACATAACGAAATCATGATTAAAGCCCTACAAGATCAAGATACAAACATAGGCACTAAACTATCCATTCAGTAGAGAGTAGAGGAAATAAGCAATACTACTAATTCCCTAAGGCCTTGATCATCAATAATATTTTAACAATAATATACATGTTAGTCAGTATCTAAATAGATTATTACTCAAAAGGAATCATGCTTCATGTATCCTAAAATCGAGATCACCTCACATACATTGTACTATCAATCGATAGACTAGAAGACACTAGATCAATTCATATAAGCCTTCTTTAATTTGATCATACGAGATTCATATCCATAATTCAAACATGATATTAACCTAAGGCAGTAGCTACAAGCATCCTAACATAATCAAATTCCACTTTTATACATTTAAAGATCAATCTTACAGTAAATACATAGAAGCATAGACTAGTCATGTTCAATTCTTCATGCATTAATCCACTTGCATACTTCATCATCAATTCACGTACACAAACAGTATATATAACCAATTCAACATAATAGAATCACCAATCTACCAATAACAAGCCACGATTACAATGCACATGCAAGGCTAAATCGATTTTGGGAAGGTACATGGGTTCATAATGCAATTGGATTGTTCTTCACGTTAAAACCATCACATTATCATCAATTCATCATGATTAATCCATTAAAAACGTTTTTAGGAAGAACCCATGGATAGATTGAAGAAGAAGAGATTTGATCATGAAACTTCTTTGAAAACTTTGAGATTAACTCTCCAAGTAAAAGGTTACTTAGAGATAGAAGGATCACAATACCTTTGTTTTGTTATAAACCTCTAAAAATTTATGAAGAAACCATAGTAATCCAAGCTCCAAGCTATACTTGAGCTTCACCAACAATGGAGGTTTCTAGGGAGAATTGATTTTGGAGGGAAAGTTTATTTGGTGTGAATTGGATTGGGGTTCATCACGTTTTTGATATCTTATATACACCCAAAAATAGCTAAATAAATCAAGTAGGGTCAGTTTAGGACATGGGGTGAATTTCTCATTTACCCCTTTAATTAGGCAGTCGCATGGCAGCAGTTGCAGGCCACCATTGACGGACAACATCAACTGGACGACGAGGCGTCCTTCTACTCCGTCGTTGGTGACTGCAGCTTCCTCTTGGTGACTTCAGCTCTTGTGGCTAAGTGTCAACCCACTCCCTCATCGACGAGGCATCGATGGACTGACGAGGCATCACTTGGAGCTCGTCGATTGACACTACCAAGGCAGTGTCTCGACAGCCCTTGGGTCCTTCTTATGGGCCCTTTTGTGGGGCCCTTGGGAAGTCATACCCGGACATTTCCAACGTAAATACGAACATTTACAAGTCAAGGACCTTCCATGAAAGTTTCACCCAAAATGCACACATTAAACACGTCCAAACATGCTAGGCCTCATCAAGACATACTTGAACGTCTCAAGGGCTAACTTTCGAACATCTTAGACGTTCTTGGACGTTTGACCTCCAAACATCATGAAACCTCATATATTACCTATAAACATCATTATAAATCATTTTAATACTTCACAAAATCATGACATACAAATATAAGAACGTATAGACACATGAGACACATAGGTGACTAATCTCGAACGTCTTGGTCATCCCTTGACGTTTACTTACAAATCACCTCAAACTTTACACACTGCCTCAATACCATATTATAACTCATTTTAGGACCTTATACCCTTATTACGAACATGTTAGGCTCTAAATACCCTAACTCATTTTGGGGGTCTTACATTTAAGAAAGAACATTCTCACGCAATACCTAATGAGCTAATGATATGATACACAAGAGGTTAGTCTCCTATGGCCTATATTAAGTTTTGATGATTAAGAAGGACTTAAATATATTTAAAAAAGGGACTTTAGCTTAGCATCGAGTGAACTTTACAATGAGAGGTGTTGACTCCATATAGAATGGAGATTCACCAAATATTCTCATGAGATGAGGGATTCAATTGCTAATGGTCATGTAAAGGGTTCAAGACATATCTCCTAGTTCCTTAACTATGTTGCCTCCATAGGAATACAAGCTAGTAGATCCACCTAGAATTCTATGTCCATGTATTGGTCGTACCTTGGCAAGTAGACCACCTTCTTTCGGTATAGAGATTCATGACACCAAATTCCATGGTTAGCTCACATGGTCTATTGTCGGTTAAGGTGATTATTACCAAAAGTAAAATAAAAGTAATTAAGTGAACACTAACTAGGGTGGCTTAAAGGGTTCTACCTAGTGTAGGTAGGGGTATGTGACTCTACTTATACATGGCACTAGTTGACCTTTAGAGAAGTCATAGGAGGTTTTTCTTATGTACTTACGAAATGAATAAAATGTATATGATGACTTTACATGTTGATGATCCTATATGATGTTAGCTTAATTGATGAACATGCTATTGGTGTATGTTGATGTACATGATTATAAATATGCATGATATGAAGATACATGAAATGTAGACTTTGTATTATGCTCCTTTGCTTGGTTTACTTGATTATGTTGGGTTATGGAGCTTCACATAATCATTGCACTTGTAGTCTTCTAAAGGGGTTGTGAGTAAGCCTCTTGTGTGATGTTGTATTATGAACTCTTGTACATAAATTGTTGCTATGATATTATGTTGGAGTTCTTATGATTATATGATCTTGATATGATGCCATTCATGTTGATATAACCTTATGTTTATAATATCCATGTTGACTTTACTTTATGATAATATTGGTTCTGTGTTGATTATGGACTGTTATGTCTAATGGCTTGTATATGTTTTTTATTGTGTATAAAGGATTTTGAATGTGACTTGGCATGGTTTTGAACTAAATGTCCTTTTAATCATATTTTCAATGGTTTTACTTGCATATGTTTCCGTACTTAGTACATGTGGTTGTACTAACCCATATTCTTTCCTTTTTCCCAAACAATGTAGGTTATGGGCCGTTGAGGTATCAAGGTTCCTTGCAAGAAGACTTGGACTTTTCCCCAAGTTTTGGTAGATCCTCTAGTTCGAGGATGGTGGCACATATTCTACCTTAGTAGTATTTCTATTGTCTTAAAGACATTCATTTCTTTCCTCTTCTTGAAGACATTTGTTGTAAGCCCTATGTGGCAATTATGAATTTGTATGAGGTCTATGCCTGAATGTTTTACTTTTCTCTAGATGGTTTAATGTGAGACGGTTTTACTAGACTAAATCCTTATATGTTTGTTATGTTCGCTAAACGAGAAGCCCAAGTAAGGTTCATATGCAAGGAGTCTAAGTAAACTTCATATATGATATGTGACAGGTGTATGTATTCTTCATTATGTAAAAGTTTTAATTTTCTGCACTTTTGGCATGTGATATGTTATGACGATTGCTAAGGGCTTGTCCAAGTCTTCTACGAGAATGACGACGCCGGTTACGTCTAGGGGGTGCTGCCCGGTCGTGACAATGGCCTTAATAATTTTGATAGGCATTGTAGAGGAAGAAACACCTCAATTTTGTGAAGAACAAGGAGGAAGTAAAGTGCCTGATGGTTCAGGGATCGGAGTAGGTTTGGATGTGTCTTAATATATCATATCATAATCAACCTCTAGAGTAGTATCTTTTGGAGCCTCCTCCTCATATATACCTCTTATCTCATGTATTTGACCTCTATTCCCTGGGTTTTAGTGGAGGAATACGAACGACCTCAATATCACTTGTATTTCTATAGGCACACCAACACGTTGGCACAAATCTATAACCAAACAAACAAATAAAATGGATGTAAGCTTAAATTTGGCCCTCATTCCCATCTCCTACAACCTTAGCAACCCAAGATTAATACTCCTTCTGGACATGATACAACCAATACAAGATGCCTTAGGAAGCCGCAGAACAGACTCATTTTTTTATAGCATGATGGTGCTGATAATTAAGCCTAAGGGAAATCTAGCAGCAACAAACAATAGGAACCAACCACTCCTTTAGATCGTCTAATGATGCATCATAAGGGAATCCCTCATAATAATGTACATAGTGAAGTTGCCTTCCCATCATAACATTGATATTCTCAACGTAGCACTCTATTCCGTGCCTCTGACTGTAACCGACCTGACTGGTGTAAACTCACTCTCTTGCTTATTTTTCATAGGCACCAATGCACTATAAGCCTTTAGAACTCGCTGACCTAAGAACGGATGTATGGGCCTCTAGGCCTTGTGAACTACTTGAACTCATGGAAAAGTATGGTTTGCATGACATCAAGGTATTTAACTGCCAGACCCTAAACCGACAATAGCTTTTCCTCTATGATGTTACGAACCCAACACCCTTCAACCTATTCACTATTATAGGTGGAGACAAGACAGAGGGTGCAGGGTCCACTATATGTGTTTGTGTTGGTTCTTGAACTAGCTTAAAAAGTGTTGTGGATGATGTATCCATGCTTGTAGTGGTTGCATCTGATGAAAATATGGTTTATGAGGGTTGAGGAAGATTTCTAAGTTTTCTCTCTCCTCAAATCAATGGTTTGTCATCTTCAATCTCATCCCACTAAATATTAGTTTCATCAACTACTCCTTTCTTTGACATGCTCTTCTTCTTTTTCTCTTTGCCCCGTTGGAGTTCTTCTCTCACTATCTTCGGAGGATTTGACCCTCCTTTATATATACAAATGCCATGTGTTGCCCTATTTTTTTGTAGCGTGTTTTTATTGGTATGTTCCATGTCTGCAAAAAATTATAATTAATCAAAAGAAAAATCAAGCTAACAAAGAAAATCTATTGCAAAAAACTTTGCCAATCCAATCGCCGAATCACCTATTCTTTTAGGAGAGCTAGGTAGATCTCGCATAGAAGATTGGTTTAAAAATTAGGCGAATTGGCGATGGGATGCTCTAGTGGGTGAGAGGCCGATCACTTTCGGCAATCATGAACTATTTTGTCAAAAGTTACAGATTTGTAGAGTCAAGGAGGGGCATGCCAAAGGCGATCAAAAGTACATTTGGTGGATCGCTGACAAGTTTCAGCGATCATCACTATGTCCGCCGAATGTTACAGATCCCTCAACAATTGAGACATGATCTAAGGGCAGTCTATGGCTAATAGGTAAACTACTGAGAATTTCGGCGAGCTCTGCCGAGATCACTAAATGACTCAACGTGCCTATTTTTCATCCCAATATCGAAATCGACCAAACAAGGCTAGAAAAAAAATCAATTCAAGCATATATGAAAGTCACACAAGACCCATACTTTTCATCACCACACAATACTCAGACTTTTTCGATTTTATGAAATTTAGCTATTTAACTAAGATTTTCCCCAATCATTCTAGTAACAATCAAGCAACACCGATTGCGAATTTAATCAAATAAGAGAAAAAAACAACTAAGGCATTCATATATTAAGACCATTCAGGCAAAGGTTTTTCATTGAAAAAAATATCACATCGACGTATTCCTATCGTAGAGGCCCATCACCCCTCAACGCAATACTAACATTGCATAAGTGTTTAAAATTTTCAAAAATAAATTCAGGGTTTAGGGACCAACCTTTTATACCGATAAAATTCCTATAGAGATGCTAGGCAACAATGAATTCCTACCCCAAGTAAATAAATTCGAAGTAATACCTTGGTTTGAAGTTTGGAGGTTTTAGAGCGAGGGAAAGCAACAAAATTTTGAATGATGAGACTTCAGCTATTATAACCTTTTAGTTCCTATCCATTCAACAATGTTAGTCGCACTCGTTGATACACATGGAGGTACGCTGAGTGCTAATTTATCCTGCCTTTTAGGTAAAGTGTTCAGTTTCATGGGAGTCATGTAACAACCCTAAAAAGAATATGCTAAGTAATCTTTAGTGTGTCTAGAATGCCTATAATTAGACCGGGTTCACACGTATTGATGCGCGTAGAACCAGACCTCTGAACCCTTGCGACGGCCAATCCAACTAACGTGGGGAGTTAGTTGAGCTAGGAAAGGTTAGGTCCAGCCATGTAGGGCTCCCAAATATGAAGATTTACCTGGATGTGTCTTTACCGGACTTAAAAAGGGGAAATCTTAAGTTTGGAGGGTCTAGGGGTAAAATGGTCTTTTTCCAGGCTAAGGGTAGTATCGTAATTACCCTAAATATATAATTAATTATTTAACTAATATGGTGGAGGGGCATTTTGGGTAGAAAGGGCCGAAATTGCCCATTGAGCAAAATCTTGCTCCACCCGGGTTCGAACCTAGGTGGGAGCAATGATTTAACCTGATTATTTATATTGGAGAATTAATTTAATTAATTAATATTTAAAATGGTGTTTACAATCTGATTTTTTTGTTAGGGCAATAAGGTTCTTTCACGTGTGATTTAAATAAATCAGATTTTACAATTTAACAAAACCTTATTTTGACTAAGTCTAAAACTACAATCCTAATCCTAAGGAACCACTCACTTCTCACGTTTGTCCTCTCTCTTTCACGATCAACTCTCTCACTTTTGCGTTCTATCTGCTAACAAATACAAGAACAGAAAACACAACCAAAAGTTCTTCATACTTGATGAATTTACACGTCAAAAACATAGACAAAAAGCTAACCAAAAATGTAAAGGAAAAAGAAGGGTTTTCCGTCGAGTTTTGTGTTGAAGTTTTGGGACTTGGACGTGAATTTGGAGAGGGTTTTGGACAGCAGGTCGTGTGTTGAACAACACTAAAGTCAGGTATGGGTTTCTCTCCTGGACTCCTTTCTCCAAGAGAATTTCCTTTCCACGAATTCAACGAATTTTGAAACTAGGGTTGTTCCCGTTCTTGTCAAACTCCTTGTCCCTAGTATCCTTCTGATTTCAATCTGAAATAGGTTAGAGATCATGTTGTTGATATGATTGCTGGTAGTTTAAGTATGAAGTGTGATTTTCGTAATAATGTGTTCATGATTATGTGTGTGGAATTGTAAGCATGTTAATTTATGCCAACCGAAAGTATGTGAAAAGTGATGTTTGTGCAAATGTTTGTGTAAATCATGATGTGCAAAAGTGGTGTAATGTTGCTGGATTTAATGGTAATTCTTGACTGAATATAACCATGAAAAAAATATACTTAAAGATGCACCAAATGATTCATGAAACTTCCTAAGATCTAATGTACAAATGATGATAACAAGGAGCTGAAAATAGTGAACAAATTTCCAGCATTTGGTAGGTTGGGTTCTGCCAATCAAAGTGGTATAAAATGCAATGAAAAATTAATGTAAAATAAGTGAAATCACTAAGGATTGAACCCAAGACATCATTAGATGAAAGCTACAAAAAAATCAACAAAAGATTTAGACAAAAATGGATTGGAGGAGACTAAATTTCCAGCTTGCTGAAAATTGTAGTCTCGGCCAACTTTTAAAAAAATGAACTTCGTTTATTTATTTTTTTAAAATGTGAGGTCATTGGGGATTGACCCATGACCTCACCAAATGAAAAATTCATAAAAAATTCGTGAGAAAACTGCAACGAAAAATAGATGTGGTGAGTGGGGATTGAACCCACAACCTCTTGAATGGATGAGAGATTTAGGAGAAAAATAAAGGAGAAAATAAATGTGGGGAGTGGGGATTGAACCACAACCTCTTGGATAGGTGAGAAAGTTAAGATATAAATTAAAAGAAAAGTAATGAGCTTGTGCGGGATTGAACCCACAACCTCCTTGACTTAAACGAAAAAGAAGAGGAGAAAAAGAAAGGAAATATTATGGGGTTGATAGGGATCGAACTAGGGTCCCCAAATCTGAAAAATGCAATTATAAAGTTTAAAATAAGATTAAGTGTTGTCCAAGGGATTCGAAATCGTGTTCCCTTGCCCAATTCCGTATTGACACATAAGTCATACGTAAGTAAATATTTAATGAATGCTGCCTCAAAAGATCGAAATCAATATCTTGGCATATCTACAAGATGCATAAGTCTTGTAAATCTTGGGTAAACATGAATCACTTAGACAAACTATGAATTAAGCCTCATGGCTTGTATGTGTGGACTCATGAGTCTAGCATAGGTTTAAAAGTAAGTGAGCCTAAGATGTATGTGATAAAATGATGTAATCCTAGAAGAGTTAAGTAAGAGTGTGAAACACACTAAATGGCCAAGTGCATTGGGATATGATGAAATGAACATTCACGTGAAGGGGTGAGTAATTATGAAAAGAAAATGTGTTAAAATTAATGAATGAGGTGACAATATGATAAGAGGCTAATGTGAAAGATGATAGCAATCCCAAATGTGCCTAAGTAAATGTTACCAAAACGTACTTACCTATGAGAGTGTAAAGTTAATGAAGAGACCAGTCTCTATGAACACTCTAATGAAAGTATTGAAGTTAATGCATACTTAATACTAATGATGAGATGAGAAATCCTCTAATGAGCTATGATGTCCTCATGCTAGAAGCCATCTTCCATGATGTATGAGTTCAATGTAATGGAACTTTATACTGAGTACCGATAGGCTAGCCATGAGTGGTGATGCCTTCCTTTGAGAAGGGCGGAGGTTAACATAAATCTCATGAGATAACAATATTCGGCATGCCGGGTATGGGTCTCCTTATATCTCCTAGTCTTTGAACCTACACTGCCAATATATGGATCTAGCAGGGTTCATTTACCTATATACGCTAGCATGTTTTGGTCCACTTTGGCCGGTGATTCCACCCCTTTTCAGTGTGGGGATTAAACACTGGATTTCATGATGCTCACATGATCTATGTCGGTTAAGGTTAAAGTTCCCAAAGAAAGAATGAGGCCAGCCTCAAAGAATACACATAATGAAATGAACAATACCAAAGGTGTTAGGATAGGATAATCAAGAGGTGAGATAGACTTAAAGTAATGACACTAGGTTATTCTTGGTCATTGCACAGCGAACCCATGAGAGTCTTAAACTACATCCTAGGTATGACTGGTGGTTGCACTAGTATATGAAAGAATGAAAATGAAGTACGTATGAATGAACTGTGTTTGCTAAAGAAGGATCCCTAGTTGAGGTCCCATATGTTGAGCCCTCATTTTGGGAAGTCCTAATGCCAAGTCCATGATTCTAAGGTCTCATGGCATATGAAATAATGATATGAACTATGTAATATGATATGTATAATATGTTATGTGCTGTTTGCATAATGATAAGTATGATGATGCATGTTACTCTCATGGCATGACTTTCCTAATCCGAATTTGGCAAGTCCACAGACTTGCCTTTCCATAATTCATATCGTTAGGAAAGAGATCTTTCTAATCATGCATGTCCTTGGTGTGTGCTTGCATATACCCATACTTAGTACAAGTGTGTACTAATCCCATACAACTCTACATTTTTAGGTGGAGGCACAGGTGGACGTTAGAGTTTACAGGTCGACGCTGAAGCTATCCGGACTTGGTAGGCCCTCATGCTTTCGAGGACTCTTGCCCATTATTTTCTAGCTTAGATATAAGTTTGAGTTAGTGGAGTATGTTCCACTAGCGTTTCTTTCTCATTTTATTTCAGACATTGTATTGGTGCCATTTTGGCAAGTATACACTAAATGCAGTATTGAACTATTTCTTTCATTTGATGATCTTAATATTAGATGGTTGATTGTGAACGTTTATGAGTTTAAGTAGAATGTCTTATTTGAATGACTGCCCAGGTCAACCGGTAGAATGTTCAGAGGGAGAACACCGGTATGTAGCATGGCTGACAGGCTACGAGACTTCACGAGGATGAATCCTCCTATTTTCATAGGGTCCAAGACTTCAGAGGATCCCCAACAGTTCATGGATGAGGTACACAAGATTTTGGTGGCCATGGGGGCCACAGATACTCATAAGGCTGAACTGTCTTCCTATCAGCTCAAGGATGTTCCACAGACTTGGTGCAAGATGTGGCAGGATAGCTGACCTTTGGGCGGAGTTCCGGTCACTTGGGAGCTTTTTAAGACAGCCTTCGTGGAGAGATTCTTCCTCAGTGAGATGAAGGAGGCCAAGGTTGAGAAATTTATCAACCTTAAGCAAGGATCTATGACAGTCAGGGAGTATTCCCTGAAATTTGTTAAACTGTACAGGTATGCTACTTCCCTTGTATCTAACAGCAGGGATGAGATGAGTAGGTTCCTCATAGGAATCACAGGAGATCTGGAGGAGGAGTGTTGGGCTGCGATGCTCCACGATAACATGGACCTCTCCACGCTGATGGTGCATGTCCAGTAGGTAGAGGACAGCCGGATGAAGAGGGGCGTTCGTGATGCTACGAGGCCTAAGCCTTCTGATCAGGCAGGTCCTAGAAATGGAGGCAACATGAATAACTTCGGAGTCCGTGAACAGCCCAGGTTCAAAAAGGGGCAACAGATTTCAGGGAACTCTAACTTTCAGAGGAGTGCAACACCTAGAGGAGGCAGACCCGAGCCCAAGAACGGCAATGGAGGTGATGTGAAAAATCCCAGAAAGTACTGTGCTAAGTGTGGCCGTGCTCACAGTGGAGAGTGCAGACAGGGCACTAATGCCTGCTTCGGTTGTGGTAAGAGCGGACACATGTTTAAGGACTGCCCATAGAACAGGGGTCAGGCTGGAGGTAATGCTCAACCTAGTCCTAATCCATAGGGTACAGTAGCAACCAAGCCTCCTAAGAGGAACAGGTTCTACGCCCTGAAGGGCAGGGAGGAGCAGGAGAAGTCCGCTGATGTGGTCACAGGTATGCTGCAAGTATTCTCAACTTCTGTTTATGCTTTACTTGATCCAGGGTCTACGCTTTCCTTTGTAACTCCTTTGCTTGCTCTCACTTTTGAGATATTGCCTGAAGTTCTGCATGATCCTATAGTGGTTAGTACATCTTTAGGAGAAAATGTAAGAACTGATAGAGTATACAAGGATTGCCCAATAGTTGTATGTGGTAAGACTATGTGTGCAGACTTGGTTGAGTTACCAATGCATGATTTTGATGTTATTCTTGGCATGGACTGTCTTCATAGTTGTTATGCTTGTATGGATTGTCGTAGTAGGGTTGTGAGATTTTATTTCCCTAATGAAGAAGATCTGGTCTGGGAGGGGTACAACTCGAGTCGTCCTAATCCCTTGATTTCGAACCTTAAGGCCAATAAAATGATGTCCAAGGGGTTATTGTGTCATCTTGTGAGTGTTAATGATTTAGATCATGACATTCCTTCCATAGACTCACTGCCTGTAGTGAATGAGTTCCAAGATGTATTTCTTGATGATTTGCTTGGAGTTCCTCCCCCTCGAGAGATTGACTTTGGTATCGACTTAGAACCCGATACTAAACCAATTTCAATTCCTCCTTACAGAATGGCTCCATCTGAACTCAAAGAGTTTAAGCTGCAGTTAAAAGATCTCACTGATAAGAGTTTCATTTGGCCGAGCATATCCCCTTGGGGTGCTCCATTGTTGTTTGTGAAAAATAAAGATGGAACCCTTAGTATGTGTATCGATTATCGGCAGCTCAACAAAGTCACTATCAAGAATAAGTATACACTTCCCTGAATAGATGACTTGTTTGACCAACTCCAGGGGTCTAGTTTCTTCTCGAAGATTGATCTTCGTTCAGGGTACCATCAGCTTAGGGTTAGGGATGGAGATATTCCAAAGACAACCTTTAGTACCTTTTATGGTCACTATGAGTTCCTAGTTATTTCATTCGGTCTCACAAATGTACCTGCTGCATTTATGGATCTCATGAACATAGTTTTCCGTGAACACCTTGAATCTTTCATCATAGTATTCATTGATGACATTCTCATCAACTCTAAGACCAAGGAAGAGCATGAACAACATTTAAGGCTAACCTTGAAGGTACTTAGACAACATCAACTGTATCCCAAATTCAGCATGTGTGAATTCTGGCTCAGATCAGTGACCTTCTAGGTCATGTTGTGTCCGATAAAGGTGTGGAGGTAGATCCCAGAAAGACTGAGGCTGTTAAGAACTGGCCAAAACCTCTTACTCCCACAGATATCCGTAGCTTCTTGGTATTGGCTGGTTATTATCGCAGGTTCGTGGATGGTTTTTCTTCCATTGCTGCTCCACTCATAGCCTTGACGAAGAAGAAAGTTAAGTTTGAATGGGCGGAGACTTGTGAGAAGAGTTTCCAGGAGCTTCAGCCCCGGTGCTTACTTTGCCTAAGTGTGGTGAGAATTACACTGTTTATTGTGATGCATCTACGGTTGGTTTGGGTTGTGTTCTTATGCAGGGTGGAAAGGTGATAGCTTATGCATCCAGACAGCTCAAGGTTCATGAGAAGAATTATCCCTCTCATGACCTGGAGTTGGCAGCTGTGGTATTTTCACTGAAGCTGTGGAGGCACTACTTGTATGGAGTGCATGTGGATGTGTTCACAGACCACAAGAGTCTCCTGTACGTGTTCACGCAGAGAGAGTTGAATCTACGTCAGCAGAGATGGTTGGAGCTGTTGAAGGACTATGATATGAATGTCCACTACCATCCAGGTAAGGCTAATGTTGTAGCTGAGGCTTTGAGCAGGATGAGCATGGGAAGTACATCCCACGTTGAGAATGAGAAGAAGGAGTTGGTGAAAGATGTACACAGACTGGCCAGACTATGTGTTCGGTTGGTTGACTCTACTAGTGGGGTGTTTCAGTTCATCCTAGTTCTAAATCATCCTTTGTAGTTGAAGTTAAGCAGGGTCAGCATCTCGATCCTGTGTTGATGGAGCTGAAGGACTCAGTGTTGATAAAGATGAATGTGTCTTTTGCTTTGGGAGGTGATGGCGTACTTAGGTACCAGGACAGGCTGTGTGTACTAGATGTGGATGATTTGCGGACCAGGATTATTGCAGAGGCCCATGGCTCCAGATATTCCATACATCCAGGTTCCACCAAGATGTATCATGATCTTAAGCAGATCTATTAGTGGGTTGGCATGAAGAAGGACATTGAAGAATATGTGGCCAAGTGTCCTAATTGTCAGCAGGTTAAGGCAGAACATCTTAAGCCTGGCGGTCTTACTCAGATTATTGAGGTTTTGACTTGGAAGTAGGAGGCCATTAATATGGACTTCGTGGTTGGTCTTCCAAACACTAGGAGACTGCATGACTCCATATGGGTCATTGTGGACAGGATGACTAAGTCTGCCCACTATATCCCTGTGAAGTCTACTTACAGACCCGAGGATTATGCGAGACTCTACATTGATGAGATTGTGAGATGGCATGGGATTCCTTTATCTATCATTTAAGATAGAGGAGCTCAGTTCACTTCACATTCCTGGAGATCCTTCCAGAAGACCTTAGGCACGTAGGTAAAGCTTAGTACTGCCTTTCATCCTCAGACTGATGGGCAGGCAGAGCGCACCATTCAGACATTGGAGGACATGTTAAGGGCGTGTGTGATTGACTTCAGGGGTAGTTGGGACGACCATCTGCCTTTGATAGAGTTCTCGTATAATAATAGCTATCACTCCAGCATTGGGATGGCACCGTTCAAGGCACTATATGGTAGGAGGTGTAGGTCTCCGATTGGGTGGTTCGAGGTTGGAGAGTCATCCATTTTGGGTCCATAGATCATTCATGAGGCATTACAGAAGGTCAGGGTGATTAGGGATAGGTTGGATACTACTTACAGTCGGCAGAAGTCATATGCAGATAACAGGAAATGGCCCTTAGAGTTTGATGTTGGTGACCAAGTCTATTTGAAGATATCACCTATGAAGGGGGTGATGAGGTTTGGCAGGAAGGGGAAGTTGAGTTCGAGGTATGTTGGTCCATATGAGATCCTACAGCGTGTGGGTGAGGTGTCCTATGAGTTAGCATTGCCTGTGGAGCTAGCTTCTGTCCATCCAGTCTTTCATGTATCCATGTTAAAGAAGTGCCTAGCTGATCCAGCATCGATTCTACCTATGGAATGTTTTGGGGTTGATCAAGACTTATCCTATGAGGAGGTACCTATTGAGATCTTAGACAGACAGGTAAAGTGGCTGAGAAACAAGGAGATTGCCACTGTGAAGGTATTGTGGAGGAACCATCTTGTTGAGGGTGCTACGTGGGAGGCCGAGGCCGATATGAGATCCCTCTATCCCCATCTTTTCAGTCCTTGAAGTTAGATCCCCTACTCTTAAGTCGAAGTTTCCTTATCTCTCCATTTCTTGTTGCTATTGCTTGACTGTGCATAGTGATTATGTAATGTTATGACTGGCATTTTGCTAGATAGTAAGTAGTGTTATTCGGGGACGAATGTGTAACAACCCTAAAATTGAATAGGATCAAGACTTAGGTTGTCAAGAAGGCTTGCGATTAGACCAAGGTTCACACAGACTGATACGCGTAAAACCAGACCTCAGAACCCTTACTACGACCAAGCCAACTAACTTGGGCAATTAGTTGAGCTTGGAAAGGTTGGAACCAACCCTAAATATATAAATAATTAATTATTTAATAAAATGGAAGGGCAATTTTGAGAGAGAGGGCCGAATATGAGCTCTAGGAGTGAAGTCTTGCTCCACCCGGGTTCGAACCTAGGTGGAAGCAATGATTTAACTGTTTTTATTTAAATTGATAAATTAATTTAATTAATTAATAATTATTAGCTGATTTAAGAAAAAGAAAAATCAGATTTTTATTTAAAGGTTTAACAAGGAGTCCTAGTTTGACTAATTCCCAAACTAAAACTCCTAATTTGAAGCCACTCTCTCACGATCTCTCTCTCTCACGATTCACCATTCACTCTCACGTTTTCTCTCTGCCTAAACCAGTTCAAAAACAGAAAATATATTGAAGTTCTTCACACTTGAAGAACTCACACCAAAAATCTTTGAAAACAACGAAAATCCATCACTTTAAGCAAAGGAGAGGAGTCTTCCGTCAATTGGTGTTGAGGTGTTGAACTTGGACTGATTTTTGAGAGGATTTTGGGCAACAATTTCGTGGTTGAACAAGAAAAATAAAGGTATGGGTCTTCTTACTCTTGGTCCCTTTCCCAAGATACCCTTAGGACTCAGACGAATTTAATTCGAAATTAAGTTGTTTCCCCATTGCATGTCCTTGTCCCTAGCTCCCAAATGACTTTGTAGTTTGGGTATTTTGTGCTGGTAGATTTAGGCATGTGTGATATGTGTATATTGATTAGGAATATGTTTATGTGCGTGAAACTACATAAATGATAATCCAAGCGAAATTGAATAAAAATGTGGATATGTAGGCATGTTGGCAGTGACGTTTTAGTCACTGTTTGAGGGTGTGAAAAACTTGTTTTAGTCTTGTATTTCGTGTGTAAAGGTTGTACATAATGTGATGTTCATATGGTGTGTGAAATTACAAAGTTAGAGTGTAAACACTTGACTAAATGTGATCCTAAACTACACCTAAATTACATGCTAAACGATTGGTGAAACGTCCTATGAAAATCGTCCTAAACTAATGAGAAAAGTAGAGAGTATGGGCTGCAAAAAAAATGTGACCAAATTTCCAGCTTTTGGAAATTTGGTTTCGGCCAAATTCTGGAATTTTGGGAGAGGTTAAAAAAGGATTTAAAGTAGGTGAGGTCAAGGGTCATCGAACCCAAGACCTCACATGACCAAGAGGCTGAAATTTAAAAATAAAATAAAATGAAATGGAGCTAAGGGGATTCGAACCCCTTAGCTGCTGTTCACGCAAGAAATGACAAGGGAAATGGGGCTGGTGGGGAATCGAACACGCAATGCTTGGGAAGAAAGGAAGAGGAAAACTAAAGAAAAAGAAAATGTGAGGCGTGGGATCGAACCCACGACCTCAAGGCTGCATATAGAGGGGGCGAAAATGAGTAATAAGACAAATGAGGTTGTGGGGGTTCGATCCCACGACCTCACTGTCAATACCCTCAACCTAGCGAAAAAATTAAAAAAATATATATATGGGGCTGTGGGGGTTCGAACCCACCACCTCACAGCCCCTAGCGAAATTAAATTAAAGGTAAGGAGGCTGTGGGGGTTCGAACCCACAACCTCCCTACTTAGGCGAATTAAAGGACAAAAGTAAAAGAGGCTGTGGGGATTTTATCCCACAACCTCTTGGTTTAGGGGAGAGTGGACAAGAAGAGGTTAATAAAATTAGAAAGGGTTTGTGGGGGTTCGAACCCACAACCCTTCGGCCAAATTAGGAGTATTTTTAAGGAGAAAATTAATCCTTCAATGTTTATATTGTGATTTAACTTAGAGTCATAATGTTATGAATATTAGAATAAAATCAATTAAAAATATAAATGGTATCCAATTGATTCACGACTGGGGTTTCCTTGCCCAAGCTTCCGTATTGATACATAAGTCATACGTGAATAAAATATCCAAAAATAATGCCACATACTTAGATCGAAATCAAGATCTTGGCATACATACAAGATGCATAAGTCTTGTATCACATAATCTTAGAAAGATATGAATCACTTAGACGAAATATGAATGAAGCCTCAGGGCTTGTATGTATAGACACATAAGTCTAACATACGTTCAAAGTAAGTGAATCTAAGAAGTATGTAATGAAATGATGAACCCTAGAAGGGTTAAGTATGAGTGTAAGATACACTAAATGGCCAAGTGCATTGGCATATGATGAAATGAACGTTCACGTAATAAGAGGTGAGTAACTATGAAAAGCAAAGGTACTAATGATAATGAATGTGGTGACAACATGATATAAGGCTAATGTAAATGATGAGAGTAATCTCAAATGAGCCTAAATAAATGTTACCAATAAGTACACTCTTATGAGAGTGTAAGATAATGAAGAGACCAGTCTCTATGAACACTCTAATGAAGGTATTGAGCTTAACACACTTAATACTAATGATGAGATGAGAAATCATCTAATGAGCTATGATGTCCTCATACTAGAAGCCATCTTCCATGACGTATGAGATGAATGAAATGGAACTTTATACTGAGCACCGATACGCTAGCTATGAGCGGTGATGCCTTCTTTCGGGAGGACAGAGGTTCACGTAACTCTCATAAGATGAGACTGTCCGGCATGCCGGGTATGTGTCTCCTTATATCTCCTAGTCTTCGAACCTATACTGCGAATATAGGGATCTGGCGGGGTTAAATTCCCATGTACGCTAACAAGTTATTGGATCACTTTGGCCGGTGATTCCACCTCTTTTCGGTGTGGGGGAGACACTGGATTTCATGATGCTCACATGATCTATGTCGGTTAAAGTTAAAGTTCCCAATGAATGAATGAGGTCAGCCTCAAATGATGCATATAATGAAATGAATGATACTAAAGGTGTTAGGATAGGATAATCAAAAGGTGAGTTAGATTCAAGTAATGACATTAGGTCATTTTTGGTCATTGCACAACGAACCTAATGAAAGTCTTAAACTACATCCTAGGTATAGCTGGTGGTTACACCGGCCTATGAATGAAATGAAATGGAAAACGTATGAATGAACAAAGCAGACTCTGTGTTTGCTAATGAAGACTCCCTAGTTGAGGTCCCATCTATTGAGCCCTCATTTTTGGGATGTCTTAATGTTAAGTTCATGATTCCAAGGTCTCATGGCATATGAATGAATGACATTAAAAAAGTTATGTGTTACATGCAAAATGTACTGTATGCTATATGATATGTGCTATGTGTAAATGTTATGTGCTTTGTACAAATGTGAAAAGTAAGATGATGTATGTTATTATCATGGTATCACTTTCCTAATACTAATTTGGAAACCTCATTTACTTTCCTAATCAAAATTTGGAAACTTTCCTAATCTCAATTTGGCAAGTCCACTGACTTGACTTTCCAAAAATCATGTTGTTAGGAAAGAGCTATTCTTTCTCATGCATGTCCTTGGTGTGTGCTTGCATATACCCATACTTAGTACAAGTGTGTACTAACCCTATACAAACTCTACTATTTAGGTGCAGACACAGGTGGATGATAGAGCTACAGGATCATCGTTGCAGTTATCTGGACGTCCAGCATTCATCCGGTTTTGGTAGGTCCTCATGTCTTCGAGGATGCTACTGTTTTATATTCTAGCTTAGTTTTAGAGTTGAGCTGGTGGAGCATGTTACACTAGCGTTTCTTTCCTATTTTTATTCAGACTATGTATTGGTGCCATTTTGGCAATTATACGCTTTATAAAAATTGAACTATTTCTTTCAGTTGCTTATCTCTTAATGTTAGATGGTTGATGGTGAACAATTACGTACTTATGAGAATGTTTGTATAAGTATGTTAGAAAACAAAAATTTTCAAATTTTACGCTAAAATTAACCTATGTAATGTAAGAATGACGTAAGTAGGCTTGTCTGCGACCTTTGAGAGGTCAACGACGCCGGTCTCGTCTGGGGTCTAGATTCCAGTCGTGACAAAGTTGGTATCAGAGCATTAGGTTAAATTATGAAAATAATAAGTTCACATCAACCACATTGAGTAGTTTCTAAGTCATGGTAGTGAAGTGCACCACTATCCTGAATTAGAGACTGCATGATGCGTAGGAAAACTTCCCTTTTTCTGATCTTATCGTGCTTCTCCTAAAGTTTAATTTCTTGGTGTTATGAGCGTGTCTAACATCAAATTTTTGTTGTTTTCAGAGAATGAACACTAGGAGAGCTATTGGTCAGAGGAGAGGAGGAGCAGCTGCTGGGGGTAACCGAGTTCCACCCCAGGCTCCAGCTGAAGGAGTGGTTGTGCCAGCTAATCTAGCTGGGATGACTGATGCTGAGGTGAGGGCATCTCTGGCCCAGATGGCACAGGCCATTACTATGGAGGCGCAGGCTATGACTGCCCAGGTCAACCGGCAGGATGTTCAGAGGGAGAACCCACCGGTTCGTAGCATGGCTGACAGGCTGAGGGATTTCACGAGGATGAATCCTCCTATTTTCACATGGTCTAGGGCATCAGAGGATCCCAGGAGTTTGTGGATGAGATTCATAAGATCCTGGTGGCTATGGGGGCCACTGATATTGAGAAGGCTGAGTTGGCTTCCTATTAGCTCAATGATGTTGCACAGACTTGGTGCAAGATGTGGCAAGATAGCCGTGTCTTAGGTGGAGTGCCAGTCATATGTGAGCTGTTCAAGACAAAATTTATGGAGAGATTCTTTCCCAGGGAGATGAGGGAGGCCAAGGTTGAGGAATTCATCAACCTTAAACAAGGCTCTATGACAGTCAGGGAGTATTCCCTGAAGTTTGTTAAGCTGTCAAGGTATGTTATTTTCCCTAGTATTTAATAGCAAGAATGAGGATAATACTGAACTTTGTTGAAATCATCCAGGTATGCTACTTCCCTGGTTTCTAACAGCAGGGATGAGATGAGCAGGTTCCTCACAGGAATCAATGGAGACCTGGAGGAGGAGTGTCGATCTGCAATGCTCTATGATAATATGGATCTTTCCAGGTTGATGGTGCATGTCCAGCAGGTAGAGGACAGCCGCAGAAAGAGAGGTGTTCGTGATGATAGGAGGCCTAGGCCTCAAGATCAGGCAGGACCCAGTCATGGAGGCCACAGGAACAACTTTGGTATCCGTGAGCAGCCCAGGTTCAAAAAGGGGCAACAGAGTTCTAGGAATTTTAATCCTCAGAGGAGTGCTACACCTTAAGGAGGCAGACCTGAGCCCAAGAAGGGCAATGGAGGTGAGATGCAGTGTCCTAAGAAGAATTGTGCTAAGTGTGGCCGAGCTTACAGTGGAGAGTGTAGACAGGGCACTAATGCCTGCTTCGGTTGTGGTAAGAGTGGACACATGGTCAGAGACTATCCACAGAACAGAGGTCAGGCTGGAGGTAATACTCAGCCTAGGCCTAATCCACAGGGTGCAGCAGCAGCCGAGCCTCCTAAGAGGAATAGGTTCTATGCCCTGAAAGGCAGAGAGGAGCAAGAGAAGTCCGCTGATGTGGTCACAGGTATGCCGCAAGTGTTCTCAACTTCTGTTTATGCTTTACTTGATCCAGGGTCTACACTTTCCTTTGTAACTCCTCTGCTTGCTCTTACTTTTGAGACATTGCCTGAAGTTCTGCATGATCCTATAGTGGTTAGTACACCTTTAGGAGAAAATGTAAGAACTGATAGAGTATACAAGATTGCCTAATAGTGGTGAGTGGTAGAACTATGTGTGCGAACTTGGTTGAGTTACCCATGCATGATTTTGATGTTATTCTTGGCATGGATTGGCTTCACAATTGTTATGCTTGCTTGGACTGTCGTAGTAGAGTGGTGACATTTTGCTTCCCTAATGAAGAAGAGTTAGTTTGGGAGGGGTACAATTCGAGTCGTCCTAACCCCTTGATTTCTAACCTTAAAGCCAATAAAATGATGTCCAAGGGGTTGTTGTGTCGTCTTGTGAGTGTTAATGATTTAGATCATGACATTCCTTCCATAGACTCAGTACCTGTAGTGAATGAGTTCTTAGATGTGTTTCCTGATGATTTACCTGGAGTCCCTCCCCTTCGAGAGATTGACTTTGGTATCGACTTAGAACCCGATACTAAACCAATCTCAATTCCTCCTTACCGAATGGCTCCAGCTGAACTTAAAGAGTTGAAGCTGCAGTTAAAAGATCTCACTGACAAGGGTTTCATTCAGCCGAGAATATCCCTTGGGGCGCTCCAGTGTTGTTTGTAAAGAAGAAAGATGGAACCCTTAGAATGTGTATCGATTATCAGCAGCTCAACAAAGTCACTATAAAGAATAAGTACCCACTTCCCAGAATAGATGATTTGTTCGATCAACTCCAAGGGTCTAGTTTCTTCTCTAAGATTGATCTTCGTTCAGGGTATCATCAGCTTAGGGTTAGGGATGGAGATGTCCCAAAGACAGCTTTTCGTACCCGCTATGTTCACTATGAGTTCTTAGTCATGTCATTTAGTCTCACGAATGCACCTGCAGCATTTATGGATCTCATGAACAGGGTGTGCCATGAATACCTTGACTCTTTCGTCATAGTATTCATTGATGACATTCATCTACTCTAAGACCAAGGAAGAGCATGAACAACATTTGAGACTAACCTTGCAGGTACTTAGACAATATCAGTTGTATGCCAAATTCAGCAAATGTGAATTCTGGCTGAGATCAGTGACCTTCCTGGGTCATGTTGTGTCCGATCAGGGCGTGGAGGTGGATCCTAGGAAGACTGAGTCTGTGAAGAACTGGCCAAAGCCTCTTACTCCTACTGACATCCGTAGCTTTTTGGGATTGGCTGGTTACTACCGCAGGTTTGTGGAGGGCTTTTCTTCCATTGCTGCCCCATTGACAGCTTTTACTAAGAAGAAAGCCAAGTTTGAGTGGACGGAGACTTGTGAGAAGAGTTTCCAGGAGCTCAAGGACAGACTCACTTCAGCCCCGGTGCTTACTTTGCCTAAGTGTGGTGGGAATTACACTGTTTATTGTGATGCATCTAGGGTTGGTTTGGGTTGTGTTCTTATGCAGGTTGGTAAGGTGATAGCCTATGCATCCAGACAGCTCAAGGTTCATGAGAAGAATTATCCCGCTCATGACCTGGATTTGGCAGCGGTGGTATTTGTACTAAAGCTGTGGAGGCATTATCTGTATGGAGTGCATGTAGATGTGTTCACAAACCATAAGAGTCTCCAGTACGTGTTCACACAGAGGGAGTTGAATCTACGTCAGCGGAGATGGTTGGAGCTGTTGAAGGATTATGAAATGAATGTGCACTACCATCCAGGTAAGGCTGTAGCTGATGCTTTGAGCAGGATGAGCATGGGAAGTACAACTCACATTGAGGATGAGAAGAAGGAGCTGGTGAAAGATGTACACAGACTGGCCAGACTGGGTGTACGTTTGGTTGACTCCACCAGTGGGGATATTTTAGTTCATCCTAGTTCTGAATCATCCTTGGTAGTTGAAGTCAAGCAGGGTCAGCATCTAAATCCCGTGTTGATGGAGCTGAAGGACTCAGTGCTGATGAAGATGAATGAGTCTTTCGCTTTGGGAGGTGATGGCATACTTAGGTATCAGGATAGGCTGTGTGTGCCAGATGTGGATGATTTGCGGACCAGGATTGTTGCAGAGGCCCATGGTTCCAGATATTCTATACATCCAGGTTCCACCAAGATGTATCATGATCTCAAGCAGATTTATTGATGGGATGGCATGAAGAAGGACATTGCAGAATATGTGTCCAAGTGTCCTAATTGTCAGCAGGTTAAGGCAGAGCATCTTAAGCCTGGTGGTCTGACTCAGATTATTGAGGTTCCGACTTGGAAATGGGAGGCCATTAATATGGACTTCGTGGTTGGGCTTCCGAGGACTAGGAGGCAGCATGACTCTATATGGGTTATTGTGGACAGATTGACTAAGTCTGCCCACTTTATCCCTGTGAAGTCTACTTACAGAGCCGAGGATTATGCGAGACTCTACATTGATGAGATTGTGAGATGGCATGGGATTCCCTTGTCTATTATTTCAGACAGAGGAGCTCAGTTTACTTCTCATTTCTGGAGATCTTTCCAGAAGAGCTTGGGCACACAGGTGAAGCTTAGCACTGCCTTTCACCCTCAGACAGATGGGCAGGCAGAGCGCACCATACAGACATTGGAGGATATGTTGAGAGCGTGTGTGATTGACTTCAGAGGTAACTGGGATGACCATCTGCCTTTGATAGAGTTTTCGTATAATAATAGCTATCACTCCAGCATTGGGATGGCACCGTTTGAGGTACTGTATGGTAGGAGGTGTAGATCTCCAGTTGGGTGGTTCGAGGTTGGAGAGTCGTCCATTTTGGGTCCAGAGATCATTCATGAGGCCTTAGAGAAGGTCAGAATGATTAGGGACAGGTTGACTACTGCTTACAGTCGGCAGAAGTCATATGCTGATAACAGAAAGCGTCCCTTAGAGTTTGATGTTGGTGACCAGGTTTACTTGAAAATATCGCCTATGAAAGGGGTGATGAAATTTGGGAGAAAAGGGAAGCTGAGTCCGAGGTATGTTGGGCCATATGAAATCCTACAACGTGTGGGCGAGGTGGACTATGAGTTAGCATTGCCTACAAAACTAGCGTCTGTTCATCCAGTCTTTCATGTCTCTATGTTGAAGAAGTGCATAGGTGATCCAGCATAAATCTTACCTGTTGAAGGTTTGGGGGTTGGTGAAGACTTGTCTTATGAGGAGGTACCTGTTGAGATTTTAGACAGACAAGTCAAGCGGCTGAGGAACAAGGAGATTGCCACAGTGAAGGTATTGTGGAGAAATCATCTTGTTGAGGGTGCTACGTGGGAAGCTGAGGCCGACATGAGGGCCCGCTACCCTCACCTGTTCAGCCCTTGAGGTTAGACTTTATACTCTTAAACCTATGTTTCCTTATCGCCGCGTATTTTGTTGCTATTGATTAACTGTGTATAGTGATTTTATTATGATCTGACTGGCATTACAACGTGAAGTAGTAGTGTCATTCGGGGACGAATGTTCCTAAGGGGGGGATAATGTAACAACCGTAAAAATGAATAGGATCAAGACTTAGGTTGTCAAGAATGCTTGCGATTAGACCAAGGTTCACACAGACTGATACGCGTAGAACCAGACCTCAGAACCCTTACTACGACCAAGCCAACTAACTTGGGGAGTTAGTTGAGCTTGGAAAGGTTGGAACCAACAAAGTAAGGCTCTCGAAAATGAATATTTAATCGAAGGAGTCTTTACCGGAATTAAAAAGAAGAAATTTTAAGTTTTGAGGGTCTAGGGGTAAAATGGTCTTTTACCAGGATAAGGGTGATATCGTAATTACCCTAATTATATAAATAATTAATTATTTAATAAAATGGAAGGGCAATTTTGAGAGAGAGGGCCGAATGTGAGCTCTAGGAGTGAAGTGTTGCTCCACCCGAGTTCGAACCTAGGTGGAAGCAATGATTTAACTTGTTTTTATTTAAATTGATAAATTAATTTAATTAATTAATAATTATTAGCTGATTTAACAAAAAGAAAAATCAGATTTTTATTTAAAGGTTTAGCAAGGAGTCCTAGTTTGACTAATTCCCAAACTAAAACTCATAATTTGAAGCTACTCTCTCACGATCTCTCTCTCTCATGTTTCACCATTCACTCTCACGTTTTCTCTCTGCCTAAACCAGTTCAAAAACAGAAAATATATTGAAGTTCTTCACACTTGAAGAACTCACACCAAAAATCTAAGAAAACAACGAAAATCTATCACTTTAAGCAAAGGGGAGGAGTCTTCCGTCAATTGGTGTTGAGGTGTTGAACTTGGACTGATTTTGGAGAGGATTTTGGGCAACAATTTTGTGGTTGAACAAGAAAAATAAAGGTATGGGTCTTCTTACTCTTGTTCCCTTTCCCAAGAGACCCTTAGGACTCAGACGAATTTAATCCGAAACTAAGTTGTTTCCCCATTGCATGTCCTTGTCCCTAGCTCCCAAATGACTTTGTAGGTTGGGTATTTTGTGCTGGTAGATTTAGGCATGTGTGGTATGTGTATATTGATTGGGAATATGTTTATGTGCGTGAAACTACATGAATGATAATCCAAGCGAAATTGAATAAAAATGTGGATATGTAGGCATGTTGGCAGTGACGTTTTAGTCACTGTTTGAGGGTGTGAAAAACTTGTTTTAGTCTTGTATTTCGTGTGTAAAGGTTGTACATAATGTGATGTTCATATGGTGTGTGAAATTACAAAGTTAGAGTGTAAACACTTGACTAAATGTGATTCTAAACTACACCTAAATTACATGCTAAACGATTGGTGAAACGTCCTACGAAAATCGTCCTAAACTAATGAGAAAAGTAGAGAGTATGGGCTGCAAAAAAAAATGTGACCAAATTTCCAGCTTTTGGAAATTTGGTTTCGGCCAAATTCTGGAATTTTGGGAGAGGTTAAAAAAGGATTTAAAGTAGGTGAGGTCAAGGGAAATCGAACCCAAGACCTCACATGACCAAGAGGCTGAAATTTAAAAAAAAAATGAAATGGAGCTAAGGGGATTCGAACCCCTTAGATGTTGTTCACGCAAGAAATGACAAGGGAAATGGGGCTGGTGGGGAATCGAACACGCAATGCTTGGGAAGAAAGGAAGAGAAAACTAAAGAAAAAGAAAATGTGAGGCGTGGGAATCGAACCCACGACCTCAAGGCTGGAAATAGAGGGGGCAAAAATGAGTAATAAAACAAATGAGGTTGTGGGGGTTCGATCCCACGACCTCACTGTCAATACCCTCAACATAGCGAAAAAAATTAAAACAAAATATATATGGGGCTGTGGGGGTTCGAACCCACCACCTCACAGCCCCTAGCGAAATTCAATTAAAGGTAAGGAGGCTGTGGGGGTTCGAACCCACAACCTCCCTACTTAGGCGAATTAAAGGACAAAAATAAAAGAGGCTGTGGGGATTTGGTCCCACAACCTCTTGGTTTAGGCGAGAGTGGACAAGAAGAGGTTAATAAAATTAGAAAGGGGTTGTGGGGGTTCGAACCCACAACCCTTCGGCCAAATTAGTAGTATTATTAAGGAGAAAATTAATCCTTCAATGTTTATATTGTGATTTAACTTAGAGTCATAATGTTATGAATATTAGAATAAAATCAATTAAAAATATAAATGGTATCCAATTGATTCAAGACTGGGGTTTCCTTGCCCAAGCTTCCGTATTGATACATAAGTCATACGTGAATAAAATATCCAAAAATAATGCCACATACTTAGATCGAAATCAAGATCTTGGCATACATACAAGATGCATAAGTCTTGTATCACATAATCTTAGAAAGATATGAATCACTTAGACGAAATATGAATGAAGCCTCATGGCTTGTATGTATAGACACATAAGTCTAACATACGTTCAAAGTAAGTGAATCTAAGAAGTATGTAATGAAATGATTAACCCTAGAAGGTTAAGTATAAGTGTAATATACACTAAATGGCCAAGTGCATTGGCATATGATGAAATGAACGTTCATGTAATAAGAGGTGAGTAACTACGAAAAGCAAAGGTACTAATGATAATGAATGTGGTGACAACATGATATAAGGCTAATGTAAATGATGAGAGTAATCTCAAATGAGCCTAAATAAATGTTACCAATACGTACACTCTTATGAGAGTGTAAGATAATGAAGAGACCAGTCTCTATGAACACTCTAATGAAGGTATTGAGCTTAACACACTTAATACTAATAATGAGATGAGAAATAATCTAATGAGCTATGATGTCCTCATACTAGAAGCCAGCTTCCATGACGTATGAGATGAATGAAATGGAACTTTATACTGCGCACCGATAGGCTAGCTATGAGCGGTGATGCCTTCTTTCGGGAAGGACGGAGGTTCACATAACTCTCATAAGATGAGACTGTCCGGCATGACGGGTATGGGTCTCCTTATATCTCCTAGTCTTTGAACCTATACTGCCAATATAGGGATCTGGCGGGGTTAAATTCCCATGTACGCTAGCATGTTATTGGATCACTTTGGCCGGTGATTCCACCTCTTTTCGGTGTGGGGGAGACATTGGATTTCATGATGCTCACATGATCTATGTCGGTTAAAGTTAAAGTTCCCAATGAATGAATGAGGCCAGCCTCAAATGATGCATATAATGAAATGAATGATACTAAAGGTGTTAGGATAGGATAATCAAAAGGTGAGTTAGATTCAAGTAATGACATTAGGTCATTTTTGGTCATTGCACAATGAACCTAATGAAAGTCTTAAACTACATCCTAGGTATAGCTGGTGGTTACACCGGCCTATGAATGAAATGAAATGAAATACGTATGAATGAACGAAGCAGACTCTGTGTTTGCTAATGAAGACTCCCTAGTTGAGGTCCCATCTGTTGAGCCCTCATTTCTGGGATGTCTTAATGTTAAGTCCATGATTCCAAGGTCTCATGGCATATGAATGAACGACATTAAAGAAGTTATGCGCTAAATGAAAAATGTACTGTATGCTATATGATATGTGCTATGTGTAAATGTTATGTGCTGTGTGCAAATGTGAAAAGTAAGATGATGTATGTTATTCTCATGGTATCACTTTCCTAATCCAAATTTGGAAATCTCATTTACTTTCCTAATCCAAATTTGGAAACTTTCCTAATCTCAATTTGGCAAGTCCACTGACTTGACTTTCCAAAAATCATGTTGTTAGGAAAGAGCTATTCTTTCTCATGCATGTCCTTGGTGTGTACTTGCATATACCCATACATAGTACAAGTGTGTACTAACCCTATACAAACTCTACTATTTTAGGTGCAGACATAGGTGGACGATAGAGCTACAGGATCATCGTTGCAGTTATCCGGACGTCCAACATTCATCCGGTTTTGGTAGGTACTCATGTCTTCGAGGATGCTACTGTTTTATATTCTAGCTTAGTTTTAGAGTTGAGCTAGTGGAGCATGTTCCACTAGCGTTTCTTTCCTGTTTTTATTCAGACTATGTATTGGTGCCATTTTGGCAATTATACGCTTTATAAGAATTGAACTATTTCTTTTAGTTGCTTATCTCTTAATGTTAGATGGTTGATGGTGAACAATTACGTATTTATGAGAATGTTTGTATAAGTATGTTAGGAAACAAAAAGTTTCAAATTTTCTGCTAAAATTAACCTATGTAATGTAAGAATGACGTAAGTAGGCTTGTCTGCGACCTCTGAGAGGTCAACGACGCCGGTCTCGTCTGGGTTCTAGATTCGAGTCGTGACAAAGAACCTATGTAATGTAAGAATGACGTAAGTAGGCTTGTCTGCGACCTCTGAGAGGTCAACGACGCCGGTCTCGTCTGGGGTCTAGATTCCAGTCGTGACAGAATGTTCCTAAGGGGGGGATAATGTAACAACCCTAAAAATGAATATGCTAAGTAATGTTTAGTGTGTCTAGAATACCTACAATTAGACCGGGTTCACACGGATTGATGCGCATAGAACCAGACCTCTGAACCCTTGTGACGGCCAAGCCAACTAACTTGGGGAGTTAGTTGATCTAGGAAAGGTTTGGTCTAGCCATGGAGGGCTCCCGAATATGAAAATTTACCCGGATGTGTCTTTACCGGACTTAAAAAGGGGAAATCTTAAGTTTAGAGGGTCTAGGGGTAAAATGGTATTTTCACAGGCTAAGGGTAGTATTTTAATTACCCTAAATATGTAATTAGTTATTTAATTAATATGGTGGAGGGGCATTTTGGTTATAAAGTGCCGAAATTGCCCATTGAGCAAAATCTTGCTCCACCCGGGTTCGAACCTAGGTGGGAGCAATGATTTAACTTGATTATTTATATTGGAGAATTAATTTAATTAATTAATATTTAAATGCTGATTTAAGAAAAAGGAAAATTAGATTATTATTGTCAATTAATTAATTAATGGGATGGTTTGGGTCGGGTCGACCCGAAGGGACCCGTTTTTGCGATGGGGACGTCACGGGTTCGATCCTCGACGGAAGCAACGCCAAAGTGAATTAAAATGGGGTTTAAAATCTGATTTTCTGTGTAAGGGCAATAAGGTCCTTTCACGTGTGACTTAAATAAATCAGATTTTTACAATTTAACAAAACCTTATTTTGACTAAGTCTAAAACTACAATCGTAATCCTAAGGAACCACTCACTTCTCACATTTATCCTCTCTCTTTCACGATCAAATCTCTCACTTTTGCATTGTATCTGCTAACGAAATACAGGAACAGAAAAAACACAACCAAAAGTTCTTCATACTTGAAGAATTTAACGTCAAAAACATAGACAAAAAGCTAACAAAAAACGTAAAGCAAAAAAAAGGGTTTTCCGTCGAGTTTTGTATTGAAGTTTCGGGACTTGGATGTGTATTTGGATAGGTTTTGGACAGCAGGTCGTGTGTTAAACAACACTAAATTCAGGTATGGGTTTCTCTCCTGCACTCCTTTCTCAAAAAGAATTTCCTTTCCACGAATTCAAAGAATTTTGAAACTAGGGTTGTTCTTGTTCTTGTCGAACTCCTTGTCCCTAGTATCCTTCTGATTTCAATCTGAAATAGGTTAGAGATCATGTTGTTGGTATGTTTGCTGGTAGTTTAAGTATGAAGTATGATTTTCGTAATAATGTGTTCATGATTATGTGTTTGGAATTGTAAGCATGTTAATTTATGCCAACCAAAAGTATGTGAAAAGTGATGTTTGTGCAAATGTTTGTGTAAATCATGATGTGCAAAAGTGGTGTAATGTTGCTGGATTTAATGGTAATTCTTGGCTGAATATAACCATGAAAAAAAATATACTTAAATATGCACCAAATGATTCATAAAACGTCCTAAGATCTAATGTACAAATGATGATAACAAGGAGCTTAAAATAGTGAACAAATTTCAAGCATTTGGTAGGTTGGGTTCGGCCAATCAAAGTACTATACAATGCAATGAAAAATGAATGTAAAATAAGTGAAATCACTAAGGATTGAACCCAAGACATCATTACATGAAAGGTACAAAAATATCAACAAAAGATTTAGACAAAAATGGATTGGAGGAGACTAAATTTCCAGCGTAGGTTGGGTTCGGCCAATCAAAGTGCTATTAAATGCAATGAAAAATGAATGTAAAATAAGTGAAATCACTAAGGATTGAACCCAAGACATCATTACATGAAAGGTACAAAAATATCAACAAAAGATTTAGACAAAAATGTATTGGAGGAGACTAAATTTCCAGCTTGCTGGAAATTGTAGTCTCGGCCAACTTTTAAAAAAATGAACTTCGTTTATTTTTTTTTAAAAAATGTGAGGTCATTGGGGATTGAACCCATGACCTCACCAAATGAAAATTTCATACAAATTTCGTGAGAAAACTGCAAGGAAACATAGATGTGGTGAGTGGGGATTGAACCCACAACCTCTTGAATGGATGAGAGAGTTAGGAGAAAAATAAAGTAGAAAATAAATGTGGGGAGTGGGGATTGAACCACAACCTCTTGGATAGGTGAGAAAGTTAAGAGATAAATTAAAAGAAAAATAATGAGCTTGTGGGGGGATTGAACCCACAACCTCCTTGACTTAAACAATAAAGGAGAAGAGAAAAAGAAAGATAATATTATGGGGTTGATGGGGATCGAACTAGGGTCCCCCAAATCTGAAAAATGCAATTATCAAGTTTAAAATAAGATTAAGTGTTGTCCAAGGGATTCGAAATCGGGTTCCCTTGCCCAATTCCGTATTGACATATAAGTCATACGTAGGTAAATATTTAATGAATGCTGCCTCAAAAGATCGAAATCAATATCTTGGCATATCTATAAGATGCATAAGTCTTGTACCACATAATCTTGGGTAAACATGAATCACTTAGACAAACTATGAATGAAGCCTCATGGCTTGTATGTGTGGACTTATAAGTATAGCATACGTTTAAAAAGTGAGCCTAAGATGTATCTGATAAAATGATGTAAACCTAGAAGGGTTAAGTAAGAGTGTGAAACACACTAAATGTCCAAGTGCATTGGCATATCATGAAATGAACATTCACGTGAAGGGGTGAGTAAATATGAAAAGTAAATGTGTTAAAGTTAATGAATGAGGTGACAATATGATAAGAGGCTAATGAGAAAGATGAGAGCAATCTCAAATGAGCCTAAGTAAATGTTACCTAAACGTACTTACCTATGAGAGTGTAAAGTTAATGAAGAGACCAGTCTGTATGAACACTCTAATGAAAGTATTGAAGTTAATGCATACTTAATACTAATGATGAGATGAGAAATACGCTAATGAGCTATGATATCCTCATGCTAGAAGCCAGCTTCCATGATGTATGAGTTCAATGTAATGAAACTTTATACTGAGCACCGATAGGCTAGCTATGAGTGGTGATGCCTTCCTTCAGGAAGGGCGGAGGTTCACGTAAATCTCATGAGATGAGACTGTCTGGCATGCCGGGTATGGGTCTCCTTATATCTCCTTGTCTTTGAACCTATACTGCCAATATAGGGATCTAGAAGGGTTCATTTCACTATATACGCTAGCATGTTTTGGTTCACTTTGTCCGGTGATTCCACCCCTTTTCGGTGTGGGGATTAAACCCTGGATTTTATGATGCTCACATGATCTATATCGGTTAAGGTTAAAGTTCCCAAAGAAAGAATGAGGCCAGCGTCAAAGAATACACATAATGAAATGAACGATACCAAAGGTGTTAGGATAGGATAATCAAGAGGTGAGATAGACTTAAAGTAATGACACTAGGTTATTCTTGGTCATTGCATAGCGAACCCGATGAGAGTCTTAAACTACATCCTAGGTATGATTGGTGGTTGCACTAGTATATGAAAGAATGAAAATGAAGTACGTATGAATGAATGAAGCAGACTCTGTGTTTGCTAGAGAAAGCTCCCTAGTTGAGGTCTCATATGTTGAGCCCTCATTTTGGGAAGTCCTAATGCCAAGTCCATGATTCCAAGGTATCATGGCATATGAAAGAATGATATGAACTATGTCATATGATATATCTAATAGGTTATGTGCTGTTTGCAAAATGATATGTATGATGATGCATGTTACTCTCATGGCATGACTTTCCTAATCCGAATTTGGCAAGTCCACTGACTTGCCTTTCCATAATTCATATCGTTAGGAAAGAGATCTTCCTAATCATGCATGTCCTTGGTGTGTGATTGCATATACCCATACTTAGTACAAGTGTGTACTAATCCCATACAACTCTACATTTTTAGGTGCAGGCGCAGGTGGACGTTAGAGTTTACAGGTCGACACTGAAGCTATCCGGACATGGAGCATTCATCTGGACTTGGTAGGCCCTCGCTTTCGAGGACTCTTGCCCATTATTTTCTAGCTTAGATATAGGTTTGAGTTAGTGGAGTATGTTCCACTAGCGTTTCTTTCTCATCTTATTTCAGACATTGTATTGGTGCCATTTTAGCAAGTATAAACTTAATGCAGTATTGAACAATTTCTTTCATTTGATGATCTTAATATTAGATGGTTAGTTGTGAACGTTTATGAGTTTAAGTAGAATGTCTTATTTGAATATTAAGTGACAAAAAGTCCAAATTTTCCGCTAATATTAACCTAGATGAAGTAACTATGACGTATGTAGGATTGTCTGCGACCTCTGAGAAGTCAACGATGCCGGTCTTGTCTAGGGTCTAGACTCCGGTCGTGACAAGTCAATTCAGCGGTCTATGTTAACTTTGTTGAACTAGTTGACGATACGCCGATCTTCTTTTCTTGTTTGCCAAGTTTTACATGATCTATATTAATCCTGCATCTAGTCAAACAACAAATTCTGTCGGGCATGACAACCTGTTTGGAGATTCGTCTAATAGAAATCCTACTCGCCAACCTATAGTTCTTAACACTTTCTTCCTTTTGAACTGCAACATTAACACACCATTATTCATAAAAACAAAATCCTAAGCATTTATGACCTTCGCTTGCCTCTCAAGAAGATCATTATTTAATGTCGTGGCACGACGTAGGTCCTGCCTCATTCTGTGTTATCGGAGATAAACCTAGTGTCACTAGGTAACCCCAATATGAAATTTTGATAAAGTTGAGGAACTGCAAACATCAGGAGTGATTTGATGCGCTTGATTGATCTATAATGTTATCCAATCAATTGATTTAATGATTAAACATTTTCTCTCCTTTCTTCAAACACTCGATCTTGATCGGTGATCTTTTGGGGATTGAATTTAAGCGTGTCCTCAACAAAATTTTCACATCTTCTCTATAATTCTTCCGCTCATGAGAAGGCATAAACCTACCTTGAGTTTTGCACTTGTATTCCACCTCAGATATTCTGGTGGTATATTCATTTAGTTGAGATACAAGTGCAGTTAGCTTCATATCACCCTCAACTTCTTGATCTGCCTCAAAAGAACTTCCACCCACTCCCTTAGAAACGCACAAAGTACCTGCATGCACAAACTACTAAATAAACAACAACAAAACTAAAAGTGAAATGAGAAAAACTACAGCCAAATAAAGAACGAAAACTCTACTCAACTAGATTTTCACTCAATACCACTCCTTGCGAGCGGCGTCATTTTCATGCTTATCATGAACAATGACGCTAACTACGGTTCGAGTTTCTACGATAGTCAATAATATAGTAACCCAACCTAGGGTTGGGGTCGTGTCTCAAGGGAGTGGTAGTGAAAAGTTTTAGATAATTAGAATTCCATTCTAATAAGCAATAACTAAAGAAATTTATTAATAAGAACATCTTAAATTCAAGTAGGTGACAAGAAAGTGTAAAATATCAATTGGGGGGGGGGGTTGTCACAAGTTCACAAGTATAGTAAAAACAGTTAAAATGATGAGAAATCAAGTGTGGTTGGGGGGGGGGGGAATTCATGGGATACTAACGCAATACAAGGTAATAGAGATAATTAGGTACATGCTTTTCGAAAGAAAATTTGTTGAAAAGTAATGACTAGGCTAAGTTTTAATTTGAGAGAAGTTCTCTCTAGAGCAACTTACACCGTTTCATATTGTTTCCTCTCTAACACCCATTAGCCGCATGAAGTCCAACCTATGCCTTACCCCACTCAATCTCTGGAGCTAAGTGTAAGGATATGAAACTAGGGATCACCCTCTGGGGCTGAACCTCACGTCGGCCCACTCCTTAGGCCATCAATCTAGTGGACTTGGTTTTACCACTTCTCTATCCAGCAAGCCTAACACACATGGATGAACTTGTATTTGCAAACTAAAAATCCATTAGATTAAACCACAACTACTAGAATAAATCACCATTAAACTACTTCTAACTTATCAACAAGCATGACCCAACAATAATATTAACTAATATCTGCTAAATCACATCCCAAGAATGGCGTTTGTTGCCACACATCAAGAAATAAGAAATTATACCTTCAATGATGTTGAAATGTGATGGGTATAGGAGAATATGTCTTGATTTATGCAAAGGAATAAGAATCAAGAAGACCCCCTTCCGATTTGGGGAAGATGAAATCCTTCCTTCTTTAAGTCTTTCGAAAACCCTTAACTAAACTTGAAAGAAAAATCTGAAAATTAAACTTTTAGATTGAGTCTTAAAATAATTTTCCACTCTCTAGATATTTATACAACATAAGCTAAGATTATTATTTATAGTTTTCAGTTTTTGTGTTAAGGTGGATCATTCGCGAGGTTAGTAGGAATGGGTAATCTACTCGGTGATTCATCGACTTCTCTTTTCTGTACCGATTTGATCCTCTTCTTTAAGTGCTTAGCACACTGGAATAAAAAGAGAATTACGTCCCATCAACAATTCGCAAAGTGTACTTGGCAATGGTTAGGCGTCAGCTTCTTGATTCGTTTCATACTGTTTGTTTCTTTACTCGACATAGTGTACATGCTTTTCTGAAATCATCAAATACATGAAACTTAAGAGTTTTTATTATATATTTGGATAAAATACACATTTAAGGATACTATTTCCATTAAATATAGCCCTAATTGCGTCTAATCTAAGAACCCATCATCAATCAATAGAATAAATAAGAAATAGGGGACAATTTAGTTGTCCCAAATAGTATAGTAAATGCTTCAATAAGTCTTAACCTCTAATTAGGGAACAAATAATTTTTCACCTTTGACGAGTTCGAGATTCATACTCATATTAAGTTTTAATTTTATAGATTTAGTGTCCTCAAATGCTTAATTTATGTCAATAATTGATATTTAATCCTTGTTTTTCAGGTATATGGATTGAGGAACAAAGCAAGGACAATAACATGGAAAAAGGAACAAAACAAACTAAAGAACTGAAGAAAGGCAAGCTTGGTGATCACCAAGATAGTTTGGTGAATCGACGAGTGGCTTGTTCCAACGCCTAAAGTCTTCGTGTGGTAGCTTGAAGGAAGAAATGTAGACGGTGACAGGAAACCAAAATGACAATAAAAATGACTAGTCGGTGAATCGCCGAGTAGTTTCACAAAGAAGTAATAGATCGCCTAACGTTATAGAATACAAGGATGCTGAATGTCAAAGCGAAAATGTGATGGAAAAGATCAATTCGTGGCTCGCCGAACACGACTTATTTCTCCAAATATCCATTAGTTGCTTTTTTTTTACACTATAAATTAGATTTTGAACAATTTATTTTGAGTATGAGAACTTATGCTTAGAATCAAACTTAGTTTTATAAGACTTTTCTCTATAGTTTTCCTTTGAAGATTTGAAAAATTAATTTGGAGAATTTAGAAGTGGGTTTCAAAGATTCAACAACTTGGAGCATTATAAAGAAAAAAACACCTTTACCCAATTGATGGACAACTGATTCGGCAATTGTTTTGATCTTTTTATAGTGTTTAGCGAAAACCCAAATTATGAGGATATGATGACGTGTTTATGGGTATTTCTATTTTCTAGTTTAAATGCTATTTAAAGCCGAGTTTAATCATTAGTTGTGATTAAATTTAAGAATTATTGTTGCCAATGCAGCTATATATTTGTTTTCTTGGGTTGCTTGAAAGAGAGATTCAAAACTAAGATTATTGATTAATGGTTTGTGGGTATTGGGTTGACCTAGTTTTAGCCCGAGAGAGTGAATCCTAAACTCAATACCACACATTTAGCTCAAGAGAATGAATGGATTAATGTGTGGGCTTTTCTTCATTCACATGGTTGTTAAAGTTTGAAAGAAATAATGTGCTTTCGGGTAGTTGCTCGAGAGAAAACTATCTACCTTACAATATGATCTTAGGAATATTTATATGCCTAGAATGCTAATTTGCCGGCATTTATGCATTGTTTGAATTCAATATGTGTGTTTTTATACTTTTATTGAGTCGTTTGATTTTGATGAGCCAACCAACATTATTAGATATGTAGGTAATCTTCAATGGAGTAACAGGCACAAAAATGGACTAAGGAAGACCTCAAAAGATTCAAGGCAAGAAAAAGAAAGAAAGAAAGAAAGAAAGAAAGAAAGAGGAAGAATAGAAGATCAAGTCATAGTCGTGTCCTCTCCGTGTCCCAGAGAAAAGTTCTTAAATTAATTTGTGAGATTGGATTGTTAGTAGAGCCATCCCTAAATTCTCTGCGTCGCGGAGCGGGAGTATAAGTTTAGTCTCAACATTCAGTTTTGAGGGAGAGGTTTAGTGGCAAGTCCGCAACCTTGAAAAGAAAAAGATTTGTAGAATGAGAGTTGAAGGTGCCTCTGAGACGAGCTCTATGTCCCAGTTTTTTTTGCCTTTCGACTTTTAGTAGAAATAGTTTATTATTTAATTTATTTAAATTATTCTTATTCAGGGTTTTGAAGAAAGACAACTTTGGATTACATTTTCAATAGCTTTAGTGTTATTTCTTAAACTTTTTTCTTTTTGATCTATTGATGATTAAAAAATATCACTTGATCGATTATTGGATTAGAAGTAGCTAAATACCCTAGTTCTTGGGTTGTCGTTACAGGATGATTGTAATCTATTGATTTTTTTATTGGGTAAATGTCAATTATCATATGAATCTCTATTATGTTCTTGCTTTATGTATTTCGTGATTGACCACCTTTGAAATAAATTTATTGTCCAAATTGAATTATGGAGAGGAATAGGAGGATAAAACGTGGGGCATAAGGACCACGATTAATTTTAAATAGCTAGGTTTGATTTTTATCAAGGATAGGGATATACCTAAAAACCATGCTTGGGTAACCATACAAGAAGAAATAGTAATGCTCCGTATTTAATCCATCCCATCCCCTTTCAATGATGAAGTTAGTGTGTTATTTATCATAGGCGATTCGAGGTCGGAAGATCATGATCATACATCTAACCTTCTGATTCATTGATTTGATAGTTGATAATTACTAATATAAGTGATATTTGTTGTATGATTCCTGATAAACGTTGCATCCCTTTACTTTACCCAAATCATTGTTTTATAACCCTTTAAATTGAATCTTGTTAGTTACATTTCGCTAAAATCATAGAAGTAGAAATTAAATCACCATCTGAAATCCTAAATACACTAGTGTTTGGCTAAAAGATAGAGAAATTATGTATTTCTAAGTATATGTCCATGTGGGTACGATACCCGACTGTGAAAAGGAGCGACTTTAATACTTGAACGAGCACGTGCACTTGTGTGTGCTATTCGGCCAAACATGTTTTTGCCCCCACTGCCAGGGACTTTAGAATTCGAAACTATCTCATTTTTATGATTTCTCAAGTTGAAAAGCAAGTGTTGACAACTTGACTTTAGCATTTCATTTTTACAAGTTGCATTGGAAATCAAAACTAGACGACGACTAAGGATAAGTATCACCTCTGTATGAACCGGAAAGAGTTTTACACAACGAAAGAAGGCTAAGACAATTTACATATCCCGTCAATTTTGTTTCTAGTGAACCGATAACTCCAGTAGTAAATATTGAGCAGGAACTACCTAAAGCAATAGCTGAATTGAGAGTAAGAGACGTGGAAATCCCACGCCCCACAAATATGGCATCTTGTATTCAGAAACCTGACGCTGGTTGGAGATTTGAACTAAAGAAAAGTATGGTACAACTATTGCACACTAATGGGAAGATCACTGGTCTTCATCATGACGATGCAACAATTCACATTTAGAATTTCCTCGAGATCAGTGATACATACACTCCACGTGGAGGGATTCTAGATTATGTGAATTTAACTCTATTCCCCTTTTCTCTGCTTGGGAAAGAAAAAAAAGGTTAAACGCTTAGCCCGCAAACTCTATTGGCACTTGGAACGATCTTTCAGAGAAGTGCCCCATCCAATTTTTTCATTTCGAAAAACAACTAAGTTAACGAGTGATATTTTGAGCTTTAGTTAGAAAGTGAGAGAAAACTTATACTAAGCTTGCGGTAAATTTAAATCGCTGTTGATGAGCTTACCTCATTATTATCAATCTAATGAAGTGTTTGTCCATACCTTCATTGAATATTTGGAGCCCAACAATGAGATTTTACTTTATTAATCTGTAGGTGGTAAGGCTTTGGAGAAGAGATATGCTAAACTTTTCACCTTGTTGAATAGGATTTCTCAGGGCAATCCTAGATGGAACGGAGGAGGAATAAAACCTGTGATACAGAAAAATGCAGGTATGTTAGAGGTAGATGATGTAACTTCCTTGACTTCAAAGATTTCTGCTATGCAGAACATGATGAATACCCTGTTCAGCAATCTATCATTAGGTCAAAAACACGAAAAGGTAAACGCAGCTCAACAACAACCAACTTGGTGTGTGATCTATGGAGGTAGTGATCATGGAGCTCAGGTATGTGGTACAAACCCGCACTCTCTTAATTTTGTAGGCAACACTCAATGAGGAGGACACCAAAAATATAGGAACTTGTATAACCCAAGTTGGTGCAACCACCCAAACCTTTCTTGGGGTGGAAATCAATATAAGGGTCAAGGCCAGCATAAATATAGACCCCAAGGAAATGCAAATGGGTATAACCACATACACAATGGGATAAACCTAAAAAATAATCTGGCAACATGTGCATGGAGAAGATGCTGAAAAGGATCATGGTTGATCAACCCCACTTAGTCACCGATGTAAGAAATGATCAGTTTTCTACAAAAAATCTAGTGAAGTGATTTGGACAATTTGCTGGACCCAAAATCTAAATACCACAAGCAAGTTTTTTGAGTAACACTGACCCAAATCCTAAGGAAGTAAATGCAGTAGGAACTCGCAGAGCTTTACAATTAGAGGATTTAGCTTCAATTAAAACAATTAATGATGTTGTGAGTAAAAAGAGTGAACATAAGGAGGGTAAATTTTTTGCAAAAGAAGAAAGTGTGTAATTAATGGTGAAAAAACCTCCTCCAATCCATCAAAATTTCACGAAATAGAAGAAGGATGAATGTTTTTGCAAGTTTCTCCCTCTATTGAAACAATTTTACATTATCTTGCAATTGGTAGATATTTTACAAGGTAAATCTAGGTAGGCAAAAAATGAGAATAAACTATAACACTTACTGAAAGTGCAGCTCCAGAACCCAAAACAAGTTGCCCACTAAACTAAAAGATTAGGGTAGTTTTATAGTTTATATAACTATGGGGCCGAGCATTCATGTGAGATAATTGTGTGATCTAGGAACTAATATAAATTTGATGTCGACTTCTGTGTACAAAAATTTGGGGTTGGGTAGTCCTAAACCTACTATGATAATTTTACAGTTGGTTGATTGATCTGTTAATAGGCCTAAGGGTATTGTAGTGAATGTTTTAGTGAAAAAAGGTATAACTAATTTTCCAGTAGACTTTGTTGTATTGAATTTGAGTCGGATGCTAAGGTTCAATTCATTTTAGGAAGACCATTCTTAGCGACTTTGTGGGGTATGATAAATGTAGCACATGTATAACTTACTATGCGAGCCCATGATAAGGGGAGTTGTTCGATGTCTACAAAGCTTTCAAACTGCCAGCTGTGTATTAGGAGTTGTCTAACATAATTGTTATAGATTCTTAGGAAGAGTCTCCATTTATTACATCTAAGGACCCTTTGGAACGAGTGTTGGTATTCATGACACATATGGAGATTTTGAGGCATATGAAATTGTGTAATATCGCTATGTGGTATTGTAGGTACATTTGGAAATCTATCAGAGCCTGTAAATAGGGTTTTGGATCATCCACCCAAGCCCTTCATTGAAGAATACCCAAAGACGGAGTTGAAAGCATTGCCAGCCCACCTAATGTATGCATTTTTAGGTGAATATAAAACTTTACCAGTTATTTTACCTGCATTGTTATCTGATTAACAGGTGGAAGTAGCATTAATAATCCCGAATAAGATACATTGAGGAAGGGTATAAGGAAAGTGCAGAACATCATCGGTGACTAAAGCCATTTATGATGGATGTGGTGAGAAAAGAGGTCATCAAGTGGCTGGATGCAAGAATCATGTACCCAAATAAATAATGGGCAAATCTAGTAGAGTGTGTGCCCAAGAAGGTCGGAATGACGGTGGTGACTAATGAGAAGAATGAGTTAAGACCCCGAGAACAGTGACTGGGTGGCGGGTCTGCATGTACTGTAGAAAGTTGAATGATGCAATGAGAAAGGACAATTATTTGGTTCCTTTCATTAATAAAATATCAGATATGTTTGCTAGGCAAGAGAAATACTATTTCCTTGATGGTTATTTAGGGTACAACCAGATTGTCATTAAACAAGAGGATCAGGTGAAAGCTGAAAACTACATTCATTTGCCGGTATGGCACATATATATTCAATTGAATCCCATTCATCATTTGCAATGTCCCAACCACATTACAGAGATGTACGATAACAATCTTCCATAATATGGTGGAGGATTTTGTTGAAGTATTCATTGATGACTTGTCGGTTATTAGTGAGTCTATTGAACTTCGTTTGACTAATCTTGATAGAGTTCTTGCTAGTTGTAAAGAGACCAATTAGGTGTTGAACGAGGAGAAGTGTCACTTTCTTGTAAGGGAGGAAATTGTGTCGGGGCAAAAGATCTCCAAAAGAGAGCTGGAAGTGGACAAATCTAAGGTGGAAGTGATTGAGAAATGGCCACCTTCCATCACCGTAAAGGGAGTTAGAAGCTTCTTGGGACATGCTGGGTTTTATAGAAGTTTCATCAAGGACTTTAGTAAGACCGCAAGACCTAGGTGCAGCCTGTTAGAGAAAAAGATGAATTTTGTATTTGATGAAAAGTGTTTGTAGACATTTCAGATGCTGAAAAAGAATTGTATTGAAGCTCCTATTCTGTTTGCTCCAAATTCATAGCTTCTATTTGAGCTTATGTGCGATGCCAATGCAATATTAGTTGGGGCAGTGCTGGTGAAGCAAAAATACAAGATGTTCCACTCAATCTAGTATGCGAGCAAGACACTTTATGTTGCCCAATCAAATTATATTATTAGTGAAAAGGAGATACTGGAATTAGTGTTCACATTTGATAAGTTCAGATAATACTTGGTGGGAACCAAAGTTATAATGTACATTGATCATGTTGCAATACGATATTTGTTTAATTAGAAAGATACCAAGCATAGGTTGATTAGGTGGATTCAACTTTTTCTAGAGTTTGATATGGAGATAAGAGACAGGAAGGAAACTAAGAACTAGATAGATGATCATTTGTCCAGACTGAAGGATTCATCTCATGTGAAGAATGAGGGGGCAAATTCGTGAAAAGTTTTCTGATGAGCAATTGCTTGCTTTGGACATTGCTCAAGTGCCTTGGTATGCTTATATTGTTAATTTTCTAGTGAGTGGTTGATTTCCACCTGGGGCATCAACACATCAAAAGAAGAGTTTGATGTATGATGCACGCTTCTCTATATGGGTTGAGCCCTACATATTCAAGGAGGGACCTGATAAAATGATGCAAAGGTGTATAGCTGAGCAGGAGGCGACACAAGTGTTGGAGAGTTTTCACTCTTCACCATATGGTGAACATCACGGAGGCGAACGAACTGCGGATAAGGTACTGCAATCTTGTTTCTTTTTGCCTAATCTTTTTAAAGATGCTTCTTTTCTTGTGAAAGGTTAAGATTAGTGTAAGAGGATGACCCCATTTGGAGGAGGCATGAGACGTAATTGAGCAATATATTGGAGGTTGAGATCTTAGATGTCTGGGGGATAGAATTCATGGGAGCATTCACATTATCCCGTAGTAATCAATACATCCTAGTCACAATGGACTATGTGCCTAAGTAGGAAGAGGTTGTTGCATTAGCATCCAATAATGCTAATGTGGTTGTGAGGTTCATTCGAATGAACATTTTAACCAGATTTGGAATTCCAAGGGCTATGATCAACTATTGAGGTATGCACTTTATTAATAATGTAGTTCATAATATGTTATCCTAATTTGGGTTGAGAACATGGTAGCTACAACATATAATCCCCAAACTAGTGGGTAAGTGGAAGTATCGAATAAGGAGGTCAAACATATCCTCCAACAGACTGTTAATGTTACAATGAAAAGATTTGTCTAATAAGCTAAATGATGATTTATGGGCATATCATATTGTCACGACCGGGGAGCACCCCCAGACGTAACCGGTGTTGTCGTCCTCGGAGAGGACTAACATTAGCCTCTTAGCATTCGTCATCACATTTCATAGGTTAAAATGCGGAAGAAATAAAACTTTTCATACATATCTATATAGTGAAGCTTGCATAGACCTTTCACATACTACATAGGGAGTTTACTTAGACTCCTCGCATATGAAGCTTACATAGACTTCTCATTAAGACAACATAAAATACATAGGAATTAGTCTAATACTTCATCTCATATTGAACCATCCAAAGCAAGTACAAATGTTGGGTATAGCGAATACAAAGTCAATATGCCATTATAGGCTTACATGAATAATGATAAAGGAATGAACAATGTCTTTATGACAATACAACTGCAAAGTTAGAGCATAGAGAAGGTAATATTGTTGAACATGAGGACCTACCAATACTAGGAGAAAAGAGTTGTCACACCCGAAGAGCATACCCCGGATGAAACCGGCGTCGGCGTCCTCTCAGAGGACTCAGACAAGCCCTAAGCATTCGTCATAACATGTGATCAATATAATTTGCGGAAAAATAAAAACTTTTAACATACTAATGAAGTATACTTAGACTTCATACTTAACATTCATAAAGACATACGATATTCTAAAACTGTCTCACATATATAGAAACCATCTAAGAGTGCAAAACTAGACTTAGCCAATAATAGTCAATATGCCATATAGGCCTTATTACAAAAGAATACAAACAACATAAATTGACATCTAATATTCTTAAATTCTACTAATCTCTTCATAAAACTGGAAAATAAAATGGTAGCGTCCCGAACATGAGGACCTACCGAGACTTGGAGAAAGAGTTTCAAGATTCTTCAAATCGACCTCTTTAACTTCAATGACCGGAACCTACAGTTTTAGTAATATAAAGTAATGGGATTAGTACGCCACATGTACTAAGTATGGTATATGCACATAACACTTAAGACATGCATGAAAAAGTATTATTTATCATCTCTTTAGAAAACATGCAAAGTCATATGAAAGTCTTCAATGCACATACCATATAACATATACAAGTTAAAGCATGATCATAATCAAAGACATATTCTCATAGCGTCATGTTAACATTTCATATTCAATAGATCGTATAGACACAACATACAAAACAGTTACCAATGACCTCATCCCACACCTACAAGTGCAATGGTCATGTGAAGCCCCATAACCCCACACAACGAAGTAGATAAGATAGGAGACCATAAGTAAAGCCTTGCTTCATGCACTTGTAACATAAGTAGTCATCACTTCATATAGCAATATAACCAAATAACATATTCATCATAATGACCAACATTCATGTAAGAGTAACATCATATATCATAAACATATATCTTTCATATCATCATATTACATAAGAACAATCTCCTAGGACTTCCCTTAGAGTCAACTTGTGCAATGTCTAGGTAAAGTGCCATACCCCTACCTATACTAAGCAAACTCCTCAAGTCGCCCTAGTCAACGTTCATTTACTTGTCTTTCATTTTCGTATATAATCACCTTGTGTAGAGCATACAAGGGATATCATAACTTGCATTTTCGTATTCTTATCATGATCTCACAATTTACATGTTCATAGCCCAGCATATTCACATAGCAACATCATACATTCCTTTTGTAATCATAGCATAATAATCAAAGGCTAACATAAACATTGAGAGTAATCACACTTAGAAGACTTACCTCTTGCTTCGAAGAATCTTATTCGTCATGCAATATTCATAATCATACATAGTGAAACACTTAATGGCATAATCAAGAACAAGTCATCAAACCATGTACAATATCAATGCATAGCGTAGGAAAAGGAAAACGGGTCGTTAAAGGGTTCATTCATGTCTTAATTCTAATCCTAACGTTTACACATTATCAAATACCATAAACAACCCATTCGAAACCATCACTTAGATAAAGATCATGTTTCACACGACATTCAATCATTATCAATCAATTACTCAACAATTCATGCGAAACTGAATATAGAAAATATTTACTTTTCATTGAAAATCATAAATCTAGGGTTAGGAAGAATATCCGTTTTGTAGAGTAAAAACCCTAGTATTTGAAGTTCTTGAAAACTTATCTTGAAAGGACCTCTTGGGGAAATCAATACCAAAAGTGAAAAACCCATACCTTATAGATGAAGAATCCGCGAAATCTGATTGGAAACTTTTAAACCTTCGTCTTCTCCCTTAAGCTTCCTTGTTCTTCAATGGAGTTTGGAAAAGAGAGTGTTCTTGAGAGATTGAGAGAAATTTCGTTTGATCTTATTTGGGACGTGTAAAAATGGTCTAAAACTGCCTAATATCAATATATAGTCGTCCCATGAATTACTCAAAAGACCCTCCAATTAAATGTGTCTTTTTAATAATTTAAATTACCAAAACGCCCCTCCTAAATTGACTAAAAATAGGAGAGCATTTGACTTAGCCCAAATTCTGAAAATTTGCTAATTGTCTCGGGTTTGACCATGAATTTAAATTAATTAATTAAGTAGCTAATTTAATTAATTAAGTGACCTAGGGTAATTACTAAAGTACCCCTAAGTCACTAGGACCATAACCAACCCCTTTGGACCATTCTATGTTAGGTACTAGGATGTTTCTTTAGTTAGCTACTCGGCAAGTGTCACCCGGTTAGGTCTTAGGATTTCGGGCACACTAGTTAGTTCATTTTAGTTAGTCCTAGGTTAGTTAGCTAGTTAGGTTAGTTAGTTAGAACGTAGGATTGGTTAGGAAGCTCCACCCCACGTGGCTTGACCCGACGCGTGCCGATCCCCTTAACCGCCCTAACCGTGCACTCTGTAGTTGCATGATCACTTCTTGTCCAAGCATCCTCACTATGTCCTTGGGCACTGCTTAATCTACATGATCATTTAAAATGATCATGTGCTATGGTACCTAGGCTTGACACTTGGATGCCTCGTACCTAACGTATGTAAGTGATGAAAATAAAATTTTTAGCTTAGGGTCTTCATTGCAGGTACAATTCCTAAACAAGCTTGGATTGGAGCATTTGAACGTCAAAGTGTATTTTAAGTTACTTGTGTATACATAGAAATTGGCTAACACCCTTAAGCCAATATTCTCTAACATGCCTAATATTACTCAATATTGGGCATTGGGATGCCTATGTATGTCATCACCGGGGTCTAGACCCTAGTTGAAACCGGCGTCGTTGACCTATCAGAGGTCGCAGACAAGCCTACTTACGTCGTCATTACATTCGCTAGGTTAATTTTAGCGGAAAATTAGAAACTTTTTGTTTTGTTTGAAGCGTACATAGACTTCATAGTTATAACATACATATGCGTATAAAGAAGTTCATTGCTCATGTGTATCAACCATCTAATAAAGAATCATTCAATCTGGGAATTAGTCTTATAGCATAAGTAACAATTGCCAAAATGGCACCATTACATAAGTCTGAACAAAATAGGAAATAAATACTAGTGGAACATGCTCCACTAGCCTAAACCTATTACTAAGCTAGAAACATAACGGCAGGCATACTCGAATGCATGAGAACCTACCAAATCTGGATGAAAAGCTTTGATGTCCGAACAGCTGCAATGAATGTCTTCAACACCGTCCTGAACCTGCACCTAAAATAGTATAATGTATGGGATTAGTACATACTTGTACTTAGTATGGGTGTATGCAAGTACACACCAAGGACATGCATGATTAAGAAGAGCTCTCTCCTAACGATATGAATTATGGAAAGCCAAGTCAGTTGGACTTGCCAAATCACTTAGGAAAGTCATGCTAAGAGAGTAACATGCATCATCATTCTTTTCATATTGCACACAGCACATAACATATTTCATATAGCACATACATATATTACATATCATTCATTCATATGCCGTGAGACCTTGGAATCATGGACTTAACATTAGGACTTCCCAAAATGAGGGCTCAACATATGGGACCTCAACTAGGGAGCCTTCTTTAGCAAACACAGAGTATGCTTCATTCATTCATACTTACTTCATCTTCAGTCGTTCGTAGGCTGGTGTGAACACCAGCTATACCTAGGATGTTGTTTAAGACTCTCATCGGCTTCACTATGCAATGACCAAGAATGACCTAGTGTCATTACTCGAGTCTAGTTCACCTCTTGATTATCCTATCCAAACACCTTTGGTATCATTCATTTCATTATCTTTCATACTTTGAGGAACTTCAACTTTAACCGACATAGATCATGTGAGCATCATGAAATCAGTTGTCTTCCCCACACCAAAAAGAGGTGGAGTCACTGGCCAAGGTGAAACCAAAACATCCCTAGCTCGCTTAGGTGGAAAACCATTCGCTAGTTCCCTATGTTGGCAGCATAGTTCAAAGACTAGGAGATTTAGGGAGACCCATACCCACCTTGGTGGACAGTCTCATCTCATGAGAATTACGTGAACCTCCGCCCTTCCCGAAAGAAGGCATCACCACTCATAGCTAGCGTATCGGTGCTCCGTTTAAAGTTCCTATTTACATTCAACTCATACATCATCGAAGCTTGCTTCTAGCATGAGGTAGTCATAGATCATTACATGATTTATCATCTCTTCTCTACGTATTAAGTGTGAATTGTCCTTACAATTACATATAGTGTGATTGAGACTTGTCTCTTAATATTCAACACTCTCTTAGGTGAGTACTTTTGGTGACCTTATATTGGCGTAGGTACAACTTGTCTCACTTGCACTAGCCTCATATTGTGATGCCACCCTGTTCTTTCTTAACATCTTTTCATTTCATCTTTACTCACCTTTCATCATTTGTTCATCGTATAACATACATATGCTCTCTTGGAATTTACTTTGAGGGACATTGATTCTAGGCGTAGATACAGCTTGTCTCACTTGTACTAGCCTATCCTCATGTAGCCACTCTTTCTTGATTTATTCATCGTTTAGCATAAATATACTCTCTTAGAAATTTCATTTAGTGACATTGATTTGTAGGCGTAGATGCAGCTTGTCTCACTTGCCCTAGCCTCTTATCATGTTGTCACTATTTTCATTAGCATCATAGTATAACATAATTACTCACCTTATTACGTGAATGTTCATTTCGTCATGTGCTAATGCACTTGGACTTTTAGTGTGTTTCACATTCTTACTTAACCCTCCGGGGATCACATCATTTCATCACATACATCTTAGGTTCATTTATTTGTAAATGTACGCTGGACTTATGAACCCATACGTACAAGCCATGAGGCTTCATTAAAAATTCGTCTAAGTGACTCATACTTACCCAAGATTATGTGGTACAAGACTTATGCATCTTGTTAGTATGCCAAAGTCTCGATTTCGATTCCTATAGGCAGCTTTCATTAAGTATTTATTCACGTAAGACTTATGCATCAATACGGAATTGGGAAAGGGAACCCGATTTCAAATCCCTTGAGAAACACTTAGTCTTATATTAAATTTTGATTTAAAATTTCAGCTTGGCGACCCAAGTTCGAATCCCAATGCCTACATTTCTTTTCTCACTTTTCTCTCCTTGACTTTTATGTTTTATACCAAGAGGATGTGGATCGATCCCCCACAACCTCATTTTTCTTTTATTTAATTTTTTCTCCTAACTTCCTTGTCTATCCGAGAGGTTGTGGGTTCGATCCCCACACACCTCATTTTATTTTTCTTTCATTTTTCTCCTCTCTTCCTCACCTATCCGAGAGGTTGTGGGTTCGATCCCCACACCACTCATTTTAGTTTTCTTTCATTCTCCTAACTCTTCACTTGAGCCTTACCCCATTTCGAATCCCCCTTACCTCATTTTTATTACTCAATTTTTTTTTAGCTTGCATATGGTGAGGTCTTGGGTTCAATCCCTAATGACCTCATACATTTTATTTATTTTTTTAAAACTCAAAATTTCTCCAGTAACTTGGCCGAACCAAATTTCAAGCAAATCTGGAAATTTGATCACACTTTCCAGTCCATTTCCTCAACATTTTATACGTTAGATTTTTGAACAATTCATTGGACATTTCGTACGTTTATTTTGTGCATTTTCGTGGTTACATTTGATCAAGATTTTCACTCAATTCAGCAACATTACACCACTTATGAACATCAAGATTTACTTCAAGTAATTGCATACAAAACATAAGAATTTAACATGCATATTACACACTTCAACCCATGACCAAAGCCACGGCATACACAATGCACACACATGTTTAACACATAGTTTCGGAAAGCATGCTTATTACTCACATAAATCCGAACATACATAATTGAACATAATTATCACGAAAACACATCACATCTAAATTCTACCAGCAAAACATACCCAACCTACAAATTCGATGGGAGCTAGTGTAAGCGACATGCAACGGGGAACTTTCCTAGTTTTCGCAATAGAATTCTACTGAATCCTAGGGGTATCCTGTGAAAGGGACCAATAAGAAGAAAACCCATACCTTTAGTCGATCAACACCCAGCAAATCTTCTCCAATGGCAGCCAACTCCACGACACCAAAGCCTCACCACCAAATTTGAAGCATAACCCGTCAAGAACAATGTTTTTGTTTTTCCTTTTTAGTTTAGTTTTTCTTTTGAGTTTTAGCGTTCAAGTTCTTTGTTCTTCTACTGATAATAAACGTGAGAATAAGAGTAAATAATCATGAGAAGATAGTGGAAAATCATGAGAAAGAGAGTGGAGAGAGATGAGAGTAAGTGTAGGAGTTTTCGTTGAAAACTTAGTCAAACTAGGACTCCTTATTATTTATTTATTAAATATCTGTTGTTGTTAAGGTTTAGGTGAAATGACTCATCATTCCCTTACTTAAATAAGATAATTAATATTAATTAATTTAATTTAACATTGCTTCCACCAAGGTTCAAACCCGGGTGAAGCTTAACTTGCAAAAAGGGTCAAATTTGGCCACCCCTACCCGAATTGCCCACCTTTTTATATTAATTATTTAATTAATTAAATATTTAGGGTAATTACAATACTACCCCTAGCCTGGAAAAGACCATTTTACCCCTAGACCCTCCAAACCTAAGATTACCCCTTTCAAGTCCGGTAAAAACTCATCCGGGTGAATCTCTTCAATTCGGGTGCGCTACATGGTTGGTCCTAACCTTGCCTAGCTCAACTAACTCACCAAGTTGGTTGGCTTGGCTAGTGCATGGATTCTGAGGTATGGTTCCACGCGCAACAATCCGTGTAAACCCGGTCTAATCTAGGCATTCTAGGTACGTTTAGGTATTACTTCGCATAGTTATTTTCGGGTTGTTACAATGTACCTCAATACATATTCTTAAAACCTAATATACTTTTCACTAGACAAGTACATTTTCTCGAAACATCATTTTAAGCATTATAAAATAGATTAAGCCCTAGTCTAAGACATGGCATTTACGGAGTGTTACATTATCCCCCCCTTAGGAACATTTGTCCCCGAATGACACTAAAATCTTTTGGAGGGTAAGAAAAGACTCAATATTAGCAGCTCAACCAGCACATAACATATCATTACACTTAACACTCAATTCATGATGCACAACATATATGAGCTACATATTCATAACAAATAGTGAGGAATTTCCTTCTCAACCTTATCATAAGCTCAAAATGCATCAAAGAGTTACCATGCTATCAATCTTCTCAAGATATCAATAAAACAACAAAATCTTAAGAAACCATATGCATACAAGTTTCACATAAGTGCAAGAATAGAGTATGAAAACATCTTCTTAAAACTCTAGTTGGTACTATCTTTTACCAAAACATGCGCGTATTTAGTAAACAAGTTAATTTCATGATTATGCATTACTTTCTCTATTGAGAGGAATATCTAACCTCAAGGAGTTAAGAGATGGGGGTAGCGGGACTTCATGTCGGCTTCAGACTACCATGTTGCACCCTAAAAAATATGGTCCACCATAGAACTTTTACAGAGGCAACCTCCTTGTTTCTTAACTTCTTGACTTGGCGATCTAGGATCTCAATCGGAACCTCTACTATATCCACTCCTAAACCTTCAATAGGCAGAATAGATATCGGGTCACCTATGCATTTCTTGATCATGGAAACATGAAACACCGGATGAACCGACGCTAGTTCACTAGGTAGTTTCAACTCATAGGCAACCTTTCCAATTCGTTGTAAGACCTCTTAAGGACCAACATACCGGGGACTTAGCTTCCCCTTTCTACCAAATCTCATCACCCCTTTCATAGGTGAGATCTTTAATTAGACATGATCACCCATTTAAAACCCAAGATCTCTTCTTCTATTGTCGGCATAAGACTTTTGCCGACTATAAGCTGTCTTAAATCGATCTCTTATGATTCGAACTTTCTCTATCGCCTCATAGATAATCTCTGGACCAAGGAGTGAGGACTCACCAACCTCAAAACATCTAATCGGAGATCTACACCTTCTACCATAAAGAGCTTCAAAAGGTGCCATGGAGATGCTCGAATCATAGCTATTCTTGTAAGAGAACTCAATCAAATGTAAGTGATCATCCCAACTTCCCTTGAAATCAATGACACATTCTCTCAACATGTCTTCAAGGGTCTGAATGGTACGTTCCGCTTGACCATCCGTCTGAGGATGAAAAGCGATACTAAGTTTCACTTGAGTACCTAAACCCTTCTGAAAAGCCTTCCAAAAACGAGAAGTGAATAAGGCACCTCTATCCAAAATGATGGACAATGGAATCCCATGAAGACTCACAATCTCATTAATGTAGATTCTTGCATAATCTTCGGCAGTATATGTAGATTTAACAGGAATAAAATGGGCAGATTTGGTCAACCTGTCCACAAAAACCCATATAGAATCATTCTGCTTTCGGGTTTGAGGCAACCCAACAACAAAATCCATATTGATGTCTTCCCATTTCCAAGTAGGAACATCCATGATTTGGGTTAAACCACCAGGTTTTATATGCTCGGCTTTAACTTGTTGGCAGTTTGGACACTTAGCAACAAACTCTGTTATGTCCCTATTTAAACCATCCCACCAATAGACCTCTGTAAGGTCATGATACATTTTAGAGGCACCCAGATGTATTGAATAGCAAGAACCATGGGCTTCTTCTAGAATCTGATTTCTCAAATCCTTAACATCGGGTACACATAATCTCCCTTGGTACCTAAGAACACCGTCCTCCCCTTGGGAGAATGACTCATTGAGCCTACTAAGTACCGATTCCTTCAACTCCATCAATAGGGTATCAAGATGTTGCTTCGATTTCACATCAACCACTAACGATGAGTCGGAGTTATGATGGACCATGAAACCACCGATTAGAGAATATTCTAACCGCACACCTAAGTGAGCCAACCTATGAACATCTTTCACAAGTTCTTTCTTCTCTTCATCCACATGAGACACACTACCCATAGTCATACGACTCAAAGAATCCGCAACCATGTTGGCTTTGCCGGGTGGTAAAGGACACTCATGTCGTAATCCTTCAACAATTCTAACTATCTTCTTTGTCGGAGGTTCAACTCATTTTGTGTAAACACATATTGAAGACTCTTATGGTTAGTAAACACATCAACATGCACACCATACAAATAATGCCTCCATATTGTTAAGGCAAAAACTACAGCGGCTAACTCAAGATCATGAGTTGGGTAGTTCTTCTCATGAACTTTGAGTTGCCCAGAAGCATAAGCTATCACCTTACCATGCTGCATGAACACACATCACAAGCCCACTCGAGAAGCATCACAATAGACCACAAAGCCTTCATTACCCTCTGGTAGGGTCAACACCGGAGCAGAGGTAAGCTTATCTTTGAACTCTTGAAAACCTTTGTCACAAGCTTCCGTCCACTCAAACTTCACCTTCTTTTGGGTTAAAGTTGTCAAAGGAGAAGCAATGGATGAAAATCCATCAACAAATCTTCTATAATAGCCGGCTAGACCCAAGTAACTCCTTATGTCTGTGGGAGTCAAAGGTCTAGGCCAATTTCTGACCGCATCTATCTTATTTAGATCCACCTCTACATGATCACCAGAGATAATATGGCAAAGAAAAGCAACCGACCTCAACCAAAATTCACACTTGCTAAATTTGGCATAAAGTTGGTCTTCTATAAGGACTTGCAAGGCCAACCTCAAGTGACTCTCATGTTCATCTTCATTCTTGGAGTATATCAAAATATCATCAATGAACACAATCACAAATGCATCGAGGTAATATTGGAAGACTCTATTCATAGGTCCATAAATGCCACCGAGGCATTTGTTAACCCAAAAGACATAACTAGAAATTCATAGTGACCATATCTAGTTCAGAAAGCTGTTTTGTGAACATCTTTACCTCTCACCCTAAGTTGGTGATATCCCGACCTTAAGTCAATCTTGGAAAAGAAACTACCACCTTGGAGTTGATCAAAGAGATCATCAATTCGAGGGAGAGGATATTTATTCTTTATGGTGACCTTATTAAGATGGCGATAATCAATGCACATTCTAAGAGACCCATCCTTCTTCTTAACAAACAAGATCGGAGCAACCCATGGAGAAATACTAGGTTGAATGATACCATTTTCTAGTAAGTCCTTGAGTTGGAGCCATCCTATATGGAGGAATTGAAATGAGATTTGTATCCGGTAATAAATCAATGCCAAAGTCAATTTCCCTCTCAGGAGGAACTCCTGGAAGGTCATTAGGAAAAACCTCTAGGAATTCTCTCACTATAGGGACTGACTCAATAGAAGGAGTTTCACATTCTAGGTCCTTAACCCTTACCACATGGTATAAACAACCCTTGGCTATCATCTTACAAGACCTTAAACACGAAATAATTTGACCCCTTGGCATAGAATTTTCCCCCTTCCACTGTAGAATAGGTTCATTAGGGAATTGAAACTTCACTACCCTTGTTCTACAATCTATGGAAGCAAAACAATCATGAAGCCAATCCATACCAGAGATGATATCAAAATCAAACATGTCAAGTTCTACCAAATCAACAAGAGTAAATCTATTGGGCAACATGACAGGGCATTTCCTATAGACTCTTTTTGCAACTACAGCGTCACCCATTGGGGTACAAACGGAAAAGGGCTCAATCAAAACATTGGGAAGTATATCAAACTTCCTACCTACCAAAGGTGTAACAAAATAAAGAGTAGCACCTGGGTCAAGCAAAGCATAAACATTAAAAGAGAAAACTTGTAACATACCCGTCACAACATCGGGAGAGCTTTCTTACTCACCCCTAGCCTTGAGTGCATAGAAACGGTTTCGTTTTGGAGCTTCAGATTTAGGACCGCTTGGTTGAGCTTGACTATTACCCTTACCTTGACTTCTCATATTAGGAGAATCTTTCACCATATGTCCACCTTTTCCACAATCATAGCAACTATTAGTTCCAACAAGACATTCGCCCCTATGCTTCTTACCACACTTACCACAAGTTGGTCTTTCTCTTGGTGGATCAACATTTCTCCCCTTTTGAGGTTTAGGATTAGAACCTCTATCATTGCAATTCTTGGATAAATTTGAAGGAACTTCATTTGAAAACATCTTCTTAAACTTAGGCTTGTCTTGAACATCAAGCCTACTTTTAGGAGAACCACTCTCAAAAGACTTTGCCTTCTTAGCTTCCCTATTCCTCTTCCTTAGGCGACTTTCCTAAACCTGTTGAGCATGAACCTTCAACCTAGAAAGATCCATATTGTCATGAACAATGGCTACACGACATTCTTCTTCAAGCTTTTCGGACACACTCGTTACATAACGACTCATTTCATCCCTAGCTTAATGAACTTCAAGGAGTATTCCTGAACACTCATACCTCCTTGAAGAAGGTTGATGAACTCATCTACCTTAGCTTTTCTTTGCTCCCGTGGGAAGAATCTGTCAAGAAAGGCTTTTTTGAAGATCTGCCAAGTCACGGGACCATCACCTAAAGCCCTACTATCCTTCCACAGATTTTACCATGTCTGAACCACGTCCTTGAGTTGATAAGCAACAAGTACAACCTTCTCAGTAGTACTCACCCCCATAAAAAAAAACTTGTAGACCCGACCAAGGAAATCTTGGGGGGTCTTCATCAACTTTTGATCCAAAGTACATGGGAGGATTGATCCTCGTAAAGTCTCTCAAACGGCTAGCCATAGTACTAGCATGTTGGTTCTCTCGAGGTGCAACCTCTCTGTTAGCTTGGGCCGTGATGGATTGAGCTTGAGTGGTGATGGCTTGGGCCATTTGGAACAGGGCTGCCCTCACCTCACCATCCGTCAAAGATGGAGGATTCATCAGAACTTGATCATTTGAAGCAGCTTGCACTTCAGGAGCATTTCGGAGTAGCTCCCGCATTCGCAATATCTTCCCCTACTCTTCTATCAGCTGTCCTTCTTGTGTTCATCGCCTATATACATAAGAAAGGGATTAGATGCTAAAATACACATAGTGTCAAGACTCTAAAGGCATGACATAGGAGTATCAAGAAAAGAGAAGTTTCCTAATCATCACATAGCCCCTTGTCCACAATTGTGGCGCGCTTCACAACCATGAACAAGAAACTAGGTAATGTGGTTTAGTGAGACACTGATCCTTAGAATATTTAACTTCATGCTCTCATACCAAGTTTGTCACACCCGGCGAGCATACCCCGGATGAGACCGGCGTCAACGTCCTCTCAGAGGACTCAGACAAGCTTTTAGCATTCCTCATAACATGTGATCAATAAAATTTGCAGAAAAATTAAAACTTTTAACATACTAATGAAGTATACTTAAACTTCATACTTAAGATTCATAAAGACATATGATATTCTAAAACTGTCTCACATATATAGAAACCATCTAAGAGTGCAAATCTGGACTTAGCCAATAATAGTCAATATGCCATATAGGCCTTATTACAAAAGAATCCAAACAACATAAATGGAAATCTAATATTCTTAAATTCTACTAATGTCTTCATAAAGCTGGAAAATAAAATGGTAGTGTCCCGAACATGAGGACCTACCGAGACTTGGAGAAAGATTTACAAGTTTCCTCAAATCGACCTCTTTAACTTCAATGGCCGGAACCTACAGTTGTAGTAATATAAAGTAATGGGGTTAGTACGCCATATGTACTAAGTATGAGTATATGCACATAACACTTAAGTACATGCATGAAAACGGATCATTTATCATCTGTTTAGAAAACATGCTAAGTCATGTGAAAGTCTTCAATGCACATACCATATAACATATACAACTTAAAGCATGATCATAATCACAGACATATTCTCATAGAGTCATGTTAACATTTCATATTCAATAGATCATATAGACACAACATACAAAACAGTTACCAATGAACTCATCCCCAACTACAAGTGCAATGGTCATGTGAAGCCCCATAATCCCACACAACGAAGTATATAAGATAGGAGACCATAAGTAAAGTCTTAATTCATGTACTTGTAACATAAGTAATCATCACTTCATATAGACTTATAACCAAATAACATATTCATCATAATGACCAACATTCATGTAAGAGTAACATCATATATCGTAAACATATATCTTTCATATCATCATATTACATAAGAACAATCTCCTAGGACTTCCCTTAGAGTCAACTTGTGCAATGCTAGGTAGAGTCCCATACCCCTACCTGTACTAAGCAAACTTCTCAAGTCACCCTAGTCAACGTTCATTTACTTGTCTTTCATTTTACTTGAGGGCACATTCGCATTTAGCGACATAGACCATGTAAGCTAAACATGGAATCCATTGTCATGAAACCCCACAACGAAAGAAGGTGGTCTACCAACCAAAGTAGGACCTAACATGACATAGCTTTCTAGGTGGATCCACTATCTAGTATCATATGGTGGCAACATAGTTCAAGAACTAGGAGATGTATTAGAGACCCATAGTTCTACATTACATGGCAGCCTCAATCTCATGAGAATCATTGTGAACCTACCTTCCAACTAGGGATGGGACACTTCTCATATCTAGTTTATCGGTGCTTAGCTTAAGTCCCTTTCTTGAATAACCTTTAAGTTGTCTTTTATCATAAACTTTTCATAGGTCAAGGGAGATTATCTCTTTGTATAACATGATCATAAGCTCTTTTAGATTAGACGAGAATTTCTTTTCATCATAACCCTTCATATGTGAGATTAACATAACATAATCACCTTGTGTAAAGCATACAATGGATATCATAACTTGCCTTTTCGTATTCTTATCACGATTTCACAATTTACATGTTCATAGCCCAGCATATTCATATAGCAACATCATAAATTCCTTTCGTAATCATAGCATCATAATCATAGGCTAACATAAACATTGAGAGTAATCACACTTAGAAGACTTACCTCTTGCTTCCAATAATCTTATTCATCATGCGATATTCATAATCATACATAGTGAAATACTCAATGTCATAATCAAGAATAAGTCATCAAATCATGTACAATATCAATGCATAATGTAGGAGAAGGTAAACAGGTCATTAAAGGGTTTATTCAAGTCTTAAATATAATCCTAACGTTTACACATTATCAAATACCATAAACAACCCATTCAAAACCATCACATAGATAAATATCATGTATCACATGAAATTCAAACATTATCAATCAATTACTCAACAATTCGTGCAAAATTGAATATAGAAAACGTTTACTTTTCATTGAAAATCATAAATCTAGGGTTTTGGAAGAAAATACGTTTTGCACAGTAAAAACCCTAGTATTTGAAGTTCTTGAAAAATTATCTTGAAAGGACCTCTTGGGGAAAGGAATCCCAAGAGTGAAAAACCCATACCTTATAAATGAAGAATCCACGAAATTTGATTGGAAACTTTGAAACCTTCGTCTTCTCCCTTAAGCTTCTCTTGTTCTTCAATGGAGTTTCGAAAAGAGAGTGTTCTTGAGAGATTGAGAGAAATTTTGGTTGATCTGATTTGGGACGTGTAAAAGTAGTCTAAAACTGACCAAATATCAATATATAGTCGTCCCATTAATTAACCAAAAGACCCTCCACTTAAATGGGTCTTTTTAAGAAGTTAAATTACCAAAACGCCCCTCCTAAATTGACGAAAAATAAGAGAGCATTTGACTTAGCCCAAACTCTAAAAATTTGCTAAGTATCTCGGGTTTGACCATGAATTTAAATTAATTATTTAAGTTGCTAATTTAATTAATAAAGTGACCTAGGGTAATTACTAAAGTACCTCTAAGTCACTAGGACCATAACCAACCCCTTTGGACCATTATAGGTTAGGTACTAGGATGTTTCTTTAGTTAGCTACTCGGCTAGTGTCACCCGGTTAGGTCTTAGGATTTCGGGCACACTAGTTAGTTCATTTTAGTTAGTCCTAGGTTAGTTAGCTAGTTAGGTAAGTTAGTTAGAACCTAGGATTGGTTAGGAAGCTCGGACCCACGTGGCTTGACCTGACCCGTGCCGACCCCCTAACCGCCCTAACCAAATCCGTTGGGCTTGGTCGTTTGTCTCTCGGCCGGTAGCACATGTGCTTGCACATGTGTTGCCGTGCACTTTCCTAACCGTGCACACTGTAGTTGCACTTGGAAAGTTCACTTCTTGTCCAAGGATCCTCACTATGTCCTTGGGCACTGCTTAATATACATGATAATTTTAAATGATAATGTGCTATGGTACCTAGGCTTGACACTTGGATGCCTCGTACCTAATGTGTGTAAGCGATGAAAATTAGAATTTTAGCTTAGGGTCTTCATTGCAGGTACAATTCCTAAACAAGCCTGGATTGGAGCATTTGAACATCAAAGTGTATTTTAAGTTACTTGTGTATACATCAAAATTGGCTAACACCCTTAAGCCAATTTTCTCTAACATGCCCAATATTACTCAATATTGGGCATTGGGTGTCACGACTGGAATCTAGACCCCAGACGAGACCGGCGTCGTTGACATCTCAGAGGTCGCAGACAAGCCTGCTTACGTCATTCATACTTCATCTATGTTAATTTTAGCGGAAAATTTGAAACTTTTTGTTTCCTCAACATACTAGTTAAACATTCTTATCATTTCATAACTGTTCACCATCAACCATCTAACATTAAAAGATAAGCAACTGAAAGAAATAGATCAATAAGTATTAAGTGTATAATTGCCAAAATTGCACCAATACAAAGTCTGAATAAAAACAGGAAAGAAACGCTAGTGGAACATGCTCCACTAGCTCAACTCTAAAACTAAGCTAGAATATAAAACAGTAGCATCCTCGAAAGCATGAGGACCTACCAACTCCGGATGAATGCTGGACGTCCGAATGACTGCAACAATGATCCTATAGCTCTATCGTCCACCTGTGCCTGTACCTCAAATAGTATAATTGTATAGGGTTAGTACACACTTGTACTAAGTATGGGTATATACAAGCACACACCAAGGACATGCATGAGAAAAGATAACTCTTTCTTAACAACATGATTATGGGAAGTCAAGTCAGTGGACTTGCCAAATTGAGATTAGGAAAGTTAGTGAACCTTCCAAATTTGGATTAGGAAAGTCATGGCATGAGAGTAACACGCATCATCATAAACATCATATTGCACACAACACACAACATCTTTATATAGCAGATATCATAACATATAACACATAACTTCTTTCATATCATTCATTCATATGCCATGAGACCTTGGAATCATAGGTTTGACATTAAGACTTTCTAAAATGAGGGCTCAAAATATGGGACCTCAACTAGGGAGTCTTCATTAGCAAACACAGAGTCTGCTTCATTCATTCATACGTACTTCATTTCATTTCGTTCATATGCTAGTGTGAACACCAGATATACCTAGGATGTAGTTTAAGAATTTCATCAGGTTTGCTGTGCAATGATCAAGAATAACATAATGTCATTACCTGAGTCTAGCCCACCTCTTGATTCTCCTATCCTAACACCTTCGGTATCATTCATTTCATTATGTGCTTCATTTGAGGATAAACTCATTCATTCATTAGGAACTTTAACTTTAACCGGCATAGATCATGTGAGAATCATGAAATCCAGTGTCTTCCCCACACCGAAAAGAGGTGGAATCACCGGCCAAAGTGACCAAATAACATGCTAGGGTACATGAAAATTTAACCCCGCCAGATCCCTATATTGGCAGTATAGGTTCGAAGACTAGGAGATGTATGGAGACCCATACCCGGCAAGCCGGATAGTCTCATCTCGTGAGAGTTACGTGAACCTTCGCGCTTCCCGAAAGAAGGCATCACCGCTCATAGCTAGCCTATCGGTGCTCAGTATAAAGTTCCATTTCATTCAACTCATACGTCATGGAAGCTGTCTTCTAGTATGAGGAAATCATAGCTCATTAGATGATTTCTCATCTCATCATTAGTATTAAGTGTGTTAATCTCGATACTTTCATTAGAGTGTTCATAGAGACTGGTCTCTTCATTATCTTACACTCTCATTGGTGAGTACGTATTGGTAACATTTACTTAAGCTCATTTGAGATTGCTCTCATCATTTACATTAGCCTCATATCATGTTGTCACCACATTCTTCATCATTAGCACCTTTGTTTTTCATAGTTACTCATCTCTTATTACGTGAATGTTCATTTCATCATTTCATAGTTCATCTCATCATATGCCAATGCACTTGGCCACTTAGTGTAATAACCCTCCTAGGGTTCATCATTTTGTTACATACATCTTAGGTTCACTTACTTTTGAACGTATGTTAGACTTATGTGTCTATACATAGAAGCCATGGGGATTCATTCATAGTTCGTTAAGTGATTCTTACTTTCCTAAGATTATGTAGTACAAGACTTATGTATCTTGTATATATGCCAAGATCTTGATTTTGATCTAAGTAGATGGCATTATTCTTGGATACTTTACTCACGTATGACTTATGTATCAATACGGAAGTTTGGGCTGGGAACCCAAATCTTGAATCACTTGGATATCATTTATACTTTTCATTGATTTTATTTCTAATATTATTAACATTAGAACTCTAAATTAAATCTCAACATTAATATTGAAGGATTAATTTTCTATTTAATTTTACTCTTAAGTTGGCCGAAGGGTTGTGGGTTCGAACTCCCACACCCCCTTTTTAATTTTCCTTAGTCCCTTATTGGCCATTCTTGCCTAAACCAAGAGGTTGTGGGTTCAAACCCCCACAGCCTCTTTGATTTTTAGTATTAAATTCGCTGGAATAGGGAGGTTGTGGGTTCGAACCCCCACAGCCTCCTTATTTAAATTTTAATTTCGCTGAGGTTGTGAGGTGGTGGGTTTGAACCCCCACAGCCTCTCTAACTTTATTTTAATTAAATTGGGCGAGTGGCAGTGAGGTTGTGGGATCGAACTCCCACAGCCTCACTTTATTTCTTAATTAATTTTAATTCTCTCTTCTTTCAGCCTTAAGGTCGTGGGTTCGATTCCCACGCCTCGCGTTTCTTTATTTCTTATTTTCTCTTCTTTCGTGCGTGCCTGGATGTCATGGGTTTGAATCCCACGCCTCCCATTTATTTGTTTAACTATTTTTCTCCTCCTTCTCCCCACAGCTCGCGAGTTCGATTCCCCCCAGCCCCAATTTCTTTTCTTCTTTGTAGCGAATATCAGTGGCCAGGTTCGAACCCCCTCCTCCCCATTTTTTCCTTTCCCTTGTCACGCAAAACCAGTAGTTAAGGGGTTCGATTCCCTTTAGCTCCTTCACGTTTTTCTTTCTTTTTCATCCATCTCAACATGTGAGGTCTTGGGTTCAATTCCTGTTGACCTCACTTATTAAATTTTCCAGATTTTAACCTTATTATAGAGTACCCAAATCTGGGAAATTCTTGTCATTATTCAACTCATTTTTAGTCACATTGTTCATAAGTTTAGTTGGCTAAAAGATGATTATTTCAATACACTATATTTCATTGCAATAAACATCACATTGTATACACATTTCACACATAAAATAGACAAGAATTTCATGTCTTATACGACTCCAAACAGTGGCTAAGGCACTGCCAACGTGCACACACACACCAACCTTTTCGACCACACTTTGAACATCATTTTCGTAATTTCCCTCACATAAACATGTTCACATTTAATATAAACACATCATTCATGCCTAAATCTAGCAGCACAACATACCGATTCTACGAATTCGTTCGGGAGCTAGGGACAAGGACATACAAAAGGGAACAACCTTAGTTTCAGAGTGAATCTTTTTGAGTCGTAAGGGACCTCTTGGGAAAGGGACAAAGAGAGAAGAAACCCATACCTTTTGATGTTGTTCAAGTGTGAAGCTGCTGCACAAAAACTCCTCCAAACCACGCCCAAATTCTCCTCAACGTAACACCACTCGACGAACAACCTCCCTTTGCCTTGACATTTTTGATTACCTTGCTTTTCTTAAAACTTTTCGTGTGTTTTTCAAGTGTGAAGAACAATTGTTATTAAACTGTTCTTGAGCTTTCTTGTTAGTCAGAGCGTGAGAGAATGAGAGTTGAGAGACGTGAAAGAGAGTTGAGAAACGTGAGGGAGAGAGTTATTAGGATTAGGAGACTAAATTCAAGACTTAGTCAAAATAGGATTTAACTAAATTAATACAAAAATCTGATTTATTTTAATTAATACGTGAAAGGACCATTTTACCCTTAATGAATAGATTTTAATTGATGATTAAATCATCAAGTCATTGCTCCTAGTGGGGCTCGAACCCGAGTGGCACCCCATTTGCAAAATGGGTCACTTCGGGTCGCCCCAACCCAAAATGTTCTTTTAATTAAGTTACTTACTTAATTTATTAATTACTCAGGGTAATTACAATATTACCCTTGGCCTGGAAAAGACCATTTTACCCCTGGACCCTCAAAACTTAAAATTTCCTCTTTTAAGTCCGGTAAAGACTCCTTCGATTAAGTCTTCGTTTCCGCGAGCCTTACTTGGTTGGTTCCAACCTTTCCAAGCTCAACTAACTCCCCAAGTTAGTTGACTTGGTCGTAGTAAGGGTTTTGAGGTCTGGTTCTACGCGTATCACTTCGTGTGAACCTTGGTTTAATCGCAAGCATTCTTTACACCCTAAGTCTTGATCCTATTTATTTTTAGTGTTGTTACATAATCCCCCCCTTAGGAACATTCATCCCTGAATGACACTACCACTTCACATCGTAATGCCAGTCAGATCATAATAAAATCACTATGCACAGTCAATCAATAGCAATAAAATACGGAGAGATAAGGAACATAGACTTAAGAGTAGGAAGTCTAACCTCAAGAGCTAAAAAGATGAGGGTAGCGGTATCTCATGTCGGCCTCAACCTCCCACGTAGCACCCTCAACAAGATGATTTCTCCACAATACTTTCACTGTGGCAATCTCCTTGTTCCTCAGCCGCTTAACCTATCTGTCTAAGATCTCAACAGGTACCTCCTCGTAAGACAAGTCTTCACCAACCCCCAAACCTTCAACAGGTAGGATTGATGCTGGATCACCTAGGCACTTCTTCAACATAGAGACATGAAAGACTGGATGAACAGAAGCTAGATCCGCAGGCAATACTAACTCATAGGCCACCTCACCCACACGCTGCAGGATCTCATCTGGCCCAACATACCTCGGACTCAGCTTCCCTTTTCTACCAAATCTCATCACCCCTTTCATAGTGATATCTTCAAGTAAACCTGGTCACCAACATCAAACTCTAAGGTCCTCTTTCTGTTATCTGCATATGACTTCTACCGACTGTAAGTAGTAGCCAACATGTACCTAATAACTCTGACCTTCTCTAAGGCCTCATGAATGATATCTGGACCCAAAATGGATGACTCTCAAACCTCGAACCACCCAACTGGAGATCTACACCTCCTACAATACAGTGCCTCAAACGGTGCCATCCCAATTCTGGAGTGATAGCTATTATTATATGAGAACTCTATCAAAGTTAGATGGTCATCCCAGTTACCTTTGAAGTCAATCACACACGCTCTCAACATGTCCTCTAATGTCAGAATGGTGCGCTCTGCCTGCCCATCTGTCTGAGGATAAAAAGCAGTGCTAAGCTTTACCTGCGTGCCAAAGATCTTCTGGAAAGATCTCCAGAAATATGAAGTAAATTGAGCTTCTCTATCTGAAATAATAGACAGAGGAATCCCATGCCATCTCAAAATCTCATCAATGTAGAGTCTCGCATAATCCTCGGCTCTGTAAGTAGACTTCACAGGGATACAGTGGGAAGACTTAGTCAATCTGTCCACAATAACCCATATGGAGTCATGCTGCCTCCTAGTCCTCAGAAGACCAACCACGAAGTCCATATTAATGGCCTCCCATTTCCAAGTCGGAACCTCAATAATCTGAGTCAGACCGCCAGGCTTAAGATGCTCTGCCTTGACCTGCTGACAATTAGGACACTTGGGCACATATTCTGCAATGTCCTTCTTCATGCCATCCCACCAATAAATGTGCTGAAGATCATGAACATCTTGGTGGAACCTGGATGTATAGAATATCTGGAACCATGGGCCTCTACAATAATCCTTGTCCGCAAATCATCCATATCTGGTACACAAAGCCTGTCCTAATACCTAAGTATGCCATCACCTCCCAAAGCGAAAGACTCATTCATCTTCATCAGTACTGAGTCCTTCAGCTCCATCAACACAGGATCTATATGCTGACCCTGCTTGACTTCAACTACCAAGGATGATTCAGAACTAGGATGAACTGAAACATCCCCACTAGTAGAGTCAACCAATCGCACACCCAGTCTGGCAAGTCTGTGTACATCTTTCACCAGCTCCATCTTCTCATCCTCAACGTGGGTTGTACTTCCCATGCTCATCCTGCTCAAAGCATCAGCTACAACATTAGCCTTACCTGGATGGTAGTGCATATTCATGTCATAATCCTTCAACAGCTCCAACCATCACCACTGACGTAAGTTCAACTCCCTCTGTGTGAACACGTACTGGAGACTCTTGTGGTCTGTGAATACATCCACATGCACTCCATACAAGTAGTGCCTCCACAGCTTCAGTGCAAACACCACAGCTGCCAACTCAAGGTCATGAGTGGGATAATGTTTCTCATGAACCTTGAGCTGTCTGGACGCATAGGCTATCACCTTACCAACCTGCATAAGAACACAACCCAAACCAACCCTAGATGCATCACAGTAAACAGTGTAATTCTCACCACACTTAGGCAAAGTAAGCACCGGGGCTGAAGTGAGTCAGTCTTTGAGCTCCTGGAAACTCCTCTCACAAGTCTCCGTCCACTCAAACTTGGCTTTCTTCTTAGTCAAAGCTGTCAATGGTGCAGCAATGGAAGAAAAGCCCTCCACAAACCTGCGGTAGTAACCAGCCAATCCCAAAAAGATACGGATGTCAGTGGGAGTAAGAGGTTTTGGCCAGTTTTTCACCGCCTCAGTCTTCCTAGGATCCACCTCCACGCCCTGATCGGACACAACATGACCTAGGAAGGTCACTGATCTCAGCCAGAATTCAGATTTGCTGAATTTGGCATACAACTGATGTTGTCTAAGTACCTGCAATGTTAGTCTCAAATGCTGTTCATGATCTTCCTTGGTCTTAGAGTAAATGAGAATGTCATCAATGAATACTATGACAAAAGAGTCAAGGTATTCACGGAAGACCCTGTTCATAAGATCCATAAATGCAGCAGGTGCATTCGTGAGACCAAATGACATGACTAGAAACTCATAGTGACCATAGCGGGTACGAAAGGCTGTCTTTGGGATATCTTCATCCCTAACCCTAAGCTGATGGTACCCTGAACGAAGATCAATTTTTGAAAATAATCTAGACCCTTGGAGCTGATCGAACAAATCATCTATTCTAGGAAGTGGATACTTATTCTTTATAGTGACTTTGTTGAGCTGCCGATAATCGATACACATTCTAAGGGTTCCATCTTTATTTTTCACAAACAACACTGGAGCGCCCCAGGGGGATATGCTCGGCTGAATGAAACCCTTTTCAGTGAGATCTTTTAACTGCAGCTTCAACTCTTTGAGTTCAGCTGGAGCCATTCTGTATGGAGGAATTGAAATTGGTTTAGTATCGGGTTCTAAGTCAACACAAAAATCAATCTCTCGAGGGGGAGGGACTCCAGGCAAATCATCAGGAAATACATCTAGGAACTCATTCACTACAGGCACTGAGTCTATGGAAGGAATGTGATGATCTAAATCATTAACACTCACAAGATGACACAATAACCCCTTGGACATCATTATATTGGCCTTAAGGTTCGAAATCAAGAGGTTAGGACGACTCAAGTTGTACCCCTCCCAGACTAGCTCCTCTTCATTAGGGAAATGAAATCTCACAACTCTACTACGACAGTCCAAGCAAGCATAAGAACTGTGAAGCCAGTCCATGCCAAGAATAACATCAAAATCATGCATGGGTAACTCAATCAAGTTTGCACACATAGTCTTACCACTCACAACTATTGGGCAATCCTTGTATACTCTATCAGTTCTTACATTCTCTCCTAAAGGTGTACTAACCACTATAGGATCATGCAGAACATCAGGCAATATCTCAAAAGTGAGAGCAAGCAAAGGAGTTACAAAGGAAAGCGTAGACCCTGGATCAAGTAAAGCATAAACAGAAGTTGAGAATACTTGCAGCATACCTGTGACCACATCAGCGGACTTCTCCTGCTCCTCCCTGCCCTTCACGGCATAAAATCTATTCCTCTTAGGAAGCTCGGTTGCTGCTGCACCCTGTGGATTAGGCCTAGGCTGAGCATTACCTCTAGCCTGAACTCTGTTCTGTGGGCATTCTCTAACCATGTGTCCACTCTTACCGCAACCAAAATAGGCATTAGTGCCCTATCTGCACTCTCCTCTTCGAGCTCGGCCACACTTAGCACAATTCTTTTTAGGATGCTGCATCTCACCTACATTGCCCTTCTTGGTCTCAGGTCTGCCTCATCTAGGTGTTGTACTCCTCTGAAAATTTGGTTCCCAGAACTCTGTTGCCCCTTATTGAACCTGGGCTGCTCACAGACGCCAAAATTGTTTCTGTGGCCTCCATGGCTGGGACCTGCTTGATCTTGAGGCTTAGACCTCCTAGGATCACGAACACCCCTCTTTTTACGGCTGTCCTCTACCTGATGGATATGCACCATCAACCTGGAGTGGTCCATATTATCATAGAGCATCGCAGACCGACACTCCTCCTCTAGATCTCCATTGATTCCTGTGAGGAACCTGCTCATCTCATCCCTGCTGTTAGACACAAGGGAAGTAGCATACCTGGATAATTTTAAAAACTTTAGTACTCATCGCATCCTTGCTATTAGATACTAAGGAAAATAACATACCTTGATAGCTTAACAAACTTCAGGGAATACTCCCTAACTGTCATAGAGCCTTGCTTAAGGTTGATGAACTCCTCAACCTTGGATTCCCTCATCTCTCTGGGGAAGAATCTCTCCAGAAATGCTGTCTTGAACAACTCCCAAGTGACTGGCACTCCACCCAAAACTCGGCTATCTTGACACATCTTGCACCAAGTCTGTGCAACATCCTTGAGCTGATAGGAAGCCAGCTCAGCCTTCTCAGTATATATGGCCCCCATAGCCACCAGAATCTTATGCAACTCATCCACAAACTCCTGAGGTTCCTCTGCAGTCCTAGACCTTGTGAAAATAGGAGGATTCATCCTCGTGAAATACCTCAGCCTGTCAGCCATGCTACGAATCGGTGGGTTCTCCCTCTGAACATTCTGCCGGTTGACCTGGTCAGTCATGGCCTGGGCCTGCATAGTGATGGACTGTGCCATCTGGGCAAGAGATGCCCTCACCTCAGCATCAGTCAACCCAGCTGGGTTAACTGGCATAGCCACTCCTTCAGCTGGAGCCTGGGGTTGAACCGGATTGCCCCTAGCAGCTGCACCTCCTCTCCTCTAACCCATAGCCCTCCTAGTATTCATTCTCTGAAAACAACAAAGATTGATGTTAGACACGCTCATAACACCAAGAATTAAACTTTAGGAAAAGCACGATAAGATCAAAAAAGGGAAGTTTTCCTACGCATCATGCAGTCTCTAATCCAGGATAGCGGTGCACTTCACTACCATGACTTAGAAACTACTCAATGTGGTTGATGTGAACTCATTATTATCAGAATTTAACCTAGTGCTCTAATACCAACTTTGTCACAACTGGAATCTAGACCCCAGACGAGACCAGCATCGTTGACCTCTCAGAGGTCGCAGACGAGCCTACTTACGTCATTCATACTTCATCTAGGTTAATTTTAGAGGAAAATTTGAAACTTTTTGTTTCCTCAACATACTAGTTAAACATTCTTATCATTTCATAACTGTTCACCATCAACCATCTAACATTAAGAGATAAGCAACTGAAAGAAATAGATCAATAAGTATTAAGTGTATAATTGCCAATATGGCACCAAAACAAAGTCTGAATAAAAACAGGAAAGAAACGCTAGTGGAACATGCTCCACTAGCTCAACTCTAAAACTAAGCTAGAATATAAAACAGTAGCATCCTCGAAAGCATGAGGACCTACCAACTCCGGATGAATAAAACAATGATCCTGTAGCTCTAGCGTCCACCTGTGCCTGCACCTAAAATAGCATAATTGTATAGGGTTAGTACACACTTGTACTAAGTATGGGTATATACAAGCACACACCAAGGACATGCATCAGAAAATATAACTCCTTCCTAACAACATGATTATGGGAAGTCAAGTCAGTGGACTTGCCAAATTGAGATTAGGAAAGTTAGTGAACCTTCCAAATTTGGATTAGGAAAGTCATGCCATGAGAGTAACATGCATCATCATAAACATCATATTGCACACAGCACATAACATCTTCATATAGCACATATCATAACATATAAGACATAGCTTCTTTCATATCATTCATTCATATGCCATGAGACCTTGGAATCATGGACTTGACTTTAAGACTTTCCAAAATAAGGGCTCAAAATATGGGACCTCAACTAGGGAGTCTTCATTAGCAAACACAGAGTCTGCTTCATTCATTCATACATACTTTATTTCATTTCGTTCATATGCTAGTGTGAACACCAGCTATAACTAGGATGTAGTTTAAGACTTTCATTGGTTTTGCTGTGAAATGATCAAGAATAACCTAATTTCATTACTTGAGTCTAGCTCACCTCTTGATTATCCTATCCTAACACCTTCGGTATCATTCATTTCATTATGTGCTTCATTTGAGGCTGGCCTCATTCATTCATTGGGAACTTTAACTTTAACCGACATAGATCATTTGAGCATCATGAAATCCAGTGTCTCCCCCACACCGAAAAGAGGTGGAATCACAGGCCAAAGTGACCCAATAACATGCTAGCGTACATGGGAATTTAACCCCGCCAGATCCCTATATTGGCAGTATAGGTTCGAAGACTAGGAGATGTATGGAGACCCATACCCGGCAAACCAGACAGTCTCATCTCATGAGAGTTACGTGAACCTTCGCCCTTCCCGAAAGAAGGCATCATCGCTCATAGCTAGCCTATCGGTGCTCAGTATAAAGTTCCATTTCATTCAACTCATACGTCATGGAAGGTGGCTTCTAGTATGAGGAAATCATAGCTCATTAGATGATTTCTCATCTCATCATTAGTATTAAGTGTGTTAATCTCAATACTTTCATTAGAGTGTTCATAGAGACTGGTCTCTTCATTATCTTACACTCTCATTGGTGAGTACGTATTGGTAACATTTACATAAGCTCATTTGAGATTGATCTCATCATTTACATTAGCCTCATATCATGTTGTCACCACATTCTTCATCATTAGCACCTTTGTTTTTCATAGTTACTCACCTCTTATTACGTGAATGTTCATTTCATCATTTCATAGTTCATCTCATCATATGCCAATGCACTTGGCCACTTAGTGTATCTTACACTCATACTTAACCCTCCTAGGGTTCATCATTTTGTTACATACATCTTAGGTTCACTTACTTTTGAACGTATGTTAGACTTATGTATCTATACATACAAGCCATGGGGCTTCATTCATAGTTCGTTAAGTGATTCTTACTTTCCTAAGATTATATAGTACAAGACTTATGTATCTTGTATATATGCCAAGATCTTGATTTTGATCTAAGTAGATGGCATTATTCTTGGATACTTTACTCACGTATGACTTATATATCAATACGGAAGTTTGGGCAAGGGAACCCAAATCTTGAATCACTTGGATAACATTTATACTTATCATTGATTTTATTTCTAATATTCATAACACTAGAACTCTAAATTAAATCTCAACATTAATATCGAAGGATTAATTTTCTATTTAATTTTACTCTTAAGTTGGCCGAAGGGTTGTGGGTTCGAACCCCCACAACCCCTTTTTAATTTTTGTTAGTCCCTTATTGCCCATTCTCGCCTAAACCAAGAGGTTGTTGGTTCAAACCCCCACAGCCTCTTTGATTTTTAGTATTAAATTCGCTGGAATAGGGAGGTTGTGGGTTCTAACCCCCACAGCCTCCTTATTTAAATTTTAATTTCGCTGAGGCTGTGAGGTGGTGGGTTTGAACCCCCACAGCCTCTCTAACTTTATTTTAATTAAATTGGGCGAGTGGCAGTGAGGTTGTGGGATCGAACTCCCACAGCCTCACTTTATTTCTTAATTAATTTCGCTTCTCTCTTCTTTCAGCCTTGAGGTCGTGGGTTTAATTCCCACGCCTCGCATTTCTTTCTTTCTTATTTTCTCTTCTTTCGCCCGTGCCTAGATGTCGTGGGTTCGAATCCCACGCCTTCCATTTATTTTTTTAACTATTTTTATCCTCCTTCTACCCACATCTCGCGAGTTCGATTCCCCCCAGCCCTAATTTCTTTTTTTCTTTGTAGCGAAAATCAGTGGGCAGGTTCGAACCCCCGCCTCCCAATTTTTTCCTTTCCCTTGTCACGTGAAACCAGTAGCTAAGGGGTTCGATTCCCCTTAGCTCCTTCACGTTTTTCTTTCTTTTTCAGCCATCTCAACATGTGAGGTCTTGGGTTCAATTCCCATTGACCTCACTTATTAAATTTTCCCCTTTAAAACCTAGATTTTAACCTTATTATAGAATACCCAAATCTAGAAAATTCTTGTCATTATTCAACTCATTTTTTGTCACATTGTTCATAAGTTTAGTTGGCTAAAAGATGATTATTTCAATCCACTATATTTCATTGCAATGAACATCACATTGTATACACATTTCACACATAAAATACACAAGAATTTCATGTCTTATACGACTCCAAACAGTGGCTAAGGCACTGCCAACGTGCACACACACACCAACCTTTTTGACCACACTTTGAGCATCATTTTCGTAATTTGCCTCACATAAACATGTTTACATTTAATATAAACACAGCATTCATGCCTAAATCTAGCAGCACAACATACCCATCCTACAAATTCGTTTGGGAGATAGGGACAAGGACATACAAAAGGGAACAACCTTAGTTTCTGAGTGAATCTTTTTGAGTCGTAAGGGACCTCTTAGGAAAGGGACCAAGAGAGAAGAAACCCATACCGTTTGATGTTGTTCAAGTGTGAAGCTGCTGCCCAGAAAATCCTCCAAACCATGCCCAAATTCTCCTCAACGTACACACCACTCGACGAACAACCTCCCTTTGCCTTGATGTTTTTGATTACCTTGCTTTTCTTAAAACTTTTCGTGTGTTTTTCAAGTGTGAAGAACAATTGTTATTAAACTGTTCTTGAGCTTTCTTGTTAGTCAGAGCGGGAGAGAATGGGAGTTGAGAGACGTGAAAGAGATTTGAGAAACGTGAGGGAGAGAGTTATTAGGATTAAGAGATTAATTCAAGACTTAGTCAAAATAGCATTTAATTAAATTAACACAAAAATCTGATTTATTTTAATTAATACGTGAAAGGACCATTTTACCCTTAATGAATAGATTTTAATTGATGATTAAATCATCAATTCATTGCTCCTAGTGGGGCTCGAACCCGAGTGGCACCCCATTTGCAAAATGGGTCACTTCGGGTTGCCCCAACCCAAAATGCTCTTTTAATTAAATTACTTACTTAATTTATTAATTCCTCAGGTAATTACAATATTACCCTTGGCGTAGAAAAGACCATTTTACCCCTGGACACTCAAAACTTAAAATTTCCTCTTTTAAGTTCGGTAAAGACTCCTTCGATTAAGTCTTCATTTTTGCGAGCCTTACTTGGTCGGTTCCAACCTTTCCAAGCTCAACTAACTCCCCAAGTTAGTTGACTTGGTCGTAGTAAGGGTTCTGAGGTCTGGTTCTACGCGTATCAATCCGTGTGAACCTTGGTTTAATCGCAAGCATTCTTGACACCCTAAGTCTTGATCCTATTCATTTTTAGGGTTGTTACATTGGGATTCCTATGTACCTCAATACATATTCTTAAAACCTAAAAGACTCTTTACTAGACAAGTAAATTTTCTCGAAACATCATTTTAAGCATTATTAAATAGATTAAGCTCTAGTCTAAGTCATGGCATTTCAGGAGTGTTACAAGATTCCAAGTCTTCTTCAATCGCCCTCCTAGGAACTCAATAGCCGGAAGCTACATATTTGTAGAAAACATAAAGATATGGGTTAGTACATCATTTGTACTAAATATGAACACATATGCATATAAAACATTGAAATCATCCTTAAAAGGACATTTGTTCAAAAACAATGCTAAATTACTTTGAAAAGGCTTTATGAACAATCAAGAGCATATATGAGCCAATGAACACATATTCATCATGACTGACAATATACAATACAAGACCAACATCATCAAGTAAAGTAAAGTCAACATGTGTAGTAGCATATTAGAGCACATAACCAAAACAACTCGAAGATAAGGTCATAAAAACAAAGCTTGCATAATAGTTCATAACAATACAACATATGCAAGATCATTACTCATAAACCATTACCAAGATTACAAATGAAATGATCAAGTGAAGTCCCATAACCCCACACAACCAAGTAAACCCAACAAAGGATCACAAGCAATTTCTAACTTCATATAACATAGCATCATGAGTAGTCATCATCATATTTAGCAATATAGATCAATAAAATGTTGATAAGTGAGACTAACATCATATAAGTCATCAACATGCAAATTCAATATTTGAATATCATTAGAGTCATTAAAACATAAGAGCATCCTCCTAAGATTTCCCTCAAGGCAAACTAGTACAATGCATAGGTAGAGTCTCATACCCCAACCTATACTAAAAAGAACTCGTTAAGTCATCCTAGTTAGAGTTCACGGTATTACATTCATTTTAATTTCATGAACAACTACCACATGAGCTAAATGTTGAATCCAGTGTCATGAAACCCTACACCCAATGAAGGTGGTGTACTTGCCATTGTAGAACTAAAACATTTAGATAACATTCTAGATGGATCCACTAGTTAATCTTCTTATGGGGGCAACATAGTTCAAGAACTAGGAGACATTGTGAAATTACCTTCCCACATGGGAAGGGACACCTCTCATAACTAGTTCATTCGGTGCTAAGCTAAAGTCTCTTTTTGAAATGCCTTTAAGCCTTTATTAATAATTATAGCTTAGTATAGGTCATAGGAGACTAACCCCTTGTATATCATAATCATTATATAATTTTCCTTTCAATACAACCCTTATATGTGAGATTAGAACGTTCTCATCATCATGTCATAGTAAGGCCCATAAGTGTTCCACAATCAACCTTATATCATCATATCTTAATAATAATCTCACAATCCATATAATCATGAAATTTCAATTACATTCATCATATCATCACATGTCTAATGTAATCACAATTAATACTTCAATTGAACATCATCATCAAGTACAAGCCATCACAACGGAAGTAAGGATTCAAGATCATAAGTCTTACCAATTTACCTTCACAAGCCTTCTTCCATGGTCTCACAATTAACCAACCATATGCATCCATTAATAGACTTAATAGCATCATTTAATAGTAATTAGCACAAGAACTAAGTCAATTGCATCATCACTATCCAATTCAACATCAATTCATAACCTAGGGTTAGGGAAATAGGGTTAATTCATGATCTCTTCTATAGAATTAGGTGTAACATCAAGAACTACCCTAATTCAATAATAAAAATAATATTATATATCCATAATAATCAAAATAAAACAAGAATAATACAATTTGAAAGATCAATTTCGAATTTAGAATGAAACCCATGTTTTCTCAACTTTTGGAAATCAAATTTGAAGAACCCTTTGGGGAAAGGATTCCTAAAGGTGAAGAGCTTCCATACTTTATCTATTATTAAAAATTAATGGAGAGAAAGTTGAATTCTTGCAACCTAATTCCCTTTTACCTTGGTCTTCAATGGTGTCTTGGGCAGAGAGATAGTAGAGAGAAGGAAGAGGATTTTGAGTTTGGGAATTGAAGTGAGTTGGGTTAGTTTAATGAGGGTTATGTCTTTATATAGTAGCTTACCTAAATTAATTAGACACCCCATGACATTTAATTAACAAACTAACTAATTAGCTAATTAAATGACTTAACCATAAATTAAAAGTAAAACCAAGCCCTGACCTACGAAACCTCGACCTACGGTCCGTAGGCTAGTCTACGCCACTGTACTGCAAAACCATCGTTGTTGTCAAAGACTTGGTTTTGGGGCTTTTGGAAAAATGACTAACGCACTACCTATGTATCCATCGACGCCTCGTTGATTGGTTTCGCAGGTAGCCACTGTCATTTGACAGCTTTCGGGTCATTTTGGAAGTGTCCTCCTCAAGAACCCCTAGGGTAGTCCTTGGGGAATATTAGCCGGACGTTTCGACCCTAAGCACACTGTAATACATGTGCAACACCTTTATACCAAATTTCATTGAATTCCGACTCATGAAACCCCATGACACATTCAAAGGCACATTAACCTCTATTTCACTAGCCTCCGGACGTCATGGACGTTCCATGACGTTTTGACTCTAAAACATCCTAAATGTTTCAAATACTTTATTTTAGGTATTAAATCAGTTTTATAAGGACTAGGTAATCATGTGAGGATCTAGATTAGGTCACGGACTTTCGGAGTGTTGCATTATCCCCCTTAGGAATATTCGTCCCCGAATGACACTAAAGTATTTTGTAGGTAAAGGATAGACTCAATACTTACAGCTCAACCAACAACATATCATAACATGAGTTAAAACTCAAATCAATATAACAACATGTTATCTACACATAGCAACTCAATTCATAATTTATCACTTATAAGAGCTCAACATCACAACGTAAGGAATTTCCTTCTCAATATCAACATAAGATCAACATGAACATCAAGTCAATTATGCCAAAAATTCATTCAACACATTACCATTCTCAGTACAATTTAATGAAGGCAATAATACACCAATCACACAAATAAGTGCAAATCAAGCGAAAGGGCATTTTCCATGAAAACTCATTTTAGTGTAGACCCTTTTATCATAAATATGCATATTTTTGCAAAACATGTCAAATTCAAATTACTCATTATTTTCATTATTATTAGGAATAACTAACCTTAGTTAGTAAAAAGATGAGTATAACAGGACTTCATGTCGGCCTCGGCGTCCCATGGTTCTCACTCAACTAGGTGGTTTCTCCATAGGACTTATATAGAGGCCACCTCATTGTTCCTCATCTTCTTAACTTGGCAATCTAGAATTTCCACCAGAACCTATTCATGGGAAAGGCTCTCATCCACACCTAACCCTTCAATAGGAAGAATAGATACGGGATCACCAATACACTTGATGAACCGAAGCTAGTTCAATAGGTAGTCTCAATTCATATGCAACATTTCCGACCCATTGTAAAACCTCATAGGGACCCACATACCGGGGACTTAACTTCCTGTTTTTGCCGAATCTCATCACCCCTTTCATAAGGGAAATTTTTAGATACACCATATCACCTACTTCGAAATCAAGATCTTTTCTCTATTGTCGGAATAGGATTTTTGCCGACTATAGGTTGTTTTCAAGCTATCACTTATAACCCGAACCTTCTCCAAATCTTCATAGATTATTTTGAGAACAAGGAGTGAATACTCACCAACCTTAAACAACCCAACCGGAAACCTACATCTCCTACCATAAACTGCTTCAAATGAAGCCATGTAAATACTCGAATGGTACCTGTTATTATAGGAGAACCCAATCAGTGGCAACTGACTGTCCCAATTCCCTTTGAAGTGTATCACACAAGCTCTTAAAATGTCCACTAGGGTTTGAATAGTATGCACCGCTTGACCATCCATTTGGGTATGAAAATTGGTGCTATGCTTTACTTGCGTACCCAACCCTTTTTGAAAAGACGTCCAAAAATGAGAAGTGAATTGAGCACCTCTATTTGATATGATGGACAAAGGGATCCCATGAAAACTCACAATAACATCAATGTAGATTCTTGCATAATCCTCCGTCATATAAGTAGAATTAACTAGAACACCCATTTCTTGAATTAGACCACTAGGCTTTAGATGCTCGCCTTCCACATGTTGGCAATTCGGACACCTAGCTACAAATGTTGCTATGTCCCTTTTTAAGCCATCCCACCAATATAACTCTTTAAGATCACGATACATTTTGGTGGAACCGTGATGGATAGAATATCAGGAACCATGGGCTTCTTCTAACACCCTATTCCTCATATCATCAACATCCGGTACACATAATCTATTTTGGTACCATAGCATACCATCCCCCCTTGGGAGAATGACTCATTCAACTTACTAAGTACTGATTTCTTCAACTCCATCAATAGTGGATCCAGATGTTGTTTAGACTTCACCTCAACCACTAAGAATGACTCAGAGTTTTTATGAACCACAAAACCACCATTTGGGGAATCTTCCAACCGAACACCCATTCTAGATAACCAAAAAAATTCCTTCACCAGGTCTTTCCTGCCTTCTTTCACATGAGACGCACTACCCATGGTCATACGACTTAAAAGATCCGCCACCATATTAGCCTTACAGGGGTGGTAGAGAAAAGTCATGTCATAATATTTCAACAATTCCAACCACCTTCTTTGACGGAGATTCAACTCCGTTTGAGTAATCACATATTGAAGACTCTTATGGTCGGTATACACATCCACATGGACACAATACAAGTAATGCCTGCATATTTTCATAGCAAACACTACGACCATTAATTCAAGATCGTGAGTTGGATAATTCTTCTCGTGCACCCTAAGTTGTCATGGGCATAGGTTTCAACCTTACCATGTTCCATAAGATCACACCCCAAAACCACTAGGGATGCATCACAATATACCACAAAACCCTTGGTACCCTCCTTTAAAGACAACACCGGAGCGGAGGTAAGCTTATATTTTAAGATTTGGAAGCTTCTTTCAGATGCCTCCGACCACTCAAATTTCACACTCTTTTGGGTCAAGGTAGTCAAAGGAGAAGCAATGGATGCAGATCTATCCACAAAACTCCAATAGTACGCGGCTAAACCGAAGAAACTCCTAATGTCCATTGAAGTCAATGGTCTAAGCCAATTCTTAACCACCTAGGTTTTATTTAGATCGACCTCCATACCCTCACTTGAGATGGTATAACGAAGAAACACCACCGATCTCAATAAGAACTCACACATGCTATAATTGGAAAATAGTTGGTGTTCCTTACAGACTTGTAATACCAGCCTCAAACGGTCCATCCTTTTACCCTCATTTTTCTAATACACCAAGATATCGTCAATGAAGATAATAAAATATGCTAGGTAATTCTGGAACACCCAATTCATTTGGTCCATAAATGCTGACGGGGCATTAGTAAGACCAAAAGACATCACTAGGAACTCATAATGCCCATACCAAATTGAAATAGCGTTTTAGATACATCTTCACCTCTCACCCTAAGTTGGTGATACCCTGACCTCAAGTCAATGTTGGAAAAGTAGCTAGACCCTTGGAGTTGATCACACAAGTCGTCAATCCGAGGGAGATGATAATTGTTCTTAATGGTGACTTTATTGAGTTGGCGATAATCAATACACATCCTAAGGGACCCATTCTTCTTCTTAAAAAACAACATCAAAGCTCCCTATGGTGAAATACTAGGTTAAATGAAACCCTTGTCTAATAATTCTTTGAGTCAAAGCTTTAACTCTTCCAATTCCCCTGGAGCCATACGGTAAGTAGGGATCGAAATGGGATTCATATCAGGTAACAAGTCAATACCAAAGTATATTTCTCGCTCGGGAGGAAATATGGGCTAGTCATCGGGAAAGACATCCGGAAAGTCCTTCACTATGGGGACCTACTCAATAGGAGGGATGTTAGACTCAAGATCTTTCACTCTTATGTTATGCTAAAGTCACCCTTTAGAGAGCATTTTACATGTTTTTAGAGAAGAGATGATACGACCTCTAGGAATAGAGTTACCCCCTTTCCACTCTAAGACATGTTCATTAGGAAAACTGAAATTAACCACTCTTGTTGGACAATCAATGTAAAAAAACAAGCATGCAACCAATCCATTCCCAACATAGCATCGAAATCAACCATATAAAGTTCTACCTAATCCACCTAAGTAACTCTATTGGGAAAAGATATAGGACAACTCCTAAAGACTTTTCTAGCCACAACATAGTCACCTAACATTGTTGTAACAAAAATGGTTCAATCAAAAATATCGGTTATAACATCAAAACTTTTACCTACTAGAGGAGTTACAAATGATAATGTAGCATTGGGATCAAGTAAAGCATAAAAATCAATAAAAAAAGACTTGTAACGTATCGGTGACCACATTAGGGGACTCTTCTTGTTCACCCCTAGAGCGGAGAGTATAAAAGTGGTTCCTCTTTGGAATATCGGCACTAGAACCACTTGCTTGAGCTTGAGCACTCCCGTTCTCTTCACTACTCACATTAGGGAAATCCCTAACATTATGGACCTCCTTTACAAAGCCGAAGCAATTTCCCGTTCCCACTAAGAATTCGCCCTTACGCTTCTTACCACACATTGCCAAGTTGGTTTGTCACTTGGTGAATTTCCACTTTTCCTTTTTGAGACTTAGGGTTAGACACCATATCCTTGTTATCTTAGGGAAATTGGAAGGAACTTTGTTGGAAATCCTTTTCTTGAACCTAGTCTTGTCTTGAATCTCAAACGAACCCTTGGAAGTACCTCCTTCATAATCCTTGGCCCACTTAAACTCTCTATTATTCCTATTGAGTCTAGTATCCTCAACATTTTTAGCATAAAGAATCTTGTATACCTCATCAATGAAGTCTTAGGGGTCTTCATTCACTTTAGACCCAAAGAACGTAGAAGGGTTCATCCTAATGAAGTCCCTCAAGTGGGAAGTCGTGGTACTAGCATTTTGTTGAACACGGGGTCTAACCTCCCTATTTGCTTGAGACTCCATGGCTTGAGCTTGAGTAACCACCGCTTGTTCTTGGGTAGTCATGGCTTGATCCAAAGTCACAAAAGCCATCCTTATCTCTCCTTTCGTCATAGGTGGAGGAATGACCGGAGCTTGGTTACCTTGAGGAGTTTGTGTATCTTGCGGAGGATATTGGTTGTCTTGGGGAGGAACTATCACATCAAGCAAACCTTCCTCCACTCTCCTTGCGTCTGCACGTCTTGTAGTCATATCCTATATCCACAAGAAAAGGATTAGAAGAAAGAGGACATGGCACGACTTTTAAGATTACCAATAAGTGAGAATTCTTAAGCGTCACAAAGCCTCACATTCAAAAGTGTGGCACGCTTCACACCCTGAACAATAATCTACATAAATATGGTTGAATGAGACATCAATCCTAATATTTCTCTAACCTCATGCTCGGATACAAATGTAACACCCTAAAACAAACTAAGGTGAACTAGATCTTCGTGATTGTTTCTTTAGTTAATTTTAAGTTAAAATGATTTATATTGATGTTCTTAGGTAGTGTGTGAAGTTTGAAGGTCAAACATCCAAGAACGTCCATGACGTTCGGAAGATATGCCTTAGATAGTGCTTGTGTGTTCTCATGTGTTTGTGCGAGGTTTAAGCGTTCGTTTTATTTGAAGTTGGTGTGGGATGTTCCTAAGACCTAGACAATTATGTTTAAGGGGTTAACATACGGGTACAACCCCAAATAGAACCCACGAGGGGCCCTAGAAGAGGACCCCACTTCTTGGCAAGAAGCTGCCAAACAGTGACCAAATGACGACCCAAGGGACGGTCCGTTGGTCAACCAATGGTCTGTCGACCACGGAAGTCGATTCGACCTGCAAGGAAGGATATCCTGCTATTAAATGAGGCTAAAACCAACGAAACCCCACCAAAGGGCCGTTGATGGACAAATGGTCCGTTGGTTGATCTATTTATTAAACTGCCCCAAAAGCTGTCTCTTTCCTGTAATGACTTGGGGTGTTTGGTAAATTCACCCCAAGTCTTTTATGAAGCTTGATTTATATTTTTAGGGTCTTTTAGGTATTTTAAAGTGTTTTGAACCCTAAGACCTAATTTTAGACTTCATTTCTTAAAACCACAAACCCCTCTCTCTTAAAAGACTCTCTCAAGTCACCATGGAAGCTAGAACTCAAGAAGGGCTAGAAGGGGCTGTTGGTGGTCAAGTTCTTCATAAAAAATAATTGGGTTTTCTTCAATGTGAGGTATTGTAGTCATCCTTGAACTCTCTTCCATTCAAGGAGTCCCTTCTAATGAACTTTCAAAAAGGGTTATCAACCCTAACTTCTTCTATCTTTAACTCTAAACATGGGTCTTGTATGAAAACGTTTCTAATGATCAAAAATGATGTTTCTAATGTCAGTTGATGATTTTAATTCTAACACTTCAATGAAAACATGTTAAAGACTTATGTCAAATTTTGGCTTAAGGAATGGGTTAAATGAGAATTTGTAGTCTTTCAGCTTTGGTTTCTTTGAGTCGATGTTGTTGTTTAGCAACTGCCCTAAGGGCTAATTTATGATGAATTGTTGAGTAAAATTTTATAGGTTATGGAAGCTTGGGTTAAAAGGTAAGTTGATTATGTTGTTTAGCTTTAATTATGAAATGCTCTTGAGTTGTATGGTCCACCTTCTTGATGGCGGTGTTTACTTGAATTGTATTAATGCGAAGTTACCTTTTTATTGTGAATGAGGCCATGAAGGCATATTATGTGAAGAAATATGGAAAATAAAGATACTCTTGTAAATGTGTTTTATGAAGCTTGTTATGAAAAGTATGCTAAGATTATGTTTAAATGACTTATATGATTTTGTGAACCATGTTAAAGTGTCTGATGTGATGAAAGAAGGTCTAAGCATGCATAGAATGAAATGTAAATGAAATGATGCTTATGTGCAAGGTGTGCGCACATACACACACTGATAGTGGAATTAATGAATGAAGCTAAGTTAAGTCAAAAAGGGGTGTTTTGAGGTGAACTCTCTTTGTGAGTTGAGATGAAGTGTTTAGTAACAACCTCACTATTCCCAACAACCTTCTAATGTAGGTTGGAGGATGGATACCCTTCGTGAGTTGAGATGTGATGTCCAAAAGCTATCCTTGACCTTTAGTAATGAATGTTGAGAATCCGTGGGGAGTTATGCCTAGCACCGAGAGGATATGAAGAAGAGGTGGTTACACTTCCTGAGTTGAGATTTTGTATTCCGATGTACCTCTTGAGATGAGTACTCCTCGTTAGTAGAGAATGAGTTCCCTTAACTATGTGCCCTCATAGGTGTAGCTATTGGGAAAGCCATGTAAAAGCTAAAAAGTAACACCTCACTCTAGGCAAGTGAGGGGACCCTTCTCCGATAAGGGAAGTATCGGGATTACATGTTTAGCTCTCATGGTCTATGTCGGTTAAGCTAACCCCCACAAAAGTAATGAAAATTCTAATTCTTCTAAAAGAGTACTACTTCGGGTAGGTAGTGGAAGGAGACTCTATTTATCCATTGAACTAGGTAGGCATTCCAAAAGGGGAGTCTTTGTAAGACTTATATGAATTGAATGAACTAAGTCTCCTAAAAGAACATACTACTTAGGGTAGGTAGTGGAATGGGACGCTATCTATCCATTGCACTAAGTAGACCTTACGAAAGGGGAGTCTTGGTTGTAAGCCTTCTAAAAGAGTGTACTACTTAGGGTAGGTGGTGGAATGGGACGCCATCTACTCATTGCACTAAGTAGGCATTCCGAAAGGGAAGTCTTGGTGTGTTGCTTGAGTGTTCTTCTAATGTCTTGTCATTGAGTGGGGGCTTGTTCTTCCGATGTATTCTTGAGGATCACTTTGGTGTGTATTGAAGGAGGTATATGTGCACCTCCTTCATGTATTAGCTTGTTGAATCTTAGGATAACCTTAGTTAGAGAAACTCCTACAGAAATGAGTTCACTTCCTCTTTGCTTAGACTTGGAAGTTCACTATTTTGGAATAGGAATATTTCACTGTAATGTTCAAAAGAGTTCACTGTTAATTTTGAAAAGCTTACTGGAACATATCTCTTTTTGTTAGAATTATGGAAATCTTTCTCTAAGTGTTAAATGGTGATTCTTCTGTTGTTTTACTTCTATATTCTTGCGTGTTTTACTTAATTGGCATAAAAATGTGTTCTTACTAAAATGTCCCTTTTTGCATGTTTTTGCATATGTCATACTTAGTACATTATTTGTACTAACCCCATACTTTTCTATACTCTATAAGTATTGGTTTGGAAGCAAGATTGAAGTTTAGAAGGCAAGCTTGGGATTTGATTCTCTCAAGACAAAGTATTTCCTGACATATTCGAGGGCATTGTTCTTAATTCTTTTAGTTTGTATAAGTTCATATTGTTTATTTTCTTTCAATAAAAAGGTCCGTGTCCCTATGATATTATGTGGTGTCTTTAATTTTGCTTGTGACGATGAGATTCTCTAAGTATTTATGAAAGAATTCCTTTTTATATTAAATATCGTGAAAATTTTTAATTTCGCAATAGTTTTCAAGTCATATGTAATGAACGATAGTTAAAGGGCTTGTACAAGACCCCAAAGGGTCAAGTACACCCTCTCATGACCAAGGGTTCTGTAAGACCTCGAAAATGAGATAAGGTGTCTAGAGCCTAACATGTTCGTCTTAATCTTATAAGGTCCTAAAATGCCTTATTATGTAATATAGAGTCAGTGTGCAAAGTTTGAAGTGATTTGGAAGTCGAACGTCAAGGGACGTCCAAGACGTTCGACGAATAGTCGCTTATGTGCCTCATGTGTGTATGCATGCCTAAGTTGTGTGAAATGAGTCAAATAAGTCTTGAAATGGTTTTAAATGATGTTTAATGTTATTGTATGAAGTTTCGTGAAGTTTGGAGGTCAAACGCCCAAGAACGTCCAAGGCGTTCGAAAGATAGCCCCTAAGACGTTCATCGTATGTCATGTTGGGGTCAAGGCTGTTTGGACGTCTTGTAGGTGTTTGTTTTGGATGAAACTTATGTGGTAGGTCTATAACATGTTAAGGTTTGTAATCGCGTTGGAAACGTCTGGGTACGACTTCTAAAAGGCCCCACAAGAGGCCCCAAAGGAAGGACCCCAAGGCTGCCTATACACTGCCTGGGCAGTGTCCCTTGACGGACCCAATGACGGACCGTTGGGCCACCAACGGACCATCAAGCAGGTCTCGTCGAAGGATACTTGCCTTGGGCAGGTATTGAGCCAAGAAATTGTCTAAGTCATGGGCGACGGAGGGCATGACGCCCCGTCAAGCCCATGACGCCCCGTCAAGGCATGCGTCGCGGGTGCCTGCATGTGGACTGCCTGCGTGCTACCACTTAAAGGGGTGAATGGTAAATTCACCCCACGTCCTAACCTGACTATACTAGGTTTAATTAAGTAATTTTAGGTGTATATAAGTCTTTAAAAACGTGATCAACCCATTCCCAAACCCTCTCTCATATTTTAAGCCTTCCCTCCAAAAATGTTCTCTCTAAAACCACCATTGTTGGTGAAACTCAAGAGCTTCTTGGAGATGGATTTTCTATGGATGAATCATGAAGTTTTAGAGGTTTTCATGTAGATAAAGGTATGGTGATCCTTCATCTCTAAGTAACCTTTCACTTGGAGAGTTCTTCTCAATGTTTTCAAAGAAAGTTTATGATCAAAGTTCTTCTTCTCCAATCTAGCCATGGGTTCTTTCTCAAAACGCTTTTAATGATTAAATCATTAGGAATTGAAGTTAATACAATGGTTTTAATGTGTTTTCACTGCAATTGCATGATGAACCCATGTTCCTTCCAAAATTGGTTTAGCTCTTGCATGGGCTTTGTGATCTTGACTTGTTATCGATTGAATTACGATTCCCTTACGTTGAAGTGATTGTAGATACTGTTAATTATATGAATTTATGTTGAATTGATGTTGAATGATACATGAGGATCAATCTATGAAGATTTGAGCATGTTTATCCTAGTTTTCTATAGTCACTGTAACATTGGTTTTCTTGTGATCCAAAGTGAGTTTCGATTAAGTTGTGGTTCTTGTAGCTACTGTTTTAGGTTAATACCATGGTTGAATTGTGGATATAAATTATGTGTGACAAAATTAGAGAAGGCTTGGTTGGAATTAATCTAGGTTCTTCTTGTCTATGAAGTTGTAACTTGTGATCTTGACGTTAGGTTAGTCGCTATAAGAATTGATTATGGTTAATGTCTATAGCTGCTGCCTATAATGAAATATGAGGATGAATTATACGTAATTAATACAATATGGGTCAATTCATGATAGATTGAATATGATTAATCTATGTAAACTTACTTTCCATGAACTCCCTATATGAAGCATGCTTGTATCGACCTAAATGGAAAATTGTAGTAGTGTCTCATCTAGATTATGGTTTCTTATATGTTTAAAGTACATTTAGCTACTGCCATATATGAGTTTTATTGATGAATAAGGTGTATTGATCAATGATGATCAAAGGGTGAGAATTGGGTAAGAATGCTTAATTCCTTTACTCTTCTACTTCTCTATTCCTTTATAGTAATGTTGATGAAGCCTTGTATGGCATTGTGTGGTATGGTCCACTTATGGTGGCGGTGTTTACTTTATTGTTATTATAAATGTGTTGACCATGGCCATGAAGGCAAATTGATGAACTTATGAATATGTGCTTAAAATGATACTATGAGAAGATTATGCCTACTTTCCTATTCTAGTTGTGAATTAGGTTATGTGGCTATTGTATGGGCATGAGTATAATCATGTTAGGGTATTGTATAGGTGCTGCCATTGATGTGTTAAAGTGGTTAATAACCTTTACCCATGTATCCCTTATATGGAAGTGTAAATAGCTAAAGTTAGGAGTCTTGATTACATGGTATATATTGTCACGTCTCCTATGCTATTATGTGTTGTGTGCTATGTGCTTGAAGTATAATGTGTTCTAATAAGTGTGGCGGACTTAAGATGTTATTGATAGCCATCATGTGATCATGTTGGTCAATGTACACACACTCTCACTTACATGCATATTATAAGTAGTATAACTCATGGTGTCTAAATGAAAGGTAGTTTTTATATTCACTAGTGTCTACTACTATGTATGTTAAGGTGATGTTCATGAATGTATGATTTGTATTCCCTTACTAGGATTACTTGATAGGTGTATTAGTATGGACAAGGGTATGGGACCTTGTCTATGCATTTCACATGTGTATCTTGATAGGATAGCTCCTAGGTTTGGTACTTATGCATATGAAATATGATTATATGAATATGTTATGAATAGGATGTATATGATATGATGAGGTATGAATGTGTATAATGTCTTAGTAGGTTTATATGAAAGTATTACTCATATAGTTATGCCTATAGACTTATGCATTGATATATGAACATGTGTGACTTGATGTGTTATGTGAAAGGTTTGCTCACATCTAAGTATACACTCACCAACATGGATGATCTAGTTAGTGAGAAGGGTCCTTGCTATGGGTGCCCAAGAATACTCCAAATCTATATAGGTGCTTGAATGTGCTATAAGCATATGAATGATGAATATTCTAAAGCTTATGTTTTATGAACAAACGTAATAAAAGCTTTTCAATAGAGGGAACTTAGCCTAGCACCGAGCGAACTTGCATATGAGGGAGTGACACTTTCCAACATAGGAAAGGCAGGGTTCACTACGGTCCTCATGTGAGGGGTGACACTTTCTTACATAAGAAAGGCAGGGTTCATTACGGTCCTCACGGGGTGGATAGCCTCATGACCCAATCTAGGGTGTAGAGTTGATATTTCCATGATTTCCCCAAGTTCATAAACTATGTTGCCACCATAGGATACTAGCTAGTGGATTTCCACATAAACAGCTATGTCATGTTAGGTTCTACTTTGGCCGGTAGAACACCTTCCATCGGTGTAAGGTTTTATGACACCGGATTCCATTATTAGCACCCATGGTCTATGTCGGTTAAGGTTATGGTTTCCCTAAAGGTAAAATGGACAATGGAAGTAATTGAATAGGATCCTAACAAAGAGGACTTAAGGTAAGTTACTTAGGATAGGTGGAAGTAATGAACCCATCTAGACATTGCACAAGTGACTCCTTAGGAAGTCTTAGGAGGGTACCTTAATACTTATGATTATGTATGTGTCCTTTATGTATGATATTGTAGTCTTGGTTTGACTATGATTATATTGTACCATACTTCTATGATGGCATGTGTTGTCTTGTGTAGATGCTATGTATGGTTTTCTCTTATGTTCCTAAGGTGATGCATTGCACCAAGTATCCCTAAAGGATTACTTAGGAGGTTAATGAATTGAAAGAAAGAGTTAAATGCTAAGAAAGGTGAGTTCACTGTAAAGTGACTTCTATGTGTACTTATATTCTATATGTGCTTTTCTATGATGTTTGGTCTTTGATTGTGTTACTATGAAGTAAGTGGATGATATAAATGGTATTGATAAAGGTTTTATGATGATTTACTCAAAATGGCATGAAGTATGATTTCAAAGGAAATGTCCGTTTTAAATGCATCTTTTCGCATGGTTGCCATACTTAGTACATTCTTGTGCTAATCCCATTCTTCTTTACTTTTTACACAAAGTGTAGGTTATGGAATGCTTAAAAGGAGGTCTATGATTGAGGAGCTTGATAGGTGATTTCCCAAGCTCAAGAAAGGAATCCTTAAGTTCAAGGATGTCCTAAAGTGTACTTATTGTAAAGTCTATTTAGTAATGTATAGTTTTGTATTATGTCTTAAGGGCTTTGTCCTTAATGTACTCTAAAGTTGTTGAGTCTAAGATGGCAAAGGGACTTAGAGTCTAAATATGTATTATGACTTATGTTTAATATATATACGATGTGATGTTTCTAGCATATGATGTGCTATGAAAAGTTTTAAATTTTACGCTAAATTTACTATGCCAATGCAATGAATGATATGAGAGGCTTGTCTTAGACCTCCCAGAGGTCGACGACTATCTTCTAGGGTATTCTTTTGGGTTGTGACAAACTTGGTATCAGAGCATGAGGTTTATGAAGCGGTTTTAGGTTCTAAAAAGTCTCATATTGCCACGTCTAGTAGAGTCTCGTATCATTGGTGGTGAGTCGCGACACATTAAATGGTACGAGAGGCTATAGGACGATAGAGTTTCCCTTCTTCATCAATCTCATATCGTGCCATAGAACTTAATTGCTTGAGGGAGAAAAGGTGAGTTTGAAATGCTTATCTTTGTTTTATGGTTTGAATGAGTATGTGTGAAGGTGACACTTGTCCTTATTTGATGATGTATATACTAACTAAGGCGACTTGAAGGGTTAACTAGACTTAGGTAGGGGTATGGGACTCTACCTATGTCTTGCACTAGTTTTCCTTGATGGAGACCTTAGGAGTTTAATATTATGTATGTGTATGATGATAAATGTGAATGTCCTTATGAGATGATCTCTATGCTTGTAAACATGTAAGTATCCTAGGGTGCTAAAGAATTTGAGTTATCCATGCATGAAGGTTATAGATGAGTGGAGTATGGTGCTAATTGTAGTTCTTGTTGGGTTACTTGGTTTAGTGAAGTTATGGAGCTTTACTTGATCATTGCACATGTTAACTCTATGAGGATTATGATTGGTCATCTTACCTTGCTTTATATGAAATCTCTTATTTGATGATGTGATGCCAATTATGGCAATATATGAAATCTATGTGAAATAGCATGTTATGTCGGATGATGTATGTCATGATATAGTTGAAGCATGCTAGAAGTTATAGTGGTTAAAGTGATTTCTCTTAAATTGTGTATTCCTATATGATTTTGTATGGTAGTATCCAAATATTTGGATTTGAACTTGGATTGTTAAATGACTATCTATAAAGGTATGTTAACCTATGAGTATATGTGATTAAAAGTGTGCATTGTTTTGTTTTGCATATAAATGGTACTTGATGAGTTGCTAGTATAAGTTGGAGTCTTTTGTGGAGACTTGAATTGTAAATATAGTATGCATGCTTATGAAGAATGAGTTGGTAAAGCTTTATTTCTTATAATTCCATACTTGTTCCATCAAATGTCTAAATGTTACACTTTTGGGTATTTGGAAGCATGCTCGCTATAAAGACTAGGCAGCTTATTGTATCATGTTTGGAGAACTTACTAATTTGTCTTTTGATTAGATATTGTTGAAATATGTGTAGAATTTATGAATATGAACATGATAAGGAATGTGGAAAAGATTTTTATGTGCTTTTTAAATGGAAGGATGAGAATCTTATGGCATGATGAGTCGTAGAGTTATTTCTAAACTTCTTGTCGTGTTATGAACTTTTTGTTATTTTTCCTCTAATGATGTATGACCTTAGTGTCTATTGCATTATAGGAAGACCTTATGTGAATTAAATAGTATGATATTATAGTATTTGTCTATTGATCATGAAAATGTGCATGATACGATTATTGGTACATGATGTTAATCTTGTTGACTATATGGTGATGGTATTAGTTGATATAAGTGTAGTTGTCTCCTCTATGCATGTTGATATAGGATTTGAATGTAAAGGCTTGTGATCACATGATAAGGTTTAGAATGCCTTAGTGTTGTTAAATTGAGTTTATGACAATTTCCTCTAAAGTAGTAATCACTCTAAGTGATGAATATGAAGGTTTTGTATTTGAGAGCCTCTACATGTTGGGTTAAGTTGCTCTTAATTGGGTTTACCCTATATGGGGGATGGTGTTTGAGTAGTGAGATTTGTAGAAATTGTCTACATTGTCCTTCTATTCTTACTTGAATTGGAAAATATGAATTTCTTAGTATGCTTGTTCATGAAAATAGTCTTGCATAAAGTGTGAATTGCATGATATTTATATGATTGGTATGAATTGATTGACATCATCTGAAAGACATGGTGAATTTTTCAAGAAGCATGAAAAGAAATTTTTGTAAAATCCATGTTTTCTCTTGTTGACTTGCATTTTAATGTGCTAATTGTGAAATTGACCTCATGAGGTAAGACAAGGAACTTGGTGATAGTCACTTGTAGGTTAAATTGTTTAGCCTTGTAATGGAAGTTGAGTCTCTGTTATAATGAAAATGTGAACTCTCTTTAAAATTTAGTGATTTGATGATTTGTAATGCAAAATTGTAGGCTCATTCTTGAAAAGTAAAAGCATGTTTAGCTAAGTGTACATGTGTGTGCCTATAATTTGTGTTATTTTTCCAAAATGAGGCTTACTATAAGGGTGAGTATTATGTTAAGAAAAGAAATTGTGGAATGACTTCCTATTTTGTGGTAATGTACTTGGTGTGATTTGCTAATTAGATTTCACTAGGAAGAAAATGTATGCATGTCTTTGCTTGAAAGTTGAGATTTCTCATTTTTAAAGAAATTGACATTGTACTTTACTAAGGTATGAACTCTTGATGCATGTAAATGTGTTGAGGAGGAAGATATTCCTCCATGTACCCCATTAAGTATGGTATGGTTGAGTATGACCTTCATAGTACTAGGTATAACTACTGAAGATCGTTGTGATTTAACTAACTCAAGTTTTTTGTGCATTTGAAATATGAGTGCTTAATTAAATTTTTGTGAGATTTATGATCTGTATATGAGTAGTGTTTCAAGATTTTCTTGTATTGAATTAAGGAGAAATGATCATGTTATGATTAGGAGAAAGATGTTGCCCTATGAACATAAAAAGGACCTTTTTGTTTGATGCATTAGAGAGTGAGTGAGTAATGGTTTTTGCTTACTTGTGTGCATTGAGTGCTAAAATGATTTGATGATATTTTAAATGTGATGAACTGCTTTTATGTGTATTGAAGTCTTTGATGTGATTAAAGAGTCCTAAGTGTCATTCGAGGACGAATGTTCCCAAGTGGGGGATATTGTAAGACCTCGAAAATGAGATATGGTGTCTAGAGCCTAAAATGTTCGTCTTAATGTTATAAGGTCCTAAAATGCCTTATTATGTCATATAGAGTCAGTTTGCAAAGTTTGAAGTGATTTGGAAGTCGAACGTCAAGGGACGTCCAAGACGTTCGACGAATAGTCGCTTATGTGCCTCATGTGTGTATGCATGCCTAAGTTGTGTGAAATGAGTCAAATAAGTCTTGAAATGGTTTTAAATGATGATTAATGTTATTGTATAAAGTTTCGTGAAGTTTGGAGGTCAAACGCCCAAGAACGTCCAAGGCGTTCGAAAGATAGCCCCTAAGACGTTCATCGTATGTCATGTTGGGGTCAAGGCTGTTTGGACGTCTTGTAGGTGTTTGTTTTGGATGAAACTTATGTGGTAGGTCTATAACATGTTAAGGTTTGTAATCGCGTTGGAAACGTCCAGGTACGACTTCTAAAGGGCCCCACAAGAGGCCCCAAAAGAAGGACCCCAAGGCTGCCTATACACTGCCTGGGCAGTGTCCCTTGACGGACCCAATGACGGACCGTTGGGCCACCAACGGACCGTCAAGCAGGTCTCGTCGAAGGATACTTGCCTTGGGCAGGTATTGAGCCAAGAAATTGTCTAAGTCATGGGCGACGGAGGGCATGACGCCCCGTCAAGGCATACGTCGCGGGTGCCTGCATGTGGACTGCCTGCGTGCTGCCACTTAAAGGGGTGAATGGTAAATTCACCCCACGTCCTAACCTGACTATACTAGGTTTAATTAAGTAATTTTAGGTGTATATAAGTCTTTAAAAACGTGATCAACCCATTCCCAAACCCTCTCTCATATTTTAAGCCTTCCCTCCAAAAATGTTCTCTCTAAAACCACCATTGTGGGTGAAACTCAAGAGCTGCTTGGAGATGGATTTTCTATGGATGAATCATGAAGTTTTAGATGTTTTCATGTAGATAAAGGTATGGTGATCCTTCATCTCTAAGTAACCTTTCACTTGGAGAGTTCTTCTCAATGTTTTCAAAGAAAGTTTATGATCAAAGTTCTTCTTCTCCAATCTAGCCATGGGTTCTTTCTCAAAACGTTTTTAATGATTAAATCATTATGAATTGAAGTTAATACAATGGTTTTAATGTGTTTTCACTCCAATTGCATAATGAACCCATGTTCCTTCCAAAATTGGTTTAGCTCTTGCATGGGCTTTGTGATCTTGACTTGTTATCGATTGAATTACGATTCCCTTACGTTGAAGTGATTGTATATACTGTTAATTACATGAATTTATGTTGAATTGATGTTGAATGATACATGAGGATCAATCTATGAAGATTTGAGCATGTTTATCCTAGTTTTCTATAGTCACTGTAACATTGGTTTTCTTGTGATCCAAAGTGAGTTTCGATTAAGTTGTGGTTCTTGTAGCTACAGTTTTAGTAAATACCATGGTTGAATTGTGGATATAAATCATGTGTGACAAAAGTAGAGAAGGCTTGGTTGGAATTAATCTAGGTTCTTCTTGTCTATGAAGTTGTAACTTGTGATCTTGACGTTAGGTTAGTCGCTATAAGAATTGATTATGGTTAATGTCTATAGCTGCTGCCTATAATGAAATATGAGGATGAATTATACGTAATTAATACAATATGGGTCAATTCATGATAGATTGAATATGATTAATCTATGTAAACTTACTTTCCATGAACTCCCTATATGAAGCATGCTTGTATCGACCTAAATGGAAAATTGTAGTAGTGTCTCATCTAGATTATGGTTTCTTATATGTTTAAAGTACATTTAGATACTGCCATATATGAGTTTTATTGATGAATAAGGTGTATTGATCAATGATGATCAAAGGGTGAGAATTGGGTAAGAATGCTTAATTCCTTTACTCTTCTACTTCTCTATTCCTTTATAGTAATGTTGATGAAGCCTTGTATGGCATTGTGTGGTATGGTCCACTTATGGTGGCGGTGTTTACTTTATTGTTATTATAAATGTGTTGACCATGGCCATGAAGGCAAATTGATGAACTTATGAATATGTGCTTAAAATGATACTATGAGAAGATTATGCCTAATTTCCTATTCTAGTTGTGAATTAGGTTATGTGGCTATTGTATGGGCATGAGTATAATCATGTTAGGGTATTGTATAGGTGCTGCCATTGATGTGTTAAAGTGGTTAATAACCTTTACCCATGTATCCCTTATATGGAAGTGTAAATAGCTAAAGTTAGGAGTCTTGATTACATGGTATATATTGTCATGTCTCCTATGCTATTATGTGTTGTGTGCTATGTGCTTGAAGTATAATGTGGTCTAATAAGTGTGGCGGACTTAAGATGTTATTGATAGCCATCATGTGATCATGTTGGTCAATGTACACACACTCTCACTTACATGCATATTATAAGTAGTATAACACATGGTGTCTAAATGAAAGGTAGTTTTTATATTCACTAGTGTCTACTACTATGTATGTTAAGGTGATGTTCATGAATGTATGATTTGTATTCCCTTACTAGGATGACTTGATAGGTGTATTAGTATGGACAAGGGTATGGGACCTTGTCTATGCATTTCACATGTGTATCTTGATAGGATAGTTCCTAGGTTTGGTTCTTATGCATATGAAATATGATTATATGAATATGTTATGAATAGGATGTATATGATATGATGAGGTATGAATGTGTATAATGTCTTAGTAGGTTTATATGAAAGTATTACTCATATAGTTATGCCTATAGACTTATGCATTGATATATGAACATGTGTGACTTGATGTGTTATGTGAAAGGTTTGCTCACATCTAAGTATACACTCACCAACATGGATGATCTAGTTAGTGAGAAGGGTCCTTGCTAGGGGTGCCCAAGAATACTCCAAATCTAGATAGGTGCTTGAATGTGCTATAAGCATACGAATGATGAATATTCTAAAGCTTATGTTTTATGAACAAACGTAATAAAAGCTTTTCAATAGAGGGAACTTAGCCTAGGACCGAGCGAACTTGCATATGAGGGAGTGACACTTTCCAACATAGGAAAGGCAGGGTTCACTACGGTCCTCATGTGAGGGGTGACACTTTCTTACATAAGAAAGGCAGGGTTCATTACGGTCCTCACGGGGTGGATAGCCTCATGGCCCAATCTAGGGTGTAGAGTTGATATTTCCATGATTTCCCCAAGTTCATAAACTATGTTGCCACCATAGGATACTAGCTAGTGGATTTCCACATAAACAGCTATGTCATGTTAGGTTCTACTTTGGCCGGTAGAACACCTTCCATCGGTGTAAGGTTTTATGACACCGGATTCCATGATTAGCACCCATGGTCTATGTCGGTTAAGGTTATGGTTTCCCTAAAGGTAAAATGGACAATGGAAGTAATTGAATAGGATCCTAACAAAGAGGACTTAAGGTAAGTTACTTAGGATAGGTGGAAGTAATGAACCCATCTAGACATTGCACAAGTGACTCCTTAGGAAGTCTTAGGAGGGTACCTTAATACTTATGATTATGTATGTGTCCTTTATGTATGATATTGTAGTCTTGGTTTGACTATGATTATATTGTACTATACTTCTATGATGGCATGTGTTGTCTTGTGTAGATGCTATGTATGGTTTTCTCTTATGTTCCTAAGGTGATGCATTGCACCAAGTATCCCTAAAGGATTACTTAGGAGGTTAATGAATTGAAAGAAAGAGTTAAATGCTAAGAAAGGTGAGTTCACTGTAAAGTGACCTCTATGTGTACTTATATTCTATATGTGCTTTTCTATGATGTTTGGTCTTTGTGTTACTATGAAGTAAGTGGATGATATAAATGGTATTGATAAAGGTTTTATGATGATTTACTCAAAATGGCATGAAGTATGATTTCAAAGGAAATGTCCATTTTAAATGCATGTTTTCGCATGGTTGTCATACTTAGTACATTCTTGTGCTAATCCCATTCTTCTTTACTTTTTACACAAAGTGTAGGTTATGGAATGCTTAAAAGGAGGTCTATGATTGAGGAGCTTGATAGGTGATTTCCCAAGCTCAAGAAAGGAATCCTTAAGTTCAAGGATGTCCTAAAGTGTACTTATTGTAAAGTCTATTTAGTAATGTATAGTTTTGTATTATGTCTTAAGGGCTTTGTCCTTTATGTACTCTAAAGTTGTTGAGTCTAAGATGGCAAAGGGACTTAGAGTCTAAATATGTATTATGACTTATGTTTTATATATATACGATGTGATGTTTCTAGCATATGATGTGCTATGAAAAGTTTTAAATTTTCCGCTAAATTTACTATGCCAATGCAATGAATGATATGAAAGGCTTGTCTTAGACCTGCGAGAGGTCGACGACGCCGGTTACAATCCAAGATTGTACCCTATCTTCTAGGGTATGCTTTTGGGTTGTAACAGGTTCTACCTAACTTCTAGGGGTGTTTGCGGGTCGTGACAGACTTGGTATCAAAACATAAGGTTATGGGAAATAATTTAGGGTCTAAAAGTCTCACAAGCCACGGTCTAGTAGAGTCTTGGTCATTGGTGTGAGTCGCGACACATCCTTGGACAAGAGGCTATAGGATTATAGAGTTTCACTTTCTTCATTACTCTTGTATTGTGCCATAAAAATTAACTCCATAAGATCTCTCTCATCTTCTCCTTTGTCCGGTTGTTTTTCTAGGTATGATTGCTTGGAAAGGGAAATTTTTCAATGTTGAGGGAGAGAAAGGTTAGTTTTGATGCTTATAATGGTTTTGTGTCTAGAAGAGTAAAGGTGAAGGTTAGTTTTGAGAATTGTGATGTGAAGCCATTTATGGCTATGTGTGACTCAAGAGATTGGAAGTGTTGTGATGAGCAACTTTATGATGATATATTTCTAAGCATGGTAAGAATTATAATGATTGAATAAAATGCCTTTGAGAGAAAATGAGTTATCTTGTGATTATATCCAATGATGGTAGAGATGCTTTAAGGTGTAAATTTGAGGAATGTTGAGAGGATATGTAGATTTTGTAGGAGTAGAGGGCAACCCTCTTGTGTGGTTAATGTTTCCTAGTTGTTGTTGTGAATTGGTTGAGATTCTTGTAAAGGTTTACTCTAAGGGGGAAATGTGGTATGATTACCTAGTGAGAAAGTTGTGGAGTTATGCTAGCAAAAATGGAGGAGTTTATATAGTAGGATGTTTCATTTCCAAATGAATCTACCTTAATTGGTGGAAAGGGAAAGGAGGAGTTTTGTTCCATGAGATTGAGTTAAGTGGTGCCAAAGAGTTGAATGAGGTGATGTTCAAGAAAGTTTGTGTTGGCTTGAATCCTAAGAGGAGTGTGTTATGCTTGACTAGTAGAGTTGATGTTTAGTCTTGATGATCATGTGTTAAGAGTAATGATGAATTCCTACCTTATGAGAATCATAGTAGGACTTTGAAGTAAGATACCTTGAAGATGGCTTTGCCCTAAGTTGGGGAGAATGAGTGAGTAGAAAAGTAGTTGATATCCTCATCTTTCCTTGATGTTCTTTTTCGAGCTTGAGACCAAATCCTTAGTAGTTTTGTAATGATTAAGAGTCTTGCATAATAGTATGACTTATCATGTGTTTTATATGAAGTTAGATAACTTAAGGTATAATGTTAAAGAAGCAAGTTAAAGCTAAGTTTTGCATAATGAATGTTAAGTAAAATTGGATGTAGCGTACTTAGTCTAAGAGAATCCTCAAGGGTCACTAAGTGGGAGTGGGAGTATGGGATTCTACTCTCACATTGCACTTAATGTAACTTACCAAGTCTCTTTGGAGTAAGTTAATATGGTATTGTCTCTCATATTGTCATGCCATCTTGTTAAAAGTTGCTTGAAAGGTGCATTATAGAATTTTTAAGAAAGTGACACAGTGAAGTTTTGAGTTCACTGTAAAGAAGTGCAAATTTTGAGAAAATTGCATTTTTCATGGGCAATGGTTTCAATGTGTTTAGAGATGATGTTTATGAGCATTTTTAATGTTGGAGAAGGTAGTTCCTCCATAAGTGAAGAAATGAAAGTATGATTGAATCTGTGAAGTTCTGCAAAGTTTCCTGTGCTACGGTGATGCTCACTGTGAAAATCTTCATATTTTTGAAAAGAATTGATTTGTCTTGAGTTGTAGTAACAATGTGTGTAAAAGTGTTGTATATGAGCATGTTTAATGTTGGAGAAGGTAGTTCCTCCATAAGTGAAGGTTAAGGGTGAATTTTATAAAGTGAAAGTTCTTCCAAAACTTGCTTATGTTGCAAAGTGTGTGAAGGTATGAAATTGTTCTCCTTTTTAGTTTGTCCCTTGAACAAGATGTTTTGATCATGATTGTAATGTGTTATGTGTTTCTAATAGAGTCCTTGATGGTCTTAAAGTGTTTAGTATTATTCGAGGACGAATGTTGTTCAAAGTGGGGGAGAATGTAACACCCTAAAACCAACTAAGATGAACTAGAGCTTCATGATTGTTATTGAGTTAATTTTAACTTAAAATGAGTTATATTGATGTTCTTATGCAGTGTGTTAAGTTTCGTTAAGTTTTGAGGTCAAACATCCAAGAACGTCCATGATGTTCGGAAGATATGCCTCAGATAGTGCTTGTGTGTTCCATGTGTTTGAGCAAGTTTTACGTGTTCTTTTTATTTGAAATTCGTGTGGAATGTTCCTAAGACCTAGAAGACTATGTTTAGGGGTTTAACTTTCGGGTACGACCCCATCTAGGACCCACGAGGGGCCCTAGAAGAGGACCCCGCCTCTTGGCAAGAAGCTTCCAAACAGTGACCAAACGACGACCCAATGGATGGTCCGTTGGTCAACCAACGGTCCGTCGACCATGGGCGTCAATTGTACCTGCAATTCAGTATAGCCTGCTCTTGAATGAGGCTATGTCCCAACCAACGAAACCCCACCAACGGGCTGTTGATGAACAAATGATCCGTTGGTTGATTTGTCTATGAGACTGCCCCAAAAGCTGTCTTTTTCCTGTAATGACTTGGGGTGTTTGGTAAATTTACCCCAAGTCTCTTATGAACCTTGAGTGATATTTTAGAGTCTTTTAGGTATATTAAAGTGTTTTAAAACCTAAGACCGAATTATAGACATTATTTCCTAAAACCCAAAATTTGTCTCTCTTAAAAGACTCTCTCAAGTCACCATGAAAGCTAGAACTCAAGAAGGGCTAGAAGGGGATGTTGGTGGTCAATTTCTTCATAAAAAATAATTGGGTTTTATTCAATGTGAGGTATGGTAGTCATCCTTGAAATCTCTTCCATGAAGGAGTCCCTTCTAATGAATTTTCAAAAAGGTTTATCAACCCTAACTTCTTCTATCTTCAATTCTAAACATGGGTCTTACATGAAAGCGTCTCTAATGATTCAAAAATTATGTTTCTAATGTTAGTTGATGATTTTCATGCTAAAACTTCAATGAAAACATGTTAAAGCCTTATGTCAAATTTTGGCGTAAGGAATGAGTTAAATGAGCATGAATGTGTAGTCTTTGAGCTTTGGTTTCTTTGAGTCGATGTTGTTGTTTAGCTACTTCCCTAAGGGCTAATTTATGATGAATTGTTAAGTGAAATGTTATAGGTGATGGAAACTTGGGTTAAAGGGTTAGTTGGTTATGTTGTTTAGCTTTAATTATGAAATGTTCTTGAGTGGTATGGTCCACCTTCTTGGTGGCGGTGTTTACTTGAATTGTATGAATGTGAAGTTACTTGTTTATTGTGAATGAGGCCATAAAGGCATGTTATGTGAGGAAAGATGGAAAATGAAGATACTCTTGTTAATGTGTTTTATGAAGCTTGTTATGAAAAGTATGCTAAGGATTATGTCTAAATGACTTATATGATTATGTGAAGCATGTTAAAGTGTGTGATGTGATGAAAAAAGGTCTAAGCATGCATAGAAGGAAATTTAAATGAAATGATGCTTATGTGCAAGGTGTGCTCATATAAACACACACTCATACTGGAATGAATGAAGCTAAGTTAAGTCAAAAAGGTAATTTTGGGGTGAACACTCTTCGTGAGTTGAGATGAACTGTTTTATAACAACTTCACTATTCCCAACAACTTTCTAATGTAGGTTGGAGGATGGATACCCTTCGTGAGTTGAGATGTGGTGTCCAAAGGTTATCCTTGACCTTTAGTAATGAATGTTGAGAATCCGTGGGGAGTTATGCCTAGCACCGAGAGGATATGAAGAAGAGGTGGTTACACTTCGTGAGTTGAGATTTTGTATTCCGATGTACCTCTTTTTATGAGAACGCCTCATTATTAAAGAATGAGTTCCCTTAACTATGCGCCCGCATAGGTGTAGTTATTGGGAAATCCATGTAAAAGATAAAAAGTAAGACCTCACTCTAAGTATGTTAGGGGACCCTTCTCCGATAAGGGAAGTATCGGGATTCCATTTTTTGCTCTCATGGTCTATGTCGGTTAAGCTAGCCCCCACAAAAGTAATGAAAATGCTAAGTCTTCTAAAATAGTGTACTACTTAGGGTAGTTAGTGGAATGGGACGCTATTTATCCATTTCACTATGTAGGCATCCCGAAATGGGAGTCTTGGTAAAACTTATATCAATTGAATGAACTAAGTCTCCTAAAAAATGTACTACTTAGGGCAGGTAGTGGAATGGGACGCTATTTATCCATTGCACTAAGTAGACCTTACGGAAGGGGAGTCTTGGTGATAAGCCTTCTAAAAGAGTGTACTACTTAGGATAGGTGGTGGAATGGGACGCCATCTACTCATTGCACTAAGTAGGCATTCCGAAAGGGAAGTCTTGGTGTGTTTCTTGAGTGTTCTTCTAATGTCTTGTCATTGAGTGAGGGCTTTTTCTCCCGAGGTTAGTAGGACGAATAGGGGTAGTCTTGAGGATCACTTTGGTGTGTATTGAAGGAGGTATATGTGCACCTCCTTCCAGTCTTACCTGGGTGAATCTTAGGTTAACCTTAGTTAGGGAAACTCCTACGGAAATGAGTTCACTTCCTCTTTGCTTGGGCTTGGAAGTTCACTATTTTGGAATAGGGATAGTTTACTGTAATGTTAAAAAGAGTTTACTGTTAATTTTGAAAAGCTTACTGTAAAATATCTCTTTTTGTTAGAATTATGGAAATCTTTCTCTAATTGTTAAATGGTGATTCTTATGTTGTTTTACTTCAATATTCTTGAGTGTTTTATTTAATTGGCATGAATAAATGTGTTTTTACTAAAATTTTCCTTTTTGCATGTTTTTGTATATGTCATACATAGTACATTATTTGTACTAACCCTATTCTTTTCTATACTCTATAAGTATACGTTTGGAAGCAAGATTGAAGTTTTGTAGGAAAGCTTGGGATTTGATTCTCTCAAGACAATGTATGTCCTCACATATTCGAGGGCATAGTTCTTAATTCTTTTTGTTTTGTATAAGTTCTCATTATGTATTTTATTTCAATGTAAAGGGTCGAGTCCCTATGATATTATATCGTGTCTTTAAGTTGTCTTGTGACGATTCGATTCTCTAAGTGTTTATGAAAGAATTCCTTTGTATATTAAATTTCATGAAAAGTTTTAATTCCGCACAAATTTTCATGTCTTATGTAATGAACGATAGTTAAAGGGCTTGTACAAGACCCAAAAGGGTCAAGTATGCCCTGTCATGACCCAAGGGTTCTCCCTAACTTCTCTAAGGACTTGGAGTGTTTGGTAAACTCAACCCAAGTCTTTTATGAAACTTGAGTGATATTTTTAGGCTCTTTTAGGTATATTAAATTTTTTTAAACCCTAAGAACTAATTTTACACTTCATTTCCTAAAACCCAAAACCCCTCTCTCTTAAAAGACTCTCTCAAGTCACCATGGAAGCCAGAACTCAAGAAGGGCTAGAAGGGGCTGTTGGTGGTCAAGTTCTTCATAAACAATTATTGGGGTTTCTTTAATGTGAGGTATGGTAGTCATCCTTGAACTCTCTTCCATTCAAGTAGTCCCTTCAAATGAATTTTCAAAAAGGGTTATCAACCCTAGCTTTTTCTATCTTTAACTCTAAACATGGGTCTTGCATGAAACTATTTCTAATGATTCAAAAATGATGTTTTTAATGTTAATTTATGATTTTAATGCTAAAACTTCAATGAAAACATGTTAAATCATTATATCAAATTTTGGCTTAAGGAATGGGATAAATGAGCATGAATTTGTTGTCTTTGAGCTTTGGTTTCTTTGAGTCGATGTTGTTGTTTAGATACTGCCCTAAGGAATAATTTATGATGAATTGTTGAGTAAAATGTTATAGGTGATGGAAGCTTAGATTAAAGGGTAAGTTGGTTATGTTGTTTAGCTTTAATTATGAAATGCTCTTGAGTGGTATGGTCCACCTTCTTAGTGGCGGTGTTTACTTGAATTGTATGAATGTGAAGTTACTTGTTTATTGTGAATGAGGCCATGAAGGCATATTATGTGAAGAAAGATGGAAAATGAAGATACTCTTGTTAATGTGTTTTATGGAGCTTGTTATGAAAAGTATGCTAAGGATTATCTCTAAATGACATATATGATTATGTGAAGCATGTTAAAGTGTGTGATGTCATGAAAGAAGGTCTAAGCATGCATAGAATGAAATATAAATGAAATGATGCTTATGTGCAAGGTGTGCTCACAAACACACAAAATCATACTGGAATGAATGGATAAAGATAAGTTAAGTCAAAAAGGTAATTTTGGGGTGAGCACTCTCCGTGAGTTGAGATGATTTGTTTGGTAGCAACCTCACTATTCCCAACAGCTTTCTAATGTTGGTTGGAGGATGGATACCCTCGTGAGTTGATATGTGGTGTCCAAAAGTTATCCTTGACCTTTAGTAATGGATGTTGAGAATCTGTGGGGAGTTATGCCTTCCACCGAGAGAATATGATGAAGAGGTAGTTACACTTTGTGAGTTGAGATGTTGTATTTTGATGTACCTCTTGAGATGAGTACTCCTCGTTAGTAGAGAATGAATTCCCTTTACTATGCGCCCGCATAGGTGTAGCTACTGGGAAAGCCACGTAAAAGCTAAAAAGTAATACCTAACTCTAGGCAAGTGAGGGGACCCTTCTCCGATAAAGGAAGTATCAGGATTCAATGTTTAGCTGTCATGGTCTATGTCGGTTAAGCGAACCCCCACAAAAGTAATGAAAATGCTAAGTCTTCTAAAAGAGTGTACTACTTAGGGTAGGTAGTGGAATGGGACGCTATTTATCCATTTCACTAGGTAGGCACTCCGAAAGGGGAGTCTTGGTGAGCCTTATATGAATTGAATGAACTAAGTCTCCTAAAAGAACGTATACTTAGGGTAGGTAGTGTAATGGAACCTTATCTATCCATTTCACAAAGTAGGCCTTCCGAAAGGGGGGTCTTGGTGCTAAGAGTTCTAAAATAGTGTACTACTTAGGGTAGGTGGTGGAATGGGACGCCATATACTCATTTCACTAATTAGGCATTCCGAAAGGGAAGTCTTGGTGTGTTGCTTGAGTGTTCTTCTAATTTCTTGTGATTGAGTGGGGGCTTGTTCTCCCAAGGCGAGTAATACGAAAAGGGGTAGTCTTGAGGATCACTTTGGTGTGTATTGAAGGAGGTATATGTGCACCTCCTTCATGTCTTACCTTGGTGAGTCTCAGGATAAACTTAGTTAAGGAAACTCCTACGGAAATGAGTTCACTTCCTCTTTGCTTGGCCTTGGAAGTTCACAATTTTGGAATAGGGATAGTTCACTGTAATGTTAAAAAGAGTTCACGGTTAATTTTGAAAGGATTACTGTAAAAATATCTCTTTTTGATAGAATTATGGAAATCTTTCTCTAAGTGTTAAATGGTGATTCTTATGTTGTTTTACTTCTATATTCTTGATTATTTTACTTAATTTTGCATGAAAATGTGTTTTTACTAAAATGTCCATTTTTGCATGTATTTGGATATGCCATACTTCGTACATTATTTGTACTAACCCCATACTTTTCTATACTCTATAAGTATAGGTTTGGAAGAAAGACTGAAGTTCAGAAGGCAAGCTTGGGATTTGATTCTATCAAGACAAAGTATGTCCTCACATATTCGAGGGCATAGTTCTTAATTCTTTTAGTTTTGTATAAGTTCTTATTATGTATTTTCTTCCAATGTAAAGGGTTGTGTCTCTATGATATTATGTCGTGTCTTTAAGTTGGCTTGTGACGATGAGATTCTCTAAGTATTTATAAAAGAATTCCTTTTTATGTTAAATGTCGTGAAAAGTTTTAATTCCGCACTATTTTTCATGTCTTATGTAATGAACGATAGTTAAAGGTCTTGTACAAGACCCCAAAGGGTAAAGTACGCCATGTCATGACCCAAGGGTTCTCCCTAACTTCTAGGGGTGCTTGCGGGTAGTGACAACAAAGTTTATCACGAACGGGGAGCACTCCCCAGACGTAACCGGCGTCGTCTTCCTCGGAGAGGACTAAGACTAGCCTCTTAGCATTTGTCATGACAATTCATAGGTTAAATATACGGAAGGATTAAAAGTTTCCATACATATCTATATAGTAGGGCTTACATAGACCTCTCTCATACTATATAGGGAGTTTACTAAGACTCCTCTCATATGAATCTTACATAGTCTTCTCATTTAGACAACATAAGATAGATAGGAATTAGTTTAATACTTCGTCTTATATTGAACCATCTAAAGCGAGTACAAACGTTGGACATAGCAAATACAAAGTCAATATGACATTATAGGTTTCTATCAATATTCAAAGGATAAAGGAATGAACAATGTCTTTATGCAAATACACCTTCAAAGCTTCGGCATAGAGAAGGTAACATCCTCGAACATGAGGACCTACCAATACTTGGAGAAAAGAGTCCAAGTCTTCTTCAATCGGCCTTCTAGTAACTCAATGGCCGAAATGTACATATTTGTAGAAAACAAAGATATATGGGTTAGTACACCACTTGTATTAAGTATGGAAACATATGCAAATAAAATATAAAAATCATGCTTAAAGTTTCAATTGTTCAAAAACAATGCTAAATTATTTTTAAAAGCCTTTATGCACAATCAAGAGCACATATGAGTCAATGAACACATATTCATCAAGGCAAGACCATATACAATACAAGACAAAAATCATCAAGCAAAGTCAAGTCAACATGTGTAGTAGCATATTAGAGCACATAACCAAAACAACTCGAAGATAAGGTCATAAAAACAAAGCATGCATAATAGTTAATAACAATACAACATATGCAAGATCATTACTCATAACCCATTACCAAGCTTACAAGTGCAATGATCAGGTGAAGTCTTATAACCCCACACAACCAAGTAAACCCAACAAAGGATCATAAGCAATGTCTAAATTCATATAACATAGCATCATGAGTAGTCATCATCATATTTAGCAATATAGATCAATGACATGTTCATAAGTGAGACTAACATCATATAGGTCATCAATATGTAAAGTCAACATTTGCATATAATTAGAGTCATAAAAACATAAGAACATCCTCCTAAGATTTCCCTCATGGCCAACTAGTGCAATGCATAGGTAGAGTCCCATACCCCTACCTACTCTAAGAAGAACCCCTTAAGTCATCCTAGTTAGAATTCATACTTTACGTTTATTTTACTTTCAAGAACAATTGCCTTAACCGACATAGACCACATGAGATAAATGTGGAATACGGTGTCATGAAAACCTACACCGAAAGAAGGTGTTCTACTTGCCAAGGTAGAACCAAAACATTAACATAGCATTATAGGTGGATCCACTAGCTAGTCTTCCTACGGGGGCAATATAGTTCAAGAACTAGGAGACATAATTGAGACCCTTTTTATGCAAAGTTGCTTGTAATTTCTATCTCATGAGAACCATTGTGAACCTACCTTCCCATATTGGGAAGGGGCACCTCTCATACCTAATTCACTCAGTGCTAAGGTAAAATTCCTTTTTGAAATGTCTTTAAGCCTTTATTAATCACCATAGCTTAGTATAGGTCATAGGAGACTAACCCCTTGTATATCATAATCATTAGCTCAGTTGGAATTGCATGAGAAATTCCCTTAAATACAACCCTCATATGTGAGATTAACACGTTATCATCATCATGTCATAGTAAGGCACATAAGTGATCCACAATCAACCTTATATCATCATACCTTAATCATAATCTCACAATCCATATAATCAGGACATTTCAATTACATTCATCATAACATCACTTATATAATCTAATCAAAATTAATACTTCAATTGATCATCATCATCAAGTACAAGCCATCACAATTGAAGTGAAGATCCATAATCATAAGTCTTACCAATTTACCTTCACAAGACTTCTTCCATGGTCTCACAATTGACCAACCATATTCATTCATTAATAGACTTAATATCATGATATAATAGTCATTAACACAAGAACTAAGTTAATTGCATCATTATTAACCATTTCAACATCAATTCATAACGTAGGGTTAGGGAAATAGGGTCAATTTATGATCTCTTATATAGAATTAGGTCTAACATCAAGAACTACCCTAATTAACTAATAATCAATCATATTATATCTATAATAATCAAAATAAACCAAAAAAAAATAAAATTGAAAGATCAATTTCAGATTAAGAATGAAACCCATGTTTTCTCAACTTTTTTAAAATCAAATTTGAAGAGCCCTTTAGGGGAAGGAGTCCCAAAGGTGAATAGCTTCCATATATTAGATATTATTGAATATTGATGAAGATAAAGTTGAATCCTTGCAACCCTAATTCCCTTTGACCTTGGTTTTCAATTGTGTATTGGGGAGAGAGAAAGTAGAGAGAAGGAAAACGAATTTGAGTTTGGGAATTGAAGTTAGTTGGGTTAGTTTAATTGAGGATTATGTCTTTATATAGTGCCTTAAATAAATTAATTATACACCCTAACCCTTAATTAACCAACTATCTAGTTAAAGACTTAACCATAAAATTAATAGTGAAACCAGGCCCTAACCTATGAGACCTTGACCTACGTTCCATAGTTCAATCTACCCGACTGTACTGCACAACCATTGTTGGTGTCAGATACTTGGTTTTTGGTAATTTTTACAACAATTATTAAGGCTGTAACAACCCTAAAAATGAATAGGATCAACACTTAGGTTTTTCAAGAATGCTTGTGATTAGACCAAGGTCCACACGTATTGATACGCGTAGAACCAGACCTCAGAACGCTTACTACGACCAAGCCAACTAACTTGGGGAGTTAATTGAGCTTGGAAAGGTTGGAACCAACCATGTGAGGCTCGTGAAAATGAAGATTTAATTGAAAGAGTTTTTACCGGACTCAAAAGAAGAAATTTTAAGTTTTGATGGTCCAAGGGTAAAATCGTCTCTTCCAGGCCAAGGGTAATATTGTAATTACCCTGAGTAATTAATTATTTAATTCATTAAGTTTAAAAAAATAAAGAAATTCGAGTGGGGCAACCCGAAGTGACCCATTTTCGCAAAATGGGGTCACCCGGGTTCGAACCCCACTAGAAGCAAGATTTAACTTGCTTTTATTTTAATGTGTTAATTTAGTTTTAATAAATAATTAGTAATATCTGAATTAGGAAAAAGAAATCAGATTTTTTTATTAATTTTTATTAATTAATAAATTGACTAATTCAAACCCACAAAGTCCTACCTACACTAGACTTCTATCTCCCATTTCCCCCACTCTCTCTCTTGAACGATTTCTCTCTCTCTTTCTCACACTCTCTCTGGCTGCAAACGTGAAGAAAAGTCAGAAATAAAACAAAAATTCTTCATGCTTGAAGAATTCACAAGCAAAACACAAAAGAGAAAGCAATTCGGTAACGTTAAGCAAAGCTTACTACGCTAGTCGGGTGAGGTGTGAGTGTGGGTGTTTGGACTGATTTGTGGAGGAGTTCTTGGGCAGCATTCTGGACATTTAACAAGAAAACAAGGTATGGGTCTTCTTACTCTTGGTCCCTTTCCCAAGAGACCCCTAGGACTCAGTATATTCGGCTCAAAAACTAAGGTTGATTCCCCTATTGCATGTCCCTGTCATTAGCTCCCAACGAATGTAGGTTGGTATGAATGCTGGTAGACTTAGGATTATGTGATGTTTGTGCTGAATGTTAATGTATTGGATGTACGTTGAAGCATGAAAAGACAACAATGTGTATGTTCGAATTAAGAAAAGAAAAATCTATTGCATGTTGAGTCTCGGCCTAAAGGCTTAATTTTGTTAATATTTTGTTTGTTGTTTTATGTACATTAATTGAAGTAAAATGTGATTTTCATGTGACATGAAGTGTGGCTGAATTGAGGAGTAAACATTTTGGTTAAGAATTCATGAAAGAAATTGAATTAAAGAACGTACCAAACGAACTATGTATTGTCCTATGAATTTACTAACAAATGAAGATAAAAAAAAATGAGTAAAGGAGTTACTTGAATTTCCAGCAATTGGTTGATATATCATTTCCAAATTAAGATGTTTAGAATGCCAAGAAAAATAAAGGAAATTAGGTGAGGTCTTTGAGGGTAGAACCCGAGAACTCACCCCTTTAAAATCAAAAGAAAAGTTTAATTAAAGAAGAGGAAAATTCGTGTGGTGAGGGGGATTCGAACTTGTCTTGGTTGAGAAATAAGGGTGAAGAAAAGAAAATAAGAAATGAGAGGGGTGGGGTTCGAACCCACACCCTCTCGGTTAGAAACCAAGGAAAGGAAAAATAAAGAAAAAGTTTTGAGAGGCGTGGGATTCGAACCCACGACCTCTATGCGGATGAGGGAGATAATATAATAATAAAATGAGGCTGTGGGGATTCGACCCCACAACTTCACAGTCAACTCAAATAAGTCAACTTTTGAAAAGGAGAATAAATAAAGAGGTTGTGGGGGTTCGAACCCACAACCTCTAAGCCTTAAGCGAATGGGAGGGAAAGGAAAATAAAGGAGAATTGTAGTGTGGTTGAGGGGTCTCGACCTCGGATCCCAAAGTCTCCCATAGGCCGAAACTAATAAAAGGAAAACGAAATGGGGTTGTGGGGGCTTGAACCCACAACCCATCGGCCAATGCAAGAGAGATTGTAATTAGAAAAGTAAGCCTTTAATGTAAATATTGTGATTTGACTTAGAGTTAAAATGTTATGAATATTAGAATGAAATCAATTAATCATGTAAATGACATTCAATTGATTCAAGACTTGGATTTCCTTGCCCAAACTTCCGTATTGATACATAAGTCATACGTGAACAAACGTACAAGAATAATGCCACCCACTTTCATCAAATTCAAGATCTTAGCATAAATACAAGATACATAAGTCTTGTACTACGTAATCTTAGGAAGGTAATAATCACTTAACAAACTACGAATGAAGCCTCATGGCTTGTATGTATAGACACATAAGTCTAACATACGTTCAAAGTAAGTGAACCTAAGATATATTAAATGAAATAATGAACCTTAGAAGGGTTAAGTATGAGTGTAAATACACTAAACGGCCAAGTGCATTGGCATATGATGAGATGACCAATGAAATGATGAAATGAACAATGAAATGATGAAATGAACAATGAAATCATGAAATGAACAATGATATGATGAAATGAACAATGAAATTACGAAATGAACAATGAAATGATGAAATGAACAATGAAATGATGAAATGAAAAAATGAAATGATGAAACCCTAGAAGGGTTAAGTAAAAGTGTGAAACACACCAAATGGCCAAGTGCATTGGTATATGATGAAATGAACATTCACGTAATAAGAGGTGAATAACTATGAAAAGCAAAGGTGCTAATGATGATGAATGTGGTGACAACATGATATGAGGCTAATGTAAATGATGAGAGCAATCTCAAATGAGCCTAAGTAAATGTTACCAATATGTACTCACCTATGAGAGTGTAAGATAATGAAGAGACCAGTCTCTATGAACACTCTAATGAGAGTATTGAGCTTAACACACTCAATATGAATGATGAGATGAGAAATCATCTAATGAGCTATGATGTCCTCATACTAGAAGCCAGCTTCCATGACGTATGAGATGAATGTAATGGAACTTTATACTGAGCACCGATAGACTAGCTATGAGCGGTGATGCCTTCTTTCGGGAAGGGCGGAGGTTCACGTAACTCTCATGAGATTAGACTGTCCGGCTTGCCGGGTATGGGTCTCCTTATATCTCCTAGTCTTCGAACCTATACTGCCAATATAGGGATCTGGCGGGGTTAAATTCCCATGTACTCTAGCATGTTATTGGATCACTTTGGCCGGTGATTCCACCTCTTTTCGGTGTGGGGGAGACACTGGATTTCATGATGCTCACATGATCTATGTCGGTTAAAGTTAAAGTTCCCAATGAATGAATGAGGCCAGCCTCAAATGATGCACACAATGAAATGAATGATACCAAAGGTGTTAGGATAGGATAATCAAAAGGTGAGTTAGATTCAAGTAATGACATTAGGTCATTCTTGTTCATTGCACAACGAACCTAATGAAAGTCTTAAACTACATCCTAGGTATAACTGGTGGTTACACTGGACTATGAACGAAATGAAATGAAGTACGTATGAATGAATGAAGCAGACTCTGTGTTTGCTAATGAAGATTCCCTAGTTGAGGTCCCATATGTTGAGCCCTCATTTCTGGAATGTCTTAATGTAAAGTCCATGATTCCAAGGTCTCATGGTATATGAATAAATGATATGAAAGAAGTTATGTGCTACATGTAAAATGTACTGTATGCTATATGATATGTGCTATGTGTAAATGTTATGTGCTGTGTGCAAATGTGAAAAGTATGATGATGTATGTTATTCTCTTGGTATCACTTTATCCAAATTTGGAAAGCTCACTTACTTTCCTAATCCAAATTTGGAAACTTTCCTAATCTCAATTTGGCAAGTCCACTTACTTGACTTCCAAAAATCATGTTGTTAGAAAAGAGCTATTCTTTCTCATGCATGTCCTTGGTGTGTGCTTGCATATACCCATACTTAGTACAAGTGTGTACTAACCCTATACAAACTCTACTATTTTAGGTGCAAGCACAGGTGGATGGTAGAGCTACAGGATCATCGCTGCAGTTATCCGGACGTCCAGCATTCATCCGGTTTTTGGTAGGTCCTCATGCTTTCGAGGATGCTACTGTTTATGTTCTAGCTTAGTTTAGGAGTTGAGCTAGTGGAGCATGTTCCACTAGCGTTTCTTTCTTATTTTATTAAGACTATGTATGGGTGCCATTTTGGCAATTATACGATTATGTTATTGAACTATATCTTTCATTTGATTATCTCTTAATGTTTAGATGGTTGATGTTGAACGAATTACGAATGTATTAGAAGTGTTTAGTAAGTAATGTTTAGAAACAAAAAGTTTCAAATTTTCCGCTAAAATTAACCTATGTAAAGTAAGAATGACGTAAGTAGGCTTGTCTGCGACCTCTGAGAGGTCAACGATGCCGGTCTCGTCTGGGGTCTAGTTTCCGGATGTGACATCAGAGCACTAGGTTAAATTACGAAAATAATAAGTTCACATCAACCACATTGAGTAGTTTCTAAGTTATGGTAGTGAAGTGCACCACTATCCTGGATTAGAGATTGCATGATGCGTAAGAATGTTTCCCTTCTTCTGATCTTATCGTGATTTTCCTAATGTCTGATTTTCTTGGTGTTATGAGCGTGTCTAACATCAACTCTTGAAGTTTACGAAAGATGAATACAAGGATAAAAGCAGGCGGAGATATTGAAGGAGCAGCTGCTAGGGTAATCCAATTTTCCCCCAGGATCCAGCTGCTGGAATAGAGATGCCTGTTAACCCAGATGGGTTGACAGATGATGAAGTAAGAACAACGTTGGTATAAATGGCCCAAGCTAGCACTTTACAAGCTCGTGTTGTTGGGTTTGATTGATGTGAAGAAGTCTGAGTTGACATCCTACCAGCTAAAGGATGTAGCTCAATCCTGGTATAAGGTGTGACAGGATAGCAAGGCCTTAGGAGGAGGTCCTATTACTGTGAATCTTTTCAAGATGGATATTCTAGAGCAGTTCTTTCCCAGATAAATGAAGGAGACTAAGGTTGAGGAATTCATCAACCTTAAGCAGGGCTCGATATCACTCAGGGATTACTCCCTGAAGTTCGTAAGACTTTACAGCCCAGGAGAGGCCACTAATAGGAAGTGTGGCATAATGCATGGAGGAGAATGTATGATGGACCCTAATGATGTTATAGTTGTGGCAAACCGGGTCACATTATGTAGGATTGTCCGAACGGGAGGAAATGTAAGAGCTCATAGAGTATACAAGGAGATTGCCACAGTGAAGGTATTGTGGAGGAATCATCTTGTTGAGGGTGCTACGTGGGAGGCCGAGGCCGACATGAGATCCCGCTACCCCCATCTATTCATCCCTTGAGGTTAGACTTCCTACTCTTAAGTCTAAGTTTCCTTATCTCTCCATTTTTTGTTGCTATTGCTTGATTCTGTATAGTAACTATGTTATGATCTGACTGGCATTACGCTAGATAGTTAGTAGTGTCATTCGGGGACGAATGTTCCTAAGGGGGGGGATAATGTAACAACCCTAAAAATGAATAGGATCAAGACTTAGGTTTTTCAAGAATGCTTGTGATTAGACCAAGGTCCACACGTATTGATACGCATAAAACCAGACCTCAGAACGCTTACTACGACCAAGCCAACTAACTTGGGGAGTTAATTGAGCTTGGAAAGGTTGGAACCAACCATGTGAGGCTCGCGAAAATGAAGATTTAATTGAAAGAGTTTTTACCGGACTCAAAAGAAGAAATTTTAAGTTTTGAGGGTCCAAGGGTAAAATGGTCTCTTCCAGGCCAAGGGTAATATTGTAGTTACCCTGAGTAATTAATTATTTAATTAATTAAGTTTAAAAAAATAAAGAAATTCGGGTGGGGCAACCCGAAGTGACCCATTTTCGCAAAATGGGGTCACCCGGGTTCGAACCCCACTAGAAGCAAGATTTAACTTGCTTTTATTTTAATGTGTTAATTTAGTTTTAATAAATAATTAGTAATATCTGAATTAGGAAAAAGAAATCAGATTTTTTTATTAATTTTTATTAATTAATAAATTGACTAATTCAAACCCACAAAGTCCTACCTACACTAGACTTCTATCTCCCATTTCCCCCACTCTCTCTCTTGAACGATTTCTCTCTCTCTTTCTCACACTCTCTCTGGCTGCAAACGTGAAGAAAAGTCAGAAATAAAACAAAAATTCTTCATGCTTGAAGAATTCACAAGCAAAACACAAAAGAGAAAGCAATTCTGTAACGTTAAGCAAAGCTTACTACGCTAGTCGGGTGAGGTGTGAGTGTGGGTGTTTTGGACTGATTTGTGGAGGAGTTCTTGGGCAGCATTCTGGACATTTAACAAGAAAACAAGGTATGGGTCTTCTTACTCTTGGTCCCTTTCCCAAGAGACCCCTAGCACTCAGTATATTCGGCTTAAAAACTAAGGTTGATTCCCCTATTGCATGTCCCTGTCATTAGCTCCCAACGAATGTAGGTTGGTATGAATGCTGGTAAACTTAGGATTATGTGATGTTTGTGCTGAATGTTAATGTATTGGATGTACGTTGAAGCATGAAAAGACAACAATGTGTATGTTCGAATTAAGAAAAGAAAAATGTATTGCTTGTTGAGTCTCGGCCTAAAGGCTTAATTTTGTTAATATTTTGTTTGTTGTTTTATGTACATTAATTGAAGTAAAATGTGATGTTCATGTGACATGAAGTGTGGTTGAATTGAGGAGTAAACATTTTGGTTAAGAATTCATGAAAGAAATTGAATTAAAGAACGTACCAAACGAACTATGTATTGTCCTATGAATTTACTAACAAATGAAGATAAAAAAAAAATGAGTAAAGGAGTTACTTGAATTTCCAGCAATTGGTTGATATATCATTGCCAAATTAAGATATTTAGAATGCCAAGAAAAATAAAGAAAATTAGGTGAGGTCATTGAGGGTTGAACCCGAGACCTCACCCCTTTAAAATCAAAAGAAAAGTTTAATTAAAGAAGAGGAAAATTCGTGTGGTGAGGGGGATTCAAACTTGTCTTGGTTGAGAAATAAGGGTGAAGAAAAGAAAATAAGAAATGAGAGGGGTGCGGTTCGAACCCACACCCTCTCGATTAGAAACGAAGGAAAGGAAAAATAAAGAAAAAGTTTTGAGAGGCGTGGGATTCGAACCCACGACCTCTATGCGGGGATTCGACCCCACAACCTCACAGTCAACTCAAATAAGTCAACTTTTAAAAAGGAGAATAAATAAAGAGGTTGTGGGGGTTCGAACCCACAACCTCTCAGCCTTAAGCGAATGGAAGGGAAAGGAAAATAAAGGAGAATTGTAGTGTGGTTGAGGGGACTCGACCTTGGGTCCCAAAGTCTCCCATAGGCCGAAACTAATAAAAGGAAAACGAAATGGGGTTGTGGGGGCTTGAACCCACAACCCATCGTCCAATGCAAGAGAGATTGTAATTAGAAAAGTAAGCCTTTAATGTAAATATTGTGATTTGACTTAGAGTTAAAATGTTATGAATATTAGAATGAAATCAATTAATAATGTAAATGACATTCAATTCATTCAAGACTTGGATTTCCTTGCCCAAACTTCCGTATTGATACATAAGTAATACGTGAACAAACGTACAAGAATAATGCTACCCACTTTGATCAAATTCAAGATCTTAGCATAAATACAAGATACATAAGTCTTGTACTACGTAATCTTAGGAAGGTAATAATTACTTAACAAACTACGAATGAAGCCTCATGGCTTGTATGTATAGACACATAAGTCTAACATACGTTCAAAGTAAGTGAACCTAAGATATATTAAATGAAATGATGAACCTTAGAAGGGTTAAGTATGAATGTAAATACACTAAACGGCCAAGTGCATTGGCATATGATGAGATGATCAATTAAATGATGAAATGAACAATGAAATGATGAAATGAACAATGAAATGATAAAATGAATAATGATATGATGAAATGAACAATGAAATGACGAAATGAACAATGAATTGATGAAATGAACAATGAAATGATGAAATGAAAAAATGAAATGATGAAACCCTAGAAGGGTTAAGTAAAAGTGTGAAACACACCAAATGGCCAAGTGCATTGGCATATGATGAAATAAACATTCATGTAATAAGAGGTGAATAACTATGAAAAGCAAAGGTGCTGATGATGATGAATGTGGTGACAACATGATATGAGGCTAATGTAAATGATGAGAGCAATCTCAAATGAGCCTAAGTAAATGTTACCAATATGTACTCACCTATGAGAGTGTAAGATAATGAAGAGACCAGTCTCTATCAACAATCTAATGAGAGTATTGAGCTTAACACACTCAATACGAATGATGAGATGAGAAATCATCTAATGAGCTATGATGTCCTCATACTAGAAGCCAGCTTCCATGACGTATGAGATGAATGTAATGGAACTTTATACTGAGCACCGATAGACTAGCTATGAGCGGTGATGCCTTCTTTCGGGAAGGGCGGAGGTTCACGTAACTCTCATGAGATTAGACTGTCCGGCTTGCCGGGTATGGGTCTCCTTATATCTCCTAGTCTTCGAACCTATACTGCCAATATAGGGATCTGGCGGGGTTAAATTCCCATGTACGCTAGCATGTTATTGGATCACTTTGGCCGGTGATTCCACCTCTTTTCGGTGTGGGGGAGACACTGGATTTCATGATGCTCAGATGATCTATGTCGGTTAAAGTTAAAGTTCCCAATGAATGAATGAGGCCAGCCTCAAATGATGCACACAATGAAATGAATGATACCAAAGGTGTTAGGATAGGATAATCAAAAGGTGAGTTATATTCAAGTAATGACATTAGGTCATTCTTGGTCATTGCACAACGAACCTAATGAAAGTCTTAAACTACATCCTAGGTATAACTGGTGATTACACTAGACTATAAACGAAATGAAATGAAGTACGTATGAATGAATGAAGCAGACTCTGTGTTTACTAATGAAGATTCCCTAGTTGAGGTCCCATATGTTGATCCCTCATTTCTGGGATGTCTTAATGTAAAGTCCATGATTCGAAGGTCTCATGGTATATGAATAAATGATATGAAAGAAGTTATGTGCTACATGTAAAATGTACTATATGCTATATGATATGTGCTATGTGTAAATGTTATGTGCTGTGTGCAAATGTGAAAAGTATGATGATGTATGTTATTATCTTGGTATCACTTTCCTAATCCAAATTTGGAAAGCTCACTTACTTTCCTAATCCAAATTTGGAAACTTTCCTAATCTCAATTTGGCAAGTCCACTGACTTGACTTCCCAAAATCATGTTGTTAGGAAAGAGCTATTCTTTCTCATGCATGTCCTTGGTGTGTGCTTTCATATACCCATACTTAGTACAAGTGTGTACTAACCCTATACAAACTCTACTATTTTAGGTGCAGGCACAGGTGGACGGTAAAGCTACAGGATCATCGCTGCAGTTATCCGGACGTCCAGCATTCATCCGGTTTTTGGTAGGTCCTCATGCTTTCGAGGATGCTACTGTTTATGTTCTAGCTTAGTTTAGGAGTTGAGCTAGTGGAGCATGTTCCACTAGCGTTTCTTTCTTATTTTATTCAGACTATGTATGGGTGCCATTTTGGCAATTATACGATTATGTTATTGAACTATTTCTTTCATTTGATTATCTCTTAATGTTTAGATGGTTGATGTTGAACGAATTACGAATGTATTAGAAGTGTTTAGTAAGTAATGTTTAGAAACAAAAAGTTTCAAATTTTCCGCTAAAATTAACCTATGTAAAGTAAGAATGACGTAAGTAGGCTTGTCTGCGACCACTGAGAGGTCAACGACGCCGGTCTCATCTGGGGTATAGATTCCGGATGTGACAAAGGCATTACCTATGTATCCATTGACGCCTTGTCGATCAGGCGATGGCTCATCAATTATTTTCGTTGGTAGCCACTGTCATTTGACAGCTTTTGGGTCATTTTGGAAGGGTCCTTATAAAGGTCCCCTAGGGTGGTCCTTGGGGAATCTTACCCAGAGGTTTCCACCCTGATAACACTATAATACATGTGTAGCACCTTTTTACCAAATTTCATTGAATTTCGACTCATAAAACACCATGACACATGCCAAGGTATACTAACATCTATTTCACTAGTCTGTGGATGTCATGGACGTTCCTTGACGTTTTGACTCTAAAAAATTCTAAATGTTTCAAATACCTTATTTTAGGTAATAAATATGTTAGAGGATTATTTCATCATGTGAGGCTCTATATTAGGTCACAACCTTTCATAATATTAAACGTACTGCATACAAGACACTGATAGAGACTTCATCTTATGAAATGGTTTTTGGAAAAGCTTGTCACCAACCAGTTAAATTGGAGCATAAGGCATATTGGGCGATCAAGAAGCTGAATCTTTATGTTGAGTTAGCTGGAAGGAAGAGAAAACGCTGCTGCATGAATTAGAAGAGTTTATACTTCACGCTTATGAGAATGTGATGGTGTACAAAGAGAAGACCAAGAGGTCGTAATACAAGCTTATTGTGTCACGCACCTTTGAGCCTAGTAAATTAGTGTTGTTGTTTAACTCAAGGTTTAAGTTGTTCCCCTGAAAACTTCGATCTAGGTTGAGTGGTCTTTTTGAAGTAGTGAGGATGAATCAACATGGTGCTCTAAAATTAAGAAAAAAGAATAAGATATCTTCTTTCCTTGTGAACAGTGAAAGGTTCAAGCACTACTTTTTGAATGATGTGGATCGTAAACTTGAAGTGCTCACATTAAACGACGAATGAGTCATTATATGGGTCGTGTCACCATGTTAAATAAGAGGCTACACGGGAGGCTACCTGTGATCCATTGCAATAGTTAGTTTCTATTTTCTTTTGTTTTGAGATTTTAGTTCTTATGAATTACAAAAAAATAATCTATTTAGGAGAATACAAGTAGATGAGTCGTGTCACAACAAAAACTAAGGCGCTAGATTGGAGGAAACCCATCGTGTTTCAATAATGGGTCGTGTGATGAACATGTGCAAGAATTTGTGCCTAACGTAACAAACTGTTGGAGCCGCATCGGAGAGGAGGTTTGATTGCCGAGCCCACTTTAAGGCAGAGCACTACGTTCACCTGTCACGTCGCAGAGGTGAGGATGAATTTTTCCTCTCCTTGTAAACTTTGAGAAAGAGGACTACGAGCACCTGCCACGTCACGGAAGTGGGAAAATATTTTGATTTGACCATGAGTTAATTATCTGTCAAAAAGAAAGCCACTGTGTGCCACTCCCGTGTCACGTAGCAAAGGTAAAAACTTGTGTTGGCCTTGACTTAAATATCCAAATGATACTTTATAGGCGCCATGTCGCGCCCCCAAGGTAAGTTTTTGCTTTTTCAATAAATAAAATAGGTTTGACCCATTTTAATTGAAATAACTCGACCCATATACCTTATAACCCCTAAATCACCCGTAATATTCCACTACTTTCACCCTAACTCAAAATTTCGTACAAGCTTCTCTCCCTTTCTCAATTTATCAACATCAATCCATAACGCGGAGTCAAGGAGGCTTTCTTTATTTTCTATTTTCCCGATTTCTCAACTCCATGTATGTACTCATAGTTATTATTGTGTACTGTTTCTTCTCTTGCTTCTGATATTTGTTGTGTTGGGTGAGAAATCTGTGGGAAATTGTTTAAACGGGAGGGTTGTGGTGATGAAGTTTGTTTGTTATGTTTATTGGGGTGTTTTCTATGTTTTAGTAGAAACACTTACTGTGAAGTGAATGATGGTTGGGAGTGATTTTGTGGATGAAATCGTGATTTGACTGCTTTAATGTGGATTTGGTTTAGTCATGTTATAGAATGTGTTTCGAGTTTTGGGCTTTCTTTAGTATTATTGAGTAGATTGTATGGGGTTAATCCACTATGAGTGGTGTAGGAAATTGTTTTGGGGTGTTGTTTGCTAAGATTGTAGGGGTTTTGGAGGTGGATTTTGTACTTGTAATTCTTTTAGTGGTTGTGTTGATGGTTGTTTGAATATATATTTAAGCCATAAGTATGCCAATGTTGGCTAATATGTATTGTGTGAACTCTTGAGTAACACTACCTAATAGTTGTGTGGTTATAACTGATGTTGTAATGCCTATCCGTTTTGATGAATTTGGTCATTACTTGAGTTGTTGGTGGTGTATTTTGGAATCTCTCATTACATAAGATGAGACTACATTCAAATAATTGTGGGGTGGTGTCCGCACACCACCCATATATAGTTTCTTTAATCGCTTGGGCTAAAATTTTGTATATTTTGAAGTTAATCATGTCTAGATCCCTAAGACCCAGAAAGGAAGTTTCCAAGCCATGCTTGAAGAAGCGTTCCTGAAAAGGGAATGTCTCACTAGCGCCTGCAGCTCCCACAGGCCAAAATAGGCGATTTGGAGCTAAAGTTGTCACAAAAGAAGGGAATGCTTAGTATAATTAACACTCAGGCCTCCTATTTCTCCGATGTATGTATCAATAGGGATAGTCTGGCCCGTGAATTCCCGAAGATTCTAAGGCACATTAGGGAGCTAGGGATGAAATTCATCTTTGCTTAATCGGAGGAGTGCAACTTACACATGGTCCGAGAGTTTTATACCATCAGTACGCCGAAAGTAAGATCCCACTATTATAGTGTATGCGGTTGGAATGTGCCCATCACACCCACACACATAAATGATATATTGGGTAGAACGCAAGATGTCAATCAACTTGTGCTGATAGGGATGAACTTACAACCCATACCAAGCCATCCGACACATTCTATGTTTGCCACAGTCCATGGCTTAATGAACTAAATATATTAGGAAGAGATATCATAAATCTCCTCCATACGCTCTCATGATTCAGGAGACACGTTTTTGGATGAAGGCGGTGATGACTTGTATAATATGGAGACTACATTTCACCAATATAATTGGTGACAAGGTGTACCTGGTGTTTGCATTGATTAGTGGCATAGAGCTGAACATTGGACCCATTATATAATCTACAATGCGGAAGGTCTGAGTTCACAAAGGAAACAAGTATGCCTTTGATGGTTTGATTACTAAAATGTGTCGTATTGCAGGTGTGCTTGAAGAACATTTGGGCTACATGGCTCCTCTATATGAAACATCGGTGAACATAACTCAGACTATGTGGCCTGACACTGACTTTAGCCCAACCTTCACCACCTGAGAGTGCCATAAAAGGGATGAGCTGATAATGGAAAGGTTGTACGAACTTCGATGGTACGACACAAGACTGGTGGCCGACCATCTACTAATATGGAAGCGGGCGAGGTCTAGAGGTGTTATCCTTTGAATGAACATGCAAAGGCATTTTTGGGCATTAGTCGGGAGTTTTGTGAGCCGATCAAGAATGACATATGACCGATGAAAAGAAATTGCGCATCAAATCAGATATGGATTCCAACTCAGAGGAGGAGATAGATCCCTGTCAGGCTGGTGATGAGGCTGACGGGGGTGATTTTATGGAAGACAGATCACGGAGTGTTTTAATCATACCTTCTAACTACTCTGATTTTTTGTAAGCGATTGGGGACAATGTTGTTCTATAAGTGTGGTACGAGAGTGAAAACATATTTGTTCTTTTTATTTTCTTTAGAAAAAGATAGTCCCTTTGAAAGAACAAAATTCAAAAATATTTTTTTCTGTATAGAATTGAGTCTGTAGTTATAGTTGAGTCAGGGTTCCCAATGATAGATGGATGACGACCATCTTAAGGGCAGTTTCATCATTTAGGCTTAGAATTGGTTGTGCTAAAGCTGAAAGTCTGAAAGGAGTATGTATGAAAAGCATTGTTGAAATTGATGTGTGAATGTAGTTGAATTCTTGTATATGATTTGAATGTTCAAATTAAGCGTAATATGAACCTTGTGCATGATATCATTCTGTGATGTTTTGATCCATTTTGAATGTAACTTGTGCCATGAGCTGTGAGTTTTGTATGATATCCATGAATACATATTAGTCTAGAACTTTCCTAGGATCTTATTGAAGTGAGATACAAGTGTTGTGATGTTTAAAAGATTATAATAGGACTTCTTTGAATTGTCTGAAAGTTTACCGTGTTCAGAAAGAATATTCCTAGCATATCCTAATTGAGCCTTTTAGCCTTGTATTTTTTCTAACCTACATACTAAGTTGAATCCCTTTTATTGATACCGTTAGCTTTGATCTCAATCCCTTATGCACTATGTTAGGAAAAAAGGTAGAAACAATGGAAATATTAAATATGATAGAAATGTTTATTTCTCCGGGAAGAATGAAAAAGGAGGTAAAATGATACCCCGTGAATGTGAATATAAGATTGTTGTGGGTCCTTATGACATTGTGTACTTTGACTAGTAGAAACCCAAGTTGAAGGTGGCTAGCTTAGTGAATACCTTAATGATGGAACTTGCCCTAAAAAGGGCATTGTGCACCTTAACTCGAGAGAAATCTCTAAGTGTAGGGTGGCTATTGTTGAGTGTCAAAAAAATCATAAATGCAATTAAAGGGCAAGTGAGAAATAAAGGCAAGGTTGGCAACACTACTTGAAACTTATGAAGAAGGAGGGCTAACAAAAATAAAAGGTTGTGAATGTAAGAGAGGTGCTGAAAATAGTGAATTAGGGAAGATAAGTCACTAGTTTTATCTAAACGAATCCTCCCTTATCTTAAGCCTTTATTATAACCAGAACAAGCCCTATGTGATTTTCAACATAACACACTTTATCAGTAGAGATGTACATAATGGGCAAGCTTAGGGCACATGTTGTTGAATGTTTTAGTTGCTAAAACTTGTTAAGTCATCTCTTGAGTCATGTTTACTATTAATAAAAACATGCATGTGTTGACTGGTTACAATTCTTTGGAAGATAGTAACAGACGCACAAATATCATATTAGTGAATCTAGGTCTAGGAGTAGTTATTAAGTCATTTGATTTTCTATGAGCTAACAATCATGATTAGTTGTATAGGTAATGTTAATTGGAGAAACAGACACAAAAAAGGAATAAGGAAAAACTCAAAATATTCAACGCAAAAAGAAGCACGGAAGAAAAATGAAGAATAGAAGACCAAGGCAATGTCGTGTCCTCTCCGCATCGTAGAGAAGAGTTCTTAAAATAATTTGCGAGATCGGATTTTTGGAAGATTCCTCTGTGAGCTCTCATCATAACGGAGAGGGAATATAATTTAAGTTGTGAAATTCAGTTTTGAGGCAGAGTGGTCCGTGGAAAGCCCGCGTTGCATATAAGAGGAAAGATTCACAAAATAAGAGTTAAAGGTGCCTCCGCGTCATGCACATATATCCCAGTTTTTGCCGTTTTGACTTTTAGGGTAAATAGGTCACTATTTAATTTTATTAAATTACTTTTTTTGTGGGTTTTGAAGAACAACATTTTGGGAGCACATTTTAATCAGTTTTAAGGTTATTTGATAAACTCTAACTTTTCGATCTGTTGATGATTCAAAAATAGTACTTATGGATTATGAATACCTAAATACCATGTTTCTAAGGCTATGGATACATGATGATTTTAATGTATTGATTTCGTTATTGGGTTAATGTCAATTATCACATAAATCTTTCTTATGTTACTGCTTTTCGAATTTTGTGGCTGATCACTATTGAAATAAATCTATTGTCCAAATTAAACTCGAGAGAGAAATAAGAGGATAGAAAATGGGTCATAATGAGCATGATTAATTCTAAATAGATAGGGTTTCTTAGGTCACCATACATAAATGAATCATAATGCTCGATATTCAATCAATCTGATCCCCACTGAACGATGTGGTTAGAGTTTTATCTATCGTAGGCGATTAGAGGTCGGGAGACCACGATCATACATCTAACCATGTGATTCATTGATTAAATAGATGATAATTACTCATATAAATGATATTAATTGCATGATTCCTGATAAAAGCTACAGCCCTGGACTTTCCATATAAATGTTTTATAACCCTTGAAATTGAATCGTGTCAGTTACATTTTGTTACAATATTAGAAGTGGAAATTAAATTAACATCTAAAATCATTAATACACTTGTTTTTAGCTATAAGTTAGAGAATCTATGTGTTTCTAAGCATAATTCCCTCTAGATAAGGTCTGGGACTGTTAACAAGAAACACTATAATACTTGAACGACCACGTGCACTTGCGTGTGCGATTTGGCTGCAACAAGATTTTATTAGGGAAGATAAGTCACTAATTATATCTAAACTAAACCTCACTTACTTTATGCCTACATTATGACTAGAAAAAATCATGTGTTATTTTGAACATAACACACTTTATTTGTAAAGATGTACATAATGTTTAGTGCATAGATGTTTGATGTTGTTGTTGAGTGAGATCGTACCTTGTCCTCATAGTCCTTAAAGCATATTCAATTTGCAGAGTTAAGTGTGTGAACTATGCTTTAGAGTGAGGGAAATTTTTTTTAGGAAGGAGAGGTGATTTGTAATGGTGTAAATGTTGATGAATGTTTTGGTTGTTAAAAGCTAACAAGTCATCTACCATAGTCATGTATACTATGAATGAAAACATGCATGTGTTGACTGGTTAAAATTCCTTGGAAGAAAGTAGCATATGCAAAAATACGATAGTTGTGAGTCTAGGTCTAGAGGTAGTTAGTAAGTGGTTCGAGGATGAACAAGGGTTTTAGTGTGGGGTAGTAATCTTAGGAATATTTATATGCCTAGAATGCTTATTTCTTCTGCAGTTAAGCCTAGTTTGAATTCAGTATGTGTTTTTATACTTTTACCAAGTCGATTGATTTTCTATGAGCTTACCAACAAGATTAGTTTTGTGGTTAAGCTTAATCGGAAAAACAAGCATGAAAAGGGACAAAGGAGGAACTCTAAAGATTCAAGGAAAGAAGAAGGAAGGATGAAACGGGAAGAATAGAGGACAAAGGCAATGTCGTGTCCTCTCTATGTCGCGGAGAAGAGTTCTTAAGTTAATTCGCGAGATTGGATTTTTGGCAGAGGCCTTCGCGAAATCTCCACCTCACGAAGAGGGAGTATACTTTTCGTCGCATATTCACTTTTGAGAAAGAGTGTTCAATCGAAAGCCCGCGTCGCGAAGAAGAAAAAATATTTGCAGAATAAGAGTTGAAAGTGCCTCTGCGACTTGCACCTATGTATTTGTTTTGGCCGGTTTTCGACTTTTTGAAAAAATGGTCATTATTTTATTTTATTATATTCTTTTTTTTAATGAACAACAACTTGGGAGTATGTTTTTATTACTTTTAGGGTTATTTCTTTATGTATTTTTCTGTAATGACCTGAGAGTACCTCGTAGAAGTTATGGGACTCTTGAGTAGATACACGGCGTACTTGACCTCTCGGAGGTCTTGTACAAGCCCTATGACATCATTTGTTGCATACGTGTATGAAAAGTAGTGCGGAATTAAAAATTTTCACACGAAATAGTAATACTTCAAAATATCTCTTTTATAGAAAAACAGTATGAAAGGCTAAGTCTCAAAGTCGCCATATTAGACATACGAATAAATTGTGACACGACCCATACATCAGTGTACAGAAAATAGATATATCTATCACAATACTTTCAATAAGGAAATCGAAACATTATAATGTCCTCGAATCTAGTTAGGACATACCAATTCTTGCTTGAATGAAATGCAAATCCAAGATTCACTTCGAGACTCCTCTCAAATGCCACCTACACCTTTAGAGATATATAAAATATATGGAATTAGTACATTGCATGTACTAAGTATGGTGTAATGCATAAAATCATGATAAACTAACATTTGTATAAATCATGTTCGTTTGAGTAAAACTTCATAAACAAGTATAAGAATCACATATAACACAACCACCACATATATTACACAAGATCACTTCAAAATACATAAGCATGTGGCCCTCCTAACAAAGGTGATTCTAAGGTTCACTTGAGTGAGTTATGAGAGGACCGCCCATACAATCCTTTCACACACACCAAAGTGATGTTATAGACTACCTAATATAAGATTGTTACCATTTCATTAATTAAACTCCTTACCTAGAATTACTCTAAGACTCACCTAAGTAAAACATGAAGACACCGCCCAAACGCTCTCTCCAAGCCTACCTAAGCAATCCTCAAAGCTACTCTAGATAAGTACATTTTCATTAACATAAATTTACTTAAGTCATTATGTTCATTAACTCCTTTAATAGACATTATACATGTAGCACATTCACATAATTGTCTTAAACAAGACCTAAGGACTCACATACTAACATCTTCAAAGCCTAGTTGTGCAATGTCTACATAGCATCTCATACCACAACCTAAACTTCATAGAACTTATCCAAAACTAGCATGTACCTCACATGATTAGAATAGGCAATAACCAACATAGACCATACTAGCTAGGCATGGAATCCGTAGTCTACCCTACTCCGATGGAGGATGTTCTACTTGCCAATGGTAGAACTAGGACACACCCCATGTAGACACATGGTTAAGGAATATGAAGAAACTCTAGCCTCACCTTTAACTAGAGTTACTCCCCAAACCATACCCACTTGGTGCTAGCCCTTGTTCTGATAGAGTATTTCAATCAAGGAGTATATGAGGAGGTTCCATATAAGGTTCACAACCAAATCACATTACACCTTACCAAAGTGGTCCCCTAGGGTTGCCTTACAATGGTTAAAAGGTTAGCTAAATGACTTTCCTATGGATGATTTCATGCAGTTCCAGCCAACCAACCTCAAGTCCATCATTCACACAAGAAGGATACCATTAAGGCTTTCGACTTCAAGAATATCGTAACCTTCTTTCTTAAAGGTTCCACATAAATAACCTTCTTCGCTATATTCAAGATCATATTAATTTCATACATATACATTCATGAGAAAGGGTGTTTAAACCTACTAAGTCAAGGAATCATATTCATTCATGTATCAAGCAAGGGACATACGTCTACCTAGACAAGTCACACATCACTTTACATTATCACATATAGCATAACATTCAAGAAGCAGATAGGGATAACTAAGCATACTTGCAAGTCATTCTACTCACTTCTATAGGGTCATAAATATAAACCATCACAAGCCTCATATAAGTTAACAAGAAGAATCATATTTCAATATAAAGTCATTCACATAAAGACTACACTATAGCCTATTAGTGACACCTATCATCAACTAAGATAACTCATTCTTAGAACTCACATAACACATAAGTGCTCAAGACCTTCCTATTACTCACATACTAAAGTTATAACATGATAGTATCATAATACATGAAGTAATGCCAACGAGGCCACATTGTCTCACAATTCATAAAATAATTTCGACGAGGCCACATAATTCACAAGTATAGGACATAAGCACAACCACCATAAGTGGACCATTCCAATCATAATCAAAATTCAAGACCTATATTAAATAATATAAAGAGATTTAGGGAAGCATACCACCAATCCACTTTCACAACTTCAATACATAGCTAATTCAACCAACACAATACCCAAAGGCCCTTACCAATGACCATGATCACCAATTCAACCAATAATCATAATGTACAATGAATTTAAGGTAATTCACTATGAGTTTATCAATCTAAGACAGCCTACATATTATTCTAACATAATTCTTCCATAATTCATTAGCCCAAATAAAACTACACAAGAATTCTACAGTATAGAGACATGATCACTTCACCCATAAAATAGTCAAAATCAGGAGTGCATGGTTTTCATGGGTTCATAGAGTTTTAAGGTTGAAATCATCAAATTAACATTAATTCAATCATAATACAACGTTTCAAAATGTTTTATGCAAAAACCCATGGCTAGATGTTAAATTAGAAGGAATCATGTTTTGATCATCTTTGAAAAATCATTGGAATTGACTCCTTGAAGAACGAGATTTCAAGGATGAATAATCATACCTTAATTGTGATGAAAAGCCCACAAGATTGATGGAGAAAAACTTGAGAAAATCAGTCTTCTTCCTTGGAGCTTCAAAGCTTCATCAATGGAGGTTTTGGAGAGAAGAATGGAGATGTTTTGTTTTGAGTTGGGGGTTTTGCTTTGATTGGTGAGTTTAGGGGTATAAAAAGACTCAATAAACATAAATAAGTCATCCCCAAATTACTTAAAAGACCATTGTACTCATTAGAAAATTTAACCAATTAAAATTTTACTTAAAAATGCGCGACCAAATATAGGAGTTTACTTCGCATCGCGGAGAAACTTTCACATCTTGGTTCAGGGAAATTTTGAGACAGAATGGTCTGTGACAGCCCAGCATGGCAGGGCAAGATTTTTACCCATTCAGTGACATCTGCGCGACGCACAACCACTGCCAGATCTTGGCTGGCGTGGCAGCTTGGCTGTCCCATATTTGGGTTCTCTTTGGGGATCCTTAGGCTGATCCCCCAGGCGTCGTTCTCATACGTTTCGACCCTTTACATGTCAGGCTATGTGTATGAACCACGAAAATCAATTTAACCTTCAAACCATCCCCCAAAGCTCCACTACAAAACACTACGACACACTAGTTTAACTTCGACTAGTTTCCGGACGTCTTGGACGTTCTTGGACGTTTGACCTCTAAACACTTCCAAACTATATATACTGCCTATAAACACTATTATTATAAATTTTAGTATTTTAAAACATCATGACACACATGTTAGGCCCTAGTTTCAACTAGGTCGTTTTTAGAGGCGTTACATTTTCTTTTCGATCTCTTAATGATTCAAAAATATTACTTGATCGATTATTGGATTATGAGTAGCTAAATACCCCATGTTCTAGGGATCTGTATACATGATGATTGTAATTTATTGAATTTATTATTCAATTAATGTCAATAATCATATGAATATTTCTTATGTTCTTGCTTTCCATATTTTGTGACTAATCACTGTTTAATTAAATCTATTGTTCAAATTCAACTAAGGAGAGAAATAAGAAGATCGAAGTGTGGGGCATAAGGAACATGATTTATTCTTAATATATATGGTTCATTTGTATTTTGGGTAGGGATATACCTAGAAACCATGCTTGGGTCACCATACATGAATAAATCTTAATGCTCAGAATTTAATCCATTCTATCCCCGCTCAATGATGTAGTTAGGGTGTTATTTATCGCAGGAAATTAAAGGTGCGGAGAAAATGATAATACATCTTACCATGTGATTCATTGATTCGATAGTTGATAATTACTAGTATAAATGATATTGATTGGATGATTGGTGATAAAATTTGCAGTGGTGCACTTTACCCAAATCATTGTTTTATCACCCTTGAAGTTGAATCGTGTTAGTTACATTATTTTACAATCTTTGAAGTAGAAATTATATCACCATCTTAAATCCTGAATACACTTGTGTTTAGCTAAAATTTATAGAAACTATGTGTTTCTAAACATAAGTCCATGTGGGTACAATACATGACTCTTAAAAAGAGAAACTTTAATAGTTGAAAGATCATCAAGCTTACTTATACAACCTTGCCAAGGGGTTTTAGTGTTTAAACATCAAGGTACATGTTAGACACATAAATTTAGAAGACCACTTATGGTTTGGGTGAGAGTCACACTTGCAAGTGTGAAGGTAAAAGGGGCAAGCCGAACCCGAAATAGAAATTTGCCCCAACCTTGTCAAGGTGCTTTCTCAAGACCACGACAACCTTAATGACTAGTGGTTTTAACCATGGTTCCTGAAGGGTCTCATGAATATCCCTTGGAATTGTGGAAGAGAAGAATTTGAGGCAAGCCACTTTCTAAGGAACATTAGTAACTTCACAGTCAGTGGTCATGACCACAACTCGTGGGATGGCACGTGGTCATGCCTTAGAATTTTTGAGAACAAGGAACTAAATTTTAGCCACTCTACAAGGACCACGGGCATGACAAAGGCTCGTGGTCTTGACCAAGGCTCGTGAGTCGTGTCGTGGTGCGTGGGAGTGCGCTACCTAAGGGGTCTTTTTGGTAAATTCCATTAGTTTGTTTTATGTGGAGGTTGTTATACACATATATAAACTATTATATGTCATAAACCACCTTATTTAATTCATTAACCCCAAGACCCAAATCAAATAAAAAACTTTTTCTCCCTCACAATATTTCTCTCTCTAAAACTCCATTGAAAAAGAAGAAGAAGAAGATGTAAAGGTTTAGGGTTCAAGGATTAATCTTTTTACTAAAAGTATTGAGGAATATTCATATGGTATGGTATATTATCATCAATGGTTAGCTTGACCCACGGAGCCCCTTCAAAGTGCAATTTAAAAACTATTGTTTTCCCCAAAAAGTTAGGGTTTAACTCTAAGTCATGGGTCCCTTTATGAAACGTTTACAATGGTTAATTTATGATTAATTTTGATTGAATCTATGATTTATTGTTGGTTTATGATGAATTACCCTAAGAACCCATCAAATCCCCAATTTTCCCAATTTGGATCTTCATGTGTGCATATTATTATATGTTTGCTCAATTGAGTATATAATAATTGTTTGTGGTGTGATTATATGATTTTAGTATTATTTTGCATGTATTATTGATTAACCTAGGATTCTAGGGTCAATTTGATATGGTCAAGAGTTATTCCATGAAAAAGGCAAATTGAGGGTTTAAATGTGACCTTCTAAGATTGATGAACTTATTTATGAATTCCTTAGATTAGATGACCTAGATACGAATTTCTTCAAGTAAATCTAGTAGACATGAATGAATTAGGTTAGGCTTTATATGATTGATCATGGTTGATTAGTATTGAGGTTGAGTTTACTTGATGTTATATAACTATTATTGGTTATGAATGAAGCATGTTGTGAGTTTACCTTAAGAGTTAGGTTTAGATGATGCCCATGTGAGATATTTCTTTATATAATTCTTGTATTATGAAGATAACTTGTAACTAAAGGTTAAACGCTAAAATGAATGAGTTATGAATGTTGAGACTTTTAAGAAGGAAGCTATTATGCATGTCAAATTATATATGGTATTATTGTGGAAGGACTTTACCCACATGACCTATACTATAATTAAATTAGATTATGTATAAAATGAATGAACTACTTCAATTACGATTGTATATATGTTTAATATAATGAATGCTAGATATGTTAAATTGTTGTGATATATGATCCTTCTATACAAGATATGAGAATTATGTGTAACACTCTAAAAGTCTATGACCTTGGTCTAGATCCACACATGATGAATTAAGACTTGAAACAATGTTACTAAGACTAAAATAGTGTATTGAAACTATGTAGGAAGTGTTAGAGTCAAGACGTTAAGAAACGACTATGACTTTCGGAGAATTGTAAAATGTGTGCTTGTGTGCCTTGGCATGTTTCATGGGGTTTTAAGAGTCGTAATTTAATGACACTTGGTAAAAAGGTACTAAATATGTATTAGAGTGTTTTTAGGGTTGAATCGTCCGGGTACGACTCCGCAAGGACCACCCTAAAGGTCCTTGGAGAGGAATTTGACCCTAAATTGTAAAGTTAGACAATGAGAGTCCATAAACCAATCGACGAGCCGTCAATGGTGATATTCGTTAGGACTTATCCATAGTTAAAAAGTAACTCAAATTTCACTCTCTAATCCAAAATTGGACCAGCAGGACGGTGTGTGGTCCAGTCGACGGGCCTAGGTTGGCGTCTCATAGTGTGGGGGTTGAGTTTCACTATTATGTTTTACTTTAGGGTGTTAATTAGTTGGTTAGATAATTAATATATTAAGGGTTAAGGGAAGGGTAAATAAGTTAGTTGGGGAATTATATAAGGACTAACCCTCATTAAACTAACCTAACACACTATATTTCCCAAACCCAAATCTCTCCAACTTCTCTCTAATTTCTCTCTATTCAAAGACTCCATTGAAGACCAAGCTTTAAGGATCACTAGGTATTCAAGACTTAATCTTTTATCTGTCAAACTATAAGGACTCCTAAGGTATGGAATCTATTCACTCTTGGGAACTCTTTCCCCAAGAGGCTCTTCAAAATTGGTTCCTAATGAAGTCAAAAAGTTGGGTTTTCTTCCAATTTCGTCATTGATGTTTCAAATTTATTTGATGTTGGTTTATTTTGATTATTATTGATATATTATGATTGTATATGGGTTAATTGATGTAGTTCTTAGTCTTTGACCTAGTTCTATGTCAGAATTCGTGATTGAACCCTTTCCCCTAACCCTAGGTTATGAATTGAGGTTGAATTGATTAGTGATGATATAATTGACTTAGTTCTTGCATATATTACTATTATATGATGTTATTAAGTGGATTGATGGATTAATATGGTTGAATTAATTGTAAGATCTTGAAGGAGGCTTATGAAGGCCAATTGGTAAGACTTTGTGTTCTCGAGTTCTTTAATTCAATTATGATGGCTTATACTTGATAATGGTATTCAATTGAAGTATTTTATGTGATTAGATTAAGAATATGATGATATTATGATTATGAACAAATGTCTTGACTATGTGAATTGTGAGATTATGTTAAGGGAATGATGATACAAGGTTGAATATGAATCACCTGTGCGTCTTACAATGATATGATTATGATGTGTTGATCTCACAAATGAAGGGTTGTTATGAAAGGATATTCTCATGAAATACCTAATTAGGTAATGACATGATTATACAAGGGGGTAGTCTCCTATGGCCTATACTAAGATATGATGATTATTAAACACTTAAATATATTTCAAAAAGAGACTTTAGCTTAGCACCGAGTGAACTTCACAATGAGAGGTGTTCACTCCCCAAGGAAGGGAGAGTCATCAATGTTCTCATGAGATGAGGACTCCAATGCTAATGGGCATGTAGAGGATTCAAAACATAACTCCTACTTCATTAACTATGTTTCCTCCATAGGAATACTAGCTAGTGAAAACACCTCGAATGATATGTTCATGTTTTAGTTCTACCTTGGCAAATAGAGCACATTCGTTCGGTGTAGGGTTTCATGACACCGGATTCCTTGTTTAGATCACGTGATCTATTTTCGGTTAAGGTGATTGTTTCCAAAGTAAAATGAATGTAATAAAGTGACCACTAACTACGGTGACTTAAGGGGGTTTACTTAGTGTAGGTAGGGATATCGGACTCTACTTATACATGGCACAAGTTGACCTTGAGGGAAGTCCTATGAGGTTTTTCTTTTATACTTATGATATGAATGAAATGTATATGATGACTTTACATGTTTAGGATCCTATATATGGTAGTTTATTTGATGAACATGCTATTGGTCTAAATTGATATATATGATGAAGAACATGCATGATATAAAGATATATGAAATGTAGACATTTCTTATGATCCTTTGTTTGGTGAACTTGATTATGTGGCTCTATGTGGTTTCATATAAGCATTACACTTGTAGGCTTGGGAATGCGTTGTGAGTAATGGTCTTATATGATGTGATATTATTAAATTTTGTATATGATTTGTTGTTATGGAATTATGTTGGAGTTATTCATGGTTATACTATCTTAATATTATGCCATTCATGTTGATTTGATCTTATGTTGATAATATCCATGTTGAATTGACTTTATAATGATGTTGGTGTTTTGTTCAATATGCACTTCTCATAAGTGATGTTATGACTATTGGCTTGTATGTGTTCTTAATTGTACATAAAGGCTTTTAAAAGTGACTTATCATGGTTTTGAACAAAATGTCCTTTTAACCACGATTTCAATTGTTTTACTTGCATATGTTTCCATACTTCGTACGTTTGGTTGTACTAACCCATATTCTTTCCCTTTTCCCAAAAAATATAGATTTGAGTCGTTTAAGTATAGGAGGCCACGTTGCAAGAAGACATGGATATTCCCGCAAGTTATTGGTAGGTTCTCAATGTTCGGGGTTGTTACCACTTCACTACTCTAGCTATGAAGTTGTTATGTCTATAGACACTATTTCATTCCTTTATCTTTGAGACTATTGATGTAACAGTATATGTGGCTCTTTGTATTGAAGTATGGTCTATGCAAAAATATTGTAGTACTCTTTAGATGGTTTAATGTGAGACAATGTTATTAGACTATTTCCTATGTATTGGTTATGTTTTCTAAATGAGAAGCCTATGTAAGCTTCATAAGCGAGCAGTCAATGTAAGCTCCATATATGATATGTGAGAGGTTTATGTATACCTCACTATGTAAAAAAAAATCATTTTCCGCATTTTGACCTATGATATGTTCTGACGAATACTAAGGGGTTGTCCAAGTCCTCTCCGAGGAAGAACACGTCAGTTACGTCTAGGGGGTGCTGCCTTGTCATGACTAACTTGGTATCAGAGCATGAGGTTGAAGTAATCTTAGGATTGATGTCTCACTAAAGCATGTCTACGTAGAGTCTTGTTGATGGTTTTGAAGCTCTCCACACTTATGAATGAGAGGCTATGAGATTCTTAGGAATTCACACCTATTGGTAATCTTGAAAGTCGTGCCTCAATAGTTGTAATTATATGTGTCCCTTTTACTTCTAATCTTTCTTGTGGTTATAGGCGATGAATAGGAAAAGGGAATCCGCAAGGAAAGTGGGGGAAGAATTGTCTAATGTAGGAGTTCCTCCCCAAGAGAACCAGGCTCCTCTACAAGTCAATCAAGTTCCTCTGCAAGACCAAGCTCCGGTCACTCGTCCACCCATGACGGATAGAGAGATAAGGTTGGCTTTTCTATGTTTGTCCCAAGCTATGACTACCCAAGCCCATATTGTAGCTACTCAGGCTCAAGCCATGACGGCTCAAGAAAACCGGGAATTTGGACCCCGTGAACCAAAATGCTAGTACCATGGCTTCTTGATTGAGGGACTTCACAAGGATTGATCCTCCAATATCTTTGGATCAAAGGTGAATGAAGACCCCCAAGACTTTCTTGATGTGGTAGAAAAAATCCTATATGCTATGGGAGTGAGTTCTAATGAGAAGGTCGAGCTAGCCTAATATAAACTCAATGATGTATCACAAACTTGGTATACCCAATTTAGAGACAACATGACTTTCAGAGCGGGTCCTATAACTTGGGATGTTTTTTGAAGGGCTTTTAATGATAGGTTCTTCCCAAGGGAGAAAAGAGAGGCTAAAGTGGAAGAATTCATAAACCTTTGTCAAGGAGGTATGAGTGTGCAAGAGTACTTCTTGAAGTTCACTAAATTGTCCAAGTATGATCCTTCTTTGGTATCCAATCCTAGGGATGATATGAGCCGGTTTGTGACGGGAGTGTCCGATGATCTAGTTGAAGAGTGCCATTCGGCGATGCTTCATGATAATTTGGATATTTCTCGTTTGATGGTACATTCTCAACAAGTTGAGGATACTAGACTCAAGACGACGAATAAGGAGTTTAAGAAGGCCTAGGCTTATGAGGGAGGTACTTCCAAGAGTAGGCTTGAAATCTAAGACAAGCCTAGGTTCAAGAAGAGGGTCTCCAACCAAGTTCCTTCCAATTTCCCCAAGGATACTAAGGATTGGGTGACTAACCCTAAGTTAAAAAAGGGAAGAAGAGGAAATTTACCTTGCAAGAACCTACTTGTACCAAGTGTGGCAAAAGGCATATGGGTGAGTGTCTAGTTGGGACTGATAATTGCTTTGGGTGTGGTAAGAGTGCCCATAAGGGGACAGCTTATTTTAATGTAAGGGGTCAAGAGAAGGGGAGTAGTCAAGCTCAGAAAGAGGTCCTAGTTTTGATGCCCCAAAGAGGAATCTCTTCTATGCTCTTCGCTCTAGGGGTGAGCAAGAGGAATTTCCCGATGTTGTCACCGGTATGTTACAAGTCTTCTCTATTGATGTTTATGCTTTACTAGAACCCGGTGCTACTATATCATTTGTAACTCCTCATGTAGCTATAACTTTGATGTTCTACCCGATGTGTTGATAAATATTTTTCGGTTACTATCACGGTGCGTGACTCCGTTGTGGATACGAGAGTCTTTAGAAGTTGTCCTATATCTTTGCCCAATGGAGTTACATGGGTGGAATTGGTAGAACTTGATATGGTTGATTTTTATGTCATCTTGGGAATGGATTGGTTTCATGCTTGTTTTGCTTCTATTGATTGTAGAACAAGGGTAGTTAAGTTCAATTTTCCTACTGAATTCGTCTATGAGTGGAATGGGGGTAACTCAATCCCTAGAGGTCGTATCATTTTGTGTATAAAAGATAGTAAAATGATCTCCAAGGGGTGTCTCTACCATATTGTGAGGTTTAAGGATCTTGAGTCCTACATTCCTCCATTAGAGTAGGTACACATATTGAAGGATTTTCCAAAAATTTTTCCGATGACTTTCCTAGAATTCGTCCCGAACAGGAAATAGACTTTGCTATTGACTTATTACCAGATACAAAGCCTATTTTAATCCCTCCTTACTGGTTGTCTCCGGCCGAGTTGAAAGAGCCAAACTTTCAACTCAAGGGCTTATTAGACAAGGGTTTCCTAAAGCCTAGTATTTTGCCATGGGAAGCTTCGGTGTTTTTTGTGAAGTAGAAGGATGGGTCCCTTAAGATCTGAATAGATTACCGTAAACTCAATAAGGTCACCATAAAGAACAAGTATCCTCTCCCTCAGATTTATGACTTGTTTGATCAACTCCAAGGGGCAAGCTACTTTTTACAAATTGATTTGAGATCAGGGTATCACCAACTTAGGGTGAGAGGTGAAGACATACCTAAAACGACATTCCGTACTAGGTATGGTCATTATGAGTTCCTAGTTCATTGATGATATATTGGTATATATTCGAAGAGTGAGGGTGATCATATGGGCCATTTGAGGGTTGTGTTTCAAGTCCTCAAGGAACACCAACTCTTTGTCATGTATAGTAAGTGCGAGTTTTGGTTGAGATCGATTGTATTTCTTGGTCATATTATCTCAAGTGAGGGTTTTGAGGTCGATCCAAAGAAAAACAAAGTGGTTAAAAATTGGCCTAGACCTTTGAGTCCAACTGATATTAGATGTTTGTTGGGTTTATCCAGGTATTATAAGAGATTTGTCAATTGATTTGCATTCATTGCTTCTCCTTTGACTACCTTGAACCAAAAGAGTGTTAATTTTAAGTGTTCGGAGGCTTGTGAAAGAAGTTTCCAAGTGTTGAAAGACAAGCTTACCTCCTCTCCGTTGTAGACCTTGCCGAAGAATACCAAGGATTTTGTCGTATATTGTGAAGCTTCCCGAGTAGGTTTGGGTTGTGTCCTTATGCAACAAGAAAAAGTGATAGTGTATGCCTCTAGAAAATCATCCAACTCATGATCATGAATTAGCGGTCATATTGTTTCCTTGAAAAATATGGAGACATTACCTATATGGTGTTCATGTGGATGCATTTACCGACCATAAGAGTCTTCCATATGTGTTCACTCAAAAGGAGTTGAATCTTCGATAAAGAAGATGGTTGGAACTTTTGAAGAATTACGACATGAGTGTTCTCCACCACCCCGGCAAGGCCAACGTGGTTGCGGATGCTTTAAGTCGTATGACCATGGGTAGTTTGTCTCATGTGAAAGAAAGTAAGAAAGACCTAGTGAAGGTGTCCATAGATTGGCTGGTTGGATGTTCAGTTAGAAGACTCTGTGAAAGGTAGTTTTACGGTTTATTATATCTCCGAATCATCTTTAATGGTTGAGGTAAAGTTTAAGCAACATCTTGATCTGCTATTGATGGAGTTTAATGAATCGGTACTTAGAAAATTCAATGAGGCATTCTCCCAAGGAGGGGATGGTGTGATAAGGTACTATGGTAGATTGTGTGTACCGGATGTTGATAACTTGAGGAGACAAATTTTCTAAGAAGCTCATGGTTCCCGATATTCTATTCATCTGGGTACCACCAAAATGTATCGTGATCTTAAAGAGGTATATTGGTGGGATGGATTTAAAAGGGACATATCGGAGTTTGTAGCTAGGTTTATAAATTGCCAACAAGTTAAAGTCGAGTGGTCTAACCCAAGTAACGAATATTCCTACTTGGAAGTGGGAAGAAATTAATATGGATTTTGTTGTTGGATTGCCTCAAACAAAGAGGCAAAATGACTCAATTTGGGTTATTGTGGATAGATTGACAATATCCGCTCACTTTATCCCAGTCAAGTCTACTTATTCGGCAGAGGATTATGCAAGAATGTACATTAATGATATAGTGAGCTTACATGGGATCCCTTTGTTCATCATTTCGAATAGAGGTGTTTAATTCACTTCTCATTTTTAGAGGTCTTTTCAAAAAGGGTTGGGTACTCAAGTGAAGCTTAGCACCGTTTTTCATCTTCAAACGGATGGCCAAGCGAAGCGTACTATTCAAACCCAATAAGACATGTGGAGATCTTGTGTGATAGATTCTAAAGATTATTGGGACAATCACCTACCGTTGATTGAGTTCTCCTACAATAATAACTATCATTCAAGTATTTCTATGGCGCCTTTTGAATCACTCTATGGTAGGCGATGTTGGTCTCCGGTTGGGTAGTTTGAGGTTGGTGAGTCTTCACTCCTTGGTCCTGAAATAATATATGAAGCTTTTGAGAAGGTTCGGGTAATAAGAGATAGGTTGAAAAAAACCTATAGTCGGCAAAATCCTATCCCGACAATAGAAGAAGAGACCTTTAATTTGAACTAGTTGACATGGTCAATATTAAGATTTCACCAATGAAAGGGGTAATGATATTTAACAAAAAGGGGAAGCTAAGTCCCCGGTATGTGGGTCCCTATGAGATATTGCAAAGGGTCGGAAAAGTTGCATTTGAGTTGACACTGCCTAGAGAACTAGCTTCGGTTCTGGCACAACCCGAGACCACACCCTAGAAGTTAAGGCATAATCTTGGATTGTGGCAAGGCGTACTCGACCTCTCGGACGTCTCATACAAGCCTCTCATATCATTCATCGCATACACATAATGAAAGGTAGTGCGGAATTACAACTTCTCATAAAACAATATCATAGTCTTTAAAAACTCTTTCATATAAAAGTAATAGGAAATACTAAGTTTCAATCTCATCATCTTAGACAGAAAAGTACTTGGGACACGTCCCATACGGAATAGAAAAACATAGTACTATTAAGTCTATTACAGTACTTCTTAAACAAAACATAAAAGACATATATGCCCTCGAGTCAAGTGAGGACATACTTCAACTTCTCTTGAATGATCTTCTAAATCCAAGTCTTCTTCCCAAAAGCTCTTCACCTACCAAGAACTATATAAATAGATAAAAGAGTGGAATTAGTACAACCACATGTACTAAGTATGACTTATGCATAAAAATCATGAAAAATGGACATTTATTGGAAATATACATCTTTTCATTTAAATATCATATTATAATCATAAGAACAACATTTAGAACCTTAGAATCACATAAGAAAACAATTAACCAAAAATCATAATTTTTGAACTCACTTTACAGTGAACTCAATTCACTCTACATTGAAGTACCTCATTGTTACAGTGAATTCTTCTAATTTCGTTTTAAACATCTTCTAGCATGTAGTCTTCTCACTAAAGCTATCCTAAGATTCCTTAAGTCACACAAATAGAGACCGCCCATACACCCTCTCTAAATGTGCCTAAACGATCATTAGATTACTTATAATGAGTCACATACACACTTACAAAGCATCATAAACATCTATGTAAGATTCTTCTACCAAAGGTGATTCTAAGTCACACTTGAGTGAGTTGTGAAGCAACCGCCCATACAATCCCTTACACACACACTCAAGAGATCCTATAGATTCCCTAGGATAGAATCATTCTCACTAAGCACACCAACACATAGATGATATGACATTCTCCTTCCAAAGGCTATCAAAAGACCTACTTAAGTAAATCAAGAAGATAACGTCCAGGATTGACCTCTTCAAGATTACCTAAATAGTCCTTAAGACTACCTAAGGCTTAGATCATGTCTACAACACCAAACATCTTCCCTAACTAGAGTCATTCTCAAGACTTTCATAGATAAGACATGAAGATATCATCCTTTATGCCCTCTTCACACTTTAACTAAGGAATCCTTAAGTCACTTTAGATTAGGTATTTTCATTTAAATACTTTATATCATTAAGTAATTGGTTTATTAGTTTATTTAAGAGACTCATACATCACATAAAGGACATTCAAATAATGTTCTTGGAGAAGACCTAGGGACTCTTACTAACATCTTCAAAGCCTATTGTGCAATGTTTGGATAGCGTCACATACCACCACCTAAACTTCATAGAACTTATCTAATGCTAATAGGTATCCCATATGATGAGAATAGGCAATAACCGACATAGACCATGGTATGAAAACATGGAATCCGAAGTTCTATCCTACTCCGATGAGGTTGTTGTACCTGCCAATGGTAGAACATAGACACATCCCAAGGCACATGGTTAAGGAAATATGAAGGGCATGTTTTGTAATCTAGTCTCATTCTTTAACTAGAACTACTTCCCTTACCATAATCACCCGGTTCTAGCCTTAGTTCTCATAGATTTAATCATATTAAGGTTCATTCAAAAGGGTTCCATATAAAGTTCATAACCCAATTACATTTACCCTACCAAAGCAAGGTCCACTAGGGCTATCTCACTATGGCGACAAGAAGCTCATCATGACTTTCCTAAGTATTGATATGATGCCGTTCCAGCAGCCAATCAACCTTAAGTCCATCATTCATTACATGAAGGATATCATTACAGCTTTCGACTTCAAGTTTCATAACCTTACCACTTGGTTCGAGGTTTCACATAAAGGACCCTCTTATCATCATTCAAGGTCTCACCTAATATTCATTCATTCAAGACTAAGACTCTTTAGGTTCCTAAGTCAAGACATCACATATTCATATTCATACAAGCATCAAGTAAGGGACACAAGTCTACCTAAACAAGATACCACATACTTCACTTTAGCACATATAACATACATTCTTTAGATACTTAATTATGACCCTTAACATCATTTAGTCAATCTATTCATTACCTTAACATCATATACATAACAATTATAGACTCATATATCCAAGTTAGGAACAATCATATATCAACTCTAAGACTACACACTTAACACATAGTCATAGCATAACATGATTTCCTATATAGCATCAATAGAATAACACATACTTTCACATGTAAGGAGATATGATCATACATCAGCTAATAAACTACACAATATCCATATAACTTCAAGTAGTTGCCGACAAGGCCATGATCATCAATATAATTTAAACTAACGGAGATAAGGCCACATCAATTCACATAACACCGCCACCATAAGTGGACGAAACCAATCAAAACATAATTGAAGTCTAATTAACATAAAATAAGAGGAATTATGGCAGCTGTACCACCACTCCATCATCAACACTTCTATCCAAAGCTAAATCACCCAATTCAATATCATAAGGCCCTTACCCATGGCCATGAACATAAATTCAAAACAGAAACTATAATACTCATTGAAATCTAAACCAATTCAATATATATTCAACAATCTAATACCAATTAGACAACAATTGAATATAATTTTTATATCATTAGAAAGCCCATAAAAAACTACACATGAATTCATAAACATTAGACCAATATCAATTAACCCATAACTTAGTCAAAAACTAAGGTTCATCAATTACATAGGTTCATAGGTTAATTGAGTTAAAATAACCTTAATAACCACAATTAAATCACTAAACAATGATTAAAAACCATTAATGCAAGAACCCATGGTAGATGATGAAATAGGTCAATTCAACTTTAGAAAACTTTAGAAAAACATCTTTGAAGTTGGGCTCCTTGATGAAACGAGTTTCAAGGATCAAAAGTCATACCTCAATGAAGATAATTCTTCTATTTGATGAAGAATGTCCAATCAATTTGTCACACCAAGCTCTTCCTTGACTTTGGACTTCAATGGAGTCTTTGGGAGTTCTTAAGGGATTTTGGGGTTTTTGATTTTGAAGAATGAAATCTTCTAAGTGTTAATGATTTATAAACACCTTTAAAATACCCAATATACCCCTTAAGAACCGCCAAACTCTATATTTGGAAGTGGGGTTAGAGTCCCATTTCACCCCTCACTTAACAGTGAGGCTGCGCAGGAATAACAGTCCACCAAACGGTTGGCAGTCGACGGACCATTTGTCCACAAACGGACTGTCCTGTCCTTCCGTTGGGAGGTTCATAGACTTGCCATGGTTATCCTATATAAAAATACTAAGTCCCTACCAATGGCACCCATCAACTAGGCGTCGATTGGCCCACGAGCCGTTAATCCCTCCGTCGTTTGGGGCTGCCTGAAACAATCTTGACACCAAGTTTTGGGTCCTTCCTCAAGGACCCTAGGATGGTCCTTGGGGATGTTTTCCCGGACGTTTCCAACCCAAACATGCTCATATATGATTTTAAATCCTATCAAATGAAGTTGATCCAAAACAAACACGTAAAACTCGACAAAACATGCCTAGACACACAAGGTCATTTCAAGGCACATCTTTCGAATGTCATTGACGTTCTTAGACGTTTGACCTCCAAACTTCCCATAACTTGACACACTGACTATAAACACATTTACACTCATTTAAGTACTTAACAACATCATGAATCACACATAAACACATAGAACCACATATGAGGCACTTAGGTGACTTAGTCGTCGAACGGCTTGTTCGTCCCTTGACGTTTGACTTCCAATGCACCTAATACTCTAGCTACTGCCTCTATAACACTAAATAGACCATTTTAGGACCTTATAACATCAATACCAACATATTAGGCTCTATTTACCCTAAGTCACTTTCGGGATCTTACATTCTCCCCCACTTGGACAACATTCGTCCTCGAATGACACTTGCTACTCTCCGAACACTTCCAAGAATAGATATTCAAATAGCATCACATAACCAAATCACATAATACATTATCAAAAAGAAAACATTAATTTCCCATAAGCAAGAGATTCACAACACAACAACAAACTAGAAGACAATTCTATAACTCATTATGCTACAAAACTCACATGATTCATTCCACATAGTAAAAACTTATTTTATATTCATTATTATACTCATACACATCAGTTATAACCATATTACAACAATTTTAGACCAAAGAAACAATTAGTCAATTTCCCAAAAATATTACAGTGAGTAGTTTTCCAATGCTACAGTGATTTTAACATATTTTCCAAAAAATGCAAATTTTAGGCAATTCATGATATAGACATGCTAATATGCAAGGTAACATCATATAAACAACTTTTACAACATTCTCATAGCTCAATAAAATACACAATGCAAGAAGTTAATGAAATTCAATTTCAACCAAACTCCTAAACATCATGCACATGCAACAACTAGCACACCTATCTAGACATACTCCCCCACTTAGAAGGAACCCATATCACTATAAGAGAAATAAGACAACGACTTACAAACATCATCATCACTGTCATCCGGCTTCTCACCTCTAGTCCGGAGTGCATAGAAACACCTCTTAGATGGAGAATCATCCTTTGGAACAATAGGATCACCTTTCTTACCCTCTTTCCCTCTAGAAGCAATGTTAGGACAATCTCTAACTTTTTGTCCATCCTTTCCACATCCATAGAAACTACTGGTACCCAATAGACACTTACGATAATGTTTCTTACCACAAGTGGCACATGTAGGTTTGCCATCTTTGGAACTACCTCCTTTCTTAACCTTGAACTTAGCACTCCTAGATTCTTCTTGAATGTGAACCCTCTTTTTGGATCTAGGTTGCACTTGATCACTAGTAACACTCCTTTTTATCCTTGACATCCTCCTAAGTTTAGACTCTTCAATTGATTGTGCATACACCATGAGTCTAGACAAAAGTCATATCATCATGTAGCATAGCCGTACAGCATTCCTCCCTCACTAAGTCGACTACACCCGTGACAAAAAGACTCATTTCATCTCTTGGATTAGACACTAGGGATCGTGCATATCTAGACAAAGTTGAGAACTTCAAAGAGTATTCCTCAACACTCATATTGCCTTGCTTGAGATTGATAAACTCCTTCACCTTAACCTCTCTCCTCTCACGGGGAAAGTACTTGCCTAGAAAAGCTTCCTTAAATTCTTCCCACTCAACAGGACCCAACTACACCGGCCTATTATCCTTCCATTGAGTGTACAAAATTTGAGACACATCCCTCAATTGATACGAAGCCAACTCCGCCTTCTCCCTAGATGTAACCCCCATAGCACTCAATACCTTGTACACACCATGAAGGAACTTTTGGGGATCTTCATCTACCTTAGAGCCAAGAAAGATCGGAGGATTCATCCTCACAAAGTCTCTCAACCTATATGTCATAGTTCTCTCCACAACCCTAGGCAACATACTCAAATTCACTTGAGTAGTTACGGCTCGGGCTAAAGAAATCAAAGGCTCTCTAATCTCTTGATTAGTCAATTTCGGGGTAACCACCGGTACCTCATACTTCCTTCCACATTAGGGGCATGATAACCTTGTGGAGGCACTTGAGCACCTTGAGCACCTTGGACACCTTGGACACCTTGCCCACCTTTAAGGACTTGCTCAACTTGAGGAGTAATCTCCTCATTCAACCTCTCCTCTTCAAACCTTCTAGCGGCCATCCTTCTAGTATTCATCTCCTAGAAACACAAGGAAAAACATTTAGAAGGATACTCATAACATTTACTCTACCGCACGACATAGGAGTAGAAAATAAGGGAAACACTATCGTCCTATAGCCTCTCGGCCATAGATGTGTCGCGACTCACACCGATGATCAAGACTCTACTAGACGTGACTTTATGAGACTTTTTGATTCCTAAGACTACTTTCACTAACCTATGCTCTGATACCAAGATTAGTCACAACCCGAGACCACACCTTAGAAGTTAGGGCGTAATCTCGGATTGTGGCACGGCGTACTCGACCTCTCGGAGGTCTCATACAAGCCTCTCGTATCATTCATCGCATATACATAATGAAAAGTAGTGCGGAATTAAAACTTTTCATAAAACAATATCACAGTCTTTAAAAACTCTTTCATATAAAAGTAATACGAAATACTAAGTCTCAATCTCATTATCTTAGACACAAAAGTACTTGGGACACGGCCCATACGAAATTAAAAAACATAGTACTATTAAGTCTCTTACAATACTTCATAAACGAAACATAAAAGACATATATGCCCTCAAGTCAAGTGAGCACATACTTAATCTTCTCTTGAATGATCTTCTAAATCCAAGACTTCTTCCCAAAAGCTCTTCACCTACCAAGAACTATATAGATATATAAAAGCGTGGAATTAGTACAACCACATGTACTAAGTATGGCTTATGCATAAAAATCATGAAAACGGACATTTATTGGAAATATGCATCTTTTCATTTAAATATAATATTATAATCATAAGAACAACATTTAGCAACTAATAATCACATAACAAAACATTTAACCAAAAATCATAATTTTTGAACTCACTTTACAGTGAACTCAATTCACTGTACAGTGAAGTACCTCACTGTTACAGAGAATTCTTCTAATTTCGTTTTAAACATCTTCTAGCATGTAGTCTTCTCACTAAAGCTATCCTAAGATAGACCGCCCATACACCCTCTCTAAATGTGCCTAAACAATCCTTATGATTAGTTATAATTAGTCACATACACACTTACAAAGCATCATAAACATCAATGTAAGATTCTTCTACCAAAGGTGATTCTAAGTCTCACTTGAGTGAGTTGTGAAGCAACCGCCCATACAATCCCTTACACACACACTCAAGAGATCCTATAGACTCCCTATGATAGAATCATTCTCACTAAGCACACCAACACATACATGATATGACATTCTCCTTCCAAAGGCTATCAATAGACCTACTTAAGTAAATCAAGAAGATAACGTCCAGGATTGACCGCTTCAAGATTACCTAAATAGTCCTTAAGACTACCTAAGGCCTAGATCATGTGTACAACACCAAACATCTTCCCTAACTAGAGACATTCTCAAGACTTCCATAGATAAGACATGAAGAGATCATCCTTTATGCCCTCTTCACACTTTAACTAAGGAATCCTTAAGTCACTTTAGATTACATACTTATTCATTTAAATACTTTATATCATTAAGTAATTGGTTCATTAGTTTATTTAAGAGACTCATACATCACATAAAGAACATTCAAATAATGTTCTTGGAGAAGACCTAGGGACTCTTACTAACATCTTCAAAGCCTATTGTGCAGTGTTTGGATAGCGTCACATACCACCACCTAAACTTCATAGAACTTATCTAATGCTAATAGGTATCCCATATGATGAGAATAGGCAATAACCGATATAGACCATGGTATGAAAACATGGAATCCGAAGTTCTATCCTACTCCGATGAGGTTGTTCTACCTGCCAATGGTAGAACATAGACACATCCCTGTAGGCACATGGTTAAGGAAATATGAAGGGCATGTTTTGTAATCTAGTCTCATTCTTTAACTAGAACTACTTCCCTTACCATAATCACCCGGTGCTAGCCTTAGTTCTCATAGATTTAATCATATTAAGGTTCATACAAAAGGGTTCCATATAAAGTTCATAACCCAATTACATTTACCCTACCAAAGCAAGGTCCACTAGGGCTATCTCACTATGGCGACAAGAAGCTCATCATGACTTTCCTAAGTATTGATATGATGCCGTTCCAGTAGCCAATCAACCTTAAGTCCATCATTCATTACATGAAGGATATCATTACAGCTTTTGACTTCAAGTTTCATAACCTTACCACTTGGTTCGAGGTTTCACATAAAGGACCCTCTTATCATCATTCAAGGTCTCACCTAATATTCATTCATTCAAGACTAAGACTCTTTAGGTTCCTAAGTCAAGACATCACATATTCATATTCATACAAGCATCAAGTAAGGGACACAAGTGTACCTAAACAAGATACCACATACTTCACTTTAGCACATATAACATACATTCCTTAGATACTTAATTATGACCATTAACATCATTTAGTCAATCTATTCATTACCTTAACATCATATACATAACCATTATAGACTCATATAGCCAAGTTAGGAACAATCATATATCAGCTCTAAGACTACAAACTTAACACATAGTCATAGCATAACATGATTTCCTATATAGCATCAATAGAATAACACATACTTTCACATGTAAGGAGATATGATCATACATCACCTAATAAACTACAAAATATCCATATAACTTCAAGTAGTTGCCGACAAGGCCTTGATCATCAATATACTTTAAAATAACACCGACAAGTCCACATCAATTCACATAACACCACAATCATAAGTGAACCAAACCAATCAAAACATAATTGAAGTCTAATTAACATATAATAAGAGGAATTAGAGCAGCTGTACAACCACTCAATCATCAACACTTCAATCCAGAGCTAAATCACCCAATTTAATATCATAAGGCCCTTACCCATGACCATGAACATCAATTCAAAACATAAACTATAATACTCATTGAAATCTAAACCAATTCAATATAGATTCAACAATTGAATATAATTCTTATATCATTAGAAAGTCCATAAGTAACTACACATGAATTCATAAACATTAGACCAATATCAATTAACTTATAACTTAGTCAAAAACTAGGGTTAATCAATTACATGGGTTCATAGTTTAATTGATTTAAAATCACATTACTAACCACAATTCAATCACTAAACAATAATTAGAAACCATTAATGCAAGAACCCATGGTAGATCATGAAATAGGTCAATTCAACCTTAGAAAACTTTAGAAAAACATCTTTGAAGTTAGGCTCCCTTATGAAACGAGTTTCAATGATCAAAAGTCATACCTCAATGAAGCTAATTTTTCAATTTGATGAAGAATCTCCACTCAATTAGTCACACCAAGCTCTTCCTTGACTTGGGACTTCAATGGAGTCTTTGGGAATTCTTAAGTGATTTTGGGGTTTTTGATTCTGAAGAATGAAATCTTCTAAGTGTTAATGACTTATAAACAATTTTAAAATACCCAATATACCACTTAGGAACCGCCAAACTCTATATTTGGAAGTTGGGTGAAATTTCCATTTCACCCCTCAATTAACAGTGAGGCTGCGTAGGAAAAACAGTCCATCAAACGGTTGGCAGTCGACGGACCGTTTGTCCACAAACAGACTGTCCTGTCCTTCCGTTGGTTGTTTCAGAGACTTGCCATGGTTCTCCTCTATCACACGACTAAGTCCCTACCAACGGCACCCATCGACAGGGCGTCGATTGTCCCACGAGCCATTGATGCCTCCGTCGTTTGGGGCTGCGTGGGACAGTCTAGACACCAAGTTTTTGGTCCTTCCTCAAGGACCCTAGGATGGTCCTTGGGGATGTTTTCCCGGACGTTTCCAACCCAAACATGCTTTTATATGAGTTTAAGACCTCTCACTTGAATTTAATCCAAAACGAACACGTAAAACTCGACAAAACATGCCTAGACACACAAGGTCATTTCAAGGCACATCTTTCGAATGCCATGAACGTTCTTAGACGTTTGACCTCCAAACTTCTCAAAACTTGACATAATGACCATAAACACCATTTACACTCATTTAAGGACTTAACAACATCATTAATCACACATAAACACATAGAACCACATATGAGGCACTTAGGTGACTTAGTAATCGAACGTCTTGGTCGTCCCATGACGTTTAACTTCCAATGCACCTAATACTCTAGATACTGCCTCTATAACACTAAATAGACCATTTTAGGACCTTAGAACATCAAGACCAGCATATTAGTCTCTAGTTACCCTAAGTCATTTTCGAGATCTTAGAGGTTCATCCGATATTTCATGTCTCCATGCTTAAGAGGTGTATTGGGGACCCGTATCCATTATTCCTATTGAAGGGTTAGGTGTGGATGAGAACCTTTCCTATGAAGAGGTTCTTGTGGAAATTCTATATCGCCGAGTCGAGAAGTTGAGGAACAAAGATATGGCCTCAGTAAAAGTCCTATGGAGAAATTGCCTAGTTGAGGGAGCAACATGGGAAGCCGAAGGTGACATGAAGTCCCGTTATCCTCATCTTTTACCTCAAAGTTCTATCCAAAGTTGAGGTTAGTAATAATCCTCTTAAAATAATGAAAAATATTGAATTTAGCTTGCTTTGTTAAAATGTGCATAATTATGGTGAAGGTTTACCCTAAAATGAGTTTTCATGAAAAATACTCTTTTGCATAATTTGTACTTATTTGTGTTTTGTATTTTGTTGATTTCATGAAATGGTATTGAGAATGTTAATGTGTTTTGAAGAAGGTTGGCATAATTTACTCTTAATGATCATGTTGAGCTCATGTTGATTTGAGAAGGTAGTTGCTCATGTTTTAATGTTGAGCATTTATATGTGGTAAATTGTGATTTAAGTTTCTATATGTAAATGTCATGTTTATGTTTTGAATGGAGTTGTGAATTACTCATATGAGTTTTTACTTATGATGATTATATGTCATTATATATTGGTGGTTGGGATGCTATTCTTGAGTCATCCTCCCCCTATAAAAAGATTTTAGTGACATTTGGGGACGAATGTTCCCAAGTTGGGGATAATGTAACACTCCAAAAGTCCATGACCTAGGTCTATAGCCTCACATGATGTAATAAGACTTGAAACATTGTTTATAAGCATAAAATTGTATATTGAAACAAAGTAGGAAGTGTAAGAATGAAAACGTTAAGAAATGACCAAGACGTCCGGAGAATTGTAAAATGTGTGCTAGTGTGCCTCGGCATGTTTCATGGGGTTTTAAGAGTCGGAATTTAATAAAATTTGGCAAATAGGTACTACATATGTATTATAGTGTTTTTAAGGTCGAAACGTCCGGGTACGACTCTCCAAGAACCTCCCTAAGGGTCCTTCGAGAGGATCCTTTAATTCGACCCAAACCTGTCAAGTTAGACAGTGGAAGTCCACAAACCAATAGACAAGCCGTCGATGGTAGTCATTGGGTAAGACTTACCATATTTCAATAGGGACTCAAATTGAACTCTTTTTACCAATCCATGGACCATCAAGACAGTCTGTGGTCCAGTTGATGGGTCGTAGGTTAGGGTCTCGTAGTTTGGGGGTCGAGTTTCAGTGTTAAGTTTTTGTTAGGGAGTTGATTAGTTGGTTAGTTAATTAATTATTTATGGGTTAAGGGAGGGTTAATTAAGTTTGTTGGTGAACTATATAAGTACTAACCCTCATAAAACTAAACTAACACCCAATATTTCCCAAACCCAATTCTCTCCAACTTCTCTCTACTTTCTCTCTATTTCAAACACTCCATTGAAGACCAAGCTTCAAGGATCACTAGGGCCTCAAGAAATCATATTTTCTCCAACAAAATCTAAGGAATACTAAGGTATGGAAGCTATTCTCTCTTGGGAACTCTTTCCCCAAGAGGCTCTTCAAAATTGGTTTCTAAGGAAGTCAAAAAGTTGGGTTTTCTTCTAATTTCGTAATTGATGTTTAAAATTGATTTAATGTTGGTTTCATTTGATTATTATTGATAGATTATGATTGTTTATGGGTTAATTGATGAAGTCATTATTCTTTGACCTAGTTCTATGGAAGAATTCATTATTGAACCCTTTCCCCCAAACCTAGGTTATGAATTGATGTTGTATTGATTAGTGATGATAAAATTCACTTAGTTCTTATATAGATTACTATTATATGATGTTATGAAGTGGATTGATGGTAATATCTTGAAGGAGGCTTATGAAGTACAATTGGTAAGACCTTGTTCTCTTGAGTACTTTACTTCAATGATGATGGCTTATACTTGATAATGGTATTCAATTGAAGTTTTATTTGTGATTAGATTAATAATATGATGATATGATGATTATGATGAAATATCTTGACTATTTGGATTGTGAGATCATGTTAAGGGTATGATGATACAAGGTTGAATATTAATCACTTGTGTGCCTTACTATGATATGATTATGATGTGTTGATCTCACAAATGAAGGGTTGTTATGAAAGAAAATTCTCATGCAATACCTAATGAGGGTATAACAAGATTATATAAGGGGTTAGTCTCCTATGGCCTATACTGAGATATGATGAGTAAGAAACGCATTAAGATATTTCAAAAAGGGACTTTAACTTAGAACCGAGTGAACTTGACAATGAGAGGTGTTTACTCCCCATGGAACAAATATTCACAAATGTTCTCATGAGATGACGACTCCAACGCTAATTGGCAGGTAGAGTGATCAAGACATATCTTTTAGTTTCTTAACTATGTTGCTTCCATAAAAATACTAGCTAGTTGATCCACCTAGAATGCTATGTTAATGTTTTAGTTCTACCTAAGCAAGTAGAGAACCTTCTTTCGGTGTAGGGTTTCATGAAACCGGATTCCATGTTTAGATCACATGGTATATTGTCGGTTAATGCTATTGTTCACGAAAGTGAAATGAAAGTAATAAACTAAACACTAACTAGGTTGACTTAAGGTGTTCTACTTAGTGTAGGTTGGGGTGTGGGACTCTACTAATACATGGCACCAGTTGACCTTGAGGGAAGTCCTGAGAGGTTCTTCTTATGTACTTATTATATTAATGAAATGTATATGATGACTTTACATTTTTATGATCCTATATAATGGTAGTTTCATTGATGAACATTATATCGGTCTAAATTGATTTATATGATGAAGAACATGCATGATCTGAAGATATATGGAATGTAGACATTGCTTATGATCCTTTGTTTGGTTTACTTAATTATGTGGGGTTATGGGGCTTTATATAAGCATTGCACTTGTATGCTTGGGAAAGGGTTGTGAGTAAGGGTCTTATATGATGTGATGTTATCAAATTTTGTATATGAATTGTTGTTATGGATTTATGTTGGAGTTAGTCATGCTTATATGATCTTAATATGATGTCATTCATGTTGAGATGACCTTATGTTGATAATATCCATATTGACTTGACTTTATGATGATGTTGATCTTGTGTTGAATATGAACTTCTCTAAAGTGATGTTATGATTATTGGCTTGTATATGTTCTTCATTGTGCGTAAAGGCTTTTAAAAGTGACTTAGCATGGTTTTGAACAAAATGTTCCTTTAAGCATGATTTAAATGGTTTTACTAACCCATATTCTTGCCCTTTTCCCAAACAAAGTAGGTTCGGGCCATTGAAGTACAGGAGGCCACTTTGCAAGATGACTTGGACATTTTCCCCAAGTTATGGGTAGGTCCTCAATGTTCGAGGATGTTACCATTTCACTACTCTAGCTATAAAGTTGTTATGTCTAAAGACACTATTTCATTCCTTTATCTTTGAGACTATTGATGTAAGCCTATATGTGGCTCTTCGCATTGATGTTTGGTCTATACCAACATGTTGTAATACTCTTTAGATGGTTTAATGTAAGACAATGTTATTAGACTATTTCCTATGTATTGGTTATGTTGTCTAAATGAGAAGACTATGTAAGGTTCATAAGAGATGAGTCTATGTAAACTCCATATATGATATGTGAGAGGTCTATGAATACCTCACTATGTAATAGTTTTTCATTTTTCGCATATTTGACCTATGATATGTTATGACGAATGCTAAGGGCTTGTGCAAGTCCTCTACGAGGATCAAGACGCCGGTTACGTCTAGGGGTTTCTCCCCGATCGTGACTTTATGCATGGTTGTGATATTATGTACAGGCTTTATAAACACATTGTTGTTGTGTCATTGAAAGGACAAGAAAACACAGTCCATGTATGAGTATGATTATAATGTGTCTATGGTGTTAATTTGAAGGTTATTTCTCATATGCACCTCTACACATCATTATACATTAAATATACATGACCATTATCATATTCTTGTATGGATTGAAAGTCTATTTTCATGAAAACACATTATTATAATGTGAATGTTTCCTCACATAATTAATGATGATTCTATGTTTGAAAGTCCATCCTCACGAATTTAATCTATGAGGTATTTCACGATTTGTGTAGGGCGTAGAGGGTTTAGACACCCCTCATGCATGCATGTTAAATTCAAGACTAGATAAGAAATTTTGGGAAACGATTATTAGAACTAAGTGGATATGGAATGTGAGGTAGATGCCCTCCGTCAACACAATAGGCCGGGTCAACTAAAGTAACCTCATGAGATTGAAGCTCCCCTGTAAATACATTAGGTTTGGAGTTACTATGAAAAATCTCCCTATCCCATAACTATGTTCCCACATAGGTCTTTAGCTAGTGGATCCATCTTAGATCTAATACATGTAGTTCTACCATAGGCATGTACGACATCTCTTTTAATTTTGGGATATAACATCGGATTCCATGTAGCTCACATGGTCTATGTTCGTTAATGTTATTTCCCTCTATGAAAATGAATAAGAACAAGAATATAAGTCATGTACTATTGTTCCTCAAGAAGTTCTACTCATTGTATATGGAGATATGAGACTTCATTAATACATTGAACAAGTAGGCTTTGAGAATGTTCATGGTCTCTCATGATATGATTATTTATGATTTAATGCATACTTTATATGAATTATGAACAATAATAGTAATTATGCTTATGACTTATACGGGTGCTCTACTTAGTGTGAGAGGGCTATGTCACTTCATTCATGCATTGCACAAGTATGCTTATTTGTTATGGTGTTGTTTTCTTATTTTATATAGAAATGTGAATTTATGCATGTATGCTATGTATTGTTACTAAGAGTGGTTTTCCTTGTTATAAGTTGTCAATAGGAATGTCTAATTATCTATGATTACTAACAATGTGTTGAGATAAAATCATGATAAGTATGAGCATACTCACCAAAAAGTAGTTCATGGATTAGATGGGACAATGTGATCTTGTCAATGAATTGCACAAGTATAGCTTAGGGTAACTTATGTGATGGTTCTACTATAATAATGATGACCTTGGTGTTTAATTATGTATGTGAACCATGTCTTATGATGAGTTGTGATTATGTTGATATCCTTTATGTTATGATGAATGGTACATGAGTTGTCTTATGGGTAACTTTCCCCAACTATTTGAAATATGATGTTCAATATTGACATATAGCATGGTTTTAACAAAAATGCCCCTTTTAGCATGTTTTAATGATTCTTGTGCATGGCTTCCATAGTTAGTGCAATTTTTGTACTAACCCATATTTCTACATTTTTCAGTAAGTGAAGGGCTTGGGCGTTGAGCTGATATTCTCCTAGTTTTCAAATCATGGAATCATTCTCTCCACTCTTTGGGTGATATCTCATACTTCGAGGAAGAAAGTCGTTCATTTTAGTGTATTTCTTCATTACCTTTTGAGACTATATTCTAAAAGGGGTGTGGCCCTTATTGATATTTGGTTGTATTATAATACTTAATGAGAATATGTGTGGACTTCTAATTTGATTTTTATGAAAACACATTGGTTGTAAAAAAAAATATTCCGCATCATTTCTATCATATATGCTTATTATATGTTAAGGGCTTGTATCACATCCCTTCGTGCTTGAGTACGCTGTTTTACATCTAGGAGGTACCCTTCGGTGGTGACACATTTTCTAAAATTAGCAAATAACTAGCAATCTTTGAGATTTTGCAGAACAAGCCTTCAATGAGTCACATGCTCCTCCTCATTCCTAGAGTAAATGAGGATATTATCAATAAAAAAGATAACGAACAAGTTAAGATATTGATTGAACTCCATGTTATTCATGTCCTTGAAATCTGTAGGAGAATTTGTTAATCCACATGACATAACTGCAAATTCATAATGACCACACAGAGTCGTTGCAACGTTTTTTGGGATTGCACTTTCTCTAACTCTTAATTGATGCTAACATGATCTAAGGTCTATCTTCAAAAAATAAATAGCACCCTGAAGTTTGTTGAACAAGTCACAAATCATGGGGACATGGTTCTTATTCTTTAATGTGACATTGTTCAACTAACAATAGTCAATGCACATTCTGAGGGAACAATCTTTCATTTTCACGAACAACACTCGATCACCCCATGGAGAGGTACTCAATCTTAAGAAGACCTTATCTACAAGGTCTTTCAACTATTATTTCAATTCCTTAAGCTCGGCTTGAGCTATATTTTAATGAGAAATCAAAATGCGCTGGGTATCTTGAAGGAGATCTATTCTGTTTAATTTCCCTTTCGAAAGGAACTCCAGGAAGATCTTTTGGAAACTCATTTACTACTTGGACTGACTCAAGAGATGGAATTTTTGAGCTTGAATCCTTAACAGAACTAGATGATAGATATACCCCTTGGAAATCATCTTGCTCCCCTTAAGGTAAGAGATAAATTAACCTATAGGCACTGAGCTACTACCTTTCCATTCTAGGATTCGTTCATTTGGAAACTGAAATAAAATGATCAAGTTCTGCAGTTGACTGAGAAATACATGGAATGTAACTAATCAATGCCTAAATTAATATCAAAATCTACTATTTATTACTTTACAAGGTTTGTTAAGGTGACTTTCTAAGAGATTATGACACGGCTACTTATGTACTCGTCTAGCTATAACTTGGTCATCAACTTCAGTAGAGTCTGAGAATGGTTCTCATTGAGATTCTGGCCTCACACCAAAATTTACCTCTATATCGGGACTTACAAAAGAAACAGTATCACATGGGTCTAAAAATGCTTAAAATTCAATATGATAGATTTGAAGCATACAGCGACCTCATCATGTGAATTATCCTGGTCCTAGCGATCCTATAAAGCATCTAATTTTTTCTAGCAGTGACCACAACTTCTACCGGATGAAGCACCCTACTATTGTTCATCGAGCTATAGATTAAGCCCTATTTTTGTTAACTCCTTGACCCTTCCTAGAAGAACGACAATCCTTCAGCCTATAGCATGACAGAACACACCTAAATCATCCTTACTTGCCTGCAAAATACTCACTCGGATGGTTCTTATTACATTTTGGTCAAGTGAGGAAGGTCCTATTACCGAAAGCACACTCCTGACACATAGAGACAAACACCCTACCTTTCTAATCATGTCAAAACCTGCGGAGGGAGCACTACCTGATGAAGGTGTCGGGGCTGAAGATTTCTGTTGAAACTGTGAGTGATTTTCAACATCAAATTTTTGCTATTAGTTCTCATAGTTCCCTGTTCTAGCATTCATACTATATTTAGCCAGCTCCCTAAGCTTGTACCCTCAAACTGCTTAGTGTGTTTCATAAGCCTATATATATTCATATCCTCTAAAAATAAATCACTCTTGCACTCTTTCTTTACCAAGTTTGATAGCTAAAAAAGAAACTTCATCATTTGTGCCCTTAGATCGACAACCATATGTGGACCATTCTTTAAGAGCTAGGTGAACATAAGTTTTTACTCTTGTACTTACATGGTACCTTGCCTTAAATTCATGAAATCCTTATCTTTGGTCTCCATGAACTCTCTCGAGAAGAACCTCTTAAGAAAAGCTCAAGTTAAAAATCCCAAGTCACATGAGTTTTGTTTGCATCCCTTTTTCCTTTCTACTAAGCAAAACATATGAGATCCTCATCCTTAAGTTGGTAGAATTACAAGTCTACCCTATAATTAGTAGTCACTTGCCGAACTACAAATATTTTTTTAACGTAATAATTGATGTTTTGTGGGTCCTCATAAACTTGCGACCCTAGAAACTCATTGAGATTCATCCTAACAAGATCTCATATTATAGATGCCACTAATAAACAATTGGTATTTGTAGGAACCATGGCCTGATGACAGTTCTATTTGTCTAAACTCTAATCCAATAGCTGGATAACATTATGAAACTCTTTGTTAGTATGCTATGGTCTGGAAATTGACGAACTACGTTAATGTTACGGGAAGTAGTATTCTTAGCGTAAGCTCTATGAGGAGGCATGATCTGAATCTTATTACAACATATTAGACGGAGAAAATTGATAATATCAAATGCACGATAAGAGTAGCAAAGAGAGTGAAGTTTTTCTTAAAAACACATCGCAATCTCCCTCTCATAGATGTGGTGAATTTCAAAATAATTAAATGGACTATAATTAGTGTGGCTTTTCAGAAGTCTTAGGACTCATAAACCTAATTCTTTGATCTCAGTTTTGTCATACCCCTAGGCTACCCTCTTCATAATACGGGACCTAAGAGCACGAGTGACCCCAAGGCAACACTGTATGACATATTATAAGCATACTACAAATATCTAAGAAAACATGAACTAATGCAACAGCTAAATCAATACATAATTGAATGTTGGGAACATCTAAATCTGATCTGAATATATATAAATCTACAAATAGTTAAATAATACTGAAAGACTCATTTAAAACGAAAGCTTAATCTAAGATTATGCATAGAAAAGCCTCTGCTGACTAGAGTTGTTGGGACATGCCCCATCTAAAGATAGCAAAAACTGAAACAGAAATAAAAGACTGAAAAATGAAAACATGTCTATTGTCCTCGAAGTATGAGGACTCACCACCGAAGCTGTTGTATATGGATCGGGATACAAACCATAAGTGATTTAAATGATGATACTTGAACCTACATCATGAAAATATGTATTGCAGAGTATGCGTCAGTACCAAATGTACTAAGCTATAGAATATTAAATATAAGTGAACAAATATATATGTGAATGAATTTAACTAAGCAAGAACATAATCGGAATAGAAACATAGAATTTGAAATACAAAATAATGAATTTAACTAAATTCAATCACAAAGTATTGATTTTTAACATGACATGATAAGTTTGGATATTGAAGTATAACTCATAACATAGTCCAATGCACTAGAATCTATTTGGGGGTAGTCCAAATTGTTGCCAAGCTTACTTCTGATCTGAAATTTGTATTACATAACATAACTGAAATAATGTAGTAACTCAATATTATGATATGCTAACTTAGAATTCAACATTTATGTACTAATAATGAAACATTCTAAATATGATGCACATTTATCTATTTAACTGACCTAGCAAGTGTAAGTCATAAACTAAGAGAATCTACACAACTAGGGTTTTGAGTTTTATGCAAAGAGATGAACAAACTTATAATGTGATTAAGAACACTATAATAGCTAAATCACAACCGATAACTATTGTTTTAGAAACCCTAGGTCTACACAAGGCATAGCCAATAAAGAATCTAATTCTAGCGACCTTGTGTATGAAAGGAACCCACTAGCTAATTTGCACATACCCTGAAATGAAATATACAGAGAAATCATGTTATTTAAAGGTTGGAGCGAAAGAAAATGATTGTGTGTTCATGGAAGTGTTGGGTCTCCTCTTCTCTCTTCTTTTGTTTTAAGTTTCATTAATTTTAGAGAATGAGTCGATTATGTTACTTACTAATTAGAATAATAGGTAAAAGCTGACAAAATAGACATTGTTTAGGTGTAATAAGACATAGTTTAAATCTCCACATCATAAGGTAAAAGACAAAAATTACCTTGACTTTAAAGTTGACAGAGCCATAGATGGACCTACGCAACGAACTGAACGGTCTATCCAGGAAATGTGTGATTTGGCATGAAAGAGTTAGTGATGAGGGTCATGATCCACATAACTGTACCATAGATTGTTTTCCCTCCTACAATCCGTAGATCCTATCGTGGGTCGAGAACTAGCAAAAAGTTGTAGGAATATTGGGTGTCTTGAACCACGGACCTTGGTATGACTTACGGTTTGTAGGTCAGGATGTGATTCTGAACTTCAGAGAAAATCTAATGAAAAGTTTCAGGTGACCAACCACGGACCACACCTATGGTTCGTAGTTCAAATTATGGTCGGAAGGTGGCCTCCATCGGTGGCACCTGCAACTATTGAAAAGAATCTGCAATTTGGCCTTCCTCAAATATGAGGTGTTACACTTTATGAAATTGGTCGGATGAAAAATACTTAATTACTGTTTGATTTATTTTCATATATTATGCACATACATAAGAGATATAGAGATATTCTTTCTTCTTTTCACATTTTTCCATGTAATCTTTCATTTGATATTTTTCCTTTTCTAATTTATCTGGTGAATATTGTTTTATGGTTAACCATTAAATGTCATCTTACTTCTATAAATACAACCTAATTGTATAGCTTTATTTATTTAGAAATACAAGAAGAAAATTTGATGTATTTTTAATCATTTATTCATTCATAGTATCAGAGAAATGTTAGTTTTATTAATCCTATTTTCTAAAATTATTTAAATTTAATCATCGTTCAAATCGTAGAAATGAATGACAGAGTTCCTACAATTAATGCAATTGATTCATCACATTCATTCTATGTTCACCCTTTTGATTTACTCAACATGAACCTTGTCTCCAATGTTTTTTACAGTAGGAGTTATGGTTGTTGGATAAAGGTTGTGTCATGTCGTAAGCCTATACCCTGATTGTGGCCGACACTCGAGAACCATTCCAGGCCCCAAGCGAGCCCTTTGCCTTGCTCAATACTTAGAGGAAGACTTACTCAACAATAAATGAACTTTAAAAATTAAAGATTTATATATATGTCTCATAATAGATTCTCAAAATATATTATGTAAAACATTCACTGGACAAAAGAGGCATCTCCTTCAACATTTATCACTGGAAATGAAAGGACTTATCAACTACTACTCTCTATCTAGGAAGCCTCCAATACTATGAGGAATGTCGTGAAAAGAACCGCGATACAATATTGAATTAATGTAAATAAATAATTAATCCTTTAGAAGCAAGGAGGATCACCAAATCTAACTGGAATAGTTATCGTATCAACAAAGCACCTGTTGAAAACCTTAATTTCCTGTATTGCATCATGAAATGATTTAGGTCAAATTGCATTGGTGGATTGAATGTACGAGCATGCAAGTGGACCACTGAACATAACATAAAAGTTTAAACTTGGAAGCAAGGAAACATACTCACCTCTACTCTACTCAACTTAACCTCATCTCATGGATACTCTACGCAATATAGTATAAAAATAACAATAAAGACACGATTTATATAAAACATTAAAACAGTAAATAACAACTCAACGTATTTAATAATACAATGATATCTCTATTTGTATGTAAGGATACAAAATAACTAAAATGGGAGATTCTCTAACAGACAACTATCACTATGAGCTATGTGATGATACGATGTCTCGCCCATTCACCAAGAACTGTCTTATAAATTGCCGGAGTAGAAGATGTTGATGAGTTTGAGATTTGAACTCATTTGGGGCTTTGTAGAAATATATTTAATGTCCTCAAATGCATAATTTGTTGCATAACCTCATGTTAAAGCCTTCATTTTCATGTTTATGGATTCCGGAGCAAAGCAAGGACACTAGTAGGCAAAAAGGAACAAAACATATTTAAGGAGTAAAGAAAGGCGAGCCTGATTATCACCAAGATCCCTTTGTGTGTCACCGTGTGGTTACTTTGACCTCCTAAAGTTCTAGTGTTCCTACCCGGAGGGAGGAATCCAAGACGGCAAAAGAAAAGGGGCAGTCAGCAAATCATTCAGAAGTTCCGCCATGCAAAGAGAGATCGCCCAAAGTTACTAGACTTGATGATGCAGAGAGATAAGGTACAAAGGCGATAGAAAAGAGCAATGGTGGTTTTTTGAGTTGTTCGATGGACTTGACTTAACTTGCCTAATGGCCATTTATGGATTATTTTTTTGCGACTATAAATTAAATTTTTAACATTTAATTTAGGAGGTTAATTATTTTTGAATATTTTTTTGGAGTTTACATACTTTCTCAGTACTTGAATGATTTTAGTGATTAAATTTTGAGATTATGCAAGTGGGTTTCAAATTGTCTGCAAACTGAAGCATTGTAAAGACTAAATTACTCTTTCCCAATTGCTTTTATAATCGACTTTGTAACCATTTCTACTTTTTTATGATGTTCAGCTAATCACCCAATTTTTGCGGTGTGATCATCGGATTATGGTTTAAAGTAGTTTATGGATATTGTCAATTACTAATTTAGATGCTAAATTAAAGTGAGTTTAATCATTTATTGTGGTTCAATTTCTGAATTATTGTTGCAAATGTAGCTCTATTGTTCTGTTCTTAGAACTCTAGAGGGAGAGGTTTGTGAAATAAGATAATTTATTAATGATTTGTAGGTATAGCGTTGAGTTGGGTTCAACTAGAGAGAGTGAATCATAAACCCAATCATACACATCAAGCCTGAAAGAGTGGATGAATTAAGTTTTGGGTTGTTCTTCATTGTCATGCTTGTTGATGTTCGAAAGAAATCACCTGATTCAGGATAGGTGTTTGAGAGAAATCTATCTCCCATGTAGTGTATCCTACCATTGATTTTTAGTTTTTGACTAAAAGTTTCAATTACTTATAGATCAAAATTTACCTATAATCGATCAGATCCATAGAATTCCACTCCTTATTGTTATTTCAAATTATTTGTCACTGCTTTGTATGTGATAATTGCAAACCAAAAACCTCCATTTAACATTCATGTCAACTCTTTTAATTTGTTTCATGCCTCTTTCGATAATTTCTATTTCTATAGATGATTAGACAACATTTGTACTTTCTAATTGAATTTGAACACGTACTACTCCATGTGGGTTCGACCAAAATTCATTGTTGGGTTTGTACTTATTAACGATAGTTTTCACTTACAATTGGATGAGGTTTGCTTGAAACGTTAATAGAAATTGTGTCGCTGTCAGGGAGTTGTGTTGTTTAAAATTCTTTTGTGAAGTTGAATTGTGATATTTTTAGTTATAGTCAAATCTACTTATTTAGTTTTGGGTTTTTGTGGTTGAGTTAAACAGATATGGAGATGAGTGGTATCCAAAGTAATGGTAGACAAGTGGTGTTGGAGCCATTCGTTTACCTCCAGCTGAAGGAAACATTATTTATCTAGATATGATGTTTTTGGTAGTGTTTGTATAAGTAAAACAGGGGAACGTGAAAGAAGATGGTAATGAAAAAAATTTAGTGCGAGTGAGCACGTAAGACCATGGATGGCCTCACGCACTGTGGTCTTGACTACTGATCGTAAGGATGGCCATGTAGTACCCTTGCGATGACTAGGTGTGAAAAAGATGAATTGCGGTAACATTAACAAAGGTCAACAGATGAGTAGGTGTGGAAAAGATGAATTGTGGTAACATCAAGAAAGGACCACGGATGGCCTCACTGACGGTGGTCCTCAGAACAGTCTTTTGTAGTGTCTGTGAAGTAGAACCAGCGACCAGGAGTAAAGAAGTAAAAATTAGAATTGTCCAAGTGAAGACTACGAACACCTTGACATACCGTGGTCACTATAACGGTTTGTGGTGTTGTCCATGGTACCTTTTCAGTGTGTTGGCTTTAAGATCCAAATGTCAGGCATTCTCGACCTTTTAGTCCTACTTCAAATATGTATAATCTTACACATTCTATTTGTATTCATTATATTGTTTTTAGTTTTGTTATCTCGTCATATCTGGAAGAGGGACTATGTTTGAAATTCTCTTAGCTTTGTTTTTTGACATTAATATAGAACGAAGTTTCTATGTTGGATTACTGATTTTGAATTATCAAGTGCTTATCGATTTTGCATATTTTCGTAAGTAATTTATTATAATGATTTCATTTTATATTTTTGTGAAGTCATGAGTTGCTAAATACACAAGTGGGATTGTGGCTTCTATGACGTAAATCTACGTGTAATTTTGTAAGACAGGTAGAAGGCGATTTATATTTGCATATCATAGTTCAGTTTTTCATATTCATGTATTCTAATAAGTGCACGCATTAAAGTTAGTCTGTTTCTATCATTTGTTCTAGAGAAAAATGATAGTTGGGATAAAGCTGAATTGAGCCTGATGTAATGGAGTCAAAGTTAGAGTTCAAGAGAAAAGAACTTTAACACTATTGTAAGCGAGAGTTAAATTTGTTAACAGTGTAGGACTGATAGGGCTTGAGTGGAGGTTATCTAATTAGACTGAGAAATGTTAGATATATCTAACCCGCCTATATTTTGCAGAGATGAATATCTTAAAATTCATTCACCGAAAAATAGTAGATTCATTTTTATAGAGAATAAAATCCTATTTTCATTTAATTATTGAAATATAAACACTCTGTTTATTATTAATCTTGATTTTTCTTTATAATCTTAATTACTAGAACCTTACAACTAAACCCAATTAAAATTCCATAAATTTTTTCTTTAGTAAATAATAACAACATTAACGTAAACGTGACAATGAAATAATTTTTGTAAAATAATTCTATGTGGGTTAGACCGCACCTCACGTTGAGTTCTTTCAATTGGATTCCATCGTTCGTACATCTTAATTGAGGTACAAGTTTGGGCATATCAAAAGTGGAAACCAATTGGTTGAATGACATGCCAGATGACTCAATAAAGATCTGGACTAAGTTGAACGGGGCTTTCCTGAATCAAAAGTTCTATAGATAGAAGATGAGATAAGTTCCCACAAGTAGTTATGAGAAGAAGCAATGCATGACACCTGGTCGAGATTCAGCAAAAAGCTGAAGAAGTTTCCATACCATGGTCTCACTTAGAGACATATGAAACAGACTTTTCATAGATACTTAAATTATATTACTAAACTTGTTTCTGATGTAGGGTGTGAAGGATCATTCATAAGGAAGACATTCTTAGAGAGCATGCAACTGATGGATGCGGTGTCTAAGAATAATAGGGCATGGTACACCAAAGATGCAGAAGTAGGAGATCTTGGGTTCACTATTGAACTTTTAGATGAACAAAGAAAATGAGAAGAAGAAAGGGATTAGGACATGCCACACATGAGGACCGACATAGATCTACTCCCAAATCATATTGTCACAAGTTCTGAAAAGGTAAATAATATAGGACCTTCAAACAGGTATGAAGATCAGGACATCGATCTAGATGAGGAGGCTAAATACTTTGGCAAAAGTTGAGATTCCTGGAATTATAACTGGGAAACCAAGTTTACGATTCTAGAAATCATGTGAACTATTTCGGGGAAGGAAATTCTGACAGACCAACAAATAGATAGCAACGAAACTGGCAAAATAGAGATGGGTCCATAAATGATTGAATTATTTATATAAACTGGAAGACATGTTTTCGAAGGTGCTCTGAAAAATTGAGTCAACGGATGTAGTGAAGTAGAAAAAAGGTTATTTCTCCAGTATGAGTCAACTCGTAAACTTTCCCACTACCTCTATCAAGTAAATAGAACAACATTTGGTCATACTTCAGCATCACTAAACCATAGGAAGAATGGGTCACTACCGAGTGACACTATTTACAATCCTCAAGTGGTCGAGCATTGCATGGCTATTGCAACCAGGAGTGGTAAAAATCATAATAGACCTATTTTTATAGATACTAAGCATTAATATGTGCAAATTCGGTGAGTTAATCAACTTGCTGAGACAACAATTAGTGAACATGCCATTGGTGGAAGCTGTAGAGCAGATTCCAGGATGGTGTTTGGAAAGGCATGCCATTTGCCGATTAAGCTTCAATCAAAGGAACTTTGGGCTTTGAAGAATATGAACTTAGTTGGAGTGAAACGACAAACATGAGAATAGATCATATTGATGGGATGGATAATTTCCGCTTGAGAGAATATGAGGGATCTCAACTTTACAAGAAGAGGATGAAGTTCTATCATAATAAGCATAATGACAAAAAAAGATTCACTCTCTAGTGAGTTGGTGTTACTTTTCAACTGAAGACTTGGTCTGTTTTTGGGGAAGTTGAGATCCAAACTGTTTGGACCTTTAAAGGTAACTCAGGTTCTACTCGGAAGCTATTGAGGAAGAGAATGACAAAGTTGAGCGGTACAAGGAATATGGTAAGCAAGTCAATGCATACTTGGGTGCTCCTGAAGAAATGAAAATAGTTAAGGAATGTAAGCTTGATAAAGTCTAGTAATAAAGTAACATGCGTCGCGCCGTGATATTAAATTGTGCGCTTCGTTGGAGGAAACCCAAGTTTGTAATTATAATAGGTAGTTTACGTTTTCTCATTTTACTTTGTTTTTATATAATTACTAAGTGTTGATGTATGCAAGAAGGATTTGGACAAACAAATGCATCTTTGGGTGCAGAAAACTCTTCATCTGAAGTCCCATGGGCTGTGCTTCCCTTCATGGGAAACTTCATGGCTCATCATCTTCACAGCAACCTAATGAAACTAGTGGAAGTTTACATAAATTGGTTCACGGAAGGTTTTACGGTCTGTCAAGATTTGTAAGGACCATTTATCCTCTCATGAACCTCAGGTTAGTTTTTTTCCCAAGTGATAGTTATGGAAGCCTGTACGGACCGTAGTTCTCTTCACGAGACTCTTCATTGTCTATAAATTGTATTCCACCTATATTCAACCTGACCCGCATGTAAATCCAAGTTAATTTAAATTTATATATCTGTATAAAAGAATTAAGGGTCAATTTTTCTTCATATTTTATCCTTTATAATGTTTCCTAAATTTATAAAAAGCTTTCTTATCTCTACAACATCCATAATTCATCAACGATTCTCAACCCTAGTACTCTAGTGTCAAGAAATCAAAGGAGGGTCATATTTCTAATTTTTGGTTAAAAATTGTGATCATATTCAAAGTAAATTTTCTATTAACTTTTTATTAGTTTGATCTTATCTATAGAAAAAAGATTGAATAACTATGAGTTGATCGAAGTTTAACAAAAGTTTTTGATGTAGTGTCGTTGTGCTATTTAATTATTGTGGGTTGGTTTAAATAGGGTAAATTTGATGGTTCTGGTGTATGGATATGATTAACTTGGGGGTAATTACTTTTAGAAGTTGACATTAATGTGATGTTAAGTCCCTATTGTATATAAGCAATCATGACCATGTGTATTTTAAATTTAAATTGTGGAGAGTGAGGAGTTGAAATCATTTGTATGTGGTATGTACATATTAGATGAGTATTGTTCTTATTTGCATTGTGCTTGATGAATATCAGTGGAGTTAGTAGTCACGTTGTGATCCTGTGCTTAAAATGGGTGTAGCCTTTCCTATCGTGAAGTCGGGGGAAATAGTGACTGAATGATTGGGCAAATGTAAGACCATGACAGGTTTCGCGGACCGTGGAAGCCATCACGAACCGTGAAATCGCTAGTGGACCACAATTAGGCATTCCATACACCTATTATATATTTTCAAATGCTTTATCATAGATAATGGTTCACTGAACATGCCTTAAAACCTTCTGTGAGCAATACTATGTTCGTTCCTATTGCACATTGATTATGTCTCATGTCCACGAGAGGTTTCACGAACTATTGTACTCATCACGGTCAGTGTAATCTTTCATAAAAAATAATCTCTACTTTTTATTTAATATTTTTATATTTTGACTATATTCCCTTCCCAATTATAGATTAGGTAACGAAATTCTTAAGGCAAGGCGTTACACTGTAATTACACATGTGAAGTCTGAGTACCTCAAAGTGTCATTTTATTGAGTTGCGTACTAATGAGTTTATGTTTTTATCAGCTACTATGGCTCCCTAAACAAAGAGCACAACACTACATTTCACCTACTATTTCTCAATTGGAACATGATAACGCTTCGGAGTCTAGTAATTCTGAGGTTAAGATAAATACCACTATTGAGGAGCACTTACCTGGAACTACTAGATTATAGATAGCGATGGCAATTCTCCTTCCCAGTTAGAAGTGGAAGGTAGTAGTTCTGGTTGCGGTGAGGAATCGGGTAGGTAGTCTGATGACTGTTCTGGAGGCAGTGCAGAGTCTAGAAGAGACTCATATGAAGATGTAATCACACCTTCACTTGCATTAGATACAGAAGATGAAAGTGGAGCACAAGAAGATGCAGGTGTTGTAGAAGAGGATGAAAATTATAACATCTCGCTAATTTGAAGTACTAGGAAAATTTGAAGAATTGGAAATAGTCATTTTTGAAAGAATTGAAATCTGCAAAAATTTAGTACGTATTTATAAAGCCCTTCTAAGATTCAATAAAAAGTCATCAAAAGTTTTTCCTACTAAAGACAAATCATCCATGAATACATCTAGAGTATCCTCAACTATGTCTAAAAATATGGACATCATCCATCTTTGGAATGTGGCTGGCGCATTACATAGTCCAAATGGCATGAGTCTAAGTGCAAAAGTGTCATAAGGACATGTGAAGGTGGTCTTTTTCTAATCTTCGGGAGCAATTGATATCTTGTTGTAGCTAAAATATCCATCTAAGAAACAATACCAACCCTTACCTGCCAGCATCTCAAGCACTTTGTCCATGAAAGGCATAGGGAAATGGTCCCTCAAAGTAAACTTGTTCAGCTTCATGTAGTCGATGCATACTCGCCATCCAATGACTGGTCTCTGTGTGAATAATTCATTTTTGTCAGTTGCCACAACCATCATACTTCCCAGTTTAGGCACACATTGAACTGGACTAATCCAGTGGCTATCAGTGATAGGGTAGACCACCCCAATATCTAACCATTTAGTTATTTCCTTCTTAACCACCTCTTGCATAGGTGGGTTAAGCCTATGTTGGTGTTCAATACTTGGGTTGCAGTATTCCTCAAGGTGAATCTTATATGTGCAAATACTTAGAGGTATTCTAATTAAATCATCATTGGTCCAGCCAATGGCTCTTTTCTACCTTTTTAGTACCTTCATCACCTCTTGTACTTGTTCTTCAATTAAATATGCAGCAATATCAAAGGTAAACTGTTATTAATATCCAAAAATATATATCTGTAGTGAATCCGTAACTGTTTTATCTCTAACACTTGTGTCTCCTCAATGAATAGTTTTGTTGGAGGTCTTGGCCTGTTTTACATATCCAAATCCAATTTATTTGGACCATAAGAGTGTGGTTCCATACTCTGCAAAGCATTGACGGTCTATACATAGTCAGACCAGAAATCATCACCAATGTTCATCATCATTGTTGATAGTGTTTCAATTGCCATTCTCTATTCTTTCGGTACCGTCATGTCTTCCTCAGTGACTACCTCTATTGCAGATACTACATTCCTGTCTCGGGGATGTTCCATTGACCTGCAAATATTGAATCTTACCTCATCTGTGTTGAGCCTAAACTTCCACTTTCCTCTCTTAACAACCACCAAAGATCTTCCCGTGGCCAAAAATGGTTTTCCATAAATTATGGGAACTTCAAACTTCACTTCACAATCTAGAATTACTAAATCCACTGGAAAGATGAAAGTGTCCACCCTTACTAGTACATCATACAGGTTTCCTACCGATCTCTTTAGTAACCTATACTCTATCATCAACCTCATTGAGGTAGGTTTTGGTACACCCAACACTAAATTTTCATAAATAGATAATGACATTAGGTTAATGCTTGCTCCCAAATCACAGAAAGATTTTGCAAACTTGATTGACCCAATGGTTCATGGGATAGCGAATGCACATGGATCCTTCTTCTTCTAAACCACAGATATGGTATCAATGTGACTGCAATGATGAAAATCGTTAGAAAAATCAAGACTTACAACTCTTTTCTTGGTAACCAAGTCTTTCATGAACTTGGCATATCCTGACACTTCTCCAAGGCTTCAACTAGTGGAATGTTTATTGAATGTTGCTACAACACGATGATGAACTTCATGAACTTTACATCTTCACCTTTTTTTTTAGCCTTTGACAGAAAGAAGCAGGTGGTCTGGGAATTTAGTGTAACTACAGGTTTTCTTGAACCTCTCTCTCTTTTCCTCTCGCAGGTGGAGTGTTCGGCTAAGCATCTTCCAGATCATTTACTTGTATAGTGCCATCCTCCTCTTTGCTAGCTTTGTCCAAGACCTGTTCATGTTTGGTACCTGAATAAAAAGGCTTAGAAAGAACTTTACCACTCCTGGTGACGATATCCATGCAATGTGTGTCCTTCTTGGGATTTTGAATAGTATAACTTGGTAGTGATAGATTATTTATCTGATTAAGTGAGGCTGAGAGTTGCCAAAATGTTGCTCTATTTGTTTAATATAGGTTTGTGAGACTCCACTAACTGAATCATGCTCAAAAAATCACCTTTCATTTCTTTCACCCGTTCATTGGTTGATTCAACCTTCTGAAGTACCTTAGCCCTCATGTCCTCAATCTTATAAATACTAGAACTACCACTCACCCTGTCTCTATTACCTGGATTTTCATATACACCACTGTGATAACTTCTATTCCCATCTCTATTTTGCCATTTCCGTGATCTCTATTTGCTGGCCTATCATATTGACTATCCCTAGTTCTAACATGCATTTCAAGAAATGTAACCCTGATTTCCAGAGTTCAATTTTCAGAAACCTCGTTGGTTCCCCATTTAGTAAGCTTCCTCATCAAGGTCAATATACTTATCTTCATACCTATTTTACTATCCCCCAAAGCATTTAGCCCTTCAGACTTGTCTACAATGTGCTTTGTGAGTTGATCTCTTTGTGTCCGCATATATGCCATGTCTTGATCCCTTTATTTTTTTCTCTTCTTCTATTCAAATGTAGACCAAATATGTACCCCAACTTTCCTACCTCTGCATCTCTAGTGTACCATGCTCTGTTGTTCTTTGAGACCTCATCTAATTGTTGCATGCTCTTCGCAAACAACTTACTCATAAATGAGCCTCCACAAACTGCATCAACAAAATGGTGAGTCACATAATTTAGAGACCTATTAAAGGTTTGTTTAGGATGTTTTTAGGTAAGATCATTGTTGGGGAATTCATCATCTTTCGGCTGAATCTAAAACAAGTATCATGCGCTGCCTCTCTTGGTAGCTGCTTATGTGTACTTATCTCATCCTTCATTTTTAGGTCTTTTGATTATGGAAAATATCATTCTACAAAAGCTTCCTTGTACCGATTCCAAGTTTGGATGGATTCACCTGGCATCTCATTCAACCAATTAGTTACCTCTCCGGTAAGAGATAATGGAAACAACCTCAATCTCATTGTTGTTTGGTTGACCCCAGAGATCTCTTCTGACTTAAAGGATTGCCACAAAATTCATCAAGGGATGATTTTCATCATCACAAGCAACACCTCTAAAAATAACTTTCAGGTTAACAATTGGATCATGGTACTGGTGAATGTGAACTTAAAACCTGGAGGTAGTGCAGGTAACACAATAGCTCCCGTGCCTCCAACTCCATCCAAGTTAGCATCATCTTCCTAATAAATCATGTGGCAAGGAGGTGGAGCTCTACCCCTTCTAGATACTAGTTGGAGATGTGGAGGGATTAGACCTTCTACCTCTCTATTTTCATCTATTACCCAAGTCCGATTTATTTCATCACGTTGTTGGGCATTTGTCCTAGGTTTTGATTCTAGCAGTTTGCTGGACATTCCTTACCACATCAATTTTAGCTTCTAAGACAAGTATGTGTCTCTGAGCCTCTAGTTCCTCTACATTAACCATCTAGCGAAGATTCTTATGAAACTCAGGGTCGTAAGGAAGCAATGAGGGTTTTTTACTTCTAGTATTGGGTATGCACAAACAAACTCACATGAAAGAAAGAAAAATACAAACAAGACGTAAAATTGGGAAAATAACTACAAATCTAATAAAACACTTCGGAATTTAAATTATCCGGTAGCGGCCCCAAAATTTGATACGCCTAAATTTACACATATAATAAGAAGTTTATTGTCGTTGTCAATTTACATAACTCAACTAGAGTTAAGGTTGATCCCACAAAGAATTTCCTTATAGATAAGGTTTAACTATCACGTTTATTGGAATGCACTTATGATTTCCAAAGAAAACAAGAACTGAAAATAAATTGGGTTTAGTTGCAAATTTCCATCTACCAAACATACAATAAAACTTGAGATTCATAGTTACCATACGATATTGTTGCAAAGTTGATTAAGTTAATTTAAAGAAACTATTTTTGTGTTTACTATGACATTAGTTCTAATGCTATTCTATAATTCGAGTGTCAAGCAAATCAATGTATATTTAACCCTTGCAAGTTGAATTTATATAACGCTTCTTGGTCTATTCCGATAATGATCACTTTTATTCTCTCGAACTCAAACTATTAAGAACAGTGAACCTCGCTTACAACGGTAAATTGTTAAAGATCTCTTCTCTCGAACTCCAATTTTAATTCCAATTTGTTAAATTAGTCCAACTTTTTCCTACTTGATGATTTCTCTCGAACAAACATCAAATAAAGGCTTTTCTAATGCGATCACTCAATAGAACAAATAATATTGAAAGTTGTAAACTACAGGTTGTAAACAAAGATACCTTCAACTCATTTTACAAAATCACGACTAGCATATCGTCATAGATCCCACAACCCCAGTTATCGTATTAAGCCGCTTATGTTTTCACTTAGAGAATAGGTAATGGAGGATGAAAACAAGTTAAGAACTACTAACGAAAATAAATAGGAGGTCCACAATTCCTTATGTAACCGATAGTCTAAAATTGATAGTAAGAATCCAAAAATCTAAAAATGCAAAAAGTAAAGTTGATATCATTTTTTCCCTAGTAAAATGTAAGATAGTCGATAATAATCAAAACGACCTAAAGTAATTGATAATAGAATGTTATACAAGAGTCGTAATTGAACTAGGACTGAATTATTAGGCCCTTTCAAGGCCACTACCACGACCTATAAAGGGCTTCATGATCCGTGAAGTCATCTGTGGTCTTCCGTTTGAGTTTCTAAAACTGGGACTTCAAAACTTTGGTCACCTGAATTTTCACCACGGACGAGACCACGGTCCGTGATAGACTTCACGGCCCGTAAAGGTTCCCGTGACATTGACTTGGGCCTCATCACTTAACAACTCATTGCAACTTCTTCACTGGATTAAGCATCACGATCACAACCCTTATTTGTAGTGAGGACCAGAGCCCGTGAAGTGGTATGTGGACTTCACTTGGACTTCAACATCTTGTTATTCTTCTATGCCTTTACTGGAATCTGCGTCATGACAAGCATTACGGTCCGTGGAGAGTACCACGGTCCGTGAAGTTAGTTGTTGTCTTCTCTTGTTCCTTTCCTTTTAAGCTTCTCTTAGGCATTCACACTGGATCAGTTTCACAGGCTAAACCACAAACCATTATGAAGGTCACGGTCCATGAAGTTAGTTGTGAACTTCACTTGATCATCATCATTCTCTACTTCTTTTCCACATTTCTACAAATGCAAGATCCTGCGTATACCATTAACAAACATATCATAGTATACAAAACACACTTAATTCTAGTATTAGTTCCTTCTTTTTAAGCATCAAATGTGTCACGACCAGGGAACACCCCCTATAAGTAACATGGCATACTTGACCTCTAGGAGGTTTTATACAAGCCCATAGACATCATTCATCTCATTCTCATAGAAATTTAGCGGAAAAAATAAAACTTTTCATAGCACGTCAAATGTTAGAACGTCACTTTATATATATATATATATATATATATATATATATATATATATATATATATATATATATATATAGATAGATAGATAGATAGATAGATATATATCATAAGTATATCTCAGCCTCAATAGAGTAGAATAGCGACACGTCCCTAAACAACATATAATAAAGCTAGAATATAACATAAACTTTGAATAACATCTTGACATAGAAATCCTTGAATCTTAAGGATCCCTTATTGAGCTTGAGAAACATCAATCAAGCTCTTAAATTTAAGGAACATCCTTTAGCCATCACCACCTACACTTTGTGTAAAATAATAATAATAAGAATGATATTAGTACAAGAATACATTAAGTATGACAACCATGCAAGAACATGCATTTAAAGTGGACATTTAGTTAGAAACCAGCATGTGTCTTAGTAAAACTTCATAAAAATTACTACAATAAGCATCATATTGTTCACATACTTCATATAGACATTTACAATAGTGATAATATCACATAAAGTCATATACCACATTTAAGGCACATTATTCATTTTCATAACATTATCATCTTTTACCGTAACTCTTTTTCCCCAAAGTAACCCTTTTAATACTTGGTGCAATTCATGGATAGTGTACCATTCCACCATCCACACTCAAGCATCACCTTAAGATCACCAAGGTTAACATTCATACAACCTTCATCAACTCAAACATATACATTCATAGAAACATATCATATCATAAAACACCCTTCACATGTGACCCAACATAACTCATGAACCTCATATAAAACTCATTCACTTACTACTTCATAATTATAACCCATTTAGTCTTTATACTCATTCCAAGACAACATGCAAGACAATACTACCAATATCATCAAAAGGAGACAATAGTTGTAAGATCCCGAAAATGACTTAGGTGAACTAGAGCCTAACATGTTGGTCATAATGGTATAAGGTCCTAAATAGGTATATAATGTGTTAATGAGTCAGTTTCTAAGATTTTAGGTGCATTGAAGTCAAACGTCAAGGGACGACCAAGACGTTCGACGACTAAGTCACCTATGTGTCTCATATGTGTTTTTGTGTGTTTATTTGTTATTCATGAGATTATAAGGTCCTTAAATGAGTTATTATAGTATATATAGGCAGTCTGTAAAATTTCGTGAAGTTTTGAGGTCAAACATCCAAGAATGTCCATGACGTTTGAAAGTTTTGCCTTGAAACGACCTTGTGTGTCTAAGCGTGTTTCATCGAGTTTTACGTGTTCATTTTGGATGAGATTCATGTGAGAGGTGATAAACTCATATACAAGCATGTTTGAGTTGGAAACGTCCGGGAAAACATCCCCAAGGACCATCCAAGGGTCCTTGAGGAAGGACCCAAAGTTGGTGCCTAAGACTGCGCAAGACAGCCTACCAACGGATGGCAATCGACTCCCAGTGGGTCAGTCGATGCCCCATTGGTGGTGTCTCATCGATTGTCACTTAGGAGTGGGGGAGAGTAAGCCAAATACTAGCCTCAGTCCCCAACCACGGACCAACAGGACAGTCCGTTGGTCAAGACACAGGCCGTCGATTGGCAATCGTTGGTGGACTGCCTCCCTGCGCAGTTCACTGTTAAGTTGAGGGGTGAAGTTTTAAATTCACTTAACTTCCAAATAAGAGTATTGGTGGTTACTTAATAGTCTTTTGGGTATTTTAAATATGTTCATAAGACTAAAACACTCAGAAGATTTAATTCTTCAAAAATCAAAACCCAAAATCCCTTAGAAATTCCCAAGAACTCCATTGGACCCAAAACTCAAGGAAGGGATTGGATTGGTGAATTGAGTGGAGATTCTTCATAAAATTGAAGAATTATATTCATTGAGGTATTATTTTTTATCCTTGAAACTATATTCATCAAGGAACCCAACTTTCAAAGATGTTTTCTAAAGTTTTCACTGACGAATTGTCCAATTTCATGATCTATGCATGGGTTCTTGCATTAATGGTTTTTAAGAATTTAATATGGATTTAATTGTTATTAATTAGATGATTTTAACTCAATTAACCTATGAACCCATGTAATTGATGAACACTAGTTTTTGACTACTTTATGGGTTACTTAATATTGACTTAATGTTTACGAATTCTAGTGTAGTGTTCTATGGGCTATCTGATGATGTAAAAATTGTATTCAATTGATGAATAGGTTTAATTATATTTATAAATCTATGTTGAATTAACCTAGTTTGATTGATTTTAATATTTTTTACATTGTATTGCTATTCATGGCCATTAGTAAGGTCCTTATGGTATTGAATTGAATTATTTAGCATTGGATTGAGGTGTTGAGGATGGAGTGGTGGTACGCGGCCTTATTTACCTTTATTATATGTTAATTAGACTTCAATTGTATTGTGATTGGTATGGTCCACTTATGGTGGCGGTGTTATGTGCCTTACTTGCAATTGATGTGGCCTTGTCGGTGTTACTTTATGTATTATGATGAGCATGGCCTTGTCGGCAACTACTTTAAGAATTATGATGATTATGTGAAGTATGATAATATCTACCTACATGATAATTAATTTGAAAGTATATGTGTTCTTCTGTTGATGTTAAGTAGATGATCATGTTAGACTATTATTATGACTTTATGTGTATAGTCTTAGGGTTGATGTTGGTTATTCCTACTTGACTATATGAGTCTATGATGGTTATATTGATGGTTATATGATAGTGTATAGGATGACTTAAAGAGGATATGGTTATCTCTATGTGCTTCTAGAATGACATGTAATATGTGTTAAAGTGAAGTATGTTGTGTCTTGTCTTGGTTGACTTGTTTCCCTTACTTGATGCATGTATGAATGTGAATATGAGATGTCTTGACTTAGGATGCTAAAGCCTCTTAGTCTTGTATGTATGAATGACATGAGACCTTAAATTATGTTAAGAGGGTCCTTTATGTGAAACCTTGAACATAGTGGTAAGGTTATAAATGTTGAAGTCAAAAGTCGTAATGGTAACCTTCAAGTAAAGGAATGATAGACTTAAGGTTGATTAGCTGGAACGACATCATATCAAACATTAGGAAATTCATGATGAGATTCTTTTCGCCAATGTAAGGTAGCCCTAGAGGACCTCTTTGGTAGGGTAAATGTGATTGGGTTATGAACTTGATATGGAACCCCTTTATATGAACCTTAAGTGTAAATTACTCTATGAGAACAAATTCTAGCACCGAGTGAGTATGTTAAGGGAAGTAGTTCTAGTTAAAGAATCAGACAAGATTAGAAAGCACGCCCTTCATATTTCTTAACCATGTGCCTACAGGCATGTGTCTAAGTTCTACCATTGTCAAGTAGAACACCCTCATCGGAGTAGGTTAGAACTCCGGATTCCTGTCTTGCTATCATGGTCTATGTCAGTTATTGCCTATTCTCATCATATGGGATGCCTACTAGCATTAGAGAAGTTCTATCAAGTTTAGGTGGCGGTATGGGACACTATCTAGACATTGCACAATAGGATTTGAAGGTGTTAGTTAGAGTCCCTAGGTCTTGTCCAAGACCATTACTTAAATGTCCTTTATGTGATGAATGTCTCCTAAATGAATTAATGAATATAATGAATTAAGTAAGAAAGGATGTTAAATAAATACGTACTTATCTAGAGTAGTTAAGGGTTGTCTAGTTAAGGTGTGAAGGGGGCATAGGAATGGTCACTTCGTATCTTACCTAGATAAGTCTTAAGGATGCCTCTAGTTAGGGAAAATGGTTGAATATGTAGACTCGATCTTAACTTAGGTAGTCTTAAGGATTATTTAGGTAGTCTTAAAGAGGTCAATTATGGACGTTATCTTCTTGATTTACTTAAGTAAGTCTTTTGATAGCCTTTGGAAAGAGAATGTCATATTAGCTATATGTTGTTGTGTTAAGTGAGAATGATTCTATTTAAGGTAGTCTATAGGATCTTTTAAGTGTGTATGTAAGGGATTGTATGGGCGGTCGCTTCACAACTCACTCAAGCGATACTTAGAATCACCTTTGGTAGAAGAACCTCATGTAATGCATATTATCATAAGAAGAAGGAAACACGATAATGGCATGCATGATATGCATATACATATACATATACATGTAGAACTCCCTTCAAGAGCTACTTGTGCAATGCATAGGGAAAGTCTCATACCCTCACCTACACTAAGCAACTTCCCTTAGGTAGTCCTAGTTAGGGTTCATAATCTTACTTCCATTGTTAATTTTACATTAGGGAAACTTCTCCTCAACCTACATGAGACCGTGTGAGCTAAATATGGAATCCGATGTCATCGAACCCCACATCGAAAAGAGGTGCTCTACTTGCCAAGGTAGAACAAGAACATCATTCTAGTATATAGGTGAATCCACTTGCTAGGTCCTATTAGCGAAACATAGTTAATGAACTAGGAGATGTATGATCGAAACCCCTTTATTTCAATTAGCATTCTAGTCTCAACCTCATGAGAAAGTTGCTGAACCTATTTTCCTTTTTGGGAAGGGACACCTCTCAGTTTCAAGTTCACTCGGTGCTAAGCTAACTTTCCCTTTTTTAAAAGTCTTTAAGTATTTATTAACATTTCTTCATAAAATAGGATTTAGGAGATTAAGCCCTCATATGCATAGCTCATAGATTAATTATGATAATGTCCTTTCATTAAAACCCAACCCATGTGAGAATGTCCTTTCACAAAGTCATAGCATATTCATAGTATAGTCTAGTTTAGAGTACAATTCAGTAACACCTTTCAAAAGACCCTACTTTTACTAGATTATCATCTTCACTAATGCACTCATGTGTGTGTAGGTGTACATACATGAGCAAACCTTTCATATAAACACATTTAGACACTACATGATCATACTTCAGTAGTCAAATGCATTGCTTCATAACATAATATTAAGATACATAAGAAATTGTAACACTAGGAAAGTCCATGAGTAAGGATAGAGCCTCACTAGATGAACTAAGACTTTAAACACTATTTATAAGACTAAAATAATGTATTGAAACTAAGTAGGAAGTGTTAGAAACAAAACGTCAAGAAACGACACTGACATCCGGAGAATTTTGAAATGTGTGCCTTTGCATGTTTCAAGGAATTTTAATAGTCGGAATTTAGTCAAATTGGGTAAAAAGAAGTGTTAAACATGTATTAGAGTGTGTTTACAATCGGAACATCCTGGTACGACTCCCCAAGGACCACCCTAAGGGTCCTTTGAGAGGACCCTACATTTAGACCCCAAAATTGTCTTGTGGACAGTGTGCAAACATGAGCCAAATGACGAGGCGTCGTTCGATCGACACTCCGTCGATGGTGTCGTTGGTTGTCACTTATATTATTACCTGAATGATCCAAAATACAGTCCCTGCCACAAATGAAGCTCTTGCAATATGGGGTCGTCGTTTGGAAGATGAGGCGTGGACGAGCTTTCGGGGTTTTAGGGTCGACGTTACTTCCTAGTTTTCTAATTAATAGATTAGTTAGTTAGTAAGTTAATTATTTAATTATGGTTTAAGGTGTGGTTAATTAAGTTAGTTGGGTGACTATATAAGGACTAATCCTCATTAAACTAACTCAACACCTCATAATTCCCCAAACCTATTCTCTCCAACTTCTCTCTACTTTCTCTCTTTATTCGAAGAGCCCATTGAAGACCAAGCTTCATGCTTCTCTAGGGCTCCAAGACTCATGTTTTTCACCATCAATATTCAAGGATTGTTAAGGTATGGAAGATATTCATACTTGGGATCTCTTTCCCCAAGAGGCTCTTCAAAATTGGTTTCTAATGATGTCAAAAACATAGGTTTTCTTCCAATTTCGTGAGTGATCATTCAAATTGAGTTGATGTTGATTTACTTTGATTAATATTGATAGATTATGATTGAATATTGGTTAATTGATGTATTTATTAGTATTTGACCTAGTTCTATGGAAGAATCCATTATTCAACCCTTTCCCCTAACCTACGTTATGAATGGACGTTGATTTGATTAGTGATGATACAATTGACTTAGTTCTTGTATAGATTACTATTGTAAGATTTTATTAAGTGAATTGATAGATAAATATTGTTGGATTGATTGTAAGATCTTGAATGAGGCTTCTAAAGGCTATTCGGTAAGACTTTATGATCTTGAGTTCTTTACTTCAATGATGATGGTTTTAAACTTGATGATGATGTTCAATTGAAGTATTATTATGTGATTAGATTAAGAAGATGATGATATGATGATTATGATGAAATCTCTTGAATATATAAATTGTGATATCATGTTAAGGGTATGATGATACAAGGTTGAATATGAATCACTTCTGTGTCTTACTATGATTTGACTGACGTGTTGATATCACAAATAAAGGGTTGTTATTAAACGAAATTGTCATCTAATACCTAATGATCTAATGACATTATATACAAGGGATTAGTCTCCTATTTCCTAAATTAAGATATGATGATTAAGAAAAGCTTAAAGACATTTCAAAAAGGGACTTTAGCTTAGCACCGAGTGAACTATAAATGAGAGGTGTCCCTTCCAAATGAGGGAAGGTAGGTTCACAATGATTCTCATGAGACGAGAACTCCAATTAATAATTAGCATGTAGAGGGTTCAAGACATATCTCCTATTTTCTTAACTATGTTGCCTCCATAGGAATATTAGCTAGTGGATCCACCAAGAATGCTATGTTCATATTTTGGTTCTACCTTTGCTAATAGAGCACCTTCATTCATTGTAGGGTTTGATGACACGAGATTCCATGTTTAGCTCACATGGTCTATAGTCGTTTAAGGTGATTGTTCCCAAAAATAAAATAAATAAATGAAGTAATAAACTGATCAATAACTAGGGTGACTTAAGGGGCCTAGGAAGTTGTTCGTATGCACTTATGATATGAATGAAATCCATATGTTGACTTTACATATTGACGATCCTAGATGATGTTAGTTTCATTGATGAATATGTTATTGGTCTATATTGCTATATATGATGATGACTACACATGATGTTATGATATTTGAAGCAAGGCATTATTATGATCTTTTTTCTTGTTTACTTGATTACGTGGGGTTATGGGGTTTCATATGAGCATTGCACTTGTAGGATTGGGATGGGATTGTTTGTAAGGGTCTTGTATGCTTGATGTTATGATCTCGATTATATGAATTATTATTATGACTTTGTGATGAAGCTATTTACATTAATATGACCTTACGTTGATGATATCCATGTTGATATGACTTTATGATGATGTTGGTATTGTGTTGAATTTGGACTTGTCTTAAGTGCTAATATGATAATTGGCTTTTATATGTTCTTCATTGTGCATAAAGGCTTTCAAAAGTGACTTAAAATGGTTTTGAACGAAATTTCCCTCTAAGATTGTCTTCAAGGATTTTATGTGCATATGTTTCCATACTTAGTACATGTGATTTGTATTAACCGATATTCTTTCCCTTTTTCCCTAACAATGTATGTTCGGTCCATTGAAGTATGAGGCTACCTTGCAAGAAGACTTGGAATAGGTCCTCAAGTTCAGGGATGTTACCATTTCTCGATTCTAGCCATTATGTTGTTATGTCTAAAGACACTTATTCCTTCCTCTATCATTTGAGACAATTGTTGTAAGCATATATGTGGTGTATTATATTGAAGTAAGGGTTATGCCCAATATTGTAATTCTCTTTAGATGGTTTTAATATGAGACAAAGTATTAGACTAATTATTATGTATTTGTTATATTGCCTAAATGAGAAGCCTATGTAAGATTCAATAAGCAAGGAGTCTATGTAAAATCCATATATGATATATGAGAGGTCTATTTATACCTCACTATGTAAAAGTTTTTAATTTTCCATATTTTCGACCTATGATATGTTATGACGAATGCTAAGGGCTTGTCCAAGTCCTTTCCGAGGACGAAGACGTTGATTACGTCTAGGGGGTGCTCCATGGTCGTGACACACTTGGTATTAGAGCATGAGGTTGATGTAATCATAGGATTGATGTCTCACTAAACCATGTCTACGTAGAGTCTTGTTCATTGCTGTGAATCGCGTCATACTTATGAATGAGAGGGTATGTGACACTTAGGAATTCTCACTTTTTGGTAATCTTCAAAGTCGTGTCTCAAGAGTGGTAACTCTAGGTGTCCCTTTTTCTTCTAATCTTTTCTTGTGGATATAGGTGATGACTACAAGAATAGCAGCCGCAAGGAGAGTGGAGGAAGAATTGGCTAATGTGGGAGCTCATCCCCAAGAAAACCAAGCTCCTCCGCAAGGCAACCAAGTTCCTCCACAAGACCAAGCTTCGGCCATTCCTCCACCTATGACGGATGGAGAAATAAGGGCGGCTTTTCTAAGTTTGTATAAACCTATGACCATTTAAGCAATATCGGTAGATACTCAAGCGCCATGACGGCTCAAGCAAACTGGGAAGTTGGACCCTTTGTTCAAGAAAATGCTACAGCATGGCTTCTCGCTTTAGGGACTTCACTAGGATGAACCCTCCAATGTTCTTTAGGTCTAAAGTGAATGAAGACCCCGGACACTTTCTTGATGAGGTCTAAAAGATCCTATATGCTATGGGAGTGAGTTCTAATGAAAAGGTCTAGCTCTCTTTGTATCAACTCATGGATTTGGCTCAAACTTAATATACTCAATGGAAGGAAAAAAAGGGCTTTGAGAGAGGGACCCATAAGTTTGGAGGTGTTTAGAAAGGCTTTCCTTGATAGGTTCTTCCCAAGGGAGAAAATATAGGCAAAAGTGGAAGAGTTCATGAACCTTCATGAAAGAGGAATTAGTGTCAAAGAGTACTCTTTTAAATTGTAACAACCCTAAAAATGGATATGATAAGTAATGCTTAATGTGTCTAGAATGCGTACGATTAGACCGGGTTCACACGGATTGATGCGCGTAGAAACAGAACTCTGAACCATTGATACAGCCAAGCAAACTAACTTGGGGAGTTAGTTGAGCTAGTAAAGGTTGGGTCCAGCCATGTAGGGCTCTCGAATACTAAGATTTACTCGAATGAGTCTTTACTGGACTTAAAAAGGGAAAATCTTAGGTTTGGAGGGTCTAGGGGTAAAATGGTATTTTTCCAGGATAAGAGTAGTATCGTAATTACCCTAAATATATAATTAATTATTTAATTAATAACGTGGAGGGGCATTTTGGGGAGAGAGGGCCGAAAATTGGCTCTTAGAGTGAAGTCTTGTTCCACCCGGGTTCGAACCTAGGTGGAAGCAATGATTAAAGTTGTTTTTATTTAAGTTGGTAAATTAATGTAATTAATTAATATTTAATATTTATTGGCTGATTTAAAAATAAAAGGGAAATCAGATTTTTTTAATATTTAACTAAACCTTATTTGACTAAGTCCTAAACTAGACTCCTAAGCCTAATATAACTCTCTCCTCTCACGCCTATCTCTCCACACACGATCATTCTCTCTTCTCTTTCATGTTCTCTCTGCCAAAATAAATTCAAGAACAAAAAGATAAACCAAGTTCTTCACACTTGAAGAACTCACCACGAAAGATAAAAACAAACAACGAAATCGATCACGTAGGCAAAGAGAAGGTTGTCCCTCGAGTTCGGTGTTGAACTTTTGGTGTGAGACGTGTGTTTGGAGGAGTTCTTTGGGCAGAAGGTCGAGGTTTGAACGTCAAAATGGTATGGGTTCTCTTTTCTCTTGGTCCCTTTACCAAGAGACCCCTTAAGATTCAGTCAATTCTAATCCGAAAACTAGGATTGTTCCCGATGCATGTCCCTGTCACTAGCTCCCATTGAATCATAGGTTGGTTATGTTTACTAGTAGAAAAATAGGGATGAAATGTGTTTTCGTGATGATTATGTGTTTATATGTATGCACGAAATTATGTGAATTATGTTGATGTTTTTCCGAAAATGTAACTACATGTGTTTGGGTGTGTTGCCATGGCTACTGGTTACGGTTTAGGGCTTGAAATGGCATGATAGTTCTTTGTATTTCATGTACACATGTTAATGTAAATCGTGATGTTCATATGAGATGAAATGTGGTTGATTTGAGTGATAATATCTTGGCTAAACGAATCCATGAAAATGCACCTAAAACGTTCTAAATGCACTATGAAATTTCCCTAAGAACTAATGTGTAACTTCATGAAAATATGCTGAAAAATTACAAAATGTCCAGCTTCAAGTGTTGAATTTCGGTCAAGTTAAGAGGGTTCAAAATGTTGTGAAAAATTATTTAAAACAAGTGAGGTCATGGAGGATTGAACCCGTGACCTCACCATGTTAAAAACCATGAAAATAAAGAAGTAAAAAGGAATGTGGTGAAGGGGATTCGAACCATGGTCTTGGCTGGAAAATAAGCTATGAAAATAAGAAATAAGAGGAGTGGAATTCGAACCCACAACCTCTCAGACAGCTTAATGAAAAATGAAAAGAAAAGAAATGTGAGGCGTGGGAATCGAACCCATGACCTCTAGGCGGTAAAGGAGAATTTAAAAGAAAATGAAAAGAAAGGAAATGTGAGGCGTGGGAATCGAACCCATGACCAATAGGAAGTAAAGGAGAATTACAATAAAAATAAAGTGAGGTTGTGGGGGTTTGATCCCACAACCTCATGGTCAACTCGAGATAGTCAAGGAAAAATAAATAAAAAAATAAAAGGGGTTGTGGGGGTTCGAACCCACAACCCCTCGGCCAAGGAAGAGAATTTTCAAAGGATAGAAATAAAAAGGAAACGTTTATGTTGGGGTTTGATCTAGGGTCCCAATTCATGTGGACCGAAATTAAATAAAAAGAAACATGTAAAGTGTTGTCCAAGGGATTCGAAATCGGGTTCCGTTGCCCAAATTCCGTATTGATACATAAGTCATACGTGAATTAAATATTCAAGAATAATGCTGCCTACTTAGATCGAAATTGAGATCTTGACATATATACAAGATGCATAAGTCTTGTACCACATAATCTTAGGAAGATATGAATCACTTAAACGAACTATGAATGAAACCTCATGGCTTGTATGTATAGATCCATAAGTCTAACATACGTTTACAAATAAGTGAACCTAAGATGTATATAATGAAATGATGTAAACCTACAAGGTTAAGTACGAGTGTAAAACACACTAAATGGCCAAGTGTATTGGCATATGATGAAATGAATATTATGTAATGAAATGATGAAACCCTGAAAGGGTTAAGTAAGAGTATGAAACACACAAATGGCCAAGTGCATTGGCATATGATAAAATGAACATTCACGTAATAAGGGGTGAGTAATTATGAAGAGCAATGTGCTAAAGTTAATGAATGTGGTGACAACATGATAAGAGGCTAATGTAAAAGATGAGAGCAATCTCAAATGAGCCTAAGTAAATGTTACCAAAATGTACTCACCTATGAGAGTTTAAAGTTAATGAAAAGACCAGTCTCTATGAACACTCTAATGAAAGTATTGAGAATAATGTATACTTAATAATAATGATGAGATGAGAAATCATCTATTGAGCTATGATGTCCTCATACTAGAAGCCAGCTTGCATGACGTATGAGTTGAATGAAATGGAACTTTATACTGAGCACCGATAGACTAGCTATGAGCGGTTATGCCTTCTTTAGGGAAGGGCGGAGGTTCACGTAACTCTCATGAGATGAGACTGTCCGGCATGCCGGGTATGGGTCTCCTTATATCTCCTAGTCTTTGAACCTATACTGCCAATATAGGGATCTGGCGGGGTTCAATTCCCATATACGTTAGCATGTTTTGGGTCACTTTGGCCGGTGATTCCACCTCTTTTCGATGTGGGGGAGACATTGGATTTCATGATGCTCACATGATCTATGTTGTTTAAAGTTAAAGTTTCCAATGAATGAATGAGGCTAGCCTCAAATGATACACATAATGAAATGAACGATACCAAAGGTGTTAGGATAGGATTAACAAGAGGTGAGCTAGACTCAAGTGATAACACTAGGTTATTCTTGATCATTGCACAGCAAACCGGATGAGAGTCTTAAACTACATCGTAGGTATAGCTGGTGTTTACACTAGCTTAAGAATGAATGAAATGAAGTAAGTATGAATGAATGAAGCAGACTCTGTGTTTGCTAAAGAAGTCTCCCTAGTTGAGGTCCCATATGTTGAGCCCTCATTTTGGGAAGTCTTAATGTTAAGTCCATGATTCCAAGGTCCCATGGCATATGAATGAATGATATGAAAGATGTTTTGTGCTATATGCAATATGATATGTGCTATGTGTAAGATGTTATGTCTTGTGTGCAATATGATAAGTATGATGATGCATGTTACTCTCACGGCATGACTTTCCTAATCCAAATTTGGAAAGCTCGCTAACTTTCCTAATCCAAAATTGGAAAGCTCACTAACTTTCCTAACCCAAATTTGGAAAGCTCGCTAACTTTCCTAATCCTAATTTGGCAAGTCCACTGACTTAACTTTCCATAATCATGTTGTTAGGAAAGAGATATTCTTACTCATGCATGTCCTTGGTGTGTGCTTGCATATACCCATACTTAGTACAAGTGTGTATTAATCCCATACAACTCTATATTTTTAGGTGCAGGCACAGGTGGACGCTAGAGCTTACAGGTTGACGTTGCAGCTATCCGGACGTGGAGCTTTCATCAGGACTTGGTAGGCCCTCATGCTTTCGAGGATGACTACCATTACTATCTAGCTTAGATGTAGACTTTAGCTATGGAGTATGTTCCACTAGTGTTTCTTTCCGTTTTTATTTTAGACATTGTATTGGTGTCATTTTGGCAATTATACATTTAATGCAGTATTGAACTATTTCTTTCAGTTGATAATCTTAATGTTAGATGGTTGATTGTGAACATTATGAATGTAAGTAGAATGACCTTTATGCATGTTAAGAAACAAAAAGTTTCAAATGTTCCGCTAAAATTAACCTAGATGAAGTAAGATGACGTAAGTAGGCTTGCCGCGACCTCTGAGAGGTCAACGACGACGGTCTCTTCTGGGGTCTAGATTCCGGTCTTGACATAAATTCACTAAGTTTTCCAAATATGCTCCTTCTTTGGTGTCTAATCCTAGAGATGAAATAAACTATTTTGTGACGGGTGTGTCCGATGATGTTGTGGAAGAGTGTCATTCGGTGATGCTTCTAAAACCTTGGACATTTCTCATTTGATGGTGCATGTTCAACAAGTAGAGAAGAATAGTGATTCTAAGAGGGAAAAGTCTTATGAGGGAAGTGCTTCTATGGGAAAGTTGGAAATTCTACACAAGCCTAAGTACAAGAAGATGGTCTCCATCCAATTTCCTTCCAATTTACCTAAATCTAGAAAGGATAGTGTTTCTAACCCTAGGTCCCAAAAAGGAAGAAGTGAAAACCACCAAGTGAGAAACCTACTTGTACCAAGTGTGGTAAAAAGTATTTTGGTGAATGCTTGGTGGGAACGGGAAATTGCTTTGGTTGTGGAAAGGATGCGCATAAAGTTGAAGATTTTCCCATGATTAAGGATAGAGGAAAATAAAATTAACAAGCTAAAGCAATCGGTCATTGTGCTGATGCTCGTAAGAGTAACCATTTCAATGCTTTCTGCTCTAGGGGCGAATAAGAGGAATCTCTAGATGTGGACACCGGTATGTTACAAGTCTTTTCCATTGATGTCTATGATATACTAGATCTCGGTTCTACTTTATCGTTTGTAACTCCTCCAGTAGATAAAGTTTGATGTTCTACCCGATGCGTTGATTGAAACATTTTTGGTTTCTACCCCGGTGGGTGACTCTATTATGGCTAGAAGAGTCTTGAGGAGTTGGCCTATATATTTTCCCAATAAAGATACATGGGTGAATTTGGTAGAACTTGATATGGTTGATTTTGATGTAATCTCGAGAATGGATTGGTTGCATGCGTGTTTTGCTTCCATTGATTATAGAACAAGGGTAATTAAGTTCCAATTTCCTAATGAACCCATCTTAGAATGGAAGGGGGTAACTCAATCCCTAGAGGTCGTATCATTTTGTGTCTAAAAGCATGTAAGATGGTCGCTAAAGGGTGTTTGTACCATATTTTGAGGGTTAAGAATCTTGAGTCCGCGATTTCTCTATTAGAGTCGGTACCCGTAGTGAAGCATTTTTCGGAAGTCTTTCCTGATGACTTGCCCGAAATTCCTCCCAAACGGGAAATAGACTTTGGTATTGAATTATTGCCGAATACGAATCCCATTTCAATTCCTCCTTAGCGGATGGCTCCGGATGAATTAAAAGTGTTGAAGGCATAACTCAAAGATTTACTAGACAAAGGTTTCAGACAACCTAGTATTTCTCCATGGGGTGCTCCGGTGTTGTTTGTAAAGAAGAAGGATGGGTTCCTTAGGATGGCATTGATTACTGTCAACTCAATAATATCTCCATAAAGAACAAGTATCATGTTCCTTGGATTGACGACTTATTTGATCAACTCCAAAGGGAAAGCTACTTTTCTAAAATTGATTTGAGGTCGGAGTATCACGAACTTAGGGTGAGAGGTAAAGATGTACCTAAAATGGCTTTCCGAACTAGGTATGGTCATTATGAGTTCCTAGTTATGTACTTTGGTCTATCTAGTTCCCCGAGGGATTATATTGACCTTAAGAATAGAGTGTTCCGGAATTACCTTGATTATTTTATGATTGTATTCATTAATGATATCTTGGTGTATTCGAAGAGTTACAGGGAGCATATGGACCATTTGATGGTCGTATTGCAAGTTCTCAAGGAACATCAACTCTTTGCCAAGTATAGTAAGCGTGAATTTTGGTTGAGATTGGTGGCGTTTCTTAATCATATTATCTTAAGAGAGGGTATAGAGGTCGATCCGAAGAATTAAGTTTGAGTGGTCGGAGGCTTATGAAAGATAAGCTAACCTCCGCTTCAGTTTTGACCTTACTGGAGGGTACTAAGGGATTTGTGGTGTATTATGATGCTTTCCGGGTAGTTTTGGGTTGTGACATTATGCATCATGGTAAGGTGGTAGATTATGCCTCTAGACAACTCAAGGTGCACGAGAAGAACTGTTCAACTCATGATCTTGAATAGCGGTCCTCTTATTTGCTTAGAAAATATAGATACATTACCAATATGGTGTGCATCTGGATGTATTTACCGACCATAAAAGTCTTCAATATGTGTTCACTCAAAATGAGTTGAATCTCCGACAAAGAAGATGGTTAGAACTTTTGAATGATTATGACATGAGTGTTCTCCACCACCCCAGCAAGACCAATGTGGTTGCAAATGATTTAAGTCGTATGACTATGGGTAGTGTGTATCATGTGGAGGAAGGTAAGAAAGACGTTGTGAAGGATGTTCATAGATTAGCTCGGTTCGGTGTTCGGGATAAGATTTTCCGAAAGGTGGTTTTATGGTTCATCGTAATTTTGAGTCATCTTTAGTTGTTGAGGTGAATTCTAAGCAACATCTTAATACTCTATTGATGGAGTTGAAGGAATGGGTACTTATCAAGTTCAATGAGTCATTCTCCTGAAGGTGGATGGTGTGCTTAGGTACCAAGGTAGATTATGTGTGCCGGATGTTGATAATTTGAGGGGGGGGGGGGGAATTTTTGAAGAAGCTCATGGTTCCCTATATACTATTCATCCGGTTTCAACCAAAATGTATCGTGACCTTAGAAAGGTATATTGGTGGAATGGTTTGAAAAGTGACATAGCGGAGTTTGTGTCTAGGTGTCCAAATTTCCAATAAGTTAAAGCCGAGCATCAAAGGCCGGGATGTCTAACCCAAGTAATGAATGTTACTACTTGGAAGTGGGAAGAAATTAATATGGACTTTGTTATTAGGTTGCCTCTAACCCGAAGGCAAAATGAAATAATATGGGTTATTGTTGATAGATTGACAAAATCCGCTAAATTTATCCCCGTCAAGTTTACTTATTTGGCGGAGGATTATGCAAAAATATACATTAATGAGATTTTTAAGTTACACGGGATCCATTTGTCCATCATTTTGGATTGAGGTGCTTAATTCACTTCTCATTTTTGGAGTTATTTTCAAAAAGGGTTGGGTACTCAATTAAATCTTAGCACCACTTTTCATTCTCAAATGGATGGTCAAGCGAAACGTACCATTCAAACCCTATAAGATATGTTAAGAGCTTGTGTAATAGATTTCAAAGGTAATTGGGACAATCATCACCTACCGTTTATTGAGTTCTCCTATAATAATAGTAATAATTCGAGTATTTCTATAGAACCTTTTAAAGCACTTGCTAGGAGATGTAGGTCTCCGATTGGGTGGTTTGAGGGTGTTGAGTTTTCACTCTTTGGTCCCAAATAAACTATGAAGCTTTGGAAAAAGTTTTGGTGATAAGAGATAGGTTGAAAACAACCTATAGTCAGCAAAAATCCTATGCCTACAATAGGAGAAGAGACCTTGAATTTGAAGTAGGTGATTGGTGTAATTGAAGATTTCACCTTTGAAAGGGGTGATGAGATTCGGTAAAAAGGGGATGCTTAGACCCTTGTATGTGGGTCCCTAGGAGTAATTGCGACAGGTCGGGAAGGTTGCTTATGAGTTGAAACTACCTAGTGAACTAGCTTCGGTTCATCCGGTATTTCATGTCTGCATGCTCAAGAAAAGTTTAGGCGACCCGATATTTATTCTCCCTATTGAAGGGTTGGGTGTGAATGACAACCTTTCTTATGAAGAGGTTCTGGCGGAAATCATAGATCTCCAAGTTAAGAAGTTGAGGAACAAAGAGGTGGCCTTCGTAAAAGTCCTAGGGAGAAACCACCTAGTTGAGGAGAAATATGGGAGGCCGGGGCCGACATGAAGTCCAGTTATCCTCATATTTTCCCTCAAAATTCTAGCCAAAGTTGAGGTTAGTAATCCTCTTAAAATAAAATACTGATTAATATTAAACTTTGCTTGCTTTTCTACTATGTGCATATTATTTGTAAAGATTTATGAAAAGAGGAGTTTTCTTGTAAGAATATTCTTTTGCTTAACTTGCACTTATTTGTGTTTTGTGTGTAGTTGACTTTATGACATTATAGGCATCATGTTTGATTTTGCTTAAAAGACGGTTTGCATGGTAACTCTTGATATTTATGTTGATGGCATGTTGATATTGAGAAGGTAGTTCCTCATGTTGTGATGTTGAGCTCTTATATGTGGTAAATTGCGATTTGAGTTGCTATATGTAATACCATGATTATGTGTTGAATGGAGTTATGAATTACTCTATGAGCAGTGACTCATAATGATTCTATGTTATTGTTGATGTTGTTGGTTGGGCTACTAGCATTGAGTCTTCTATTTCCCCTACAAAAGGATTTAGGTGTCAATCGGAGATGAAAGTTCCTAAGGGGGAGATAATGTAACACTCTGAAAGTCCATGATTTAGTATAGAGCTTGACTATATAAATTATGACTTGAAACACTGTTTCTAACCCTAAAACAATGTTTTGAAACAAAGTAGCAAGTGTTAGAATCAAAATCAAAAAACGACCATGACGTCCGGAAATTTGTGAAATGTGTGCTAGTGTGTCTTGGCATGTTTCAAGTGGTTTTAAAAGTCGGAATTTAGTCAAATATGGTAAAATAGTGTTAAACATATATTAGAGTGTGTTTAGAATTGAAACATCCGGGTACAAGTCCCCAAGGACCACCCTAAGGGTTCTTTGAGAGGACCCTACATTTAGACCCCAAAACTGTCATGTGGACAGTGTGCAACCACGAGCCAAAGGACGAGCCGTTGTTCGATCGACGCTCCGTCGATGGTGTCGTTGGTTGACACAGAGATTATTTATAAAATGACCCAAAAATCTAGTCTCTGTCACAAACGACGCCCTTCCAGTACGGGGCCGTCATTTGGAGGACGGGGCGTGGACGGGCTTTCCTGGTTTGATGCCTAAATGGGAAGTTTCACTAAGATAGAGAAGAAGACACTTAACTGCCTTCCAGTGAGTTTGCATGGTTGATGCATGTACTGGGAATGTTTGCTAGCAGTGAAGGCAATGTCTGGGCGAGTAAAAGAGAGGTAGAGTAATTTACCTAACTCGTTGATAATGAGAACCATCAACTGGATCATCTCTAGAAGAGGCAGTAAGAATGGTTGTCGAAGTCATTGTTGTTAGATCTCCTTTGTTTTCCTGCATACCAACATCATGTAACAAATCCAGAGTATATTTCTGTTGTGACAAAAACAAGCCTTCACTGTGTGGGACAACTTCAATACCCAGAAAGTACTGTAAAAGACCAAGATCCTTTAATGAAAACCGAGAAGAGAGACGATCAATAGTATGATTTACACCTGTAGACTGATTACTAGTGTTGATTCTGTCGTCCACGTAAAAAAGTACATAAATGGTAAAGGCAAAATTGTGTAAAATAATCAAAGAGGAATCTGATTGACACTTCGCAAACTCAATAGTTATCAAACAATTCTTGTTTCAAGCCATAAATTGTTTTGATGAGATTGCACACATGTGAGGAGTGATGTGGATCCTCAAAACCAGGGGGTTGTTTCATATAAACCTCCTCCTCTAGTCGACCTTGAAGAATGCATTGTTCACATCTAGTTGATGGATGGGCCAGTTGTGTTGGGTAGCAATAGAAAGAACTAAATGGACAGTAGCTGGCTTGACCACCAGGCTGAACGTTGAATGATTGTCTATACCCATGTGTTGTGTAAATCCTTTGGCAACAAGACGAGACTTAAACCTGTCAAGCGAACCATCAAGATGATACTTTATACGAAAAATCCACTTACAGTCAGCCACATTCAATGAAGGATTAACTGGAACCAATTCCCATGTCTAGTTTTGAACTAGAGCATCGATCTTAGATTTCATAGTTGTTGTCCAATTAGGATGAGGGTGGGCTTTCCTATATGTTCCGAGTATAAAAGACGGAGAGGATTTTACGGTGACATTGAACTATTTTGATTTAAGACTATTAGTCTTAGAACGTGTGATCATAGGATGTGGAAGTGGTGGGGTGTTCCCTGGAACTTGTGGGGCATATTTGTTGGAAATCACTGTGGGTTGAAAATTGAGGGGATAGGGTGAAGATGTGTGCGCGTAAGATTGGAGGTGTGGGTTCCGTCGATGGAAAGTGAGTAAGGAACAGATTGAGGAAGGTTCAGAGTCTCATTGGATAGGTGTGTTGGGTTTGGGGGAAGAATGAGACTCTTGATGTACTGAAACTGGAGGAATTTATGGCTGAAATTGAGTAGGCAAAACAGATTGAGAATTACCTGAGTTGATGGAGGCGCCATGGGTTGCAGAGGAGAGCGAGTGTGAACGCGTGGGCAGAAGCACAATTGGATATGGAAGCTGTTGACAAACCAGTGAATCCAAAGATTTATCTTTTAAAGGTTATTACACAAAACAGTTTGCCCAAGAATAATCTAATGTGTTTTTATTTGTGAAATTCAAAAAATAAATTTTCAAAAGGAAAATTGTCCTCTAAAAATATAACATCTCTAGGCAAATAAACTTTGGACTTCGCTGGATCAAAACATTGGTGGCAATAATATTTATTTGAAAATCCTAAATACACACATGGAGTTGAACGAGGCTCTAATTTGTTCTTAGCATAAGGTGTATGACAGAGATAACATAGACAACCAAAAGCCTTAATAGAATCATATTTAGGGGCATATTTAATTTAAATCTATTATGGACACGCATCCCTTAAAGTTGGAGTGGTCAGTCTATTTATAAGATAGACTGCTTGATGACAAGCAAAACTCCAAAAGGATGATTGTTACGAAGCTTGATATAATAATGTTCTAGCCTTCTCAATAACATGTCGATGTCAGCGTTCAACCAGAGCTACTTGTTGTGTTGTATATGGAGGCGAGACTAAGTGTTCAATACCATGTGTTTTTAGATAAGATGTCAAACTTTGAAATTTGCAGCCACCATCAGTGCACAAGGATAAAATTTTTGTTTGAAATCGCTTTCAAAAAATGGATGCAAGGTTTGGAAAATGTCTAGAACTTCTTTTTTTGATTTGAGAGTGAACAACCGCATATATTTAAAGAACTGATCAACGAATAAAACATAATATCTCTTTTTATCAATTGAAAAAACAAGCGAAGAACCCCACAAATCACTGTAAAGAATTTGTAAGGTCTTTGACTTTGCAAAGAGTTTTCAGAAAATTGCAACCTGTGCATTTTATTTGAATAACATTAATTACAACTTCAAATTGTTCTAGAGTGAGAAACAGGAATGGATGACTTATGAAGAATTTTATTCAAAACATGTTGATTAGGATGTCCTAAGCGCCGATGCCATAGGTTCAGAGGAACAACTACATTACACTTGGGTGACTTTTGTGTGGTACGCGGCGAAAACTCATACAGCCCATCTCTATTCACCCCATGTAGAAGAGGCGCCCCCGTACTCAGATACTTCACAAAATAATGAAAAGGAAAAAATTCAATGGATGTCATATTATCTTGTCAAATTTTGGAAACAGAAATAAGGTTGCTTTTTATGGTAGGAGAACACAAAGTGTTAGTAGTTTCAAATCATAGTTTGATGCCCTTACGTTAGCATCACCGTTATGAGTAGTTGGAATGGTGTTACCATTTCCCGTTTTTATCTATTCATGACCATGGTAATTATGCGTAGTAGCTAAACCTCGATGATCAGAAGCAATGTGGTGAGTAGCCCCACTATCAACTATCCAAGGGGCTTCTAGTTGCTTAAAGCGGGCAATAAAGTTTGCTCGGGCTTGCATATGGTTGTGCGATTGAGAATGACAGACTTTGCTGAATGTCCTAAACGATCACAAAGTTGACAATGAAGGTTGCTATCTGGTTGTGATTAATTTTTGCGTGGACGCTGTGAATGCCATGGTTGATTACTCGCAACATTGTTACCTTGAGGCTTATTGTTGTTATTTGTGTTGTTTCAAGGATAAGTTGTAGATGTTCGTTGTGCTGTGGAAGCGGTGATTGTAGACGGCTGTGGTTTCCTAGCCTATTTATGCTTGAGAAAAAATCTCATGGTCGAGCAAATTTTCATACAATTCTTTGTATAAGACTGTCGAATCTCTTGCACGAATAGCGGAAAAAGTTCATGAGATTCAGATCCAACTCCACTAAGAATTTTAACAATGAGTTATGGATTAGATATAGGTGCTCCAGCAGCTGAAAGTTCATCACACAGTGATCTAACTTGATGGAGATAATCAACAACGGAACGAGTGTCTTTGGTTACACGGGCTAGTTGTTCACACAAACTAAAGATTCTTGTTTGAGACTTCTTTGCATAAGGAATATGCAGAGCGTCCCAGGCAGCTTTAGCGGAGTCAGCAGCGGCTACAGTGGCAGCAAGAGTTTGCTCAACAAAAGCCAACATAGCATTTTGGATCAATTGATCTTGACAAAACCAAAAAAGAAATGCAGGATTTCTGGTATCTTGATTTTTTTGAGAGAGCGTCTGGGGGGAACAGGAATGGATCCATCGAGATTGCAATAGATATTGTGACCACGCATAAGCATCGATACATGAGATTCCCACAAAGAGATGTTGTGGCTCCTAACTTATTTTTATTGCCAACTGCGTGACAGAATTGAACTGGACAATCATGGCATTGTTGTTAGCATCAGAATTTACTACAGAAACATTAGGGGTCAATGGAGTGTGAAAAATAGAGAAATTACTCGTGAGAGTTATATATGCTCTCATACAATAAAGTTTAAAGCAATATTAGAGAATTAATAGATCTCTTTATTAATTTATATTGTGTGGTATATAAAGTCTATGCCCAGATGATACAAAGTCCTAACATATACAAACTTTATGTATGATAACAATAGGATATAAATAAGGATAATTTAAGTGATTGAGATGGACTCTAATTCTAGACATTTGTAAAACAACTACAACAAGAATACGCTAAAACGTACGAATAATATTCAGTCGTCATTAAACATGTACATCTAGGTGCTAGGGTCATCATCACTAACATAGATCTCAAACTAAACACCTAATTTCAACAAAAACACATATTAACACACTAGCACACAAATGATTAATCTCCAAACATCTTGGTCGTTCCTTGACGTCTGATGTAACACTCCAAAAGTACAAGACATAATCTAGAGTCTTACATATTTTTCTAAGTATGGTAACAATGTTTAAGACCTAAAATTTTGCTTATAAGTCATTTAGGAAGTTTTAGAGTTAAAGATAATAAGAAGCGTCCATGACGTCCGGAGACTTGTGAAGTAAGTGCTAATGTGTCTTAGCCTATTTCACGGGGTTTTAGGAGTCAGAATTTGATGAAATTTTGTGGAATGGTGTTAAGAATATATTAGTAGGTTTAGGGTAGAAACATCTGGGTAAGAATCCCCAAGTACTACCTTAAGGGTCCTTGAAGAGGACCCTTGCATTTGACCCAAATCTACGAAAATATGCAGTGGCTACCTACGATTGCAAGCGACGAGGCGTTGGTTGGACGATGGGGCATCGATGCTTCCATTGTTGAACACATATCCACTTTCCAAAAGTGGCCAATATGACAAGCCTCTGACAACATCGACGGATGTGCAGGACGGTGGGGGAGGCAAGCGTCGACTAACCTATGGACCGTAGGTCGGGGTCTCGTAGGTTAGGCCTGCAATTTCACTATACTATTTTAAGTGAGTTCAATTAATTAGTTAATTATTTAGGGATTTAGTAAGGGTTTAAGTTGTGGTTAATTAAGTTAGTTAAGGACCTATATAAAGACCTAAGCCTAATTAAACTAACCCAACACCCCACAAATACCCAAAACTCACATCTCTCTAACATCTTCAAGGATGAATTCACCAAGGTTTCCATCTCAAATTCGTTGCAAGATAATCATCAAGGTGTGGTTTTTTTCACTCTTGGGATTCCTTTCCCAATGAGGCCCTTCCAAAGATGATTTTCAACTTCCCCAAAACTAGGGTTTCAATCTAGACATGGGTTCTCTTTTCAAAACAAAATTGTTAATCAATTGTGATGAATTAAAGTGTTTTATCATTGTTTAGTATTAATGGTCAATTATTGTTAATCAATCAAGATTGACCCTTTGAACCTTTGTTCATCCCTACATTCATTATGCCTTGTAATTCTATTATAATTGTGAAAGATGATGATTAAGTGAAGGTGTAGAATAGTAATTGCTAATTGTTACTTCTTGGATTTACCTTGTTATGACAATTTGTCATGTAATTCTTTGTAATTGAAGTATGAAGGCAATGAGAGGGCAATAAGGTATGAAGATTGATTCTTCTTGAATTCGATTATAGAGTATGATTTACTTTAATTTTAATACTTTTGTGTCTAATGTGTGGTTGTGATGTTGATAGCAAGTATTCCTCATATTTAACCCTAGACTATTGAACTGATTATAAAGTATTCAAGTATGTTATGGCATGATTATTATATGACCGAAAAATAACTTCTCATTATTATGATAATGTGTTGAGTAAAAGGTTTACTCACTTGTATATGGTCTTCTAAAGTGAAAGGATAGTTCTCACTTATGAATATCTATGAGCCATGATGATAAATCGTTCACATAGGGGTCTAGAAGAGACTAATTTGATCTTGTATGAAAGGTTTGATGATTACAGAAGGGAATAGATGTTTAGTACCTAAAGGACATGTAAATGACATGGAGGTCTCACGTTTAGTAAGTCCGGCCTCCCATATGGGTTTCTTCATGTTTAGCAAGTCCATATTTCCACGATATGTGTTGTCTCATGAGATGGAAACCTCCACGTTAGTAAGTCAAGGTTTCTAGTAACAATTTCCTTGACCCTTAAATATGTGCCAAGTTAGGACTATAGATTAGTGGATCCACCTAGATATCTATGTAAATTAGTTACACCTTAGGCAAGTCTTAACCTTCTCTTTTCGGTGTGGGAGGAGAACACCGGATTCCATGTAGGTCACATGGTCTCATGTCAGTTATTGCACTACTTTTCCAAACGTAATAAGATAAATGAATAAGTCAAGTATGTAGCCATTATTAGGGTTGTATTGAAGGTTAATACATAGGGTAAGGGAGTGTATGGGACTTCTCTTACTCATTGTACATGTGGGTTCCTAAGGGATTATTCTAGTAATGGATTGTATGATCAAGTTGTTTATATGTTATGCATGTCAAGTTATATATGAACTTATGAATCAAGAATGTTATGATAAGTTATTATGTTGTATGTATGTAATAAGTGACATAATGTGATACCTAGATTTGGATAGGGTTATAGGTTTATAGTTTTGGCATTACACAAGTATTGCTTTGGGTTGCTTTTGTGTTAGGTTATCATGTTGGCTTGACTTATAATATTCCAAATGTGTGTATGTTGAGTTATTAAACATAAAGCATGGTTCTGACTAAATTGTGTCTTTTATCATGCATTGATGATTTTGCATAGGAGCCATACTTACTACATGTATTTTGTACTAACCCATATTTCTTCCCTTTTTCCCAAGATTGTAGGTTCCGTCCATTGAAGATCTTCTAGACCATTTTGCAATGATACATGGATTTCTTCCTCCAAGTAGTGGTGAGTCCTCCATGTTCAAGGATGGTGCCTTTGATCTACCCTAGTAGTATTGATATTGTCTAAAAGTGTCACGGATGGAATCTGGATCCCAGATGAGACCGGCGTCGTTGACCTCTCAAAGGTCGCAGACAAGCCTACTTACGTTATTCATACTTCACTTAGGTTAATTTTAGCGGAAAATTTGAAACTTTTTGCTCCTTAACATATTTTTTAAACATTCTTAACATTTCATAATAGTTCACCCTCAACCATCTAACATTAAGAGATAAGCAACTGAAAGAAATAGATCAATAAGTATTAAGTGTATAATTGCCAAACTGGCACCAATACAAGGTTTAAATAAAAACAGGAAAGGAACGCTAGTGGAACATGCTCCACTACCTCAACTCTAAAACTAAGCTAGAATGTAAAACAGTAGCATCCTCGAAAGCATGAGGACCTACCAAACTCCGGATGAATGCTGACGTCCGGATAGCTGCAACAATGATCCTGTAGCTCTATCTCCCACCTGTACCTGCACCTAAAATAGTATAGATGTATAGGGTTAGTACACATTTGTACTAAGTATGGGTATATGCAAGCACACACCAAGGAAATACATGAGAAAGAATAGATATTTCCTAATAACATGATTTTTGGAAATCAAGTCAGTGGACTTGCCAAATTGAGATTAGGAAAGTTAGTGAACTTTCCAAATTGGGTTAGGAAGGTCATGCCATGAGAGTAACATGCATCATTATAAATATCGTATTGCATACAGCACATAACATCTTCATATAGTACATATCATAGCACATAACATGTAACACATAGCTTCTTTCATATCATTCATTCATATGCCATGAGACCTTGGAATCATGGACTTGACATTAAGACTTTCAAAAATGAGGGCTCAACATATGGGACCTCAACTAAGGAGTCTTCATTAGCAAACACAGAGTCTGCTTCATTCATTCATACGTACTTCATTTCATTTCGTTCATAGGCTAGTGTGAACACCAGCTATACCTAGGATGTAGTTTAAGACTTTCATGGGGTTTGCTGTGCAATGATTAAGAATAACCTAGTGTCATTACTTAAGTCTAGCTCACCTCTTGATTATCCTATCCTAACACCTTGGGTATCGTTCATTTCATTATGTGCATCATTTGAGGCTGGCCTCATTCATTCATTGGGAACTTTAACTTTAACCAACATAGATCATGTGAGCATCATGAAATCCAATGTCTCCCCCACACCGAAAAGAGGTGGAATCACCGGCCAAGGTGACCCAAAAACATGCTAGCGTACATGGGAATTTAACCCCGCCAGATCCCTATATTGGCAGTATAGGTTCGAAGACTAGGAGTTATAAGGAGACCCATACCCAGCAAGCCGGACAGTCTCATCTCATGAGAGTTACGTGAACCTCCGCCCTTCCCGAAAGAAGGCATCACCGCTCATAGCTAGCCTATCGGTGCTCAGTATAAAGTTCCATTTCATTCATCTCATACGTCATAGAAGATGGCTTCTAGTATGAGGACATCATAGCTCATTAGATGATTTCTCATCTCATCATTAGTATTAAGTGTGTTAAGCTCAATACTTTCATTATTGTGTTAATAGAGACTGGTCGCTTCATTATCTTACACTCTCATAGGTGAGTACGTTTTGGTAACATTTACTTAGGCTCATTTGAGATTTTTCTCATCATTTACATTAGCCTCATATCATGTTGTCACCACATTAATTATCATTAGCACCTTTGCTTTTCATAGTTACTCACCTCTTATTACGTGAATGTTCATTTCATCATATGCCAATGCACTTGGTCATTTAGTGTGTTTCACAGTCATACTTACCCTCATAGGGTTCATCATTTCATTACATGCATCTTAGGTTCACGTATTTTTGAACGTATGTTAGACTTATATGTCTATACGTACAAGCCATGGGGCTTCATTCATAGTTCGCTAAGCGATTCTTATTTTCCTAAGACTATGTAGTACAAGACTTATGTACCTTGTATATATGCCAAGATCTTAATTTTTTATCTAAGTAGATCGAATTATTCTTGGATATTTTACTCACGTATGACTTATGCATCAATACGGAAGTTTGGGCAATAGAACCCAAATCTTGAATCACTTGATATCATTTATATTTTTCATTAATTTTATTTCTAATATTCATAACATTAGACTCTAAATTAAATCTCAACATTTACATTGAAGTATTAATTTTCTATTTTAATTTTACTCTTAGTTAACCGAATGGTTGGGGGTTCGAGCCCCCACAACCTCTTTGATTTTTAGAGTTAAATTCGCTGCAATAGGGAGTTTGTGGGTTCGAACCCCTACAGCCCCCCCTTAATTTTTGTTTTTAATTTCGCTGAGGAGGCTGTGAGGTGGTGGGTTCGAACCCCCACAGCCCCTCTATCTTTATTTTATTTAAATGGGGCGAGTGGCAGTGAGGTTGTGGGATCGAATCCCCACAGCCTCACTTTATTTCCTTGTATATTTCGCCTCTCCCTCCAGCTCTGAGGTCGTGGGTTCGATTCCCATGCCTCGCGTTTCCTTTTTCACTTCATTCCTCTCCCTTCGCGCGTATTTGGAGGTCGTGGGTTCGAATCCCATGCCTCCCATTTACTTGTTTAATTAATTTTCTCCTTATCCTCCCCATAGGTCGCGAGTTGATTCCCCCCAGCCCCATTTCCCTTATTTTTTTCCGCAAAAACAGGAGCAAGGATCGAATCCCCCAGCCCCCATTTTCCTTTTTCTTTGCCTCACGAAACCAGTAGCTAAGGGGTTCGATTCCCCTAAGCTCCTTCACGTTTTTCTCTTATTTTTCAGCCTTCTCAACATGTGAGGTCTTGGGTTCAATTCCCATTGACCTCACTTATTTATTTACCTTTTTTAAAAACCCAGAATTTAACCTTATGGGAGGGTATGCAAATCTGGAAATTTTTTCTTATCATTCTTCATTCATTTTTAGTCACATCTTTCATGAGTTTACTTAGCTAAAAGAGTGTTATTCAACCCAACATTTTTCATTATAATGAACACCACATTGCACACACATTACACACATAAAATACACCAAAAACACGTGAATATTTGACCCCAAAACAGTGGCTAAAGCCACTGCCCACGATGCACACACAACACCAATTTTTGGTCACACTTCGAATATCGTTTTCGTAATTTCCCTCACATAAAACATGTTCACATTTAATATAAATACGTCAATCATGCCTAAATCTAGCATCACAACATACCCATCCTATGAATTCGTTTGGGAGCTAAGGACAAGGACATACAAAGGGGAACAACCTTAGTTTTCAAGAGCTTGAGAATCGTTCGAAGGAAAGTACTCTTGGAGAAAGAATTCCAGGAGAGAAACCCATACCTTTTGACGTTGTTCAAGTGTGAAACTGCTGCCCGGAAACACCTCCAAACCACGCCCAATTCACTTCAACGTACACCCCACTAGACAATCTTCTCTTAGCCTTGACGTTTTGATTACTTTGTCTTTTACTTAAAAATTCTTGTGAGTTCTTCAAGTGTGAAGAACTATTGATGTCTTTTCTGGTTTTTGTTGTGTTTGGCAGAAATAACGTGAGAGAGAGATTGAGAACGTGAGAGAGAGTTGAGAAACGTGAGGGAGAGAGAGTTATTAGGATTAGGAGACTAAATTCAAGACTTAGTCAAATAGGAATTAAGTAACTTAATAAAAATCTGATTTATTTTAATTAATAAGTGAAAAGACCATTTTACCCTTAATGAATAGATTTTAATTGATGATTAAATCATCAATTCCTTGCTCCTAGTGGGGCTCGAACCCGAGTGGCACCCCATTTGCGAAATGGGTCACTCCGGGTCGCCCCAAATTCGAATAGCTCTTTTAATTAAATTAATTAATCAATTTATTAATTCGTCAGGGTAATTACAATATTACCCTGGGCCTGGAAAAGACCATTTTACCCCTGGACCCACAAAAATTAAAATTTCTTCTTATAAGTCCGGTAAAGACTTCTTCGATTAAATCTTTGTTTTCGAGAGCCTCACATGGTTGGTTCCAACCTTTTCAAGCTCAACTAACTCCCCAAGTTAGTTGAATTGGTCGTAGTAAGGGTTCTGAGGTCTGGTTCTACGCGTATCAATCCGTGTGAACCTTGGTTTAATCACAAGCACTCTTGACACCCTAAGTCTTTATCCTATTCATTTTTAGGGTTGTTACATTATCCCCCCCTTAGGAACATTCGTCCCCGAATGACACTACCACTTCACATCGTAATGCCAGTCAGATCATAATAAAATCACTATGCACAGTCAATCAATAAGCAACAAAATACGGAGAGATAAGGAAACATAGGCTTAAGAGTAGGAAGTCTAACCTCAAGAGCTAAAAAGATGAGGATAGCGGGATCTCATGTCGGCCTCAGCCTCCCACGTAGCACCCTCAACAAGATGATTTCTCCACAATACCTTCACTGTGGCAATCTCCTTGTTCCTCAGCCGCTTGACCTGTCTGTCTAAGATCTGAACAGGTACCTCATCATAAAACAAGTCTTCACCAACCCCAAAACCTTCCACAGGTTGAATCGATGCTGGATCACCTAGGCACTTCTTCAACATAGAAACATGAAAGACTGGATGGGCAGAAGCTAGCTCCGCAGGCAATGCTAACTCATAGGCCACCTCACCCACATGCTTTAGGATCTCATATGGCCCAACATACCTCGGACTCAGCTTTCCTTTTCTACCAAATCTCATCACCCCTTTCATAGGTGATATCTTCAAGTAAACCTGGTCACCAACATCAAACTCTAAGGGCCATTTTCTGTTATCTGCATATTACTTCTGCCGACTATAAGCAGTAGCCAACCTGTCCCTAATCACTCTGACCTTCTCTAAGGCCTTATGAATGATCACTGGACCCAAAATGGATGACTCTCCAACTTCGAACAACCCAACTGGAGATCTACACCTCCTACCATACAGTGCCTGAAACGGTGCCATCCCAATGCTGGAGTGATAGCTATTATTATACGAGATCTCTATCTAAGGCAGATGATCATCCCAGTTACCTCTAAAGTCAATCACACACGCTCTCAACATGTCCTCCAATGTCTGAATGGTGCGCTCCGCCTGCCCATCTGTTTGAGGATGAAAGGCAGTGCTAAGCTTTACCTGCATGCCCAAGCTCTTCTGGAAAGATCTCTAGAAATGTGAAGTAAACTGAGCTCCTCTATCTGAAATAATAGACAAGGGAATCCCATGCCATCTCACAATCTCATCAATGTAGAGCCTCGCATAATCCTCGGCTCTGTAAGTAGACTTCACAGGGATAAAGTGGGCAGACTTAGTCAATCTGTCCACAATAACCCATATGGAGTCCTGCTGCCTCCAGTCCTCGGAAGACCAACCACGAAGTCCATATTAATGGCCTCCCACTTCCAAGTCGGAACCTCAATAATCTGAGTCAGACCACCAGGCTTAAGATGCTCTGCCTTAACCGGCTGACAATTAGGACATTTGGCCACATATTCTGCAATGTCCTTCTTCATGCCATCCCACCAATAAATCTGCTTAAGATCATGATTCATCTTTGTGGAACTTGGATGTATGGAATATCTGGAACCATAGGCCTCTGCAATAATCCTGGTCCGCAAATCATCCAAATCTGGTACGGAAAGCTTGTCCTGATACCTAAGTATGCCATCACCTCCCAAAGCAAAAGACTCATTCATCTTCATCAACACTGAGTCCTTCAGCTCCATCAACACAGGATCTAGATGCTGACCCTGCTTGACTTCAACTACCAAGGATGATTCAGAACTAGGATGAACTGAAACATCCCCACTAGTAGAGTCAACCAATCGCACACCCAGTCTGGCCAGTCTGTGTACATCTTTCACCAGCTCCTTCTTCTCATCCTCAACGTGGGTTGTACTTCCCATGCTCATCCTGCTCAAAGCATCAGCTAAAACATTAGCCTTACCTGGATGGTAGTGCACATTCATGTCATAATCCTTCAACAGCTCCAACCATCTCCGCTGACGTAGATTTAACTCCCTCTGAGTGAACACATACTGGAAACTCTTGTGGTCTGTGAATACATCCACATGCACTCCATACAAGTAGTGCCTCCACAACTTCAGTGCAAACACCACAGCTGCCAACTGCAGGTCATGAGTGGAATAATTCTTCTGATGAACCTTGAGCTGTCTGGACGCATAGGCTATCACCTTATCAACCTGCATAAGAACACAACCCAAACCAACCCTAGATGCATCACAATAAACAGTGTAATTCTCACCACACTTAGGCAAAGTAAGCACCGGGGCTGATATGAGCCTGTCCTTTAGTTCCTGGAAACTCCTCTCACAAGTCTCCGTCCACTCAAACTTGGCTTTCTTCTTAGTCAAAGCTGTCAATGGGGCAGCAATGGAAGAAAACCCCTCCACAAACCTGCGGTAGTAACCAGCCAATCCCAAAAAGCTACGGATGTCAGTGAGAGTAAGAGGCTTTGGCCAGTTTTTCACAGCCTCAGTCTTCCAGGGATCCACCTCCACGCCCTGATCGGACACAACATGACCCAGAAAGGTCACTGATCTCAGCCAAAATTCACATTTGCTGAATTTGGCATACAACTGATGTTGTCTAAGTACCTGCAAGGTTAGTCTCAAATGATGTTCATGCTCTTCCTTGGTATTAGAGTAGATGAGAATGTCATCAATGAATACTATGACGAAAGAGTCAAGGTATTCACGGAAGACCTTGTTCATGAGATCCATAAATGCAGCAGGTGCATTCGTGAGACCAAATGACATAACAAGAAACTCATAGTGACCATAACAGGTACGAAAGGCTGTCTTTGGGATATCTCCATCCCTAACCCTAAGCTGATGATACCCTGAACGAAGATCAATCTTAGAGAAGAAACTAGACCCTTGGAGCTGATCGAACAAATCATCTATTCTGGAGAGTGGATTTTCTTTATAGTGACTTTGTTGAGCTGCCGATAATCGATACACATTCTAAGGGTTCCATCTTTCTTTTTCACAAACAACACTGGAGCGCCCCAAGGGGATATGCTCGGCTGAATGAAACCCTTGTTAGTGAGATCTTTTAACTGCAGCTTCAACTCTTTGAGTTCATCTGGATCCATTTTGTAACGAGGAATCGAAATTGGTTTAGTATCGGGTTCTAAATCGATACCAAAGTCAAACTCTCGAAGGGGAGGGACTCCAGGCAAATCATCAGGAAACACATCTAAGAACTCATTCACTACAGGCACTGAGTCTATGGAAGGAATGTCATGATCTAAATCATTAACACTCACAAGATGACACAATAACCTCTTGTACATCATTTTATTGGCCTTAAGGTTCGAAATCAAGAGGTTAGGACGACTCGAGTTGTACCCCTCCCAAACTAGCTCCTCTTCATTAGGGAAACAAAATCTCACCACTCTACTACGACAGTCCAAGCAAGCATAACAATTGTGAAGCCAGTCCATGCCAACAATAACATCAAAATCATGCATGGGTAACTCAACCAACTTTGCACACATAGTCTTACCACTCACAACTATTGGACATAGTCTTACCACTCACAACTATTGGACAATCCTTGTATGCTCTATCAGTTCTTACATTCTCTCCTAAAGGTGTACTAACCACTATAGGATCATGCAGAACTTCAGGCAACATCTCAAAAGTATGAGCAAGTAGAGGAGTCACAAAGGAAAGCGTAGACCCTGGATCAAGTAAAGCATAAACAGAAGTTGAGAATACTTGCAGCATACCTGTGACCACATCAGCGGACTTCTCCTGCTCCTCCCTGCCCTTCAGGGCATAGAACCTGTTCCTCTTAGGAGGCTCGGCTGCTGCTGCACCGTGTGGATTAAGCCTAGGCTGAGCATTACCTCCAGCCTGACCTCTGTTCTGTGGACAGTCTCTGACCATGTGTCCACTCTTACCACAACCGAAGCAGGCATTAGTGCCCTGTCTGCACTCTCCACTGTGAGCTCGGCCACACTTAGCACAATTCTTCTTTGGACGCTACATCTCACCTCCATTGCCCTTCTTGGGATCAGGTCTGCCTGCTCTAGGTGTACACTCCTCTGAGGATTAGAATTCCCAAAACTCTGTTGCCCCTTTTTAAACCTTGGCTGCTCACGGACGCCAAAGTTGTTTTTGTGGACTCTATGGCTGGGACCTGCCTGATCTTGAGGCCTAGGCCTCCTAGCATCACAAACACCTCTCTTTCTGCGGCTGTCCTCTACCTGCTAGACATGCACCATCAACCTGGAAAGATCCATATTATCATGGAGCATCGCAGATCGACACTCCTCCTTCAGGTCTCCATTGATTCCTGTGAGGAACCTGCTCATCTCATCCCTGCTGTTAGAAACCAGGAATACCTGGATGATTTCAACAAAGTTCAGTATTCTTCTCATTCTTGCTATTAAATACTAGAGAAAATAACATACCTTGATAGCTTAACAAACATCAGGGAATACTCCCTGACTGTCATAGAGCCTTGTTTATGGTTGATGAATACCTCAACCTTGGCCTCCCTCATCTCCCTGTGGAAGAATCTCTCCAAAAATGTTGTTTTGAACAGCTCCCATGTGACTGGCACTCCACCCAAAACTCGGCTATCTTGCCATATCTTGCACCAAGTCTGTGCAACATCCTTGAACTGATAGGAAGCCAGCTCAGCCTTCTCAATATCTGTGGCCCCCATAGCATCCAGAATCTTATGCACCTCATCCACAAACTCCTGGGGATCCTCTGCAGTCCTGGACCCTGTGAAAATAGGAGGATTCATCCTCGTGAAATCCCTCAGCCTGTCAGCCATGCTACGAACCGGTGGGTTCTCCCTCTAAACATCCTGCCGGTTGACCTGGGCAGTCATAGCCTGTGCCTGCATAGTAATGGCCTATGCCATCTGGGCCAGAGATGCCCTCACCTCAGCATCAGTCAACCCAGCTGGGTTAACTAGCACAACCACTTCTTCAGCTGGAGCCTGGGGTGGAACTCGGTTGCCCCCAGCAGCTGCTCCTCCTCTCCTCTGACCAATAGCCCTCCTAGTGTTCATTCTCTGAAAATAACAAAAATTTGATGTTAGACACGCTCATAACACCAAGAAATTAAACTTTAGGAGAAGCACGATAAGATCAGAAAAAGGGAAGTTTTCCTACGCATCATGCAGTCTCTAATCCAGGATAGTGGTGCACTTCACTACCATGACTTAGAAACTACTCAATGTGGTTGATCTGAATCCATTATTATCAGAATTTAACCTAGTGCTCTGATACCAACTTTGTCATAACTGGAATCTAGATCCCAGACGAGACCGGCGTCGTTGACCTCTCAGAGGTCGCAGACAAGCCTACTTACGTTATTCATACTTCACTTAGGTTAGTTTTAGCGGAAAATTTGAAACTTTTTGCTCCTTAACATATTTGTTAAACATTCTTAACATTTCACAATAGTTCACCATCAACCATCTAACATTAAGAGATAAGCGACTGAAAGAAATAGATCAATAAGTATTAAGTGTATAATTGCCAAAATGGCACCAATACAAGGTCTGAATAAAAACAGGAAAGAAACGCTAGTGGAACATGCTCCACTAGCTCAACTCTAAAACTAAGCTAGAACGTAAAACAGTAGCATCCTTGAAAGCATGAGGACCTACCAAAATCCGGATGAATGTTGACATCCGGATAGCTGCAACAATGAACCTGTAGCTCTATCGCCCACCTGTGCCTGCACCTAAAATAGTAGAGATGTATAGGGTTAGTACACACTTGTATTTAGTATGGGTATATGCAAGCACACACCAAGGACATACATGAGAAAGAATAGCTCTTTCCTAACAACATATTTTTGGAAATCAAGTCAGTGGACTTGCCAAATTGAGATTAGGAAAGTTAGTTAACTTTCCAAATTGGGTTAGGAAGGTCATGCCATGAGAGTAACATGCATCATTATAAATATCGTATTGCACACAGCACATAACATCTTCATATAGTACATATCATAGCACATAACATGTAACACATAGCTTCTTTCATATCATTCATTCATATGCCATGAGACCTTGGAATCATGGACTTGACATTAAGACTTTCAAAAATGAGGGCTCAACATATGGGACCTCAACTAGGGAGTCTTCATTAGCAAACACAGAGTCTGTTTCATTCATTCATACGTACTTCATTTCATTTCGTTCATAGGCTAGTGTGAACACCAGCTATACCTAGGATGTAGTTTAAGACTTTCATCGGGTTTGCTGTGCAATGATCAAGAATAACCTAGTGTCATTACTTGAGTCTAGCTCACCTCTTGATTATCCTATCCTAACACCTTTGCTATCATTCATTTCATTATGTGCATCATTTGAGGCTGGCCTCATTCATTCAATGGGAACTTTAACTTTAACCAACATAGATCATGTGAGCATCATGAAATCCAGTGTCTCCCCCACACCGAAAAGAGGTGGAATCACCGGCCAAGGTGACCCAAAAACATGCTAGCGTACATGGGAATTTGACCCCGCCAGAACCCTATATTGGGAGTATAGGTTCGAAGACTAGGAGATATAAGGAGACCCATACCCAGCAAGCCGGACAGTCTCATCTCATGAGAGTTACCTGAACCTCCGCCCTTCCCGAAAGAAGGCATCACCGCTCATAGCTAGCCTCTCGATGCTCAGTATAAAGTTCCATTTCATTCATCTCATACGTCATGGAAGTTGGCTTCTAGTATGAAGACATCATAGCTCATTAGATGATTTCTCATCTCATTATTAGTATTAAGTGTGTTAAGCTCAATACTTTCATTAGAGTGTTCATAGAGACTGGTCTCTTCATTATCTTACACTCTCATAGGTGAGTACGTTTTGGTAACATTTACTTAGGCTCATTTGAGATTGCTCTCATCATTTCTATTAGCCTCATATCATGTTGTCACCACATTCATTATAATTAGCACCTTTGCTTTTCATAGTTACTCACCTCTTATTACGTGAATGTTCATTTCATCATACGTCAATGCACTTGGTCATTTAGTGTGTTTCACACTCATACTTACCCTCCTAGGGTTCATCATTTCATTACATACATCTTAGGTTCATGTATTTTTGAACGTATGTTAGACATATATGTCTATACGTACAAGCCATTGGGCTTCATTCATAGTTCGCTAAGTGATTCTTATTTTCCTAAGACTATGTAGTACAAGACTTATGTACCTTGTATATATGCCAAGATCTTAATTTTTTATCTAAATAGATGGCATTATTCTTGGATATTTTACTCACGTATGACTTATGCATCAATACGGAAGTTTGGGCAATAGAACCCAAATCTTGAATCACTTGGATATCATTTATATTTTTCATTAATTTTATTTCTAATATTCATAACATTAGACTCTAAATTAGATCTCAACATTTACATTGAAGGATTAATTTGCTATTTTAATTTCACTCTTAGTTAACCGAATGGTTGGGGGTTCGAGCCCCCACAACCTCTTTGATTTTTAGAGTTAAATTCGCTGCAATAGGGAGGTTGTGGGTTCGAACCCCCACAGCCCCCCCTAATTTTTTTTTTAATTTCGCTGAGGAGGCTGTGAGGTGGTGGGTTCGAACCCCCACAACCCCTCTATCTTTATTTTATTTAAATGGGGCGAGTGGAAATGAGGTTGTGGGATCGAATCCCCACAGCCTCACTTTATTTCCTTGTATATTTCGCCTCTCCCTCCAGCTCTGAGGTCGTGGGTTCGATTCCCACGCGTCACGTTTCCTTTTTCCCTTAATTCCTCTCCCTTCGCGCGTACTTGGAGGTCGTGGGTTCGAATCCCACGCCTTTCATTTACTTTTTTAATTAATTTTCTCCTTCTCCTCCCCATAGGTCACGAGTTCGATTCCCCCCAACCCCATTTCCCTTATTTTTTTTCCGCGAAAACAGGAGCTAGGATCGAATCCCCCAGCCCCTATTTTCCTTTTTCTTTGCCTCACGAAACCAGTAGCTAAGGGGTTCGATTCCACTTATCTCCTTCACATTTTTCTCTTATTTTTCAGCCTTCTCAACATGTGAGGTCTTGGGTTCAATTCCCATTGACCTCACTTATTTATTTACCTTTTTTAAAAACCCAGAATTTAACCTTATGGGAGGGTATGCAAATCTGGAAATTGTTTCTTATCATTCTTCACTCATTTTTAGTCACATCTTTCATAAGTTTACTTAGCTAAAAGAGTGTTATTCAACCCAACATTTTTCATTATAATGAACACCACATTGCACACACATTACACACAAAAAATACACCAAAAACACGTGAATATTTGACCCCAAAACAGTGGCTAAAGCCACTGCCCACGATGCACACACAACACCAATTTTTGGTCACACTTTGAATATCATTTTTCGTAATTTCCCTCACATAAAACATGTTCACATTTAATATAAATACGTCAATCATGCCTAAATCTAGCATCACAACATACCCATCCTACGAATTCGTTTGGGAGCTAAGGACAAGGACATACAAAGGGGAACAATCTTAGTTTTCAAGAGCTTGAGAATCGTTCGAAGGAAAGTACTCTTGAAGAATGAATTCCAGGAGAGAAACCCATACCTTTTGACGTTGTTCAAGTGTGAAGCTGCTGCCCGGAAACTCCTCCAAACCACGCCCAATTCACTTCAACGTACACCCCACTCGACGAACTTCTCTTAGCCTTGACGTTTTGATTACTTTGTCTTTTACTTAAAAATTCTTGTGAGTTCTTCAAGTGTGAAGAACTCTTGATGTCTTTTCTGGTTTTTGTTATGTTTGGCAGAAATAACGTGAGAGAGAGAGAGATTGAGAACGTGAGAGAGAGTTGAGAAACGTGAGGGAGAGAGAGTTATTAGGATTAGGAGACTAAATTCAAGACTTAGTCAAAATAGGAATTAAGTAACTTAATAAAAATCTGATTTATTTTAATTAATAAGTGAAAAGACCATTTTACCCTTAATGAATAGATTTTAATTGATGATTAAATCATCAATTCCTTGCTCCTAGTGGGGCTCGAACCCGAGTGGCACCCCATTTGCGAAATGGGTCACTCTGGGTCGCCCCAAATTCGAATAGCTCTTTTAATTTAATTAATTAATTAATTTATTAATTCCTCAGGGTAATTACAATATTACCCTTGGCCTGGAAAAGACCATTTTACCCCTGGACCCTCAAAACTTAAAATTTCTTCTTTTAAATTCGGTAAAGACTCCTTCGATTAAATCTTTGTTTTTGAGAGCCTCACATGGTTGGTTCCAACGTTTTCAAGCTCAACTAACTCCCCAAGTTAGTTGACTTGGTCGTAGTAAGGGTTCTGAGGTTTGGTTCTACGCGTATCAATCCGTGTGAACCTTGGTTTAATCACAAGCATTCTTGACACCCTAAGTCTTTATCCTATTCATTTTTAGGGTTGTTACATACATTCGTTGCTTCCTTATTCTTAAAGATAGTTGTTGTAAGCCCTAAGTGGCAATATGTACGTGTGTAAGGGCTATGCCAAAATATTGTACTTCGTTTAAATGTTTTAACGTGAGACGGTATTATTAGACTAACTCCTTATATGTTGTATATGTTAACTAAACGAGAAGCCTATGTAATCTTCCTATGGAAGGAGTCTAAGTGAACTCCATATGTATATATCCTAAGTAATCCAGAGGTCTATGTATACCTCAATATGTATGAAGTTTCAAATTTTTCCATATTTGGACCTATGAAGTGTAACATGAATTCTAAGAGTCTAGTCTTAGTTCTCTTCGAGGACGACAACACCTGTTACGTCTAGGGGGTGCTCCACGATCGTGACAAACATGGTATCAAAGCATGAGGTTAAATAATCTTAGGATTGATGTCTCACTAAACCATGTTAAGTAGAGTTTTGTTCATGATTGTGAAGTGCGCCACAATTATGAATGAGAGGCTATGTGATGCTTAGGAAAGTCTCACTTTGTTGTTATTCATGAAGTCGTGCCTCTAGAGTCTTATATCTACATGTCTTTATCTTCTAATCTCTTTCTTGTTCTTATACTCAATGAATACAAGAAAAGAACAATACTCAAAGGGTCGAAGAGGAGAATGTGAATGAGGCGGTTCCCCCTCTGTCTCCTCAAAACCCGCAAGTTCCCATTGAAGAAGGTGCTATGTCTGATGTTGATATAAGGGCGTCCATTCATATCTTGACCAAGTGTTGGCTACACAAGTTTCTAAGGATACTACGGTTCAAGTGGTTCCCAATGCTACCACTACCGTATCAAGGATAAGGGATTTCACAAGGATGACCCCCCTACTTCTTTGTCTCTAAGGTGGAGGAGGACCCGCAAGGTTTCATTGATGAAGTGTTCAAGGTACTAGATTCTATGGGGGTATCTTCTTATGAAAAAGCGGAACTAGCCTCCTACCAACTCAAAGATGTGGCTCAACTTTGTTATGAGCAATGGAAGGATGAGAGGCCGGTTATAGAAGGCCGGATTACTTGAAGAGATTTTAAGATGACCTTCCTTGATATGTTCTTTCCCTTGGAACTAAGGGAGTGGAAAATTCAAAAATTCATCAACTTACGCCAAGGGATTATGAGTGTGAAGGAGTATAGTCTAAAGTTCACTCAACTACCCAAATATTCTCCTACTTTTGTGGAAGATTCTATAGCTAAGATGAACAAATTTGTTATCTGGGTATCCGACGTTGTGGTGAATGAATGTAGGTCGGCTATGTTGATTCCTAGTATGGACATCTCTCGTCTCATGATTTATGCCAAAAAAATTGAGGAGCAAAAGCTTAAGAAAGTTGGTAGAGAGTTGAAGAGGAAAAGGGTTGAAGATGAGAAATCTTCTAAGACTGGATTTGAGGTGCAAGATAATCCAAGGTTCAAGAAAAGGTTCCCCAATCAAAGTATTTCTACCATTCAAAGGGTCAACAAAGGTAAAGGGTCTACACCCAATCCCAAGGAGAAGAAAGGTAGTAGTCTTTATGTTGAGAAGTCTACTTGATCTAAATATGGAAGAAAACATGAAGGCAAATGTCTAGTTTGTATGGGAAATTGTTATGGTTGTGGAAAGAGTTGTCACATGAAGAGGGATTTTCCTATGATTAAGGTTCAAGGGAGAGAAAATGCTCAAGCACAAGCAAGTGCTCCCAATCCCGATGCTCCTAAGAATAATCGCTTATATGCTCTCCGTTCTAGAGGTGAGCGAGAGGAGTCTCCGGATGTGGTCACCGGTATGTTACAAGTCTTCTCCATAGATGTTTATGCTTTACTTGATCCTTGGTCATTTGTAACTCCTCTAGTAGCTAGAAAGTTTGATGTTCTACCCGATATTTTAAATGAACCATTTTCTGTTATAACCCCAGTTGGTGACTCCGTTCTGCCTAGAAGAGTCTTTAGGATTTTCCTATATCTTCGCCCAATAGAGTTACTTGGGTGGATTTGGTAGAACTTTACATGGTCGATTTTGATGTTATCTTGGGAATGGATTGGTTGCATGCTTTTTTTGCTTCAATAGATTGTCGAACAAGAGTTGTTAAGTTTAACTTTTCGAATGAACCCGTCTTAGAGTGAAAGAGGGGTAATTCAATTCCTAGACGTCGTATCATGTCTTGTTTAAAAGCTTGTGAAATGATCTCACAAGGGTGTCTTTACCTTATTGTAAGAGTCAAATATATTGAGTCCGATATTCCTCCAACTGAGTAAGTCTCCATAGTGAGAAAACTTTTGGAAGTCTTTCTGGATGACTTGCCCGGAATTCTTCCCGAACGGGAAAATGATTTTTGTATTGACCTATTACCAAATACGAATCCCATTTCAATCCCTCCTAACCGGATGGCTCCGGCGGAATTTATAGAGTTAAAACTGCAACTCAAAGACTTGTTAGATAAGGGGTTCATTCAACCTAGTATTTCACCATGGGGAGCTCCGTTGTTGTATGTTAAGAAGAAATATGGGTCCCCTAGGATGTGTATTGATTATCGCCAACTCAATGAAGTCACTATTAAGAACAAGTATCTTCTCCCTCGGATTGACGACTTATTTTATCAACTCCAAGGGGCAATCTACTTTTCAAAGATTGACTTAAGATACAGGTATCACCAACTTAGGGTGAGAGGTGAGGATGTACCTAAAACATAATTTCGAACTAGGTATGGTCACTATGAGTATAGGGTGATGTCTTTTGGGTTGACGAATGCCCGGGGGAATTTATGGACCTAATGAACAGGATGTTTCGAAATTACCTAGATGTCTTTGTATTTTTTTTCATAGATGACATCAGGGTATATTCGAAGAATGAGGGTGAAAATATGGACTGTTTGAGAGTGTGCTACAAGTCATGATGAAGAATCAACTATTTGCCATGTATAGCATGTGTGAGTTTTGGTTAAGATCGGTGGCGTTTCTTGATCATGACATCTGTAGTGAGGGTGTATAGGTTGATCCAAAGAAGACCGAGGCGGTTAGAAATTGGCCTAGATCTCTCCACTCGATATAAGAAATTTCTTGGGTTTAGCTAGGTACTATAGGAGGATTGTGGACGGTTTTGCATCCATTACATCTCCTGTGACTACTTTTACCCAAAAGAATGTGAAATTTTAGTGGTCGGAGGCTTGTGAAAGAAGCTTCCAAATTTTGAACAATAGGCTTACCACCGCTCCAGTGTTGACTTTACCGGAGGGTAGCAAAGGTTTTCTGGTATATTGTGATGCATCTCGAGTGGGATTGGGTTGTGTCCTTATGCAACATGGGAAGGTTATAGCGTATGCTTCTAGGCAACTCAAGGTTCATGAGAAGAACTACTCAACTCAAGATCTTGAATTAGTGGTTGTGGCGTTTGCCTTGAATATATAGAGGAATTAACTATATTGTGTTAATGTTGATGTGTATATAGACCACAAGAATCTTCAATATGTTAATACTAAAAAGGAGTTAAATCTTCCACAACGAAGGTGGTTGAAATTGTTGAAAGATTACGACATGATTGTTCTCTACCACCCCAGCAAGGTCAACGTAGTTAAGGATGCTCTAAGTTGCATGACCATGGGTAGTGTGTATCATACAGAAGAAGACAATAAAGATTTAGTGAAAGATGTTCGTAGGTTGGATCGATTAGGTGTTCGATTAGAAGATTATACAAATGGTGGTTTTATGGTCTATCATAACTGCCTTTGCATCTTTGGTGGTTGAGGTGAAGTCTAAGCAACACCTTCAGTCATCATTAATCGGTTCTTTGTAAGCTTAATAAGTCATTCTCCTTAGGGGGGGGGGGTGTCTTGAGGTACTAAGAGAGTTTGTGTGTGCCCAATGTTGATAATTTGAGGAATAGGGTGTTAGAGGAAGATCATGGTTCCTGATATTCCATTCATCCAGGTTCCACCAAAATGTATCGCGATCTTAGAGAGGTATATTGGTGGGATGGCCTAAAGAGGGACATAGCGGAGTTTGTATCCAAGTGTCCAAATTGCAAACAAGTAAACGTTGGGCATCGAAAGCCTAGTGGTCTAATTCAAGAAATAGGTGTTCCTACTTAGAAATGGGAGGAAATTAATATGCACTTTGTTGTTGGGTTGCCTCTAACCCGGAGGCAAAATGACTCAATTTGGGTGATTGTGGATAGAATAACGAAATTCGCTCACTTTATCCCCGTCAAGTCTACTTATTCGGTGGAGGATTATGCAAAAATACACATTGATGAGATTTTGAGTTTACATGGGATCCCTTTTTTCATAATACTGGATAGAGGTGCTTAGTTCACATCTCGATTTTGGAGATCATTCCAAAAAGGGTTGGGTACACAAGTGAAGCTTAGCACCGCTTTTTATCCCTAAACGGATGGTCAAGCGGAGTATACTATTCAAACCCTTGAGGATATGTTAAGAGAATGTGTAATATACTTTAAAGGGAATTAGGAAGATCAGTTGCCGTTGATTGAGTTATCCGATAATAATAGATACCATTCCTCTATTTTGATGGCTCCATTTGAAGCATATTATGGTAGGAGATGTAGATCTCCGGTAAGGTGGTTTGAGGTTGTTGAGTCTTCACTCTTTGGTCCCAAGATTATTTACGAAGCTTTTGATAAGGTCGGTGTGATAAGGGATAGATTGAAAATAGGCTATAGTCAGCAAAAGTCGAATGTCGACACTAGGCGAAGGAATGTTGAATTTGAAGTAGGTGATATTGTGTATTTAAAGATCTCACCTATGAAAGGGGTGATGAGATTCGGCAAAAAGGGGAAGTTAGTCCCCGGTATGTAGGTCCCTATGAAATTTTGCAAAGGGTTGGAAAAGTTGTGTATGTGTTTATACCATCTAGTAAACTATCTTCAGTTCACCCGCTGTTTCATGTTTCCATGATAGAAAAGTGTATTGGGGATTCCATATCCATTCTTCCAATTGAAGGTCTATGTGTGGATTATAACCTCCCCTGTGAAGAGGTTCCGATGAAAATCCTTGATCGACATGTGAAAAAGTTGAGGAACAAAGAGGTGGCTTCCGTAAAGGTGTTATGGAAGAACTACCTAGTTGAGGGAGCAACATGGGAGTCCGAGGACGACATGAAGTCCCGTTATCCTCATATCTTTGCTAATTAAGGTTAGTTTTTCCTATTAATAACTAACATAATGAGTAATATTGAATTTGACTTGTTTAGCAAAGATGTGCATAAATATGGTAAAAGTTTTTGCTAAAATGAGTTTTCACAAAAAAGATGCCCTTTTGCTTGATTTGCACATATTTGTGTATTTGGTATGTTGTTGCCTTAATGAAATAATATTGAGCATGTTGATGTGTTTTGAAATGAGTTTTGTCATAAGCGACTCTTTGTGTTGTGTTGAGCTCATGTTGATGTTGAGAAGGAAGTTCCTCATGTTGTGATGTTGAGCTCTTATATGTAGTAATTTATGATTTAAGTTGTTATGTGTAAATTCTATGTTGTTATGTTGATTTTATTTTTAACTCATGTTTTAATATGTTGTTGTTGGTTGGGCTTCTAGTATTGAGTCTATCGTTTCCCTTCAAAAGATTTTAGTGTCATTCATGGACGAATGTTCCTAAGTGGGGGATAATGTAACACTCCGAAAGTCCAAAACCGAATCTAGAGTCTCACATGTTAGTCTAAGGTTCTTAACACTGTTTAAGACCTAAAGTAATGTTTATAAGTCATTTAGCAAGTTTTAGATTCAAGACGTCAAGAAACGTCCATGACGTCCGGAGACTAGTGAAGTAAGTGCTAGTGTGCCTAAGCCTATCTCACGGGTTTTTAGAAGTCGGAATTTGATGAAAATTGGTGGAATGGTATTAAACATGTATTAAAGTAGGTTTAGGGTATAAATGTCTGGTTACAACTCCCCAAGGACTACAATAAGGGTCCTTGGAGAGGACCCTTGCATTTGACCAAAATATGCAAAAGTAGGCAGTGGCTACCTACGAATGCAGGTGACGAGGCATTGGTTGGATGATGGGGCGTCGATGCCTCCGTAGTTGAACACTTATCTACTTTCCAAAAGTGGCCAAAATGAAAAGTCTCTGACAACATCGACGGATGTGCAGGACGGTGGGGGAGGCAAGCGTCGACTGACGTATGGACCGTAGGTCGGGGTCTCGTAGGTCAGGCCTGCAATTTCACTGTCCTATTTTAACTGAGTTCAATTAATTAGTTAATTGGTTAGGGGTTTAATTGGGGTTTAATGGGTGGTTAATTAAGTTAGTTAAGGACTTATATAAAGACCTAAGCCTAATTAAACTAACCCAACTCACCACAAATTCCCAAAACTCACATCTCTCTAGTCTCTCTCTTCCCTAAACTTCAACATTCATTGAAGAGCACGAGGACTTCAATTCAAGGAATAATTCACCAAGTTTTTCATCTCTAATTGATGGCAAGTTCATCATCAAGTTATCGTTTCTTTCACTCTTTGTATTCCTTTCCCTAAGAGGCCCTTCCAAAGATGATTTTCAACTTCCCCAAAACTAGGGTTTCAATCTTGACATGGGTTCTCTTTTCAAAACGAAATTGTTAATCAATTATGATGAATTATAGTCTTTTATCATTGTTTAACTAATTATTAATGATCAATTATTGTTAATCAATCAATATTGCCCCTTTGAACCCTTGTGCTTCCCTACATTCATTATGCCTTATAATTCTTTAATAAATGTGAAAGATGATGATTAAGTGATGGTGTAGAATAGTAATTGCTATGTATTACTTCATGGATTTACCTTGTTATGACAATTGGTCATGTAATTCTTTGTAACTGAAGTATGAATGCAATGTGAGGGCAATAAGGTATGGAGATTTATTCTTCTTGAATTCGATTATAGATTATGATTCACTTTGATTGCAATTCTTCTATGTCTAATGTGTGGTTGTGATGTTGATAGCTAGTATTTCTCATCCTTAACCATAGACTATTGAATTGATTATGAAGTATACAATTATGTTATGGCATGATTATTATATGATTGAAAATAACTTCTCATTATTATGATAAAGGGTTGAGTAAAAGGGTTACTCACTTGTATGTGGTCTTCTAAAGTGAAAGGATAGTTCTCACTTATGAATATCTATGAGCCATGATGATGAATCGTTCACATAGGGGTCTAGAAGAGACTAATGTGATCTTGTAAGAAAGATATGATGATTACTAAATGGAATTTTTTTTAGTACCGAAAGGGCATGTAAATAAGATGGAGGTCTCACGTTTAGTAAGTCCTTCCTCCCACATGGGTTTCTTCACGTTTAGCAAGTCCAGATTCCCACGATATATGTTGTCTCATGAGATGGAAACCTCCACGTTAGTAATTCAATGTTTCTAGTAACAATCTCCTTTACCCTTAACTATGTGCCCACATAGGACTATAGTTTAGTGGATCCACCTAGATATCTATGTAAATTGGTTACACTTTAGGCAAGTGTTAACCCTTTCTTTTCGGTGTGGGAGGAGAACACCGAATTCCAGGTAGCTTACATGGTCTCATGTCGGTTATTGCACTATTTTCCCTAATGTAATAAGATAAATGAATAAGTAAAGTATGTAGCTATTATTAGGGTTGTCTTGAAGGTTACTACATAGGGTAAGGGAGTGTATGGGACTTCTTTTACTCATTGCACATGTGGGTTCCTACGAGATGATTCTAGTAGTGGATTATATGATCAAGTTGTTTATATGTTATGCATGTCAAGTTATATATGAACTTAAGAATCAAGCATGATATGATAAGTTATGAGATTGTGTTGTATGTATGTAATAAGTGACTTAATGTGATGATTAGCTTTGAATAGGGTTATGGGGTTCTGTCTTGGCATTGCACAAATCATGCTTTGGGTTGCTTATGTGTTGGGTTAATATCATGTCGGATTGACTTATAATATTCCAAATGCGTGCATGTTGAGTTATTCAACATAAATCATGATTTTGACTAAATTGTTCCTTTTCTCATGCATTGATGATTTTATGCGTAGGAGTCATACTCAGTACATGTGTTTTGTATTAACCCAGATTTCTTCCCTTTCTCCCAACTTTGTATGTTCCGCCCATTGAAGAGCTTCTATGCCATTTTGCAAGGATACTTGTACTTCTTCCTCCAAGTAGTCGTGAGTCCTCCAAGTTCGAGGATGGTGCCTTTGATCTACCGAGGTAGTATTGATATTGTCTAAAAGACATTCGTTGCTTCCTTATTCTTAAAGACAATTGTTGTAAGCCCTAAGTGGCAATATGTACTTGTGTAAGGGCTATGCCCAAATATTGTACTTCGTTTAAATTATTTAATGTGAGACGGTATTATTACACTAACTCCTTATATGTTGTATATGTTAACTAAACGAGAAGACTATGTAAGCTTCCTATGGGAGAAGTCTAAGTATACTCCATATGTATATATCTAAAGTAAGCGAGAGGTCTATGTATACCTCAATATGTATAGAGTTTCAAATTTTTTCGCATTTTTGACCTATGAAATGTAATGATAAATGCTAAGAGGCTATTCTTAGTTCTCTTCGAGGATGACGACGCCGGTTACGTCTAGGGGTGTGCTCCCCCGTCATGACATTTGACATCAAACTCAATCGAACTGACCTATAAAATCATTTAAACATTAAATCAACAAGCTAACAGCCCCTAAAACTCATGTGAAGTTCTAGTTCATCCTAGTTCATTTTGAGGGGTGCTACAGTGACTCTTGAAGCTTATCTTTTAAAACATTCTTTAAGAGGCTTTATATTATTACGAAAGCTATTTTGAGGATCTACAAGTTATGCATGTTCTAGAAAACATTCTCATGATTTGAGAGATGTGTTTTAGAAAGAGATTCCAATAATTAATTTAAGAAAGAAAAATTGATTTTCTCATAGATTTGAGCATAGTCTGAATGTATATTTAGAAAGTGATTTTGATCAAGACTCATGATAAGCTTAACAATTTATCAGCTTTATTACTAGTATGTTTTTGGAATATATTGACCAAGTTCAAGAACTAACTTCCTCTGTAGGTTTATGTTTCATTACTTTTTTGGTTGATCATTTCGCCCTGAGAGGCTTAGATTAGTGGATCCGCATTAGACATGGATGTTCTATACTCTAGCTCGATATAGGGCACCCTCCCAAGTAAGGCATTCATTGGTGTATTGTGATCTCACATTGTGTATATCGATTAATAGAAACTTCCACATAAAATATTTAGTTCATTTATTTTATATTTTCTTGATATTATGATAATAAGATTTTCAGATATGCATCCTTTGAGATATGATTTTAGAAAATATGATCTTAGATATTCATTTTTGTTTCTATAATATTATGGCATATGTCCTAATTTTAAGTCGCAATCCTTTAGTTATTGTTTTGTGTATTTCTCTGTTATGACCCGGGCATACATTATTGAAAAGTTCCATAAATATACAATTTTGCCCATCCCGATATCGATCCCGGGTAATTTCTTATTTGAGTTTGAAAAGTTAATTTAGAAATTTGCTTTAAAACTTGAGAATTTGGTACGTTTGTATGCTTTGAAGGCTAATTCGTTAAGAAATTTGTTTTTGGTGTATTTTTGAGTTTCGAGTGTCGAAATGGAATTTGTCGGCTCCATTAGTCCCAAAATGTGAAATCTAACTCGTGAGAGTTATTGGTTTTAGATTTCATGTATTTTTTAGTATTTAAGGTCCCAAAATGTGAAATTGTGGAATTTTAGTCTTTGAATAGACGTTGATCAAGTTTTGGGGTTCGAATGCTCGGATAAGAATTCATAGAGTTCTGATAGATTTTGGGGGATGATTTTAGTTCTAGGTGAGGTCTTGCCTTATTTATGAGAGTTCCTATGTTTGTTTAATCCCTTCTAGGCGTTGAGTTATTTTTTGTGGTTTCATGGACGTCGAGTCAATGAGAACTGAGATTCGTGCTTTGACGGTTCCATTGAGTTAGGAACATCGAGTAAAATTGTTTTACATATGTGGTTTATCTGTTTAGGGTTTCCAACGAATCCTGAGGGTCCTTCAGATGTTTTTAGAATTGGAGAATAATTCTATTGTCAGCAGTATACACTTTTACGAAAGTCATCCGCTTAAGTTACCTTGACTTAAGCGGTGCGCCTGTATCTTATGAAACGCCCGTCTTTTTAGTTGGGTGGTCTCTTTTAGGATATCAAGAGGGTTTTTGCTGTCATTTTTTAGGTTTAATCCCCATTTAACTATTTTTGATATTTGGGGACCTATGGTGGCGATTTTGAAAGGAAATTTTGTGCTAGATCTTTGGATAAGTGTTTGATCCTAAACCTTCATTTTCCATTAATTAATTATTAGTTTTAAAACAAAAATATTATATTTTGTGGGCTAGTGTCATGGTTTTTCAAGAACCCAAGTTCTTAACTAAAATTGTGATTTTGAAGGGGTGTTGATTTCTTTTCCGATATGATTTTCACTAATGAGTTCATAAAGTCTTAAACATAATTTTCAAGAATTATATTTCAGATTCCAACCTTAATTTTAGAATGGTTTTTTGAGTTGATTGACCCACCTTTCAAGAGGATTAATGTGGGTAGTGTCGTTTCCAGAAATTTTGTGAGATTGTGCATCGATCGTGTGGCTTTAGAAGTTTTTCGGAAGGGGAAGATTCAACTATTGAAATAATTGTTGATTAGTTTAAGGGATGTGACTTCTTAAACCTTGTAATCTAATTGAATTTGTATGTTTCCTTTGTTGTTTGTGTGTTGGGATTAATGCAAATGAGATAAATGGCTAAATTGACCGCTTGTTATGTCTAAATGAATAAAATGGTTGAAATGAAAAGGCTATGTGTTGAACATGTTGATGTGGTTTGCCTTAATCTAACCGTTATTCAATTATTGATGATATTATGGACTTGAATTGTGTAGCTATTGTCTTTTCTGTGTGGTATGATATTTCTTATGTGCACTGACCGTTGAACATCGTGATCATACATGTGATGATTATGAGGTTGTTGTCGTTACAACCAACTTTTATTATGCCGAGATCTTTGTCGACGTTACTATTATTTGGGCGAGGTCATTAATTATGAGTGTTAATTGCCGAAGTCATTTCTTGCAATAGTTGCAAGTTTTGGGTCGTGGGTCGCCCATCTGGACCGACCCGACCCGATCTGTTTTAATGTCTTATCCATTTAATTAATAATTAATTAATTAGGATAAATCATTTTAAAGGATAATGAGGAAAATTACAAAGTAATTTTTCAACATCTCTTTAAAAGACTCCTAATGGAAGTATTTTTCTGAAGTACGGGAAACGTGAAAAACAGAGAAAAAATGTGTGAACAGAAAACCAAAAACCAAGAGATCACTTCAAGTAACAAATAATTGAGTTTCTTAGACAATTAATCATCACACAAAGCAGACTTCTAATTTGTGAACACATATGTTTGTTTCCTAGTGATTCAAAGACGGACTTGAGCACCAACCTGTCCAACAGGCAGATCGACGACTTCCGCCGCGAATTACAAGGTACAAATCTCGCTTTTGATTTACCTTAATATTCCATCAATATTTATAAAGGTAAAGACAAGGTCTGGTGAGACATACTTCATTAAACCATTTGGAGGCTAAGAGAGCTGAATTCCCACTTCAATTAATTCATTATGATAGTTGTAGTCCAATGAATGTAAAGGAAAGGTCCGGTGCTACATATTTCATTACATTTATTGATGATTTCACGCGCTTTGGTTATGTCTATTTGATTTTTCATAAATTTGAAGCACTCGAGTGCTTTATAAGATATATGAATGTTTACAAGGTCCGGTGCTACATATTTCATTACATTTATTGATGATTTCACGCGCTTTGGTTATGTATATTTGATTTTTCATAAATTTGAAGCACTCGAGTGCTTTATAAGATATATGAATGAAGTTGAAAATCAATTAGATAAAATCATAAAAGCTTTAAGAATCGATTGAAAACGTGAATATTTGTCAAAAAAAATTGAAGAATTATGTACTAAAAAGGGGTATTATCAAAAAATTAACTACTCGTTGTACACCTCAACGAAATAGTGCAGTTGAAAGAAGGAATAGGACATTATTATACATGACAAGATCAATGATGGCGCAGGCAAATTTGTTTATCTCTTTCAGGAGAAATGCAATATTGATTGCGGCTTACATATTGAACAAAGTTCCTTCAAAATCAGTGTCTTCCACGCCATATGAACTTTGGAGTGATCATAAAACAAACCAGAATGATCTACGACCATGGGGTTGTGCAACATACATTAAAGATCGTTTTGGTGACTTTTGTAAACTAAGTCCAAAAGGAAAGAAATATATATTTATAAGGTATATTGAACGCTCCAAATGATATGTGTTCATCAATGAATTGGAGAATTGAAGTATTACTGAAATTGTATCACGAGACGTCAGATTTTTGGAAAATGATTTTCCCAAAAAGGGGTGAAATAGATGAAGTTGAACCTCTGTACAAAATGTTGAATTCAGAAGATCAGATAATATTGTCAAACATACTTGATAATTCAATGGATCAACAAATGATTCCAGGTCCATGTAGAATTTATGAATCCAAAAATCCTATAGAGGAATCTGAACTTCAAATTCGTAAGAGTACAAGAACAGGGGTACCTAAACAATCTTATGAGATTCAGGATTATGTTTTCTTGGTATCTCCTACAAAATTGGGTGAACCTAATTCTGTAACAGTGTCTTTATCAAGCCCTAAAAGGGATGAATGGTTAAAAGCGATGAAAGAAGAAGTAGAGTCTATGAAAACCAATAAAGTTTGGGATCTAATTAACCTTGCTAAGTAACGTTAAGCTATTGGGAATAAATAAATTCTTATAGTTAAACATAAATCGGATGGGTCTATAGAAAGACATCTCTCAAGTTCCTTATTCTAGTGCGGTTGGGAGTTTAATATATGTTATGATGTGTACCGACCCAGAGATTTGTTATGCCGCGAGTCTAGTTAGCAGGTATAAATCCAATATTAGAAAAGATCACTGGAAAGCAATAAAGAGAATATTCTGATATCTGAAGAGAACTCCATATCATACATTATTTTATAGCGGATCTGATTTATTCAAAAAAGGTTATACAGATGTTGATTGGGCTGGTGACCGGGATGATAGAAAGTCAACATCCGGTTTTGCTTTCTTACAAAAATGGTGGTACTATTTTATGGAAAAGTAAGAAGCAAATTTGCACAGCTCTTTCAACCATGGAATCTGAATTTATAGCATATGTGTCTGCATTAAAAAAAGTTTTTTGGTCAAAGAGATTCTTTGAACATTTGAATATTGCAAAGAATTCTAAGGGTCCAATGATTCTATATTATTATAGTCAATCAACTATTTTTTACATAAAGGATCCTAAGTATCAAAGAAGAACCAAACTCATTGACATCAAATACAACTTTGTGAGAGAAGTAGTTGCAAGTGGAGAAATAACTTTACAATACAATCATACACGTTAAATGATAGTTGATTTTTTATAGAAGGCCATATCTTGAGACTTGTGTGAAAACATGTTAAGACTCTAGGTTCGCGTAGAATATAATGATATTTGAGTATTTTAAACTGACGTGATTGTTACGATATTCTCTTCAATATAAACTATTGAATTTATGTTCAAGTGTGGTAGGCATGTGATAATATGTAAGATTTATAATGTGTCAAATAAGTCGCGAGATTGTCTCTCTCACATGAGCAATCGCCTCTTACGCCGCCCAACGTGAAGAGAATAAATTTCAGCCCAATTTTATAACTTGTTTTATGATCCAGACAAATGTTTCTCCAAGTAATGAGCTTAAGGATCACTAAAGAGAGAAACTAGGGCTAAACATGTGGAGATTTTTAGACCAAGGTCTGTACGATGTTGAGTAATCAATAGACTAAGACACATACACCAATTTAAGGTGTAAACATCGTAGCACGTGTTTCATACCATGTGTGTCTAGCGATCAATGGGTCAATGAAAGAATATTCGTTACTTCTTCATTTTGTGAGACCCGAAAAAGTTAAATTAACTTTTCAATGAAATACCCTTTGACCTTTTGTTGTTTCTTGAAGTTTCAATTAGTGTTGTTACTTTAGCATGTTACTAATAGCCATGATTGATTCGGCAACACATTACATGTCTAGGAAAGTAGTTGATATGGAACAGATAGATTTGAGTAGAAAGGGAATATGATTAATTAGCAATTAAACTTGTATGCATAAGCCGGCTATAACACTCAAGTGTAATCGTGTGTATAAAGTTAAACATGAACTCGAGTTCACCTCTTTAAGAGGTTGAGGGATCGAATAAGTAACTAATGAAGTAGTGAATGACGTCTGGGGTATTGAGAGTAATAGTGTCCTTTAATACTAGTGAATTCTTTCCACATGTGATTAAATTCATATATAGGGCTTGTAAAACCTTAAAGATAAGCTCTTCATCCTCACAGGTCGCACGAAGTATTTGTCGTATGAATTGTGTGTCTGGTTGATATAATGTTGACTTGTCTCTTGTCCGCCATGTGCGAAGTGGGAGATGTAAGTTTTGGTTCGTGGGTCGGCTATGTGGACCTACCCGACCCGATCTATTTTAATATCTTATCCAATTAATTTATTTATTAATTAATTAATTTGGATAAATCCTTTTAAAGGATAAGACAGAAAATTTACTAAGTAACTTGTCAACCTCTCTTTAAAGGACTCCTAGTGCGAGTATTTTTCCAAAGTACGTGAAACATGAAAAACAGAGTGAAAAGTGTGTGAAATAGAAAATCAAAAACCAAGCAATCAGTCCAAGAAATAGACAATTGAGTTTCTTAGACAAATTCATCATCACACAAACTAGACTTCTAGTTTGTGAACATATATCTTTGTTTCCTTGTGATTCAAAGACGGGCTAGAGCACCAACCTTTCAAAGAAACAGATCGACGACTCCCGCTGCTAATTACAAGGTACACATCTTACTGTTGATTCACCTTAATATTCCTTTAGTTGTTACAAAGGTGATGGGAAGCGGTTCAGACTAGTGATGTAAAGACGATGGGAAATAGTTTTGTCAAAAGATTGTTTATTGTTAATGGGTGTATAAATGATTTTGCGTCAATTTTTTATACTCGAGATTGATGTACTTGTTTTGTGTGACTGAACTACTTATCATTGAGATTGACTTATTTGATTCATTAGATTGTTGAATTTTGATGTTTGAACTCTGAATATTCAACTGGGCTGATTGCTATGAAGGTTATAGTTTGATGAGGTTCAGTTGGAGTGTAAGAGGTATTCTGCTTCTAGGTATTTGCTTTGCTTAGTAGGTTGTTTGTTGGGTACCGTGTTGTTGGTACTCATCCCATACTTTTATACTTGTGTAGGTTGTTATCCTGTACCAGCGTGATCTCTTCCTCTTTCCATTGCTCTCGAAGCTTGCCAAGGACTTGAAGAGGTAGTTACTAAGTTTTCATTCGATGGACCCTCTTTTTCTTATTCTTACAATGTTACATTTGAAAAACAAAGACTGAGACTTGTATTTATTTCTTAATTTCGTACTTATATATTAAATGTCTTGTACACGTGACCACCACATTTTGGGGGTTTTAAGACAAGAATAATTTTTTTGCTTTATCTTATTCTTGTTTTTGATGTTATTATGCTTTTATTTAGTTTTTGTTCGTTTGAAGCTGACTTGTGTTGGTTAAAAAAGACAAGTGTTATCACATCCATTTTTTGGTCTCGGCATACTCATGCTCAGATTTATAATTCTTTCAGTTATTTGTTTAATTCTTGATCGCATCCCTTAACTTGTATGCCAATACATTTAATGTATTAATTCTACTTTGTGCTACTTCATTTTATGATGTTGATTTCAGTACCCATATTCTGATTTGCGCCAAGATGTTCCACTAAGTTCATCAACTTTCAGTATTGGGGTGAGTCCTCCTCGCATTCATAGGACTTCAACTATGAGTCAGTATACGTTATTCACTTCAATTGTGTTAGTTGTTATGCAGCCCAGGGTGTTGTCCTACAAAATCATCTTATTTAGTTTTGCCACTTTCAGACATTAGTATTTTTATATAATAGATTTATTTATAAATCTATTTCTGTTATGATATTTATTTATAGCTTCTACTTCAGTTCTCATGTGAAATTCTTAGATATGTGATAGCAAGGGTTGCTTTGAAATCATTTGTTGTTCAAACATTTTGTCTCATTTCGGGTTGAGACTTCGGTCATGACAACTTTGGTCGGTTTGATTTAAAATTTTAATTTAGCAAATAACTAAATTAGTCATAGTGGTTTATTAAATCTATAAACCAAATCAAGCAAACATAAAGAATTTTTTTTTATTATGAGTAGTAGGTTCGTCTTATTTTATCAATTTTCTATTTTTTATCATATCATATTACTATATAAGAAGAGGGAATAGAACACGTGTCTCCGTCAACCCATGTGCTTCCCTGTAAAAGCATTGAATTTGAAGAACTATTTTTCTCAATTCCTTTTTTGCATCAATTCTAATGCCTCCTCCATTGTTGAACATCACCATCACCATCTGCTCTCTCCTCTTCTTCTGTTCTCCTTCATAGTTGTGTCCAGCAGTCCAGGTGAACATAATTTTCACTTGAATTGATTTTTATACTGCAATACTAAATCAACCTTAATGCCTCCTTTGATGTGCAGCACTTCCACACACCTCAAATTTGGCCAACCAGGAAACGCCACCATCTTCGTACCTCGGTTCTCCTCTTCGTTTTCTGTCAATTTTGCACTTTTATTGAGTCTACCATTGCTTCCTATATCAGGTGAGCGTCCTTTACACAAATTTTACAGGTCTCTTCGTTGCTTTAATTCTGATTCCCCAGCTCGGCCTCTGCTATTTGATTTCGCAATCCTTTTGTATTTCGCTTTCCTGCGACAATTTCTTTGGGTCTCTTTAACTTTTTGTTTGGGCCACCATTTCAACTTGACTTCTTCTTGACTTTGGGCTTCTCTATATTCTTAAGCTTTCTTGACTTCATACATTTTTGTATGTCTGAGCTTTACCCCATATCAACAATCATCGTCCGTAAGATTCTAAGTTAGACATTTATTTTGTCTTAAATTTTTCCTACGTTTTTCTCACTTTGATATAGCATTCAACTCTTAAAAGAACACAATTTCCTCTCTACAGATTTCAAGGTTAGACAATAGATTTTATTGGAATTGATATAATATAGTGTATAATAAAATAATTCACAGAGTCAGCCTTTCCATAGCTAAGATAACAATTTACTTTGATATTGTTAACTTCATCAAACTTTCCTCTCCACATTTCTACTACTACTCAAAAATCCACAATTCACTGAAAGATTCTCAGATTGTACTGTGGAAATTTCTGTTATGCAAATCTTTTTTTATGAAGTAGTAAAGCTTCTACAAAAATGAAAATTCATCATTATTCCAATTACTTGATGATCACTAATTAACTGTGACAACTGTTCTTCATCATTATAAAATACCACCAGCCTCAACAACCATGCTCAGCCAAAACATCGACATAGAAAATTTATCACAATTAATCATTAGCATAGTCATCAATTACAATCATCATCAACTACCTTCAACTCTTGCTATCTTCAATCACAATTAGCAGCAACACCACCAACATCAATTACCAAATCAACCGTCATTATCACCTCTGTCAAAGCATGTGCTTCTCCGTAGATAACCTTGAATTCGAGGAGCATTGTAGACATTTCACCAGTCACGTGTTTATCTTTCACGACATCAACCTTAACGCTTCCTTGGATGTGCAGCACCGCCATTTCCTGCTCTATTTTCTCGTATTCCTCTCCAACTTCATTTGCTTTTTCGCGGAGTTAGCAGTTGTGCTCTCCACTATCGAACATATTTATCTCCCAAAATCTACCTTCGCTTCATCTTTTTTTTATCTCCATTTGGTACTTCGATGCACTTTACAACTACCTACTGCCTCCGGTAAGTTGTTTCTGCTATCTGCTTTTCAGAATCCGTCAAATATTATGGTTACTCTGCCTTGTGCTCAGTTTAATTTTATTTTGCAATAGTTTTTTAATTTTCTTGTATCCGAAAATTTTTGGAGGTTTGTTCTGTTCCTATTAAATGCACTTCAGATACAAATTGCAAAAGCAAACAAAAGAAAGCAATGTTAGAAAATCAAAGACCTAAATAATTGCGAAATAAATAATCTCGTGTGAGATCCTTGCCTTTTTTATGATTCCCTTCAAGTTTGGTTTGTTCTCAAAGGTCACTTAGTATGTAGCAGGTTCAATTTTGGCTTATCTTTTTAGCCTACGGTCTTTTTTTTCCCCACTTTTTAATTCTTCATGCTCAAATTCAATCAGACATCAGGATTCAATTCCTATTGTTTGTAAGAATCATTCAAGTATGTGGCGTAGTGGTTAATGAAGTGAATTGAACACCATGAGGTCGCCTGAAAAGTTGAAATTAAAGATTTATCAAAATAGTAATTAGTTAATGGATATAAGATGGTTAGCTTAGTTGTGCAGGTAGTGAACATTGTCTTTCATATGCTAACATTTTGGGGTCGTTTGGTAGGCCGCATTAGAAGAAATAATCCATATATTAGGCAAGGTATTATTTAGTACTATGTTTGGTAGGATTTTGGGTCTATGTATTACTAATCCATGGATTAATTATACCTCCTACATGGTATTATAGGATGTATTACTAATACGTTCCATTTGGAGGTATTAGTAATACATATGATATAATACCATGGGATAAGTGTATGTAAAGATAAAAAAAATTATCAAACCATTTTAATTATTTTGTTTAATTTCTTGATTTTATGGTTTATATTTGTACTAGTAAATTTATTTCAATAAATTAGCTTACAATTTAGTTAGAGAGAGTTGTTTGTTAGCAAATAAATCCAATACTTGAAATATGAGTAGATGACGTTTGTGATCTTAATTGAATATATATATATATATGTTGTTAGGATCTAGATCTCAACACAAGAACTTTTCTGATGAAGAAGATGAGAGATCTAGAGAGAAAATAGAGAGAGAATTTCGTGGAGAGAGAATTTCGTGTCGTGGTAAAACCCCGTGAGTAAACTTCCACGGCGGTGCGGTATATATATATATATTAATAAATCAGAGTATTTTTGTTACAGAGAATAAATGGAGAATAAATAGTACAGCCTAAAATAAATGGAGAATAAATAGGTTGAACCGCGTAAACATTAATATATATGACAGTACATCAAATATTAATCAGGCTCCACAACCTAACAATTCTCCCACTTGGAGACTGATGCAGTCATCCAAAAAAAAAAATCTCTTCATCATCAACATCTTTACCGCACCGCAACATCTGTAGCAACAACTACAGAAGACCAACCGAGGTTTTGCATAACCCCAGTTTCCCAACATCAACACATTTCGTCAACATGTCTGCCGGGTTCTTTGCACCCTCTATCTTCTCCAAACACATATCACCATCCTCTACTGCTCTGCGAGTGAAATGGTACCGCCTTCTGATGTGCTTTGTCTTCGAATGATAGACTGGATTTTTCACCAACTGTATGGCACTCTGGCTATCTGAGTAAAGAATCTTCTCGCTCTGCTTCTTGCCCAATTCCTCCAGATAATCTACCAGCCATATCATCTCTTTCCCAGCTTCAGCTATTGCCACATACTCAGCTTCAGTAGATGAAAGAGAAACACACTTTTGAAGTCTGGACATCCAGCTCACTGTTGTTCCACCTATGGTGTAAATGTACCCGGATGTACTCTTGCTCGAGTCAACATCTCCACCAAGATCAGCATCCACAAAACCCTGTAGATTCACCTTGCCTTTGCCAAAACAAAGTGAAGTACTAGATGTATCTCTCATATATCTCAGAAGCCACTTCACGGCTTCCCAATGCTCTCTCCCCGAGTTTGCCATGTACCTGCTAACAACTCCCACTGCATGTGCTATGTCAGGTCTTGTGCAGACCATAGCATACATCAAACTCCCAACTGCTGAAGCATATGGAACAAGTGCCATATGCTCACGCTCCTCGGCTGTCTTGGGTGACTGCTCCTTTAACAATTTAGAGTGATTGGCCAATGGAGTAGTCCTGGGTTTAGCATCATTAAACCTGAATCTGCTCAACACCTTCTCAATGTACAGCTCCTGAGATAGATTTAAAGTGCAAGCAGATCTATCCCGAGAAATCCTCATCCCCAGAATCGCTTCGCTGGACCCAAATCTTTCATCTCAAACTCTGCAGACAACCTTGTCTTCAGATTGTTAATCTCCATCATACTAGATCCTGCAATCAACATATCATCCATATACAAGAGTAGAAAGACATATGAATCAGTGTATTTCTTGAAGTAACAACACGGATCCTTTTCAGCTTTGCAGAATCCACTCTTGGTCATGAAGGAGTCAAACTTCTTGTACCACTGCCTTGGTGCTTGCTTTAGTCCATACAAGCTCCTGGTGAGCTTGCACACCATGTGTTCCTTGCCTGGAACCACAAATCCTTCCGGTTGCTGCATATAGATCTCTTTGTCCAGATCTCCATGTAAAAATGTTGTTTTTACATCCATTTGCTCTAGATGCAAATTCTCTGATGCAACAATACTCAACAGAATTCGAATAGAGGTTAACTTCACAACAGGAGAGAATATTTCAGCATAATCAATACCTTTCCTTTGTGAATATCCTTTAACCACTAGACGAGCCTTGAACCTTCTTTTGCCATCTGGTTCAGTCTTGATTCTGAACACCCACTTGTTCAGCAAAGCTCTCTTCCCTGCAGGTAACTCAGTCAACGCCCATGTGTCGTTCTCCTCAAGTGACCTCATCTCATCATCCATGGCTTGCTCCCACTTGATCGAATCCTCCACCTGTAGGGCCTCATCAAAAGACTCTGGTTCCCCCTCATCAGTCAGCAATAGATAGTGTAATGAAGGTGAATACCTATTTGGTGCCCTGATGGTTCTGGATGATCTCCTTAACACCTGCTCAGGTGTAGCATGCTCCACTTCAGATTCTTCAGTAAGAGTTGGTTGAGTATCTGCTTCGACATCTTTGGGGTTACTCTTCTCCAACTCAACCTCAACTCCCACTTGCTTTGTAATCTCAAGAACCTTCTGCTCTCTGTCCTTGTACAGGACAGACTCATCAAACGTCACGTCACAATGTCTCAGGATCTTTCTGTTCTTGTCATCCCAAAACCTGTAACCAAACAAATCAGAACCATAGCCTATGAAGTAACACTTCACAGCCTTGGCATCAAGCTTGTCTCTCTTTTCTGGATCAACATGAACATAAGCAGTGCAACCAAAAGTCCTCAAGTGTGAGTACTTGAGTTCTTTTCCTGTCCACACCTCCTCTGGAATCTTTAACCCTAAAGGAACTGATGGTCCCCTGTTGATCAAGTATGCAGCTGTGCTCACAGCATCCACCCAAAATGTTTTGGGCAGCCCACAGTGTATCCTCATACTACTCGCACGCTCATTCAATGTTCTGTTCATCCACTCAGCAATTCCATTCTGCCTTGCCTTACCAGGAACTGTTCTCATCAAATCTGATTCCCTCAGCTGCACAGAATGCCTTGAACTCTGATTTGTCATACTCTTCTCCATTATCAGACCTTAGGCATTTGACTTTCAAACCGGTCTGATTCTCAACTTCAGCTTTCCACTTCTTGAAGGTTGCAAACACATCTGACTTATGCTTCAAGAAGTAAACCCATACCTTCCTGCTGTAGTCATCAATGAAGGTAACATAGAATCTGGATCCTCCAAGTGATGATACTGGAGATGGTCCCCAAACATCTGTATGGACCATTTCCAACCGCACTTTCTTTGGCTCTCTAGGAGTCTTTGTGAAGCTTACTCTTTTCTGTTTGCCCATAACACATCTCTCGCAAAGACCCATATCAACAGACTTCAGACCCTCTAATGCTCCTTTTGCAACCAGCATCTTCATTCCTTTAGCACTCATGTGTCCAAGTCTGTTGTGCCACAGACATGAACTGGAAGCACCTTCAGTAACAGCGGCCATATTAATACACCCATCAGTGGTGTACAAGGTTCTAGATTTGGTGCCACGAGCTACTACCATAGCACCTTTCACAATCTTCCACGAACCTTTCCCAAACTCTGCTGCATATCCCGTGCTATCCAACTGACCAACAGAGATCAGATTTTTCTTGAGACCAGGAATATATCTGACATCCTCCAATGTCCACTGTTTTCCCGAGGTGGTCTTTATGCAAACATTCCCCTTTCCTTCAATCTCTAAGGCTTTATTGTCAGCAAGATATACCTTTCCAATATTTCCCGATTTGAAATTTTGGAACAACTCCTTGCTTGGAGACGAATGGAAAGATGCACCAGAATCCAAAATCCAAGATTCAACCGGGCTGTTCACACTAAGGATTAGAGCATCCCCAATGTCCTCTGCTGAATTCACAGAATCATTGTCATCTCCAAATTTCTGATTCTGTTTCTTCTTTGGCTTTGTACAGCTCGTCCGAAAGTGCCCTTTTTATCCACAGTTCCAACAAGTAACATTTGATCTGTTCGGGGATTTTCCTCGATTCTTTGATTTTGATCGACCATGTTGATTTTGGCCTTTCGTCTTACTTCTCCCTCTTCGGTCAACGCTGAGAGCACTGCCGGATGAATCTCCCACTTCTCGTTTGCGAATACTTTCGCTAAGAACAACATCACGGATTTCATCAAACTTCAGTTTCTCAGATCCACGGGAACTGCTAATCGCAGCAACAACAGTATCCCAAGACTCGGGCAGAGATGACACAAAAATCAACGCCTTAATTTCATCTTTGAAATTAATATCCACAGAATTGAGTTGACACACAATCATATTAAACTCATTTATATGATCAAAAACAGATCCATTCTCAGACATCTGTAAATTGAACAATCTACGCATCAAATATACCTTGTTCATCGCCGATGGTTTTTCATACATGTTTGACAGTGCCTTCAACAGACCGGATGTGGTTTTCTCCTTCACGATGTTGAACGCCACGTTTCTCGACAAAGTCAACCGGATCAACCCAAGAGCTTGGCGATCCTTGAGCTTCCACTTCTCCTCCGTCATGGATTCCGGCATCACCCCGGTCAACGGTTCATGAAGACCTTTCTGGTACAGATAATCTTCGATCTGCATCTTCCAGAAACTGAAATCGGATCCATCAAACTTCTCGATTCCAAGCTTCGAACTATCCATCTTTAGTGATCGTGTTGAATCAACCTGGCTCTGATACCAGTTGTTAGGATCTAGATCTCAACACAAGAACTTTTCTGATGAAGAAGATGAGAGATCTAGAGAGAGAATTTCGTGGAGAGAGAATTTCGTGTCGTGGTAAAACCCCGTGAGTAAACTTCCACGGCGGTGCGGTATATATATATATATTAATAAATCAGAGTATTTTTGTTACAGAGAATAAATGGAGAATAAATAGTACAGCCTAAAAAAATATATATATATGACAGTACATCAAATATTAATCAGAGTATTTTTGAACCGCGTAAACATTAATATATATGACAGTACATCAAATATTAATCAGGCTCCACAACCTAACATATGTATGTGTATATATATATATATATGTATTTCTTTGATTTTCTAATTATTTGTATTTTGAAAAGTTTAAAACATACATACATATTAAAACTACAACTTGCAATTTTTATGTGTAAATGTAGATGATTTATTCAATTTTACCATTGTCACCGTCATTAAAATTTTAAAGTAGATGTTTTATTTTTTTAAAATTGAAAAATGACATTTTGTGAGTGATCAATTTATGAAGATGACAATTATTTATCCTCAAATAATTCAAGTGAAAAAATAGCAAACATGATAACAAAATGGTTCCTCTCAGAGCTAGTTAGAAGGCCATAAAAAATAATTTTGTTCGAGAGTTATCTACCCTGACCCAATTACCTAATAATTCAAGGGTATAATTGGAGAGAAACATTTTTATAGAGTTTTAATCCAAAAGCAAGATGAGGTGGAGAAAATAAATCAAACACTTGATAGAAATAAACTCTGTGTCATAACTTAACCTCAATTCAACAATTATCAAATAGAAATTTAATAGAACAGTAGAAGTTTTTGGACAATTTTCTATTAATCAACTAAATGTAAGGAATTACAACTTGAAACAAATGGAAAATGAAGATAAAGTTTGAAAGTTTCCACAGATGATTCCTTAATCTGCAGAAGAAGAATGAGTGGGATTAGGAAAGAAGAAGAAGAAGAAAGGAGAGATCTGAGAGAAGAGAGAATAAATGAGAAAGATACCAAATTTCCGTTGCCTCTTCTTTCCTCTGGAGCGTTGGTTAAATCAACGTGACTTTTGCTGGTTTGGAAGTGATGACGTAGCTGCATTTCCACCCTTTAATCTCATTAATCTACATCTAATCTGGACAGTTGCTTCTACCGGTAGTTATAACTACTTATTGGAAGCCAAGGTCATGACAATTCCCTCCCCTACAAAGCATCCTTGTCCTCAAGGATTAATGACAAAATCAGGAAACTTGGCCTTGTTGAAATTATAATCTTCCCATGTAGCATCTTCAGGAGGTAGATTCGACTATTGTATAAGCAATTTCACATTGGCTCAATTGTTCAACTTCACCATTTGGCGCTAAAAAACAGCCACTGGTCGAAACTGACCATCCTGCCTAGTAATTGGTAGAATGGATTGCACCACCTCTTTAGTCCCTATCTTATTTTTGAGAAGCGATACATGGAACACTGGATAAACTTTAGAAGTAGGTGGAAGATCTAGCTTATAGGCTACAGGTCCAATCTTTGCTAGAATCTTGTATGGGCCATAGTATTTGGAGCTGAGCTTCAAATTTCGTCGTAGAGCAATGCAGGGCTGTTTGTAAGGTTGAAGCTTGAGGTATACCAGCTCATCTGTTGCCTCTTCATGAGCAAATCTTCAGCAACAGGCAGTACAGTATCCATCATTGGTCCCATCGATAGTTGAGGAGGTGAGTACCCATGTTGAGCTTCAAAAGCGGTGCATAGCAAGCTTGTGTGGTAGTTGGTGTTGTACCACCACTCATCTAGGTGCAACCACTGCTTGCACTGATGAGGTCTATGACTAGTCATGCACCTCAAGTAATTTTCTATACACCGATTAACCCTCTCCGTTTGCCCATCTGTTTGAGGATTATACGAAGAACTATATAAGAGTTGAATGCCACTAGATTTGAAAATAGCTTGCCAAAAATTACTAAAAAATATCCTATCTCGATCAAAGATAATGGACTCAGGTCCACCATGAAGAGTGTGTACTGTCTTCCAGAATTTAGTTGCGATTTGTAGAGCTGTGAAAGGGTAGGATAGAGATATAAAATGAGCACCCTTAGTGAGTCTATCAACCACTACAAAAATAACATCCTTTCCTGAGGATTTAGGAAAACCTTCAATAAAATCCAAACTTATGTGTCTCCATGACTGATCAGGAATGGCAAGGGTTGCAAGAAACCTTGATAGGGAACATTTTCATCATTGTTCCTATGACAAACCTCACATTCAGAAACAAATTGCATCACCATTTGTTTCACTGAAGGCCAATAGAATAATAGAGACAGTCTTTTAAAAGTTCCAAGTTGGGCTGAGTGCCCCCTTAAGTTCGAAGCATGGAAAGTCTGGATCAACTGAGGCCGAAGAGGTCCATTGGAGCCCACATAAATCTTTACCTTCCTTCGCAATACTCCCAAGCATACTTGCCACAAGTTAGGACCATTAGTATCTATTGTCAATTGTGTAATGAGCTCTACAGCCATAGGATTTCCTTCATAGCTAGTTGCAACCTCTTGGACCCATAATGGAACTGGTACACTGATAGCATGGAACTGACCCTCTTCACGCAATTGGTTTTCCTCTTGTAGGTTAGACCAGTTGCACTCAAGCTAACCACATCATACTTCCTGGAGAGTGCATCAACTACTCTATTCTCTGCTCCTTTTTTATACTGGACCTTAAAATCTAACCCCAACAATTTGGTTTTACCTCTTTGTGGCACTGTTGTAGTAACCTTCTGTTCAAGCATATATTTGAGGCTGTCATGTTCAGTCTTGACCACAAAAGTCTTGTATTAAAGGTAATGTTGCCACTTGTTTACTGCATTCAATAGAGCTAAATATTCTTCCTCGTAGATGGATTTATCTCTATGCTTCATAGACAATACCTTACTACAATAGGCTATTGGCCTTCCCCTTTGTAATAGCACAACTCCGATTCCCAATTGACTTGCATCAGTCTCGACTACAAATTCTTCATCATAATTTGGCAAGGCAAGCACTGGTATGGTAGACATGGCCCTTTTAAGTTCCTCAAAAGATTGATCAACTTCATCAGTTCACACAAAAACATCCTTTTTCAACAAGTCGGATAGTGGTCTGCTTGTGCTTCCATTATTAGCTACATACTTTCTATAATATCCTGTTAAGCCCAAAAATCCCCTTAAAGCTTTCACAGTTTTAGGGGTAGGCCATTCTTCCATAGCTTTCACCTTCACAGGATCAGTTGACACCCCTTCCGCAGTAATAACATGTCCTAAGTACTCTACTTTAGGTTGACCAAAAGAGCACTTGGACCTTTTTGCATACAATGAATGGAATAATAAGGTGTTAAAACCAACAGTAAATGCTCTACATGCTCAGACAATGATTTACTATAAATGAGGATATCATCAAAAAACACCAAAACAAACTTCTTGAGGTGCAATTGAAAGATATGACTCATTAAGGCCTGAAAGGTAGCGGGGGCATTGGTAATCCCAAAGGGCATAACCTTAAACTCATAATGCCCTGTGTGAGTTCTGAATGTTATTTTGTACAGAGCTTCAGCCTTCATTTTAATTTGATGATAACCCAACCTGAGATTAATTTTGGAAAAAATATGTAGCTCATCTAAAAGGTCATCAACGATTGGAATTGGGTACTTATCCATCACTGTGATCTCATTCAACCCTCTATAATCTACACAAAACCGCCAGGTGCCATCCTTTTTCTTAACCAATAGAACTGGTGAGGAAAAGGGAGATTGTCTATGACTAATAATCACATTAGTAAGCATCTCTGAAACTTGCTTTTCTAATTCCTCCTTTTGGTAGTGATTGTATCTATAAGGTCTAAGACTAACTGGCGAGGCTCCAGGATTTGAGTTAATAGCATGGTCCAGTTCTCTCACTGGTGGTAAAGACTTTGGTTCAGCAAATACAGACTGGTACTTGTCCAACACGTCTTGTATAGTGGCATACAAATGTTCCTACTCATTGTAGGACTCTGCTCCTAGCATGAATAAATGAGCCATTATTGTTTGAACCTTCTTGATAAGCCTTACCATGGCACTACCACTGATCATGCTCAAACTACTGTCGCCTGGAATAGCATGTAGAATGGTTTTGTTTCCCTTTCTGCCAATTGTCACACACTTTTTTTCATGATCGAACTTGGTAGAATTATTCTTATTCATCCAATCATCTCCTAGCACTAGATCACATCCTCCTAAGTTGATGATTCTCATATCCTATTTGAAGGCTTTTCCTTCCATTTTCCAACAAAAACCAGGACAACTAGTATGACACTTCACATAATTTTCATCAGACACAGTGACTTTCATAGGAGGGCTATACTCAGCCACATAACCAGTGTTACCAACTGCTTGTTCGTCTATGAAGCTGTGAGTACTACCAGAATCGATCAACACCGCTAGTGTCATATTCCCACAGATCCTTTAACCAATATAGCATTTACTCCTAAGCTACTACCAGATAATGCACTCATACATATGGCCTCCATAACCTCATGTTGTATCTCTCCTTCAATTACAAGATCTTGTGGTTCAAGTACCTCTATTTCATCATGCGGTATGGCCTCTTCTTCACCCCTCATGCAGTTCAACTGCTTATCCTTGAAGTTGTGTCCTGGGTAGTACTTCTCTCCGCACTTAAAACATAACTTGTTGATATTTCTATATTCATACACTTCTGGGGTTAACCTAAAAGCATTTGGTTGAGGGTTGTTCACAGCAACTGGTTTGGAGTAATTTGAACCACTGGCAAAAGTAGGAATTGGATTACTTCCCATAACATTTTTTGTGGAGTTAGACCCTCCCACAGGATATGAAGTTTTATCCACCATCATGTTCTTCTTCAGAGCCTCTTCTATTGCTTTCTCCTGTAGCCTAGCCTGCTCTATAGCTGCTTTTAATGTTACCGGTTTAAACATTTTAACCCCAAACTTAATTTCCTCTTTCAAAGCCCCAATAAAACTTGACAGGAAATGAGCCTCATTCAAGGCTGGATTCCTTATTATCATCTAGGCTTTCAAGTCTTTGAACTTGCCAAGGAATTCATCTACTGTTCCTGATTGAGATAGCTTATTAAATTCCTCGACTGTATCTTCAACCACTGTTTCCCCAAATCTCACACAGAGTTCCTCCTTAAATCCAGCCCAAGTAACTACTCCTCTATCCAAAACTATTGAATTATACCATGTTTCAGAAAGTCCATTCAAATAGAGTGCCTCTCCCTCTACTTTTTGATTATCAGCAGTTCTATATAAGTTAAAGTATTTTTCACACTTACGTAACCATACCTTAGGTTCGTTCCCTTCGAAGCTCGGTAGTTCCCATTTAGGAGGTGGAATTGGCAATCTGGCCCTAGCTTCCTGTATGGGATTTGGTAGCAGCCCATCTCTAACTGGAAAAGCACCTTCAGAAGCTCAAACTGGTGCTCTTTCTAGAGCTGTCAAATGATCCAAAATAAGCTCTAAGGTTCCCCTAATTCCAGTTTGAGTTACGTTGAGTTCTCTGCAATTCGTAGTGAGATCTCCGAAAATTTCATCATGACGCAACAACTTATTGTCTAGCAGCTTCATCCTGGTCCCTTAAGCCATTTTCACCTTCACAAATTGAACGTAACCTGACGCTGATACCAATTGTCAGAACTTAACCTCAATTCAACAATTATTAAATAGAAATTTAATAGAACAGTAGAAGTTTTTGGACAATTTTCTATTAATCAACTAAACGTAAGGAATTACAAATTGAAACAAATGGAAAATGAATCTAAAGTTTGAAAGTTTCCATAGATGAGTCCTTAATCTGCAGAAGAAGAATGAGTGGGATTAGGAAAGAAGAAGAAGAAAGGAGAGATCTGAGAGAAAAGAGAATAAGTGAGAAAGATACCAAATTTCCGTTGCCTCTTCTTTCCTCTGCAGAGTTGGTATAATTAATGCACATCTAATCTGGACCGTTGTTTCTACCCGGTAGTTATAACTACTTATTGGAAGATAGGTCATGACACTCTACATTACTGATCCATGCACTACTAATCCATGCATTACTAATCCATGCATTACTAATGCATTATTTATTTTTTACCAAAAGACCCCTTACTGCCATATATTGACTATGTTTTCAACTCCTTTTTTTGTTGTTCCAAGTTAATTGTTAGCAACTGATCCTATGTTTTTACAATTATATCGGATAAAAACCTGGAGGTCACCAAGATAAACAAACTTCCATGCTTTAAGACTAACTGTAACAGTAGAAGCCATGTCTTCAATAAGTATTCACTTTCCATCCATTAGTGGCTGCTATTAAATCCAATTACACTAGGTATGTCATCGTTGTTGTTGACAGTGGTTTCAATGATTAACTGTTCTATTAGACTTTTCAAAAATGTTGTCGTAGTCTGTGTCGTATATTACAAAAGTTTATTATTTTTGAAGGATCCGATTTGCACTCAACAATAATGATATATCTAAAGATTTTTAGGCAACTTTACTGATATAGATATGTCCTTTGCTGAAGGACTTCCGGAGGTAACACACTTTTTATCATACTTCTGTTAAAGTGTATATTGTATCATGAATTGGAAATATCTATGACATAGCTGAAACAATTGTGGCTACGAAAGGAACCTTTATTTTGTCTAGAATAATCACACACTTTCTCGTCAACAAGTGTGCTTACTTGAGCTTACGTTAAATTTTAAAAGGTATTCATGTCCTTCTCTGTTTGACTTTACAGGTGACTCCTCTTCTTTTCTACGTCAGTTGTAACACCATTGCCAAACTTTACCATCTAACGCCTTTGTCTCCAAACATCAGCCCTCGCTTCATCTTTAATTTTTTGTTCTCACTTGGGTACTGCGGTGGAAATGAATAAAAATTAAAGTCATGCCACAATGCTTATCTTACTAAAAGAGAGGACTTATTGAAAGAGGGATCAACAAATCAATCACTTTGGAAATAAGAAAAAAGTAAGAAGAAATCCTTTTCATTTCTATATTTTATTATTAGTACTTGTGTAGTTTCATTCATGAAGTACCTTTATTCAATACTGAGGTATAACATTGCTTGAACAACAGAAGTATAGGCAGACATTGTCACATACTTCAACCACAAGTTCTCTTTACCTTATGTAGCAGTGCAATTATTTTTTAAACTAGCAAGAGTGCAAGACTATTTTTCAGAACACTGAGCATTTCAACTGAAATCCTAAGGATTATGATCTTGTTCACTTTAGTTGATAAATTTCATTTGCTGAAAAAACACATTTGCATACTGCAAAATTTCATGTTAAGACAACTAAAGAAACACTAACTTCTTTCGAATTACATCTTCATAGTATTAAAGTTAACCAATTGCCAGTCCAAATATAGCCAAGAGTTCAAACTATGTAAAATTGCTCACTCAATGCTCAGGTAGAGTCTTTCATTGACTTTTTCTAATTTGCTTTCATCAACTTTATCAACGTATTATAGATCCATTTTATACTTGGTGCAGATCGACCAAGACATACTCAACCGGGGGCGGACCTATATGGACGGGTGGGGCTGCCAAGTCACCCGGTGATCTTGAAAATAACTCTCTATATATATGAATACATGTAAAATAATTCAATATAAATTAACGTTGCCACACACTAATTGAAATGTTGAACAATTAAAAAGAGAAATAAATATTGTAATAACCTTTTACATTGTTGGGCCCGAGCAACGCCCAGGCTACCCATTACTAGTATTTATTTAAAAGAGAACCCTAGGCCACCCTACGTGGAGGCACCATAAACCAGCATTCCCTTTTAAATTTTTTATTTCAAAAACCAGTCCTCCCTTTTTATGATAAGTTGCGACTTTTATGAAAAGTTGTGACATTTTAGAAAAGTTGTGACTTTTATAAGAAGTTGTGACTTTATGAAGAGTTGGACTTTTATAAAAAATTGTGACTTTTATGAAATGTTGTGACCTTTTTGAAGGGTTATAACTTTTCCAAAGAGTTGTGACCTTTACGATAAGTCACAATAAACATTTGTTCACTCTACCCTATGTACTCTATAAATAGAGGAATTTTGTGCAACAATAATTTGTAGGATTTTTCCCCACTATAGGGTAGTCAAATTCAAATAAATTAATTATGTTTTTATGATGTTTTTTTCATTCTTCAATGTTTTCGTTGAGCTTAATCTTTACTATAAGTCATAGTGATTCGTGTAACTATGACAAATTTTTTCCTTATTTTGGTGACCTTTTTTTTTTAACTTTGTTAATAATTCATAAAGGATGATTGAAAATTGATCTTCTCTTTTGTCAATTTCTAAAGGTTTCTTCATATAAACAAAGAAAACTGTTTTCAATTGCAATTCGATACGCCCTTGAAATGGTTGATGGTTGAATTCATTACATTTGTTTCTTGAGTAAACTAATCTTTTATTTCTTCCATTATTATTTGTATGTTTTTTCCGAATTCAAATATATTAATTAAGTTTAATTTAAAGTTTGTTTCATTTCTTAAAGTTTTCTTCCTCCTATTTTACTAAGCTTAATTTTTTTACTATAAATCATAGTGATTCCGTGTATCTATTTCATCTTCTTTTTGCAATTTGGTGACTTTTTTTGAATTATGTTCAAAATTATTCCAGTGAGGATTATTAAAAATTTATCTTCTCTTTTACCCCGTTCTACAGGTTTTCTTCAAATACTTTTTGGGAAAATAGATTGTGAGTTGTGTTGTATTTGATAGCACACAACAAAAAATATTTGATAACTAATATGGAACAAATTAATGATCAAGTTTGTTAAAATAACCAATATGATTTCTCTCTTGCTTTCCACAATTGTTAAAAATTAGTGAATCTTAGAGTTTTCTTTTACTGTTTTTACTTATGCAGTTTACTGAGTGAAATACAGTTCCTATATTTAAGGTATGATGATTAGGTTAGTTGTTTATTAGGCTAGGAGTCTTATTTGTTAGATTTATTGCAGGGGTTAGAAGTTAACGCTTATTATATATATAACTGTAAGTGTTTTCTGTAAGAGTACAGAGCTTCAGTGCAAGCAAAATAAAGTTTTTCTCCGTTCCAAATCCTATTCAAATGCTGCACTTGTTCATTCTTTTCTCTGCTTGTTGCTTTTGTTTTATGGTATCAAGAGTCAAGTGATTGGCTTGAACGTTCTTTCCTTCTTCTTGTCTATCAAGTTTGTTAAGTCTTGTTGGAGGAGATTGAAAGTTGCATACAAAACGTTTGTGCAGTTTGGAGTCAACAATGGGGGAATAGTTCTAACGCACAATTTGGTGTCGAGAAGCTTGTCGGGACAAACTACAAGTACTGGAGAATGTGTATGGAGGATAATCTTCATGGTCAAGACCTCTGGGAACTTATTGCTGGTGCTGAAGTAGAAATTCTAGCAAATACTCAGGAAAATTCAGAATCGCGGAGAAATGGAATATCAAATGTGGTAAAACACTCATTTCTATAAGAACATCAATTGGAAAAGAGCTCATCGATCATGTACGTGATGTTAGTTCACCAAAAGAAGTTTGGGAAATACTTGAGAGATTGTTTACTAAAAAGAACACTTCTAGGGTACAACTGCTAGAAAATGAATTTGCAATCCTAACACAGGGAGACATGTCTATTTCTGAATATTTCTTGCGAGTTAAAGCTATTTGTGCTAAAATTTCAGAATTAGATCCGGATGAGAAGATTGATGAAGCAAGATTGGGACGATTTCTTATTCCAAGATTTAAGAAGGAATATAATCCATTCGTGACCTGAATTCAAGGTTGGACAAAGCAGTCTTCATTTAAAGAATTTGACAACTTGCTATCAAACCAAGAGGCATTGGCAAAGCAAAAGGCAAGAAGTCTTGAACCAGATGCAACTCTCTTTTAAAGGGAAAAGAATTAAAAAAAAACATCATTTGAAAGCAGGAACAATGAAGAAGAATCAAATGAAAAAGGTACTGGTGGCAACTTTGATAGTAGGAAGTGCTACAGGTTCGGTAAAATTGGACACATCAAAAAATATTGTAGAGTGAACTCTCAAAAGGAAATATTGCAAGTTAAAATGATGGAAATGAGAAACTCAAATGGGATCACTGCTTCACTATTGAGTTTACTGAACGTAGGAACGATGATGACGAACCCGTTTAAGCTCTCTACAATAATGACAAATTCAAAAAAGATTGGATCCTTGATTATGGTTGCTCACATCATGTAACTGGAAATAATTCTCTTCTTTAGAGTTGCGTCAACACAAAAGAGAACGAGTATTTTTTACAGCAAATAACTCGACATATCAAGTAGCTAATGAAGGAGTCTTGAAGATTGACGTTGGAGATACAGGGGCTGTCAAGTTGAACAATGTATTTCATGCTCCAGGCTTCAAGAGAAACTTATTCGTTTCAGTTTCTCAAATCACCTATTCTGCAAAATATATTTTGTTTGGTCCAAATGATGTGAAGATGTTTGATAATGTGAAGAACATATCTGCTGAGGTTGTTCTTATGAGAGAAAAGAAAGGTTCGTTGTTTTTCATGGCAGTAGGGGAAGCTTATGCGAAGAAGACAAGTCAAACAGATAGCGCAAAAAATTGGCATGCTCGACTGGGGCACTTGGGATACCAATTGTTGCGGCAAATCTGTTCGAAGAAACTGGTGGATGGTCTACCAGCTCTAAAGAATATTCATGAAGATGTAGTTTGTCAAGGTTGTCAATTCGGAAAATCAAATCGTATTCCATTCCAAAGATCAGTAAATCGTACATCCACTATGTTTAAGTTGGTTCACACAGACTTGATGGACCAACGAAAACAACAAGTTATAGTGGTTTTGGGTATGTCATGGTACTTGTAGATGACTTCTCAAGATATAGATGGGTGAAGTTCTTGAAAAAGAAGGGTGAAGCCTTGTCAAAATTTGCGGGATTTAAAATTATCGTGGAGAAGGATTTTGGAGTAAGAATTAAATGTTTGCGTAGTGAGAATGGAGGAGAATATATGTCTGATGCATTCTTTAAATACTACGATAAGAATGGTACTTCGAGCAAATTACATGTCCAAATACCCCCCGAGAGCTTTGGGATGGAGGAGAATCCTCTTGTTTCTACAATCCTTTCCTGGTTACACGATAAGAATCTCCCCCGAGAGCTTTGGGATGAAGCTATTCAATGCGCGTATCACGTGATTAATCGTTTGCTTCCATGGCCAGGTAAAGAAAGATCTCCTTTTGAAATTCTATATCAAGAAAAGCTAAATGTAAATTGTTTTCGGGTATTTGGTTCAACTTGTTATGTTCATATTCCAAAAACTATCCAAACCAAACTTCATCCGAAAGAAAAAAAGTGTGTCTTTGTTGGCTATTATTAATATATGAAAGGGTGGAGGTGTATGGATCATGAAACCAAGAAACTAGTCACTTCCAGAGATGTAGTGTTTGACGAAATATCGTCATACCATTCTTCCCAGAAGACCAGCAATCAAGAAACCATTATTTATGGTTATCAAGAGAATTTTGAGCAACTTCCAGAGAGAAACTTGCAGGAACAAAATAATGAAGGAAACTCAAATTCATATGATGTTGAATGACAAACTAAAAGGAGATCAACAAGGGACAAAAGACAACCACGTTACTTCAAAGATTATGAGGTACAGTTGAACTGCTGCTCAATTACGTCTTGCTTCTTTACAGAAGTATTTGATGAACCACTAAGATATGAAGAAGCCAAAGGTCATCGCGAGTGGAATGCTGCTACACAAGATGAAATTAATGCATTGAACAAAAACCAGATGTGGCAGTTGGTGTCGAAGCTTGAGAATTGCGAGCTGATTACTTGCAAATGGGTTTATCGTTTGAAGAAAAACTCGGATAGGGTTGTTGAAAAGTACAAAGCTCATCTTGTTGCACGTGGTTTTCCTCAAAGTTATGGATTGGATTATGAGAAAACATTTAGTCTAGTTGCAAAAATGGTAACTCTAAGAACCATTTTTCTCTTGCGGCATGTATGAATGGGAATTTGTGGCAGCTTGATGTAATGAATGTATTTCTTTATGGAGAATTGGATTGTGAAGTGTTATGGAGCAGCCGAAATGGTACGTCTCTCTGCAGTCTCCTCAACATGTTTGTCGATTAAAGAAAGCGTTGTATGGTCTTAAACAAGAACCACGTGTGTGGTACAGTAAAGTTGCTCAATACTTTATTTTTTGTGGCTTTAAAGTTTCTGATGTTGATTCTAGTTTATTTATTAAATCTGAATTACATGTGCACATGATGGTCATGTTATATGTAGATGACATGATAATTGCTGGAAATAATGAAGATGTGATTTCTATGTTGAAAAATGATCTTTCAGTTCGATTTGAAATGAAGATTTTGGAGGAAGTGAGTTGTTTCCTTGGTCTGGAAATTTAAAAAACAGATCAAGGATATTTTGCTTCTCAAAATACATATGCGAGAAAACTGTTGCAGCATTTTGGTATTGGGGAGTCCGAAGAAAAGGCAACTCCAACCACATCTCAAGCTGTTGAAAGATGAAGGAAAGACATTAAAAGATGCCAAAGAATTTCAGTAACTTGTTTGTAGTTTTATTTATTTAACTACAAGATCGGAGATTTCTTATTGTTTTGGAATTGTTTCTCAGTTCATGTAGTGTCCAAGAAGCTCACATCTAGATGCAGCAAGGCGAATTCTTCGTTATGTGAAGGGCTCACTAGATTATGGTCTTATGTATAGAAGAGCTGAGAAATTCATGTTAAATTGATTTACTGAAGCAGATTGGGCTGGAGGTACAAATGACAGGCATTCAACTTCAGGATATTGTTTTAGTACTGGTTCAACTATGGTTTCTTGGTTTAGCAAGAAAAAAGCAGTGATAACATTATCTAGCACTGAAACTGAGTACATAGCCGCGATTATGGTTGCACAAGAATGTATGTGGTTAAAGAGATTAATAGGTGAGATGTTGTGCAAAGTTGATTATGCTGTTCAAATAAGATGTGATAATGAAAGTTCTATCAAGATTGCATTGATTCCAATTTTTCATGGTAGGATGAAGCACGTAGAAGTTCTTCATCACTACATTCGAGAGAAAGTGTTGGATCAAGAAGTTGTTGTGGAAGGAATTTCTACAAAACAGAAAGTCGTAGACATATTTTCTAAGGCCTTGATAAAGCCAAAGTTTGAATATTTCAGAGATGGTGTTGGAGTTGTTGATCGTATGAATGCACTAAGGGTGAGTGTTAAAGAATTAGTGCATCTAAGAGTTTTCTTTTTGTGTTTTTACTTCTGCAGTTTACTGTGTCAAATAGCAGTTCCTATTTATTAGAAATGATGATCAAGTTAGTTGTTTATTAGGCTAGGAGTCTTATTTGTTAGAGTTATTGTAAGGGTTAGAAATTAACGCTTATTGTATATAACTCTAAGTGTCTGCTGTAAAAGTATAAGGCTTCAATTTAGCAAAATAGAGTTCTTCTCTGTTCCAATTCCTGTTCAACTGCATCACTTGTTCATTCTTTTCTTTGCGTGTTTCTTTTGTTTAACAATTAGTACATTATTCTAAATGTTTTTTCTTGGGTACAAACATTGTGTATGTCAGTGCACTATTCCTAGAATATTTGTATAGAGACAATTTGTCCATATCTTTTATTGCAAGTTAACTAATTTGTCATATTTCTTCTCCTCTTCTTTTTGGGCATACAAGAGATCAAGTTTTTGTGAAACTAACAAATTTTCAAAATACACTATAACAAAAATGTTTTTATTGGTAATAAATATGCACGTACACTAAGAATGTTATAGCTTTTACCGACATAATTAATTTTCATTAGATTCAATACTGTTATAGACTTCAGGGACATTTATAAAGAGTACCAATTGTCTTTGAAAATACATATTTATCGATAATTAAGTTATAAATTATCGTTAAAGATCATTTTTCTTTAGTGATAACTCATTCCTTTGATAAAGTTTTTAATATTTTTTTGATAAAGAAGTGATAACTCTTATTTTTGTCTTCTTTTAATTAAATTTGTGAACCGTAAATTTGGACACAATATGAAAGACCATCTTTTTGAAAAATATATTAAGTAACATGCCTTTTTCTTCTTGATTGTTAGGAAACTAAGATCGTCTTTATTATAAAACTTTTTATATTTGTTAAATCAAGAGCTCACAAAAATATGATGTGAGATTTTAATTTGTTTTATGCCTAATTTTTTGTTTAGTACATCCGGTTGTGAACATTCAGATGTCACCTACTGCTTTATTGATAATTGCATTAATTTTTTGTAACTCCATACTATAATGATAAAAATAATTGTGGTTTTATCCAAAAAAAAGTTGGGACCGGTGATATGAAACATTAAAAATAGTAATGACTATTTTGAGAAAATGACAAAAAAGCAGTTATAATAATAACAATTTTAGGGTTATTTTTAGCATATAGTATACAATAATAAAAAATAGACTGATGGAGATTCATAATAAATGAGTCCACGGTCGTCCATTTGAATTTAGTAAATTATGATCTTATATGGACATGATGTTCCACATTACTTGGGAGTGTTGTTGTACGACGTTTTTTGGTCTCTTTTTTGGGAAAATGCATAAGTACTCCCCCTAGACTATGACCGAAATCACAGAGACACACCTTAACTAAATTAAGGTCCTATTACCCCCTGAACTTATTTTTTTTAATAATTGTTTGCACCTTTTTAGTTTATGTGGCATTCAAATGTCTCCGACGTACCTAAATTGCGTGGAGTCACGGAGTGTACCACGTAAGACAAAAGGTGTATAAAATTACAAAAAAATAAGTTTAAGGGGGTAATAGGACCTTAGTTTAGTTTAGGTGTGTCTCTCAAATTTCAATCATAATCTACGGGGGTACTTGTGCGTTTTCCCCTCTTTTTTAATAACATCTCATGTTGTTCTTTATAAGTTCTTGGTATTTACAAAATTTCATTACATTTGACCTACTATTTCGAGGGAGATTTTCTTACACTTCCTTTTTATACTTAAAATCTGTCTATTACTCATAATTTTTGTAACAAGATATGACATACACTAATAAAAAAGATAGGTTTAAGTGCGCAAAATTAAAACTTTTCATATATATATATACATAGTGAGGTTTACATAGACCTCTCTCATGCTTCATATGGAGTTCACTTAGACTCCTCTTATATGAAGCTTACATAGGTTTCTCGTTTAGACATTATACATAACATATAAGAATATAGTCTAATATATCGTCTCACATTTAAACCATCTAAGATGAGTAAAACATCTGGGCATAGCCCTTAATACGAATATCAAAAGTGCCACTTACGGCTTACAACAACATGTTCAACAATAGGAAAAAACAAATGTCTTAAGACTATACTAACGACATATCTAGAATGGAAAAGGTAACATTCTCGGATCTTGAGGACCTACCCACACTTGGAAAAAGATATCCAAGTCTTCTTCAATTAGCCTCAAATATTTCAACGGCCCGAACCTACATTGTTTGGGAAAAGGGAATGAAATATTGGTTAGTGCATCCACTTGTACTAAGTATAGAAACATATGCACATATAAGATTGAAATCATGTGTAAAGGGACATTTAGTTCAATATCATGCTAAATCTTTTTTAAAAAGCTTTCATGCACAATTAGGAACACATATAAGTCATTAGGTTCAACATCACCCAATGCAAGTCCATATTCAACATAAGACCAATATAATGATAAAGTCAAGTCAACATGAATTCTATCAACATAAGGTCATATCACATGAATAGTGGCATATCAAGATCATATAACCAAAGTAACTCCAATATCATAACAAAGCATATACAAGAGTTCATCTCATCACATCGTACAAGATACTTATTCACAACCCCTTCCCAAGCCTACAAGTGCAATGTCTATAGGAAGTGTCATAACCCCACATAGTCAAGCAAACAGGGAAAGAGATCATAAATAATGCTTAACTTCATTTAACATAGCATCATGAGCAATCATCATCATATATATCAATATAGACAAATAACATGTTCATAAGTGAGACTTACATCATATAGGTCATCAACATGTAAAGTCAACATTTGCATATCATTTAAGTCATAAAAACATAAGAACATCTTCCTAAGATTTCCCTCAAGGACAACTAGTGCAATGCATAGGTAGAGTCCCATACCCCTACCTATACTAAAGAACCCCTTAAGTCATCCTAGTTAGATTTCACATTATTACATCCATTTTACTTTCGGAAACAATTGCCTTAACCGACATAGACCATGTGAGCTAAACACTGAATCCGGTGTCATGAAACCCTACACCGAAAGAAGATGGTCTGCTTGCAAAGATAGAACATTAACAGAACATTCTAGGTGGATCCAGTAGCTAGTCTTCCTATGGGGGCAACATAGTTCAAGAACCAGGAGACATACTTGAGATCCTCTTTATGCACAATTGAATTGTAATCTCTATCTCATGAGAACTATTGTGAACCTACCTTTCCACATTGGGAAGGGACACCTCTCATAACTACTTTACTCGGTGCTAAGCTAAAGTCCCTTTTTGAAATGTCTTTAAGTCATTCTTAAACATCATAACGTAATATAGGCCATAGGAGACTAAATCCTTGTATATCATATCATTATCTATTAGGTATTGCATGAGAATGTCCTTTCAATACAACCATTGTAAGTGAGATTAGTGCATTATCATCATCATGTCATAGTGAGGCACATAAGTTATTCACAATCAACCTTATATTATCGTACCTTATTCATAATCTCACAATTAATATCATCAAGAAATTTCAATTACATTCATCATTTCATCACCCATCTAATCTAATCACATGTAATACTTCAATTGAACATCATCATCAAGTACAAGCCATCACAATTGAAGTAAGGATTTAAGTTCACAAAGTCTTACCAACTCACCTTCAAAAGCCTCCTTCAATGGTTTCATCACCAAAACAACCATATTCACCCGTCAATATTCTTAATAACATCATTTAATAGTAATTAACACAAGAACTAAATTAATTATATCATCACTATTCGATTAAACATCAATTTATAACCTAGAGTTAGGGAAATAGGTTCAATTCATGATTTCTTCTATAGAATTAGGTCTAACATTAAGAACTACCCTAATTAACAAATGATAAATAATAATATATCCATAACAATCAAAAGAAACCAAGAACAATACAATTTGAAAGATCAATTTCGGATTAAGAATGAACCCATGTTTTTCTCATCTTTCGGAAATCAAATTTGAAGAACCCTTTGGGCAAAAGAGTCCCAAAGGTTAAGAGCTTACATACCATAGCTATTCTTGAAGATTTATGGAGAGAAATTTGAATCTTGGAGCCGTAGTGCCCTTGAATTGATCTTCAATGGAGTCTTGGGGAATAGAGAGAGAATGTAGAGAGAAGGTAGAGATATTTGTATTTGGGAATTGAAGAGAGTTTGATTAGTTTAATGAGGGTTAGGTCTTTATATAGTCCCTTAATGCACTAAATTAGATACTCCCTAGCCCATAATTAACAAACTAAGAACCTAGCTAATTAAATGACTTAACTAAAAATTGGACAGTGAAAACAAGACCCTGACCTACGAGACCTTGACCTACGGTCCATAGGGCAGTCGACGCCACCGTACTGCACATCCGTCGTTGGCTACAGAGAGTGGTTTTTGGACCACTTTTTGAATTTTACTGAGGCTGGAATAACGACCACCACCGAAGGTCCGTTGACCCGTCGACGGCTCATCGTTTGGTCCATCGTTTGGCCACAGTCAAATTGACAGCTTTTTGTCAAATACAAGGGTCCATTCCAAGGAACCTTAGGGTGGTCCTTAAAGAGTCGTACCCGGACATTTCGACCCTAAACACACTATAATAAATTTTTAACACCTTTCTACCAATTTTTGTTAATTTACAACTCCTAAAACCCCATGAAACATGCCAAGGCACACTAGTGTCTATTTCACAATTCACCGGACGTCATGGACGTTTCTTGACGTTTTATCTCTAACACTTCCTAAATGTTTTGAATACATTATTTTAGGCCTTAAAACAGTGTCATAAGTCTTATTTCAACATGTGAGTCTTTAGAGTAGGTCTTAGACTTCCGGAGTGTTACATTATCCCCCCTAGGAATATTCGTCCCCGGATGACACTACAATCCTTTTTATTGGAAGATAATTACAAAAGATTAGCAACCCAACCAATCAACATACACTCAACGTGAGTTACAACTCAAATCAACATACAAACATTACACTTAAACATAGAAACTCAAATTACAATTTACCACATATAAGATCTCAACATCACAACATGAGGAATTTCCTTTTCAACATCAACATGAACTCAACATGATCATCAAGTCACTTATGCCAAACTCCTTTCAAACATTAACATGATCAACACTATTCCATGAAGGAAACAATACACAAAACACAAATAAGTGCAAAACTAAGACAAAGAGCATTTTTACATGAAAACTCATTTTACCAAGAACCCTTTTATCATAATTATGCATATTTTAGCAAAACAAGTCAAATTCAAGTTTATTCATCATTTTTAAGAGGATTGTTATTAACCTCAACTTTGACTAGAATTTTTACGAAAAACATGAGGATAACTGGAGTTCATGTCGGCTTCGGCCTCCCATGTTGCTCCCTCAACTAGGTGGTTTCTCCATAGGACTTTTGCGGACGCCACCTCTTTGTTCTCAACTTTTTGACTTGGCGATCTAGAATTTCCACCGAAAACTTTTCATAAGAAAGGCTCTCATCCACACCTAACCCTTCAATAGGATGAATGGATACGGGATACACAATACACATCTTTAGCATGAAGACATGAAATACCATATGAACCGAAGCTAGTTCCCTAGGTAGACTTAACTCATATGCAACCTTTCTGACCCATTGCAAAACCACAAAGGGACCCACATACCGGCGACTCAACTTCCCCTTCTTGCCGAACCTTATCACCCTTTTGATAGGTGAAATCTTCAAATACACCATATCACCTACTTTGAATTCAAGATCTCTTCTTCTATTGTCGGCATAAGATTTTTGCGGACTATAGGCTGTTTTTAACCTATCCTTTATCACACGAACCTTCTCCAAAGTTTCATCGATCTTTTTGGGACCAAGGAGTTAAGACTCACCCACTTCAAACCACCCAATTGGAGACCTACTTCGCCTACCATATAGTGCTTCCAATGGTGCCATGGAAATACACGAATAGTAGCTATTATTATAGGAGAACTCAATCAGTGATAGGTGATTGTACCAATTTCATTTGAAATCTATCACACAAACTCTTAAAATATCCTCTAGGGTTTGAATAGTACTTTCCGCTTGACCATCCATCTAGGGATGAAATGCGGTGATAAGATTCACTTGAGTACCAAACCCTTTTTGAAAATACCTCCAAAAACGAGAAGTAAATTGAGCACCTCTATCCGATATGATGGACAAAGGGATCCCATGAAGACTCACTATCTCACCAATGTAGATCCTTGAATAATCCTCCGCCTTATAAGTAGACTTGACAGGGATAAAGTGAGCGGATTTTGTTAATTTATGAAGGATCACCCAAATTGAGTCATTTTGCCTTCGGGTTCGACGCAACCCAACAATAAAGTCCATATTAATTTCTTCCTACTTCCAAGTAGGAACACCCATTTCTTGAATTATACCACTAGGCTTTAAATGTTCGACTTTCACTTGTTGGAAATTTGGACTCTTGGATACAAACTCCGCTATGTCCCTTTTCAATCCTCCTACCAATATACCTCTCTAAGGTCACGATAATTTATGTGATGTGGAATATCAGAAATCATGAGCTTCTTCTAACACATTTCCCCTCAAATAATCAACATCCGGCACACACAATCTACCTTGGTACCTTAGCACAACAACTCCCCCTTGGGAGAATGACTGATTAAACTTTCTAAGTACCGATTTCTTCAACTCCATCAAATATTGGGTTAAGATGTTGCTTAGACTTCACCTCAACTACTGATGATGAATCAGAGTTATTATGAACCATAAAACTACCATTTGGGGAATCTTCCAACCGAACACCCAATATAGCCAACCTATGAACATCCTTCACTAGGTCTTTGTTCCATTCTTGTACATGAGACAAACTAGCCATGGTCATACGACTCAAAGCATCCGCAACCATATTGGATTTTCCGAGGTGGTAGAGAACACTCATGTCGTAATCTTTCAACAATTCAAACCATCTTCTTTGTCTGATATTTAACTCATTTTGAGTAAACACATAGTGAAGACTCTTATGGTCGGTATACACATCCACATGAACGCCATACAAGTAATGTCTCCATATTTTTAAAGAAAACACTACGACCGCTAATTTAAGATCATGAGTTGGATAATTTTTCTCATGCACCTTGAGTTATCTAGAGGCATAGGCTACTACCTACCCATGTTGCATAAGAACACACCCCAAACCCACTCATGATGCATCACAATATATCACAAAACCCATGATATCTTCCGGTAGAGTCAACATAGGAGCGGAGGTAAGACTATCTTTCAAAACTTGGAAGCTTCTTTCACATGCCTCCAACCACTCAAATTTCACACTCTTTTGGGTCAAGGTAGTCAAAGGAGAAGCAATGGAAGCAAACCCTTCCATAAACCTCCGATAGTACCTGGCTAAACCCAAGAAACTTCTAATGTAAGTTGGAGTCAATGGTCTAGGCCAATTCTTAACCGTCTCGGGTTTTTTTTTAATCAACCTCTATACCCTCACTTGAGATAATATGACCAAGAAACGCCATCGATCTCAATCAAAACTCATACTTGCTATATTTGGAAAATAGTTTGTGTTCCTTAAGGACTTGGAATTCCACCCTCAAATGGTCCATATGTTCACCTTCATTCTTCAAATATACCAAGATATCGTCAATAAAGATAATCACAAAGGAATCTAGGTAATTTCAGAACTCTTTATTCATAAGATCCATACACGACACTGGGCATTCGTGAGACCAAAGGATATAACAAGGAACTCATAGTGACCATACCTAGTTTGAAATGTTGTTTTAGGTACATCCTAACCTCTCACCCTAAGTTCGTGATACCCCGACCTCAAGTAAATTTTAGAAAAGTAGATAGCCCTTTGGAGTTTATAACACAAGTCATCAATCCGAGGGAGAGGATACTTGTTCTTTATGGTAACTTTATTGAGTTGGCGATAATCAATACACATCCTAAGGGACACATCCTTATTCTTAAAAAAAAACACCGGAGCTCCCCATGGTGAAATACTATGTTGAATAAACCCCTTATCTAACAAGTCTTTGAGTTGAAGCTTTAACTCTTTCAATTCCCCCGGAGCCATCCGGTAAGAAGGATTGAAATGGGATTCGTATCTCGTAAGAAGTCAATAACAAAGTTTGTTTCCCATTTGGGAGGAATTCCGGGCAAGTCATTTGAAAGAATTCCGGGAAGTCGTTCACTACGGGGACTTACTCAATAAGAGGGATGTCAGACTCAAGATCTTTGACTCTTATATTATGGTAAAGACACCCTTTAGAGATCATTTTACAAGCTTATAGACAACAAAATGATACGACCTCTAGGAATTGAATTACGCCCCTTCAACTCTAAGACAGGTTCATTAGGAAAATTGAACTTAATCAATCTTGTTCGACAATCTATGGAAGCAAAACAAGCATGCAACCAATCCATTCCCAAAATAATATCAAAATCAACAATATAAAGCTCTACCAAATCCGCCAATGTAAATATATATGAGAACTCCTAAAGACTCTCCTAGCCACAACAGAGTCACCTACCGGGGTAGTAACCGAAAATGGTTCAATTAAAATGTCGGGTAGAACATCAAAATTTTTGGCTACTAGATGAGTTCCAAATGATAATGTATCACCGGGATCAAGTAAAGCATAAACATAAATTGAGAAAGTTTGTAACATACCGATGACCACATCGGGGGACTCTTCTTGCTCACCCCTAGAGCGGAGAGCATAAAAATAGTTCCTCTTTGGAGCATCACAATTAGAACCACTTGCTTGAGCTTGACCACTCCCCTTCTCTTGACTCATCACATTAGGGCAATCCCTAACCTTATGCCCCTCTTTTCCAAAACCAAAGCAATTCCCCGTTCACACCAAACATTCACCCCTATGCTTCTTACTACACTTTGCACATGTTTGTTTGTCACTTGGTGAATTTCCACTTCTTCCCCTTTGATACTTAGGGTTAGAAACCCTATCCTTGTTGGTCTTGGAAAATTTGGAAGGAACTTGGTTGGAAACCCTCTTCTTGAACATAGAATTGTCTTGAATCTCAATCCTACCCTTGGAAGTGCCTCCTTCACAAGCCTTCGCCCTCTTAAAATCCCTATTCTCCCTCTTGAGTCTAGTCTCCTCAACTTTTTGTGCATGAACCATCAACCAAGAGATATCCATATTGTCATGTAGCATCGCCGAACGACACTCCTCAACTAAGTCATCAGATACTCCCGTCACAAAGTGACTCATCTCATCCCTTAGGTTAGACACTAAGGAAGGAGAATACTTGGACAATTTAGTGAACTTCAAGTAGTAATCTTGCACACTCATACCTCCTTGACGAAGGTTGATGAATTATTCCACTTTCGTCTCCCTTTTCTCCCTAGGAAAGAGCCGATAAAGGAAAGACCTCCCTAACACCTCCCAAGTGATAGGACCTGCTCTGAAGGCCCCATTGTGTCTCCATTGGGTGAACCATGTTTGAGACACATCCTTGAGTTGATAGGAAGCTAGCTCGGCCTTTTCATTCAAAGTCAACCCAAAGCAGAGAATCTTGTAAACCTCATCAATGAAGTCTTGGGGTTCTTCGTTCACTTACGAACCAAAGAACATAAGAGGGTTCATCCTAGTGAAGTCCCTCATACGGGAAGTCGTAGTACTAGCATTTTGTTGAACACGGGGTCCAACCTTCATATTTGCTTGAGGCGCCATGACTTGAGCTTGAGTGGCTACCACTTGAGCTTTGGTAGTCATAGCTTGAGCCAAAGTCAAAAATGCCGACCTTAACTCTCCATCCGTCATAGGTGGAGGAACGACCAGACCTTAGTCTTGTGGAGGCACTTGATTGTCCTGTGGAGGGACTTGGTTGCCTTGGGGAGGAACTCCCGCATTAGCCAAATAATCCTCCACTCTCCTTGTAGTCGTCCTTATAGTATTCATTTCCTATATCCACAACAAAAAGATTAGAAGAAAAAGGGACACATAGTTATTCAACTCATAAGGCACGACTTTCAAGAGTACCAAAAAGTGAGAATTCCAAAGCATCACATAGCCTCTAATTCATAAATGTGACGCGCTTCACACCCATGAACACGACTCTATGTAGACGTGGTTTAGTGAGGCATCAACCCTAATATTATTACAACATCATTCTCTAATACCAATTTTGTCACGACCGGGGAGCACCCCCTAGACGTAACCGGCGTTATCATCCTCGTCATCGTAGATGACTAAGACTATCCTCTTAGCATTTGTCATACATTTCATATATATATACATACATATATATATATATATATATATATATATATATATATATATATATATATATATAGTGAGGTTTACATAGACCTCTCGCATACTACATATGGAGTTTACTTAGACTCCTCACAATTGAAGCTTACATAGGCTTCTCTTTTAGACATTATACATAACATATAAGAATTTAGTCTAATATATCATCTACCATTTAAACCATCTAAGATGAGTAAAACAACTGGGCATATCCCTCAATACAAATATCATAAGAGCGTGTTAGGGCTTACAACAACATGTTCAACAATAGGAAAGAACGAATGTCTTAAGACTATACCAACGACATAGCTAGAATGGAAAAGGTAACATCATCATATCTTGAGGAACTACCCACACTTGGAGAAAGATATCCAAGTCTTCTTAAAGTAGCCTCAAATACTTTAACGGCCCGAACGTACATTTTTTGGGAAAAGGGAAAGAAATATGGGTTAGTACATCCACTAGTACTAATTATGGAAACATATGCACATATAAGACTGAAATCATGATTAAAGGGACATTTAGTTCAATATCATGCTAAATCACTTTTGAAAAGCTTTCATGCACAATTAGGAACATATACAAGTCATTAGGTACAACATCACTCAATGCAAGTCCATATTCAACATAAGACCAATATCATGATAAAGTCAAGTCAACATGAATTCTATCAACATACACATGAATAGTTGCATATCAAGATCATATAACCAAAGTAACTCAAATATCATAACAAAGCATGTACAAGAGTACATCTCATCACATCATACAAGGCACTTATTCGCAACCCCTTCCCAAGTCTACAAGTGCAATGTCTATATGAAGTCCCATAACCCCACATAGTCAAGCAAACAAGGAAAGAGATCATAAATAATTCTTAACTTCATTTAAAATAACATCATGAGCAATCATCATCATATATAGCAATATAGGCCAATAACATGTTCATAAGTGAGAATAATATCTTATAGTTCATCAACATGTAATGTCAACATTTGCATATCATTAAAGTCATAAAAACTAAAGAACATCCTCCTATGATTTCCCTCAAGTCCAACTAGTGCAATACATAGGTTGAGTCCCATATCCCTACATTTTCTAAGAAGAACCACTTAAGTCATCCTAGTTAGAGTTCACATTATTACATCAAATTTACTTTTGGGAACAATTACCTTAACAGACATAGACCATGTTAGCTAAACATGGAATCCGGTGTCATGAAACCTACACAAAAAGAAGGTGGTCTACTTGTCAAGGTAGAACCAAAACGTTAAAATGGCATTCTAGGTGGATCCACTAGCTAGTCTTCCTATTGGGGCAATATAGTTCAAGAACTAGGAAACATAAGTGATTCAATCAACCTTATATCATCATACTTTAATCATAATCTCATAATTCATATCATGAAGACATTTTAATTACATTCATCATTCCATCACATATGTAATCTAATCACATGTAATACTTCAATTGAACATCATCATCAAGTACAAGCCATCACAATTGAAGTAAGGATTCAAGTTCAGAAAGTCTTACCAACTCACCTTCAAAAGCCTCCTTCAATGGTATCATGACCAGAACAACCATATTCACCTATCAATATAATAAATAAATTCATATAATAGTAATTATCATAAGAACTAAGTCAATTATATCATTACTATTCAATTTCAACATTAATTCATAAACTAGGGTTAGGGAAATAGGGTCAATTCATGATTTCGTCTATAGAATTAGGTCTAACAGCAAACACTACCCTAATTAACCAATGATCAATAATAATATATCCATAATAATCAAAAGAAACAAAAAGCAATACAATTTGAAAGATCAATTTAGGATTGAGAATGAAACCTATGCTTTTCTCAACTTTATGAAATCAAATTTGAAGAAACCTTTTGGGAAAGGAGTCCCTAAGGTGAAGAGCTTCCATACCTTAGATTTTCTTGAAGATTGATGGAGATAAAGTTGAATCTTGGAGCCCTAGTGACTTTGAATTGATCTTCAATATAGTCTTGGGGAATAAAGAGAGAAAGTAGAGACAAGGTAGACAAATTTGTGTTTGGGAATTGAAGAGTGTTAAGTTAGTTTAATGAGGGTTAGGTCTTTATATAGTCCCTTAATTAACTAAATTAGACAACCCCTAACCCTTAATTAACCACCTAAGCAACTAATTAACTAAATGACTTAGCTAAAAATTTAACAGTGAAACTATACCCTGGCTTAGAGACCTCGACCTACGGTCCGTACGTCAGTCGACACCCCCGTACTGCACATCCGTTGTTGGCGACAGAGTACGGTTTTTGACCAATTTTTGAATTAAGGCTGGACCAACTAACACCATCGATGGGCCGTTGACCCATCAATGGCTGGTCGTTTGATCTGTTGTTTTGCCACTGTCAAATTGATAGCTTTTGATTAAATGCAAGGGCCCTCTCCAAGGACCCAAAGGATGGTCCTTAGGGAGTCGTACCCAAACGTTTCGACCCTAAAGACACTCTAACACATGATTAACACATTTCTACCAATTGTTTTTTAATTTTCAACTCCTAAAACCCTATGAAACATGCCAAGGCACACTAGTGTCTATTTAACAATTCACCGGACGTCATGGACGTTTTTTGATGTTTTAACTCTAACACTTCCTAAATTTTTTGAATATATTATTTTAGACCTTAAAACAATGTTCTAAGTCTTAGTTTAACTTCTGAGGCTCTAGATTAAGTGTTAGACTTTCGGATTGTTACATTTTAATTAATGTATTGACGGCAAGGACATTTTTTAGCCAAACTATAAACGAAGAGAATTTTTGTTCCTTTCACCTAGTTTGAGGACATTTTTTACCCTTTTCTTAAAAATAGCACTTTAAGTGTCATGACCCGAGCCTACACCCTGGGCTGGACTGGCACTCGAAGACCATTGCTGGCCTCGAGTGAACCCTTGGCCTGGCTTACTTACTCAATGGAAGATTTAAACACAAGAGAAATAACCCAACTAATAACTAAAATATAATCACTTAGACAAAATGGGAATTCAAGTCTTTATATTTTACCACTGAAATGAAGAGACTAAAGAGATAGTACTATCTGCCTCTTAAGCCTCTAGAAAAAAAGGGATGTTGGGAAAGGATCACCAATCATTCTAAAAACTGTAAACTATAAACAATAAATGAGTGATAAATATGTCCTCTGGAATGTAAGAAGGCTCACTAACTAACTACAAGCTACTCACTGGATCAACGGTATGCCCGATGCTGATCCTAGTTACCTACATCTGCATCATAAGTGGATGCAGGCAAACTTGCATCAGTACATTGAATGTACGAGTATGTGAGTTGGAATGCTAAAATAACTTAAGCTTGAACAGAGTATAAAGGAACAATTACGTAGTTTGTGCTTAACTCATGAATAACATGACAATAAAGCAATAAGACACATGAAATACATATAAAGCTTGTAAAATAGTGTAAACAACTTAGTTCATTAATGAAATACAATAACAAACTCAACTTTACTTTTATGATAAAGTATATTATTTCTGTGGGAGATTCTCTAACCAACAACCACCACTATGAGCCTAAGTGGTGATACAAAGTCTTGACTACGCTGCCAGAACTGTCTTATAATTTTCCATCGCATAGAACTACATAAATTAGTAGATCCACTAGATTAAATTATGTGATCATCTAAAAAGTATGATCCTTTAACACCCTTGATGGCTCAATGGTTTATGGAGACTTGAGTTAATATGAATTCACATCCCCATCTCATTGATCAATACTGTTACCAAAAATATACTAAGGACATATGTGTTTAAAACATATTTTTTCTTTTGGTTGAGATAATTAATCAATAATTAGCTTAAAAGCTCTCTTGGAATCAATGTTCCATTTTCTTGCTCAAAACTCTTTTGGGAAATCTTAGCTTCCTCTTATCTTAACGTAACACTTCAAAAGTCAAAGACGTGTTCTAGAGCCTAACATAAGTGTAAAAAGGTTTAGACACTGTATTAAGGTCTATTTTAATATATATAAGTCAGTTAGGAAGCTTAGGACTCAAAACGTCAAAAAACGTCCATGACGTCCGAGAACTAGTTCAATGAGGTGCTAGTGTGACTTAGCCTATTTGACTAAGTTTTAGGAGTCGGAAATTGATGAATTTTTGTGGAAGGTTATCTAAAACGTATTAGAGTTAGTTCATAGTTGAAATATCCGGGCACGACTCCCCACAGACAAACCAAGGGCCCTTGAGGAGGACCCTTGCATTTTGGCAAGAAGCTGCCAAAAAGCTGTGTGCACAAATGAGTGCCAATCGTGAGATCGTGTGTCAATCGACGGTGCGTCGATGGACACCATAGATGAACACTTATACAAATCCATGGGAGGCCTGTTTTGCACAGTCTCTGACCAAAGCGACGGACTAACATGATGGTTGGTCCCCTGGCCGTTGTTTGACAAACGGACCATTTGTTGTGGTCTGGTCTGTGAGGGTCTGTCTTGGCTGCTCGATTTTAAGTTACTTGAGTTAATTAATTTAGGGGTTAGTTAATCAGTTAGGGATTAAGGGAGGTCTAATTAAGTTAGTTAATGACATATATAAGACCCTAATCTAATTAAGCTAACCTAAGCCCTCATAATTCCCAAACCCAAATTCTCCTCCTTCTCTCTTCTTTCTCTCTCCCAAGTTGAAGAACACCATAGAAGGTCAAATTAAAAGGGGTTATAGGGATGCAATCACAAAATTCTCTCCATCAATCTTCATCAAACACTAAGTTATGGGATTACTTTCACCTTGGAGACTTCTTTCCCCAACGGGTTCATTCAAATTGATTTCAAAAGATGAGTGGGTCTTTCCAATCTCGAAATTGATCTTTCAATTTGATTTGATTATGATTTATTTTGGATAATATGAATAGATTAACATGTATTATAACTAAATTATGTTATTTCTTGATGGATTGGTTTAGTTTGTAGAAGATGACCTATTCTCCTTAAACCTAGGTTGTGATCGTGAATTGAAATATCTAGTATTGATGTATTTGCTTTGATTAAGGTGTGAACGACTATACTATGATGGTATTGTGCCAATTTATGAATATATTAATATGAATTGTAGTCCTATCATGCTAGTTCATGAGTAATTGATCTAGGTTGTGAAATAGATTATGAATTTCACCGAAGCCTTTTATCTTAAGCTATGAACTAATTATGGATTGTGATGTAGTGGTTCAATTGGATTTGTTATCATGTTGGTTATTTTTTTGTGACGATATTACACCCTTATTGGGTTGAGTTAAGGGTTGGTGGTAAGACCTTGATGATGTATTATGAAGGAGACTTGCTAAGTCTTGTGATCTCAACTCCTTAGTTCAATTATGGTTAATTGTGATTAAGTGATGATGTTGTATTGAAGTATACCTTGTATTAAGATTGATAGGGTTGGTATGATGTTGAATTGAAATGGCTTGACTATGGTTTTGTGAGGTGTTGGCTAAGACGTAAATGTTATAAGGATGTTGATAACTTACCAATGTGCCTTATGAAGCTGTGATTATGTGAATGTGCTAACCTCACTTATATGAATTGTAATGAAAGGACTATACTCATGAAATTCTTATTGAGCTATGATGATGATTATACAAGGGATAGACCCTATGACCTACATTAAGAAACTATGATTAATAAAGACATTAAAGAGATTTCAAAAGGGACTCTAGCTTAGCACCGAGTGAACTACTTTGAGGAGTTTCCCTTCCCACATAGGGAAGGTAGGATCACTAATGTACTCATGAGATTGGAGACTATAATGCATGTAGCATAAATAGGGTCTCAGTTATATCTCCTAGTTCTTGAACAATGTTTCCTCCATAGGAATACTAGATAGTGGGTCCATGTAGTTGCTATGTTAATGTTATGGTATTACCTTGGGAAGTAGTCTGCCTTCCTTCGCTGTAGGGTTCCATGACATCGGATTCCACATTAGCTCATGTGGTCTATTTCAGTTAAGTCTTCCCAAATGGTAAAATGAACTAAAGGAATGGACTCTAACTAGGATGACCTAAGGGGTTTAACTTAGTCTAGGTAGGGGTATGAGACTCTACCTAAACATTGCACTAGTTATCCTTCAGGGAAATATTAGAAGGATGTTCTTATATATGTATATGCTTATAATTATACATCATATGTATATGATGACCTTGCACATTGATGATACTACATGATGATTGGTTTCACTTATGAATATGTGTTTGGTCCCTATTTCTAAAGTATGATGATATGTACTCTTAAATGATATGCTATGTGAAGTTGGATTTTGTCCATGGTTCTTGTTGGGCTTATTTATTGAGTCAGGATATGGGTCTTTGTTTGGTTATTACACTAGTTGACTTAATGAGGGTTCATGGGTAATTGTCTTGCGTTGGTTATGTTGTGAAGAACTCTTACTCATGCTTATTGATGTTATAGCTTGATAATAGGGTTGTTTAGATTATGTGTTCAAATTATGTGGATATCCATGTTGACTTGACTAGACTTAGTATTGTTGGTATTGTGATGTACATGCTTTTGACTTAATAAATATGTATTATTGATTGGCATGGTCTTCTTGAATGTACACAAGGCTTTTCAAAGTAAATTGCATACTTTAGTGAATTGTCCCCTTTTAGAATGATTTCATTATATGTGTGCATATCGTCTCATACTTAGTAAAACTGGTGTACTAACCCCATTTTCTCCCTTTTCCGCAACATTTTACGTTCCGGTCGTTGAAGGGCTTCTGAGACGACTTTGAAAGAAGACTTGGAATTCTAACTCATCTAAGTTGGGTAGGTCCTCACTTTCCGAGGGCCATGCCACTATCAAGATAATGAAGTTGTTTTAGTTTTAAGACTCCTATGTTCTTTCCTTTTCATTTGAGTACTAAACATTGTATAAACTATATGTGGCCTTATTACATTGATGTATGGGCTAGGCCCAAATTAGTATACTATTGTTAGATGGTTATGGGTTGACACATCCATTTGAGACTATGTTATATCTTATATATCTATGTGCAATAAAAGTAAAAGACTATTTAATCTTCCTATACGAAGGGTCTATGTATACTCGATATAAATATTAAGTGTATGTAGAGGTCTATGTAAATCTCAATGTAGAAGTAATGAAAAAGTCTTAAAAATTTCCATATTTTTAACCTATGAATGTAATGATGTAAGCTAAGAGTCTAGTCTTAGTCCTCAAAGAGGACGACGATGCCGGTTACATCTAGGGTGTGCTCCTCGAATGTGACAAACTTGGTATCAGAGCATAAGGTTGAATATCTTTAGAGTGGATATCTCACTTAAGCACGTCTATGTAGATTCGTATTCATAATTGTGAAGCGCGCCACATTTATGAATATGAAACTATAATATGGTTAGGAAACTCACTTTCTTGGAAATCCAATATCGTGCCTTGAGATACTTGACTTTATGTGCTCTTAGCATCTAATCCTTTTATTGTAATTATAGACAGTGAATACTCGAAGGAACGCGGCACGAAGACTTAAGGAAGTGATTGCCAATGCGGGAGCTCCTCCCCGAGGCAATCAAGCCCCTCCTCTTGAAAAAGATGTTAATGATGACCATGATCTGGTCGATCCTCCTCCTTTGACATTTGGTGACATAAGGGATGCCCTTCTCTAAATGGCCCAAGACATTACTACTTAATAACAAACCGTCACTACTCAAGCTCAAGCCATGACGGCCCAATCTAATTGGGAGGTTGTACCCCGAGCAAACCAACATGTTTGTACCATGGCCTCCCATTTGAGGGATTTCACTAGGATGAATCCCCCTACTTTCTATGGGTCCAAGGTTGAAGAAGACCCCTAGGAGTTCATTGATGAAATCTACAAGATCCTCTATGCTATGGGGTTGACTACTACTGAGAAGGCCGAGTTAACCACTTACCAACTCAAAGATATGGCCCAAACTTGGTACGTCCAATCGAGAGACGATAGGTCTTTCAGAGGTGGAACAGTGACTTGGGAGGTTTTCAAGAAAGCTTTTATTGATAGATTCTTTCCTAGGGAGAATAGGGAATCTAAAGTGTTGGAGTTCATCAACCTTCGTCGAGGACGTATGGGTGCACTTGAATACTCTTTGAAATTCACTAAATTGTCAAAGTATGCTCCTTCTTTGGTTTTTGATCCTAGGGGTGAAATGAACCGCTTTGTGATGGGAGTGTCGGATGAATTGCAAGAGGAATGTCACTCGGCTATGCTACATGACAATATGAACATTTCTCGTCTCATGGTTCATGCTCAACAAGTGGAAGAGGCAAGGGTTAAGAGTAGTAGAGATGTCGAGAGGGCAAGATCGTTCAATAGTGGTTCTTCAAAGGGTAGGCTTGACATTCGAGACAGACCTAGGTTTAAAAATAGGTTTTCTAATCAAGTTCCTTCTAATTTCCTGAAGGCTCGTGATCATAGGGTGTCTAACCCTAATCCTAAAAAGGGAAGGGGTATCAGGTCACTAACCAAGAAGCCAACTTGTTGAAACTGTAGTAAGAAGCATTATGGTGATTGCCTTAAGGGAACGAATAATTGTTTTAGTTGTGGTAAGAGTGGGCACAAAGTTCGAGATTTCCCAAATGTGTAGGGGCAAGACAAGGAGAGTGGTCAGGGAACTGGTTCTAATGATGCTCCTAAGAAAAATCACTTTTATGCACTTCGCTCAAGGGGTGAGCAAGAGACTTCTCCCGACGTGGTGACTGGTATGTTGAAAGCCTTTTCTATTGATGTGTATGCTTTAATTGATCTAGGTGCTACACTATCTTTTGTTACTCCCTTGATATCTAAAAAGTTTGAAATCTTGCCCGATATTCCAAATGAATCTTTCATGGTAACTACCCCGGTAGGTTAGTCAGTGGTTGCAAATAGGGTATATAGAAATTTTCGTATAATGTTGCCCAATAGTTACTCATGTTGAATTAGTAAAACTTGATATGTTTGATTTTGATGTCATATTGGGTATGGATTGGTTGCATGCTTTCTTTGCCTCCATAGATTGTAGAACTAGGGTGGTGAATTTTAACTTTCCTAATGAGCCAGTTTTAGAGTGGAAGGGGGGAAATTCTATTTTTAGAGGTCATATAATTTCTTGTTTGAAAGCTTGTAAGATAATATCTAAAGGGTGTTTATACCATATAGTAAGAGTCCAAGATTTAGATTCTGAAATTCCTCCCATTGAGTCGGTTCCCATAGTGAGGGAATTTTCGGAGGTCTTTCTTAATGATCTTCTTGGTATTCCTCCCGAACGGGAAATTAATTTTGGTATCGACTTATTATCGTATAAAAATCCCATTTTAATTCCTACTTATCGGATGGCTCTGGCCGAATTGAAAGAGTTGAAGAATCAACTCAAAGATTTACTAGACAAAGTCTTCATTAGAGGTAGTATTTCTCCATTGGGTGCTCCGGTTTTGTTTGTGATGAAGAAGGATGGTTACCTTAGAATGTGCATTATCGCAAACTCAACAGAGTCACTATTAAGAACAAGTATCCTCTCCCTCGGATTGACGACTTATTTGATCAACTACAAGGGGCAAGCTACTTTTCTAAGATTGACTTGAGATCAGGGTATCACAAACTTTTGGTGAGAGGTGAGGATATACCAAAAATGACATTTCGAACTAGATATGGTCACTATGAATTCTTAGTAATGTCTTTTGGTCTCATTAATGCCCCGACGACATTTATGGATCTCATGCATAGGGTGTTTCGAAGTTACCTAGATTCATTTGTCATTGTATTCATTGACGATATCTTGGTATATTCGAAAAATGAGGGTGAACATATGGACCATTTGAGGGTGGTGTTACAAGTGGTTAAGGAGAACCAATTATTTGCAAAGTATAGCAAATGTGAGTTTTGGTTGAGGTCGGTGGCGTTTCTTGGTAATATCATCTCGAGTGAGGGAGTTGAGGTTGATCCAAGGAAAACCGAGGCGGTAAAATTGGCCTAGACCATTGACTCCAACCGACATTAGAAGTTTCTTAGGTCTAGCGGGTTATTATCGGAGGTTTGTGGATGGCTTTGCGTCCATTGCATCTCCCTTGGCTACTTTGACTCAAAAGAGTAAGAAATTTCAGTGGTCGGAGGCATGTGAGAGAAGCTTCCAAATCTTGAAAGATAGGCTTACCACCGCTCCGGTGTTGAATTTACCAGAGGGTACCAACGGATTCGTTGTTTATTGTGATGCATCCCGAGTGGGTTTAGGGTGTGTGCTTATGGAACATGGGAAAGTAGTAGCCTGTGCCTCTAGAAAACTTAAGGTACATGAGATAAATTATCCAACTTATGATCTTGAATTAGCGGCCGTGGTATTTTTTTGAAGATATGGAGGCATTAATTTTATGGTGTTCATGTGGATGTGTATACCGACCACAAGAGTCTATATTATGTGTTTACTCAAAAGAAGTTGAATCTCCGACATAGAAGGTGGTTGAAATTGTTGAAAGATTACGAGATGAGTGTTCCATATCACCCAGGCAAGGCCAATATGGTGGTAGATTCTCTAAGTCGTATGACCATGGGTAGTGTGTCTCATGCAGAGGAAGCCAAGAAAGACATAGTGAAAGAGGTTCATAGGTTGGCTAGATTGGGTCTTAGGTTGGAAGATTCTCCAAATTGTGGTTTTATGGTCTATCATAACTCCGAGTCATCTTTGGTGGTTGAGGTGAAGTCCAAACAACACCTTGATCAACCATAGAATGAGTTGAAGGAATCGGTTCTTGGTAAGCTTAATGTGTCATTCTCCTTGGGGGGGGGGGGGATGGTGTCTTGAGGTATCAAGGAAGGGTGTGTGTTCTTAATGTGGATGGTTTGAGGAACCGGATTCTTGAGGAAGCTCATGGGTCCCGTTACTTCATTAATCCGGGTTTGACAATGATGTACCATGACCTTAGGGAGGTGTTTTGGTGGGAATGTTTAAAAAAGGACATAGCGGAATTTGTTGCTAAGTGTCCAAATTGTCAACAAGTGAAGGACGAACACCAAAAGCTGGGTGGTTTACTTCAAGAAATCCAAGTTTCTACTTGGAAGTGGGAAGACATCAATATGGATTTTGTGGTAGGTTTTCCTCAAAATTCAAAAGAAATATGAGTCTATATGGGTGGTTGTGGATACTTTGACCAAATTCGTTCATTTTATTCCCGTCAAGTCTACTTACTCGGCGGAGGATTATGCAAGGATCTTCATAGATGAGATTGTGTGTGGCCATTGTATTCCTTTATCCATCATATCGGATAGTGTAGCACAATTCACATCTAGGTTTTGGAGGTCATTCCAACAAGGGTTGGGTACCAAGGTGAAGTGAAGAACCACTTTTCATCCTCAAACGGATGGTCAAGCGGAATGTACTATTCAAACCCCTGAGGATATGCTTAGAGCTTGTATAATTGATTTCAAGGGAAGTTGGGGTAAACACTTGCCTTTGGTGGAGTTTGCTTCCAATAATAGCTACCATTCATCTATATCTATGGCTCCATATGAAGCCTTGTATGGTAGGAGATGTAGATCACCAATTGGATGGTTTGAAGTGGGTGAGCCTTCAGTTTTGGGTCCCGATTGGATTTATAAGACTTTGGAGAAGGTTCATATCATTAGGGATCGCTTGAAAACAACCTATAGTCGGTAAAAGTCTTATGCCAATCATAGGAGAAAAGGAGTTAGGGTTTGAAGAAGGTGATAGGGTGTATCTTAAAATTACGCCTATGAAAGGGGTGGTGAGATTTGGCAAGAAAGGGAAGTTGAGTCCTCGCTATGTGTTCCCTGTGAAATCTTGAAAAAGGTTGGTAAGGTTGCTTATGAATTGAAACTCCCTAGTGAGCTATATTCGGTTCATCCAGTTTTCCATGTTTCTATGCTTAAGAAGTGTATCGGTGATCCTGAGTCCATACTTCCTATTGAGGGTCTTGGTGTGAAAGAGAACCTCTCTTGTGAGGAGGTTCCGGTTCAAATCCTTGATAGACAAGTAAAGAAGTTAAGGAACAAAGAGGTAGCTTCCACAAAGGTGTTATGGAAGAATCACCTAGTTGAGGGTGCAACGTGGGAGGCTGAGGTCGACATGAAGTCCCGTTACCCTCATCTATTTTATAACTAAGGCTAGTAATTCCTCTTAATAATGAAAATAATGACTAAATTTGAAGTTTCTTTAATTTTGGGGAAGTTTTGCAAAAATATGCATTTTTTTTGTGTGTCATCACAGTGAAGTTACAGTGAATTCTGTAGATTGACTTGAAAATTTGCAATACTTCTGGTTTTGAGTTATGTTGTGCATTTTGATATGGTGAGTCTTTATGAAATGATATTGAGCAGGTCGGTAAGTTGAGTTCTTGCATAATTGACTCATATACGGTATGTTGAGCTCATGTTGTTGTATGAGAAGGAAATTCCTCATAATGTGATTTTGACCCATATGTGTGGTAATTGAAGTTTTTGAATTGATTTATGTAAAAGATATGATTGAGGTTGTAACTCATGTTGTTATGTATTGTTTATTGGTTGGGCTGCTAGTGTGGAGTCTATTCCTTCATTTCAAAAGATTTTAGTGTCATTCAGGGACGAATGTTCCTAAGGGGGGATAATGTAACACTTCAAAAGTCTAAGACGTATTCTAGAGCCTAATATAAATGTCAAAAGGTTTATACACTGTTTTAAGGTCTATTTTAATGTATATAAGTCATTTAGGAAGTTTAGGAATCAAAACGTCAAAGAACGTCCATGACGTCCGAGAACTAGTTCAATGAGGTGCTAGTGTACCTTAGAATATTTGACTATGTTTTAGGAGTCGGAAATTGATGAATTTTGGTGGAAGGGTATCTAACACATATTATAGTTAGTCCATAGTCGAAACGTCCGGTCAAGACTCCCCAAGGACCAACCAAGGGCCCTTGAGGAGGACCCTTGCATTTTGGCAAGAAGCTGCCAAAAAGCTTTATGCACAAACGAGTGCCAATCGACGGATCGTGTGTCAATCGATGGAGCATCGATGGCCACCGTCGATGAATACTTAGAAAAATCCATGGGAAGCCTGTTATTCACAGTCTCTGACCAAAGCGACAGACCAAGAGGATGGTTGGTCCCCTGGCGGTTGTTTGACAACGGACCGTTTGTCGTAGTCTCATTTGTGAGGGTCTTTCTTGGCTGCTCGATTTTAAATGACTTGAGTCAATTAATTTAGGGGTTAGTTAATTATTTAGGGTTTAAGGGAGGTCTATTTAAATTAGTTAATGACCTATATAAAGACACTAAGCTAATTAAACTAACCTAAGCCCTCATAATTCCCAAACCCAAATTCTCCTCCTTCTCTCTTCTTTCTCTCTCCCAAGTTGAAGAACACCATAGAAGGTCAAATTAAAAGGGGTTATAGGGATGAAATCACCAAATTTTCACGATCAATCTTATCAATCACTAATGTATGGGATTCCTTTCAACTTTGGGACTTCTTTCCCCAAAGGGTTCCTTCAAATTGATTTCAAAAGATGAGTTTTCATGTGGGTCTTTTCCAATCTCGAAATTGATATTTCAATTTGATTTGTTTTTGATTTCTTTTGAATAATATGAATAGATTTACATGTTTTATAACTACATTATGTTATTTCTTGAATGATTGGTTTAGTTTGTAGAAGATGTCCTATTCCCCTTAACCCTAGGTTGTGATCTTGAATTGAAATATCTAGTATTGATGTATTTTCTTTGATTAAGGTGTGAATGACTATCCTATAATGCTATTGTGCCAATTTATGAATAGATTAAGATGAATTGTAGTCCTATTATGCTAGTTCATGAGTAATTGATCTAGGTTGTGAAATAGATTATGAATTTCACTGAAGCCTTTTATCTTAAGCTATGAACTAATTATGGATTGTGATGTAGTGGTTCAATTGGATTTGTTATCATGTTGGTTATTTTTTTGTGATGATATTAAACCCTTATTGGGTTGAGTTAAGGGTTGGTGGTAAGACCTTCATGATGTATTATGAAGGAGACTTGCTAAGTCTTGTGATCTCAACTCCTTACTTCAATTATGGTTAATTGTGATTAAGTGATGATGTTGTATTGAAGTATACCTTGTATTAAGATTGATAGGGTTGGTATGATGTTGAATTGAAATGGCTTGACTATGGTTTTGTGAGGTGTTGTCTAAGACGTAAATGTTATAAGGATATTGATAACTTACCAATGTGCCTTATGAAGCTGTGATTATGTAAATGTGCTAACCTCACTTATATGAATTATAATGAAAGGAATATACTCATGAAATTCTTATTGAGCTATGATGATGATTATACAAGGGATAGACCCTATGACCTACATTAAGCTACTATGATTAATAAAGACATTAAAGAGATTTCAAAAGGGACTCTAGCTTAGCACCGAGTGAACTACTTTGAGGAGTTTTCCTTCCCACATAGGGAAGGTAGGATCACTAATGTACTCATGAGATTGGAGACTATAATGAATGTAGCATAAATAGGGTAGTTCTTGAACAATGTTTCCTCCATAGGAATACTAGATAGTGGATCCATGTAGTTGCTTTGTTCATGTTTTGGTAATACCTTTGCAAGTAGTCTGCCTTTTTTTGTTTAGCGTTCCATGACACCGGATTCCACATTAGCTCATGTGGTCTATGTCGGTTAAGGCAAGATGTTCCAAAAAGGTAAAATGAACTAAAGGAATGAACTCTAACTAGGATGACCTAAGGGGTTTAGCTTAGTCTAGGTAGGGGTATGGGACTGTACCTAAACATTACACTAGTTATCCTTGAGGGAAGTCTTAGGAGTATATTCTTATATATGTATATTCTTATAATGATACATGATGACCTTGCACATTGATTATACTACATGATAATTGGATTCACTTATGAATATGTGTTTGGTCTCTATTTGTATGGTATGATGATATGTATTCTTGAATGATATGCTATGTGAAGTTGGATTTTGTCCATGGTTCTTGTTGGGCTTACTTATTGAGTCAGGATATGGGTCTTTGTTTGGTTATTACACTAGTTGACTTAATGAGGGTTCATGGGTAATTGTCTTGCGTTGGTTATGTTGTAAATAACTTTTAATCATGCTTGTTGATGTTATAGCTTGATAATAGGGTTGTTTAGATTATGTGTTAAAATTATGTGGATATGCATGTTGGCTTGACTAGACTTAGTATTGCTGGTCTTGTGATGTACATGCTTTTGACTTAATGAATATGTTTAATTGATTGGCATGGTTTTCTTGAATGTGCATAAGGCTTTTCAAAGTAAATTGCATACTTTAATGAATTGTCCCCTTTTAGCATGATTTCATGATATGTGTGTATATGGTCTTATACAAGGTACAAATGGTGTACTAACCTCATTTTCTCCCTTTTCCCCAACATTTTAGGTTCCGGTCATTGAAGGGCTTTTGAGACGACTTTGAAGGAAGACTTGAAATTCTCACTCATCAAAGTTGGGTAGGTCCTCACTTTCGAGGGCAATGCCACTATCAAGCTAATGAAGTTGTTTTACTTTTAAGACTCCTATGTTCTTTCCTTTTCATTTGAGTACTAAACATTGTATAGCCTATATGTGGCCTTATTACATTGATGTATGGGCTAGGCCCAAATTAGTATACTCTTGTTAGATAGTTATGAGATGAGACATCCATTTAAGACAATGTTATATCTTAAATATCTATGTGCAATAAAAGTAGAAGACTATGTAATCTTCGTATATGAAGGGTCTATGTATACTCGATATAAATATTAAGTGTATGTAGAGGTCTATGTAAACCTCCATGTAGAACTAATGAAAAAGTTTTAAAATTTTCCGCATTTTTAACCTATGAATGTAATGATGTAAGCTAAGAGTCTAGTCTTAGTCCTCAAATAGAACGCCGACGCCGGTTGCGTCTAGGGGGTGCTCCCAGATGCGACACTTAAATGTAAAAACATTTATAAACTCTTAGAGAATACTTAGTTCCCTTATAACTTTTGAGAAATGTACTCAACTCTTCACTTTTACTTATCTTGAAACTTGAGTCTTAAAAACAAAGTTAAAACATTTTTAAAGACACTTGAAATTTTTTAAAAACTTTGCTTTGACTTGTTCTTAATGTCTAGACTTTACTCTTAGTTTCTTTGACTTTGATCTTAACTTTCCTTGAATTGGTTTACGGATTCAAGGTTCATGATCTCATGTTTATTGATGATTTCATGATGTTTATATGTACCTTAGAGTGTTGTAATCAACTAAGAAAAAAGATAATCACTTAGCCAAAATGGAAATTAAAGTTTTAATCGTTTACAACTAAAATAAAGAGACTAAAGAGCTACTACTATCTCTGTCTATGAAGCCTCTAGACAAAGAAGGATGTTGGGATAGGAACCCCAATAACTCTAACAATTGAATAACTAAAAACAATAAATGTGTGATAAAGATGTCTTCCAGAATGTAGGAGGCTCACCAGCTTATTCTGAGCTACTCACTGGATCAACGGTACGCCGGATGTTGATCCTAGTAACCTGCGTCTGCATCATAAGTCGATGCAGGCCAGTTGGCATCACTACATTGAATGTACGATTGTTGGAGTATGAATGCTAAAACAAATTAAGATTGAAAAGAGTAAGAAGGAACACTTACGTTGGCTCTGCTCAATTAATGAATAACTTGACTCAATAAAAAGCAATAAAATAGATGCAATGCATATAAAGCTTCTTAAATAGTGTAAACAACTTAGTTCGTGAAAGAAATGCAATAACAAAATCAACTTTACTTTTAAGATAAATTAATATAATATCTATTAGAGATTCTCTAACCGACAACCACCATTATGAGGCTAAATGGTTATACAGCGTCTTTCCATCGCTTTCAGACCTGTCTTATACTTTGTTGTCGCATATAATTACTTAACTTAGTGGATTTACTAGCATAACCTAAGTGATCATCTAAAAAGTATGATCCTTTAACACCAATGATGGCTACATGGTTTATGGAGACTTGAGTTTATATGAACTAGCATCCCCATATCGGTGCTCAATACTACTCCAAAAAATATACTTAGCTCATATGTGTTTAAAACAACTTCTTTCTTTGAGTTGATATAATTACTCAACACTTAGCTTAAAAGCTCTCTTCGAATCGATGTTCCCTTTTCTTGCTCAAAACTCTTTTGGAAAATCTTAATATCCTCTTATCTTAAATGTGAAAACATTTATAAACTCTTAGGGGATACTTAGTTCCCTTATAACTTTTGACAAATGAACTCAACTCTTCACTCTTTAGTTAGCTTGAAACTTGCGTCTCAAAAAGAAAGTTAAAACATTGTTAATGACTTTTGAAAACTTTTAAGAAGTTTGCTTTGACTTGTTTCTTAACTTCTGGACTTAAATCTTAGCTTCTTTGACTTTAACCTTAACTTTCCTTGAATTGGATTATGGATTCAAGGTTTATGATCTCTTGTTTATGGATGATTTCATGATGTTTAGATGTACCTTAGAATGTTTGAATCAACTAAGAAACATCGGTACCTCACTTGTGAATTAGTACGAAAAGGAGGGGGAATAATGGGGAGAACTAACGTCCCTGGCGCTTTGAGAGACGTGGGGCGCTAGCCCTCAACATAAAGAGAACAGGTTGGGGCACTCTGGCTGGCAGAGTTCCCCAAGGCCCTATGGACAGAGATTGTCCTTTGGGACTCTTAGAGGTGCGGCGCCCCAACCTCTTTACAGAAGTGTTCTCGACTTTTCTCCTTCGTTTTTCACCTCTAAAACCTCTAAACTTCTATTGTTCTTTCCCCAAAAACTTAGTATAATTAGTACTATCAATATAAAATTGATCCAACTTGAAATTTACACCCGGAAACATGAATAAAAAACATCAACACAACCATCAAGAATTCAACGAAAACTTCAACAATGTTCTTCAAGAACACACTTCCTTAATATTCAAATAACTTAAATTCGATGTATTTAAATTAGATTGACGTGTAGGTGAACTAACCCAACTCTATGTTATCTCACATAAGTTTTTTAGGGATCAGTTCTGACAAAATTCACACGCAAAGTTTGAGCATTCTTGGCGATTCTTGATTTATCTTCTCTTTTCTCTTCTTTTCTCTCGTCATAACCCTAGCGTGAATTCTCGTTTTCCCAAACTGAAAAAGTCTTTTTTACCCCAATTTAAATCTAAAAAGAATTAATTAAATTAGGTAAGTAAAAGACAACTCTGTCCTTCTCAAATCTGGATTGGCTTTGCTTAAACCAATAATGACACTTCCGAAATGCATAACTCAATCATAAAATATTGAAATCGCGCAATCTTAGCGCCGTTGGAAAGATCATTCTATGGGCTTTCCAACTATATTTTGAACTACTCCTACTTAATCCTGAGCTAGGAGTTATGGTTGTTTGAAAATGATAAAAACTCACTTTCTTAACTTAGACAATTTTCCAGATTTTCTTATTTCTTCCAAAAATAAATATTTTCAAATATAAAATTTTTTCTAGTTTTTCTTAATTGCAAGATGTTAGATTAAGATTTAGAGGAATGCATCGCCTTATGATAAAATGTTGTTGACAATGTAGTGTATGTATCGAAAATACGAATTTTATAGAATGATCATATGTGAACTTAATAAAGTAGATCAATCCCATGCGAAGCACGGGTAATTTACCTATTATATATATAAAATAGAACCCTACACCCGCATACATGGCGCCACCACAAACAAGGATTTCCTTTTAATTTATTTTATTTTTAAAACTAGTCTTCCCCTTTTATGAAAAGTTATGACTTTTATGAAGAGTTTTAATTTTTAAGAAGATTTGTGACTTTTATGTAAAGTTGAAATTTTTATGAGAAGTTGTGACTATTATGAAATGTTATGACCTTTTCGAAGGGTTGTATTTTTTTCAAAGTGTTATGACATTTTCAATAAGACACAATAAACATTTATTCACAATGCCTTTTCTTGTCAATAAATAGAGGAATTCCCTCTCATTTTAAAACAACGAAAATATTGAATTTCTTCTTCTTCTGAACAATTAAATATTTGTGTACTTTTCTCATGTTTAATGACTACCTGACACCACTTCTTTTGTATGAATACACTAGTGAATAGAATTGTATTATCCTGAGAAGATCTATTCATTTAAACCTCGGGTATTAGAAGGGAATAATTTATTTTAGGGGGCATCGTTTATTCCCTAAGATTAACTCATGCTTATATTAATAGTTGGTATTACTTAGTATGTCCTTTAAACTTTGTTGTTTATGTTTTTGCAAAATTATTGTTATATGTATTTGTAAGTACAAATTATATGAAAAATGTTAATTCAGTATTCAAGCAAGTTTTCTCTATTGAAATTGCTAAAAGTAAAATAGAAAAAGACCTTACAAATCTCTAAGTTCTTCATCAACAACGTCAAGGATGAGATTTTGTGTTCTATTTTTACTAAATTTTATCAGTGATATTATGAGTAATTAAAGGATTGAATGTTGATTGAAGTGTTAGTCAATTTTTGAGGTATGTTATCTCAATTCATGAGAACTTTTCTTGTTAGAATGATTTTTTATCATCATTGGATATCTCATAGTTTACTCCGTTTAATGTAAGTTTATTCTCTCTGTTTTGTTGTCTCCTAGAATTGTATTGATTATTTTTGGATCTGTATGTAAATGCTCTCACTTGGACAAAACTTTCGCCCTTTTAATGTTTTTCTTTTTTTTCCTGCTCATTCGGTTCTTCTAAAAAAATTTGGTGTGAGTTATGACAATTTTCGGTAATCTTTATTTCAAGGATATGAAAAAAGAACCTTCTCTAAATAAAAGTAATATCTTAAGCTACAAAAGATATTTGTCCTTCATGTCCCAAATCATTGTTGAACGTATGTGTTATCTAGGTTGGACTCATTTAGTTTTTTTATGTTTGAAATATTCATTTAACATGAGTCTAGAATATAATATTTTGATCTACTTGTACTTTCATAATGCAACAATTTGGCATACATATTTCTGGAAAAGTCGTAATTGTGCTTTGATGAAGCATCTAGAAGGGAATTCAGTGCATCAAGTTAATGAAAAAAGAATAACTAAAAGAGTCAACAATATTATTTTGCTGTTGTTTAAAATTTAATTTTCTTCCTCTATAAGTTTGTTTTGAGTAACAAAGTAACAATAACGTAAAGTGGTGAACCTTTGACCTCAAACAAGTATATTGTCTCTAGAAAAAATATTTATGTTGTGTGTATATTTTTAACGGTCTTAACTTATTTATAACTGATAGTAATTATCAAATACATTCACATAATTGTTTTTCAAGTTATTCTAACAATAAAATTATCAAATTCTATATTTTTCATGTTTAACAAATAGAACAAAATGATGTCTAATCGCTACATAAAAACATCACATAGTTTTAACAAGACAAAAATATCATCAAACAAATATTATGATAAATTATGTAAAAGATAAAAATTATTAGATATGAAGATATTATTATTCATTCATTATATATTTAAAATTCTTGAGATATGTGATAATGTCAAATCATTTCATTTCTGCTAAAATATTTATAAAATCTACTAATTTCTTTTTCTCATTAAAGTGGATTATAGAAAATGTTGTTTAAAAGCTTAAAAAAATTATTTGACCCCGCGTAAAGCGCGGATAAATTACCTAGTTTCTTATAATTACACCATGATTGAAAAAGAAATCATATTGATGAGGGTGTTCTCTTGATCATGTATTTCATTAAACATTTGAAGTTCCTAATTCAAGAGACATATGATTCCATTGTCAAATGAGTAAGTGATTTATTGTTTAATGAAATCTAAAGGACCCTTGAATAAATAAAATGAGAACTAATAAGTATAAAAAGAATATCTGAGACATCCTCTTAGGAAAATATATAAAAAAAATTCAAGAAAAGACACAATACATGTCAATATTTTCAGTAATTTTTAAAGCCCAAAATATGAATTATACAAAATGATAGATATACCCCCGAATTATTGTAAATGATATGCAAATACCATTCGTTATATTTTTAGGATGTTTATGCCCTTACCATCAAAATTTTGGTGCGGATATACCCTTTTTACTAACGGCGGGACACGTGTCACAATATAAAATATTTACTATTTTTTAATTAAATTTTTGTCCATAATGAAAAGATCCACCCATGTTAATATAACACCCACCCAAATTACATAATACCCGGTCCAAATATAACCCAAAACCCTCAAAATCTTCGTGTATTTTCGTTTTTGGTCTCTTCTCTTTTAGAAGCATCTCCTGGATTTCCTTTGGGTAGAGCCCTTGTTGATTTGGCATCTGCCAATGTACACAAGGAAATATCTTAATTTCTTGCTGAATCTTATTTAACTACTCACCTTTCTAAGCTTACTGTGGCAGATGCAAAGGAACAACTTGCTTCATAAAGTTTGTGAAGCAAAAGTTGGAGAAACAATTACATAGTTGAACTATAAGATGATTTGGAAAATTCAATATTTTTCTAAAAAATAAGCTTACTGCACGAACAAGAGAAATGCATTGATTATTGCTATGCAACAACAAAGGACACTCGCAGGTGCAAGTTGAATTCCCAAAACTATAAACATGGTATCCCACAAATTCTCCAAATTGAGAACAATGAGAATCACAAAATATCGGAACAATTTCCGTGCTTATAATGGCCAAGTATAATTATTTCTAATTTTAGCTTTCTTTCTCCCGATTTTATGAGCTTCCATGTCATTGAATCTCACAGTTCTTCAATAGTGTCGGATTTCCTTGAAAGATTCTTCCGTTGCCTTTTCTTCGTCTTGTGGATGTGCTCACTACATGGTTGTAGAAAAGCCTAGCTTAAAACTAGCTCAAAGAAAATGCATAAGTTCAAATCTAATAATTTATTGCATGGAGGGTTGAGCTCGTTTGGGATTTGGAGGAATATTTTCCATGAACAATGGCTTCAAAAATGAAAAACTTGGCCAGCCAAACTTGACCAAAATTCTGAGGATGAGGAACAGAGAAGATGGAGAAGTGTTTTTGAGGGTGTCAGGTTCTATTTGGACCTGGTATTATGTAATTTGGGTGGGTTTTATATTAATATGGGTGGATCTTTTGATTACGGGTAAAACTTTAATTAAAAATGGTAAATAATTTAGATTGTGAACTTGTCCCACCGTTAGTAAAAATGGTATATACGCACCAAAATTTGGACGGTAAGGGCATCAACATCCTAAAAGAATAACGAAGGGTATTGACATATGTTAGCGGAAACGTGAAATTAAAGAACAAGGAAGAACAACAATATTTAACGTGGTTCGGATCAAAATGATCCTATGTCCACCAAAGAACAACTGCACTGATATTTATTTCACTCTACAAAGAATACAAGTGAAATACTACAAGAGAGAGAACACAAATGCCTTAGAAGGTGAGAAGGCAAGTGAGAGGATGATTTGAAAATGAATTAAGAGCTACCTATTTATAGGAATAAATTCATCCTATTGATGTCATCCATGACATCACTATGTGTCAAAATTGTCAAGGTTAAGAATATGAAACCATTTTATGATTTGCCTAAATTTCACCTACCAAGATACAATCTTTGACTTTTATTCTTTCTACCAAATATTCATATTAATTCATCTTCCATTTAGTTTGATTCCACAAGAACCAAAACCAACTCTTTCAATCTCCACCTTGGTTTGTGTTCCAAGCATGCGTATAAACAACTCCGGCCAAAACTTCTAAGCTTACTGGGCAATCCCATTGTAAGAAACAAGAAGAATCAAACCTTTGTTGAACATACCAGCTCCACCTAGCAGTTGTTCTCTTAGAGTTGCATCAATTGATGCATACTCCCGCCAAGTCCTTGCAATGTGCAAACTTGGCAAGCGGGACTATTTTGGTCAACATGTCTGCAGCGTTATCGTCTGTGATAACCTTCTCAACCTTGATAGCTCTCTTTTCTACGACATCTCGAATAAAATGAAATCTGACATCAATGTGTTTGGTGCGCTCATGAAATCTTTGATTTTTAATCAAATGAATAGCACTTTGACTATCACATTTTAGAATTGATTCAAGCTGAACCGAACTCAATTCTGCCACCAAACCTTTCAACCAGATAGCTTCTTTCACTGCCTCCGTTGCTGCCATATATTCTGCTTCTGTTGTAGAAAAAGCGACAATCGACTGTAAAGTCGATTTAACGGCACTACCGACGAGAGTAAAGATGTATCCAGTTGTGGACCTCCTTCGATCAAGATCCCCTGCATAGTCAGAATCTACATAACCGAGAATTGAAATACCTTCACTTTTCCGGAAGGTTAGGCCAACATCAGAAGCTCCTTTGAGATATCTCAATATCCACTTGACAGCTTCCCAGTGCCTTTTTCCTGGATTTGCCATGTACTTGCTTACCACACTTACAGATTGGGCAATATCTGGACGTGTGCATACCATAGCATACATAATGCTACCAACTGCACTCGCATAAGGAACCTTTGACATATGCTCCACCTCATCCATAGATTGAGGCATTTTTAACTCTGAAAGCTTGAAATGAGAAGCTAAAGGTGTACTTACAGGCTTGCTCATATGCATATTGAATCTTTCAAGAACTTTTCCGATGTACCTCTTCTGAGAAAGATGTACAACACCATTTTCTCTTGAAATTTCCATTCCAAGGATTTTCTTTGCAACTCCTAGATCCTTCATGTAAAATTCCTTGCTCAACAGTTTCTTTAAAATATTTATCTCTGTGATGTTGTTAGCCGCAATAAGCATATCATCAACATATAACAATAGATAAATCATAGAGTTACCAGACATCTTCTTGTGATACACACAACTATCAAATGCACTCCTCAAAAATCCATGTGTAGTCATAAATGCATCAAACCTCTTGTACCACTGTCTAGGGGATTGCTTCAAACCATACAAAGACTTCTTCAGTTGACATACATGGTCTTCTTTTCCTTCAGCTAGAAAACCTTCAGGCTGATCCATATAGATTGTTTCATCCAGATCACCATGTAAGAAAGCGGTTTTGACATCAAGCTGTTGAAGCTCTAAATCAAATTGTGCAACCAATGCTAGTAGCACGCGAATTGAGCTATGTTTCACGACTGGAGAAAAGATCTCATTGTAGTCAATTCCCTCCTTCTGACTGAAACCCTTTGCAACCAATCTCGCCTTGAACCTAGCATCTTCCACTTCTGGAATACCTTCTTTCTTTCTGTAGACCCATTTGCATCCAACTGTCCTCATCCCCTTTGGCCTTTTAACTAAGACCCATGTCTCATTTTTGTGAAGAGACTCCATCTCTTCCATCATGGCTAACTGCCATTGTGCAGCATCTTTGCAAGAAGTTGCTTCAACATACGAAGAGGGCTCGAGATCCTTAATCTCTTCTTCTGCAGCTACGAACGCATGTGCAATCAGATTTTCTTGCTCTATAAGACGTTCCGGTTTCCGTATCTTCCTTTTGTCCCTTCCCTTCGCAATTGTGTATGGTTCATTGGAAGCAAGTTCTTTAAGATCTGCATCTTTTGACTCATCAATTTGAGTCTCTTGATCCCGTTCCTTGGTAAGCTCCACCGGTAGCTCCACCTGCTCGTTGTTCTCGTTTCTAGATAACTCCACAGAAACTTTACGAGGATCAAGTATAGAGGATTCATCAAAGGTAACATCTCTACTAACTACAAATTTGAGTAAAGACAAACACCATAGTTTGTACCCTTTTACTCCATCTACATACCCTACGAATATGGCCTTTTTAGCCCTTGGTTCAAGCTTACCTTCATTAACATGATAATAAGCTGGACACCCAAATATTCGCAAGTATGAATAGTTAGAGGGTTCACCTGACCAGACCTCATTCGGAGTCTTAAAGTCAATCGCTGATGCTGGAGACCGATTGACAATATGAGAAGCAGTATGAACTGCTTCAGCCCAAAATACTTTGGACATCTTAGCTTGTAAGAGCATACAACGAGCCTTGTCAAGAAGAATTCTGTTCATTCTCTCGGCAACTCCATTCTGCTGTGGTGTGTGCCTGACCGTCTTATGCCTTGCGATCCCATGAACCTTGCAGAAATTATTGAACTCTTCACTGCAAAACTCCAAGCCATTGTCCGTGCGAAGATACTTGATTTTCCGCTCTATTTGATTTTCAACCAAAATCTTCCACTCTTTAAATGCTTCAAAAGCATCACCTTTTGTCTTCAGGAAACGTACCCAAACCTTTCGTGAAAAATCATCAATGAATGTGAGAAGATACCTCTTTCCTCCCTTCGATGGAAGCTTAGAGGGACCCCATAAATCTGAATGGATGTAGTCTAGCACCCCTCCCGTCTTGTGCTTGCCAGTGCTGAAGCTGACCTTTTTCTGCTTCCCTAAGACGCAGTGTTCACAAAATTCAAGTGTGCTGATCTTCTCACCATTCAAAAGGTTGCGGTTGCTCAACATCTCCAATCCTCGTGCGCTCATATGGCCTAGTCTCATGTGCCATAATTTTGCCTTGTCATCATTAGATAACTGCACTGTAGATGCATTTACAGAGCCAATAATGGTGTTTCCTGCAAGTGTGTAGAGGCCATCCTCCAGCTTGGCCTTCAACATGACTAAAGATCCTTTAGTCACTTTCATAGTTCCTCCTTCACTCATGTACTTATAGCCTTGTTTATCTAAAGTACCCAGGGAGATCAAATTCTTCTTTAGATCAGGAACATGACGGACTTCTGTAATAGTCCTCACGATTCCATCATGGCAGCGAACATGAACTGAACCAATGCCAACTATTTTACAAGTTGCATTATTGCCCATTAATACAGTTCTTCTGCTTGTTTCATAGCTGCTGAACCAATCTTTTTAGAATGTCATATGCAGAGTACAACCAGAGTCTAAGACCCATTTGTTGTCATAGACTCCACTATTGCATGATGTTGTTAGTACATAATCATCATTATTATCATGTACTTGCTCAACAATGGATGCGCTCGCCTTTTCTTTGGACTTCGACATAGGGCAATCTCGTTCAAAGTGCCCCTTCTTGTGACAGCCCCAACATTCCGCATTCTTTTTGTTCACACAAGACTTTGATCTGTACTTCGATTTGCTCCTTCCCTGTTGGCTAGTACGACCTCTTACAAAGAGTCCACTAGCTTCGTCACTTTTGTCTCCTTCAAAATGCATCCGCACATCACAAGAGTTTAGTGCTTGCCGCACTTGCTCAAGTTTAATAGGTTGTTTGCTATACATCATTGAATTCTCAATATCACGATATTTTGAAGTCAATGATAATAGCAAAGAACATACAAGCGTCTCCTCGTCCTTTTTAATTCCAGCAGTTTGTAAGTCCATCACAAGTTTATTGAACGCATCTATATGGTCTTGCCATAAAGTACCTGAATCCATCTTAAATGTATGAAGGCGCCGTTGTAACAACATCCTTGTTGTCACTGACTGGTCCTGGTAAAGTCCTTCTAGCTTTTCCCATAACTCTTTGGCCGTCTCTTCGGTACTTGTACTCACTTCACAAAGTACGTTAGGTGCAAGGGATAGTTGGATTGCACTCAATGCATCTCCTTCAATCTTTTCCTTGTCGGAATCCGATATCTTATCGGGGTACTTTCCGTCAATACCATGGATTGAACCTTCCCTCCGTAGTAACGCTATCATCTGGATTTTCCAGATATTGAAGTTGTTGCGCCCACTAAATCTATCAATTTCAAACTTCATGGAACTCATTTTTTTTTTTACTTGTTCTTCCTTTTCTACTACAATGTATTTGGAACTACAGAAAACCAAAGTAATCCTTTTCTGATGTGGAAGTTCAGACTGTGCTGCAACCACAGAGCATACTCAGACAGAACCTTGGCTCTGATACCAATTGTTAGCGGAAACGTGAAATTAAAGAACAAGGAAGAACAACAATATTTAACGTGGTTCGGATCAAAATGATCCTATGTCCACCAAAGAACAACTGCACTGATATTTATTTCACTCTACAAAGAATACAAGTGAAATACTACAAGAGAGAGAACACAAATGCCTTAGAAGGTGAGAAGGCAAGTGAGAGGATGATTTGAAAATGAATTAAGAGCTACCTATTTATAGGAATAAATTCATCCTATTGATGTCATCCATGACATCACTATGTGTCAAAATTGTCAAGGTTAAGAATATGAAACCATTTTATGATTTGCCTAAATTTCACCTACCAAGATACAATCTTTGACTTTTATTCTTCCTACCAAATATTTATATTAATTCATCTTCCATTTAGTTTGATTCCACAAGAACCAAAACCAACTCTTTCAACATACCATTTACAATAGTTCGAGAATATATTTGTCCATTTTCCCAACATTGAAAGCTATAAACTAATTTGAAAATTACCTATAAAGCATATTAGAATAAATACCTGTTTAAATAAAAAATTAAAATTATAAATGTATTAAGTCGGCTTGGTTGGAATTCTATTTGGATTTTTTTTCTATTAATACCAAATCAAATCAAGAAGGTTCAAGATTTTTATTTCAATGTCGCACCAATCAAATCATACCACAAATCTCTTTTGTTGTCAGTTTGACTTTATTCACCGGTTCAGTTTGAATTGATGGTTTGACTTGTAAACCCCATATTTGCATTCATTCAAGGAGAAGAGTACATAAATATTAATAAGCACTTAAAGAGAGTAAAATAAAATTATATGTTATATTCTTTATAGATACATAAACTAATAGATGGAAAGTAAATATTTTGTCATTAATGTAAATTTAAATTTGAAATGAAACTAGATATTGTAGAATATTTGAGACTAAAAGGGACACAATTAAAATTTCTACCATTAATGTTTATCATAGAATAGAAGGAAAGTAATATTTTCAACAATATTAACCTTCTGTAAACTCATTTAAATATGGAAGTATAATTATTTAAACTCCAACTTCAAGATTGACTTTTAGGATTTTAACTACAACTATTTAGGTAATAATTTTAATAAATATCTAAAAGACTAGATTGTGCAGTTAATTTATTTCTATGTTTTGTCATATTATCTCAATCAACTTTCAATTATTTAATTATGTCTTCATATCAAACAACTATAATATGAGTCAAAAACTCTTACTTTAAACACAAGTGTCAGTCTTTGTTTCTCTAATAGAACGAAGTGTAGGAAAAGGAAAAAAGAGGGTCCTCCGAATGACAAGCCAGCAACATGTCACGCCCCAAGCCTACACTATCGACCTAGCCGGCACCCCATGACCATTGCTATCCTTGAGCGGACACATGGCCTAACTTATTTAACTGCCACATAAGACTTAACTCAATGTAGAGCGAGAAACATTCTCATAAAATAACTAAAATAAATGTCTTGGCTAAAATGACATTTAAGTCTTAAAATATAATATGTGAAATGCAGGATAAAGAGAGACTCAAAACTGAATTATCTCACTTACTATCTATCTATAAAGCCTATACAATACTAAGATGAATTTTGGGACAAACCCCACAACATTCTATAAACGAAAAGACTGAAAATCAATGAAAGAATTATTTGGAGTGAAAGGAGGCTCACCACTGACTCTGAGTGCTCAAACTTGATCAACGAGGCATTGGATGATAATCATGGTTACCTGCGTCTTCATCATAAGACGATGCAGGTGAACTGATATCTGTACATTAAATGTACGAGTATGCGAGTTGGAACGCTAAACAAAAACTTAAGCTCGAAAAGAATACGAAGAAACACTTACCTTGGTTCTGCTCAACTCATGAAATATTGAACTTAATATAAAGCAATAAGGACACATGCAATATATATATATATATATATATATATATATATATATATATATATATTGTAAAGCCTGTAAAACCATACAAACAACTTAGTTCGTTAAAGAAAATGCAATAAAAAATCAACCTTCCTTTATATGAAAGTATTCAGTGGGAAATTGCCTAACCGACAAGAAGTTCTATGAGCGTAACTGGTGATACAACATCTCGCCCACGCTTCCAGAACTGTCCTATACTTTTTCGTCGCATAGAAACTTCTCAACTTAGTGGATCCACTAGCTAAACTTACGTGATCATCTAAAAGTATGACCCGTTAATCCCCATGATGGCTACATGGTTTACATGGAGACTTGAGTTAATATGAACCAGCATCCCCACATAGGAGTTCAATACTAATCCCAAAATATACTTTAGCTCATGTGTTTTAAAATAACTTCTTTCTTTGGGTTGAGATAATTACTCAACACCTAGCTTTAAAATCTCTGTCGGAATCTACGTTGCCTTTTCTTGTTCAAAACTCTATTAGAAATCTTAGTTTCCTCTTAACTTAAATGTGAAAACATTTATAAACTTTTAGGGAATACTTTTTTCCCGTATAACTTTTAAGAAATGAACTCAACTCTTAGGGAATACTTAGATTCCTTATATTACTTTGAAGGAAGATCTTTAACTCTTTACTCTTTACTTGACTTGAAACTTGAGCCTTAAAATGAAGTTAAAGCATTTAACAAAGACTCTATAAAATCTTTAAGAACTTTGCTTTGACTTACTTCTTAACTTTAGGCTTGACTCTTAACTCTTAGAATTTAAACTTAGCTTTCCTTGAATTGGATTATGGATTCAAGGTTATGATTTGTGTTCTTCAGTGATTTTTTGTAGTTTAGAAATCATTTGAAGTGATTAGAATCATATGAAGGTGTTAATATACCTTAGAAGGACTTAAAGGGATAAACTACTAAAACTTGTCGAAAAAGGCCGATCCTAGTGCGTTCGGGCCGCCCCGCGCCAGGCTTTAGTGTCAGCGGTCGATTTCAGGCGCACTGCGCCTTGCCTTGCCTAGGAGCGTCTAATAGATTTTTCAACTTGTTTTTCATCCCTAAACCCTCCAAACTCCATAGTTCTTTCACCAAGCCCTTGGGACTATTGGTACACTAAATAACCACTCGATTCAACTTAGAAACAACCAGAATAAAAAAGAATCAACGTACAATAGGCAACCAACAATTTAATCAACGAGAATTTGACACTTTTCTAGAAGAACTTCAACCTTTAACATGTAAACAATTCATAACTTGCTAAATTGAAACAAATTGGTGTGTGGATGAACTAACGCAACCCAAAAGATCTCACATACCTTAATAGGGATCACCCCCGAAGAATTTCACTTGAAATTCCTTGGCATTCTTGACGAAACCTTGATCTTCCTCCCTTCTTCTTCTTCTCTTCTCTTTTCTCCCGAGCCCTAAGAGTGAACTGATTTTCAAAAACTTACTTAAGGCTTATTTTTACCTCAATTAAACCCTTAAAACTTATGAAATAATTGGGTGAAAAGATTAGTTTGTCCTTACTTAAATCCGAAATTGGACCTTCCCTGCTTCAACATCCTAACTTCCAATAGGCATATCTCCCTCATACTTTATTGAAAATGTGCAAACTCGGCGGCGTTGGAAAGATCTCTACAAGGGATTTCCAACCATATCAAGAAATACCTCTAACTCCTCATGAGCTAGAAGTTATGGCCATTCGAAAATGACCAAAACTCACTTCTTAAACTTAATATTTTTCCCCATATTTTCCCCTTTCTTTCCAAAAGTGATTATTTTTAATTTCTTAGATTACTCTTAGTTATTTTGAGTTATGAGATGTTACAATATCTACCCCTTGGGAACATTCGTCCCCGAAGGAGATTTCTTTCACTAAGCTAAGAATAATAATCTCAAGTCTAACACTCAGAAATAAAAAGTGATTAATAACATGCTTATTCATAGCTTACAAAGTAACAAGAAGAGAATAAGTATCTTGATCTACATTCTCTCCGGATTCAAAGAGATGTGGATATCTCTTCTCCATATCATTTTCGGCTTCCCAAGTCGCTTCTTTAACAAATTGATTCCTCCGAAGGACCTTGACTGACGCAACCTCCTTTTTTCTCAACTTGCGAACTTGGAAATCTAAAATCTTAACCGGAATTTCTTCATAGGATAACCTATCTTTAATCCCAATATATTAAGTTGGTACAATCAATGAAGGATCACCCATGCATTTCTTTAACATGGAGACAAGAAATACTGGATGGACGTTGTTAACTCTTGTGGTAGCTCCATATAATAAGATACATTGCCAACTCTCTTGGATATTATATAAGCACCAATATAACGGGAACTAAGTTTCTCATTCTTACAAAATCTCATAATACCCTTCATGGGTAAAACTTTAAGAAATACCCAATAGTCCACTTCAAAGTCAAACGACCTTCTCCTAAAATTTGTGTAGGCCTTTTGGCGACTCTGTGCCATTTTCAATCTCTCTCGAATCACCTTCACCTTCTCCACGTCTTGATGAACTAGATTTGGTCCTATCAACCCTGCTTCACCAACTTCGAATCACCCAATAAGAGATCTGTATCTTCTCCCATAAAAAGCTTCATATGGAGCCATTTGGATGCTCGAATGGTAGCTATTGTTGTAAGTGAACTCAATGAGAGGTAGGTGGTCATCGCAATTCCCCTTGAAATCAATCACAGAATCCTTCAACAAATATTCTAAGATCTGGATAGTATGCTTCGCTTGCCCATCTGTCTGAGGATGAAAACCAGTGCTTAAGTTCACCTTTAAACCCAAACCTTTTTGGAAAGATTTCTAGAACTGAGCAATAAATTATGCACATTTATCTGGAATGATCGACACTAGGACTCCATAAAGTCTCAACACTTCCTGAATGTATAACATCACATAATCCTCTTCCGAATGAGTGGTGTTTACAGGCAAGAAGTGGGCGGATTTTGTCATTCTATCGACAATCACCCAAATTAAATCATCCTTCCTGCGATACCTTCGCAAGCCTATGATGAAGTCCATATTAATTACCTCTCACTTCCATTCCTGAAGTTCTATATTCTGAGCCAACCCTCCATGCCTTTGGTGTTATATTTCACTTGATGGCAATTTGGGCACTTGGCGACAAACCCAACAATTTTCTTCTTCATACGTTCCCACCAATATACCTCTCTCAAATCGCAGCACATCTTGGTGAAACTTTGAAGAATGGAGTATCTGGAGCTATGAACCTCCTCCATGATCCTCTCTTGGAGTCCATAAACCCTAGGTACACAAAATTTACCCTGATACTTTAGCACACCATCTCTCCCCGTTGTTCAAAAGCCAATACTCTCTGCTTATGAACATTCGCCTTCAAATCAAGCAAAATTGGGACTTGGTCTTGATTCTCTTTAAATTCTGACAATAATGTTGACTCAGCCCCATACCTTACCACTGTCTCTCCTTCTATGGAATCAATAAGTCTGACTCCCAGGCATACAAGTCTGTGAACATTATTGGCTAAGTCTCTCTTTTCTTCCACAACATGGGCGGTACTCCTCATGCATAACATGCTTAAAAAATCAACAACCACATTAGCCTTACTTGGGTGGTAAAGAATACTTATGTTATAATATTTGAGTAATTTTAACCATCTCCTCTGTCTGAGATTGAGCTCCTTCTAGGTGAACACATATTGTAGGCTCTTATTATAAGTGTGTATGTCAACATGAATACTATACAAGTAATAATATCATATCTTCAAGGAGAAAACTACAGTAGCCTATTCTAAATCATGTGTTGGATAATTCTTCTTATGAACCTTCAATTGTATGGAGACATAAGCTATAACCTTGCCATTCTGCATTAGCACGCAACCTAAATCGAGTCTAGATGCATCACGTTACACCACAAAACCTTGAGTACCTGCTAGTAAGGTGAATACTGTGGCGATAATAAACCTCTTCTTCAACTCCTGAACGCTTTCCTCACAAGCTTCAGACTATAAAAAATTAATTATCTTCTGATCAACTTGGTCAAAGGAGACGAAATAGATAAAAAAAACCTCAAAAACATTCTATTGTAGCATGACAAAGCCAAGAAACTCCTTATATCAGTTGGAGACGTAGGTCTAGGACAACTTTGAACTACTTCTATCTTTTGGGTGTCAACTCTAATCCCATCGCCAGAAACTATGCGGCCCAAGAATTCCACAAAAACATGGCATTCAATTCCTTATCTTTCAAAGTCTGAAGGACTGTCCTGAGATGACTAGCATGATCTTATTCATTCCTTGCATAGATAAATATGTCATCAATAAAGACGATAAGAAACAAATCCAAGTAACACTTGATGACTCTTTTCATAAGATCCATGAACGCTGCAGATGTATTGTTCAATCCAAAAGACATAACCAAAAACTCAGAATGCCCATATCTGTTTCTAAAGGATTTCTTTGGAATATCATATTCCCTAACCCTTAACTGATGGTAGCCATATCTTGGATCAATTTTCGAAAAAAGGTGGCACCCTGAAGTTTATCGAAAAGATCATCTATCATAGGGATAACATACTTATTCTTGATAATAACCTTATTCAATTGGTGGTAGTCTATACACATCCTATGGGAACCATCTTTATTTCTTACAAACAAGACCGGAGTGCCCCAGGGTGTGACACTTGGTCTAATGAAACCCTTATCTATCAGATCTTTCAGCTCTTCTTTCAACACTTTTAACTCTGCTAGTGCCATTCTATATGGTGGAATTGTCAAGACCCTCAAAATGAACTAAGGTATCTAGAGCCTCACATGTGATTTAAGAATTAATAATATGTAAATAAAGTGTTTAACAACTTTTAGTCGTTTTAACGAGTATGGAAGTCAAACGTCAAAGGACGACCAAGACATCCGGAAACTAGTCTTTTGCTTCTAGTCTGTCCTTGTATGTTTGCCTTATTTTTATATGTTGTTTGGAGTCTAATAACAGTGGAGTTGACCTTGTATCTTAATAGACATGTTAAGGGTAAAAAAAAGTTGGGCAAGAATCCCTGAGGACCACCCTAAGTGTCCTCGAGGAGGACCCAAACGTTGGACCAAGAAGCTGCCCAAGGCGGTGTGCAGCACAAAGATTTGGAGCCTCTCACGTGTCGCACACTTGGCTCTTAAACTTCTTGTGTGTCGCGCGACCAACACAAGACTCACTGCCTTAAAAATCTGGCGAGTCAAAATTAGTTGTTTCCTACGCGACGCGTAGCCACTTCCCAAATTTGATTGCGTCATTTTTAAGTCAAGTTTGAAAAAGTCCAAATAAGTATAGGGGTGTTTTGGTAACTTTGAGAGTCGGTTATAAACTGTTTTTATGTCCTATTTAACCGCTTTCTAAAGTCAAAGCCCCAACAGCCAATAAGAAAATCAAAAATCCCAAAGCTCTCTTCTCTTCTAGATCCTCTCAAGCCTCCATTGAAGAATAAGATCAAGGTTCAAGTTAGGGGCTGGATTTTTATGGTTTCTTCTTCAATTTTTAAAGAGATTCTATGATCAAAATTACCAACTTTCAATCTAGCCATGGGTTTGTAACACTTCAAAAATCCAAGACGTGTTCTAGAGCCTAACATGAGTGTCATAAGGTCTAGACACTGTTTTAAGGTCCATTATAATATTTATAAGTCATTTAGGAAGTCTAGAAACCAAAACGTCCAAGAACGTCCATGATGTCTGGAAAGTAGTTCAAGGAGGTACGAGCGTGCATTAGCCTATTTGACTAGCTTTTAGAAGTAGGAAAATGATGAAAATTGGTGGAAGGGTGTATAACATATGTTTAAGTTGATTCATGGTTGAAATGTCTGGGTACGAATCCCCAAGAACCAACTAAGTCCCTAGATGAGGACCCTTACAAGTGGAGTAAAACACTGCCTGGGCAGTGTGCACCCACGAGAGGGCATCGACGAGGCGTGTGTGGATCGATGGGGCGTCAATGACATCCGTCGACCAACACTTAGAAAAATTGTTGGGGGGGCTTGTGTGCACAGTCTCTGAACAAGACTACGGATGTGCAGCACGGACGGGGGGCAGGTCCGTCGATTGACCCATGATCCGTCGATCGTGGTGTAGTCGGTGACAATGTAAATTGCTGCATGTTTTCACTTAGGTAATAATTAGTTGGATTGGTTAGGAGTTTAATTAGGCATTAGGGGAAGGTTAATTATGTGGATTAACACCCTATATAAAGCCCTAACCTAATTAAGACTAACACAAAACTCTCACAACTCACAAATCTCTTCCTTCTCTCTTATTTCTCTCTCTATTGGAAGAAATCATTGAAGACCAAGATAGGGGAGGGTTTTGGGGGCGGTAAAGGGATGATTTCACCATTAATTCTTCATCAAACATTGAGGTACGGGATCTAATTAACCTTTGAGATCTCTTTCCTCAAAGGGTTCCATCAAAATTGATTTGCAAAGTTGAGTTTTCAAGTGGGTTTTCATCCAATACGAAATTGATGTTATGAATTGATTTGTTTATGATTTATTTTGGATATTATTAGTAGATTAAAATGTATTCTAACTTAATTATTATATATCTTTATGGTTTGGTCTAGTTTGTAGAAGATGACCCTTACCCCTTAACCCTAGGTTTTGATCTTGATATGAATTAGGTTGTATTGGTTCAATTGACTTGGTTAATTGGTTGAATTACTATTAAATGATGTTGTAGCACTAATCAAGAATGAATTAGGGTGATTTGTAGTCTTTCATTCTAGTTCTTGAGAAGATGATCTTGGTTAGGAAGTATGTTGTGAATTGACCTAAGTATCTTGTCTTAAGCTATGATCTAGTATTGAATTGTGATGTAGTGATTCTTATAGCCTTGTTAACATATTTTTTATTGACTTATGATGATGTATTCCCAAATTGGGTTGAATTGAGGGTGTATGGTAAGACCTTGATGATGAACTATGAAGGAGACTTGGTAAGTCTTATGAACCCTATCCTTTACTTCGAATTTGTGGTTAATTGTGATTAAGTCATGATGTCGTATTGGAGTGTGCCTTGTATTAGGATTGATAGGGTGGTGTGATGTTGAATTAAAATGTCTTGACTATGATTGTGAGGTGTTGACTTAGGATGTAAATGTTATAAAAATGGTGAATGATTTACCAATGTGCCTTATCATGATATGAAGATGCTAATGTGCTAACCTCACCTAAATTAATTGTAATGAATGGACAAACTCATGCAATTCCTATTGATCTATGATAATGATGATGTTTATACAAGGGTTAGACCCTATGACCTACAATAAGTTATGATGATTAATAAAGACATTAAAGACATTTCAAAAAGGGACTCTAGCTTAGCACCGAGTGATCTTGTATGTGAGGGGGTGACACTTTCCTAAATAAGAAAGGTAGGGTTCACTACGGTTCTCACGGGGTGGTAGCCTCATGACCCAAATAGGGTGTAGAGTGATGTTTCCAAGAGGACCCTAAGTTCCATAATCTATGTTGCCACCATAGGATTACTAGCTAGTGGATCCACCTAGAAATCTACGTTTATGTTTGGTTTTACCTTGGCCGATAGACCACCTTTCTTTGGTATAAGGTTTTACAACACCGAATTCCACATTAGCGCATGCGGTCTATGTCGGTTAGGGAAAGATGTTCCAAAAGGTAAAATGAACTAAAGGAATGAACTCTAACTAAGATAACCTAAAGGGTCTAGCTTAGTCTAGGTAGGAGTATGGGACTCTACCTAAATATTGCACTAGTTAGTCTTGAGGGGAGTCTTAGGAGGATGTTCTTATGTATGATTATGCTTATGATGGTATAGGTTATATATATGATGAACTTGCACATTGTTGATACTATATGTTGATTAGTCTCACTTATAAATATGTGTTGGTTTACATTGTTAAAGTAAGATGATATGTACTCTTAAAATGCTATATTATGTAAAGTAGGATGTTGGTCATGATTCTTGTTGGGTTACTTGATTGAGTAAGGTTATGGGGTTTTGCTTGGTCATTGCACTTGTTGACTTGATAGGGGTTCATGGGCAATTGTCTTGCTTTGGTTATGTTGAAATGTACTCTTATACATGCTTGTTGCTAATATGACTTGACGATAGAGTTACTTGAATATGTATTCGATTATATGATAAGCATGTTGACTTTACTAGTTTTGATGTTGTTGGTCTTGTGATGTACGTGCCTATGACTTAAATTACATGCGTTATTAGTTGGTATGGTCTTATTGAATGTGCATAAAGGTTTTAAGTGAAAAGTGCATACTCTATGAAATGTCCCTTTTCTTAGCATGATTTCAAAGTATATGTGCATATGGTCTCATACTTAGTACAAGTGGTGTACTAACCCCATTACTTCCTTTTCCCCAATATTTTAGGTTCCGGTCGTTGAAGTGCTTTGAAGACGATTTCAAGAAGGCTTAGATCTCTTGATCATCCAAGTAAGGTAGGTCCTCAATTTCCAAGGGCGATGCCACTATCTAGCTTATGGAGTTGTTTTGAGTCTAAGACTATTATTTTCTTTCTTTTCCATTTAGTATGAAACATTGTATAGCCCATGTGAGGCATTCTTACTTTGATGTATGGGCAATGCCCAAGTTATTACATTCTTATTGGATGGTTATGAGAAGAGACAACTATTATGACTATATTATATTTTCTATACTTATGTTCAATAAAAGTAGAAGACTAAGTAATCTTCCTATATGGAGGGTCTATGTATACTCAATATATATTTATACTATGTGTATGTAGAGGTCTATGTAAACCTCCAAGTAGAAGTAATAAAAAGTTTTAAATTTTCTGCGTTTTTGACCTATTAATGTAATGATGTAAACTAAGAGACTAGTCTTAGTCCTCAAAGAGGACGACGACGTTGGTTACGTCTAGGGGGTAAATTGGGATGTGACAAACTTGGTATCAAAGTATGAGGTTGAATATATCTAAGTCAATGTCTCTCTCAACCACGTCTGTGTAGGTTTGTGTTCATAATTGAGAAGCGCACCACACTTATGAATAGGAAATCTATATGATGCTTATGAAACTCTCACTTTATTGGAAATCCAATATCGTTCCACTAGAGTATGCTTATTGTGTGCTTTTGCATCTAATCCTAGTATTGTGATTATAGGAAATGAATACTCGAAGGAATGCGGCACGAAGACTTGAAGAAGAGATTGCCAATGCGGGAGTTCCTCCTCGTGGTGATCAAGTTCCTCCTTTCGAGGAATATGTGAATGATAACCAAGCCTCGGTGAATCCTCCTCCTTTGACGGATGAGAACATAAGGGCCGCTCTCTTGCAAATGGACCAAGCCATTACTACCCAAGCACAAACCGCCACTACTCAAGCCCAAGCCATGACTTCCCAAGCTAATCGGGAAGTTGTACCACGGGCAAATCAACAAGTTGCTACTATGTCCTCTCATCTAAGGGATTTCACTAGGATGAACCCTTCTACTTTCTCCGGGTCCAAAGTTGAAGAAGACCCCAAAGAGTTCATCGATGAAATCTACAAGATCCTCTATGATATGGGGTTTTCTGTTAGTGAGAAGGCCGAGTTAGCCACCTATCAACTCAAGGATATGGGTCAACCATGGTATGTCCAATGGAGGGACAATAGGCCTTTTAGAGGTTGACCGGTGACTTGAGAGGTGTTCAAGAAGGGTTTTCTTGATCGGTTCTTTCCTACGGAGAAGAGGGAAGCTAAAGTGGTAGAGTTCATCTACCTTCGCCAAGGAGGTATGAGTATTCATGAATATTCCTTGAAATTCACTAAATTGTCAAAATATGCTCCTTCTTTGGTTTCCGATCATAGAGACGAAATGAGCCTCTTTGTGACGGGGGTGTTGGATGATTTGCAAGAAGAGTGTCATTCGGCTATGCTACATGACAACATGAACATTTCCCGTCTTATGGTGCATGCCCAACATGTGGAGGAGGCAAGGGCTAAGAGGAAAAGTAGAGATGCTAAGAGAGCAAGATCTTTTGATGGTGGTTCTTCAAAGAATAGGCTTGAGATACAAGAAAAGCCTAGATTTAAGAAGCGGGTTTCTGATCAAGTTCCTTCTAAGTTCCTAAGTCTATGGATGATAGAGTGTGTAACCCTAAGTTTAAGAAGGGAAAGGGTACTAGTTCACCAACCAAAAATCCAACTTATGGAAAGTATGGCAAGAAGCAATATGGTGATTGCCTCATTGGGACGGACAAGTGTTTTAGTTGTGGTAAACTTGGTCACTAGGTTAGGGATTGCCCTAATGTGAAGGGTCAAGACAGGGTTAGTGGCCAAGATCAAGCAAGTGGTTCAAATGAGGCTCCAAAGAAGAACCATTTCTATGCTCTCCGCTCTAGGGGTGAGCAACAAACTTCTCCCGACGTGGTGACTGGTATATTGAAAGTCTTCTCTAATAATGTATATGCCTTACATGATCCGGGTGTTACTTTATCATTTGTTACTCCTCTAGTAGTTGAAAAGTTTGACATTTTGCCCGATATTTTGCATGAACTATTTCTAGTGTCTACTCTGGTGGGTGAGTCAGTTGTTGCAAAAAAGGTGTATAGAAATTGTCCTATAATGCTTCCCAATAGATTTTCTTATGTTGAACTAGTAGAACTTGATATCCTTGATTTTGATGTCATTTTGGGTATGGATTTGTTGCATGCTTGCTTTGCCTCTATTGATTGTAGAACGAGGGTGGTGAAGTTTAACTTTCCAAATGAGCCCGTTTTAGAGTGGAAGTGGGGAAATTCTATTCCTAGAGGTCGTATCATCTCTTGTTTGAAAGCATGCAAAATGATCTCTAAAGGGTGTTTATTCCATATAGTAAGAGTCCAAGATTTAGACTCTGAAATTGCTCCCATTGAGTCGGTCCCCATAGTGAGTGAATTTCCGGATGTCTTTCCTAATGATCTTTCTGGTATTCCTCCCAAACGGGAAGTTAATTTCTGTATCGACTTGTTACCGGATTCAAATCCAATTTCGATTCCTTCTTATCGGATGACTCTAGCCGAATTGAAAGATTTGAAGGGTCAAATCAAAGATCTACTAGACAAAGGCTTCATTAGACCAAGTATTTCTCCATGGGGTGCTCCGGTTTTGTTTGTGTAAAAAAATGATGGGTCCTTAAGAATGTGCATTGATTACCGCCAACTCAATAATGTCACAATCAAGAACAAGTATCCTCTCCCTCGGGTTGATGACTTGTTTGATCAACTCTAAGAGGCAAGCTACTTTTCTAAGATTGACTTGAGATCGGGGTATCACCAACTTAGGGTGAGAGGTGAGGATATACCAAAGACGGCATTTCGAACTAGATATGATCACTACGAGTTCTTACTGATGTCCTTTGGTCTAAGTAATGCTCCGACAGCGTTTATGGACCTAATGAATAGGGTGTTTCGAAACTACCTAGATTCGTTTGTCATTGGTTTCATTGACGACATCTTGGTATATTCGAAAAATGAGGGTGATCATATGAACCATTTGAGAGTGGTGTTGCAAGTACTTAAAGAACATCAATTGATTGCCAAGTCTAGCAAATGTGAGTTTTGGTTAAGGTCGGTGACATTTCTTGGTCATATCATCTCTAGTGATGTAGTTGAGGTTGATCCAAGGAAAACGGAGGCAGTGAAAAATTGGCCTAGACCATTGACTCCAACCGACATAAGGAGTTTCTTGGGTTTAGCGGGTTATTATCGGAGGTTCGTGGATGGTTTTGCATCCATTGCATCTACCTTGACTATTTTGACCCAAAAGTGTAAGAAATTTGAGTGGTCGGAGGCATATGAGAAAAGTTTCCAAATATTGAAAGATAGGCTTACTTTCGCTCCGGTGTTGACTCTCCCGGAGGGTACAAAGGGTTTCGTTGTGTATTGTGATGCATGTCGAGTGGGTTTGGTGTGTGTGCTTATGCAACATGGGAAGGTAATAGCCTATGCTTCTAGGCAACTTAAGGTGCATGAGAGAAACTATCCAAATCATGATCTTCAGATAGCGGCCGTGGTATTTGCCTTGAAAATATGGAGGCATTACTTGTATGGTGTCCATGTTGATGTATATACCGACCATAAGAGTCTCCAATATGTGTTTATCCAAAAGTAGTTGAATATCTGACAAATAAGGTGGTTAGAATTGTTGAAAGATTAAGACATGAGTGTCCTCTATCACCCCGGCAAGGCCAATGTGGTTGTGGATGCTTTAAGTCGTATGACTATGGGTAGTGTGTCTCACATAGATGAATCTAAGAAATACCAAGTTAGAGATGTTCATAGGTTGTCTAGATTGGGTGTGAGGTTGGAAGATTCTCCGAATGGTGGTTTTATGATCCATCATAACTTTGAGTCATTATTGGTAGTTGAGGTGAAGTCCAAACAACACCTTGATAAATCATTGATTGAGTTGAAGGAATCGGTCCTTGGTAAGCTTAATGAGGCATTCTCCTTATGGGGGGATGGTTTTTTGAGGTACCAATGGAGATTGTGTGTTCCCAACGTAGATGAGTTGAGCAACCGGATCCTTAAGGAAGCCTATGGGTCCCATTACTCCATTCATCCGGGTTCGACAAAAATGTACCATGACCTTAGGAAAGTATTTTGGTTGGAAGGTTTGAAGAAGGACATAACGGAGTTTGTTGCTAAGTGTCCAAATTGCCTACAAGTTAACGTTGAACATCAAAAGCCGTGTGTCTTACTACAAGAAATCCAAATTCCTACTTGGAAGTGGGAAGACATCAATATGGATTTTGTAGTGGGTTTGCCCCGGACTCAAAGGTAATATGACTCTATATGGGTGGTTGTGGATATGTTGACCAAGTCTGCCTATTTTATTCCCGTCAAGTCTACTTATTCGGCGAAAGATTATGCTAGGATCTTCATAGATGAGATTGTGTGTCGCCATGGTATTCTGTTATCCATCATATCGGATCGGGGTGCACAATTCACATCTAGGTTTGAAGGTCATTCCAAGAAGGGTTGGGTACTAAGGTGAAGTTAGGTACCGCTTTTCATCCCCAAACGGATGGTCAAGCGGAGCGTACTATTAAAACTCTTGAAGATATGCTTAGGTCTTGTATTATTGATTTCAAGGGAAATTGGGATAAAAATTTGCCTTTGGTGGAGTTTGCTTATAATAATAGTTTTCAATCATCCATCTCCATGGCTCCCTATGAAACCTTGTATGGTAGGAGGTGTAGATGTCCTATTGGATGGTTTGAAGTGGGTGAGACTTCGCTTCTTAGTCTCTATTTGATTTATAAGACTTTGGAGAAAGTTCATATCATAAGGAACAGATTGCAAACGGCCTATAGTCGACAACAGTCTAATGCCGATCATAGGAGAAGGGACTTATAGTTTGAAGAAGATGATAAGGTGTCTTTGAAAATTTTGCCTATGAAAGGGGTGGTTAGATTTGGCAAGAAAGGGAAGTTGAGTCCTCGTTATGTGGGTCCCTATGAAATTTTGCAAAGATTTGGTAAGGTTGCCTATGAAGACTTTGTATGAATACATGTTAAAGTAACTTTGTTATGTCAAGACATGAATTATGATTATGCATGTCTGTTGCACTTATGACTTCTATATGAGTTTATTTAGTATGTGTGGAGGTATGGGACTCGATGTGTACATTGCACAAGTAAGCTTGTGAAGGGTTTGTGAGAATGGTTTACCTATGATATGAACTAAATGAGTTATGACTAACATGTATGAATCAAAGAGTTGTTTTGTGACCGTTAATGAACTATGATGGTGTCATGTCTAAGGTCAAATGCATGTGTAGTATGTTATGGAACGTGATGTGCCCAAGTATAGGGTGTCATCTTCAGAACACTTGGTGTAAGTAGTATTATGGGATGCTACCTACACATTTCACTAGTGTGGCTTGGAGGTTGTCATAGGAGATGGTTCTTATGTGAAGCTTATGTCCTATGATGTGCTTTTGACTTTGTGAATATGTGGTTGTGTTAATGAAGCATATTTATGAAAACCCATCTTGGGTGACCTTAAGGTGATAGATTGTACAAAGTACCACTTGAGGGTTGCTTAAGAAAAGAAGTTAAGGTAAAAGAGAGGTAATGTGTTGTATGTATCCAATGTGCCTCAAAATGTGATAAGTGGATTTATGTGTTATTATGAATAGTGTACATGTCTATATGATGTATGTGCGCTATGTTGTGGTTATTGTGCCAATGTTCATGAAGTTTACTAAAAAGACATGATGCATGATTTCTAACTAACTGTCCTCTTTAAATGCATGTTTTTGCATGGTTGCCATACTTTGTGCATTCTTGTACGAATACCATTCTTCTTCATTTTTTTATACAAAGTGTAGGTGGTGATGGGTAGAGAATGTCTCCTAAGTGAAGAGCTTGGATATATCTCCCAAGTTCAAAGAAAGGAATTCTTATGATTCAATGATTGCCTATGTCAAAATGTTCTTTGAGTTTATGTAATAACTTATATTACTATTATGTGTTGTTAGGGGTCGTGTCCCTATTATAATCTATTGATGTTGAGTCTAAGATGGCAAAAGAGACTTAGAGTCTAGTTATGTATTATGAAATATTACATATATATATGAAGTGATGTTCTATCATATGATGTGCTATGAAAAGTTTTAAATTTTCCGCTAAATTTCTATGTCTGTTGAATGAAAGATGTCTAAGGCTTGTACAAGACCTCCGAGAGGTCAAGTACGTCGTGTTACTTCTAGGGGGTGCTCCCCAGTCGTGACGGGAACAGAGATAGGACGAATATCTATAATGATCTATTATAAAGTCTATTTCTATATCAGGAGGGACCCCGAGTAGATCATAACGAAATACTTCTGGAAACTCCTTTACTATAGAAACTTGCAGAAAGGAAAGGTACCTCAGCACTTGAGCCATTAACTCGAACTAAGTGATAGATAGACCCATTTGATACTAACTTTATCGCCTATTGGTATGAAATGAAACGACCCTTAGGTACTACTAAACTACTACTCCACTCTATGACTGACTCTTTAGGAATTTGAACCTTGACAACTCGAGTTCTACAATCTATTGACTCTTAACAGGCATGGAGCCAGTCAATACCTCGAATGACATCAAAATCTACCATGTCTAACTCTACTAGGTCATCCATGGTGTTGTTGTGATTAATAGAAATAGTACAATCACAGTAGACTCTTTCCTCTAGAATAGACTCTGCAACAAGGGTAGAAACACAAAATGGTTCACAAAGTTTCTGAGGAAGAATCGCAAACTTTTTCACAATATAAGGACTTACAAAAGATAAACTTGCTCACGGGTCTAGCAAAGCGTAAACATCAAAAGTAATGACTTTGATGATACCCTTGACAACATTTGGAGAGTTCTCTTGCTCTTTGCGACAAGTGATTGCATAGAGGCGATTTTCCCCTCCGCTAGTACCAGAAGTGTCTCCTATAGGTGCAACATTGTCTTTTGGAGCAACTGATTAAGATTGGGATTTGTTGCCTGACTTTACACTACCTTGCCTGTTCTTCCGGCACTCCCTCATAAAGTGACCCTCTTGACCACTCATGAAGCAACATGTCTAGCCCTCACAATATTTACCTGGGTGGTTTCTACCACACTTAGCACATACACGAACCCATCTACCTCCTTTTGCTACACTACCTTGAGACTGTGTTGGTCTAGCTCTAAAGTTCTGTGAGTTCAAGCCATGATGCTCACCTTTGTTTCTAGGTGTCGGAGAACTAGCAGATAATGGTGCAGGCCCTTTTTGCTTCGTAAATTGTGGCTGACTTTAACAACCTTTTTGCTCCCTACACTCATTCCAGGTCATAACTTTCTTGTTCTTATACTCTTCTTTGTCCCTCTGATTCAACTCTTAAACCTGCTGCACATAGACCATTGACCTGAATATGTCTATGTCGCCTATCAACATTAAAACTCTGCCCTCTTTGCTTAATCAAGACCCAAGTCAGCGACAAACAAGCTCATGTTTCTCGTCATGTCCTTAACCATTTTAGGAGCATAGATGGATAACTAGGTCAACTTCAACCCATATTCATGTACACTCAAGGAGTCCTATTTCAGTTTAGGGAACTCCCGTACATTAGCTTCTTTGAGTTCTCATAGAAAAAAATGCCCCAAGAAAGCTTCTTTAAAGAAAGCTCAACTCGTACGTGGTACATCGTCATCTATGCCCTCCTTCCACTGATCGAACCAAGTCCTAGCCATATTTTTCAGTTGGTATACAACTAATTCGATTCTTTCAACATCAATGACATGCATCACATTGAAAACCTTTTTCAACTCATCGACAAAGTTTTCCAGATCCTCAGTAGTGCTTCAATTGGTGAAAGTAGGAGGATTTATTCTCAGGAACTCCTGAATCTTTGAGGTGTCAGTCTCTTTTTGTCGAGCACCTCTCTATTGCCCAACTTTGTTAGTCACTGATTGGCTTAACTTTCGGATAGCCTCTTGGAACTCATAATTGGTGACTTCTCCTTGAGGTTGCACATTTCGTTCATTAGGTATCTCTGGGTCCTCTACATTTGTTCTAGCTGGATGAACTCTTGCTCTTCTTCGTGGAGGCATGATGATGTGAAACATACGCAAGCACGAATTAGGTACAAACCTTTTAGATATCACTCTAACTCACGAAAAGGAATAATAAAGAAGTGAGAAATTCCTAAATGTTGCAGCCTTCTAATCATAGATGTGGCACACTTAATATTGATGGCTAGGACTCTACAGAGAAGGCTTCATAGACTCCCTAGGAGACTTGAACCTTGTGCTCGGATACCAAGTTTGTCATGCCCCGAGCCTACACTCTAGACGTGGCTGAAACCCAATGACCATTGCTGGCCTTACTTAACTAAGAGGAACATTTAACTCAATGTTAGCGAGAAACATTCTCATAAAATAACTTAAATAAAAGTCTTGGTCAAAATGGCACTTAATATTCAAAATAAAATATCTGAAATGCAAGATAAAGAGAGACTCAAAACTGAATTATCTGAATGACTATCTGTCTATGAAGCCTTTATAATACAGATGAATGTTGGGAAAACCCCCACAATATTCTATAAACGAAATTACTGAAAAACAATAAAAGAATCTTGATAAATGCAAGGAGGGTCACCACTAACTCTGAATGCTCAAACTTAATCAACGAGGCACTGGATGTTGACCCTGGTTGCATGCGTATGCGTCATAAGACGATGCATGCCAAATCATGTCAGTACATTGAATGTACGATATACGAGTTGGAATGTCAAACAACAACTTAAGCTCGAAAAGAATAAAAAGAAAAACTTAACTTGGCTCTGCTCAACTTATGAAATACTAAACATAATATAAAGAAATAAGTAGACATGCAATATATATATATATATATATATATAGATTGATAGATTGATAGATAGATATATAAAGCTTGTAAAAGCGTACAAACAACTCATGTCGTTAAATAAAATGCAACAACAAACTCAACTTTACTTATATATGAAAGTAATATTGTTTGTGTGGGAGATTCTCTAACAGACAACCACCACGATGAGCCTAAGTGGTGATAAAACATCTTGCCCATGCTACCAGAACATTCCTATACTTTGTCGTTGCATAGAACTTCTCAACTTAGTGGATCCACTAGCTTAACTTACATGATCATCTAAAACGTATGACCCGTCAATACCGAAAATGGCTACATGGAGACTTGAGTTAATATGAACTCTCATCCCCACATTGGTGCTCGATACTACTCCCAAAATATACTTTAGCTCATATGCTTAAAAAACTACTTCTTTCTTTGGATTTAGATAATTTCTCAACAATTAGCTTTAAAACCTCTCTAAGGAATCGATGTTCCCTTTTCTTGATCAAAACTCTTTTGAAAATCATAGTTTCCTCTTAACTAAAATTTGAAAAATTTATAAACTTTTAGGGAATACTTAGCTCCCTTATAAGAAATGAACTCAACTCTTAAGTAATACATAGTTTCCTTATATTTCGTTTAAGGAAGCTTTTCTACTCTTTACTCTTTACTTAACTTGAAACTTAAGCCTTAAAACAAAGTTAAAACGTTTAACAAAGACTCTTGAAATTCTTTACGAACTTTGATTTGACTTACTTCTTCACTTTAGTCTTGACTCTTAACTCTTAGACTTTAATCTTAACCTTCTTTGAATTTGATTATGGATTCAAGGTTATGATTTGTGTTCTGTAGTGATTTCTAGGTTTTTAGAAAGAAAAGTGATTAGAATTATTGGAAGGTGTTAATATATCTTAGAAGGACTTAAAAGGTCTGAGCCACAAAAAAGTGGGCGAAAAATGCCGATCCAGGCGCATTCGGGGTAGGCCACGCCAACCTCTGTTGACTGAGGCCAATTTCTGGCGCACTAGTGGCACGTCGCGCCATGCCTCAGTGCCGGAGGCCGATTTCTGGCACACTGCATAAGCGACGTGCCTGGCCTTGCCCAGGTGCGTCTGACTGATTTTTTAACTCGTTTTTCATACTTAAACCCTCCAAACCTCCCTAGTTCATTCACCAAGAACTTGGGACTATTGGTACCGTCAATACCCACTAGATTCAACTCAGAAACAACCATGAGAAACAAGAATAATCCAACAATAGGCAGCCAACATTTCAATCAACGACAAATCGACACTATTTTGGAAGAACTTCAACGTTTAACCTGTAAACAACTCATAACTTGCTGAATTGAAACAAATTGGTGTGTGGATGAACAAACCCAACAAAACTGATCTCACATAAAAAAAATTAACCATATTTATAATGATAAATTTATCCCTAATTAAAAACAAAATAACTTTTTGTCTATATAAAATATAGTCATGAGTGAGGAAATAAGATTTTGTTCAACTACGAAACACATATTACATTAGAGACAATTGATTTCGTCATTGATTCAAGTAAACTAATTAGCGATGATATAATTTTTTCTATAGTAATAATGGACTTGAATTGTGTAACTTTTGTCTCTTCTATTTGGTACAATATAATTAAGGGTTACATTAAGGAAACACACATCATCATGTTCAACACATAGATTCTTTCTTTTCAAACACTTTTCTGTCCATTTAGACATAACATATTTTCAATTTAACCATTCATCTTTGTAACATCTCGCAACTAGAAAGAACTAAATAGGATTTTAAAATTTTGGAAATATTTGTTTTTGGAAAGTATAGGGAAATCTAGAAAATTTTTCTAAGTTAGAAAAGTGAGTTTTATTCATTTTAAAATGAGCATAACTCTTAGCTCAAGATCACTTAAGAGTAGTTCATGATATGGTTGGAAATCCCTTCAAATGATCTTTCCAACGCCGCGAGTTTGCGCGATTCCTAGTTCAGACGAGTGAGTTATGCCCTTTGGAAGTTGGGTTGTTTGATAAAGAAGTTCACAATTCTGGGATTTTAAAGGGTATTTTAGTATTTTCACTAACCTATTAAATTAATCCATTTTTAGGAGTTTAATAAGGGTTCAGACTGAATTTTTCAATTTTTGAAGTTGAGAATTTCCACGCTAGGGCCAAGGAGAAAGGAGAAGAGCAGAGAATAAAAAGGGCAAGATTCGCAAAGATCGTCGAAGTTAACTTGTGGATATCGTCTGTGGTGATCCCTAATAAGGTATTTGAGTCTTCCATAACGTTTGTTTCGTTCACCCACGTGCCAAGCATGTTTGATTAAGTGTGATTTCTTGTTAAAAGACTGGAATTTGAATATTCATGAATGTTGTTCTTGAATTGCTTTCTTTCTTGAACATGATTGATGTTTATGAATCTGTTGTGGTAAAAAGTGTTGTTTCATGAGTTCTTTGGGTTTTATCCTTGTATATATTATACATAGATCTATGGTGAATTTTAGAAAATAAATCTAATTAGAATGATTTAAGGTCAGGAAAATGAGAGGAAAATGAAGGTTTAGGATCAATAATACTTATCCAAATATCTAGAACAGAATTTCCTTTCAAAATCACCACCATGGGTCTACAAGCTCAAAAATGGTGAAATGGGCTTAAACCTCGAAAATGGCAGCAAAAACCCTCTTGATGTCCCAAAAGAGACCACCAAGCTAAAAAGCAGGGCGTCGCTTTAGAGACATGGCCATCACTTAAGTCAAGGTCACCTAAGAGGATAACATTCGCACAAGCAAAGCTGGTAGACAGTAGCAACTTTAGCAAATTCTGAATACATCGGAAGGACCCTCGAGATTCATTCAAAACCCCGAACACAAAAACCACATATGCATATCAATTATACTCGATGTTACTGACTCAATAAACCGTCAAAGTCCAAATTTAATGTCTACTTGACACGACATCTATGAAAACCACAAAAAACTAACTAAGTGCCTAAAAAGGCTAAAACAAGCTTAGGAGCTCTCAAAAATCAACCAATACCTCACCTACAACTAAAATCATCCCCCTGAATCTAGCAGAACCCTCAAAATTTTGATTCTATCATCTAAACCCTAAATGATGACCAAAGTGAATTCAAAGACTAAAATTCTACCAATACACAACTTACGACGTCAAATCCTAAAGAAGACTCGGAATCAAAACCCGAAAACTCTCACAGATAAAATTACAAATTTTGGGAATTATTGAATTGACGAAATCGCATTCCGACACTCGAAACTCAAAAAGACACCAAAACCGATTCCTTAACAAATTAGCCTTTAAGACTAAAAAACATACCAAATTCTCAACTTTTAAATGAAGTTCAAAACCATCTTTTCAAACTCAAATAAAAAATGACCCGAGATCGATAACGAGAGTGGCAAAATGGTAAATTTACGGAACTTTTAAAAAAAGTATGACCGGGACATTATTGAGTAATACATAAAACAATAACTAAAGGATTGAGACTTAATATTGGGACATGTGTCATAATTACAGAAACAGAAATGAATATCTGAGATCATATCTTCTCATATCATATCTGAAATGATGCACATCTGAAAATCTTAAAATGATAATAACAATAAAATATAAAATAAATGAACTAAATCTTTTATGTGGAAGTTTCTCTTAATTGACATACACAATGTGAGATCATAATGCACCAATGAATGCCTAACTTGGGAGGGTGCCCTATATCTTGCTTCTTGCTAGAACATAAAACATGCATTTCTAATGAGGATCCACTAATTTAAGCCTCTCAGAGTGAAATGATCAATCAAAAAAGTGGTGAAACATAAACCTACAAAGGCATTTTGTTCTGTAACTTGGGATATCTAGAACACTTATTACAATTAGTGCTAAATACTATTCCAAAAACATACTACTCATATAACTAATAAATATATTTGTTAAGCTTATCGTGAGTCTTGTTCAAAATCTCTTTCTAAAATTAATTTTTGAAATTTCTTTCTAGAACATATCTCTCAAATCATGGTAAAGTTTTCTAGAACATGCATAACTTTTAGATCATCAAAATAGCTTTCATAATAAGATAAAGGATCTAAAAGCATGTCTTAAATATATGATTCAAGAATCACTCAAAAAATCATGTCAAAAACGAATAAGGATGACAATGGAAAATCTTGCTAAACATAAAAGGGAAATATAGCAGTTAAAATCCATAATTATGAGTAAGTAAGTTCAAGAAATAAAGCAATTGGATATTGTAAATCGGTGAAGAGGAAAGTTGCTTTGTAAGCCCTAACTATGAAATTAACTTTATAAAAACATAGAACTTTGGACATGAGGATAAAACAAATTCCTCATTGAAGTCCTACATACCTGAATCTTAAAAATTATTGAAGAAAAGTTTTGAGCTTGAGAAATCCTTCTATAAATTTCTTGGAGATGAAGGTTGGGGAAGAATCTTTATAGAAAACCTTCGGATTCTAAAAGAAAGTCTAGAACGTTGAGCCTTTAGATCTTGTATAATTGAAAAAAAAAATCTTGAAGTTTTTGATCTTTGGGAAATATGAGAATTGGAGATTTTGACAGTTACTATATGTATAAGGATGTTATTAGGTCATAAGATAGACTTATAAAACTTAATCAAGTGTAAAAGGTTAAAAATACTCTTTTAAGAACGTAGGAAGACCAAACAAATTGATGAAAATGATGATTCAATGAATCCCGTTGGTCTAATTGGCGATTGGGAGGTACCATTGCCAAAGTGGGGCTTTGGATCGCCAAAATGAACAGGTTCTGCAAGTTTTAGGAACATTTCTACAATATAATTAAGCAATAGGCAAAACCATTCTGTGATTCACCGAATGGACAAATTTCATTGTCGAATTTTCCTGTTCAGACTTAGAGTAAAACTACCATTACTTTCTACTCTAAACTCTGATTAATGCAAACTTTATGGCATTGGAAAGAAGATTGTCATATTTTAATGGTATAGGTCATGGACCACTTATCATATGTATTTTAGGGTCTTAATGTAACTCAAATACCCAGTCAAGTTCTAAGCATTTTTATCGACTTAGTTTTCACATGAGTTCATATAAGGGTGTAACACCCTAAAAAAAATTTTGAACGAAGACTCGAAAATTCTTCGTAATGAGTGAGATATTTGCAAGGAATTTAAATTTTTTGAAGTTTTCAGGTCACTAGATGTAGCACCTTAAGTTTCAAGAAGAACCAAACAGAAAAACATTGAAGTCATTCCTAAGTTTTCTTAATTTTTTGGTCATCTTCTAATGGCAATAACTTTTAGTACACAATGAGTTAGGAGATCAATAAGATATTAAACTGAATCCGTCCGAGTGCTCTTTCCATCGCCCCTACGTTTTCTTGATTCCAAGCTCTAGGTAAAAAGTTATGACTAAATTACTAACAACGCACAAACCTAGCAGCAGTCTTCAATGGCTCCGCGATTGTGAGCCAATACAGACCTCAGGGCTCGGTGAAAAATTATTCCGACTCCCAGTTCATTTTATTATTTTTATAGGGGTATTTTTGTCCTAAAAACGCCTCAGAGGTAATCTAAATTTCCCTAAACGTATAGAAAATAAGTTTTCATAAGTCAAACCCTCTCATTCACTCCAAAGATTTGCTCTTAAGAAAATTAAGAAACGTTAAGGCTAGGGTTCACCTTTAAAGGTTTTCCTTCATGTTCTTCAATAAAATGACTCCTTCAGGTATTTAATCTTCCAAAGTGTTGCGTTCATTCACCCATACGCCAATCATGTTAATTTTCATCAAATTTATGTTCTTGATAGCATATAAACTGAATTCTTGATGGGTTTGTTAAAGTTCCATTAATTTCTTGTGTCATTGAATACGTTGAGGAGTTGTTTGATCCTAGTCTGTGATATTAGGTTCAATTTTGAGTAGAATCTGATGTACTTTTGACATTTAATTGATTCTAAGTGTTTGGGAGAAATACTCTTGGGGTTTTGAGGATTTAGCGCTGAAAAACAAAGAAGAGATTCTGTCGGACGAATTCCGGGGGTGGTGGCGCTTCTCAAGGCTATTTCCCAGATTTGGGAATTTTTGTTTTACGTCGCGGGTCCATCACAGAGAATTCTGCCTCAAAAGATGTTTCGAAAATAGATTTTTAAAATCTCTTCGGGTCGCAGGCCCACTTTCAAATATTGATTTATTGTCTTTTCACAAGTTTAGTTATCTAAAATCATTCCTAAAAATCATAAGATCTTTCCAATCACAAATAAAATTCCTTGAATCCATAATTCAATTCAAGGACCAGTTAAGAGTCAAGTCAAGAAGTCAAGAGTTAAGTATAGATGTTAAGAGTCAAGACTAAAAGTTAAGAAGTCAAAAGAAGTTCATAAAGCTTTCCAAAGTCTTTCACAAACATTTTAACTTTGTTTTAAGAGTTAAGTTTCAAATTAATCAAAGAGTTAAAAGTAGATTTCAAGAAAGCCTTTGAGTTCAATTGTGAATCTTTTTAGATCAACTATTCATTTGTACTAACTTTTGAGGAAGTAGGTAAGAGAATAAGAAAAGTTGTATGCATGAAGTTCCATGTAATTATGTAGAAATTTCAGTTGAGTCGTTCATGCCCAAAAAATCTGAATGGACTCCATAAATTGAGTATCATTGAGGGGACTAGTATCTACAAGTTCTAAGTCTTGGGTATTAAGTTCCTAGGCCTTTTTATTTTATATTCCTAACCATGGGACTATTACATGGTACTCGTGAAGTCCTTGACTTGAGTTGTTCATGCCCATAATTAAGGTTGAACCCTATAAGTCTAACACTTTTGAGATGAGAAGTATCTTAGAGTCCTTGAGTTGAGTAGTTCATGCTCATAATTCTGCATGAACCCTTTGAGTTGAGAATTCTTTAAATGAGTAGTATCATTGAAGTTCTTGTGTTCCAATTATTCAGTTCTATCTATGGTTATTGAAAACATTGCATTGAGTCGTTCACCTCCATGATTCGGCATGAACCACATTTCAAGAGGTCTTTTACAAATGTTTTAACTTTTCTTTAAGACTTATGCTATGAAGTTGAGTAAACAATAAGAGTAAATTTCATTTTCTTTAAAATTATATATGGGAACTAAGTATTCACAAGCGTAAATGTTTTCACATTTAAGTTGAGAGGGAACTGAGATTTCCAAAAGATTTTTGAACATGAAAGGGAACATCGATTCAAAGAGAGCTTTTAAGCTATGTTTTAAGTAATTATCTCAAACAAAGTAAAGAGTTCTGTTTTTGTTAACATATGAGCTAAGTATAATTTGGGAGTTTTATTGAGCACTGTTACGGGGATGGGAGTTCATATTAATTCAAGTTTACATAAACCATGTACCCATCATGGGTAAAAAAGGGTCATACTTTTTAGATTATTCCTTAGTGCTTTTTAACATTGACTACTCGATCCACTTAGTGAGTTAGTTTCTATATCTGTGGCACGGTATAGGATGGTCCTTGGCAGCGTGAGATAAAACGTTGTATCATGACTTAGGCTCATAGTGGTGGTGGTTTATTTCAGAATCTCACATATAAACTATATTACTTTATTATACAAGTAAAGTTGAGTTTGTTATTTCATTTTGTTTAGCGGGCTAAGTTGCTTTTACTGTTTTATAAAGCTTTGCATATATTGCATCTTTTCCTATTGCATTGTTCTTGAGTATCAAAAGTTGAGTAGCCAGAATCCTTTATGATATTTTTAAGTTGATTATCTTATTCCTGAGTTGATTGAGTTGAGAAGAGGTATGTTTCCTTTTTTTCAAGTTCAAGCTTATGTTATGCTTTAGAATTCCCCTTACATGCTCGTACATTTAATCTAGTGAGCCATTTTTATGATGCAAATCCAGGTAATCAGGATCATCAACGAGAGTTTCATTGATATCACACGGAGTTCGACTTAGCTATAGTGAGCCTCCTTTTTTCAAGAGTATTTCATTTACCTTTCAATGATAGGAGTTGTTAGGATGTCGTGGGTCTTATCCCGACTTCCATCTTTCTCACTAAGAGTCTTCATAGATAGACAATAGAGTTTCAGACATTTTTTTATCAAATGTTTCACCTATTTTATGGAGAATTGAATATATTATATTATTCAGAGATTTCTTTTGAGTTAAAGTTTTGTATTTATGTTTCATGAACTTTTATTCAATTTTAGGCTTTGTATGCTTCAGTTAGTCTTTGCTTGTAGTCAGCCAAGATGAGGGTTCGCTTGGGGACCAACAATGGTTCCCGAGTGCCGGCCACGTCCAGGGTTTAGGCTCTGGTCGTGACAAAAGGTCAACTCGAAATGACCATGTATCTTAACATATAAAAGTTTAAGTGCTCCATGACATATCACATTTAAATACTATAAGTCTTCTTTTCAACGCCATAAAGTATGCATCAATCAAAGTTTAGAGTAGAAAGTTATGGTTGTTTTACGCTACGTCTTGACTGGAAAATTCCACGATGAGATATTTCCATTCGGTGAATCACTTAATGGTCTTGCCTATCGGTGAATTAGATTGTAGAAATGGTCTGAAAGCCTGCACAAACTGTTAAATTTTTCTATCAAAATCCCGATGTTGACGCTGGTTCCTCCAAATCACCAATTTGACCCGACGGGATTATTTGAAAGGTCATTTTTTTTTTTTTTTTTTTTGGTATTCTTACTTTCTTAGAAGAGTATTCTTGTACTTTTACTCTCAATTAACTTTCATATGTCTAACTTATAACCTAATAATATCCTTATACATATAATAACTCTCAAAATCTCCAATTCTCTTTTTCTGAGAGATCAAAAACATCAAAAAAAAATGAATTTTACAAGATCTAAAGGATCAACATTCATGACTCTCTTCTAGAGTCCTAATGTTTTCTGTCAAGATTTTTCCCCAAACTTCATCTCCAACAAATTCTTTGTAGTATTTTTCAAGTTCCATCTATAAGGTTCCAAGCGCAAAACTTTTCTCCAATATTTCTTAAGATTCAGGTATGTAGGACTTGAATGAGGAATTCCTTTCATTTTCATGTCCAAAGTTCTATGTTTTCATAATGTTAATATCGTAGTTAGTGTTTACAAACCTACTTCCAACTTCACCGACTTTTAATATCCAATTGCCTGATTTCTTGAACTTACTTACTCATGATTATGGATTTTAACAGTTGTATTTCCATTTTATGTTTAACAAGGTTTTCCATTGACATCCTTATTCGTTTTTGACCTGATTTTGCGTGTGAATCTTGATGCTTATATTTTAAAACGTGCTTTTAGAGGCTTCGTATTATTACGAAAGCTATTATGTTTTAGAAAGAGATTTCAACATTTAAATTTAGAAAGAAAGAATTGATTTTGTCATAGATTTGAGCATAGTCTCAAGATATATTTTTGAAAGAGATTTTGAAAAACAATCATGATAAGCTTAAATAATATATTTATTAGCTATATGAATAATATGTTTTTGGAATATATTTATCACCTATTGATAAGGGTTCTACATAGACCATGTTGCAGAACTAAATGCCTCTATAGGATTATGTTTCGCCACATTTTTGGTTGAACATTTTTCCCTGAGAGTCTTAGATTAGAGAATCCACATTAGACCAGCATGTTTTATACTCTAGAAAGATATAGGGTACTGTAATACCTCTAAAATGACTTAGGTGAAAATAGAGCCTAACATGGTTTTCATGAGGGTATAAGGTCCTAAAATGGTTTATAATTTGGTGTTGAGGCAGTGTCTATATTACTAGGTGAATTGGAAGTCAAACGTCAACAGACGACCAAGACATTCGACGACTAGTCACCTATATGACTTATATATTTTTATGTGCTTATGTGTGTGTCATACAAGTGTTTATAGGCAGTGTGTCGAGTTTCATGATGTTTGGAGGTCAAACGTCCAAGAACATTCATGATGTTCGAAAGGTTTACCTTGAAACGACCTTGTGTGTCTTGGTATTTTTCGTTAAGTTTTATGTGTTCGTTTTCTATGAAATGGATGTGAGAGGTCATAAACTCGTATACGAACATATTCGGGTTTTAAATATACGGTCAAACATCCCCAAGGACCAACCAAGGGTGTTTGAGGAAGGACCCATACGTGAGCCAAAGGATGTCAAGACCAGCCCCAATCGACTGAGGCAATCGATGGCTAGTAGGCTTGTTGACGCCACGTAGTTGGTGTTCGTTGTTCAAGAATTAGCCTAGGTATCTTAAGATCCCAATGTCCAGTCTCTGAACCAAATGACGGCCAGCCAGGATGGTCTGTTTATGAACAAACGGTCCGTCGATGGCCAATTGTTGGTGAGGCCAATCGTTCCAAGTCCAAATAAGAGTTTGGGCGGTTACTTAGGGGTATATTAGGTATTTTAAGTGGATATATAAGTCCTAAATACCTAGATAAATTCATTGTTCCAAAGCAAAACCCCAAAATCTCTAAGAAATTCTCTAGAATTCCATTGAAGCCAAAACTCAAGGAAGAACTTGGATTGGAGATTTGAGTGGTGATTCTTCATCAATTTAGTGGATTAAAATCATTGAGGTATGTTTTATTTTATCCTTCAAAACTCTATTCATCAAGGAGCCCAAAATTCAAAGAGATTTCTAAAGTTCTCTAAAGATGATTTTGTCCAATTTTATGATCTATCCATGGGTTCTTGCATTAAAGGTTTTGAATCATTATATATTGATTGAATTGTTGTTAATTAGATGATTATAACATAATAACCTATGAACCCATGAAAATCCATGAACCCTCGTTTTTGAGTACTTTATGGGTTAATTGATATTGTCTTAATGCTTATGAATTCTAGTGTAGTTTTCATTGGGCTATTGATTGATGCAAGAATTGTATTGAATTGATTTATAGGTTTTCTTAGATTGATAAATCTATATTTAATTGACCTAGATTCATTAAGTATTATGGTTTTTGTATTGAATTGATGACCATGGCAATGTGTAAGGGCCTTTTGGTATTGTAATGGAAGCTTTAGTTATGGTTTTAAGTGGTGAGAATGGATTGGTGGTATGCGCCATAATTCTCTTTATTTTGTAATGTAGATCTTGAATTGTGTTATTATTGGTATGGTCCACTTATGGTGGCGGTGACATGTGCATTGTAAATAATGTGGCCTCATCGGCGTTACTTTATGTATTATTACTTCATATACTATGAGGATTTAAGTAGTTGATTTATGTGAGGTATGATTATATTCATCTACTTGTGAGTAATGTGAAAGTATGTGTTCTTCTAATGACATTAGGTGATCATGTTAGACTATTAGTATGTCATTATGTGTGTAGTCTTAGAGTTGCTGCATGATTCTTCCTACTTGAATATGTGAGTCTTATAATGTCTACATTGATGATAATATAGTAGTGGATAGGGTGAGCTAAATATGATGTTGGTTAAGCCTATGTGCTTCTAGAATGATATGTATATGTGAAGTATGTTGTGTGTTGTTTTGGTAGACTTTTTTTCCTTACTTGATACATGTATGAATGTGAATATGAATGACATGTGATAGGGTGAGCTAAATACATGTATGAATGACATGTGACCTCGAATGTTGCTAAGAAGGTCCTTTATATGGAACGTTAAACCTAGTGTTAAGGTTATGATCCTTGAAGTCGAAATCCGTAATGGTATCCTTCTTGTATGAATGGTGGACTTAAGGTTTGTTGGCTGGAACGGCATGAAATCATCCTTAGGAAAGTCATTAATCTATCCTCTTCGCCATTGAAAGGCAGCCCTAGACCTCTTTGGTAGGGTGAATGTGATTGGGTTATGAACTAGATATGGAACCTCTTCCTGTGATCTTTTACTGTGAATTACTCTATGAGAACAAAGGCTAGGACCCAGTGAGTATGGTAAGGGAAGTAGCTCTAGTTAAGAATGAGGCTAGAGTGCAAAGAAATCATTTATATTCCTTAACCATGTGCCTACATGGGATTTGTCCAAGTTCTACCATTGGCAAGTAGAACACCCTCCATCGGAGTAGGTTACAACTCCGGATTCCATGCCTAGCTACCATGGTCTATGTTGGTTATTGCCTATTCTCATCATATGTGATACCTACTAGTATTGGAGAAGTTCTATGAAGTTTAGGTGGTGGTATGGAACGCTATCAAGATATTGCACAAAAGGCTTTGAATATTATAGTGAGAGTCCCTAGGTCTTCTCCAAGATCATTACTTGCATGTCCTTTATGTGAAGAATGTCTCTTAAATGAAGTAATAAATATAATGACATAAGTTAGGAAGCATGTTAAATGAACAAGTAATTATCTAGAGTAGTTCAGGGTTTTCTAGTTAAGGTGTGAAGGGGGCATAAGAATGGTCACTTCATCTCTTACCTAGATAAGTCTTAAGAATGACACTAGTTAGGAAATTTCGTTCATTATGTAGACATGATCCAAACTTAGGTAGTCTTAAGTATTATTTAGGTAATGTTGAAGAAGTCATGTATGTACATTCTCTTCTTGATTTACTTGAGTAAGTCTTGTGATAACCTTTGGGAGGAGAATGTCGTATTATACGAATGCTATTGTATTAAGTGAAAATGGTCTATTACTAGGTAACCTAAAGGACTCTTAAGTGTGTGTAAAGGGATTGTATGGGTGGTCGCTTCACAACTCACTCAAGTGAACCTTAGAATCACCTTTGGTAGGAGATCTCATGTCTGTGTGTTTGGTGTATTGTAAGTGTGCATGTCTTATTATAGGTGGTCGTAAGGATCATTTAGGTGAGCCTAGAGAGGGTTTATGGGAGGTCTCTCTTTGTCTTACTTAAGTGAGTCTTAGGATAGCTTTTTAGTAAAAAGATTACATGCTAGAAATGATTTAATGTGAAGTGGAAGAACGTCACTGTAACAGTGATGGAATTCACTGCAACAGTGATATGGTTCACTGTAACTTCTCTAAAAATGTGATAAAATGCAAAAGTGTTATATTATGTGATTATAAGGTGTTAAATGTTGTTTTTATGCTTATACTATGATGTTTTAATAAAAAGGGACATTTCCATTAAATGTCCGTTTTCATGATATTTATGCATTATGAAATACTTAGTACATGTGTTTGTACTAATTCCATGCTTTTATCTATCTCTAAAGTGATTCATAGGTGAAGGTTCTTTTTGGAGCGAAGCTTGGATTATAGGATCTTTCAAGAAAGTTTGAAGTATGTCCTCATTTGACTCGAGGATATAGATGTCTTTTGATTTCTTTTATTGAAATATTGTAATAGATTAAATATTTCTATATTCGTATTGTATGGGCCGTGTCCCAAGTATTCTTGTGTCAAGGCTTTGATGATATGAGACTTAGTATTTCCTATGGTTTTTATATGAAAGGTATTTTGAAAGACTATTTGAATTTTGTGAAAAGTTTTAAATTCGCACTACTTTCAATTTATGTATATGCGATGAATGATACGAAAGGGCTTGTACAAGACCTCCGAGAGGTCAAGTACACCGTGTTGCACTCCAAGAACGCCCTAGCTTCTTGGGTTTACTCTCGAGATGTGACAAATGTGGTATCAGAGAAAGATTATGAAAGTGGTCTTAGGAATCCAAAAGTCTCATCAAGTCATGTCTAGTAGAGTCTTGACCATCGGTTTGAGTCACGACACATCTATGGGCAAGAGACTATAGGACGATAGAGTTTCCTTTCTTTTCTATTCTTGTGTCGTGCCGTAGAGTAAAAGTTATGAGAGTCCTTCTTAATGTTTTTCCTTGTGTTTATAGGAAGATGAATACTAGAAGGATGGCCGCTAGAAGGTTGGATGAAGGAAGAGTGGATGAGGAACTTCCTCCTCAAGTTGAGAAGTTGAGCAAGTTCCTCAAGGTGATCAAGTCCCTATTGGAGGTCAAGGTAATAAGGTTCCAGTGGTTCCCCCGGAAATAACCAATGAGGAGATTAGAGAGGCTTTGATTACTTCAGCACGAGATTTGACTACCCATGTGAATATGGGTATTGAGCCTAGAGTGAATGTTGTGGAGAGAATTATGACATCTAGATCGAGAGATTTTGTGAGGATGAATCCTCCTATATTTCTTGGATCTAAGGTGGGAGAGGATCCCCAAGAGTTCCTAGATGGAGTTTATACGGTGTTGAGTGCCATGGGGGTGAGTTCTAGGGAAAAGGCGGATTTAGCTTCGTATCAATTGAGGGAGGTTGATCAAGTGTAGTACACTCAATGGAAAGATAATACGCTGGTTGAGTCGGGTCCTATAGAGTGGGAAGAGTTTAAGGAAGCTTTTCTAGGAAAGTACTTTCCCCGTGAGAGGAGGGATGTGAAGGTAGAGGATTTTATCAATCTCAAGCAAGGCCATATGAGTGTTGAGGAGTACTCATTGAAGTTATCTAGGTTGTCTAGATATTCCCCATCCTTAGTGTCTAATCCTAGGGATGAGATGTGTAGGTTTGTGACCGGTGTCGCTGACCTAGTGAGAGAAGAATGTCGTACGGCCATGCTCAATGATGATATGACCCTCGCTAGACTCATGGTTTATTCTCAATCAATTGAGGAGTCTAAGCTTGGTAGGATTGCTAGAAATTTGAAAAGGAGTGGTTCAAGTGATCAAAGTCAACCTAGGTTCAAGAAGAAGGTTTCAAGTCAAGAATAACCTAGGGGTGCTAAGGTGAAATTTGAGAAAGGAGGTGGTTCTCAAAATGGCATACCTACATGTGCTACTTGTGGAAAGAGGCACTATGGGAAATGCCTATTGGGTACCGAGAGTTGTTTTGGATGTGGTAAACATGGAAAAAAAGTGAGGGATTGTACTACTAGAGATGGTAGGCAAGTAGCTCCTAATGTTCCGGGAAATGATGCTCCAAAGAAGAATCATTTCTATGCACTCCGGTCTAGAGGATCAAAGCCGTATGAGGGTGATGATGATGATGGTAAGATCCTGTATTTATCTCTTTAGTGTTATGAGTTCCTTCGAAGTGAGGTAGTATGGTTAGTAGATGGGCTAGATGGTCATAGAAGCATGTTGCATGTGCATGGTGTTTAGGAGTCTTGTTGGAAATGAATTTCATTGATTTCTTGAATTGTGTATTTTGATGAAGTTATGATTATGTTTTAAAATGAGTTTATATGGTCTTACTTTTCATATTAGCATGTTTCCATCATCAATTGCTTAAAAGTTTCATTTTTGAAATTTGTTACATAATTCACTGTAATATCTGCCAGCTTACTGTGAAAATTTTGGAAAATTGACTAAATCATTCATTGGTTAAAAATTGTTGTAATGTGTATATAACTGATGTATATGAGTATGTTAATGAATATGAAAAGAGTTTTAGCTATTTGGTATGAAGGACGTGAGTCTTATTGCATGATGAGTTGTAGAATGAATTTCTAGATTGTTGTTGTGTTGTGAGTCTCTTGACTATGTAAAATTGATGTTTCTTCTAGATGTTTGTATTGTATAAGGTTTTATATGGTATGGTTATGAGCTGCTAGTTAAATCTCTATTTTTGGAAGTGTTCGAAGAGTGACAAGTGTCATTCCAGGACGAATGTTGTCCTAGTGGGGGAGATTGTAATACCTCTAAAATGACTTAGGTTAAACTAGATCCTAAAATGGTTTTCATGCGGGTATAAGGTCCTAAAATGTTTTATAATGTGGTATTGATGCAGTGTCTATAGTATTAGGTGAATTGGAAGTCAAACGTCAAGGGACGACCAAGACGTTCAACGACTAGTCATCTATATGCCTTACGTGTTTTTTATGTGCATATGTGTGTGTCATGAGCTTATGAGGTACTTATATGAGTAATAATAGTTTTTATAGGCAGTGTGTCGAGTTTAATGAAGTTTGGAGGTCAAACGTCCAAGAACATTCATGACGTCTGAAAGGTTTACCTTGAAACGACCTTGTGTGTCTTAGTATGTTTCGTCGAGTTTTATGTGTTCGTTTTCAATGAAATGGATGTGAGAGGTCCTAAACTCGTATACGAACATATTCGGGTTTGAAATGTCCGGTCAAACATCCCCAAGGACCAACCAAGGGTGTTTGAGGAAGGACCCATACGTGAGCCAAAGGATGTCAAGACCAGCCCCAATCGACTGAGGCAATCGATGGCTAGTAGGCTTGTCGACGCCATGTAGTTGGTGGTCCTTGGTCAAGACTTAGCCTAGGGAGCTTCAGCTCCCAAAGGCCAGTCTCTGAACCAAACGACGGCTAGCCAGGATGGTCTGTTTGTGGACAAACGGTCCGTCGATAGCCAATTGTTGGTGAGGCCAATCGTTCCAAGTCCAAATAAGAGTTTGGGAGGTTACTTAGGGGTATATTAGGTATTTTAAGTGGAATTGTATCGAATTGATGTATAGGCTGTCTTATATTGATAAATCTATATTGAATTGACCTAGATTCATTAAGTATTATGGTTCTTGTATTGAATTTATGATCATTGACATGGGTAAGGGCCTTTTGGTATTGTAATGAATGATTTAGCTATGGATTGAAGTGGTGAGAATTGATTGGTGGTACGCTGCCCTAATTCTCTTTATATTATGTGATGTAGCTCTTGAGTTATGTTATGATTGATATGGTCTACTTATGGTGGCGGTCCTATGTGCCTTACTTGTAAATGATGTGGCCTCGTCGGCGTTACTTTATGTATTATGATGATCATGGCCTTGTCGGCACTCCTTGATATACAATGATGATTTGTGTAGTTGATTTATGTGAAGTATGATAATATTCATCTAATTTTGAGTAATGTGAAAGTATGTGTTCTTCTATTGACATTAGGTGATCATGTTAGACTATGACTACTGTCATTATGTGTGTAGTCTTAGAGTTGGTGTATGATTCTTCCTACTTGACTATTTGAGTCTTATGATGGCTACATTGATGATACTATAGTAGTTGATAGGGTGACCTAAACATGATGTTGTTTATTCCTATGTTCTTCTAGAATGATATGTATATGTGAAGTATGTTGTGTCTTGTTTTGGTAGACTTGTGTCCCTTACTTGATAAATGTATGAATGTGAATATGAGATGACTTGACTTAGGATGCTAGAGCTTCTTAGTCTTGTATGCATGAATGATATGTGACCTTGAATCTTGCTAAGAAGGTCCTTTATATGGAACCTTCAACCTAGTGGTAAGGTTATGATTGTAACGTTCCGGAAAATCATATGTCTAATGAAGAGCCCAGTTTGCCCTTAGGATAGCCTATTAGGGGTATATAGGTACCTCAATGCCCAATATTGAGAAATATTGGGCATAGTGTAGAAAAATTGGCTAAGAGATATTAGTCAATTTTCTATACACAAATATGAGATATAGTTTTTGGGTTTCCATACCCCAATCCAAGATTGATGTTTGAGAAATGTACCTGCAATGAAGACCCTAGGCTAAAATTCAATAGCTTCATTACAAACATATGAAGTACTAGGCATCCAAGTATCAAGCCTAGTACCATTCGACATGACCATCTAAAACGATCATGTATATTAAGCAGTACCCAAAGACATGATGAGGGTCCTTGGGAAAATAAGTAAAACATTCCCAAAGGAACCATAAGTAATAGTTAGTTAGGAAATTACAACCAACCCATGTGCAAGCACATGGGCAGAGCTTGTGGGAATCGGCCATAAGGGGAGACCACCCTAACCGAATTCAGTTAGGGTAGTTTGGGGGAAAAACGTGCACAAGGGTCCACTCCATGTGGGGCCTAACTTCCTAACTAATTCTAGACTCTAACCTACTGCCCTAAGTAGCTAACTAACATAGCAACAAACGAAATAAACTAATTAGTGCACCCAACAACCTAGGACTAAACCGGGTTGACACTAACCTAGTACTAGTTGAAGAGACAACCTAGTAGCTAACCTAGGATGGTACAAAAGGTTAGTTGGTCCTAACAACTTAGGGGTATTTTAGTAATTCCCCTAGGTTACCTAATTAATTAATTTAGAAACTTAATTAATTAATTTAAAAGGGCTAAAACCGAAACTACAAAGGAAATTTCCAGATTTCGGTTAACACAAGAAAGGGACAACGTAGTACCTAACTTAGGATGGTCCAAAGAGTTAGTTAAGGTCCTAACAACCTAGGGATACTTTAGTAATTACCCTAGGATACTTAATTAATTAATTTATCAACATAATTAATTAATTTAAAGGGACAAAACCGAAATCACAAAGCAATTTCCAGATTTCGGTTAAAACAAGAAAAACACAACCTAGTACCTAACCTAGGATGGTCCAAAGGATTGGTTATGGTCCTAAAGACTTAAGGGTACTTTATTAATTACTTAGGTCACCTAATTAATTAAATTAGCAATTTAATTAATTAGTTTAAAGGGTCAAAACGAAATTCTTAGGAAAAATTTTAGATTTGACTAAGTGTTGTGTTTTCCTAGTTCTAGTCAATGTAGGAGGGGATTTTTAGTAATTAATTATTATATTTACTTAATTAACTTATTAACACTTATTTTAATGAGTTAATATCAGTTCCTAAACCTAAAACTCATGATCGAACACTCAGAGAAAACAACACCAAAATGAACGAACGAAAGAGGCAGAAAGTTCATAGACGTTCTAGACGATTTTAAGGTTTCTCTAAGTTTTCGTTCAAGGTGGTCTTCGTAGATTAAGTTATACTTAATGTATGGGTTTATATCATGGAATTATTTCTCCAAGAGAACTTTCTTTCGAACAATTCACAAAATCTTGAAAACTAGGGTTGTTCCCGTCGTTCTCGTCGAACTTCCCTTCCCTAGTATCCTTTTTCGATTCAATGTTGAATAAGTTAGAGATCATGTTGTTGGTATGTGGTGCTGGATGATCTTAACGTGTATTGTTCTTGAATGGTGAATGTCGAATGAACCTATGAACTTCAAAATCGTATGAAGCTAATGTTTATAACGTGAATTAAGAACCGATGATATGTTAGTTACGTCCGTAAATGTCAAGTGTTGATGTGTGTGTGTCCGAATATTGACTTGCTATTTTGTAACGTTATGAGTATGCTAATGTCATCAAATATTAATATGATGTTGTCCAATGTGTCTTAAAAATGTTACCCTAAAGTCATGAACTAAGATTGGTTAAGAGAATGATACTATGTTAAGATGTGTCCGAAAATGTTATGTATGAAGATGATTACGGTTTGTTGTGCATACTTACTGTTAATGTGACTTGTTGATGATGTTGTGTTCTTTAAACGATCATATTATGATGTCCAAGATGTTTAAAAATGTTATGCCTAAAGTTATGTTATAAGGTTGGCTAAAAAGATCTCCATGAAATCATAATTTGAGTGATTGTTTGGCTTATGCCAATAAAATGGATAACAGTATATTTTCCAAAAGGGATTCATGCAAATGGCTATAGTATTATGTTAAAATAATTAAAAGATTGGCTAATGAATAATATACATATCCAACCAAGTATGAAAGAATGTAAAACTGGCCTATGCCAACAAAGATGGTTATGTAATCTATACCCAATTGTTTATGCCAATACTAATCATATGTCAATCTTGTGTAGTTAGAGTATCAAATGATATTATAAGCACTTCTAAAGTAATTCAATGAATCCATAATCAAGGGCATGCCATTCATTGGGACAACTCCCAACATGCTCTAAAATAATGAACTATGAACATATGTAACTCATTGAAAGAAGTGCTCATCGTCCATAAACGATGAAATGAAGCTACTACACTAAAGTAAGGAAGTAACGTGAGTTATAACATAATTAAAGGGGTCTAAATTAAGTAGTGACCAGAATGGGGTGTTAAAGGAAGTGAGACAAGTCTTACTTACACCTAAGCTACTATGTTAAAAGAATACTCACGAATGAAGGTGTTAGAATGTGTGAGACTAGTCTCATTAACACCTAAGGATGATATGTAAGAATAATTCACATTTCATCAATGTAAAGTAAGGATGATATGTAAGGACAATTCACATTTCATAAATGTAAAGCAAGGATGCCAAGCCATCAAAAGAGTAAGTAAATCTCAATCTAGAAGTAAGCTTCCATAATGCTTGACTCAACTCTAAAAGATAAAGAAGATAATGAATGTAAGCACATCACCGATAGACTAATTATGAGCATGTGCTTGCACGTGTAAGTCTCATGAGACGAGGCTACCGCCGAGGTAGATAAGTATTCTCATTAAGTCCCTAGTCTTCGAAATATGTCTAGCCAACATAGGAACTAGCCAGTGGTTTCCACCTAAGCGAGCTAGGTATGTTCGGTTTCACTTTGGCTGGTGATTCGACCTCTTTTCGGTGTGGGGAAGACACCGAATTTCATGTTTCGCTCACATGATCTATGTCGGTTAATGCTCACAACATGTTCTTGGATCACTATAGCCTTGAGCCACTCCTTCTCGGTGTGGAGTGAACACTTGAGATGGATTCGCCTTAGCCGGGAATCACCCCTTTTCGGTGTGGGGCAGACACTGGATTTCATGAGTAGCTCACATGATCTAAATTCATTTTAACCGGTGAATCACCTCTTTTCGGTGTGGGGAAGACAGTGGATTTCATGTTAGCTCGCATGATCTTATTCCTAATGATGTCTCTATGAAAGTAAGAAAGGATGATGATGATGGAACATATGTTCAAAGTGAGACACGAAGAATTGCTTAAGTATTGTCAATTGCCAATATCACACTCATGATGTTTCAGCAAATAATGGGAAAAGCCAAATAAGATTGACCTATAATGACTTCTTATATGATGCCAATAAAGGAAAGTAGAAACATAATGTTAACTAAATACCTCATAACTTCCCTAAGATGAAAGTAATGAAATATATGGCTTAGCAAATAGAGAATGGCTTATGAAATGTTAATGAATACATCATGTAAAGAATGACTCAAGGTAGGGAAATCATTCGTTAGTCCTTTGATTACTTACATCGATTCATTGTTGGTATGGCACTACAATGAATCGTTGCACTTGTAAGTAAAACACAGACTAAAAAAATTATTGAAATACATAACAAGAAGAAGAAAAAGATTGAAAATAAAACTAAGTATAGAGAGGTGAGCTCTCGGGTTAGGAAGAACAATTTTTCAAATCTTCGCCCAAGTGGTTCTAAAATTACGTTGATGATACTAATGTCTCGAAATCATATAGAAAATGATTTGTGTGCTTTGAATGCATTAAAATACATCATATTCATACCACAATTAACAACTAACGAATTAGGAAAGTCTAATGACTAGACTTTTCATAAATGAGATGTTGCTTAGGAAGAGCTTTCATTGGTCATGCATAGCTTTATGTGTATGTGTGCATACACCCATACTTAGTACAAGTGGTGTACTAACCCTATACAATTTACTATTTTTATAGGTGCAGGTCAAAGACAGATTGAAGAATCTTTGCAGCAGTTTGGACATCAGCGTTCTCCAGACCATTTGGTAGGTCCTCTTTATTTCGAGGATGCTACAATTTTAGTCTAGCCTTAGCTTTAGACATAGCTAGTGGATGTTGTCCCTAGCATTTCTTTCGTACTTTCATTTCGAAGCTTTGTAATAAGGCCGTGTTTGGCAAACTTATTTATGATATATTCATCTTCTATTTCAAATTGACTCTTGATGATAGATGGTTGTTCTTTATGTTTAGCTTAGTATATGATGAAACTATGTAACTACTATATGAAGTCTATGTAAACTTCATACATATAAAAGTTTTAAATTTTTTGCTAAAATTAACCATATGAATGTGATGAATGCAAGAAGAGGCTTGTCTGCGACCTCTGAGAGGCCAACGACGCCGGTCGCGGTCTGGATTCCAGAATCCGGGTCGTGACAATGATCCTTGAAGTCGAAAGCCGTAATGATATCATTCTTTTATGAATGGTGGACTTAAGGTTGGTTGGATGAAACGGCATGAAATCATCCTTAGGAAAGTCATTAAGCTATTCTCTTCGCCATTGAAAGGCAGCCCTAGGGGACCTCTTTGGCAGGGTGAATGTTATTGGGTTATGAACTATATATGGAACCTTTTCATGTGATCCTTTAATGTGAATTACTCTATGAGAACAAAGGCTAGCAACGAGTGAGTATGGGAAGGGAAGTATCACTAGTTAAAAATGAGGCTAGAGTGCAAAGAAACCCTTCATATTCCTTAACCATGTGCCTACATGAGATGTGTCCAAGTTCTACCATTGGCAAGTAGAACACCCTCCATCAGAGTAGGTTACAACTCTGGATTCCGTGCCTAGCTACCATGGTCTATGTCGGTTATTGCCTATTCTCATTATATGGGATACCTACTAGTATTGGAGAAGTTCTATGAAGTTTAGGTGGTGGTATGGGACACTATCTAAACATTGCACAATAGTCTTTGAAGATGTTAGTGAGAGTGCCTAGGCCTTCTCCAAGACCATTACTTGAATGTCCTTTATGTGATGAATGTCTCTTAAATGAACTAATGAATGTAATGACTTAAGTTAGGAAACATGTTATTTGAATAAGTATTTATCTAGAGTAGTAAAGGGTTGTCTAGTTAAGTTGTGAAGGGGGCGTAGGAATGACACTTCATCTCTTACCTAGATAAGTCTTAAGAATGACTCTAGTTAGGAAAGTTGGTTGATTATGTAGACATGATCAAAACTTAGGTCGTCTTAAGTATTATTTAGGTAATCTTGAATAAGTCAAGTATGGACATTCTCTTCTAGATTTACTTAAGTAAGTCTTTTGATAACCTTTGGGAGGAGAATGTCGTATTATATGAAATCTATTTTAATAAGTGAGAATGCTCTTATACTAGGTCACTAAAGGATCTCTTACGTGTGTGTGAAGGGATTGTATGGGTGGTCGCTTCACAACTCACTCAAGTGAAACTTAGAATCACCTTTGGTAGGAGGATCTCATGTCTATGTGTTTGGTGTATTGTAAGTGTGTATGTCTTATTATAGGTGGTCTTAAGGATCATTTAGGTGTGCATAGAAAGGGTTTATGGGCGGTCTCTCCTTGTCTAACTTAAGTGAGTCGTAGGATAGCTTTTAGTCAGAAGGATATATGCTAGAAATTATTTAATGTGAAGTGGAAGAACATCACTGTAACAGTGAAGGAATTTACTGTAACTTCTCTAAAGATGTGATAAAATACTTAAGTGTTATATTATGTGTTTCTAAGGTGTTAAATGTTGTTCTTATGCTTATACTATGATGTTTTAATTAAAAAGAACATATTTTCATTAAATGTCCATTTTCATGATTTTTATGCATTATGTCATACTTAGTACATCTGTTTATACTAATTTCATGCTTTTATGTATCTCTAAAGTGATTCATAGGTGAAGGTGCTTTTGAGAGAGAAGCTTGGATTATAGGATCTTTCAAGCAAGTTTGAAGTATGTCCTCATTTGACTCGAGGACATAGATGTCTTTTGATTTCTTTTATTGAAATATTGTAATAGACTAAGTATTTCTAAATGTATGGGTTGTGTCCCAAGTATTCCTGTGTCAAGGATTTGATGATATGAGACTTAGTATTTCCTATGATGTTTATATGAAAGGTATTTTGAAAGACTATTTGAATGTTGTGAAAAGTTTTAATTCCGCACTAATTTTCATTCATGTATATGTGATGAGTGATACGAAACGGCTTGTACAAGACCTGCGAGAGGTCAAATACGCCGTGTTGCACTCCAAGAGTGCCCTAGCTTCTAGGGTGTACTCTAGGGATGTGACAAGTACCCTCTCAAATAAGGCATTCATTGGTGTATTGTGATCTCACATTGTATATATCGATTAAGAGAAACTTCCACATAAAAGATTTAGTTCAATTATTTTAAATTTTCTTGATATTATCATAATAAGATTTCAGATATGCATCCTTTGAGATATGATTTCAGAAAATATGATCTTAGATATTCATTTTTGTTTCTTTTATAATATGACATATGTCCTAATTTTAAGTCTCAATCCTCTAGTTATTGTTTTATTTATTACTCTGTGATGACCCGAGCATACATTATTGTAAAGTTCCATAAATTAACCATTTTTCCCATCCCGATATAGATCCCGGGTCATTTTTTATTTGAGTTTGAAAAGTTGGTTAAGAACTTTACCTTAAAAGTGGAGAATTTGGTAAGTTTGTGAGTTTTAAAGGCTAATTTATTTAGAAATTGGTTTTTGGGGTGTTTTGGAGTTTTGATTGTCGGAATGGAATTTCTTCGGTTCCAAAAGTCCCAAAATGTTAAATCTGACCCGTGAGAGTTGTCAGTGTTTGATTTAGAGTAGGTTTTAGGATTTGACGTCTCAAGTTGTGAAATTGTGGAATTTTAGTCTTTCAATTGACTTTGGTCAACTTTTGGGGTTCAGATATCAGAATTCTTAGAGTTCTTCTAGATTTTGGGGGATGATTTAAGTTATAGGTGAGGTCTTGGTTGATTCTATGAGAGGTCCTCAGCTTGGTTTAGCCCTTTTAGGCGCTTAGTTAGATTTTTGTTGTTTTCATGGATGTCCGGTCAAGGAGAAATCAGATTTGTGCTTTGATAGTTCCATTGAGTCAGGAACATCGTGTGTAATTGATTTACAGATGTGGTTTGTGTGTTTGGGGTTTTGAATGGATCCCGAAGTTCCTTCCGTTGTTGTTACAATTGGCTAAAGTTTCTATTGTCAGCAGTCTTCACTTTTATAAAAGTCATCCTTTTAAGTGAACTTGACGTAAGAGATGGGCATGTCTCTTAAGCAACGCCCACCTTTTTAGCTGGGTGGTCTCTTTTGCGACATTAAGAGGCTTTTTGCTATTATTTTTCAGGGTTTAAGCCCCATTCCACAATTATTGAGATTTGGGACCCATGGTGGCGATTTTGAAAGGAAATTTTGTGCTAGATCCTTTGATAAGTGTTTGATCCTAAACCTTCATTTTCCATAATAATTTATGAGTATTAACATAATAATGTGAGATTTTTGTGGGTAAATGTAAAGATTTTTAAAGAACCCAATTTCCTAACTAAAATTGTGATTTTTCAGGGGTGTTGATTTATTTTCCGATATGATTTTCACTAATGAGTTTCTAAAGTCTTAATCATTATTTTCAAGAATTATATTTCAGATTCCAACCTTAATTTTAGAATGGGTTTTTGAGTTGATTGACCCACCTTTCAAGAGGATTGATGTGGGTATTGTTGTTTCCAAAAATTTTGTGAGATTGTGCCTAGATTGTGTGGCTTTAGATGTTGTTCGGAAGAGGAAGACTCAACTATTGAAGTGATTGTTGATTAGTAGAAGTCAAGTGACTTCATAAACCTTGTAATCGAATTGAATTCGTATGCTTCCTTTGTTGCTTGTGTGTTGGGAATAATGCAAATACAATGAATGGCTAAGTTTGCTACTTGTTATGTCTAAGTTTTAAAAAGGGTCGAAATTAAACAGCTATTTGTTGAACATGATGATGTGTTTTGCCTTAATGTAACCCTTATGCAGTTATTGATTATATGTGTGAAAGCATAATTATGGACTTGAAATGTACTATTGTCTCTTTTGTGTGTTGTGATATTTCTTGCGTGCATTGATCGTTGAGTACTGTGATCATACATGTGATGATTATTAGGCCAAGGTCTTTACCAATAAGTTTTATCATGTCGAGGTATTTGTCGACATTAGTATTATTTGGGCGAGGTCATTATTGACGAGTGTTAATATGTCGAAGTCATTTCCCGCAATTGTTACAAAGATGATGGGAAATGGTTTCGACTAGTGATATAAAGATGATGGGAAATAGTTCTGGCAAAAGATTGATTATTGTGAATGGGTGTATAAATGATTTATGCGGGAATTTCTTGATACTCGAGATTCATGTACTTGTTGTGTGTGACTGAACTACTTGTCATTGAAATTGACTTATTTGATTCTAGTTTTGGCTGATTTCTATGAAGGTTGTCGTTTGATGAGGTTAAGCTGGAATGTAAGAGATGTTCGATTTCTAGCTAGTTTCTTTGTTTAGTATGTTGCTTGTTGGGTACCATGTTGTTGGTATTCACCCCTTACTTCTATACTTGTGTAGGTTGTGATCCTTGACCTGCGTGATCTCTTCCTCTTTTCATCACTCTGGAGGCTTGTCAAGGAATTAAGAGGTAGTTGCTAAGTTGTCATTCGGCGGACCCTCATTTTTAATTTTCTTACAATGTTCTATTTGAGAAAGAAAGACTGAGTCTTGCATTTATTTCTTGATGTCGTACTTATAAATTTAGTGTCTTGTACACGTGACAACCATATTGTGGGGTTTTAAACAGAAAAATAAGCTTTTCGCTTTATCTTATTCTTATTTTTGATGTTATTCCGCTTTTCTTTCATTTTCATTGGTTTGAAGCTGACTTGTAATGGTGGAAAAAGACAAGTGTCATCACGTCTATTTTTTGGTCGCGACATAATCATGCTCAGATTTATAGTTCTTTCAATTGTTTGTTTAATTCTTGATCTCATCCCTTACCTTGTATACCAATACATTTCATGTATTAATACTACTTTCTGGTACTTCATTTTATGCTGTTGATTTCAACACCCATATTCAGATTTGCGCCCAGATGATCCACTAAGTTCATCTACTTTCAGTATTGTGGTGAGTCCTCTTCGCATTCATAGGACTTCAACTATGAGTCACTATATGTTATTCACTTAAATTGTGTGAGCTCTTAGGCATCCCATAGTGTTGTCGTAGCAAATCATCTTATTTAGTTTAACGACTTTCATATATAAGTATTTTGATGTAATAGAATTATTTTTCAAATCTATTTCAATTGTGATTTTTATTTATAGCTTCCACTTGAGTTCTCATGTGAACTTCTTAGATATGTTATACCAAGGGTTGTCTGGGGATCATTTGTGGTTCAAACACTGTGTCTCAGTTTTGGTTGAGAATTCGATCATGAAAACTTTGGTCAGTTTGATTTAATTTTTTTTATCAAGCAAACAACTAAATTAGTTATAGTGGTTTATTAAATCTATAAACCAAATCAAGCCAATATAAAGTAATTTTTTTATTTTAGTAGTTGATTCGTCCGATTTTCTCAATGTCTTTTATTTTGTAATATATAAGAGAATCCTAGACTCACCTACATGGCGCCACAACAAACAATGATTTCCTTTTAATTTATTTTATTTCAAAAAACAGTCTTCCCCTTTTATGAAAAGTAACCTTTTTAATAAATAGTTGCAACTTTTATTTAAAGCTGTAATTTTTATGAAAAGTTGTGACTTTTATGAAAGGTTGTAACATTTTCGAAGGGATGTAGCTTTTCCAAAGAGTTGTGACATTTCCAATAAGACATAATAAACATTTTTTCACAATGCTTTTTGTTGTCTGTAAATAGAGGAATTTCCTCTCATTTTAAAACAACGAAAAATTTTGAATTTCTTTTTCTTCTTCTGGACAATTAAATGTTTTTATACTTTGCTCCTATATAATGACTCCCTGACACAACTGTTTTTGTATCAATACACTGGTGAATAGAATTGTACTATCCTTAGAAGATCTATTGCTTTAAACCTCGGGTACTAGAGGGGAATAATTTTTTTGGGGTCATTGTGCATTCAGTGATATCAAGTTTTTCTATTCTGCTGCATTCTATTGTTACAAATACTGCTATATTTTTATGGTCAATTACTTATGCTTATATTAATAATTGTTATTTTTTAGTATGTGTTTTAAACATTGTTGTTTAAGTTTCTGCAAAATTATTGTTATAAGTATTTGTTAGTATAAATTATATGAAAAAAAAGTAATTGAGTATTCAAGCAAGTTTTCTCTATAGAAATTGTTAAAGATAGATTTCAAAAAGTCATTACAAATATCTAATTTCTTCATCAACAACGTCATTCCTTCATATTCAAGGATGAAATTTTGTGTTCTATTTTGACTAAATTTTATCGGTGGATATTATGAGTACATTAAGGATTGAAAGTTCATTGAAGTGTTTGTTAATTTTTTGAGGTATGTCCTTTGAAAACATCAGAACTTTTCTGGTTACAATGATTTGTTATCATCATTGGATATTTCATAGTTTACTCCCTTTAATGTAACTTTTTTCTCTCCATTTTGTTATCTCCTTAGAATTGTATTGATTATTTTTGGTCTGGTACGTATATGCTCTCACTTGGACAAAACTTTCACCCTTTTAATGTTTTTCTTTTTTTCCTGCTCATTCGGCTCTTCTAATATTTTTAGTGTGAGTTATGACTATTTTCGGTAAGTTTAATTTGAAAGTTATGAAACAAAACCTTCTCTAAATAAAAGTAATATCTTAAGCTACAAAAGATATGTCTATTAAGATAGATTTCTTGTCCTTCATGTCCCATGACATTGTTGAGTGTTTGAGTTATCTAGGTTAGACTCATTTTTAGTTTTTTAATGTTTGAAATATTTATGTAACATGAGTCTAGAATATAACATTTTGATCTACTCGTACTTTCATAATGCAACAATTTGACATACATATTTCCAAAAAAGTCGTAATGATGCATTGATGAAGCATCTAATAGGGCGCTCAGAGCATCAATTTAATGAAGAAAAAATAACTAAGAGGTTCAACAATATTATTTTACTGTTGTTTCAAATTTAATATTCACCCTCTATAGGTTTGGTTTGAGTAACAATGTAATAATAACGAAAACGGTGAACGTTTAACCTCAGACAAGTAGATTGACCCTAAAAAAATTATTTATGTTGTGTGTACATTTTTAATTGTCTAAACTTATTTATAGTTGATATTTATTATCAAAAACTATCAGATACTTACAAGGAGTTATTCTAACAATAAAATTATCAAATTCTATATATTTCATGTTTAAAAAATAGAACAAAATGATGTTTAATCGCTACATAAAAACATCACATAGTTTTTACAAGACAAACATATCATCAAACATATATTATAATAAATTATGTAAAAGATCAAAATGATTAGATATGAAGGTATTTTTAATCATTCATTATATATATTTACAATTTTTGAGATATGTGATAATGTCAAATTTTAATTTCTGTTGAAAATTTTATAAGATCTACTAATTTTTTTCTTATAACAGTCGATTATAGGAAATGTTGTTTAAAAGCTTACAAATATTATTTATTCCCGCGTGAAGCGCGGGTAAGTTACCTAGTTTCTTATAATGACATCATGATTGAAAAAGATATCATATTGAAGAGGGTGTTCTCTTGCTCATGTATTTCAATAAACATGTGAAGTTCCCAATTGAAGAGACATATGATACCATTGTCAAATGAGTGAGTGACTATATTGTTTAATGAAATCTAAAGGACACTTGAATAAATAAAATTAGAAAAACTAAGTATACAAAAGAATATCCGAGACATCGTGTTAGGAAAATATATGTACAAAAATCAAGGAAAGACTCAGCACTTGTAAATATTTTAAGTCATTTAAAAGCCCAAATATGAATTATCTATATAAACATTGAAAGTTATAAACTTATTTGAAAAATACTTGTAAAGTAGATTACAATAAATACTTTTTTTTATTAAAAGTAAAAATTATAAATGTATTATTTCGGTTTTGTTGGAATTCTATTTGACTTTTTTACAATTAAAACCAAGAACGGTCTAGGTTTTTATTTCAATGTCGAACCAATCCAATCAAACCACAAATCGAGTTTGTTGTAAGTTTGACTTGGTTCACTAGTTCAGTTTGACATGATGGTTTGACCTCTACACCCCATATTTGCATTCATTCGAAGAGAAGAGTACATAAATATTTATATGAATTTAAAGAGAGTAAAATAAAATAATATGTTATATTCTTTATATATACTAAACTGATAGATGGAAAGTAATTATTTTTCCATTAATGCAAATTTTAAATTTGAAAGGAAACTAAATACTATAGAATATTTAAGACTAAAAGGGATAAAATTAAAATATTCTACCATTAATGTTTATCATAGAATGGAAGGAAAGTGAATTTCAACAATATTAACCTTCCATAAACTCATTTAAATATGGAAGTACAATTATTTAAACTCCAACTTCAAGATTCACTATAAGGATTTTAACTACAAATATTTAGATAATAATTTTAATAAAAATCTAAAAGACTATCTTTCAATTAATTTATTTCTATGTTTTATTAGATTATCTCAATCAACTTTCGATTATTTAATTGTGTGGTCATATCAAACAACTATAAATATAAGTCAAAAACACTTCTTTTATATTCAGAGATAGATACTCACTTACATATTTTACTCTTTTACCTTTTCTATGAATTATGAATGGAAAGGGAGTATGTTTGACCACGGAAACATTGATGAAGGAAAGAGAAAAAAGATTATCGAGGAAAGATTGACATCATTGTGTAAGAAAGCATATGAGTTGTCTATTCTATTTGATGTAAAGGTTAGTCTAATATCTTTAACTCTTGGAGAAACTGATAATTTTACGTGGTCGTCTTTAACTGAGGCTAATGAATAACAAATAATTATCTGGCTTGCCCAAAGAAACAAATAAAATACAAATTAGTTGAACATGAAGTCTTTCTTCAATCTATATTGATTGATCGGGAAAAAGAAATCAGGGAATTCGAGAAAATGGCCGAGGTGAAGGAAATGGAGAACCTCTTCAAACAACTTCCTTAGGGAAGAAAAAGGTTCGATGAAATTGATGTTTGTGACATCAAAGGGTTTTTAAATTTATTTAACAATAAGAGGGCTAAACTAGACAAAATGGAGATGCAACTCGATGGAAATGATGCAAATGAAATCGGTGCTAATGACAACAATGCTAGAGAAGAGAATGATGGGCATTTAATTAGAATGTTAATTGGGTATTAAATTGTTTTATTTTACCATTACCTAATTTTCCATACTGTATTTTAATAGATCTCCTAGTTATAAGTTTGTTGCTCATTATTAATATATTTATGTTATTGTTGTCATTTTAGTGATATATGAAAGTGAAATTTTCACAAACAACTAACATTGGACATTAAGTAAGACTCATTAACTACACTTTCAGTATTTACAATTCTCAACTATATTTTTTTATTTTCGATATGTTGTATCCATCATATTTTATGTTATTTTCCTAAAAAACACAAATACAATTTAATTAATTGTGTAAAAGACGGAGGGGGCCTTTTTCTGATATGGAAATTAGAATAAATCACTCTCTACACATACTCTTGTTTTGATTTCTACTCTCGAGTGTGTATGATTAATAGTATTTTATATGATAAATTAGAATAAATGGCTCTGTAAAAATATTCTCATTTCAAATTTGACCCTCAAGTGTGTGATTTATCATTAGCCTTGAGAGTTCATAATCAAGTACAAAATCTGCCAAGTATCTTGTCTTATTTATGAGTCATTTGTATTCAAATGTTGTCAAATGTTATGAACTTTAAGGTTATTTATAATATTTCTCGAAAATTACCATTTACCACTCCTACTAGTTGTCTACTGTCATGTTTGATCATATTTTAAGGTTATATTTGAAATCATATTGAAATTTTGATTATTTTTTTTTTTAAATTTTGATGTTTTCAAGTTATGGAAGCTTTTAAGATGAAATGGTTGACTTTAGTTAGCATTTGGAGTTCCGAATCTCATAATGATTTCGGTCAAAATAGTATGGTTACACGTACAACACCCCAAGTCCATAACGAGAATTTAGTAAACAATTTGTAAAATAATCAACTCAAAGTCATATCACTAAAATATTCATATATTAACACATACGACAAGTTGAGAAAATCACCTAATAATGGTAAAATTACTCCTAAATGCCCAATAAATTCGTAAAAATGGTGAGGCATCATATACTTTTCCCTAACTCCCTATAGAGGGATCTGTATATGCTTTTTTTTAAAGAAATCAATTGGAAGCCATATCAGCAAAATATTAATGTGCTAAACATACTCAAAAAACTAAAAAGAATGCTAAATTATGTTCCCATTAAATGGTCCCTAAATGTCACAATCCGAAGTATAAAATACATATAAATGGCGAATAAGCCCCAAGAGATCCAAAAAAAAGACAGTCGACATAAGCACGATGTGAAATAATAAGAATGAAGGAGATTATCAGCAATATAAGTTTCAACCCATAAAATGATATAAAAGATACCAATAGAGTACATAAGATAATACACAGAATACTACTAAGTCTTACATAAACCTTCTACTATGATAGACATGACTAGGACAAACCTGTAGGTCACAAACATAAATTTGAACACTGAAAAGACATCAAATCAATAAAACTATTCATGGCCTTTCCCTCAAACCATGAGGACTTACAAATCCACGTAGTAAGTAGTGTCTCTGCAAAGCTCTAGGTCCTTCGGGCCTTCTCACAAGTCCACACTTCTCTTTACCATGAAAAGTGCTTAAAGTCCTCTGGCTTGATCCAGAGAAGATCCCTCTTAGAAGATACACAAGAGAAAATGAACTTAATAGCCTTCCACATTTGACCTATCAGAAGATCCCTCTCTAGACCCTTTTTCCTCTTAATTGAAGATGGTAGCATATCATCTCAACCTCGAGGGCAGTGCATGGTGAAACTGAAGTAAATGTGGACGCTACCCTCCCATATATCTTCCTCTTCTTACTCTTAGAGGTGGACGTCTGCCTAATAAAAAGAGGGTTAAAATAAGGATCCATGGGAAGTACTTTTTCGGTGTACAATAGTTGTACCCCCGCCCGTTTGCACATCATTCTTACTAGTATAGGAAGTAAAAGTGTCTTCTCGTTGGCCCGGTTGAAAACATTCCACCCAGAAATGAGTTCTTTGCCCACATTTAGCTCAATTCCTTTCAACACATTCTACAACTAGAGCTTGAGGAAAAGGCACGTCGATAGGGTTTCCGAACGGGCAGATTCTCTTGGAAACCAAGTGTAACAACCTCTTATCTAGTGATGCCCTAAGTAGTAGCCTAGAAAACCTTATCTGGATATGTAGCCTAAACTAGTATATCCTTCAGGCAGCCATGATCCATCTCTCGCTACTTAGCCTCTTACTCTCCATTAGAAGCCTCTAGCACCTCGATCCCCTTATTGATTAATGAAGTGTTCATGGGATGTCAACACCTCAGATGCAAATAGTAGGGTAAGGGTAATCCCAGCGAACCGTAGGAAGTATTGCGTAGAACTCCCACACCCATCCAGAGCGCGCGGTAGGGGGAATTTCTGATTGTGAACCCCAACCAAACTCCAATAGTCGGGGATAAAAGGCGTGGACCTTCTCCTCTAGGACCGACAAGTGGAAAACTCTATCGTACAAGAACTTAGCGTTCCTCTGATCGTGGTGCCTTTCCTAACTGGAACCATTGAGAAAGCGCACAAAATGAAGATTCTCCTCCTTAATACCAACCGTAGTAGACAATCCTGCAAAGATTTATAAAATAAACACCCTAGGACTCCATGACACAAAGCAATATCTCCTTAAGGAAAAAGGGAATTTTTTATTTTTAGTGGTAATGAGGACACTGCTCTGCGGAATCTATAATGGGATGAAGGCTTCCAGAGGACCCTTCATCTGGGATAAACTAGAGCCACGACAAATGTGCCCCTTCACCCCAAAAACCTTGTCTTTAAAAAATTCAAGCAAATCAGTGTCTATAAAGTACCCTAAAACTTAAATATGTAATTATCCTAGCAAAATGATCCCTATATGATGCCTTAATCGAAGTATTATGCCAAGAAAACCTTTGAGGTTTCTCGACCCATTATAGAATAGTTTCGATCATATTTTTGCAAATACCTTACACGTTGAAGGTTGTAGAGATGTTGTGAACTTAAAGGAAGTGTCCACCCTACCTTTTTCTAGAAGATCAAGTAACCTATATTCGTAATTTTAAATAACTACCCCCAATGACTTTCTAATCAATTAGTTAACATCGTGCAATCGTACTTAAGTAAGTGTAAAAGTATATAGAGTAAGGATTGAACATTACTAGAAAATTGACATTCAAAGTGAAGCATTTGAGAGAGTTTTGGGAGTTCATAAAAGTTAAGAGGAGGAAATGGTTAAACCATTCTCCTTTAACCCTATACAATTTTTGATCTCCCGCTACAACGAGAGGGTCATTTCCACAACATCCCCACCTCAGCGGGAAGCCTACCACTCTGGCGAGGTACGACTAGACCAATTAGCGTGTCTCTTTTTCCCGTGTGTTGCCTTATTTACCTAAACGGTCCCTCGAGTAGAGAATCCTTTTGTGCTTAAAATTTAAAAACTACTAAAAAGGACTATTTCGTTAGTTCAGAATTACTTCAAAAAGGACCGTTTCGCTAGTCATTCGGAGACGAATGATGGGTAAATTGGTATCTTTTGTAACGACCTGAACCGTCATTATTTTGGATAGGAAAAACATCTACAGAATTAGGACCCTTATCCTGCTAGAGCGAGATAAGTACTACTAGGGAAGCGGCGATCTAGCGGGACAAGGAGCGCAAGAGGGGAAGTGATAAGGAAAAAACTTAAATAATGTGAAGTCGTATTTTATGCTTTTTTCCAATACACCACAGAGAAGAAAGTGTTACTAGAAACCCTCAAAATACTACTCTAGGCATAGGAAGGAGGAGGAAGAGATTTCTAGCATAAGGAATTCAATAGCTTTTGAATTTCCAGTGAAAATCCAGGATCTCTCCCCAGGGAATCTAGGATTAGAGATACAATCCCTCTATAGCTACTTGGTACCCATGTTATCGACGTTTATTTCAGTGAGTATTTTTAAATCCGTTTAAGTGTGTATCGTGTTGATAATTGATGTGTAGGCCTTTGTGCACCAAAACAATGATAGTTATACTTGTAATCCTAGTTGTTCCATAAGATGTGTACCGTAGGGGGGAGCCTCGTCTTGTCAAATAGGGGTAGGTGATGGTTTGATTCCCTAATTGTGTGATATATGTCGGATAGTGACTTAATAGTATACATATATATGTGCATAAAGGATTATGAATCTAAATAGGTGGTACGACAAAGTATGTGCAATTACATGTCATGAATATGTTATGAACTAAATGTAAAGATTTATTGGGTATGAACGACTGCATGTGATGAACCCAATGTTTGATTGTAATCATTGTGAGTGTGAATGCTATTGTGGTTGTGCTGACAGGATCATGTGTTATGTTCAAACACATATATTTGATCGAGTGTCATGTTTTGACACATACATGTGACTGGGTGTCACATTCCTAAGTATGCATATTGGATCGGGTGTCGCAATTTTGACACACTAACAATTTTGAGTGTGGGTTCCATTAGAGAACCATTTTTGATCAATATGCTCAGATCTATATTTCTCTGATGTTTGGAATTAGTATGGTGCTCTATAGTTATAATTGAATTATGAATTCTTTATATATGTGTCTACCATGTTGATTTTGATCAATGTGAACAATTTCTTTAGTGCCTAACAAGTATGCATGAAAATATTCAAATGCATAAGCTACTGCAAGCAACTCTTTTTCAGTAACAATATAGTTACATTTAGCACTATTTAGAGTTTTGCTTGTGTTGTAAATTGAGTGAAAAAGTTTGTTGCATTTTTTCTCTAGCACAACACCTAATGCTGTTCCACTTTCATCACACATTACTTTGAAATATTATGACTAGTCAGGACTATTAATGATCGGGGTGGATACTAATTTCTCCTTCAAGAACCGTAAATCCACCATACAAGAATCATGAAATTGGAATTTCACCTCTTTCTCTAAGAGTTTTCATAGAGAATGTGCAATCTTTTATAAGTCATTGATGAAACTCTGGTAGAAACTGGCATGTCCTAAGAAACTACTAAGTTCCTATACCGATATTGTTTATGGCAATTTCTCAATTACTTTAATCTTTGCTTTATCAAGCTCTAACCCCTTTGTGCTACCTTGTGACCAAGTACTATCCCCTCTTTAACGATGAAGTGACATTTTCCCCAATTGAGAACCAAATTAGTCTCCACACATCTTTGGAGAACTCGTCCTAATTATTCTAAACATGTATCAAAAAGTATCACCTACAACCGAGAAGTCATACGTAAATGTCTCCATTGAATCCTCCACCACGTCGGAAAAAATAGATAGCATGCAACGTTGGAAGGTTTTCGGGGCATTGCCTAATCAGAATGGCATATTTTTAAAGCAAAACGTCCCATAGGTACATGTGATGTGGTTTTCTCTTCCTCTTCTAGGGTAATTTAGATTTGGTATAAACCAGAGTACCCGTAATACACCGACTTTTGAAACATCTAAATTGACTCGTATCTTCAGGGAAAGACCAGGTGGGTGGGTAATAAATTAAGAATTATGTGTTATGTGATATTTATGTGTTCAAAGGGTTGTATCTCATGCTTTGAAGTTAGGTAAGTGGCAAAATTGAAGATGGCGAAAGTTACCGTAAATTCCATTTTAAAGATTTGTGTGAAATTTTGGTAAAATGTCTAGGATGTTTTCTCCCAATAAATAAAGATTTATGGTACCAACAAACTATGAAATTAAAGGTCTACGAGTCTAGTTTTAAGAGCATCAAACCGTTTGCTCATACGACTTCGAAATGGAGAGATATTCACGATTTTGTAAGAATGCTCAAGTAGAAAGGTAAGGTGGGTCCCCTAGGTCGGTGGAGCTTTATATATATCATCTTCCTCGACTTTTCTTCATTTTCCCTTTATTTTCCTTAGTGAAAAAACAGAAAACTCTCAAACCCTACAAAACCCACTTCTAGGACTAGCCAAGTTACTGATTTTCGTGACTTAGGTCCTTCACAAAAGTAGTTCTACGCGTTGAGCTCGTCAACATGATATAATTTGTTTTATCGATTTCCTAGAATATACTACTTTGGTAAGTGGATAGCAGGGGTATGAGAATATTCTAAAGTTTTGAGGTGTATTACAAACTTATAATCAAGGTAAGACCCTTCTTTCACCAACTCTACCTTTGATAAGTCGCAAATAGCAATTTGCGACGGAAATACATATCTTTTATCGGATTTGTGGTGTCTTATATTTCTTTGTGTTGATTATTGTTCTACCTTGTTGTAGTATCACAGGCGGTTGTGAGTAAATTTGTTAGGCCATGTAAATTCAATCAAAAAAGTATGTTAAGGCTATTCCCTACTTATGGCATGTTTCCTCAAAGCTTGGGAGCAATGCAATTGGGTTGTTATCCTTGTTATACTTGTAGCCATTATTGTTGATTGTTGGCTTCTCTAGTTCTTATAATTCTCCCTTTTCAGGATTCTTATTCAGTTAGTATCGTCCCTATGTTGGACACAACTTCGATACTATGTGTATAAGTGGCCTATAACTATGTTGCTCGCTTTTAGTGATTGGATTGTTATTGTTGTTCGTGGGCTATTGTGGTTAGCTTCAGGAATGTGATCCATGCCTAGAAGGTCTAAGTTTTGCCTACGGGGCTATATTAATGCCTAAAAGGTTTATGAGTGGCCTACGGGACTATATTGTTGCCTAGAAGGGCTATGAGTTGCCTACACGACTATTTTGACGCCTAAGAAGGCTATGTTCTTCCTATAGGGCTATGTTGTTTCCTAAGAGGTCTATGGGTTGTCTATAGGCTATGTTGATGCCTACGAGAGTTATGTGCTGCCTACGAGGCTATAATAATTCCTAATAGGGCTATGTGACTATCTACAGAGCTAGGGGACTACCGATAGGGGTATATAGATTGATTGACACCTTCCTGGCTTATGGGGGCCTGAGTAGGTGGTTTTATGTGATGTTTGCACCTACCGAGATTATGGGGTCTTGGTTAGTACCTTTTATTATTTTTATATGTTTAGATTTAGGATCTGGTCAGTACACTTATCTTATCCTTGTTTTATTTATCGATTTATTCCAGTATCTTAGGCTACTCGCTCATAGTCGATTGCCTTTCATACTTTGCACATTATTTTGTATTAATGCCCCATTGCATGGGGATCTGCATCATGCATGCACTCCTCAACAGATGACCAAGTAGACCTCCTCAGCAGCAGGATTGACCTCTATCTCGTTGGCTAGCCCCTTTTTTCCGGAGCTGCCAATGTTTGCAGGTTTGTTAGCTTTTGATGTATATATAATTATGGGTAGGTTGGGGCCCTGTCCCACCAATCTTTACTAATCACAGAGGATTGACGACTAGTGTGTGGGGTGTATAGCTATGTTGTGGCCATGTTGGCCTAGTTTGTTGGTTTGCTGAAGCTTGTGAGTTGTTTCGTGTATTGTCTTGATGTATTCCTATTTTATATTTTGGTATGGATATCATGGTGTTCTCGACGGCCTAATCAGAACTTATGTGCTAGTTGGCTATTAATTTATATGAACTCTTGGGAGTAGTTGTTTCTTTTATAGATCTATGAACAGAGACCTTGCCGCCCGAGGGCTTTATTTTAAGCCGAGATATAGTTGTTTGTTTTCTTAATTGAAATGGTTTAACAGTGTCGGTTCGGTCCTAAGTTTTTGCATTAGGAGCCAGTTGCGCCCCTTGAGTTTGGGGCGTGAAAATACCAATCCAAAAATGCAATACCAACATCATTGGGAGAGTTAATCAAGCATTTGATCCATGAAGGGCATGGGAAAGTGATTTTTTTCAGTCCATGACTTTAACTTTTGGTAATCCATGCATACCCTTGATCCCGTCAGCGGCCTCATAGACCAAAGTTCCCACTTTTCATTCAGGACCACTCTGATATCTCTCCCTTTTTTGGCACCCATTTCACAAGACTAACCCATTTGCTATCCACAATAGGGTAAATCACACGTGTCTAACCATTTAATTTTCTCCTTTTCTACTTCTTGCATTGGTGGGTTTGATCTCAGTTGATGTTCAACACTCAGTTTATACTTAGTATCAAGCTGAGTTTTGTGAGTACAAATACCGGGAGGAATGCCCACTATGTCAACTATGGTCCAAACTATAACTTTGATATGCCTTCGCAATACCTCAAGAAGCAATTTCACCTGCCATTCAAGAAAGTCAGCCGCAATGATCACCAATAGAGTGTAATTTGTCCCAAAGAAAGCATATAAGAGATAAGGAGGAAGTGCTTTTAATTCCAAATTAGGTGGTTCTTCTATTGATGGCTTTGCGGGATGACCAACTTTATTTTTCAAATCAATGTCCAATTTCAGTAGAGTTTTTAAATACACTCCTAAGCCTTAAAAAGAAGGTACTATCGCTTCCTAGCCTTGAATTTTAAATTCATCATAGTTAGCAAGAACGACTCCAAGAGGTTCGCTCATGTACATCAAATGGATCACACTGGCCATCGCCTCATCAATAACATCAACGGTAGACATCACATGGATATAACTTGGGTATTTCATTGATTTACAAACATTGAAGGTGATTTCATCTTCGTGCACCTTAAACATCAATTCTCCACTTTCAACATACACCAATTATTTTCCGGTTTCTAAGAATGTCCTTCCAAATTTAATGGGAATTTTAGCATCTATTTCACAATCAAGGATGACAAAATCAGTCTGGAAAATGAACCGATTAACCTTCACCAAGATTCAGTAGAGTATCCCCACGAGATGTTTGATTTAACGGTCAGCCATCCATAGTGTAATTGTGGTTGCCTTTGGTTCACCCAACCGAAGTAGTTTGTATATCGAATAGGGAATCAAGTTGATGCTTACTCCCAAAATCGTTTAAAGCTTTAACGAAGTGAATCATACCAATGGTTAAACGGATTGTTAATGCTCGGGACATTTTCTCTTTCTAATCAGCTCCTTAGTCATAATTGCACTGCAGCTATGGGAAACTTCAATTATCTCAAAATCCAAGCTCCTTTTATTTGTGACTAGATATTTCATGAACTTGGCAGATATCGAAACTTCCAATAATGCCTCTACAAGGGGGAGGTGAATAGCTAATGTCTTAAAAACTGACAAGAACTTCTTGAACTTCTTATCCTCATTCTTTTTCTTCAAGCGTTGGGGCATGGGGGAGGTATTGTTGGTAAAGGTTGCATAACTTTTGGAATTGGAACGTGTAGTTCCACTTCCTTTTGTGGTTCTTTTGAAATTCCTTGGTGGATACTAGTATTGTTCCTTCATACCTTTATCTTATTCATGCTTATGAGCATCTTCATATTCCATAACATTTCCTATTGCCACCTTTCCGCTATGAATAACCACAAGCAGCCCTCTATTTCGATCTTCCATCTTTATTTTTGGATTCAATTGAGCTGATGATAAACTCAATGTTCCTTCAAGTATCTTAATGGCTTCGGCATTAAAGTTCAGTTTATTGTTCAATGACGAGAAGTCATCTTTCATCCCCTCTAACAAATCATCCGAACCTTCAACATAATAAAGTATGTGTGACAACAAGTCATACACCTAGGGACTACTTGCACTCCCTTTTGATTTTTGTCTCTCACTCGAGTGAGTATGGTTCTCAAAATGATCATCTTCCCTTCTCCAATATTCATTTTTGATAGACGAATCTTGATAGTATCTCCTTTGTTCTTCTTCCTTGTGATAATTCCAACCTTGTTATTGTTACGACCCGCATGTATACCCAAGAATTTAGGGTATTCTTAGATCGTGGCACGACGTACTTGACCTCTCGGAGGTCTTGTACAAGCCCTTTGACATCAGTTATTGCGTACAAGTATGAAAAGTAGTGCGGAATTAAAACTTTTCACACGAAATATCTTAAAACATCTTACATATAAAAATAATAGAAAACTATAAGTCTCAACATATGCCAATCTTAGACTCAAGAATACTTGGGACACATCCCATACAATACGAATATAATAATCTAATATCTATTACAATACTTTGAAATAAGAAGTCTAAAGACGATTATTCCCTCGAATCAAGTGCGAACATACTTCAACTTGCTTGAACGATAACTAGATTCCAAGCTTTCCTTCAAGACGATTCTCACCTTCCACCTACACCTTTAGATATAACAAAATGTATGGCATTAGTACAAACACTTGTACTAAGTATGGCTTAATGCATAAAATAATGAAAACGGACATTTAACGGAAACATGCTCTTTGTGACAAAAACATCATAGTATAAGCATAAGAATCACATTTAACACCTTCGAAACATATTATATATCACATAATCATTTTATCACTTTTTAAGGAATATTAGAGTGAATTAAGTCACCTTACAGTGAACTAAACCCAACATTACAGTGAATTACTTCAAGCTTCACAGTGAACCCATTTAGCATGCTATCCTCTCACTGAAAGTTATCCTAAGACTCACTTAAGTATGACTAAGAGAGACCGCCCTTATACCCTCTCTAGGCACACCTAAATGATCCTTAGGACTACCTATATTGACATGAATACACTTACAATAAACCAAACACACAACATGAGATCCTCCTACCAAAGGTGATTCTAAGGTTCACTTAAGTGAGTTGTGAAGCCACCACCCATACAATCCCTACACACACACCTAAGAGATCCTTTAGACTACCTAGGATAAGATCACTCTCACTTCACATAATAGCATATATATAATATGACACTCTCTTCCCAAAGGTTATCAAAAGATTTACTTAAGTAAATCAAGAAGAGAACGCCCATACACCTTCTCCAAGATTACCTAAATAATCCTTAAGACTACCTAAGTGTAGATCTTGTCTAATGTATCAACCAACTTTCCTATCTAGTGTATTTCTTAAGACTTCCCTAGGTAAGATATGAAGTGACCATTCTTATGCCCGCTTCACACCTTAACTAGACAACCCTTAAACCACTCTAGGTAAGTACTTATTCATTTAACATACTCTTCTAACTTAAGTCATTTTCTTCATTAGTTCAATAAGAGACATTCATAACATAAGGATATTCAAGTAATGGTCTTGTAGAAGACCTAGGGACTCACTCACTAACATCTTCAAAGCCTAATTGTGCAATTTCTAGATATCGTCCCATACCACCACCTAAACTTCATAGAACTTCTCCAACACTAGTGGGTATCTCATATGATGAGAATAGGCACTAACCGACATAGACCATGGTATCTAGGCATGGAATTCGGAGTTATAACCTATTCATATGGAGGGTGTTCTACATGCCAATGGTAGAATTTGGACACATCCCACGTAGGCACTTGCTTAAGGAATATGAAGGGTTTCTTTGTTGTCCATTATCATGATTCAAATAGAGCAACTCCCCTATCCATACTCACTCGGTGCTAGCCTTTGTTCTCATAGAGTATTTCAATAAAGGAGTACATGAAGAGGTTACATATCAAGTTCACAACCCAATCACATTACACCTTACCAAACAGGTCCCCTAGGGATGCCTTACAATGGTCAATAGGATAGCTTAATGATTTTCCTAAGGATGATTTCATGTCGTTCCAGCCAATCAATCCATAACCCCACCATTCACACAAGAAGGATACCATTACTACTTTCGACTTCAAGGATATCATTACCTTACAACTAGGTTGAAGGCTCCACATAAAGGACCTTCTTAGCAACATTCAAGGTAACATGTAAATCATACATACAAGACAAGGGTGCACTAAGCTTACTTAGTCAAGAGATCACATATTCACATATCATTCATGCATCAAGAAGAGGTACTTAAGTCTACCTAACCAAGACACATCAATATTTCTCCTTATCACATATAGCATATCTTTCAAGTAGCACATAATAAAAACCAAGTAAACTTTAGGTCACCCTATACACTACCATAGGATCATAAACATAACCATCACAACACTCATATAGCCAATTAGGAAGAATCATGCACCAACTCTAAGACTACACACGTAAGAAACTAGTCATAGTCTAACATAATCACCTAATGTTAAGAGAAGAACACATAATTTCACCTTAATCACAAGTAAATAAATATGATCATACTTCACATAAGAAAACTACACAAACATCATGCTATATCAAATAATGCCGACAAGGCCATAATCATCATAATATATAAAGTAACGCCGACGAGGCCACATAATTCACAAGTAAAGCACATAGCTACGCCACCATAAGTTGACCATACCAAGCATCATCATCATCTAAGAACTAGATTACATAATATAGAGAAAGTTAGGTGAACATACCATTGATTACAACCTCACAACTTCAATCCATAGTCAACTCAACCAACACAATATACCAAGGCCCTTACCAATGGCCATGATCCTCAATTTAATCCAATAATTCCAATACATAATGAATCAAAGATAATTCAACTTGAATTTATGAAGTTAGGGTAGAATATTAACAATTCTAGTATGATTCGTTCATAATTCACTAGCCCTAATCAAACTATACAATAATTCATTAGCATTAAGACATAACCAATTCAGCTACAAAGTACTCAAATCTAGGGTTACATGAATTACATGGGTTCGTAGAGTTTTTGAGTTAAAACCATATAATTAACAACAATTCAATCAATATTCAATGATTCAAAACCTTTAATGCAATAACCCACGGATGGATTACAAAATTGGACAAGTTCATCTTTTGAAGACTTTAGAAATCACTTTGACGATTGACTCCTTGAACAAAAGAGTTTCAAGGATGAAAAACCATACCTTAAATGATGTTAATACACGAAAATTGAGAGAAATTGGTGAAGAAATCAACCTTCAAGCTTCAATGGAGTTCTAGAGAGCTCTTTAGAGGTTTTGGGTTTTGATTTTAGAATAATATATTCATCTAGGTAGTTAGGACTTATAAACCCACTTAAAGTACCTAGAATACCCTTAGGAAACCTCTTAAAAATTTATTTGGACGGGGGTGAATTTACCAATTCACCCTTGCATTTAACAGTAAGTTGCGCAGATTGCAGACCCAACCTACGATTGGTCACCTACGGACCGTCACCCAACCAACGGACCGTCCTGTTGGTCCGTGGTTTGGCTCAGAGACTGGTCCAAAAGGATGGAGACCTCCCAAACCTAAGCGTCAAACTACACCCCTCACCTACGGGGCGTCGACTGACCTACTGGTCATCGATTGCCAACCGTATGTTGGGCTGGTTTGACAGCTTTAGGCACTTGTGAAGGGTCCTTCCTCAAGGACCCTTGGTTGGTCATTGGGGATGTTTGCCTGGAAGTTTACAACCCGAATATTACCGTATACGAGTTTAGGACCTTTTACATCAATTTCATCCAAAACAAACGCATAAAACTCGATGAAACATACTAAGACACACAAGGTCATTTCAAGGCAAACCTTTCGAACGTCATGGACGTTATTGGACGTTTGACATCCAAACTTCATGAAACTTCACATACTGCCTACAAACATTATTATAAACCATTTTTGGACCTTATACCCTCATGAAAAACATGCTAGGCTCTAGTTTCACCTATGTCATTTTAGAGGTATTACAATCTCCCCCACTTGGACAACAGTCGCCCTCGAATGACACTTGCCACTCTCCGAACACTTCCAAGAGTAGTGACTCAACGAACAGATCATAACCATACCACATAACACATTATACAATACACAATTTGGGAGAAAACATCAATTTCACAAAATCAAGAGACTCACAACACAACAAGAAGCTACAAATAAATCTAGAACTCATTATGCAATAAGACTCACATTCTTCATTTCAAATAGCAAGAACTCTCTTTATATTCATTATCATACTCATATAGATATGTTCTATACACATTACAACAATTTTCAACCAAACAAAAATTTAGTCAAAATTTGAAAAACTTCACAGTGAGCTAAATTCTCTGGCAGTGAACATGTTTCAAAATTCCAAAAATGCAACATTTAGGCAATTGATGATGGAAGCATGCTAATATGAAAGATGAAGCCATATAAACTCAATTTACAACATAATCATAAATTCGTGAGATGCACAATGCAAGGAATCAATGAAATTCAATTTGAACAAGACTCCTAAACACATTGCACATGATACATGCTACTCTGACTTTCTATTCTCAAGCTTATAAGACAATTAATCAAAAATCTACAACTCACCATACTCCCCCACTTAGAAGGAACTCATAACAACTAAAGAGAGAAACTATAACTTACCAACATCATATTCATCATCCGGCTTTGATCCTCTAGCCCGGAGTGCATAGAAACGATTCTTCTTTGGAGCATCATTACCCGGAACACTTGGAGGAGCTTGCTTACCCTCTTTCCCTCTAGAATCCATAGTAGGACAATCCATCACCTTATGTTCTTCCCTATCACAACAAAATCAATTCCCAGTACCAATTAGACACTCCCCATTGTGCCTCTTTCTACAAGTAGGCTTACCACCTTGAGAACCACTTCCTTTCTCAAGATTGACCTTAGGATCTCTAGGTTCAACTTGAGTTTGAACCCCCTTATTGAACCTAGGTTGGTTTTGCTCACTTGGTCCACTACACTTCATCTTTCTAGTGATCCTCTTAAATTTGGACACCTCTACGGATTGAGCATACACCAAAATCCTAGACAGAGTCATATCTTCATGGAGCGTGGCCGTACGACACTCTTCTTCCACAAGGTCGGCAACACCGGTCACAAACCTACTCATCTCATCCCTAGAGTTAGGCACCAAGGATAGATCATACCTAGACAACCGAGTGAACTTTATAGAATACTCCTCAACACTCATATTGCCTTGCTTGAGATTAATGAACTCTTCAACCTTCACCACCCTCCTCTCATGGGGAAAGTACTTTCCTAAGAAAGCCTCCTTAAACTCTTCCCACTCTATAGGACCTGACTCAACCGGCCTATTATCTTTCCATTGAGTGTACCACGCTTGAGGAACTTCTCTTAATTGGTACGAAGCCAACTCTGATTTCTTCCTAGAAGTCACCCCCATGGCACTCAACACCTTGTACACACCATCTTGAAAATCTTCGGGATCCATTCCCACCTTAGATCCAAGAAATATAGGGGGATTCATCCTCACAAAATCTCTCAATCTAGATGTCATAGTTCTCTCCATAACATTCACTCTAGGTTCAATACCCCTATTCACATGGGTAGTCAAGGCTCATGCTAAAGTAAGTAAAGCCTCTCTAATATCCTCGTTAGTCATTTCCGGGGGAACCACCGGAACTTCATTACCTTGACCTCCAATAGGGACTTGAACACCTTGATCACCTTGAGCAACTTGAGGAGGATCTTCCTCATCCACCCTTCCTTATTCCACCCTTCTAGCTGCCATCTTTCTAGTATTCATCTCCAATAAGCACAAGAGAAGAGATTAGGAATAGACACTTACAACCTTAACTCTATAGGAACGACACAAGATTGATGAAGAAAGGGAAACTCTATCGTCCTATAGCCTCTTGCCTATATATGTGTCACGACTCACACCGATGGTTAAGACTCTACTAGATGTGGCTTTATGAGACTTTTTGATTCCTAAGACCACTTTCATAAGCTATGCTCTGATACCTTGTTTGTCATGACCCGCATGTATACCCTAGAAGTTAAGGTATTCTTAGATCGTGGCATGGCGTACTTGACCTCTCGGAGGTATTGTACAAGCCCTTTGACATCATTCATTGCATAAATTTATGAAAAGTAGTGTGGAATTAAAATTTTTTACACGAAATATCTTAAAACATCTTTTATATAAAAATCATAGAAAACTCTAAGTATCAACATATTCCAATCTTAGACTCAAGAATACTTGGAACACGACCCATATAATATGAATATAACAATCTAATATCTATTACAATACTTTGAAATAAGAAGTCTAAAGACGATTATTCCCTCGAGTCAAGTGAGTACATACTTCAACTTGCTTGAACGATAACTAGATTCCAAGATTTCCTTCAAGACGCTTCTCACCTTCCACCAACAACTTTAGATATAACAAAATGTATGGCATTAGTACAAACACTTGTACTAAGTATGGCTTAATGCATAAAATCATGAGAACGGACATTTAATGGAAACATGCTCTTTGTAACAAAAACATCATAGTATAAGCATAAGAATCACATTTAACACCTTAGAAACATATTAGATATCACATAATCATTTTATCACTTTTTAAGGAATATTATAGTGAATTAAGTCACCTTACAGTGAACTAAACCCAACATTACAGTGAATTACTTCAAGTTTCACAGTGAACCTATTTAGCAAGCTATCCTCTCACTAAATGTTATCCTAAGACTCACTTAAGTATGACAAAGAGAGACCGCCCTTATACCCTCTCTAGGCACACCTAAATGATCCTTAGGACTACCTATATTGAGATGAATACACTTACAATAAACCAAACACACAACATGAGATCCTCCTACCAAAGGTGATTCTAAGGTTCACTTGAGTGAGTTGTGAAGCGACCACCCATACAATCCCTACACACACACCTAAGAGATCCTTTAGACTACCTAGGATAAGATCATTCTCACTTCACATAATAGTATATATATATATATATATATATATATATATATATATATATATAATATGACACTCTCTTCCCAAAGGTTGTCAAAAGACTTACTTAAGTAAATCAACAAGAGAACGCCCATACACCCTCTCCATGATTACCTAAATAATCTTTAAGACTACCTAAGTTTAGATAATATCTAATTTATCAACCAACTTTCCTATCTAGAGTCTTTCTTAAGACTTCCTTAGGTAAGATATGAAGTGACCATTCCTATGCCCCCTTCACACCTTAACTAGACAACCCTTAAACTACTCTAGGTAAGTATTTATTCATTTAACATACTCTCTAACTTAACTCATTATCTTAATTAGTTCATTAAGAGACATTCATCACATATGGACATTGAAGTAATGGTCTTGGAGAAGACCTAGGGACTCACTCACTAACATTTTCAAAGCCTAATCGTGCAATGTCTAGATATCGTCCCATACTACCACCTAAACTTCATAGAACTTCTCAAACACTAGTGGGTATCCCATATGATGAGAATAGGCACTAACCTACATAGACCATGGTATCTAGGCATGGAATCCAGAGTTATAACCTACTCTGATGGAGGGTGTTCTACTTGCCAATGGTAGAACTTGGACACATCCCATGTAGGCACATGGTTAAGGAATATGAAGGGTTTCTTTGTCTCCATTCTCATGATTCAAATAGATCAACTCCCCTAGACATACTCACTCTATCACATCCGGGGAGAACCCCCTAGACGTAACCGGCGTCGGCGTCCTCCTTGAGGACTAAGACTAGCCTCTTAGCTTACATCATTATATTCATAGGATAAAAATACGGAAATTTTAGAAACTTTTCATTTCTACTACATGGAGGTTTACATAGACCTCTATATACACATAATAATTATATCGAGTATACATAGACCCTTTGCATAAGAATATTACTTAGTCTTCTACTTTTATTGCACATAGATATATAAAATATGACATAGTCTCAAAGGCAAGTCTCATCTCATAACCATCTAACAAGAGTGTAATGATTTGGGCCTAAAACATACATCAATATAATCAGACCACATATATGTCATACAATGTTTAGTCTTCAATCAAAAGGAATGAACATAATAGTCTTAATACTAAACCAACTTCATAAGTTTGATAGTGGCATTGTTGTAAGACCTCGAAAATGAGATAAGGTGTATAGATCCTAACATGTTCGTCTTAATGTTATAAGGTCCTAAAATGCCTTATTATGTCATATAGAGTCAGTGTGCAAAGTTTGAAGTGATTTGGAAGTCGAACGTCAAGGGCCATCCAAGACGTTCGACGAATAGTCGCTTATGTGCCTCATGTGTGTATGCATGCCTAAATTGTGTGAACTGTGTCAAATAAGTCTTCAAATGGTGTTAAATGATTTTTAATGTTATTGATGAAGTTTCGTGAAGTTTGGAGGTCAAACGCCCAATAACGTCCAAGGCGTTCGAAAGATAGCCCTAAGACGTTCATCGTATGTCATGTTGGGGTCAAGGCTGTTTGGACGTCTTGTAGGTGTTTGTTTTTGATGAAACTTATGTGGTAGGTCTATAACATGTTAAGGTTTGTAATCGCGTTGTAAACGTCCAGGTACGACTTCTAAAGGGCCCCACAATAGGCCCCAAAAGAAGGACCCAAGGCTGCCTAAGACACTGCCTGGGCAGTGTCCCTTGACGGACCCAATGACGGACCGTTGGGCCACCAACGGACTGTAAAGCAGGTCTCGTCGAAGGAGACTTGCCTTGGGAAGATATTGAGCCAAGAAATTTGCTAAGTCATGGGTGACAGAGGGCATGACGCCCCGTCAAGCCCATGACGCCCCGTCAAGGCATGCGTCGCGGGTGCCTGCATGTGGACTGCCTGCGTGCTGCCACTTAAAGGGGTGAATGGTAAATTCACCCCACGTCCTAACCTGACTATAATAGGTTTATTTAAGTAATTTTAGGTGTATATAAGTCTTTAAAAACGTTATCAACCCATTCCCAAAACCTCTCACATATTTTAAGCCTTTTCCTCCAAAAATGTTCTGTCTAAAACCACCATTGTTGGTGAAGCTCAAGAACAGATTCAAGCTGGGTTTTCCATGGATGAATCATGAAGTTTTAGAGGTTTTATTATAGACAAAGGTTTGGTGATCTTCATCTCTAGTTATCTTTTCATCTAGAGAGCCATTCTCAATGTTTTCAAAAGAAATCTTTTGAACAAGTTTCCAATCTTCTAATCTAGCCATGGGTTCTTTCTCAAAAGCTTTTTAATGATTGAATCATGATTAATTGAAGTTAATACAATGATTTAAATGTGTTTTCACTCCAATTGCATGATGAACCCATGTTCTTTCCAAAATTGGTTTAGCCTTTGCATGGGCTTTGTGATTATGGCTTGTTCTTGATGAATTGGTGATTCTCTTACGTTGAATTGCTTGTGGTTATTGTTATTTACATTAATTGATGTTGAATTGATGATGATCAGTCCATGAGGATAAATATATGAAGAATTGAACATGAATAGCCTATGTTTCTACATGTTGTCTTGAAGTCGATTGTGAGATCGGTTGAGTAGACTCTTGATTATGTACGAATTGCTGTAGCTACTGTTTTAGGGTGATGTAATGGATGAATTTTATAGGTATAAATCCTTAATGTTCAAATTAATAAGGGGTTTCATGAATTGGTATAGATTCTTTTAGGTTATGAAGTCAAGAGGCTAAGTATGTGATGGATCTTGAATTGTGATTAGATGATGCATGACTTAGACTTGATTTCTTCCCTAATTAGCTACTTACTTATAATTGTATATGTATGAACTATGGTCTAAAATCAATGTTAGGGAAGATACTTAATGATCTATGTTATTCTACTTTCCTAGTATGTTGATATGTTGTATTACGTTATGGTATAATCTTGTAGTGACTTGTACATGGTTTCTTATATGTTTAAAGTACATTTAGCTACTGCCATATATGTGTTTTATTTATGAATAAGGTGTATTGATCAATGATGATCAAAGGATGAGAATTTGGTAAGAATGCTTATTCTCTTTACTCCTTTTACTTCTCTATTCCTTTATAGTTATGTTGATGCCTTGTATGGCATTGTGTGGTATGGTCCACTTATGGTGGCGGTGTTTACTTTATTATCATTATATATGTGTTGACCATGGCCATGAAGGCAAATTGATGAACTTATGAACATGTGCTTAAGATGATACTATGAGAAGCTTATGCCTACTTTCCTATTCTAGTTGCGAATTAGGTTGTGTGGGCTATTGTATGAGCATGTGTATAACCATGTTAGGTTGTTGTGTAGGTGCTGCCATTGATGTGTTAAACTGGTTAATAGCCTCTACCCATGTATCCCTTATATGGAAGTGTAAATAGCTAAAGTTAGGAGCCTTGATTACATGGTATATATATTGTCATGTCTCCTATGCTATTATATATTGTCATGTCTCTTATGCTATTATGTGTTGTGTGCTATGTGATTGAAGTATAATGTGGTCTAATAAGTGTGGCGGACTTAAGATGTTATTGATAGCCATTATGTGATCATGTTGCTCAATGTACACACACTCTCACTTACATGCATATTATAAGTAGTATAACTCATGGTGTCTAAATGAAAGGTAGTTTTCATATTCACTAGTGTCTACTACTATGTATGTTAAGGTGATGTTTATGAATGTATGATTTGTATTCACTTACTAGGATGACTTGATAGGTGTACTAGTATGGGCAAGGGTATGGGACCTTGTCTATGCATTGCACATGTGTATCTTGATAGGATAGTTCCTAGGTTTGGTTCTTATGCACATGAAGGATGAATGTATGAACATGTTATGAATAAGATGTATATGATATGATGAGGAATGAATGTGTATAATGTCTTAGTAGGTTTATATGAAAGGTTTGCTCACATATATATATATACACTCACACACATGGATGATCTAGTAATTTAGAGGGGCCTTGATAAGGGTGCCCATGAATACTATAAATCTAGATAGATGCTTGAATATGCTATAAGCATATGAGGAATGATTATTCTAAAGACTATGTTTTATAAATAAACGTAATAAAGGCTTTTCAATAAAGGAAACCTAACTTAGCACCGAGCGAACTTGACAATGGGAGGTGATGACTTGTCCATAAAAAGGAAAGATTCATCCTAGAAGTTGCCCATGTGATGATAACTCCCATGTTTGAGGGATGTGTCACTTTAAGGGATTCCCATGAGGAGCGGCCCACTTTACCATATGGTATGAATAGGGATATCTACCTCTTAGTTCTTGAACTATGTTGCCACCATAGGATACTAGCTAGAGGGTTCTACCTCTATAGCTATGTTTATATTGGTTCTACTTTGGCCGGTAGACCACCTTCCATCGGTGTAAGGTTTGATGACACCGGATTCCATGTTAGCATCACATGGTCTATGTCGGTTGAGGTTATGGTTTCCCTAAAGATAAAATGGACAATGGAGGTAATTGAATAGGATCCTACCTAGGAGGACTTAAGGTAAGTTACTTAGAATAGGTGGAAGTAATGAACCCATCTAGACATTGCACAAGTGACTCCTTAGGAAGTCTTAGGAAGGTACCTTACTACTTATGATTGTGTATGTGTCCTTTATGTATGATATTGTAGTCTTGGTTTGACTATGATTATATTGTACTATACTTCTAGGATGGCATGTGTTGTCTTGTGTAGATGCTATGTATGGTTTTCTCTTATGTTCCTAAGGTGATGCATTGCACCAAGTATCCCTAAAGGATTGCTTAGGAGGTTAATGAATTGAAAGAAAGAGTTAAATGCTAAGAAGGGTGAGTTCACTGTATAGTGACCTCTATGTGTACTTATATTCTATATGTGCTTTTCTATGATGTTTGGCCTTTGATTGTGTTACTATGAAGTAAGTGGATGATATAAATGATATTGATAAAGGTTTTATGATGATTTACTCAAAGTGGCATGAAGTATGATTTCAAAGAAAATGTCCCTTTTAAATGCATGTTTTCGCATGGTTGCCATACTTAGTACATTCTTGTGCTACTCCCATTCTTCTTTACTATTTACACAAAGTGTAGGTTATGGAATGATTAAAAGGAGGTCTATGATTGAGGAGCTTGATAGGTGATTTCCCAAGCTCAAGAAAGGAATCCTTAAGTTCAAGGATGTCCTAAAGTGTACTTATTGTAAAGTCTATTTAGTAATGTATAGTTTTGTATTATGTCTTAAGGGCTTTGTCCTTAATGTACTGTAAAGTTGTTGAGTTTAAGATGGCAAAGGGACTTAGAGTCTAAATATGTATTATGACTTATGTTTTATATATATACGATATGATGTTTCTAGCATATGATGTGCTATGAAAAGTTTTAAATTTTTCGCTAAATTTACTATGTCAATGCAATGAATGATATGAGAGGTCGACGCTGCCGGTTATAATCCAAGATTGTACCCTATCTTCTAGGGTATGCTTTTGGGTTGTGACAATTGCCCTCGGAAAGTGAGGACCTACCCAACTTGGATGATTGAGAATTCCAAGTCTTCTTCAAAGTCGTCTCAAAATCCCTTCAACGACAGGAACCTAAAATGTTGGGGAAAAGGAAGAAATGGGGTTAGTACACCACTTGTACTAAGTATAAGACCATATGCACACATATCATGAAATCATGCTAAAAAGAGACATTTCATTAAAACATGCTATTTTACATTTAGAAAGTCTTATGCACATTCAAGAAGACCATACCAATCAATAAGACATATTCATTAAGTCATAGGCATGTACATCACAAGACCAACAAGACTAAGTCTAGTCAAGTCAACATGCATATCATATAATTGAACACATAGTCAAAGTAACTCTATCATCAAGTTATAATTGCAACAAGCATGAATAAGAGTACATTTCAACATCAACAAAGTAAGACCATTACTCATGACCCTCTTTAAGTCCACTTGTGCAATGACTAAGCAAAGCCCCGTAACCTTACTTAATCAAATAAACCTAGCAAGAACCATAATCAATGACCTACTTCACATAACATAACATTAAGATTTCATAATATCATACTTTAGAATATAGATCAAGTACATGTTCATAGGAGTAATCAACATCACATAGTGTCATTAACATGTAAGATCATCCCATACATATCATTTAAATTTGTAAGCATATAAATACATAATAACATCCTCCTAAGACTTTCCTTAAGGCTTACTAGTACAATGTATAGGTAGAGTCCCATACCCCTACCTAGACTAAGCTAAACCCAATACGTCATCTTAGTTAGAGTTCAAACCTTTAATTCATTTTACCTTTTGGGAGCATCTTGCCTTTACCGACATAGACCACATGAGATAATGTGGAATCCGGTGTCATGAAACCCTACACCGAAAGAAGGCGGACTACTTGCCAAGGTAGTACCAAAACATGAACATAGCAAATACGGGGATCCACTAGCTAGTATTCCTATGGGGGCAACATAGTTCAAGAAATAGGAATATAGCTGGGACCCTCTTTATGCTACATGCATTATGGTCTCCAATCTCAATAGTACATTAGTGATCCAACCATCCCTATGTGGGAAGGGACACTCCTCACTCTAGTTCACTCGGTGCTAAGATAGAGTCCCTTTTGAAATATTTTTAATGTCTTTATTAATCATTATAGCTTAATCTAGGTCATAGGGACTATTTCTTGTATAAACATCATAATCATAGCTCAATAAGAATCACATGAGTATTGTCCTTTCATTACAATCCATATAACTGAGGTTTGCACATTAACATATCACTTCATAATAAGGCACATTGGTAAAATCATCACCATCCTTATAACATTTACATCTTAGCCAACACTTCACAATCCATAGTAAAAACATTTCAATTCAACATCATACCAACCCTATCAATCCTAATACAAGGCATATTTCAATAGAACATCATCACTTAACCACAAGTAACCATAATTGAAGTAAAGAATATTGATCACAAGACTTACCAAGTCTCCTTCATAATCTATCATCAAGGTCTTACCATCAACCCATTAATTCAAACCAATAGGGTGTAATATCATCATAAAACAATAACCAACATAATAACAAGGCTAATTGAATCACTACATCACAACCCATCACTAGTTCATAGCTTAACATAAGAGACATAGGTCAAAGTCATAATCTAGATCAATTACTCAATAAATAGCATGATAGGACTATAATTTACCCTAATATATTCGTAATTGATGTAATATCACCATCTAGTAGTAATTCAACCAATAACCAATTTAATTGAATCAACATTACACACTTCATATCAAGATCATAACCTAGGGTTAAGGGGAATAGGTCATCTTCTGCAAACTAGACCAATCCATCAATAAATAACATAATTGAGTTAAAATACATCTTAATATATTCATAATATCCAAAAGAAATCATAAACAAAGTAATCCATAACATCAATTTTGTATTGTATGAAAACCCACTTGAAAACCCAACTTTTGAAATCAATTTGATGGAACTCTTTGAGGAAAGAGGTCTCAAAGGTGAAAGGAATCCCATACCTTATTGTTTGATGAAGATTGATGGATAAACCTTGGTAATTTCAGCCCTAAAACCTACCTTTACCTTGTATTCTATGGAGTTCTTCAACTAGAAAGAGAAACAAGAGAGAAGGAAGAGAGTTTGGGTTTTTGAATTTATGAAAGCTTTGGTTATTCTAATTATCTTAGAGGCTTTATATAGGTGGTTAACTAACTTAATTAGACCTCCCATAACCCCTAATTAACCTCCTAACTAATCCAACTAATTAAATGAATGAATTCAAAACGTGCAGCAAAAATAGTCCTCATAAACGACACCACGATAGACGGATCGTGTGTCCATCGGCGGGCATTGTTCACCTCCATGCTACACATCCGTCAATGAGTTCAGAGACTTTAAATTTGCAGGCTTAAAAGATTTTGGATAACTGACCATCGACGCCCCGTCGATTCACCAACGGCCCCTTGGTGGCATTCGTTGGTGACACTGTCCATTGATAGGTTTTTGTCACTTTTGCAAGGGACCTTGGTTTGTCCTTGGGGAGTCGTGACCGGACGTTTCGACTATGAACTAACTCTAATACTTTCTAGACACCCTTCCACCAATTTTCATCATTTTCCGACTCTTAAAAGCTAGTCAAATAGGCTAAGGCATGCTAGTACCTCATTGAACTAGTTTTCGGACGTCATGAACGTTCTTGGACGTTTTTACTTCTAAACTTTCTAAATGACTTATATTCATTAAAATTGACCTAAAAACAATTTTTAAACCTTTTTACACTTATGTTAGGCTCTAGAAAACGTCTTAGATTTTCGATGTGTTACATTTTCCCCCCTTAGGAACATTCGTCCACGTATGACAATAAAATTTTTGAAAGGAAGGAATAGACTCAAGACTAGCATCCCAACCAACAACAATACATGACAACATAAGTTACAACTTCAATCATAACATTTACACATAGCAATTTAAAACTTCAATCACCACACATAAGGCTCAAAATCACATTACGAGAAATATCCTTCTCACAACAACAAGAGCTCAACATGTCATATATGAGTAAATTATGCCAAAGTTCAACTTACCAACATGCTCAATATCATTTAATAAAGACTCACCATATAAAAATGCACAGCATAACTCAAAACAAGAAGAATTGCAATTTTTCCAGTCAATATGCACAACTTCACTGTGATGACATAAAAAAATGCACATTTTGCAAAACTTTACCAGAAATCATGCAACTTCAAATTTTTTTTGTCATTATTTTCATTATTTATAGGAATAACTAACCTGCGTTATCAAATAGATGAGCGTAACGGTACTTCATGTCGGCCTCGGCCTCCCATGTTGCACCCTCAACTAGGTGATTCTTCCATAATACCTTCACGGAAGCTACGTCCTTGTTCCTTAACTTCTTTACTTGCCTATCAAGGATTTGAACCGGAACCTCCTCATAGGAGAGGTTATCCTTCACACCAAGACTCTCAATAGGAAGAATAGACTCGGGATCACCGATACACTTTTTAAGCATAGAAACATGAAAAACCGGATGAACCGAAGCCAATTCACTAGGCAACCTCAACTCATAAGCAAATTTACCAACTCTTTGCAAGATTTCATAGGGACCCACATAACGAGGACTCAACTTCCCTTTCTTGACAAATCTCACCACCCCTTTCATAGGCGAAATATTCAAGCACACCTTATCACCTTCTTCAAACTCTTATTCTCTTCTCCTATGGTTGGCATAAAACTATTGACGACTATAGGCTTTTGCAACCGGTTCCTTATGATATGAACCTTCTCCAAAGTCTTATAAATAAAATCGGGACCCAAAAGTGAAGACTCACCCACTTCAAACCATCCAATCGGAGATCTACATCTCCTATCATACAAGGCTTCATAAGGAGCCATAGATATAGATGAATGGTAACTATTGTTGTAGAAAACTCCACCAAATGCAAATGCTTATCCCAATTACCCTTGAAATCAATGATACAATCTCTAAGCATATCCTCAAGGGTTTGAATAGTACACTCCACTTGACCATCCATTTGGGGATGAAATGCGGTACTTAACTTTACCTTGGTACCTAACCCTTGTTGGAATGACCTCCAAAACCTAGATGTGAATTGTGCACCCCTATCCCATATAATGGATAACGGAATACCATGGAGATACACAATCTCATCTATGAAGATCCTTGCATAATCCTCCGCCGAATAAGTAGACCTGACGGGAATAAAATGAGAGGATTCGTCAACCTATCCACAACCACACATATGGAGTTATATTGCTTTTGTCTCGAAGGCAAACCTACCACAAAATCCATATTGATGTCTTCCAACTTCCAAGTAGGAACATGGATTTCTTGAAGTAAACCACCAGACTTTTGGTGTTCGGCTTTCACTTAATGGAAATTTGAAAACTTAGCAACAAATTCCTCTATGTCCTTCTTCAAACCTTCCCACCAAAATACTTCCCTAAGGTTATAATACATCTTTGTAGAACATGGATGAATGGAGTAATGGGACCCATGAGCTTCCTCAAGAATCCGGTTTCTCAAACCATCTACATTGGGAACACACAACCTTCCTTGATACCTCAAGACACCATCCCCCCCCCCCCCAAGGAGAATGACTAATTAAGGTTTCCAAGAATTGATTCATTCTACTCCATCAATGGTTGATCAAGGTGTTGTTTGGACGTCACCTCAACCACCAATGATCACTCGGAGTTATGATGGACCATGAAACCACCATTCGGAGAATGTTCTATCCTAACATCCAATCTAGCCAACCTATGAACATCTTTCACTAGGTTTCTCTTGGCTTCCTCCACATGGGACACACTTCCCATGCACAAATGACTTAAAGCATCCGCTACCACATTAGCCTTGCCGGGGTTATAGAGAACACTCATGTCATAGTCTTTTAACAACGCTAACCACCTTATATGTCGTAGATTCAACTCCTTTTGAGTGAACACATATTTAAGACTCTTGTGGTCGGTAAACACATCAACCTGAATACCATACAAGTAATGCCTCCATATTTCCAAGGAAAATACCACGGCCGCTAACTCAATATGATGAGTTGGATAGTTTCTCTCATGTACCTTAAGTTGCCTAGAGGCATAGGCTATAACCTTCATATGTTGCATAAGAACACACTCCAACCCAACTCGGGATGCATCACAATATACAAAAAAAACACTTGGTACCCTCCAGTAAAGTCAACACCAGAGCGAAAGTAAGGCTACCCTTCAAGATTTGGAAGTTTCTCTCACATGCTTCCGACCACTCAAATTTCTTACTCTTTTGGGTCAAAGTAGTCAAGGGAACTGCAATGGATGAAAAACCATACACAAACCTCTGATAATAACCCTCTAGACCCAAGAAACTCCTAATATCGGTTGGAGTCAATGGTCTAGGCCAATTCTTCACCACCTCGTTTTTCCTAGGATCAACCTCAACTCCCTCACTAGACATGATATGACCAAGAAACGCCACCGAACTCACCCAAAACTCACATTTGTTATACTTAGCAAATAATTGTTCTCCTGAAGCACTTGTAACACCACCCTCAAATGGTCCATGTGATCACCCTCATTTTTCGAATATACCAAGATGTCGTCAATGAAGACAATGAAAAATGAATCGACATAACTTCAAAACACTTTATTCATAAGATACATGCATGCAGCTGAGGCATTAGTGAGACCAAAGGACATTACTAAGAACTCATAGTGACCATATCTAGTTCAAAATGCCATTTTTGGTATATCCTCAAATCTCACCCTATGTTGGTGATACCCCGATTGCAAGTCAATCTTAAAGAAGTAGCTTGCCCCTTGGAGTTGATCAAACAAGTCGTCAATCCAAGGGAGAGGATATTTTTTCTTAATAGTGACTTTGTTGAGTTGGCGATAATCAATGCACATCCTAAGGGAACCATCCTTCTTCTTCACAAATAAAACTGTAGCACCCCATGGAGAAATACTAGGTCTAATGAAGCCTTTATCTAGTAAATACTTGAGTTGAGCCTTCAATTCTTTCAATTCGGCTGGAGCCATCCGATAGGGAGGAATTGAAATGGGATTTATATCTAGTAAAAAGTCAATACCAAAATCAGTTTCCCATTCGGGAGGAATACCGGGAAAATCATTAGGAAAGACCTCCGGGAATTCCCTCACTACGGGGACCGACTCAATGGGAGGAATTTCGGAGACTAAATCTTGGAATCTTACTATATGGTATAAGCACCCTTTAGAGATCATCCTACAAGCTTTCAAACAAGAGATAATACGACCTCTAGGAATAGAATTTTCCCCCTTCCACTCTAAAACAGGCTCATTTGGAAAGTTAAACTTCACCACCCTTGTTCTACAATCAATACAGGCAAAGAAAGCATGCAACCAATCCATACATATTATGACAACAAAATCAAACATATCAAGTTCTACTAGTTCAACATAAGTAACCCTGTTAGACAACATTATAGGACATTTTCTATATACCCTTTTTGCAATAATTGACTCACCTACCGGGGTAGTTACTATGAAGGGTTCATTTAGAATGTCGGCTATAATGTCAAACATTTTAGCTACTAGAGGAGTCACAAAAGATAGTGTAGAACTTGGATCAAGTAAAGCATATACATCAATGCAGAAGACTTTCAACATACCGGTCACCACATCGGGGGAAGTCTCTTGCTCACCGCTTGAGCGAAGTGCATAAAAGCGATTCTTTTTAGGAGCATCATTAGAACCACTTGCTTGCCCACTCTCTTTGTCTTGCCCCTTCACATTTGTGCAATTTCGAAATTTGTGCCCACTTTTACCACAACCAAAACAATTATCCGTTCCCTTAAGACAATCACCATAATGCTTCTTGTCACACCTTCCACAAGTTGGCTTCTTTGTTGGTGAACTAGTATCCCTTCCCTTTTTAGGCTTAGGGTTAGACACCCTATCATCACGAGCCTTAGGAAACTTAGAATGAACTTGGTTATAAACCCTTTTCTTAAACCTAGGCGGTTCTTGGATATCAAGCCTACCCTTTGAAGAACTACTATCAAAAGATTTTTCCCTGTTTGCATCTCTACTCTTTATCTTAGCCCTTGCCTCTTCCACTTGTTGATCATGAACCATGGGATGAGAAATGTTCATATTGTCATGTAGCATAGACAAATGACATTCTTCTTGCAAGTTATTCGACACTCCCATCACAAAGCAGTTCATTTCATCCCTAGGATCGGAAACGAAAAAAGGAGCATACTTTGACAATTTAGTGAATTTCAAAGAGTATTCAAGTACACTAAGACCTCCTTGCCGAAGGTTGTTGAACTCCACCACCTTGGCTTCCCTCTTATCACTAAGGCAAGAATCTATCAAGAAAATCCTTCTTGAAAACTTCCCAAGTCACTGGTCCACCCCTTAAAGGCCTATTATCTCTCCATTGGACGTACCAAGCTTGGGCCACATCTTTGAGTTGGTAAGTGGCTAACTCGGCCTTCTCACTAGTAGTCAACACCATAGCATAAAGAATCTTGTAGATTTCATCAATGAACTCTTGGGGGACTTCCTCAACCTTGGACCCATATAACATAGGGGGATTCATTCTAGTGAATCCCTCAAATGGGAGGCCATGGTAGCAACTTGTTGGTTTGCTCGGGCTACAACCTCCCGATTAGCTTGGGCCGTCATGTCTTGAGCTTGGGTAGTGAAGGCTTGTGCTTGGGTAGTAATGTCTTGGGCCTTTTGTAAAAGAGCATCCTGAATGGCACCATCCGTCAAAGGAGGATCGATCGGAGCGTATCATCATTAGCATCTTCTCCAAGAGGAGGAACATGATCACCACGGGGAGGAACTCCCACATTGGCCATCTCTTCTTCAAGTCTTCGTGCCGAGTTCCTTCGAGTATTCATTTCCTATAATCATATTAAGAGGATTACATGATAAAACCACATAGAGCTAAACTCTAGAGCCACGATATTGGACTTCCAAGAAAGTGAGAGTTCCCTAAGCATCACATAGATTCATATCCATAAGTGTGGCGCGCTTCACAATTATGAATACGAACCTACATAGACATGGTTGAGAGAGACATTGACTCAAAGATATTCAACCTCATGCTCTGATACCAAGTTTGTCACATACGGGGACCACCCCCAAACTTAACTGGCGGCAGCGGCCTCTTTGAGGAATAAGACTAGCCTCTTAGCCTACATCATTACATTCATAGAATAAAAATACAGAAAATTTAAAAACTTTTAATTTCTACTACATGGAGGTTTACATAGACCTCTACATACACATAATAGTTATATCGAGTATACATAGACCCTTCGCATAAGAAGATTACTTAGTCTTCTACTTTTATTATACATAGATATATAAAATATGACAGTCTCAAAGGCAAGTCTCATCTCATAACCATCTAACAAGAGTGTAATAATTTGGGCCTAGCCTATACATCAATATAATAAGACCACATATATGTCATACAATGTTTAGTGCTTCAATCAAAAGGAATAAAACATAAGAGTCTTAATATTAAAACAACTTCATAAGTTTGATAGTGGCATTGCCCTCGGAAAGTGAGGACCTACCCAACTTGGATGATTGAGAATTCCAAATCTTCTTCAAAGTCATCTCAAAATCCCTTTAACGACAGGAATATAAAATGTTGGGGAAAAAGAAGAAATGGGGTTAGTACACCACTTGTACTAAGTATAAGACCATATGCACACATATTATGAAATCATGCTAAAAAGGGACATTTCATTAAAACACGCTATTTTACATTTAGAAAGCCTTATGCACATTCAAGAAGACCATACCAATCAATATGACATATTCATTAAGTCATAGGCATGTACATTACAAGACCAACAAGACTAAGTCTAGTTAAGTCAACATGCATATCATATAATTGAACACATAGTCAAAGTAACTCTATCATCAAGTTATAATAGCAACAAGCATGAATAAGAGCACAATTCAACGTCAACAAAGTAAGACCATTACTCATGACCCTCTTTAAGTCCATTACTTGTCTAGTGAAGATCCTATTAGGTTTTAAGAATATGTATTGAGGTACATAGGCATCCCATTTTTCAATATTTAGTAATATTGGGCATGTTAGAGAATATTGGCTTAAGGGTGTTAGCCAATTTTTGTATGTATTCACAAGTAACTTATAACTTACAATACACCTTGATGTTCAAATGCTCCAATCCAAGCTTATTTGGGAATTGTACTTGCAATGAAGACCTAAGCTAAACTAACTATATTCTTCACGTTACACACATTAGGTACGAGGCATGCAAGTGTCAAGCCTAGGTACCATATCACATAATCATTTAAAATGATCATGTAGATTAAGCAGTGCCCAAGGACATAGTGAGGATCCTTGGACAATAGGTGAACTTTCCAGAAGTGCACAGTTAGTAAAGTGCACAGCAACACATGTGCAAGCACATGTGCAATCGGCCGAGAGACAAGCCTAACCGATTCGGTTAGGGCGGTTAGGGGACAGGCGTGTCGGATCAAGACACGTAGGGCCGAGCCTCCTAACCTATCCTAGGTTCTAACTAACTTACTAACTAGCTAATTAACCTAGGACTAACTAAATTGAACTAACTAGTGTGTCCGCAAACCTAAGACCTAACCGAGTGACACTAGCCGGGTAACTAACTAAAGAAACATCCTAGTACCTAACCTAGGATGGTCCAAAGGGGTTGGTTATGATCCTAATGACTTAGGGGTACTTTAGTAATTACCCTAGGTCACTTAATTAATTAAATTAGCAACTTAATTAATTAATTTAATTCCTGGTCAAACCCGAGACCCTTAGTCAAATGCTCTCCGACGTTTAGTCGATTTAGAAGGGGCGTTTTGGTAATTTAAGTGGAGGTTCATTTAGGATAATTCATGGGACGACTATATATTGATATTAGGTCAGTTTTAGACCACATTTACACGTCCCAAATAAGATCAAACGAAATTTCTCTCAATCTCTCAAGAACGCTCTCTTTTCCAAACTCCATTGAAGAACAAGAAAAGCTTAAGGGAGAAGACGAAGGTTTCGAAGTTTCCAATCAGATTTTTGTGGATTATTCATCTATAAGTTATGGGTTTTTGACTCTTGGGATTTCTTTTGCCAAGAGGTCCTTTCAAGATAAGTTTTCAAGAACTTCAATACTAGGGTTTTTACTCTACAAAATGAATTTTCTTCCTAACTCTAGATTTATGATTTTTAATGAAAAGTATACGTTTTCTATATTCAATTTTGCACGAATTTTTGAGTAATTGATTGATAAAGTGTGAATGTCGTGTGATACATGATCTTTCTCTATGATGGTTTCGAATGGGTTATTTGTAGTGTTTGATAACGTGAAAACGTTAGGATTAGAATTTAAGGTTTGAATGAACCCTTGAATGACCCGTTTACCTTATCCTATGCTATGTATTGATCTTGTACATGATTTTATGATTTGTTATTGATTATGTCATTGAGTATTTCACTGTGTATGATTATGAATATTGCATTATGAATAAGATTCTTGGAAGCAAGAGGTAAGTCTTCTAAGTGTGATTACTCTAAATGTTTATGTTAGCCTATATACTATGATGCTATGTTATGAAAAGTATGTATGATGTTTCTATGAGAATATGCTGGGCTATGAACATATTACTTGTGAGATTATGATAAGAATACGAATATGCAAATTATTATACTCTCTTATATGCTTTACACAAGATGATTATGCCGTGTAAATCTCACAACAAAAAGGTTACGATGAAAGGACAATTCTCATCTAATATAAAAGAGCTCATGATCATGTTATACAAGGAGATAATCTCCTATGACCTATGATAAGTTTTTGATAAAAGACAAATAAAAGGTTATTTCAAGAAAAGGGACTTAAGGTAAGCACCGATGAACTAGATATGGGAAGTGTCCCTTCCCTAGCGGGAAGGTAGGTTCACAATGATTCTCATGAGATTGAGGATGCCATGGAATGTGGAACTATGGGTCTCTAATACATCTCTCAGTTCTTGAACTATGTTGCCACCATAGGATACTAGCTAGTGGATCCACCTAGAAAGCTATGTCATGTTAGGTTTTACTATGGCCGGTAGACCACTTCTTTTCGGTGTGGGAAAGACACTGGATTCCATGTTTAGCTCACATGGTCTATGTCGGTTAATGCGTATGTTCCCTCAAGTAAAATGAAAGACAAGTAAATGAACGTTGACTAGGGTGACTTAAGGAGTTTGTTTAGTATAGGTAGTGGTAAGGGACGCTACCTAGACATTGCACAAGTTGGATATAAGGGAAGTCTTAAGAGATTGTTCTTAAGTAATATGATGATATGAAGGATATATGTTTACGATATATGATGTCACTTTTACATGAATGTTGGTCATTATGATGAATATGTTATTTGGTTATATTGCTATATGAAGTGATGACTAACTATGTTACAAGTTACATGAAGCAAGGCTTTACTTATGGTGTCCTATCTCATCTACTTGGTTGTGTGTGGTTATGGGGCTTCACATGACCATTGCACTTGTAGGTTGGGGATGAGGTCATTGGTAATTGTTTTGTATGTTATGTTTATAAGATTTATTGAATATGAAGTGTTAACATGAATCTATGAGAAGATTTGTTGATTATGATCATGCTTTAACTTGTATATGTTATATGGTATGTGTATTGAAGACTTTCATATGACATAGCATGCTTTCTAAAGAAATGATAAATGATCTTTTTTCATGCATGTCCCTATGTGTTATGTGCATATACCCATACTTACTACATGTGGCGTACTAACCCCATTACTTTATGTTACTACAACTGTAGGTTCCGGACATTGAATTTAAGCAGGTCGAGTTGAAGAAGCTTGGAACTCTTTCTCCAAGTCTTGGTAGGTCCTCACGTTCGGGACGCTATCATCTATATTCCAGCATTATGAAGACTTAGTAGTTTTTAGATTTCCATTTGTGTTCTCCGGATTCTTTTGTATTAAGGCCTGTATGGCATATTGATTATTATTGGCTAAGTCCAGATTTGCATTCTTAGATGGTTTCTATATATGTGAGATAGTTTTAGATTATCGTATGTCTTTATAAATCTTAAGTATGAAGTTTAAGTATACTTCAATAGTATGTTAAAAGTTTTAATTTTACCTAAAATTTAACTGTATGATTGTGATCAAAGCTAAGAAGAGGCTTGTCTCCGACCTCTAAGAGGTTAACGACACCGGTCTCATCCGGGTCCAGGATCCGGGTGTGACAAACTTAGTATCAGAGCATGAGGTTGAATATGGAATCTTAAACTTGGTATCAGAGTATGAGGTTAAATATCCTTAGGATCAATGTCTCACTAAACCATATTACCTAGTGTCTTGTTCATTGTTGTGAAGCGCGCCACAATTGTGGACGAGGGGCTATGTGATGATTAGGAAACTTCTCTTTTCTTGATACTCCTATGTCGTGCCTTTAGAGTTTTTACACTATGTGTCTATTAGCATCTAATCCCTTTCTTGTGTATGTAGGCGATGAACACAAGAAGGACAACCGCTGGAAGGGTAGGAGGGCAGATTGCGAATGCGAGAGCTACTCCCCAAGGTAACCGAAATGCACCTGAAGTGCAAGATGCTGCAAATAAGTTCCGGTGAATCCTCCGGCTATGACGGATGGTGAGGTGAGGGCAGCCCTGTTCCAAATGGCCCAAGCCATCACCACCCAAGCTTAAGCCATCACGTCTCAAGCTAACAGAGAGGTTGCGCCTTGAGAAAACCAGCATGCTAGTACCATGGCTAGCCGTTTGAGAGACTTTACGAGGATGAATCCTCCCATGTACTTTGGATCAAAAGTTGATGAGGACCCCTAAGACTTCCTAGATGAGGTCTACAAGATTTTGTTTGCTATGGGGGTGAGTACGACTGAGAAGGCTGAACTTGCTACTTATCAACTCAAGGACGTGGCTCAGACATGGTACAATCTGTGGAAGGATAGTAGGGCTTTAGGAGATGGTCCTGTGACTTGGGAGAGCTTCAAAAAGGCCTTTGTTGACAGATTCTTTCCAAGGGAACAAAGAGAAGCTAAGGTAGAGGAGTTCATCAACCTTCGTCAAGGGGGTATGAGTGTTAAGGAATACTCCTTGAAGTTCATTAAGATGTCCCAATATGCTTCTTCTTTGGTTTCTAATGCTAGGGATGAAATGAGCCATTATGTAACGGGCGTGTCCGAAGAGCTTGAAGAAGAATGTCGTGCAGCCATGCTTCATGACAATATGGATCTTTCTAGGTTGATGGTTCATGCTCAACAGGTTGAGGAAAGTCACCTAAGTACAAGGAATAGGGAAGCTAAGAAGGCAAAGTCTTTTGAGAATGATTCTCCTAAAAGTAGGCTTGATGTTCAAGACAAGCCTAAGTTTAAGAAGAGGTTTTCAAACCAAGTTCATACAAATTTCTCCAAGAATCGCAATGATAGAGGTTCTAATCCTAAACCTCAAGAGGGGAGAAATGTTGATCCACCAAGAGAAAGACCAACTTGTGGTAAGTGTGGTAAGAAGCATGGGGACGAATGTCTTGTTGGAACCAATAGTTGCTATAATTGTGGCAAGGGTGGCCATATGGTGAAAGATTGTCCTAATATTATAGGCAAATATAAGGGAAACACCCAAGCTCAACCAAGCGGTCCTAATTCTGAAGCTCCAATAAGGAACCGTTTCTATGCACTCAAGGCTAGGGGTGAACAAGAAAGATCTCCTGACGTTGCGACAGGTATGTTACAAGTTTTCTCTGTTAATGCTTATGCTTTGCTTGACCAAGGGTTGTTTATACCATGTGGTGAGGATAAAGGAGGCTTTTCAAACGTATTGAATTCATAAAAACCGAAACTAGGGTTATTCCCAATGAAATGGTCGAATGTTAATCTCCCTAGTTCTCCCTATTTCTGATTCTAGTAGTATGTGTAATGCTCAAGATTTCAGTAAGAAAGTAAGAAAGAAAGAAAGAAAGAAAGAAAGAAGTAGGAAGATGAGGGGTGTTCGGATAGGATGACCAAAGGGTGAGGTTAGACTAAGTAATGAAGTAAGTCATTTTTACTCATTACACAGAAAGATCCCAATGAAATTCTTAAAAGAGTATCCTAAGTCAACCTAGCATGTTCAAAGTGAACGTGAGATCAAAGGAGAACAAATTTAAGTTCAAAGTGAACTAAGTAAGCAAAGCACGAGAATGTCAAATCATCAATGTTTGATAAGAATGAAGTTTTAACAGTTATTGGTTTATGCCAATATTGGAGTATGAATATATGCCCCAAGAACTATATATCATGCAAATAATCAAAGAATGGGCATAGCAAATAAAGATTGGCTTATAAAGACTTCAAGCCCAATTTAACAAGAATGAAAAAAAATAAAAAATTAACTTGTTTACTAAATAGGTGCATGTTTTAGTAAAAGATAGTACCAACTAGAGTTTTAAGAAGATGTTTTCATACTCTATTCTTGCACTTATGTGACTTGTATGCATATTTTTTCTTGAGATTTTGCTGCTTTGTTGTTATCTTGATAAGATTGATATCATGGTAACTCTTTGATGCATTTTTGAGCTTATGATAAGGTTGAGAAGGAAATTTCTCACTATGTGTTATGAATATGTAGCTCTTATATTTTTGTGCATCATAAACTGAGTGCTAGGTGTAATGATATGTTATGTGCTGGTTGTGCTGCTAGTATTGAGTCTATTCCTTACCCTTCAAAAATTTTTAGTGTCATTCGGGGACGAATGTTCCTAAGGGGAGGATAACGTAACATTCCAGAAAATATACTTGTCTAGTGAAGAGACCATTTGGTTTTAAGAATATGTATTGAGGTACATAGGCATCCCATTGTCCAATATTTAGTAATATTGGGCATGTTAGAGAATATTGGCTTAAAGGTGTTAGCCAATTTTTGTATGTATTCACAAGTAACTTATAACTTACAATACACCTTGATGTTCAAATTCTCCAATCCAAGCTTATTTAGGATTTTTACCTGCAATTAAGACCCTAAGCTAAAATAACTATATTCTTCACATTACACACATTAGGTACGAGGCATCCAAGTGTCAAGCCTAGGTACCATAGCACATAATCATTTAAAATGATCATGTAGATTAAGCAGTGCCCAAGGACATAGTTAGGATCCTTGGACAAGAAGTGAACTTTCCAGAAGTGCATGGTTAGGAAAGTGCACAGAAACACATGTGCCAGCATATGTACAAGCACATGTGCAACCGGCCGAGAGACAAGCCCAACCGATTCGGTTAGGGCGGTTAGGGGAGAGGCGTGTCGGATCAAGACACGTAGGGCCGAGCCTCCTAAACTATCCTATGTTCTAACTAACTTACCTAACTAGCTAATTAACCTAGGACTAACTAAATTGAACTAACTAGTGTGCCCGAAAACCTAAGACCTAACCGGGTGATACTAGCCGGGTAACTAACTAAAGAAACATCCTAGTACCTAACCTAGGATGGTCCAAAGGGGTTGGTTATGATACTATCGACTTAGGGGTACTTTAGTAATTACCGTAGGTCACTTAATTAATTAAATTAGCAACTTAATTAATTAATTTAATTCCTGGTCAAACCCGAGACCCTTAGTCAAATGCTCTCCTACTTTTAGTCTGTTTAGGAGGGGCGTTTTGGTAATTTAAGTGGAAAGTCTTTTAGGGTAATTCATGGGACGACTATATATTGATATTAGGTCAGTTTTAGACCACTTTTACAAGTCCAAAATCAGATCAAACGAAATTTCTCTCAATCTCTCAAGAACGCTCTCTTTTCCAAACTTCATTGAAGAACAAGAAAATCTTTAGGGAGAAGACGAAGGTTTCGAAGTTTCCAATCAGATTTTGTGGATTCTTCATCGATAAGGTATGAGTTTTTCACTCTTGGGATTCCTTTACCCAAGAGTTCCTTTCAAGATAAGTTTTCAAGAACTTCAAATACTAGGGTTTTTACTCTACAAAATGGATTTTGTTCCTAACCCTAGATTTCTGATTTTTAATGAAAAGGAAACGTTTTCTATATTCAATTTTGCACGAATTGTTGAGTAATTGATTGATAATGTTTGAATGTCGTGTGATACATGATCTTTCTCTATGATGGTTTCGAATGGGTTGTTTGTAGTGTTTGATAACGTGAAAACGTTAGGGTTAGAATTTAAGGTTTGAATGACCCCTTTAATAACCCGTTTACCTTCTCCTATGCTATGTATTGATCTTGTACATGATATTATGTGTTGTTATTGATTATGTCATTGAGTAATTCACTATGTATGATTATGAATATTGCATGATGAATAAGATTCTTGGAAGCAAGAGGTAAGTCTTCTAAGTGTGATTACTCTAAATGTTTATGTTAGCCTATATACTATGATGCTATGTTATGAAAAGTATGTATGATGTTGCTATGAGAATATGCTGGTCTATGAACATATTACTTGTGAGATTATGATAAGAATACGAATATGCAAGTTATGATACTCTCTTGTATGCTTTACACAAGATGATTATGCCATGTAAATCTCACAAAAGAAAGTTTACGATGAAAGGACAATTCTCATCTAATCTAAAAGAGCTCATGATCATGTTATACGAGGATATAATCTCATATGACCTATGATAAGTTTTTGATAAAAGACAAAGTTATTTCAAGAAAATGGACTTAAGCTAAGCACCGATAAACTAGATATGGGAAGTGTCACTTCCCTAGCGGGAAGATAAGTTCACAATCATTTCATGAGATTGAGGATGCCATGTAATGTGGAACTATGGGTCTCTAATACATCTCCTAGTTCTTGAACTATGTTTCCACCATAGGATACTAGCTAGTGATCCACCTAGAAAGCTATGTCCTGTTAGGTTCTATTTTGGCCGGTACACCACCTCTTTTCGGCGTGGGGAAGACACCGGATTCCATGTTTAGCTCACATGGTCTATGTGGGTTAATGTGTATGTTCCCTTATGTAAAACGAAAGACAAGTAAATGAACGTTGACTAGGGTGACCTGAGGAGTTTGCTTAGTATAGGTAGTGGTATGGGACGCTACCTAGACATTGCACAAGTTTAATCTAAGGGAAGTCCTAGGAGATTGTTCTTAAGTAATATGATGATATGAAGGATATATGTTTACGACATATGATGTTAGTCTTACATTAATGTTGGTCATTATGATAAATATGTTATTTGGTTATATTGCTATATGAAGTGATGACTAACTATGTTACAAGTTACATGAAGCAAGGCTTTACTTATGGTCTCCTATCTTATCTACTTGGTTGTGTGGGGTTATGGGGCTTCACATGACCATTGCACTTGTACGTTGGGGATGAGGTCATTGGTAATTATTTTGTATGTTATGTTTATATGATTTATTGAATATGAAATGTTAACATGACTCTATGAGAAGATTTGTTGATTATGATCATGCTTTAACTTGTATATGTTATATGGTATGTGTATTGAAGACTTTCATATGACTTAGCATGTTTTCTAAAGAGATGATAAATGATCATTTTTCATGCATGTCCCTATGTGTTATGTGCATATACCCATACTTACTACAGGTGGCGTACTAACCCCATTACTTTATATTACTACAACTGTAGGTTCCGGCCATTGAAGTTAAGCAGGTCGAGTTGAAGAAGCTTGGAACTCTTTCTCCAAGTCTTTTTAGGTCCTCACATTCGGGACGCTATCATCTATATTCCAGCGTTATGAAGACTTAGTAGTTTTTAGATTTCCATTTATGTTTTTTGGATTCTTTTGTATTAAGGCCTATATGGCATACTGATTATTATTAGGTAAGTCCAGATTTGCATTCTTAGATGGTTTCTATATATGTTAGTCAGTTTTAGAATATCGTATGTCTTTATAAATCTTATGTATGAAGTCTAAGTATACTTCAATAATATGTTAAAAGTTTTAATTTTCCACATAATTTAACTATATGATTGTGATGAAATCTAAGAAGAGGCTTGTCTGCGACCTCTGAGAGGTAACGACGCCGGTCTTATCCGTGTCCAGGATCCGGGTGTGACAGTCCACTTGTGCAATGACTAAGCAAAGCCCCACAACCTTACTTAATCAAGTAAACCTAGCTAGAAGCATAATCAATGACCTACTTCACATAACATAACATTTATGTTATGTGAAGTAGAAAATAGCTAATTCTATTACAATACTTTCATTAAGGAAATCTAAACATCAAGATGTCCTCGTATCTAGTGAGGACATACCAACCCTTGCTTGAATCAAATGTTAATCCAAGCTTCATATCGAGACTCCTCTCAAATGACACCTACACCTTTAGAGATAGACAAAATATATGGAATTAGTACATTATAATGTACTAAGTATGGCATAATGCATAAAATCATGATAAAAGGACATTTGTATAAAACATGCTCTTTTTTAGTAAAACTTCATAAATAAAGTATAAAAGATCACATTAAGTCAACATAAGTACATATAGTCACATTCAACAATATAACACCAGTATCACTTCAATTCATATGACCATGAGACCCTCCTACCAAAGGTGATTATAACCTTCACTTGAGTGAGTTATGAAGCGACCGCCCATACAATCCCTTCACACACACCAAAGTGATCCTTTAGATTACCTAAGATAAGATTATTCCCATTTCATTTATTTAACTCCTTACCTAGAATTATTATAATACTCACCTAAGTAACACGTGACGAGGACGCCCATACACCCTCTCCATGACTACCTAAGTAATCCTTAAATCTACTCTAGATAAGTACTTTTTCATTAACATGCATTTAACTTAAGTTATTAGGTTTATTAAACCAGTTAGGAGATATTCAACACTTAAGGACATTCATGTAATGTTCTTGGAGAAGACCTAGGGAACTCACATACTGACATCTTCAAAGCCTAATCGTGTAATGTCTAGATAGCGTCTCATTCCACTACCTAAACTTCATAGAACATATCCAATACTAGCATGTATCCCACATGATGAGAATAGACAATAACTGACATAGACCATACAAGCTATGCATGGAATTCGGAGTCAACCCTACTCCAATAAAGGGTGTTCCACTTGCCAATGGTAGAACTCGGACACAATCTATGTAGTCACATGTTTAAGGAATATCAAGGGTTTCTTTGTACTCTAGTCTCATCTTACAAATAGAGCACTCCCCAAGCATACTCACTCGGTGCTAGCCTTTGTTCTCATAGAGTAATTCAATAAAGAAACATATGAGGAGGTACCATATCTTGTTCATAACCAAATCAAAGAACACCTTACCAAGGAGGGTCCACTAGGGATACGAACAATGGTTATTAAGATAGCTCAATGATTTTCCTAAGAATGATTTCATGTCGTTCCAGCAAACCAACCCTAAGTACATCATTCAAACGAGAAGGATACCATTATGGCTTTCAACTTCAAGGATATCATAACTTTTTTTATAAATGGTTCCACATAAATGACCTTCTTTACTATATTCATGATCATATTAAATTCATACATATACATTCATGACAAAGGTGTTTTAGCGTACTAAGTCAATGATCATATTCATAGCCTTCATGTATCAAGTAAGGGACATATGTCTACCTAAACTAGACACATTTCATTATCATCTTTTCACATGTACAATATCATTCATGTAGCACATAGGGTCAACTAAGATGATTCACACTTCAACGTCATGTATACACATACAAGGCATCACTATATCCTATCATGATGACATATAATCACTTAGAAGAACATATACTTTGACTTCACATATACTCATAAGTCATCAAGACTTTCACAATACTCACACATTCAAGTTATAACATGATAATATCATAATTCATAAAGTAATGCCGACGATGCCACATTGTTCCAGAACTCATAAAGTAATGCCGACAAGGCCACATTATTCAGAAGTATAGCACATAAGCAGCACCACCATAAGTGGACCACACCAATCATCATCATAATTCAAGACCTATACTACACAATATAGAGAAGGTTAGGTCAACATACCACCAATCCAATCTCACAACTTCAATCCATAGCCAAATCAACCAACTCAACATACAAGGCTCCTACCATTAGCCATGATCACCAATTCAATCCAATAATCACAATATACAATGAATCCAAGATAATACAATATGAATTAATCAATTTAGGACAAACTACTTACAATTCTAGCATGATTCTTTCGTAATTCAATAGCCCAAAGTAAACTACACAAGAAATCAATAGTATAGAGACCTGATCAAATCACCCATAATATTGTCAAAACTAGGATTTTATGATTTGCATGGGTTCATAGAGTTTTTAGTCTAAAGCAATCAAGTTAACATCAATTCAATCATAGTACAATGATTCAAAACATTTTATGCAAGAACAAATTGTTAGATTACAATTTAGAAGTTCATCTTTTGATAAAGTCTTGGAAAACCACTTTGAAGATTTGATACTTGAAGAAAAGATATTCCAGGATGAAAACCATACCTCAATTTATGTTAAACCACGAAATTTTAGAAGATTTGATGTAGAAACCAAGTTTCAAGCTCCAATCTCCCTTCAAGCTTCAATGGTGTTCTAGAGAGTTCTTTTTTGGTTTTGGGGTTTTGATTTTTAATAATGAACTTGGTTAAGGTTCTAGACTTATAAAACCACTTAAAATACCCAAAATACCCTTAATAAACCGCCCAAATAAGTTTTATAACACTAGGTGAAATTTCCAAAAATAACCAATCTTGGCCAAGACACCTGCAGAAAATCTGCATGTGCCAATCGACGGTTGGGACGACGGTCCGAAGACCAAACGACGGCCCGTACTGGTGCCTCGTCGTTTTGGTTAGAGACAGAAAATTGGGGGCATGATCTCCCCACTATAACTGTGGACCTATACCCCAATCGACGGGGCGTCACCAAGGCTACGAGGCATAGACTACCTTCCGTCATTTGAGGCTGTTTTTGGCCGTTTTGGCTACAAGTTGGGTCCTCCTCAAGGACCCTTTGGTTGGTCCTTTAGGGAGTTTTGTCCGGAAGTTTCCAACCCAAATACTCTCGTACACATGTTAGGAGACACTTACATCAATTTCAACCAAAATGAACATGTAAAACATGCCAAAAGACACTAAGACACACAATCACGTTTCAAGGCAAAACTTTCAAACGTCATGGACGTTCTTGGACGTTTGACTTTCAAACATCACCAAACATTACACACTGCCTATAAACATCATTATAAACCCTTTTATGACTCTAGGACCTCATGACACACATGTTAGGCTCTAGTTTAACCTAAGTCAATTTAGAGGTGGTATAGTAGGCCTTAACCTCCGAGAGAAAGAAGAGGATGATTAAAGAGGAGGTAGCATCCACATTGACTTCAGTTTCCCACTCAACTGCCCTCGAGGTTGAGATTATATACTACCAGCTTTGGTTGAGAGGAAGAAGTGTTTGGAGAGGGATCGTCTGATGGTCCAGATATGGAAGGACATTAATCTCATTTTCTATTTTGTTGCTTGAAGAGGGAGCTTCCCAGGCTCGAACTAGAGGACTTTAGGAAGTTTCCCTAGTTGAGAGAGGCATGTACTGGTGAGAAGGCCCATAGTACCTAGAGATCGGTAGCGACAGTTCCCATTACCAGGGATACAAATTTTGTTTTTGCCCTAAATCTACTCCCAATTGAATATTCATTAATCTAAAATCACTAAATATTGAATTTTTAAGAAAATGAAATGCTTACTGAGAATTCAACATTCATATACTAAGAATATAACATTTGAAATATGAAGCATGAACTTATGTCCAGTTTACCTAGCCATATAAATCATGAACTAGGATAAATTTATACAAGTTGGGGTTATTAGTGATTTACATTTAATTATAATAAACCATCAAGAAACAAGCTATTGTGATCAAAGGAACCGTAAATCACCACGATCGTAGGTCTCATCTTCTTGGACCCGAGAGGTTACAAAAACTATTTATTTGAACGATAAAGTTAGTTAAAAAACCAAAACCAACATAGAATATGCTAAAATGCATAGAAATTGACCAAACTATAATAAGGACACGTTCATGCTATTTTTAAAAAAAAACATCATAGATAGCTTTCATAGAATTCTCTACGATTCAAGGAACATTCTACTAGTTGTAGTTTCGGTTGTAGAACATCAACTGCATGATAGAGCTTTACTAAAATGAGGATTATGTATTACTCTAAACTCAATCGAGGCAAACTTTTTGTTGTTTGAAAGAAGACTCATAGGCCTTTAACATGTTGGTCATTGGCCATTTAATTCATTATATGCTGAGAGATATGTTCATTTGAAGATAACCTAAGTAGAATCTTAAATCAAAACTTAATTAGTAAGGATGCTTTCAACTCAACATTATGTTTGGGGATTATTGTTACCTTAATAAGGAGTAAAAGTGTCGGGGTTTAAATTTGGAAACAGTGGGAAAATCATAAAATAACCTCTCGTAAAAATTAATAGAAAGCGTCTGCAAATGGCCATTTACGGTCAATATAAAGTCTACAGGACATTGATCCTCTCGTGGGAACATGCTGAGTTTTCTATTTTTATAATTGTGGATTATGGACTCTATCACTACCCAAAAATGTATGTTATGGTACTCATCTTATTCCCCCAAGATAAGTCATCCTTAAATCCAACAATTAAAATAAAATGTTGAAATAAAATAAAAGTAGAAGTTTAATAGCAATTACACAAGTAGATAACAACTCAACTTAACTAAATTTATTACAATTTCTTTGAAAGAAAGATACAAGTCTGAAATGAAATTGTTTCTAGACTACAACAATATCATAAGTAATTAAGGAGAAAAAGGGTCCGCTGAGATGAGAAACAACTACCTCACAAATCTCCACGCAATGTCTTAGACAAGAAAGTAAGAAACAGAGAGAGAGTATCGTGAACATCCGGTCTCGTAACCTACACAATTGTATAAGCAAGGGGTTAGTACAAAACCACTCAGTACTCACCAAGTACACTCATTAACAGAAAGCTAAGGGTATAGAATACAAGTAACCTTACCAACCATACAAAACCTCCACAACTACAACATGCATATTACCAGCCTAACAGAACAAATAACAATTTTAATAGCACATAGTTGAATAAAAACACTCCGACAATTTAAGATTTTAGATAAAGTCACCAATCACAAGTACCATAGAATACCACTGACAAGTTCACTATGATAAATATATGCAATAGAATGAAATGCAAGCCAAGTATGGTGATGCATGTCTGACCTATATATAGACATGCGATGTTTATTAGTCCAAGACACATGGGAGACATATCTTTCAACTCAATGCATCTTTTGCAGCATGCAACATGAGCCCCGATGATATAATCTTTTTATGGCATACGACATGTCTCAAATTAAAATATATATCACGGCGCACGACATGTCCCTTGATATATAATATATGCGGCAGCACATCACACGTCCCTCAAAAGTGTAGTTCCTCTTTTAAGTTTTTATCCTTCCTCAATTAACATAACACTTGTCCAAACTATGTCTCAGAATCATGCAAATGATATGTTCATAAAAAATGAGGAGATGACCATTTTAATAATAACTCATAATTCACAAAACCAAATTAAGATACAACATCAATAACAAATTAATAACCCTCTCAAAGTATTCTCAACATATCACATACCAATAAATAATCACATTGTCTTTCACTGCCTCTTTTTCATCATCAAAATTATCTAATATTGACAACTCAACCCATCATGAAGTTCCATTACTCCTCTACACATACCACAAGAAAATACACGATTCTATGCACTTAACAAGAGCTGAGAAATCCACTTGCCTCAACTAATTAAACAATTTCTCCGGGACATGAGCCTTCCCTTTTCTCTGGGCTTCCAACTAAACCAAATTTATTCACATAAATAATCACAATGTTGAGGACAGTTAACACGTCAACTCTCATATTCTCCAAATTTCAAGCATCAGGTAAGGTTTTAATTCTCCAATGTCATAAATTGAATGGTATCCATATAATAGAATAGACATAATGTATAATTACATATCTTAATATACCAATATTTAGATCTTAAAGAGATTACTATAAAGAAATTTCAACCCTTAAACCGCCGATAAGCTTAAATGGTGAAAAAAATACAAAATTAAACTATATTATACTAATCCACCATAATATTTTATAGTTAATAATTGACACTATATTTTGACATCATCATCATAATCATCATCTTATACTCTACTTGCTATCATTTGCCTCTTATGACTAATTGTATTATATTTTTGTTTTTGTCATATTTCAGGCTAAATACAATAAACAACCACTAGATGAAGCCACTCTCTCTAATAATGTCATTATAAAAGTATATGTATATCACCCTCAATTCATAATTAATTGGTTGCATTGGAGATTCCTTTACATGAAGATAGTATCTCTCTCCTTAGTCGTTCGTTCCACGCTGCAAGTAAGTCCTCACATGTTCACATTTTTTCTCTTTTCTTTTCTAATAATTATGTACTAAAAGGGAAAATGCCTAGTAAATAATTTATGGGGTTTTCCCATATTTACAAACTAAATTACTTATCTAAATATTACCTGTCAATTTATTAACTTTTTTTAAAGGAGAAGTTCAAAATTCACAAATAAACTTCACAAGGTGATCAAAACTGACTGGGGCAACTATCGGGAGGGGTGAAATGTTAATCCTACAAATATATCTAAAAATAATTTTTCTGGTCATTATAGATTCTTTGTACAATCTTATAAATTTTAAAGATTGTCCTTCTCACTTGTAGAAAGCTTAGTCGAAGTGTTCTTCCGGACTTGGTTTCCATGAGGTCTTTCTACGAACAATAGGAAGTTCTATAACATGTATTCTCGTCCTTGAAACTTAGACATGAAAATTAAATTTCAAGGGCCTGGTTCTACCCATCAACGAGCCATAGAATGTTTTTGTGATACTAGACGGTCAAAATTTTTATGGTCAGATTTCGGATTAGAATTTTCGGGGTGTTACAATATTCATAGAGGTTACACAAGTTGAGTCCACTCAATTGACATGGACACAATTTTATGAGGCCTTTTTTTCATTTCATGCCCCGTCACGTCAAGGATAGATTGAGAGATTATTCTATCTATGAAATTCTACTTATGATTTTTTAAGAACTTAAAATATCTATAGAGTGCATTTAACTACATTTTAAACTAATATTCATACATTATTTTTGAAGTAGTGTTGCAAGAATTTTATTGGGTTAAAAAAAATTAATTAGTTTAGAATAACTTTATGTTTTATATGTTGAAACTTTCGGTGCTTATTATGCTATTATTTATAATATTTTAGCTAACATAGCAAATATTTTATTATTTCTTAGTGTTTACAAATTTAAACTGGATTACATATAGGTCATTATTGTATTATAGAACATTTTTTAAAATATTGTTTTTTCATATTCCTCCTATTTATTTGATTGGTGCTATGTTAAATTTGTGTATGCATGTTGCTACACTGTATGAACTGTTAGTATTATATATTTATCTTTAGAAGTTAAAAATGAAGAAGAACCTAGTATGTTTAAGACACTGAGTGATACGAATAATGATATTCGAACATCATATAATCAATATGTCACTTTACTTGATGACTAATAAAATTACCCGTGCTTCGTGCGGGTATTAAATATCATAGAATTTATAAAATATTACTTAAAATATATATGGCACAATCACTAAAACACTATGTTATCTTACATGCAACATTACGTAGTAACAAACATTGATAATGTAAAGAAAAATGAAAATTATTAAATCTTATCATTTATTCTTAATAACATAAGCATAAATTAATAATTGTAAAAATATATACCAGAATTTGTAACATAAGCAATGGTGTTAGTGAGTCACTCAACAGGAGCAAAGTACACAAATATTTAATTGTGAAGGAGGAGGAGGAGAAGGAGAAGAAGAAGAAAAGGAAGAAGAAGAAGAAAAAAAAAAGGTTTAGAATTTTGGTAGTTTTAAAATGAGAGGAAATCCCTCAATTTATAGACAACAAAGGATAGTGTAAAAAAATGTTTATTATGCCTTATCAGAAAGGTTACAACTACTTGGAAATGTTGCAACCTTTGGAAAGGTCAGAACCTTTCATAAAAGTCGCAACTTTTCGTAAAAATTGCAAGTCTTCATCAAAGTCGCAACTTTTCATTAAAGTCGCAACTTTTCATATAAAAGTCGCAATTCTTTATTAAAGTCGCGACATTTCATAAAAGTCACAACTTTTCTTAAAGTCACAACTGTTCATTAAAGTCGTAACTTCTCATGAAAGGGAAAGACTAGTTTTAGTAATAAAATAAATGAAAAGAGAATCCTGATTTATGGTGGCGCCACATAGGCGGGCTTAAGGTTCTCTTCTTTATATATATATATATATATGATATAATGCTACAGCTTCTCATATAATAACTCTATGTTGTCCTTCTGACGAGCCAAAATCTTTTGAAAGATAGACAAAAGATTTGTCTATCCATTTTGTTACTAATTTATCTATTTGGAATATAATATAATCTATATCCTAGAGGGGCGTAAATAGAGAGGAGCTTAGTTATTATTAGAGACAGAGCCTAGAGTCCTATCAATATTATGTGAGAACATTGAATTCGTTGAAGACCACAAAAATAAATATCCAGCACTTTGAACAAAAGCTAGGAATATGCTAAATATTCCAATGTAAGTTGTTGCATCAGAGAGTACATTTATTTAAGAAATGTGGAAGATCATACGTAATTGACACTCATTAGGGAGCAATGTCATGCATATTTAAGATTACCTTAGTGGTTGGATTAAATCAGAGCAAAGAAATAAAGGAAAACCACAAGACAAAGAAAGGGGAAAAGATGGAGAAAGAGGGGAAGAAGGACAAGAAGTAGTAGGAGGAGGAGGACGAGAATGATGACTAGGATAGCGAGGGAAAAGAATGTGAAGGAAGTGGGAAAGTAAGAAGAGGAAGAACAAGAAGAAGAGAAAGATGAGGAAAGGGAAGAAAAAGAGAAAGAAGAGGAAGAAGAGGAACAAAAAGGAGGAGGAGGAGGATGAATAAGAGGAAGGGGAGGAAGATGAAGAAAAATTATAATAAGAAGAGGAAGATTAATAAGAAGAAGAAGAAAGAGGAAGAGGAAGAGGAAGAAGAACAGGAACAGGAGGAGAGAGATGTATATGAAGAATATGAAGGATATGAAAAGGAAAAGGAAAAGGGAGAATAAGAGGAGGAAGAAGAAAAAGAAAACTAAGAACAAGATGAGGAGGAAAAGAGGCGGAGGAAGAATAAGAAGAGGAGGAAAAAGAAGAAGTGGGAGAAGAAGAGGAAGAGGAAGAATAGGATGAACAGGAAGAGGAGGAGGAGGAAGAGGAGGAGGAGAAAGAAGAGGAGGAAGACGAACAAAAAGAGGAATAAGAGGAGGAATAAGAAGAGTTAGAAAAAGAAGAATTAGAATAGGAGGAGGTTGAAGAGGAGGTAAAGGAGGAGGAGGAGGAGGATAGGAAAAAGAGGAGGATAAACAAAAAGAGTAGGAAGAAGAATAAGACGCGAAAGAAGAAGAGGATGATGAAGAAGTTGAAAAATAAAAGAATGAGGAGGCAAACAGGGAGGAAAAAAAATAAAAGAATGAACAACAGGAGGAAGAAGACAAAGAAGAAGAGGAGGCAGAACAAGGAGAAGAAGGAGGAGGAGAAGATGAAGGAGAAGAAGGAGAAAGAGCAAGAGGAGGAGAAGAAGGAGGAGAAATAGGAGACATAGTAGAAGGAGAAAGAGGAAGAGAAGGAGAAAGAGAAGAAGAATGAGAAGAGAATTAGGAGAAGGGGAAGGAGAAAAAGAATAAGAAGAGAAGGAGGAGAAGAAGGAAAGAATAAGAAGAAAATGAGGAGGAAGAGGAAGTGGAGGAAGGAATAAGAGGAGGAGGAGGAGGAGGAGCAAGAGGAGGATGAAGATGAGAAAGAGGATGAAGAAGAAGAAGAACATCAAGAGGAAGAGGAAGAGGAAGAAGAAGAAAAAATAGTATTATTATGATCGATATATTTGTAAAGTCAAAGGCTTCTTGAGTATTTTTGTTTCCTTATTTCTTTTTTATAAAATTTGTATATGTCATGACCTAGATCACCGTGATTGACACCCAACCTAACCCTTTGGTAGGAGAATTACTACCACAATTCGACTGAGCATCTTAAATGATACATAAGCAGACTGAAACGATGAATTTAGTTTTGAGTTCGCATACACTAAAAAGGATAAATATAAACAACCAAGCATAAACCTTGCAAAATTTGAACTCCTAGACCTGAAAGTCATTGTACAAAAAATATACTACTCAACAAGTCAAGGAAAAAAAGGGTTGTAACCTCGGAAACTAAATATAATTAATCATTTGAATATATAGTCTGAGACCCAAAAATATGGACTAAACTAATAATTGATCCATGGCAGCCTAAACGAACTGGCTCACCCTCGAATCCGGTCTCGGTCAATGATCTCGTTGCGAGGGTGTGTCAGTCCTTGTACTAAATAAAGCAAGTATAGTATTAGTATACAAAACAATGGTGTACTGGTAGGATCACGTGATGACTCTGGTAAGGGAAATATAATAAAGTTATTACACCGTAGTAAACACACATATACATGATGCATAATTAAATTATAATTTTAGGAGAAACATTAATGACATGTATATATGAATGTAATAGTCAATAATGCTCCCGTCATGGAACCCACACCCAAACTATTAGAGTGTCAGAACCTTACACCCGATCATATATATGTGTCAGAACGTGAAAACCACTCCAATATATGTGTTGGAAAGTTACACACGGTCATGTATATGTGTCAAAAAATGACACCCTATCCAATAAGTACAACCACAATTATAATTACACCGATAATAAAATGTGCACATAATAACACAATCAAGTAATAGGTTCATGGAATATAATTGTTCATAATTAATATTTTAATTATATTCGATTCATGTTTCACTATTTACGTTCATGCATGAATACTATGGAGATATTAACAAGCATATATAACACGACTGTTACGACCCATAACACTAGTAAGTGAAACTAGAGCCCAATGAGTTTGTTTTTAGTTTGATTTGGGTTTGAATTGTTTCTCGAGCTTAGGTTGAGGGGTTCATGGGTTAAACATAAAGGTACGACCCCCCAAGGAAAAACTTAGGGTCCTTGAGGAGGACTATAAACCTAACCCCTAAGACCCCAAGAAAGCATAAATCTTCAAAAAACATTGTGACTCACAGATGGGACTTACGGGGCGTAGGTCCCACTATGCCTCGTGGGAAGGTTTCCTGAGTCAATGCCCTAAATGAGGAGTTGAAGAAACATTCCACGGATAGCCATTATGGTTTTTGGACCCACCCATGGTTCGTGGGCGGTGTTCGTTTGTCACCACTGCAATTCTATCCAAGCTCGTCTTAGGTGAGGGGAAACATAGTAATTTCCTAATCCATTAGTTAAGGTATGTGGATTATTATTATTAAAGTCTTTTTAGGCTTTTAAAGAGATTAAAATACTTTTTTAATTCATTGTTCAAACACCAAAAATTAGAACTACCCTCATCTCAAAATATCTTCTATTTAGAAACCACAATTGGAGAAGAAGGATTCAAGCTTTGGAGCTCAAGATTTCACCTTTCTTAAAACAATTTCGTGGAGTTTCTTCCATATATTTATGGTAGTATTCATCCTTGATTAATTTTCATTCAAGAAGTCCTATGAAAAGATGATTTCAAGTTTCCGAAACCTCCCACACCCCCACCCCACCCCAAAAAAAAATCTAAGGTTTGATTAATGGGTTGAATTACTAAATATTTTAAAAGTTTTATATGTGATAAATTATGGTTATTTACTTAATGATTAATTATTATAAATATTCTTGATGAACCCATGTTTCCCTCACATATACTAAATTGAAAGTTTGTGATTTGGATTTATTGATCATGAAAGTAGGTTGAATTGATTATATCTATAATTAATTAGTTATTGAATCATATTAATTCCCTTATATACTGTAGTATTCTAGATTCTTGCGTTGATATTAATTCATAGCCTTGGAAGGCAATTTCATGAAGGATTTATGTATGACCATGATGTAAAATATATGGATGTGAACTCAATGAAATTATTATGATCATGTTTAGAATGTAAATGTGTTATGATTGAAATCTTATTCTCAATTAACAGCCATGACTCATTAATGATGATGATTGAATGTGTAGGGTTTCTTCAATGTAATGTTGTAACTTGAAGTGTTAGGTTTATGCATCATTTTTCTTGAATCAATGAAAGAAATTATGATTGTCATAACTTGGATTGGCTTGAATAGGAATCCTCTTCTTGTGTGAATGAAAGTAATGTTGAATGGTATACTTTGGATTTGTATGATAATGGCACCCTTCCATACATGAAAACAATGAACAATGGGATGGATAACCTTATGGAACACTCTCATAAAGGATATTAATGAACTTTGGAATCGGTAGGGTTGTTGTAACATTCCAGAAAAATGTATATGTCTAGTAAAGAGCCAAAATAGGTTTCAAGAATGAAATAAACTAATTAGTGCACCCGACAATCTAGGACTAAACCAGGTTGACACTAACCTAGTACTAGTTGAAGTGACAACCTAGTAGCTAACCTAGGATGGTCCAAAAAGTTAGTTATGGTCCTAACAACTTAGGGGTACTTTAGTAATTCCTCTAGGTTACCTAATTAATTAATTTAGCAACTTAATTAATTAATTTAAAAGGGCTAAAACCGAAACTACAAAGGAAATTTCCAGATTTCGCTTGAGACAAGAAAGGGACAACCTAGTGCCTAACCTATGATGGTCAAAAGAGTTAGTTAAGGTCCTACAAACCTAGGTATACTTTAGTAATTAACCGAGGTTACTTAATTAATTAATTTAGCAACTTAATTAATTAATTTAAAGGGGCAAAACCGAAATCACAAAGCAATTTCCAGATTTCGGTTAAAACAAGAAAAAGACAACCTAGTACCTAACCTAGGATGGTTGAAAGGATTGGTTATGGTCCTAACGACTTAAGGTACTTTAGTAATTACCTTAGGTCACCTAATTAATTAAATTAGTAATTTAATTAATTAGTTTAAATGATCAAAACGAAATTTCTTACACTAACCTAGTACAACTCAAGAAACATCCTAGTACTTAACCTACGATGGTCCAAAAGGGTTAATTTTGGTTCCAATGACTTAGGGGTACTTTAGTACTTACCTTATGTACCTAAATTAATTAAATTAAGTATTTAATTAATTCATATAAAGTCAAAATGTTGACCAAAACCATAGTCAACACCAATTTCCAGATTTGACTAAGTGTTATGTTCTCCTATGTTTAGTCAACTTAGGAGGGGCGTTTTGATAATTGGTTAATTAGTTTATTAAATTAACTTATTAAACCTAAGTTGTATAATTCAAGATCAGTTCTTAAACCTAAAAATCACGTTCAAACTCATAGAAAAGGCAACGCAAAAACAGCAAGCAAAGAACGAAAGAAAAACAAACAATTTATCGATTTCTCTAGGGCGATTTCAAGGTTTCTTCAAGGTTTCGTTCAAGGTGGTCTTCGTAGATTATGTTCTACATAAGGTATGGGTTTCTCTCCTGGAACAATTTCTCCAAGAGTATTTTCCTTCGAACGATTCACAAGATCTTGAAAACTAGGATTGTTCTCATCGAACTTCTCTTCCCTAGTATCCTTTTCGATATCAATGTTGAATAGTTTAGAGATCATGTTGTTGGTATGTGGTGCTGGATGTTCTTAACATGTATTATTCTTGAATGATGAGTACCGAATGAACTTATGAACTTGTAATTGCGTAAAGTTAATCTTATCATGATAATTAAGGATCGATAATATGCTAAGTTAAGTCTGTGATGGGTTAAGTGAATTATGTGTCTTTGGTTGAATGTTGACTTGCTGTTGTTGTGATGTTATGAAGATGCTAAAGCCATCAAATGTTAATATTATGTTGTCCAATATGTTCTTAAAACGTTACACTAAAAGCCATAAACTAAGAATTGGCTCAAAGACATCTATAAAATCATATCTTGAATAAATTGGCTATCTGGTTCCAATAAAGTTGGCTAACTCTATTTGGTCAAAATGAATATATGCTAATGGATAGGAACTTATGTAAATGATTAAAAGATTGGCTAAGGGTTCATACATATGGCAATTTAAATATGAACATACGTAAAAATTGGCTTATGCCAAAAAGAATGAATTTGCTAGTCCAACATCCAAAATCTTGAGCCAATACTAATCATATGTCAATTCTTGTGTAGTAAGAGTATCAAATATATATTAAACACTTCTAAAGTAATATCATTGAATCCATAACCAAGGGCATGACATTCATTGGGACAACTCCCAACATGCTCCACACGAATGAACTATGAACACATGAAACTCATTGAATGAAGTGCTCATCGCCCATAAACGATGATATGAAGCTACTACACTAAAGTAAGTAAGTAACGTGAGTTATAACATAATTAAAGGGGTCTAAATTAAGTAAGTGACCAGAATAGGGTGTTAAAGGAAGTGAGACAAGTCTTACTTACACCAAAGCTAATTTGTTAAAAGAATACTCACGAATGAAGGTGTTAGAATGTGTGAGACTAGTCTCATTAACACCTAAGGATGATATGTAAGGAAAATTCACATTCATAAATGTAAAGTAAGGATGATATGTAAGGAAAATTCACATTTCATCAATGTAAAGTAAGGATGACAAGTCATCAAAAGAGTAAATAAATCTCATTCACATTCTATATGTAAGTGTAAGGACAATGCACACTTAATACGTAAAGAAGAGATGAGAAATCATCTAATGAGCTATGACTACCTCATGCTAGAAACAAGCTTTGATGATGTATGAGTTGAATGTAAATAGGAACTTTAAACTGAGCACCGATAGGCTAGTTATGAGTGGTGATGCCTTCTTTCAGGAAGGGCGGAGGTTCACGTAATTCTCATGAGATGACACTGTCCACCAAGGTGGGTATGGGTCTCCCTAAATCTCCTAGTCTTTGAACTATGATGCCAACATAGGGAACTAGCCAGTGGTTTTCCACCTAAGCGAGCTAGGGATGTTTTGGTTTCACCTTGGCTAGTGACTCCACCTCTTTTTGGTGTGGGGAATGTCACGACCGGAATCTAGACCCCAGACGAGACCGGCGTCATTGGCCTCTTAGAGGTCGCAGACAAGCCTATATACGTGATCGTTACTTCATCTAGGTTAATTTTAGCGGAAAATTTGAACTTTTTGTTGCTTAACATGCATGTATATCGTTCTACTTAAATTCATATACGTTCACAATCAACCATCTACTATTAAGATCATCAACTGAAAGAAATAGTTAAATACTGAATTAAGTGTATACTTGACAAAATGGCACCAATATAATGTATGAAATAAAACGGGAAAGAAACACTAGTGGAACATGCTCCACTAGCTAAAGCCTACATCTAAGCTAGATAATAATAGTAGACATCCTCGAAAGCATGAGGGCCTACCAAATCCGTATGAAAGCTCCACGTCCGGATAGCTGCAACGTCGTACTGTAAGCTCTAACGACCACCTGTTCCTGCACCTAAAAATGTAGAGTTTTATGGGATTAGTACACACTTGTACTAAGTATGGGTATATGCAAGCACACACCAAGGACATGCATGGATAAGGATAGCTCTTTCCTAACAACATGATTGTGGAAAGTCAAGTCAGTAGACTTGCCAAATTTGGATTAGGAAAGTTAGTGGACCTGCCAAATTTTGATTACGAAAATCAGTGGACTTGCCAAATTGGATTAGGAAAGTCATGCCATGAGAGTAACATGCAGCATCATACGTATCATATTGCGCACACCACATAACATCTTACACATAGCACATAACATATTGCATATAGCACATAACATCTTTCATATCATTCGTTCATATGCCATGAGACCTCGGAATCATGGACTTAAGATTAAGAGTTCCCAAAATGAGGGCTCAACATATGGGACCTCAACTAGGGAGCCTTCTTTAGCAAACACGGAGTCTGCTTCATTCATTCATACGTACTTCATTTCATTCATTCATAAGCTAGTGTACACACTAGCCATACCTAGGATGTAGTTTAAGACTCTCATCGGGTTTGCTTGCAATGATCAAGAATAACCTAGTGTCATTACTTGAGTCTAGCTCACCTCTTGATTATCCTATCCTAACACCTTCGGTATAGTTCATTTCATTATGTGCATCATTAGAGGCTGGCCTCATTCATTCTTTGGGAACTTTAACTTTAACCGACATAGATCATGTGAGCATCATGAAATCCAGTGTCTGCCCCACACCGAAAAGAGGTGGAATCACCAGCCAAAGTGACCCAAAACATGCTAGCGTATATAGCGGATTGAACCCTGCTAGATCCCTATATTGGCAGTATAGGTTCAAAGACTATGAGATATAAGGAGATCCATACCCGGCATGCCGGACAGTCTCATCTCATGAGAGTTACGTGAACCTCTGCCCTTCCCAAAAGAAGGCATCACCGCTCATAGCTAGCCTATCGGTGCTCAGTATAAAGTTCCATTACATTTAACTCATACGTCATGGAAGCTGGCTTCTAGTATGAGGACATCATATCTCATTAGATGATTTCTCATCTCATCATTAGTATTAAGTACACATTAATCTCAATACGTTCATTTAGAGTGTTCTAGAGACTAGTCCCTTCATTAACTTTACACTCTCATAGGTGAGTACGTTTTGGTAACATTTACTTAGGCTCATTTGAGATGGCTCTCATCTTTCACATTATCCTCTTATCATGTTGTCACCACATTCATTAGCTTTAGCGCATTTGCTCTTCATATTTACTCACCCCTTTTTACGTGAATGTTTATTTCATCATATGCCAATGCACTTGGCCATTTAGTGTGTTTCACACTCTTATTTGACCCTTCTAGGGTTTCATCATTTCGTTACATACATCTTAGGTTCACTTACTTTAAACGTATGCTAGACTTATGGGTCTATACATACAAGCCATGAGGCTTCATTCACAGTTCGTTTAAGTGATTTATATCTTCCTAAGATTATGTGGTACAAGACTTATGCATCTTGTAAGTATATCGAAGTCTAAATTTAATTCTTATAGACAACATTCCTTAATTATTTAAATCACGTAAGACTTATGTGTCAATACGGAATTTGGGCAAGGGAACCCGGTTTCAAATCCCTTGAACAAAACTTAGCCATTTTCCCTAAATTTCAATTTTTGTGTCCCTTGGGTTGGGGATCCAGGTTCGATCCCCAATGCTCACATTAATTTTTCCCTTTCTTTTTCTTCTCTTTTAATTTTCTGCAGCTTACTGAGGGGCGTGTGATCGATTCCCCACGACCCCATAATTTTTAATGAATTTTTTTTACCTTCTCCTGTGCTCCCATTTTCGCTTTTGACCAAGGGGTAGTGGGATCGATCCCCCACAGCCCCCTTTTTTTTTATTTAATTTTCTGCAGTCGTTGAGGGGAGTGGGATCGATTCCCCATGACCCCTTTTTTTTTATTTAATTTTTCTGCATTCGCTGAGGGGCGTGGGATCGATTCCCCACGACCCCATATATTTAATTTTTTAATAAGTTGGGGACTTCCGTGTCGTGGGATCGAAACCCCACAAAAACATTTCCTTTTTTTTCCTTTTCCTTGCGAAATTCGCTGGCCCCAGCCCCCAGTTCGAGCCCCGCCTCACACTTTTTTTTGTTGTTGTTTATTTATTAGGGTAAACCTTAGTGAGGTCTTGGGTTCGATCCCTGCAGACCTGACTTATTTTTTTTTTATTTTTTTGACGTCCAAAATTTCCACAACCTATCTACAGCCTATTTCCAGGATCTGGAAATTTATTCCATGATTTTATGCAGCATTTTACAGGTCTTTTGAGCATTTGTTTCTTAGTCGTTCGTTAGGGTTCTTAAGACAAGTTAGAGGAATGATTTGGTCATTTATTTTAAGTAGAATTGATAGCATTTCAACCATGTGAATATCACGATTTAGGAATATCTAATTACACATAAAACACGAGTAATTCTATGCTATTAGCATGCTAAAACGGAGACTCAAAGTCATAATAACAACCTTACACACATACGTTCATGTCTACATTCATATTTTTGAAAGACACAAAACATAAGCACATAATCATGAATACATACTCGAAATGAGATCATCACCACACACACAGTGTCCCTAAATTCTACCAGCAAACATACCAATCCTAAGATCATTGGGAGCTAGTGACAGGGAACATGTAATGGGGAACAACCCTAGTTTTCGGAGTAGATTCATCTGAGACTTAAGGGTCTCTTGGGAAAGGGACCAAGAGTAAGAAAACCCATACCTTATTTTGACGTTCAAACCTTGAACTTGCTTCCCAAACCTTCTCCAAAATTTCATCTAAGTCCAAAAGCTTCAACACTAACTCGACGGAAAAACTCCTCTCTTTGCCTAACGTTTTTGGTTATGTTTTGAATAAGTTTTTAATGTGAAAGTTCTTCAAGTGTGAAGAACTTTTAGTTTCTGATCATATCTTGTGTTTTTGGCAGAGAGAACGTGAAAGAGAAGAGAGATATTGAAGTGAGAGAGAGAGTTAAACGTGAAAGGTGGTTTAGGCTTAGGTAAAGACTTAGTCAACTAGGACTCTTTCAAACCTTTAAATAAAAATCTGATTTTTCTTTTTCTTAAATCATCTAATAAATATTAATTAATTACATTAATTTATCAATTTAAATAAAAAAAGTTTAAATCATTGCTTCCACCTAGGTTCGAACCCGGGTGGAGCAAGACTTCACTCAAAGGCCAATTTTCGGCTCTCTCTCCCCAAAATACCCCTCCACCTTATTAATTAAATAATTAATTACATATTTAGGGTAATTACAATACTACCCTTAGCCTGGAAAAAAGACCATTTTACCCCTAGACCCTCCAAACCTAAGATTTTCCCTTTTTAAGTCTTGCAAAGACTCATTCGATTAAATCTTCGTATTAGAGAGCCCTACATGGCTGGACCCAACCTTTTCTAGCTCAACTAACTCCCCAAGTTAGTTGGCTTGGCTGTAGCAAGAGTTTAGAGGTCTGGTTCTACGCGCATCAATCCGTGTGACCCCGGTCTAATCGTAGGCATTCTAGAGACATTAAGCATTACTTAGCATATCCATTTTTAGGGTTGTTACATTATCCCCCCCTTAGGAACATTCGTCCCCGAATGACACTACTAACTGTCTAGCGTAATGCCAGTCAGATCACAACATGATTACTATTCACAAACAAGCAATAGCAACAAAAAATGGAGAGATAAGGAAACTTAGACTTAAAAGTAGGAAGTCTAACCTCAAGAGCTAAAAAGATGAGGGTAGCGGGATCTCATATCGGCCTCAGCCTCGCACATAGCACCCTCAACAAGATGATTCCTCCACAATACCTTCATTGTGGCAATCTCCTTGTTTCTCAGCCGCTTGACCTGTCTGTCTAAGATCTCAACAGGTACCTCCTCATAGGACAAGTCTTCATCAACCCCCAAACCTTTCATAGGTAGAATCGATGTTGGATCACCTAGGCACTTCTTTAACATGGATACATGAAAGACTGGATGGATAAAAGCTAGCTCCGCAGGCAATGCCAACTCATAGGTCACCTCACCCACACGTTGTAGGATCTCATATGGCCCAACATACCTCGGACTCAACTTCCCCTTCCTGCCAAACCTCATCACCCCCTTCATAGGTGATATCTTCAAATAGACCTGGTCACCAACATCAAACTCTAAGGGCCGTTTTCTGTAGTCTGCATAAGAATTCTGTCGACTGTAAGCAGTAGCCAACCTGTCCCTAATCACTCTGACCTTCTCTAAGGCCTCATGAATGATCTCTGGACCCAAAATGGATGACTCTCCAACCTCGAACCACCCAACTGGAGATCTACATCTCCTACCATACAGTGCCTCAAACGGTGCCATCCCAATGCTGGAGTGATAGCTGTTATTATACAAGAACTCTATCAAAGGCAGATGGTCGTCCCAACTACCTCTGAAGCTAATCACACACGCTCCCAACATGTCCTCCAATGTCTGAATGGTGCGCTCTGCCTGCCCATCAGTCTGAGGATGAAAGGCAGTACTGAGATTTACCTGCATGCCTAAGCTCTTCTGGAAGGATCTCCAGAAATGTAAAGTGAACTGAGCTCCTCTATCTGAAATGATAGACAAAGGAATCCCATGCCATCTCACAATCTCATCAATGTAGAGTCTCGCATAATCCTCGGCTGTCACGACCCGAAAGCACCCCCTAGAAGTTAGGGAAAACCTTCAAATCATGACCGGGCGTACTTGACCCCTTTGGGGTCTCGTACAAGCCCTCTAACTAGCATTCATAACATAAAGCATGAAAAGTAGTGCGGAATTAAAACTTTTCACGATAATAATAATAAAAGGAGTCTTTTCATAAATACTAAGAAATCTTATCGTCACAAGCCAACATAAAGACACGACTTAGAATCTTAGGGACATGGCCCTTTACAATAGAGTAAATACATTTTTAAGTCTTAATAAGGAAACCAAGAAACATAAAACTATGTCCTCGAATATATGAGGACATACCCAATCCTTGAGAGATAGAATTCCCAAGCTTCAACTCCGATCCTCCAAAAAGGCTTCCAACCTATACTCATAAGGTATATAAAAGTATGGGGTTAGTACAATAATGTACTAAGTATGGCATATGCAAAAACATGCAAAAAGGGACATTTTAGTAAAGATAGCTTTTATGCAATTCAAATATAACCTTCATGAATCTAGAAGCAAACCCACATAAGAATCAACAATTAACACTTTATGGCTATCTTACCAAACTTAAAGTAAACAAAAGGAACATTTCAATTAACTTTGCTAAACTTGCAATAAAATTGAATAAAGCATCATAGTGAACATTTTGAATTCTTACAATGAAGACCTTACAGTGAATGGCACGGTCCAAGTCATATGAACCCTTTTTCTTTGAAGTTGCCCTAACCCAAGGTTATTCTAAGACTCCCTAAGGTGAGCCAAGAAGGGACTCTCATTACACCTCCCTTCAAAGCACACCAAAGCGACCCTTAAAACTACCTAATCTTAGGCTTACTTCGTTAGAAATCAAATCCACGCCCTTGGCTAACATATGCAAAACACTCATGGAAATATAGGTCATACCAAGTGCAATGTGAGAGTAGCATCCCATACTACCACTCCCACTTAGTACTCCTAATGGATTCCATTTACTCAAGTACTCCACAATAATCCTCCATAACACTACACCATAGTACTCATTCACACGGATTTCATGAAGGTACTCTTCTCCCATAGTAGGTATAGGTCACACCAAGTGCAATGTGAGAATAGCATCCCATACTACTACTCCCACTCAATGCTCCTCCTTGATAACTAATGTGGATTGAGCACTTCACGACATACATACACAATTTCAACAATACACAAGATAATTAGTTTCAAATCAATTCTTTTGTGGGAGTTAGCTTAACGGACAAAGACCATGAGAGCTAGACATGGAATCCCGATATTAACCCCTTATCGGATGAGGGTCCTTACTGCCTAGTGTAAGGTCATGCTTCTTAGCGTTTACATGGCTTTCCAATAGCTACCACCTATGCGGGCACATAGTTAAGGATAGGAGATTGTTATAAGTAACTCACTTCCTACTAACAGAAGATCATCTCAAGAGGTGACTTGGATTACAACATTCAACTGAACGAAGTTGCAATTCCCACCTCTCCTTCATATTCCTTCTCGGTGCTATGCATAACTCCACAACGGATTTCTCAACATAATAGTCTATCTTAGAAAGCTCACTAGGAAATGGAGAGGTTTTTACTAGACACTACATCTCAACTCACGAAGTGTGTCCACCTCAAGATTTCCCCTTTTTGCTCAACTTGACATAATACAAATCTTAAAGGAGTGTGTGTGTACATGTGCACACCTTGCATATAAGCATCATTTCATTATCATCAAGTTCTACTCATACTTTAAACTTGATTCATCAAGCTACACACTCTACATACTTCTCATAATCATATACTTCATTTAGACATAAACTAGGTCAAACATGCAATTAAAGCTACATCAAACACAACACAAGACCCATTTCCAATATATATCTTCATTTCACATATTAGACCTTCAAAATCACATACTCAAACCATACTAAGTAACATCAAGTTCATCAATTAGCACCGCCACCCATAAGGTGGACCATACCACTCAAATAGCAATTCATAATATGGATTATACAATGAGAGCAACTCATCAACAAATCAAACCATCATTACCCATAAGCAATTTATCAATATTTCACCATATTAAGGCCCTTAGGGCAGTAGCTACACCAACATGACAAATACAAGAAGACCCAAGTTCACACCCTACTCAAATCATACTCACATAACCCATTTTCAAGTCAAAATTTGAAGTATGCATAAACAAGAGTTTCATGGAGTTTTAACATCAAAACCATCTATTCAAACCAAGATAAATACATTTAAACCATTAGAACTTAGTTACAAGAAGACCCATAATAGAAATCAAAGTTTAGAAGAAGTGAGTTTAAAACCCCTTTTGAAAACCATTTTTGGAGTTGGCTTCTTGAATGGAAAGGTATTCAAGAATGGATACCATACCTTTAGGAGAAAGAAACCCACGAATTTGATGAAGAAACAAGTCCCAATCCGTCCTCCTATCCTTCCTTGACTTCTAGCTTCCAAGAGAGTTGAGAGAGTTTTCTTGAGAGAAAGAGAGAGTTGGATCTTGAAGTGAGAGGGTCTTGTCTAGGTCTAGGGTTTAAAACTAATTTAATATAACCTAAAAATACCAAAATTATACACCTAGGGTCTTATAAGACTTGGGGTGTATTTACATAAAACACCCCAAGTTGGCAGCCTTAAGTCGTGCACTGGCAGGCCTCGTCGACGAGACCTCCTCGACGGACCGTCACGTTCACCACGGACCGTCATGGAGTCCCGTCGAGGAACACTTGGATCCAAATGGAGCCTGTCAAAGTTCCACTCTCTGTCACTCGCGACGCCCTGGATCGACGGACCGTCCTGAGTGCAACGGACCGTCGCCATGGTCGTCGTGAGCCACTGATGGGCACACTTTGCCCAAGTCTTGGGCCCTTCATCTAGGGCCCCTTGTGGGTCCTAGGTGGGGTCGTGCCCAGACGTCAAACCCCTAAACTAAGTCGTCTAGGTCTAAGGAACACCCGACACATGTTTCAAGTAAAACGAACACATAAAACTCATCCAAACTCGCCAAGACATACAAGTACATTCTAAGGCATACCATCCGAACGTCATGGACGTTTTTGGTCGATTGAACTCCAAACTCAACCAAACTTTGCACATTGCCTAAGGACACCAAACTAAATCCGTTTAACTTAAAATTAACTCAAGAAACAACCATGAGGCTCTAGTTCGCCTTAGTTCATATTTTTGGGGCGTTATATTCTCCCCCACTTAGAATAACATTCGTCCTCGAATGACACTTAAATTTTAAGAACAACAAGGACTCGCTTAGCATCATATAATACACTTAGATCATGATCAAAACACTAACAATCAAAGCATCCACTAGCAAGGAACATCATTTTACACTTTCAACACTTAGCAACATAGGCAACTTTCACCAATTTTCACAAAGTCAAAAATTCAACCTCAATCTTCTTTTATGGAGGAACTACCTTCTCCAACGTTAAAAATGCTCATAAACAATGCCTTTACACACATTGAAACTAAAATTCAAGACAAAACAATTTTCTTCAAAATGCCAAAAAAATTTTTTTTAAGTGAAGTTGACTGCCATCTTACCAAATTTTTTGAAAAATTCATTCTCTAAGCAATTCATCAAGACGACATGATCATAGGAACTATAAAACCATATATACTCATTTCATAACACAAAAGCAACAATAACCAAGAGTTGAGACTTACCAAAACCATCAATCCGGATTAATTATCCTTTCTAGCCCCCATCCCATAGGAAGGGTTCTTCTTGGGAGCATTAGGATCTAGGGAAGCTTGATTGACATCTCTCCCCCTTGATTTAAGGTTTGGGCAGTCCCTCATCTTGTGGCCTCTATTACCACATGCAAAACAACCATCCGTTCCGGCAAGACACTTACCCCCATGTTGCTTGCCACAAGTAGGGCACCTAGCCCTTTCATAGGAATGACCACCACCTTGAGAAGATTGATTTGGAGCCCTATCCTTGTTTCCCATAGAAGAATCTTGGGGATAAAACCTCTTCTTAGGCCTTTGGTGACTAGAATCATCCGACCTAGGTCTCTTACCCTCTTGCCTTATCTCCCTAATTTTGGACTCCTCAATTTGTTGCGTATAAACCATGAGCCTAGAGATATCCATGTCATTAAGAAGCATAGCCGTATGACACTCTTTTTCCACCAAGCTAGACACGCCCATCACAAACTTGTTCATCCTAGCCCTAGGGTTGGCTACCATGTTTGGGGCATACTTAGAGAGTTGGGTGAATTTGAGAGAGTACTCTTGCACACTCATTCCCCCTTGACGGAGGTTCATGAATTCAACCATCTTCTTCTCCCTCCACTCTAAAGGAAAGAATCTATCTAGGAAAGCCTCTTTGAATTCCTCCCAATCAACCGGTCCTCTTTCTAAGGGTCTCTCACCCCTCCATTGCTCATACCACACTTGAGTAACATCCTTAAGTTGGTAAGCGGCCAATTCCGCTTTCTCCCTAGGGGTCACACCCATAGCATCTACCACCTGGAAAACCTCATCTATGAAGCCTTATGGATCTTCATCCACCTTAGTTCCATGAAAAGTAGGAGGGTTCATCCTCATGAAAACCCAAATCCTAGAAGCGGGAGTACTAGCATTTGGTTGGGGCCTATCTCCTAGGTTAGTTTGGCCCACAAAGTGATTGTTGACAACTTGAGCTTGAGCCGTTATGAGTTGGGTCAAGTTCATTAGGGCAGCCCTCAACTCCGCATTAGTCATATCACCCTCCATAAAAGAAGCTTGAGGCATAGGAGGCACTTGAGGTCCTTGAGGTTCCGGAGGCAATTGAGGTTCTTGAAGAGGAACCTCCTCATTTTCCTCCCCTAAGCCAACAATAGGAACTTGGTCAACACGGGGAAGGACTCTATTATTTGGTACACCTCCCTCCTCCCTTCTAGCAGTCGATCTCCTCTATTCATGTCCTAAAAAACACAAAAAGAAGAGGTTGAGAATAGACACCTTATATATTCAACTCTAAGGCACGATACTAGAATAGAGAAGAAAGTGAAACTTCTAGCATCCTATAGCCTCTTGTCCGTGGATGTGTCGCGACTCACACCAATGACCAAGATACTACTAGATGTGGCTTGTGAGACTTTCAGACCTTAAACTATCTCCCAAAACCTTATGCTCTGATACCAAGTCTGTCACGACCCGAAAGAACCCCCTAAAAATTAGGGAAAACCTTTGAATCATGACCGGGCGTACTTGACCCCTTTGGGGTCTCGTACAAGACCTCTAACTAGCATTCATAACATAAAGAATGAAAAGTAGTGCGTAATTAAAACTTTTCACGATAATAATAATAAAAGGAGTCTTTTTATAAATACTAGGAAATCTTATCGTCACAAGACAACTTAAAGACACAACTTGGAATCTTAGGGACACCGACCTTTAAAATAAAAGTAAAACATTTTTAAGTCTTAATTAAGAAACTAAGAAACATAAAACTATGTCCTCGAATATACGAGGACATACCCAATTCTTGAGAGATAGAATTCCCAAGCTTCAACTCCGATCCTCCAAAAAGTCTTCCAACCTATACTCATAAGGTGTATAAAAGTATGGGGTTAGTACAACAATGTAATAAGTATGGCATATGCAAAAACATACTAAAAGGGACATTTTAGTAAAAATAACTTTTCATGCAATTAAAGCAATATTCATGAATCTAGAAACAAACCAACATAAGAATCGACAATCAACACTTTATGGCAACTTTACCAAAACTTAAAGTAATCAAAAGGAACATTTCAATGAACTTACTAAACTTACAATGAAAATTGAATAAAGCATCACAGTGAATATATTGGATTCTTACAATGAAGACCTTACAGTGAATGGCACGGTCCAAGTCATATGAACTCTTTTCCTTTGAAGTTGCCCTAACTCAAGGTTATTCTAAGACTCCCTAAAGTGAGCTAAGAAGGGATTTTCATTACACCTCCCTTCAAATCACACCAAAGCGACCCTTAAAACTACCAAATCTTAGGCTTGCTTCGTTGGAAATCAAATCCACGCCCTAGGCTAACATATGCAAAACACTCATGGAAATATAGGTCATATCAAGTGCAATGTGAGAGTAGCATCCCATACTACCACTCCCACTTAGTACTCCTAATGGATTCCATTTACTCAAGTACTCCACAATCATCCATAACACTACACCATAGTACTCATTCACACGGATTTCATGAAGGTACTCTTTTCCCATAGTAGGTATAGGTCACACCAAGTGCAATGTGAGAATAGCATCCCATACTACTACTCCCACTCAATGTTCCTACTCGGTAACTAATGTGGATTGAGCACTTCACGACATACATACACAAATTCAACAATATATAAGATAATTAGTTTCAAATCAATTCTTTTGTGGGAGTTAGCTTAACCGACAAAGACCATGAGAGCTAGACATGGAATCCCGATATTAACCCCTATCGGATGAGGGATCCTTACTTGCCTAGTGTAAGGTCATGCTTCTTAGCGTTTACATGGCTTTTCCAATAGGTACACCTATGCGGGCACATAGTTAAGGGATAAGGAGATTGTTACTAAGTAACTCACTCTCTACTAACGAGGAGTACTCATCTCAAGAGGTACTTTAGATTACAACATCTCAACTAACGAAGTGCAATCCACCTCCCCTTCATATCCTCTCGGTGCTAGGCATAACTCCACACGGATTTCTCAACATAATAGTCTATCTTAGAAAGCTCACTAAAAAATGGAGAGGTTGTTACTAGACACTACATCTCAACTCACGAAGTGTGTCCACCTCAAGATTTCCCCCTTTTGCTCAACTTGACATAATACACATCTTAAAAGAGTGTGTGTGTACATGTGCACACCTTGCATATAAGCATCATTTCATTATCATCAAGTTCTACTCATACTTTAACCTTGATTCATCAAGCTACACACTCTACATACTTCTCATAATCATATACTTCATTTAGACATAAACTAGGTCAAACATGCAATTCAAGCTACATCAAACACAACACAAGACCCATTTCAAATATATATCTTCATTTCACATATTAGACCTTCAAGATCACATACTCAAACCATACTAAGTAACATCAAGTTCATCAATTAGCACCGCCACCCATAAGGTGGACCATACCACTCAAATAATAATTCATAATAAGAACTATACAATGAGAGCAACTCATCAACAAATCAAACCATCATTACCCATAAGCAATTTATCAATATTCACCATATGAAGGACCTTAGGGCAGTAACTACACCAACATGACAAATACAAGAAGACCCAAGTTCATACCCTACTCAAATCATGCTCACATAACCCATTTTCAAGTAAAAATTTGAAGTATGCATAAACAAGAGTTTCATGGAGTTTTAACATCAAAACCATCTATTCAAACCAAGATAAATACATTTGAACCATTAGAACTTAGTTACAAGAAGACCCATAATAGAAATCAAAGTTTAGAAGAAATTGAGTTTAAAACCCCTTTTTGAAAACCATTTTGGAAGTTGGCTTCTTGAATGGAAAGGTATTCAAGAATGGATACCATACCTTTATGAGAAAGAAACCCACGAATTTGATGAAGAAACAAGTCCAAAGCAGCCCTCCTTTCCCTCCTTGAGCCTTGGCTTCAATGGTGACTTTGAGAGAGTTTTCTTTTTAGAGAGAGAGTTTGAATGTTGAAGTGAGGGGGTCTTGTCTAGGTCTAGGGTTTAAAACTAATTTAATATAACCTAAAAATACCAAAATTATACACCTAGGGTCTTATAAGACTTGGGGTGTATTTACATAAAACACCCCAAGTTGGCAGCCTTAAGTCGTGCACTGGCAGGCCTCGTCGACGAGACCTCCTCGACGGACCGTCACGTTCACCACGGACCGTCATGGAGTCCCGTCGAGGAACACTTGGCTCCAACTGGAGCCTGTCCAAGTTCCACTCTCTGTCACTCGCGACGCCCTGGATCGACGGACCGTCCTGAGTGCAACGGACCGTCGCCATGGTCGTCGTGAGCCACTGATGGGCAGACTTTGCCCAAGTCTTGGGCCCTTCATCTAGGGCCCCTTGTGGGTCCTAGGTGGGGTCGTGCCCGGACGTCAAACCCCTAAACTAAGTCGTCTAGGTCTAAGGAACACCCGACGCATGTTTCAAGTAAAACGAACACATAAAACTCATCCAAACTCGCCAAGACATACAAGTACATTCTAAGGCATACCATCCGAACGTCATGGACGTTTTTGGTCGATTGAACTCCAAACTCAACCAAACTTTGCACACTGCCGAAGGACACCAAACTAAATCCGTTTAACTTAAAATTAACTCAAGAAACAACCATGAGGCTCTAGTTCACCTTAGTTCATTTTTTTGGGGCGTTATATCGGCTCTGTAAGTAGACTTCATAGGGATAAAGTGGGCAGACTTAGTCATCCTGTCCACAATAACCCATATGGAGTCATGCTGTCTCCTAGTCCTCGGAAGACCAACCACGAAGTCCATATTAATGGCCTCCCATTTCCAAGTCGGAACCTCAATAATCTGAGTAAGACCGCCAGGCTTAAGATGTTCTGCCTTAACCTGCTGACAATTAGGACACTTGGCCACATATTCTGCAATGTCCTTCTTCATGCCATCCCACCAAAAAATCTGCTTAAGATCATGATACATCTTGGTGGAACCTAGATGTATGGAATATCTGGAACCATGGGCCTGTGCAACAATCCTAGTCCGCAAATTATCCACATATGGTACACAAAGCCTGTCCTAGTACCTAAGTACGTCGTCACCTCCCAAAGCAAAAGACTCATTCATCTTTATCAACACTGAGTCCTTCAGCTCCATCAACACAGGATCGAGATGCTGACCCTGCTTGACTTCAACCACCACTGATGATTTAGAACTAGGATGAACTGAAACACCCCCACTAGTAGAGTCAACCAACCGCACACCCAGTCTGGACAGTCTGTGTACATCCTTGACCAACTCCTTCTTCTCATCCTCAACGTGGGTTGTACTTCCCATGCTCATCCTGCTCAAAGCATCAGCTACAACGTTAGCCTTACCTGGATGGTAGTGGACATTCATATCATAGTCCTTCAACAGCTCCAACCATCTCTGCTGACGTAGATTCAACTCCCTCTGCGTGAACACGTACTGGAGACTCTTGTTGTCTGTGAACACATCCACATGCACTCTATACAAGTAATGCCTCCACAGCTTCAGTGCAAACACCACAGCTGCCAACTCCAGGACATGAGTGGGATAATTCTTCTCATGAACCTTGAGTTGTCTAGACGCATAAGCTATCACCTTACCAACCTGCATAAGAACACAACCCAAACCAACCCTAGATGCATCACAATAAAAAGTGTAATTCTCACCACACTTAGGCAAAGTAAGCACCGGAGCTGAAGTGAGTCTGTCTTTGAGCTCCTGGAAACTCTTCTAACAAGTCTCCGTCCATTCGAACTTGGCTTTCTTCTTAGTCAAAGCTGTCAGTGGGGCAGCAATGGAAGAAAAACCCTCCACGAACCTGCGGTAGTAACCAGCCAATCCCAGAAAGATACGGATATCGGTGGGAGTAAGAGGTTTTGGCCAGTTCTTCACAGCCTCAGTCTTCCTGGGGTCCACCTCCACACCCTGATCGGACACAACATGACTCAGGAAGGTCACTGATCTAAGCCAGAATTCACACTTGCTGAATTTGGCATACAGCTGATGTTGTCTAAGTACTTGCAAGGTTAGTCTCCAATGTTGTTCATGCTCTTCCTTGGTCCTAGAGTAGATGAGGATGTCATAAATGAATACTATGACGAAAGAATCAAGGTATTCATGGAAGGCCCGGTTCATGAGGTCCATAAATGCAGCTGGTGCATTAGTGAGACAAAATGACATGACTAAGAACTAATAATGACCATAACGGGTATGAAAGGTTGTCTTTGGAATATCTCCATCCCTAACCCTAAGCTGATGATACCCTGAACGAAGATCAATCTTCGAGAAGAAACTAGACCCTTGGAGCTGATCGAACAAGTCATCTATTCTGGGAAGTGGATACTTATTCTTTATAGTAACTTTGTTGAGCTTCCGATAATCGATACACATTCTAAGGGTTCCATCCTTCTTTTTCACAAACAACACTGGAGCGCCCCAAGGGGATATGCTCGGCTGAATGAAACCCTTATCAGTGAGATCTTTTAACTGCAGCTTCAACTCTTTGAGTTCAGCTGGAGCCATTTTGTAAGGAGGAATTGAAATTGGTTTAGTATCGGGTTCTAAGTCGATACCAAAGTCAATCTCTCAAGGGGGAGGGACTCCAGGCAAATCATCAGGAAATACATCTTGGAACTTATTTACTACAAGCATTGAGTCTATGGAAGGAATGTCATGATCTAAATCATTAACACTCACAAGATGACACAATAACCCCTTGGACATCATTTTATTGGCCTTAAGGTTCGAAATCAAGGGATTAGGACGACTCGAGTTGTACCCCTCCCAGACCAGCTCTACCTCATTAGGGAAACGAAATCTCACACCCCTGTTAGGGCAATCCATACAAGCATAACAACTATGAAGCCAGTCCATGCAATATCTGAAAAGTGAGAGCAAGCAAAGGAGTTACAAAGGAAAGCGTAGACCCTGGATCAAGTAAAGCATAAACAGAAGTTGAAAATACTTGCAGCATACCTGTGACCACATCAATGGACTTCTCCTTCTCTTCCCTGCCCTTTAGGGCATAGAATCTCTTCCTCTTAGGAGGCTCGGCTGCTGCTGCACCCTATGGATTAGGCCTAGGCTGAGCATTACCTCTAGCCTGACCCCTGTTCTGTGGGCAGTCCTTAACCATGTGCCCGCTCTTACCGCAACCGAAGCAGGCATTAGTGCCTGTCTGCACTCTCCACTATAGCACGGCCACACTTAGCACAGTCCTTTATGGGACGCTGCATATCACCTCCATTGCCCTTCTTGGGCTCGATCTGCCCCCTCTAGGTGCTGTACTCCTCTGAAAGTTAGAGTTCCCTGAACTCTGTTGCCCCTTTTTGAACCTGGGCTGCTCACGGACACCAAAATTGTTCCTGTTGCCTCCATTATTAGGACCTTTCTGATCATGAGGCTTAGGCCTCCTAGCATCACGGACGCCCCTCTTCTTCCGGCTGTCCTCCACCTGTTGGACATGCACCATCAACCTGGAGAGGTCCATGTTATCGTGGAGCATCGCAGCCCGACACTCCTCCTCCAGATCTCCTGTGATTCCTGTGAGGAACCTACTCATCTCATCTCTGCTGTTAGATACAAGGGAAGTAGCATACCTGGATAATTTAACAAACTTCAGGGAATACTCCCTGACTATTATTGATCCCTGCTTAAGGTTGATAAACTCCTCAACCTTAGCTTTCCTCATCTCCCTGGGGAAGAATCTCTCCAGGAAGGCTGTCTTAAATAGCTCCCAAGTGATCGGAACTCCTCCCAAAGCTCGGCTATCCTGCCACATCTTACACCAGGTCTGTGCAACATCCTTGAGCTGATAGGAAGCCAGCTCAGCCTTCTCAGTATCTGTGGCCCCCGTGGCCACCAAAATCTTGTGTACCTCATCCATGAACTCCTGGGGATCCTCTGAAGTCTTGGACCCTGTGAAAATAGGAGTATTCATCCTCGTAAAGTCTCGCAGCCTGTCAGCCTTGCTACGTACCGGTAGGTTCTCCCTCTAAACATTCTGCCGGTTGACCTGGGCAGTCATGGCCTGGGCCTGCATAGTGATGGCCTGTTCCATCTGGGCCAGAGATGCCCGCACCTCCGCATCAGTCAACCCAGCTAGGTTAACCGGCATAGCCACTCCTTCAGCTAGAGCCTGGGGTGGAACCTGATTGCCCCCAGCAACTACTCCTCATCTCCTCTGACCAACGTTCCTCCTAGTATTCATTCTCTGAAAACAAGAAGAATTGATACTAGACACGCTCATAACACCAAGAAATCAGACATTAGGAAAAGCACGATAAGATCAGAAGAAGGGAAATTTTCCTACGCATCATGCAGTCTCTAATTCAGGATAGTGGTGCACTTCACTACCATGACTTAGAAACTACTCAATGTGGTTGATGTGAACTTATTATCCTCGGAATTTAACCTAGTGCTCTGATACCAACTTTGTCACGACCGGAATTTAGACCCCAGACGAGATCGGCGTCGTTGACCTCTCAGAGGTTGCAGACAAGCCTACATACGTCATCGTTACTTTATCTAGGTTAATTTTAGTGAAAATGTGAACTTTTTGTTACTTAACATGCATGTATATCATTCTACTTAAATTCATATACGTTCACAATCAACCATCTAACATTAAGATCATCAACTGAAAGAAATAGTTCAATACTGAATTAAGTGTATACTTGCCGAAATGGCACCAATACAATGTCTGAAATAAAACGGGAAAGAAACACTAGTGGAACATGCTCCACTAGCTAAAGCCTACATCTAAGATAGATAATAACATTAGACATCCTCGAAAGCATGAGGGCCTACCAAATCCGAATGAAAGCTCCACGTCCGAAAAGCTGCAACGGCGTACTGTAAGCTCTAACGTCCACATGTGCCTGCACCTAAAAATGTAGAGTTATATGGGATTAGTACACATTTGTACTAAGTGTGGGTATATGCAAGCACACACCAAGGACATGCATGAGTGAGGATAGCTCTTTTCTAACAACATGATTATGGAAAGTCAAGTCAGTAGACTTGCTAAATTTGGATTAGGAAAGTTAGTAGACCTGCCAAATTTGTATTAGGAAAATCAGTGGACTTGCCAAATTGGATTAGGAAATTCATGCCATGAGAGTAACATGCATCATCATACGTATCATATTGCACACACCACATAACATCTTACACATAGCACATAACATATTGCATATAGCACATAACATCTTTCATATCATTCGTTCATATGCCATAAGACCTCAGAATCATGGGCTTAAAATTAAGACTTCCCAAAATGAGGGCTCAACATATGGGACCTCAACTAGGGAGCCTTCTTTAGCAAACACAGAGTCTAGTTCATTCATTCATACGTACTTCATTTCATTCATTCATAAGCTAGTGTAAACACTAGCGATACCTAGGATGTAGTTTAAGACTCTCATCGGGTTTGCTGTGCAATGATCAAGAATAATCTAGTGTTATTACTTGAGTCTAGCTCACCTCTTGATTATCCTATCCTAACACCTTTGGTATCGTTCATTACATTATGTGCATCATTAGAGGCTGGCCTCATTCATTCTTTGGGAACTTTACTTTAACCGACATAGATCATGTGAGCATCCTGAAATCCAGTGTCTACCCTACACCGAAAAGAGGTGGAATCACCGGCCAAAGTGACCCAAAACATGCTAGCGTATATATGGGATTGAATCCTGCTAGATCCCTATATTGGTAGTATAGGTTCAAAGACTAGGATATATAAGGAGACCCATACCCGGTACGCCGGACAGTCTCATCTCATGAGATTTACGTGAACCTCCGCCCTTCCTGAAAGAAGGCATCACCGCTCATAGCTAGCCTATTGGTGCTCAGTATAAAGTTCCATTACATTTAACTCATACGTCATGGAAGCTGGCTTCTAGTATGAGAACATCATAGCTCATTAGATGATTTCTCATCTTATCATTAGTATTAAGTACACATTAATCTCAATACTTTCATTTAGAGTGTTCATAGAGACTGGTCTCTTCATTAACTTTACACTCTCATAGGTGAGTACGTTTTGGTAACATTTACTTAGGCTCATTTGAGATGGCTCTCATCTTTCACATTAGCCTCTTATCATGTTGTCACCACATTCATTAGCTTTAGCGCACTTGCTCTTCATATTTACTCACCCCTTTTTACGTGAATGTTCATTTCATCGTATGCCAATGCACTTGGCCATTTAGTGTGTTTCACACTCCTATTTGACCCTTCTAGGGTTTTATCATTTCGTTACATATATCTTAGGTTCACTTACTTTAAACGTATGCTAGACTTATGGGTCTATACATACAAGCCATGAGGCTTCATTCACAGTTCGTTTAAGTGATTCATATCTTCCTAAGATTATGTGGTACAAGACTTATGCATCTTGTAAGTATATCGAAGTCTCAATTTAATTCTTATAGACAACATTCGTTAATTATTTAAATCACGTAAGACTTATGTGTCAATACGGAATTTGGGCAAGGGAACCCGGTTTCGAATCCCTTGAACAACACTTAGCCATTTTCCCTAAATTTCAATTTTGGTGTCCCTTGGCTTGGGGATGCAGGTTCGATCCCCAATGCTTACATTAATTTTTCCCTTTCTTTTTCTTCTCTTTTAATTTTCTGTAGCTTACTGAGGGGCGCGGGATCGATTCCCCACGACCCCATAAGTTTTAATGAATTTTTTTTACCTTCTCCTGTGCTCCCATTTTCGCTTCTGACCAAGGGGTAGTGGGATCGATCCCCCACAGCCCCCTTTTTTTTATTTAATTTTCTGCAGTCGTTGAGGGGCGTGGGATCGATTCCCCATGACCCCTTTTTTTTATTTGATTTTTCTACATTCGCTGAGGGGCGTGGGATCGATTCCCCACGACCCCATATATTTATTTTTTTTATAAGTTGGGGACTTCCGTGTCGTGGGATCGAAACCCCACAGCAACATTTCTTTTTTTTTCCCTTTTCCTTGCGAAATTCGCTGGCCCCAACCCCCAGTTCGAGCCCCGCCTCACACTTTTTTTTTTTGTTTATTTATTAGGGTAAGCCTTAGTGAGGTCTTGGGTTCGATCCCTGCAGACCTCACTTATTTTTTTTTAATTTTTTTGACGTCCAAAATTTCCAGAAACTATCTACATCCTACTTCCAGGTTCTGGAAATTTATTCCATGATTTTATGCAGCATTTTACAGGTCTTTTGAGCATTTGTTTCTTAGTCGTTCGTTAGGGTTCTTAAGACAAGTTAGAGGAATGATTTGGTCATTTGTTTTAACTAGAATTGATAGCATTTCAACCATGTGAATATCACGATTTAGGAACATCTAATTACACATAAAACACGAGTAATTCTATGCTATTAGCATGCTAAAACGAAGACTGAAAGTCATAATAACAACCTTGCACACATACGTTCATGTCTACATTCATATTTTTGAAAGACACAAAAACATAAGCACATAATCATGAATACATACTCGAAACGAGATCATCACCACACACACAGTGTCCCTAAATTCTACCAGCAAACATACCAATCCTAAGATCATTGGGAGCTAGTGACAGGGAACATGTAATAGGGAACAACCCTAGTTTTCGGAGTAGATTCATCTGAGACTTAAGGGTCTCTTGGGAAAGGGACCAAGAGTAAGAAAACCCATACTTTATTTTGACGTTCAAACCTTGAACTTGCTGCCCAAACCTTCTCCAAAATTTCGTCTAAGTCCAAAAGCTTCAACACTAACTTGACGGAAAAACTCCTCTCTTTGCCTAACATTTTTGGTTATGTTTTGAATAAGTTTTTAACGTGAAAGTTCTTCAAGTGTGAAGAACTTTTAGTTGCTGATCATCTCTTGTGTTTTTGGCAGAGAGAACGTGAAAGAGAAGAGAGATATTGACGTGAGAGAGAGAGCGTTAAACGTGAAAGGTGGTTTAGGCTTAGGTAAAGACTTAGTCAACTAGGACTCTTTCAAACCTTTAAATAAAAATCTGATTTTTCTTTTTCTTAAATCAGATAATAAATATTAATTAATTACATTAATTTATCAATTTAAGTAAACACAATTTAAATCATTGCTTCCACCTAGGTTCGAACCCGGGTGGAGCAAGACTTCACTCAAAGGCCAATTTTTGGCCCTGTCCCCAAAATACCCCTCCACCTTATTAATTAAATAATTAATTACATATTTAGGGTAATTAAGATACTACCCTTAGCCTGGAAAAAGACCATTTCACCCCTAGACCCTCCAAACCTAAGATTTTCCCTTTTTAAGTCCGGTAAAGACTCATTCGAGTAAATCTTCATATTCGAGAGCCCTACATGGATGGACCCAACCTTTTCTAGCTCAACTAACTCCCCAAGTTAGTTGGCTTCGCTGTAGAAAGGGTTCAGAGGTCTGGTTCTATGCGCATCAATCCGTGTGAACCGGTCTAATCGTAGGCATTCTAGACACATTAAGCATTAATTAGCATATCCATTTTTAGGGTTGTTACAGGGAAGACACCGGATTTCATGAGATCACATGATCTATGTCGGTTAAATTTGAAGTTCCTCAAAGTATGAAAGATAATGAAATGAACAATACCGAAGGTGTTTGTGCAAGACAATCAGGAGGTGAAATCAGATTTAAGTAATGACATTACGTCATTATTGGTCATTGCACTTCATGATCCCGATGAGAGTCTTATAATTCATCCTAGGTATAGCTGGTGCTTACATCAGCCTACGAATGAATGAAATGAATATGTGAAGTACGAACGAACGAATGACGCAGACTCTGTGTTTGCTAAGGAAGGCCCTCGGGTTGAGGTCCCATATGTTGGGCCCTCACTTGAGATGTCTCAATGCTATATCAACGATTGCAAGGTCTCGTGTATATGAAATGTATAATATATAAAACATGAAAGTAATAAAATCAATGGCATAATCAGTAGAGAATGGCTTATGAAATGTAATGAATACTTGATGTAATGAATAACTTATTGTAAGGATAGTCAAATCGTGTTCAATAAAATTTACAATAAGTAAAGAGCATAACTAATAATGAATCCTCATGTTATGAAAATGATAAAGACAAATAAATTGGCTTATAATGACTTTATATCATTGGCAAAATATATTATCCAAATAAGATTGGCTTATAATGACTTCTTACATTAGGCCAATAATACAATGATAGGAATAGTCACTAAAGATTGGTTTATAAAGAATTCATGCCCAAAGGAAGCAAGATCATAAGTTTTAATGATATTCCCAAAGAACTATGCACATTATGCAATCAACTAAAGAATGAGTATAGTCAATAAGTATTGACTTATAAATATATTCATGCCCCAAATTGTAGTTAAGTCATTTCCTTAATCTCTTGAATTACTTACATGATTCATTGTGGGTATGGGACTACAATGAATCATTGCACTTGTAAGTAAAACATAGGACCAAAGGAGTTATTGAACTACACAACAAGAAGAAGAAAAAGACTGAAAAATAATCGAAGTGTACAAAGAGGAGCTCTCGGCATAAGAGGATCAAAATCTCAAATCTTCGCTCGAGTTGTTATAAAATTATGTTGATGATACTAATGTCTTGTAATCATATAGAAAATGAATTGTGTGCTTTTAATGCATTAAAATACATCATATTCATACCACAATTCACAACTAACGAATTAGGAAAGTCTAATGACTAGACTTTCCAGAAATGACATGTTGCTTAGGAAGAGCTTTCATTGATCATGCATAGCTTTATGTTTATGTGTTCATAGACCCATACTTAGTACAAGTGGTGTACTAACCCCCTACTATTTACTATTTTTATATGTGCAGGTCAGAGGACAGATTGACGACACTTGCAGCAGTTTGGACTTTAGCGTTTCTCCAAACCATTTGGTAGGTCCTCCTGATTTCGAGGATGCTACAGATTTAGTCTAGCCTTAATTTTAGACATGGCTAGTGGATGTTGTCGCTAGCGTTTCTTTCGTACTTTCATTTGGAAACTTTGTAATAAGGTCGTGTTTGGCAAACTATTTATGATATATTCATCTTCAGTTTCGAATTGATTCTTTATAATAGATGGTTGTTCTATTGATGTTGAGCTTAGTATATAATGTTTAATACGTAATGTCAATATGAAGTCTAAGTAAACTTCATACATTTAAAAAATTTAAATTTTTCGCAAATTTAACTAGATGAATGTGATGAATGCAAGATGAGGCTTGTCTGCGACCTCTGAGAGGTCAACGACGCTGGTGGCGATTCGGATTCAAGAATCCGGGTCGTTACAAACTTGGTATCAGAGCATGAGGTTAAATTACCTAGGATCTAAAGCTCAACACAACAACTTTACATAGTTTCTGACTTATGGTTGTGAAGCGCGCCACAATCATGATTTAGAGACTACGTGAAGATAGGAAATCTTCCCTTCTTCTACTCTTTATCGTTCTATCTAGAGCTTTAACAAATTGTGTCATTATAAGTATTTAACTTTCTTCTTGTGTGAACGCGTAGAAGAATACACACAAGAATTAGGATGTCCAAGTGGTCTAAGGCACCAGACTCAAGATATGTCCTTCCCAAGAAGGGGCAATGATGGAAATGCCCAGCGTGACCAAAAGACGTGTAGTAAGTGTGGTCGTTCGCATGGAGGTGAGTACATGGTAAATTCTAAATGCATGCAACGGGTGTTAATGAAGAGGAGGAGGCTGAGTTGGCGGCATATAAGCTCAAGGATAGGGATCAGGTATGGATTGGCTCCATAAGTGGTATACTACTATAGACTGTCGAAACGGGGTAGTGAGGTTTCAGTTTCCAAATAAGTTGGGTTAAAATGGGAAGGGCATGGTTCAAATCCAAAAGGCCAAATAATTTCAAATATTAAGGCCAACAAGATGTTATCTAAGAGGTTAGATATACTCTTCCTAAGTCTGTTTTATGTTTAAGAAACTCTAAGTTTAAGTGCTTTAGTGGATTTGGTGTGGTAAGTCCCTAATCGAATGTTTTATAATAGCACTATGTGAGTTAAAACGAAGTTATATTGGATTTTATGTTGCTGTTTTTGTGTAGCATAGGCATGTTTTCTGTGTTGCATGTGTTGTGATGCGCATCAAGTTAAGTGTGATTGAGAAGGAAGTTCCTCAATCTCAAATATGAAGCTTTAGATAAGCTTGAGTAATAATACATCATCCAGAATATGTGTGAATTAGATGTTCACAAACGATAACGTTTTAAGTATGTTTAAGTGTTTCGAAATTTCCCACTTGTTTTAAAATGATGTGTAAGTGTCATTCGGGGACGAATGTTCCTAAGGGAGGGATAATGTAACATTCCAGAAAAACGTATATGTCTAGTAAAGAGCCAAAATAAGTTTTAAGAATGCATTTGGGAAAATGTAGGCATCCCAATGCCCAATATTGAATAGTATTGGGCATAATATAAAAATATTAACTAAGGGTGATAGCCAATATGAATTTGGGAAAATGTAGGCATCCCAATGCCCAATATTGAATAGTATTTGGCATAATATAAAAATATTGGCTAAGGGTGATAGCCAATTTTCTAAGTGTGAATAAGCACTCTTTAAGATTATACCTGCAAAGAAAACCCTAAGCTAAAATAGTGATCTCTAATGCAATACTCTGGGTATGAGACATCCAAGTGTCAAGACTAGATACCATAGCCCATGATCAATTAAAATGATCATGTAAATTAAGCAGTGCTCAAGGACATGGTGAGGGTCCTTGGGACAATAAGTAAACATTTCCAAATGAACCATAAATAATAGTTATTTAGGAAAGTACAACCAACCCATGTGCAAGCACATGTGCAAGACATGTGAAGAAGTGGCCAAAGGAGGGGACCACCCTAACCGAATTCGGTTAGGGTAGTTAGGGGGGAAAACGTGCACAAGGGACCACTCCATGTGGGGCCTAACTTCCTAACTAATTCTAGACTCTAATATACTGCCCTAAATAGCTAACTAACCTAGGACCAAATGAAATAAACTAATTAGTGTACCCGAAAACCTAGGACTAAACCGGGTTGACACTAACCTAGTACTAGTTGAAGAGACAACCTAGTAGCTAACCTAGGATGGTCCAAAAGGTTAGTTATGGTCCTAACAACTTAGGGGTACTTTACTAATTCCTCTAGGTTACATAATTAATTAATTTAGCAACTTAATTAATTAATTTAAAGGGGATAAAATCGAAACTACAAAGGAAATTTCCAGATTTCGGTTAAGACAAGAAAGGAACAACCTAGTACCTAACCTAGGATGGTCCAAAGAGTTAGTTAAGGTCCTAAAAACCTAGGGATACTTTAGTAATTACCCAAGTCTACTTAATTAATTACTTTAGCAACTTAATTAATTAATTTAAAGGGGCAAAATTGAAATCACAAAGCAATTTCTAGATTTCGGTTAAAACAAGAAAAAGACAACGTAGTACCTAACCTAGGATGGTTCAAAGGATTGGTTATGGTCCTAAAGACTTAAGGGTACTTTAGTAATTACCTTAGGTCAACTAATTAATTAAATTAGCAATTTAATTAATTAGTTTAAATGATCAAAACGAAATTTCTTACACTAACCTAGTACAACTCAAGAAACATCATAGTACTTAACCTAGGATGGTCCAAAAGGGTTAATTTTGGTTCCAATTACTTAGGGGTACTTTAGTACTTACCCTAGGTACCTAAATTAATTAAATTAAAGATTTAATTAATTTATATAAAGTCAAAATGTTGACCAAAACCATAGTCAACACCAATTTCCAGATTTGACTAAGTGTTATGTTCTCCTATGTTTAGTCAACTTAGGAGGGGCGTTTTGATAATTGGTTAATTAGTTTATTAAATTAACTAATTAAACCTAAGTTGTATAATTCAAGATCAGTTCTTAAACCTAAAAAGAACGTTCAAACTCATAGAAAAGGCGACGCAAAAACAGCAAGTAACGAACGAAAGAAAAACAGAAAATGTATCGATTCCTCTAGGGAGATTTCAAGGTTTCTTCAAGGTTTCGTTCAAGGTGGTCTTCGTAGATTATGTTCTACATAAGGTATGGTTTTATCTCCTGGAATACGTTCTCCAAGCGTATTTTCCTTTGAATGATTCACAAGATCTTGAAAACTAGGGTTGTTCCCGTCGTTCTCGTCGAACGTCCCTTCCCTAGTATCCTTTTCAATATCAATGTTGAATAGGTTAGACATCATGTTGTTGGTATGTGGTGCTGGATGTTCTTAACATGTATTGTTCTTGAATGATGAGTATCGAATGAACTTATGAACTTGTAATTGCGTAAAGTTAATCTTATCATGATAATTAAGGATCGATAATATGCTAAGTTAAGTCTGTGATGTGTTAAGTGAAATATGTGTCTTTGGCTGAATGTTGACTTGTTGTTGTTGTGATGTTATGAAGATGCTAAAGCCATCAAATTTTAATATGATGTTGTCCAATATGTTCTTAAAACCTTACACTAAAAGCCATAAACTAAGAATTGGCTCAAAGACATCTATGAAATCATATCTTGAATAAATTGGCTATCTGGTTCCAATAAAGTTGGCTAACTCTATTTGGTCAAAATGAATATATTCTAATGGCTAGGAACTTATGTAAATGATTAAAAGATTGGCTAAGGGTTCATACATATGGCAATTTAAATATGAACATACGTAAAAATTGGCTTATGCCAAAAAGAATGAATTTGCTAGTCTAACATCCCAAATCCTGAGCCAATACTAATCATATGCCAATTCTTGTATAGTAAGAGTATCAAATATATATTAAGCACTTCTAATGTAATATCATTGAATCCATAACCAAGGGCATGACATTCATTGGGACAACTCCCAACATGCTCCACAAGAATGAACTATGAACATATGAAACTCATTGAATGAAGTACTCATCGTCCATAAACGGTGATATGAAGCTACTACACTAAAGTAAGTAAGTAACGTGAGTTATAACATAATTAAAGGGGTCTAAATTAAGTAAGTGACCAGAATGGGGTGTTAAAGGAAGTGAGACAAGTCTTACTTACACCAAAGCTAATTTGTTAAAAGAATACTCACGAATGAAGGTGTTAGAATGTGTAAGACTAGTCTCATTAACACCTAAGGATGATATGTAAGGAAAATTCACATTCATCAATGTAAAGTAAGGATGATATGTAAGGACGATTCACATTTCATCAATGTAAAGTAAGGATTACAAGTCATCAAAAGAGTAAATAAATCTCAATCACATTCCATATGTAAATGTAAGGACAACGCACACTTAATATGTAAAGAAGAGATGAGAAATCATCTAATGATCTATGACTACCTTATGCTAGAAGCAAGCTTCAATGATGTATGAGTTGAATGTAAATAGGAACTTTAAACTGAGCACCGATAGGCTAGTCATGAGTGGTGATGCCTTCTTTTAGGAAGGCAGAGGTTCACGTAATTCTCATGAGATGAGATTGTCCACCAAGGTGGGTATGGGTCTCCCTAAATCTCCTAGTCTTTGAACTATGCTGCCAACATAGGGAACTAGCCAGTGGTTTTCCACCTAAGCGAGCTAGGGATGTTTTGGTTTCACCTTGTCCAGTGACTCCACCTCTTTTTGGTGTAGGGAAGACACCGGATTTCATGAGCTCACATGATCTATGTCGGTTAAAGTTGAAGTTCCTCAAAGTATGAAAGATAATGAAATGGACGATATTGAAGGTGTTTGTGCAAGACAATCAGGAGGTGAAGTCAGATTCAAGTAATGACATTAGGTCATTCTTGGTCATTGCACTTCATGATCCCGATGAGAGTCTTAAACTTCATCCTAGGTATAGCTGGTGTTTACATCAGCCTACGAATGAATGAAATGAATAATGTGAAGTACGAACGAACGAATGAAGCAGACTCTGTGTTTGCTAAGGAAGGCCCTCGGGTTGAGGTCCCATATGTTGGGCCCTCATTTGAGATGTCTTAATGCTATATCAACGATTTCAAGGTCTCGTGTATATGAAATGTATAATATATAAAACATGAAAGTAATGAAATCAATTGCATAATCAATAGAGAATGGCTTATGAAATGTAATGAATACTTGATGTAATGAATAACTTGTTGTAAGGATAGTCAAATCGTGTCCAATAAAGTTTACAATAAGTAAAGGGCATAGCTAATAATGAATCCTCATGTTATGAAAATGATAAAGCCAAATAAATTGACTTATAATGACTTTATATAATTGGCAAAAGATATTAGCCAAATAAGATTGGCTTATAATGACTTCTTACATTAGGCCAATAATACAATAATAGGAATAGTCACTATAGATTGATTTATAAAGAATCCATGCCCAAAGTAAGCAAGATCATAAGTTTTAATGATATGCCCCAAGAACTATGCACATTATGCAATCAACTAAAGAATGAGTATAGTCAATAAGTATTGACTTATAAATATATTCATGCCCCAAATTGTAGTTAAGTCATTTCCTTAATCTCTTGAATTACTTACTTGATTCATTGTGGGTATGGGACTACAATGAATCATTGCACTTGTAAGTAAAACATAGGACCAAAGGAGTTATTGAACTACACAACAAGAAGAAGATAAAGACTGAAAAATAATCTAAGTGTACAAAGAGGAGCTCTCGGCCTAAGAGGATCAAAATCTCAAATATTCGCTCGAGTTGTTATAAAATTATGTTGATGATACTAATGTCTTGTAATCATATAAAAAAGTGAATTGTGTGCTTTGAATGCATTAAAATACATCATATTCATACCGCAATTCACAACTAGCGAATTAGGAAAGTCTAATGACTAGACTTTCAAGAAATGACATGTTGCTTAGGAAGAGCTTTCATTGATCATGCATAGCTTTATGTGTATGTGTGCATATACCCATACTTAGTACAAGTGGTGTACTAACCCCCTACTATTTACTATTTTTATAGGTGCAGGTCAGAGGACAGATTGACGACACTTGCAGCGGTTTGGACTTCAGCGTTTCTCCGAACCATTTGGTAGGTCCTCCTAATTTCGAGGATGCTACAGATTTAGTCTAGCCTTAGTTTTAGACATAGCTAGTGGATGTTGTCCCTAGCGTTTCTTTCGTACTTTCATTTGAAAACTTTATAATAAGGCCGTGTTTGGCAAACTTTATATGATATATTCATCTTCAGTTTCGAATTGATTCTTTATAATAGATGGTTGTTCTATTGATGTTGAGCTTAGTATATAATTTTTAATATGTAATGACTATATGAAGTCTAAGTAAACTTCATACATATAAAAAGTTTTAAATTTTCCGCAAATTTAACTAGATGAATGTGATGAATGCAAGATGAGGCTTGTCTGCGATCTCTGAGAGATCAACGACGCTGGTGGCAATTCGGATTCAAAAATCCGGGTCGTTCCAGTTGTGGCACCCTTCAATGACTATATCTGATTAACCTTGAATTGGTAGGCTTATGGCACCCTTTCATGAGGATTCAATTAGCTACACAAATAGTGTACCTTGAATCGATAGGCTTATTTCCCCCTTTCATGTGTTAAATAATGTATCTTGAATCGGGAAGCTTATGGAACCCTTTTCATGAGTAATGTTGTTAAATAAATGAACTACTCTATGGATTTGAGGCTAAGCACCGAGAAGATATGGTAAGATGGAAGATCTCCCAATTTTAGGCTTGTCTTCAATGAACGACTTCCTTATCCCATATCTATGTGCCATCGTAGGTCATTAGCTAGTGGATCCACATAATTTAAAATGGTACTGGTTCTAGCTTATTCAAGTAGACCACCTCTTCAAGGTGTGGGTCAATACACTGGATTCCATGATCTAGCTCTCATAGACTAGTCTTTTAATGCTTTTCCCCATAATGTGAGATGTCTACTATGGTTGCTTGTAAAGTTTTATGCAGTGTTGGTTGTAGTGTGGGATTCCATTTACACATCGCACGAGTTGGCTTTGAGAAGGATATAGTGAGTTCTCTAATGTTTTAATGACTAATGAATGAATGTACTCTTATGAAGCTAATAAGGAATGTTGACTTAAATGTAAGGATGTATGCTTTACTTGGATTGTATTATGAGTTACTTCATTGTCATGACTTATGAAATGTTTATTTTCCTAATGCAGGAGTATTGTCTAAAGATGAAAAGGAGGAATAGTAAGTTCACTTTTTATGGCCTAAATGTGGTACTTAGTGTGGATGGTGGTATGGGACGGTACTCATACATTGCAAAAAGTATAACTTGGTGTTACTTGAAGTGAAAGCTTAATGTGGTGAAATGGCTTGTATGTTGATTAAGTTGTATTTTATGCCTCTTATACTTATTTTACTTATTTTCATGATGATTCTTAATATTGGCATGTGCACAGTGTACAAACCAAAATGTCCCTTTTAAGCATGGTTTTTGCGTTGCTGTCATACTTACTAAATTAAATTTGTTAACCCATATTCTTTTATTTTCTAATAAGTGTTGGTTCCGGAAAGCGAGTTTAGTTTTTTTAGTTCAAGGACTTGGATGTTATTTCAAGTCTAGGGTATATATCATTGATCCGAGGACAAGTATTTTTGATATTTCTTGTCTTTCATTGTAATACACTCTTTGCAGACTTTCTATTGTAAAATTCCATGACCCTAATTTTGATTCAAAGATTGTTTCTAGATGTCCATGTGAGACAAGTAGACTTCCACTGTTTGAAATGATTTTCGATTGTAAAGAGTTAAAGAAAGGTTTTAAATTCTCCACTTTTTCTATTATCTTATGTGATGACATGCTATGAGGCTTGTATGAGAATTGTTTGAGTCTTGTATGTCGTGTCACATCCCGGGTGTACGCTCAGGTCGTGACAAACATGGTATCTAAGCACATAATTTTTGGATGGTTTTAGAATGATGTCTACCAAGCCACGTCTAGTAGAGTCTTGTTAATAGTGTAAAGTGTGTCATATTTATGAATGAGAGCCCATAAGACGTTAGTAAAAGTTCACTTCTTTCAACTATAAGAACTCTCTTTTATTCCTTATCCGATGGTCTTCAAGAACCAACTACTCAAAGAGCTAATTCTACAAGGATCGAGAGATAAAAAGGTTTGTATTGAAGTCAATTATGTGTATGTGACTAGATTAGTTTTCACATGTTATATTAAGATGACCTCCTTTAGTATAAATGGGTTTCTTAATGGTTATGTGTGTTGTTGGTAGAATGTCATGATGATTTTTTAGGTATGTTGAGAAATTTTATAAAGAAGGGTTATAAGTGATGCCTAGAGGTGTTGAGTTAGTAGACACCATTTGAAAGAGGGTAGAAATGTAACTCACCTTGGTTTAAAATCATATTGTGTGATGAGTGTGAAGGCTTAGTGATGAGTTTCTCCGACCTGAGAATTTGAAAGAACTTATGCTTCAAAGAGTTTATATCGGATTACTCCCAAGGGGGAGATGATGTGCTTAGATAGCAATGTTGTTAATTGTTCTTGATGTTGAAGAGTTATGTTTTCTTTAAATTCTAACCTTAAGAGGTGTAGTGAGTTTGAAAAGTTTAGACCAGGTTTGAGAGACTCATATGAGACGTTAAGTGATCTTGGTAAGACTATTTGTGAACAAGAGTTTCTTAATGAGAACTTTCTAAGTTTAGAAGTACCGCTTGGGATCTTAAACCGGCAAGTTAAGAAATAGAATGGTAAACAAGTTCCATCCATGAAAAATGTTTAGGAGTGGTGTCATAGTAAGGGTTTCAGTAAAGAATGCTACTAGAGTTTACAAAGAAGCTCTTCCAGATAAAGGCACTGGTATGTTTATAGTTCCTTATGGTTGTGAATGTCTTGTTAAGGTCCCTATGTTATTTTCATGTTAACCATTAGTATGGGTTTACTCCGAAAGGGGATATGGTATGTTTAATAGTAAGGACGTTGAGTGTTCTTATATTTATCTCTGTCCTACTATTCCAATTCAAGATTCAGACCAACAATTCGTTTTTGGCTTGTTTCATGTTTTTGAGTCATGTGTGATTATGTGTTTCCATGGTATCCTTATGTTATGCATATTTTTTATGAATTCATGTTTAAATGAGATATCATGTTGATGTGCATTTAGTACGAGTTGCCTATATTCTTCATGAGATTAATGTTGAATATGCCTAAATATGCTTTTGGGAGTATTTGCATAATTTTCTTAATGAAGTTATGATGGGAATTATTTGAGTTGGAGAAGGTAATTATTCCAATGAAATGAGAAATGTTGAAGTTTCATGCATAATGAGTTTGTAGATGTAGTTCCTACTTCCGTGTATTGCATTGGGTATGTTTGAGATGGAGATGCTTTTTCCTCCTAGTTTTGTGCATTGTTTATAATGTTGCATGCCTGATTGGATGCTAGTCTTGAGTCTTTATTTACCAAAAAAAAAATCAGTGTCATTCAAGGATGAATTTTCACAAGGCGTACATAATGTTACAATCCGTAAAACTAGTAAGTGAAACTAGAACCAAACGAGTTTGATTTTGAGTTTTATATGGGGTTTCAATGTTTAAATTGATTTCCCGAGCTTGGGTTAAGGGGTTTAGGGATTAAATGCCAAGGTACGACCCCCTAAGGACCAACCAAGGGTTCTTGAGGAGGACCCTAAAGCTTAACCCCAAGACCCCAAGACACCAAATATCTTTCGAAAACATTGGGACTCACCGATGGTACCTATGAGGCATAGGTCCCACCATGTCTCGTGGGAAGGTCTCGTGAGTCATGGCCCCAAATAGGGTGCTGGTGAATAATTCCATGGACAGCCTGTCAGGGTTGGATACAGTTACTATTGATTAATTAAAGTAGTTTAAGGCTATTAAAGGTATTAAACTCCTTTTTCAATTAATTATTCATAAACACAAATTAGAACTACCCTCCTCTCCAAATGTCTTTTCCCTAGAAACAACCATTGGTGAAGAAGGAGCCAAGCTTAGAAGCTCAAGATGTCACCTTTATCAACAAATTTTCATGGATTTGCTTTCATAGATGTATCATAGTGTTCATCCTTGATTAATTTTCATTCAAGGAGACCTCTCAAAAGATTATTTCAAGATTTTAAAATCCCCCCAAAACCTAGGATTTTCAATCTAATTAAATTCCAAAACGTTTTCAAAGGTTGTTATGTGATAAACTATGAATGGACTGTTGAATTAATAATGAATTATGATGAATTTTCCCTATGAATCCATTTTCCACCAGAAATACTAAATTCGAACTTTGTTATTTTTGTTGATTGATCATGCAAGTATATTGAATTGATTATGTATATATTGAATTAGTTATTGAATCATGTTAAATTCACTTATCTAATGTAGTATTATAGATGTTTGGGTTGAGATTGATTCATTGACTTCGAAGGCAATTTCATGAAGGATTTAGGTATGACCATGATGTGAAGTATATGCATGTGAACTCAATGAAAGTATTATGATCATGTTTAAAATGTAAATATGTTATGATCGAAATCTTATCATCAATTAACACTCATGAATCATGAATTATGACGAAAGAATGTGAAGGGTTTCTTCAATGTAATGTTGTAGCTTTAATTTGTAGGCTTAGGCATCCTTTCTTGTATAAATGAAATCAACGTTGATTGTATTAAGTTTAATTGGCTGGGTTACGCATCATTTTCTACTGTAAACAAAGTAATGTTGAAAGATGTACTTTGGATCTGAAGGGTAATGGGACCCTTCTATACATGATCATAATGAACCTTAGGATCGGTAGGCTTATGAAACCCTTCCATAAAGGATATTAATGAACTTCTGGATTGGTATGCTTATGTCACCCTTCTGTGAATTTTACTGATGAACCTTGAATTGGTAGGCTTATGGAACCCTTTAATGAGGATTAAATGAGCTACCCAAATAATATACCTTGAATCGGTAGAATTATTGCACTCTTTCATGTGTTAAATAATGTATCTTTAATCGGTAGACTTATTACACCATTTCATGTGTAAAGATGTTAAAGTAATGAACGAATGGAGGCTAAGTACCAAGAGGATATGATAAGATGGAATCTCTCCCAATGTTAGGCTGTGTTTCAATGAACGTCTTATTTATCCTATAATTATGTGCCCATATAGGTTATTATCTAGTATATCCCACTAATCTAAAATATTACTAGTTGTACCTCAGGAAAGTGAACCACCTCTTTACAGTGTGGGGAAAGACACCGGATTCCATGATCTAGCTCTCATGGTCTATGTCGGTTAATCATATTCCCATTATGTGAGATTTGAGCTATGGTTTCTTATGAAGTTATATGAATTGTGGATGGTATTATGGGTTGACATTCATACATTGCATGAGTAGGCTTTGAGAGGACTATAATGTCTTGTCGAATGTCTTAATGACTAATTAATAAATGTACTTGTAATAAAGCTAATGAAAAATGTTGACTTAAATGTTTAATGTAGTGATATATGCTTTACTTGGATCGTAGTATGAGTTATTTCCTTGTCATGAATTATGAAATGTTTATGTTCCTTATGCATGAGTATTTTCCAATTATGAGAAAGAGGAATGGTAAGTTCACTTTTGGTGGCCTCAATGTGGTACATAGTGTGGATGATTGTATGGGACGCTATTCATTCATTGCACAAAGTATAGATAGCAGTTACTTAAGGTCAAAAATTAATGTTATGAAATTGCTTGATGTTGTATATTATGCCTCTTATACTTTTGTTCATGATATTTCTCAAAATTGGCATATGCATGGTTTTCAAACCAAAATGTCATTTTTAACCATGGTGTTTGAATATTTATCATACATAGCTTTCCCTTACATAAAGAGAAGATATTTGGAGAGGAGTGTCTTAGGAGTTAAAAAGGTCATTTTGGTTTGAAAAACATGCATCGCGCTCCTCCAATGGTGGCTTCTAAAGAGAAGATATTTGGAGAAGAGGGTAGTTCTAAGTTTGTGTTTTGGAACAAATAATTTAAAAAAGATCTTAATACCTTTAAAAGACTTAAAATAATTTAATTATTAAATAATAATCATCCCCAAGCCTAACTAATTATTTAAGAAATTACTAAGTTGCCCCCCAACTAAGCTGAGCATGGATAGAATTGCAGTGGTTACTTGCAAACCCCACCCATAGACTATAGGTGGGTCCACGGGTCGTACTGGTTATGCGTGGAATGGTTTTGAAACTCGCCATTTAGGGCCTTGACTCAGAATACCTCCCCACGAGGCGTGCTTGGATGTACGCCCCGTAGGTCCCATTCGTGAGTCACCAAGTTTTTTGCAGATATTTTGTTTCTTTGGGTATTGGTGGTTAGGATTTAGGGTCCTCCACAAGGACCTTTGGTTGGTCCTTGGGTTTTGTAACTTGACGGTTAACCCCTAAACTCCTCAAACTATGCTCGGGAAACCATCATACAAATTCAAATCCAATATCAAACTCAAAAACAAACTCGATAAGATCAAGTTTCACTTACTAGTTTAATGGGTCGTAAAAGTCGTGTTAGATATGCTTTTTAATTGATCCGTCATATGATTGCTTGCATGTGAATTGGGAAACATGAATCAAATCTGATATAATGATTAAATATGAATAATTACATGTCATGACCTATTACTTGATTGCTTTATTATGTGTACTATTCATTATGCGTGTAATTGTGATTGTGATCATATTGACTGGACAGAGTGTCATGTTCCAACACACACAGGACCGAGTTTCACTTTCCAACACATATATTAGATCGGTGTTTTAGTTTCTGACACATTGATAGTTTATGTGTGGGTTCCACGAGAGGACAATTTGTGACTAACACATTCATATCTACCTGTTATTGATATTGGGGAATCGCATGGTACTCCTAAAATTATATTTTAATTATGAATCCTGTATATGTGTATTTATTGTATTGTAATTACTTACTTATATTTCACTTACTAGAATAGTCGCGTGATCCTACCATCACACTTTTTGTTTTGTGTATTGATACTGCACTTGCTCTTTTTTGTTGATTACGAGGTATCTCAGGCGGCTACTGACACACCCCAGTTACGAGATAATTGACCAAGATAGGATCTGAGGGTGATCCAGTTCTTTCAGGTTGCCATGATCCATTATTATTTTAGTTCATTCTTTTCGGACTTAGACTATATATTCAAACTTTTTGTTATGTTTAGTTTTCGATGTTGCCTCCTATTTTTCTTAGAGGCATTAATTACTATAGTTTCTGTACAATGACTTTCAGGTCTAGGAGTTTAATTTCCACAAGCTTTATGCTTGGTTGTTTTTATTAATCCTTCTAAGATTATGGGAATTAAGTACTAAATTCATCGTTTAAATCTACTTATGTATCTTTCAATGATTAATTTCTTTAAGTTTCTAAGTCGGGTTGTGGTAGTGGTAGTGGTTCTCCCACCAGAGGGTTAGGTTGAGTGCCAATCACGGTGGTCTAGGTCGTGAGTTATGCAATTTTTATTAAAAAGAAATAAGTAAATACAAATACTCAATAATCTTTTGACTTTATAAATATATATATCAAAATAACAATAAAAAAAATTCTTCTTCCTTTTCCTCGTCTTTCTCTTCATCTTCATCTTCATCTTCATTTTCTTCTTAGTCTTCCTCTTTATCATCCTCCTCCTCCTATTCCTCTTCTTCATCTTCTTGTTTCTTCCTTCACCTTTTTTTCTTCTTTTGTTTTCCTCCTTATCCTCCGTTTTCTCTCCTCCTCTTCTACTTCTCCTTTTTCTTTCCTTCTCCATCTACTCCTTCTCTGCTCCTTCTCTTCCTTCTCCTACTTCTTATCCTCTTTCTTCTCCTCATCCTTCTTCTCTTCTTTCTTCTCCTTTTCATCCTCTTTATCGTTCTTCTTCTTTGTCTTCTTCGTTCTTTTCTTCTTTTTCTTCTTTCCTCCTCTTGTTCTTTCTTCTTTTATTTTTCCTCATCATCCTCCTTCTCCTCTTCATCATTCTCTTCTTGCTCTTCTTATTCCTCTTCATCCACTTCTTCTTCCTACTATTCTTCATTCTCCTCCTTGTTTTCCTCCTCCTCCTCTTCTTCTTCTACCTATTCTTTTTCCTCCTCTTCTTCTTCCTCTTCTTGTTCATCTTCCTCTTGTTCTTTCTCCTCCTCCTCCTCCTCTTCGCCATCTTCTTCCTCATCCTCTTCTTCCTCTTCCTCCTCTTCCTCTTCCTCCTCTTCTTCCTCATCATCTTCTTCCTCTTCCTCTTCCTCTTCCTCTTCTTCTTCCTCTTGTTCTTTTTCCTCCTCTTCTTCTTCTTCCTCCACCTCTACAGCCACCTCTATTCCTATAAATCTTGTTCTTATTTTTCTTTTTCTTCTTCTTCTTTTTCTTCTTTTTCTTCTTCTTCTTCTTCTTTATCCTCTTCCCTTTACTATCCTCCTCCTCCTCCTCCTCCTCCTCCTCTTTCTTCTTCTTCTTCTTCTTATTCCTATTCCTCTCTCTCTTCGTTTTCCTCTTCCTCTTTTTCTTCCTCTTACACTTTCTTCTTCTTCTTCCTATTCCTATTCCTATTCTTATTCTTCTTATACTTCTTTTTCTTCCTCCTACTCTTTCTTCATGTGCTTCCTCTTGTTCGTTTTCCTTTTTATTCATATTCATTTTCGTCGTTATCCTCCTTGTCCTTCTCATTGTCGTCATCCTTCTACTATTACTTCTCTTCTTCTTGTACTTCTGCTTCTCCTTCTTTTTCTATTTTTATGTCTAGTGGTTTTCCTTTATTTCTTTGCTCAGATTTTATCCAATATCCGAGGAAATCTAAAATATACATTATATTTCTCCCCAATAAGTGTCGATTATATATGATCTTCCACATTTATTGACTAAATGTGCTCTATGATGCAACAACTTACATTGGAACATCTAGCATATTCCTAGCTATGGTTGAATGTAGTGGATATCTGTTTTGGTGGTCTTCAACGAATTCAGTGTGCTAACATTATATTGATAGGACTCTAGAGATTGTCTCAAATAATAATTAAGCTCCTATCTATTTATGTTCCTATAGGATATAGATGATATCCTATACCAAATAGAAAATTAGTAACACAATGGACCAACAAATCTTATGTCTATCATTGAGAAGATAATGGCTCGTCAGAATGAAAAGATAGAGAAACAATATGAGGTGTTACATTATCAAGTAAAGTGACATATTGATTATATAATGTTTGAATATCATTATTTGTATAACTCATTGCTTAAATGTACTAGGTTCTTCTTCATTTTAACCTCTAAAGAAATATATATAATTCTAACAATTCATACATGATAGAAACGTTCGTACACGAATTTAACATAGCACCAATTAAACAAATAGGAGGAATACGAAAAAAAGTATTTTTTTTAAAATGTTCTACAATACAATAATGACCTCTATGGAATCTACCTTTAATTTGTATTCACTAAGCAATAATAAAAGATTGGCTATGTAAGCTAAAATATTACAAATAATAGGATAATAAACATCGAAAGTTTCAACAATAACAACATAAAGTTTTTCTTCACTGATTAATTTTTTTTAACCCAATCAGATTCTTGCAACACGAATTTCAGGAAATTTCTATGCATATTGTAAATGCTAGGAATATGCTAAATGTTCCAATGTAAATTATTGCAACATGAATTTAGGAAATTTATATGCATAGTTTAATGCACTATCTAAATATTGTATGCTCTTAAAAATCATAAGTCGAATTTCATAAAGAGAACTAATCTCTCAATCTATCCCTGATGCTACAAAGTACGAAATGGCAAAAAAGGCCTCAAAAAGTTTTGTCAATGTCAATGGAGTGGACTCAACTAGTGTAAACTTTATGAATATTGTAACATCCCAAAAATTCTAACTCAAAATCTGACCATTAAAATTTCGGTTGTCTAGTATCACAGGAACTTTCTACAGTTCGTAGATGGGTGGAACAAGGCCCTTGAAATTTAATTTTCATGTCTAAGTTTCAACGATCTGAATACAGGTTGTTGAAAGAGTTAGTGGAAACAAAGTCATGAAGCACACTTCCACTAAGCATTCTTCAAGTGAGAAGGACGATCTTCAAAGTTCACAGGACTTGTAGAAAGAGTCTTTAATGGCCCGGAATGTGATTTTTAGAGTTTTTGGTAAAATTAACATTACCCCTGAAGATAGGTGCCCCGGTAAGTCTTCATCAGTTTGTGAAGTTTGTTTGGAAAATTGGAACTTCTCATTTAACAAAAGTTAATAAATTTACGGGTAATATTTAGATAATGAATTTTGTTTTCAAATTATGGGAAAACACCATAATTTATTTAGTTACTAGGGTTTGTCCCTTTTATTACATAATAATTAGAAAAGAAAAGAGAAATAAAGAGAATATGTGAGGACTTACTTGTAGCGTGTGACGAACGACAAATGAGAGATATACTATCTTCAGGCAAAGGATTCTCCAATTCTTCCAATTAATAATGACTTGAGGACGATATAAATATACTTTACAATGACATTATTAGAGAGAGTGGCTTCATATACTGGTTGTGTCTTAAAGTATTTAGCCTGAAATAGGACAAAACCAAAAATATAATAAAATTGATCATATCATGCAAATGATAGCAAGAATAGTATAAGAATATGATGATGACGTCAAAATATAGTGACAATTCGATTAGTATAATGTAGTTCAAATTTGTATTTTGTTAACCATTCAATCCTACTGGAGGTTTAAGGGTTGAAATTTCTTTATAGTTCTCTCTGTTTTATCCGAAAAAATTTATATTAAGATAGATAATTAAATATTATATGTAGTGTATTATATGAATATCATTAAATTTATGACGTTGGAGGATTAAAACCTAACCCAGGGCTTGAAATTTGGAGAATATGAAGTTGACGTATTAATTGCCATCAAGATTGTGATTATTTATTTGTATAAATTGCATTGAGTTGGTAGCTCACCGAAAAAGGAACGCTCAAGTCCCGAAGTAATTGTTCGATTATTTTGAGGCGAGTGAATTTCTGAGCCCTTATTAAGTGTATAGAATCGTGTATTTTATTGTGGTATGTGTTGAGGAGTAATGGGACTTCGTGATTTGTTAACTTGTCAATATTAAATAATTTTTATAATTAAAAAGGGATCATAAAAGGCAATGTGATCAATTATTGGTATGTGATGTGTTGAGAATGATTTGAGAGGCTTATTAATTATTTATGTTGAATTAAGGTTAAGGTGTTGTTAATGATGCATTGTTATTAAAATGGTCTTCTCCTCATTATTTGTGAACATGTCATTTGTATGGTTCATAGACATGTTTGGGACAAGTGTTACCTGATGTAGGACAACAAATTTAAGAGGATATACCATTTCGAGGCACGTGTCACGTGCCAGAACAAATATAATATTTTAAGGGACATGGCGTGCGCAGTGACACATTATAATTTGAGAGAAGTCTGTAAATAATGAAAAATTCTATTATTGAGGCTCGTGTTGCACGCCATGAAAGATGCATTGACAGATATGTCCCCTATGGATACCAGACTGATAGATAGCGCGTGTATCACTAGGTTAGGCATGCATCACCATACTTAGCATTGAATTTCACTGTATTTGATATCATTATCACGGTGAACTTGTGAGTACTTTTCTTTGGGACTGTGTTTGACGACTTTATCCAATGTTAGTCTGAAATTATAAGAGTGTTGTTATTTAACTAAGTGCTATTTAAATTGTGAATTTTTTGGTTGGGTTGGTTTTATGCTGATAATAGTTGTGGAGGTTTGGTTGGGGTGGTAGGGTTCCTGTATTCTATATACATAGATTTGTGTTAAGTGGTGTACTTGTTGAGTACAGAGTGGGTTGGTACTCACCCCTTGATTCTACAATTGTGTAAGTTATGAGCAGGGATCTTCATGATACTCTCTTTTCCTTTCTTGTCTAAGGCTTTTTGTGAGGATTTATAAGGTAGTGGTTTCTCATCTCAGTGGACCCTCTTAATCCTTAATTACTTCTGATATTGTTGTAGTCTAGAATAAATTCAAGACTTGTGTATTTCTTTCAAAGCAATTGTAATAAGTTAGTGACGTGTGCACTTGACAACCTGGTTTTGGAAATTTTGTTATGTTGAGTTATTATCTATATTAGTAATTGTTATTGAACTTTTACTCTTATTTTATCGCTGCATTTCATTGTAATGGTTTTGTTTTACGATGACTTATCTTGGTGGAATAAGATGAGTTCCATCACATCCAATTTTTAGTCGTGATAGTGTCTATCATCCCCAATTATAGAAATAGAAAACTCAGGATGTTCCTATGAGAGGGTCTATTGCCCGTAGAATTCATATGGACTGTAAATGGCCTTTTGTAGACGGTTTTGTCACATATAATCGGTGTTTTCGTCCTAGAAGAGGACTAAGACTAACCTCTTAGCATTGGTCATTACATTTCATAGGTTAAGTTGCAGAAAATTTAAAACTTTTCATATACTTCTACCTTGAGGTTTACATAGACCTTTCGCTTGCTCATAATATATACATAGGGAGTTTACATAGACTCCTCACATACGAATCACTACATAGACTTCTACTTTTATTTCACATACATAATATAAAAACATAATATCATAGAAAGTCTAGGATACGTCTCAAATATAACCATCTAAATAGAATACAACTTTCAGGCATAGCCCTTACTTCACTTCAATAAAAGCCACATATAGGCATATACAACAATCATCTTCAAATGAAAAGGAAAGAACTAAATGTCTTTAAACTAGAACAACATCAATAGCTAGATAGTGGCATCGTCCTCGGAAGGTGAGGACCTACTGAACTTGGAGAATGAGAATCCAAGTTATCTTCAAATGGCCCTTCTAGAAGCTCAACGGCCGAAACCTACATGGTTGTAGAATAATAGAAATATGGGTTAGTACACACTTGTACTAAGTATGGGAATATGCACATAAAACATTTGAAATCATGATAAAGGGGACATATGTTCAAAATCATGCTAACTTAATTTGAAAAGTCTTATGCACAATCAAGACCAATCATCATCAAGTATAACCAAGCCAGCATGTAATATAGCATAATGAGCACATAACCAAACAAACTTCAACATCATGATAAAACCACAAAACATATATAAGATGTTCATAACATTACCACATATACAAGACCATTACTCATAACCCAACATCAAGTCCACAAGTGCAATGACCAAGTAAAGCCCCATAACCTTACTCAACCAAGTAAACCCAACAAAGGACCCTAGGCAATGTTTAGACTCACATAGCATAGCATTAAGAACAACCATCATCATAACATAGCAATATAGACCAATAGCATGTTCATAAATGAAACCAACATCATATATAATCCTCAACATGTAAAATCAACATATTCATATCATTTGCTTTGAAAACATGAGAACGACTTTCCAAGACTTCCCTTAAGGCCAACTCGTGCAATGTATAGGTAGAGTACCATACCCCTACCTAGACTAAGTCAAACCCCTTAGGTCACCATAGTTAGTGTTCACTTTATTATTTCACTTTACTTTCGGGAACAGTTGCCTTAACCAACGTAGACCACATGAGCTAAATGTGGAATCCGGTGTAATAAATCCCTACACCAAAAGAAGGTGGACTACTTGCCAAGGTAGTACCAAAACATGAACATAGCATTCTAGGTGGATCCACTAGTTAGTATTCCTATGGGGGAAACATAGTTCAAGAACTAGGAGATATACTTGGTACCCTCTTTATGCACATTGCATTGTATTCTCCAATATCATGAGTAACATAGTGAACCTAACTTCCCACCTCGGGAAGGGACACATCTCATATCTAGTTCACTCGATGCTAAGCTAGAGTCCCTTTTTGAAATGTCTTTAAATATTTATTAATCATATTAACTTACTATAGGTCGTAGGAGATTAACCAGTTGTATATTCATATCATTAGCTCATTAGAAATTGCATTAGAATGTCCTTTCAATACAAACCTTATTTGTGAGATCAACACATTATCATCATCATGTAATAATGAGGCACATAGGCAATTCATAACCAACCTTATATCATTTCATCTTAAACATAATCTCACCTCTTCAAATAATCAAGATATTTCAATTACATCATCATACCAACACCAACTTAATATAATAATAAGGCATGCTTCAATTAAACTTCATCACTAAGTACAAGTCATCACAATTGAAGTAAAGGTTCAAGATCACAAAGTCTTACTGTTGTGAGGCTAAAACTACATATTTTTAATCATTATTTGCCTCACATTTATTATTTATATTTGTACTTTTTAGCATAAATTTTATGAATTCTTTTAAATTGTGTGTTTTATTTGTAGGATTAAATTGACAAAATAATTGGAGAAGTTTGGAGCTAAAACGAATTAAAGATGGAAAGTTGAAGAAGGAAATCAAGCAGGCAGCTTAATGAAAATAAGTTAATATAATATTAATATAATTTATATACAAATAAGGAAAGGAAAACCTACTTGCTGGTCCACGTGCTAGGCAGCAATATAGAGAGTTTCTCGCCCAAAATTAAAAGCTACATGCGGAAGAAAAAAAAAAGAATCCAATTCCTTTTGGTTTTGGATTCCTAATTTGTTTGCACTCAATTATTTTATTTAGGGTTTACTACATTTATACATAGTGATAGAAATAATTATTAGGGAGGAGGCCAAGAATCAAGAAACAAGATAAATATAAATTTTCTTCTAGCTTTGGAACTTTGAAAGAGTCACCGTGAAGGCCAGAGAATTGTGATTTATTCTTTCTTCTCCTTTATTATTTATTTGTAGTCGTGATTAATAAAAGATAGTTTAGCTATTGTTCTTAACTTTTTATCATTAACACAAGCATATTTATTTTAATAAATTTTGATTCTGTTTTTGATATAATGAGTAGGTAAATTTCATAACTATGGTTGGGGGAACCATAAGCGATGAACAAAGTATGAATAGTAACTAAGCAATTCTCAAATAGGTTTTTGCATGCATTGATAATTCTTTTGTTTAGAAGTCTTTTTAACGAGTGCACGCGTTAGAACTCGCCTTGTTGCTACTTGCCGGACCAAGGAGATAGTTAATAAGAAAATAATTATCAACATAGATTTAGTGTGATACTATCTAATAGACTAGTGTCGATTGGTGCGTAGTAATAACTAAGACATACATCGATTATGATGTCTAATATGAGGCAATGGTAAGGGTTAGTAAATTACACACACGTAGACGGACCAAGGTGCGAGGTAAAATTCCCTAGTTGTCGGACAAAGGAATTAGAGATACCTAACTTATCACTTTGCAAGTAATACACTAGGAAAGAATTGTTATTACTAGGATTACCGCGTTATGAGCTAATGGGGAACACATTCCTAGTTATTTTATTAATTTGGATATACAAAATACTTAGTTCAAAGCTATTTTTATTGCTTTTATTTTTATTTCAATTTAAATCTCCCCATTTTTATATGACGACTATCGAGTTAAATATTTGCTATTGGTAATATTCTTACATATTCTCTGTGGGATCGACCCCGACTCATAGTTGGGTAAATATATTGCATATGATCGTTTATATTTCTTTTCAAGAAGTATATTTGAACGTTATCACTTATCAATTCTCCTTCAACAATCCATCATCATTGGTCTTACCCTCAACCAATCTAATTTCATCCATCAATAGGTGTAATAAATCATTAAATATTAATTAACACAAGAATTAACTCAATTATATCAATACTAACCAATTCAACATGAGTTCTAACCTAGGGTTAGGGAATTTGGGTCAATTCATGATCTATTCCACATAATAGATTCATTCATCAAGCACTATCATAATTGAAAAATAATACATCATAAACTTATCATAATAACAATAAGAAACCATAAACAATTCAATTTAGAAGATCAAATTCGGATTAGAAAGAAACTCATATGAAATCAGCTTTTTGAAAACCAAATTTGGACTTTGGGAAATGGAATCCCAATGGTGAAAGGATCCCATACCTTGATATTCTTTGAAGATTCATGGTGAAAATTAGTCTTCTTTATGACCTAGAAAACTTAGACCTTGGTCTTCTATAGAGTTTCCTTGGGAGAGAGAAAGTAGAGAGAAGTAAGAGCAATTTGGGTTTAGGAAAAGTGATGTGTTAAATGGTGTTTAGGCTTAGAGTAGTTTGTATAGTTTCTTAACTAATCTAATTACCCAACCCTTAACCCCTAAATAGACCCCTAAATAACTAGATTAGTTAAATGAACCAATTAAAATATTACAGAAAAGTTGCAGGCCTGACCTACGAGACCCCGACCTACGGGTCGTAGGTCAGTCGACGGGCACTGTTCCCCTCCGTCCTACACATTTGTGGTTTGAATCAAAGATTATGCATTTGGCCCTTTTTTTTAAATTGAATAAATGTCCATCGAAGGAGGCATCTACGCCCCGTCGATCGTCCTACGCCCCGTCGATGGCAAGCGTAGGTTGCCACTGCATTTTGACAGCTTTTTGCCAAAATGGAAGGTCCTCCTTAAGGACCCTTAGGGTGGTCCTTGGGGAGTCGTACCCGGATATTTCGACCCTAAACATATTTTAATACATTTTTGACACCTTTATACCAAATTTCACCAAATTCTGGCTCTTAAAACCTTGTAAAATAGGCTAAGAAACACTAGCACCTCTTTGACTAGTTTCGGACGTCATGGACGTTTCTTTACGTGTTTACTCCAAAATTTCCTAAATGACTCATAAACATTACTTTTGACCTTAAAACAGTGTTACAACACTTAGAAACGCATGTGAGGCTCTATATTAGGTCTTACACTTTCGGAGTGTTACATTATCCCCCTCCTTGGGAAATATTCATCCCCGAATGACACTAAAATCTTTTGAAGGGAAAGTATAGACTCAATACTAGCATTCCAACATCAACAAAAATATCAAAACATGAGCTACAACTCAAATCAATATATCAACATGACATTTACATATAGCAACTCAAAACATCAATTTCTTTATATAAGGGCTTCATATCACAACATGAGGAATTTCCTTCTCAACAACAACATGAGCTCAACAGCACATTAAGAGTCACTTATGACAAAAACTCATTTCAAAACACATCAACATGCTATCACTTTATAAAGTCAACAAAAAAACAAATACACAAGTAAGTGCAATTCAAGCAAAAGAGCTTCTTTTCATGAAAATCTTATTTTTGCAAAACTTTAACCATTTTTATGCACATCTCAGAAAAACAAGTCAAATTCAATTTTACTCATTATTTTAGTTATTAGTAGGAACAACTAACATTAATTAGCAAATAGATGAGGATATCGGGACTTCCATGTCAGCTTCGGCCTCCCATGTTGCTCCTCAACTAGGTGGTTCTTCCATAACACTTTTACGGAAGCCACCTCCTTATTTCTCAACATCTTCACTTGTCGATCAAGGATTTCAATCGGAATCTCTTCATACGAGAGATTCTCATCCACATCTCGACCTTCAATAGGAAGATTGGACTCGGGGTCACCAATGCACTTTTTAAGCATGGATACATACAATACCGAATGAACCGAAGATAACTCACTAGGTAATCTCAACTCGTATGCAACCTTACCAACCCTTTGCAAAATTTCATAGGTACCCACATAACGAGGACTCAACTTACCTTTCTTGTCAAATCTCATCAGCCCTTTCATGGGTGAAATTTTTAAGTACACCTTATCACGTTCTTCAAATTCTAACTCTCTTCTCCTATTGTCGGCATAAGACTTTTGCCGGCTATAAGTTGTTTTCAACCGGTTCCTTATAATATGAACTTTCTCCAAAGTGGTACAGATCAATTCGGGACAAAAAAGTGAGGACTCGCCAACTTCAAACCAACCAACCAGAGATCTACATCTCTTACCATACAAAGCTTCAAAAGGAGACATGTATATAGTTTAATGGTAACTATTGTTATAAGAGAACTCAACCAAGGTCAAGTATTCATCCCAACTTCCTTTGAAATCAATTACACAAGCCCTAAACATATCCTCAAGGGTTTGAATAGTACGCTCCGCCTGACCATCTTTTTGGGGATGAAAAGCGGTGCTTAACTTCACTTGTGTACCTAACCCTTTTTGGAACGACCTCCAAAATCGAGACGTAAATTGAGCACATCTATCTGAAATAATGGATAAAGGGATACCATGAAGACTCACAATCTCATTGATATAGATCATTTGATACTCTTCCGCTGAATAAGAAGACTTAAAGGGGATAAAGTGAGCGGATTTTGTCAACCTATCCACAACCACCCATATAGAGTCATTTTGCCTACGTGTCCGAGGCAAACCCACTACGAAGTCCTTATTAATGTCTTCCCACTTCCAAGCGGGAACTTGTATTTCATGAAGTAAGCCACCCGACTTTAGGTGCTCGACTTTCACTTGTTGAGAATTCGGACATTTTGCAACAAATTTCGCTCTCTCTTTTTAAGCCATCCCACCAAAGTACTTCTCTAAGGTCATGATATATCTTTGTAGAACCCGGATTAATTGAATAACGGGAACCATGAGCTTCCTCTAGGATCCAATTTCTCAAATCATCCACCTTGGGCACACACAACCTCTCTTGGTACCTCAAAACACCATTCCCCCCCAGTGAAAAAGATTGATTAAGCTTGCCAAGAACTGTAAGATCCCGAAAATGACTTAGGTGAACTACAGCCTAACATAGTTATCATGGTGTTATAAGGTCATAAAATTATCTATTATGTTGTATAGAGGAAGTATCAAAGAGTGTAGGTGCATTGGAAGTCAAACGTCAAGGGACGACTAAGACGTTCGATGACTAAGAAACCTATGTGCCTCATATGTGGTTTTACGTGTTTAGGTGTGATTAATGATCTTGTGAGGTCCTTAAATGAGTTATTATGGTATATATCGGCAGTGTATCAAGTTTCGTGAAGTTTGGAGGTCAAACGTCCATGACGTTCGAAAGGTGTGCCTTGAAATGACCTTGTGTGTCTAGGCATGTTTCGTCAAGTTTTACGTGTTTGTTTTGGGTGAATTTCATATGAGAGGTGCTAAACTCGTATAAGATCATGTTTGGGTTGGAAACGTCCAGGAAAACATCCCCAAGGACCACCCAAGGTTCCTTGAGGAAGGACCCAAAGTTGGTGCCAAGGCTGCCCAAGACAGCCCAAACCACGGAGGTAATCGACGCCCAGTGGGTTAATTGACGCCCCATTGGTTGGGTCTCGTCGTTTGGTAATTATCATGGGGAAAGGAGGGACCAAGGATGAGCCTCAGTCCCAGACCACGGACCAACAGGACGGTCCATTGGTCAAGGGATGGTCCGTAGGTTGGCTTCCTTCGATGGAGTCTGTTCCTGCGTGCAATCCACTGTTAAGTGGAGGGTGAATTTGTAAATGCACCCAAAGTACAAATAGAAGGTTTGGATGTTCCTTAAGGGTTTATTGGGTATTTTATACATGTATATAAGTCTTTAACACTTAGAAGATTTCATTCTTCAAAATAAAAAACCCAAAATCCCTTAGAATTCCTTAAGACTCCATTAAAGCCAAAATTCAAGGAAGATCTTGAATTTGAGATTTGAGTGGTGATTCTTCATCAAATTGTAGGATTATAATTGTTTAGGTATGGTTTTTGATCCTTGAAACTCGTTTCATCAAGGAGCCCAACTTTCAAGGATGTTTTATAAAGTTTTTAAAGTTGAACTTGACATATTTCATGATCTACCATGGTTTCTTGCGTTAAAGGTTTTTAATCATTGTTTAGTGATTGAATTGATATTATTAAGATGATTTTAACTTAATTAACCTATGAAACCATGTAATTGATGAACCCTAGTCTTTGACTAATTTATGGGTTACTTGATATTGATCTAATGCTTATCAATTCTAGTGTAGATTTCTGTGGGCTTTATTATGATGTAAGAATTGTATTAAATTGATATATAATTGGTCTTAGATTGATAAATATATATAGAATTGATTAAGATTCATTTAGTATTATGATTTATGCATTGAATTGATGTTCATGACCATGGGTAAGGGCCTTATGATATTGAATTGGGTGATTTAGCATTGGATTGCTGATGATGGAGTGGTGGTACGCTGCCCTATTCCTCTTTATTTTATGTTAATTAGACTTCAAATATGTTGTGATGGGTTTGGTCCACTTATGGTGGCGGTGTTATGTGAATTAATGTGACCTTGTTGGCGTTATTGTAAGTATTATGATGATCATGGCCTTGTCGGCACTACTTGAAGTATTATGTGGATTTGTGTAGTTGATTATGTGAAGCATGATCATATCTACCTATGTGAAGTAATTTGAAAGTATGTGTTATTCTATTGATGATATCTAGGTGATCATGTTAGACTAATGACTATGTGTTGTGTGTAGTCTTAGAGTTGATGCATGATTGTTCCTACTTGGCTATATGATTCTATAATGGTTATGTTGATGATATAGTAGTGTATAGGATGACTTTAAGATGATATTGGTTGTCCTTATATGCTTCTAGAATGGCTTGTAATATGTGCTAAAGTGAAGTATGTTGTGTCTTGTTTCGGTAGACTTAAGTCCCTTACTTGATGCATGTATGAATATGAATATGTGATGTCTTGACTTAGGAAGATAAAGCGTCTTAGTCTTGAATTTATGAATGTTATGTGAGATCTTGAATGATGATAAGAGTGTCCTTTATGTGAAACCTTGAACCTAGTGGTAAGGTTATGAACCTTGAATTAGAAATCCGTAATGGTATCCTTCATGTAATGAATGATGGACTTAAGGTTGATTGGCTAGAACGGCATCCTATCAATCCTTAGGAAATTCATAATGAGCTTCTTGTTGCCATTGTGAGGTAGCCCTAGTGGACCTTTCTTTGGTAGGGTAAATGTAATTGGGTTATGAACTTGATATGGAACTCTTTTGTATGAACCTTAAAGTGATTTAATCTATGAGAACAAAGGCTAGCACCGAGTGAGTATGGTAAGGGAAGTAATTCTAGTTAATTGATGATGCTAGAATAGAAAGTAAGTGATTCATATTCCTTAACCATGTGTCTACATGGGATGTGTCCAAGTTCTACCGTTGGCAAGTAGAACAACCTCATCGGAGTAGGATAGAACTCCGGATTTCAAGTTTTGCTACCATGGTCTATGTCGGTTATTGCCTATTCTCATCATGTGGGATACCTATTAGCATTAGAGAAGTTCTATTAAGTTTAGGTGGTGGTATGGAACGCTATCAAGACATTGCATAATAGGCTTTTAATGTGTTAGTAAGAGTCCCTAGGTCTTCTCCAGACCATTACTTGAAAGTCCTTTATGTGATGAATGTCTCTTAAACGAACTAAGTAATGTAATGACTTATGTTAGAAAGTATGTAAACACATGAGTACCTAATCTAAACTGACTTAAGGATTCCTTAGATAAAGTGTGAAGAGGGCATATGGGATGATCTCTTCATGTCTTATCTATGGAAGTCTTGAGAATGACTCTAATGAGGGAAGTTGGTTGTTATGTTTGATATGACCTAAGCTTAAGAAGTTTTAAGGATTATTTAGGTAACCTTGAAGAGGGTGTATGGGCGTTCTCTTCTAGGAGTACTTAAGTAAGTCTTTTTGATAGCCTTGGTAAGGAGAATGTCATATCTTATATGTTATGTGTTTGATGTCTTGTAAGTGTACATGTGTCTCATTATGAGTAATCTTGAGGATCATTTAGGAACATTTAGAGAGGGTGTATGGGCGGTCTCTCTTTTTTTGACTTAAGTAAGCCTTAGGATATCTTTAGTGAGAAGACAACATGCTATAAAATGTTAAAAAGGGAAGGAAAGCACTTCACTGCTACAGTGAAGCAATACACTGTAACAGTGAATTGAGTTACTGTAAAGTGACTCTTAAAAATAGAATAATTATTCTAAATGTTATCTTTTGTGTTTCTAAGTTGTTAAATGTTGTTCTTATTATTTTATTATGATATTTAAAAGAAAAGATGAATATTTCTGATAAATATCCGTTTTCATGATTTTTATGCATTATGCCATACTTAGTACATGTGATTGTACTAATACATGCTTTTATCTATCTCTTTAGTAATTAGTAGGTGAGGAGCATTTGGGAAGCAAGACTTGGACCGTAGCATCGTTCAATAGAAGTTGAAGTATGTCCTCAATTGACTCGAGGGCATATATAGATGTCTTTTATGTATTTTATTTCGAAGTATTGTAATAGACTAAGTATTTCTATATTTTGAAGTATGGGCCGTGTCCCAAGTATTCTCGTGTCTAAGATTGATGTGCTTGAGACTTAGTATTTCCTATTACTTTTATATGAAAGAGTTTTTAAAGACTATGATATGTTTTGTGAAAAGTTTTAATTCCGTACTACATTTCACTAAGTAGATGCGATGAATGATATGAAAGGGCCTGTATAAGACCTCCGAGAGGTCGAGTACGCCGGTTGCAAATCCGATATTATTCCCTAACTTCTAGGGTGTGGTCTTGGGATATAACAAGCTTAGTATCAGAGCATAGGTTGTGAAAGTAGTCTTAGGAATCAAAAAGTCTCATCAAGTCACGTCTAGTAGAGTCTCGACCATCGGTGTGAGTCGCGACACATCTATGGGCGAGAGGCTATAGGACGATAGAGTTTTCCTTCTTTTCTACTCCTATGTCGTGCGGTAGAGTAAATGTTATCAGTATCCTTCTTATGTGTTTCCTTGTGTTTCTAGGAGATGAATACTAGAAGGATAGCCGCTAGAAAGTTGGAAGAGGAGAGGGTGAATGAGAAGATTCTTCCTCAAGTTGAGCAAGTTTATCAAGATGCGAATGGATTCCAAGGTGCTCAAGGTGCTCAAGTGGCTCCACAAGGTGATCATGTCCCTAATGTGGAAGGAGGTAATGAGGTTCCGGTGGATCTCCCGGAGTTGAGTAATAGAGATATTAGAGAGGCTTTGATTGCTTTAGCGCGAGCCGTGACTACTCAAGCGAATTTGAGTATGATGCCTAGGGTGAATGTTGTGGAGAGCACTATGAACTCTAGGTTGATAGACTTTGTAAGGATGAATCCTCCTATATTTCTTGGCTCTAAGGTGGGAGACTAAGAGTTCCTTGATGGTGTGTACAAGGTGTTGAGTGCTATGGGGCTTACATCAAGTAAGAAGGCGGAGTTGGCTTCGTATCAATTGAGGGATGTTTCTCAAATATGGTACACTCAATGTAAGGATAATAGGCCGGTGGAGTCGGATCCTATTGAGTGGGAGGAATTTAAGGAAGCTTTTCTAGGAAAGTACTTTCCCCGATATAGGAGAGAGGTTAAGGTAGAGGAGTTTATAAATATCAAGCAAGGCAATATGAGTGTTGAGGAATACTCTTTGAAATTCTCTACCTTGTCTAGATATGCATCATCCCTAGTGTCTAATCCAAGGGATGAAATGAGTCATTTTGTGATGGGTGTTGCCGACTTAGTGAGGGAAGAATGTCGTACGGCAATGTTACGTGATGATACGACCCTAGATAGACTCATGGTTTATGCACAATCTATTGAAGAGTCTAAACTTAGAAGGATTGCTAGAAACTTGAAAAGAAGTGGTGCAAGTGACCAAGGGCAACCTAGGTTCAAAAAGAGGGCTCAAACTCAAGGTGAACCTAGTGCTCCTAAGGTAAAACTTGAGAAAGGAGGTAGTTCTCAAAATGGCAAACCTACATGTGTCAATTGTGGCGTGAAACATTATGGTGAGTGTATATTGGGTATCGTAGTTGCTTTAGATGTGGAAAAGATGGGCACAAAGTGAGAGATTGTCTTAATAGAGTGGTAAGAAATTTGCTCCTAGTGTTCCAAAGGATGATGTTCCAAAGGCAAAGGCTCGTTTTTATGCACTCCGGACTAGAGGAAAGAAGCCGAATAAGAGTGATGATGATGTTGGTAAGACCTTGTATTTCTCTTTAGTGATATGAGCTCCTTCTAAGAGGGGGAGTATGGTTATAGATGAGATAGAAAGTCCTAGAAGGTTGTTGCATGTCCATGTTGTTTAGGAGTTTGTTTGAAATTGAATTTCATTAACTTCTTGTATTGTGTGTTTTATGAAGTCTTGATCATGTTGTAAGAGGTTTTTATATGATGTTATCTTGCATATTAGCATGTTTATATCATGAATTGCATAAAAGTTGCATTTTTGAAAAAATTTACAAAATTCACTGTAAAGGTACTGTCTGCTCAGTGTAATATTTTTCAAAAATTGACTAATTAATTCTTTGGTCTAAAATTGTTTTAATGTGGTTATAACTGATGTGTATGAGTATGATATTGAATACAAAATGAGTTCTTGCTATTTGGAATGAAGCATGTGAGTTTTGTAGCATAATGAGTATAGAATTGTCCTCTAGCTCTTGTTTTGTTGTAAATCTCTTGACTATGTGAAATTGATGTTTTGTATTTCATTGTGTGTTATATGGTTTGGTTTTGAGCTGCTAGTTGAATCTCTATTCTTGAAAGTGTTCGGAGAGTGGCAAGTGTCATTCGAGGACGAATGTTGTCCAAGTGGGGGAGAATGTAAGATCCCAAAAATGACTTACGTGAACTAGAGCCTAACATGGTTGTAATGTTGGTCTAAGGCCCTAAAATTATCTATTATCTTGTATAGAGGAAGTATCTAAGAGTTTAGGTGCATTGGAAGTCAAACGTCAAAGGACGACTAAGACGTTCGACGACTAAGACACATATGTGCCTCATATGTGGTTTTATGTGTTTATGTGTGATTAATGATTTTTTTAGGCCCTCAAATGAGTTATTATGGTATATATAGTCAGTGTGTCAAGTTTCATGAAGTTTGGAGGTCAAACGTCCAAGAACGTCCATGACGTTCGAAAGGTGTGCCTTGAAATGACCTTGTGTGTCTAGGCATGTTTCGTCAAGTTTTACGTGTTCGTTTTTGGTGAAATTCATTTGAGAGGTGATAAAATTGTATATGATCATGTTTGGGTTTGAAACGTCTTGGCAAACATCCCCAAGGACCACCCAAGGGTCCTTGAGGAAGGACCCAAAGTTGGTGACAAGGCTGCCAAGACAGCCCAAACCACGGAGGCAATCGACGCCCAGTGGGTCAATCGATGCCCCATTGGTTGGGTCTCGTCATTTGGGACTTAGCCTGGGGAAAGGAGGGACCAAGGAAGAGCCTCAGTCCCAGACCACGGACCAATAGGACGGTCCGTTGGTCAAGGGACGATTCGTAGATTGGCTTCCGTCGATGGAGTCAGTTCCTACGTGCAGTCCACTGTTAAGTGGAGGGTGAATTTTTAAATTCACCCAAAGTCCAAATAGAAGGTTTGGCGGTTCCTTAAGGGTTTATTTGATATTTTAGACATGTATATAAGTCTTTAACACTTAGAAGATTTCATTCTTCAAAATCAAAAACCCAAAATCCCTTAGAATTCCTTAAGACTCCATTAAAGACAAAATTCAAGGAAGAGCTTGGATTGGAGATTTGAGTGGTGATTCTTCATCAAAGTGTAGGATTATCATTGTTGAGGTATGGTTTTTGATCCTTGAAACTCGTTTTCATCAAGGAGCCCAACTTTCAAAGATGTTTTCTAAAGTTTTTAAAGTTGAACTTGACCTATTTCATGATCTACCATGGGTTCTTGCATTAAAGGTTTTTAATCACTGTTTAGAGATTGAATTGTTGTTATTAAGATGATTTTAACTTAATTAACATATGAACCCATGTAATTGATGAACCCTAGTTTTGACTAATTTATGGGTTACTTGATATTGGTCTAATGCTTATGAATTCTAGTGTAGATTTCTATGGGCTTTATTATGATGTAAGAATTGTATTCAATTGATATCTAATTGGTCTTAGATTGATATATCTATATTGAATTTACTTATATTCATTGAGTATTATGATTTATGCATTGAATTGATGTTCATGGCAATGGGTAAGGGCCTTATGATATTGAATTGGGTGATTTATCATTGGATTGAAGTGTTGATGATGGAGTGGTAGTACACTGCCCTATTCCCCTTTATTTTATGTTAATTAGACTTTAATTATGTTGTGATGGGTTTGGTCCACTTATTGTGGTGGTGTTATGTGAATTGATGTGACCTTGTCGGCGTTATTTTAAGTACTATGATGATCCTGGCCTTGTCGGCACTACTTGAAGTATTATGTTGATTTGTGTAGTTGATTATGTGAAGTATGGTCATATCTACCTATGTGAAGTAATGTGAAAGTATGTGGTATTCTATTGATGATATCTAGGTGATCATGTTAGACTAATGACTATGTGTTGTGTGTAGTCTTAGAGTTGATGCATGATTGTTCCTACTTGGCTATATGAGTCTATAATGGTTATGTTGATGATATAGTAGTGTATAGGATTACTTTAAGATGATAATGGTTGTCCTTATATGCTTCTAGAAAGACTTGTAATATGTGCTAAAGTGAAGTATGTTGTGTCTTGTTTCGGTAGACTTAAGTTCCTTACTTGATGCATGTATGAATATGAATATGTGATGTCTTGACTTAGGAAGATAAACCGTCTTAGTCTTGAATGTATGAATGTGATGTGAGACCTTGAATGATGATAAGAGGGTCCTTTATTTGAAACCTTGAACCTAGTGGTAAGATTATGAACCTTGAAGTAGAAAGTCGTAACGGTATCCTTCATGTACTGAATGATGGACTTAAGGTGGATTGGCTAGAACGACATCATATCAATCCTTAGGAAAGTCATAATGAGATTCTTGTCACCATTGTGAGGTAGCCCTAGTGAACCTTTCTTTGGTAGGGTAACTGTAATTGGGTTATGAACTTGATATGGAACCCTTTTGTATGAACCTTAATGATATTTAATCTATGAGAACGAAGGCTATCACCGAGTGAGTATGGTAAGGGAAGTAGTTCTAGTTAAAGAATGAGGCTAGAATACAAAGTAATCCCTTCATATTCCTTAACCATGTGTCTACATGGGATGTGTCCAAGTGTACCATTGGCAAGTAGAACAACCTCATCGGAGTAGGATAGAATTCCGGATTCCATGTTTTGCTACCATGGTCTATGTCGGTTATTGCCTATTCTCATCATGTGGGATACCTATTAGCATTAGAGAAGTTCTATTAAGTTTAGGTGGTGGTATGGGACGCTATCTAGACATTGCACAATAGACTTTGAAGGTGTTAGTAAGAGTCCCTAGGTCTTCTCCAAGACCATTACTTGAAAGTCCTTTATGTGATGAATGTCTCTTAAACGAACTAAGTAATGTAATGACTTATGTTAGAAAGTATGTAAACGCATGAGTACCTAATCTAAATTTACCTAAGGATTCCTTAGCTAAAGTGTGAAGAGGGCATATGGGATGATCTCTTCATGTCTTATCTATGAAAGTCTTGAGAATGACTCTAGTAAGGGAAGTTGGTTGTTATGTTTGACATGACCTAAGCTTAAGAAGTTTTAAGGATTATTTAGGTAACCTTGAAGAGGGTGTATGGGCGTTCTTTTCTAGGAGTACTTAAGTAAGTCTTTTTGATAGCCTTGGTAAGGAGAATGTCATATCTTATATGTTATGTGTTTGATGTCTTGTAAGTGTGTATGTGTCTCATAATGAGTAATCTTGAGGATCGTTTAGGCACATTTAGAGAGGGTGTATGTGCAGTCTCTCTTTGTGTGACTTAAGTGAGCCTTAGGATAGTTTTAGTGAGAAGACTACATGCTATAAAGTGTTAAAAAGGGAAGGAAAGCACTTCACTGCTTCAGTGAAGCAATTCACTGTAACAGTGAATTGAGTTACTGTAAAGTGACTCTTAAAAATGGAATAATTGTTCTAAATGTTATCTTATGTGGTTCTAAGTTGTTAAATGTTGTTCTTATGATTATATTATGATATTTAAAAGAAAAGATGCATATTTCCGATAAATGTCCGTTTTCATGATTTTTATGCATTATGTCATACTTATTACATGTGGTTGTACTAATCCATGCTTTTATCTATCTCTATAGTTACTGGTAGGTGAGGAACATTTGGGAAGTAAGACTTGGACCGTAGCATCGTTCAAGAGAAGTTGAAGTATGTCCTCAATTGACTCGAGGGCATATATAGATGTCTTCGGTGTCTTTTATTTCGAAGTGTTGTGATAGACTAAGTATTTCTATATTTTGAAGTATGGGCCGTGTCCCAAGTATTCTCGTGTCTAAGATTGATGAGATTGAGACTTAGTATTTCCTACTACTTTTATATGAAAGAGTTTTTAAAGACTATGATATTTTTTGTGAAAAGTTTTAATTCCGCACTACTTTTCACTATGTATATGCGATGAATGATATGAAAGGGAAAGCTAGTATAAGACCTCCGAGAGGTCGAGTACGCTGGTTGCAAATCCGAGATTGTGCCCTAACTTCTAGGGTGTGGTCTTGGAATGTGACAAGAACCAATTCCTTAACTCCATCGATGATGGATCAAGGTGTTTCTTAGACTTCACCTCAACCACCAAAGACGATTCAGAGTTATGATGGACCATAATACCACCATTTGGTGAATCTTCCAATCTAACACCCAAACAAGCCAACCTATGGACATCCTTCACTAGGTCTTTCTTGCCCTCTTCAACATGAGACACACTACCCATAGTCATTCGACTTAGTGCATCATTAACCACATTGGCCTTGCTAGGGTGGTAGAGGACACTCATGTCGTAATCTTTTAATAATTCCAACTACCTTCGTTGTCAGAGATTTATCTACTTTTGAGTAAACACATATTGAAGACTCTTGTGGTCGGTATACACATCCACATGAACCCCTTATAGGTAATGCCTCCATATTTTCAAGGCAAACACCACGGCCTCTAACTCTAGATCATGAGTTGGTAATTCTTATCATGAACCTTGAGTTTCCTAGAAGCATATGTTATAACCTTCCTGTGTTGCGTAAGGACGCAACCCAATCTCACTCGGGATGCATCACAATATACCATGAAACCCTTAGTACCCTCCGGTAAAGTCAACACCAGAGCAGTGGTAAGCCTATCTTTCAAGATTTGGAAGCTTCTTTCACAAGCCTGCGACCACTCAAATTTCACATTCTTTTGAGTCAAAGTAGTCAAAGGAGATGAAGTGGACGCGAAACCATCCACAAACCTCCTATAGTACCCGAATAGACCGAAGAAACTTCTTATGTCGGTTGGAGCCAAAGGTCTAGGCCAATTTCTAACCGCTTCGGTTTTCTTTGGATCAACCTCTACACTCTCACTAGAGATGATATGACCAAGAAACGCCACCGACCTTAACCAAAACTAACACTTGCTTTACTTGGCAAATAGTTGGTGTTCCTTCAAGACTTGTAACACCACTCTCAAATTCCCCATATGATCACCCTAATTTTTCAAATACACCAAGATATCGTCAATAAAGACAAACACAAAGGAATCTAGGTAGTTTCGAAACACCCTATTCATCAGGTCCATAAATGTCTCTTGGGCATTAGTCAACCCAAAAGACATCACCCTAAACTCATAATGATCATATCTTGTTCGAAAGGCCGTTTTGGTAATATCTTCATCTCTCACCCTAAGTTGGTAATATCCCGACCTTAAGTCAATTTTGGAAAAGTAGCTTGCTCCTTTGAGTTGATCAAACAAGTCGTCAATTCGAGGGATAGGATACTTATTCTTAATGGTCACTTTATTGAGTTGACGGTAGTCAATGCACATCCTAAGCGACCCATCCTTCTTTTTCACAAATAGAACCAAAGCACCCATGGGGAAATACTAGGTTGAATGAAGCCTTTGTCTAGTAAATCCTTGAGTTGAGCCTTCAACTCTTTCAATTCGGCTGGAACCATCCGATAAGGAGGAATTGAAATGGGATTTTTATCCGATAGCATCTCAATACCAAAGTAAATTTCCCGTTCGGGAGGAATTCCGAGAATATCATTAGTAAAGACCTCTGGAAATTCCCTCAATACACTACAAGAATTGTCATTTTTTGCGACAACTTTTAGTGGCGACACATATATGTGTCACAAAAAAGGAGCTTTTGTGGCAACGTCAAATGGTTGCTGCAGAAGGTGGTAGTATTAGTGGCGATCCCAAAGATCACCTTTAAATGTGGCATATTTAGTGGCAACAATTCATTAATCTCCACAAATATGAATTAAATTTTCTAATATAATCTGAATGAGAAATATTTTGTGGCGACTTTTAAGAACTTGCCACAAAAAATATATTTGTAGCGACCTTGTCGCCACTAAGGGTGGAGCTATTGTGGCATTCTTTATAGTTGCCACAAATCCTTTATCTTTATTATTTATAATTTTCTACACAAAAGCAAAAATTATCTTTATATTATGTAAAGAAGTAATTAACCTGTGTTTGGTCGTTTATTTTTAGTAGTAGTAAATAATAGTTGATAGTAATTTCAAATAAGCTAAATATATATACTTATAATAAGGTAAAAATCGTATACATCCATCAAAATAAATAAATGATTTATGTGAAATTTGTTATAAAATATATCTTTATTTTATTAGTTGTTTTTATATATAATTGAAATATATTTTAAAAGATATTATTATTGTTATATTTATTTTGATAAATAAGTATCAGAGTTTTGATTATATTAAATAAGTATAGAAACTCTTTGCATACTATCAAAATAATTAGTTTCTGAGAAACTTATTTTGTTCTAGTTATTTTTAGTTTATAGAAATGTCATTTTTAATTTCTTAATTTAGATAATTTCAAAAATGAAATAAATAGACAAAATGTAAAAGAAACCCAAAATTGATTAAATAGAAACCCTAATGATATTCCCTTTTTCATTTACAAGACACAAAATGCTCCAGCTTCTATTTTTCCCCAATCCGCCTCGTCTCTCCAGGCCTTTCCGCGGTCGGTCAAGATTGTAAAAGGGTGAGAAAATATTCTTTACGTACTTCCTTTCTCTGGTGGCTTGTAATTTTGAACGGATTATATATGCTTTGTAGTTCAACCTGTAAATTTTATTTGTCTTTGCTTTTATCTTCGGATCTTTTCTAATGGATTCGAGTATTTTTGTTAGAAAACAGAAGCGTCATTTAGTCGTTCGTGATATATGCTAACTTCAGTATTCAGCTTTTTCTTTGCATATTCTCTTGCTCATATATGAAATGCTAGTTGGCATTTGGGGACATGAGTAATTATATGACTAGTTGTTACTGTTTGGAATTACTTTGCCATCTGAGTTTGTTGTCATGATAGAAAAACTAAGCATTTTGTTATCAAGTCGCGTTATCCTTTTTGATTGTTCACTTGCTTGTTATGATTGGTTGAAACTGTGTAAGTGAGATTTTGGGCGCTAAACAACATGATATCAAACAGTTCATTTTATTCTCTAGGCAATATTGAATATATTGAGATGAGCAGGTTAGTTTTGTTGTAACAAATGTTTGCTTTTTTATCTTTTTCAATTGGTTCTTTTGAACATCTAACTTATTTGCATAAAGTTGTATATAGTTAGAAGTACTTCCCTCGAAGAGTGTAGAGACAACAACTCTTCTTTATTCAATAATTTTACCTTTTCTGAATTAAGGTTTACACTTTCTTGTCCTGCCACTTCAAATTAACACGTTGGTTCATGTTGACAATTATAGGTATTTATACTAGAATATCAGTTGTTCTTGATGAATTTATGAACTATCAATGCAACTAGGATTCTTAAATGAACAGGTAGTATTCTTGAATATTATAGTTGTTTACCTTATTGTTATGAGAGCTCCAACATCTCTTTTTTTCTACCATCTATTTTCAATAATGTAGTAACAACACTTAGGTAGTTCTGGTTTGTACAAAAAAGCATTTAAGCATAGCTTTTGTGTACAACTATTATGGGAGCAGAGGGATTCTAATTGATCTAAATCAGTTACATTTACAATTTTTTTTGCCAAAACATCTATTATTCTACTACACATATTTTCTCTGTGTTGCCTCAAAGCATATGAGTTTCTATCTTTTTATATAGTCAATCAAACGTTAAATTGTATCGCAGATCACTTCGGCCTTTGTCAATATGCGGTAACAGACTGTTATACCTTCTATAGGCTCTTATGCATAAGCCAGTCTAATAGTCACAGGCATATATTCTTTAAGATGCTAAGGAAGTTAGAAGTCGGAAGTTTCTTCCATCAACTATAACTTGATAATTCTGCATTTATCAGTGTATTTGCCATTAGCTTCTCTTGAATTACTTTTCTTCATTAGTCACTTAGTTTGCTAGATGTTAGCGTGTTCTGTTCTTGGAAAAATCTATTTGTAATGAATAAAAATACACTAATTTGATTTTGTATCTCTTGCCTTAATGAAAACTTAATGTGTCCAAAGTTTGCTCTTGTGGGAACAATGGGAGGAATGATAGGTGGACTTGTTGTATAATTTTTCTACCATCATTTGTACTCTATAAACTTTTGAATTGAATAAAGAGGCATGTAAGCTCATGGTTATTTTATCAATTGAACTTTTAACACTTAATGTTTGACATTTTGGCCGATTCTTTATTAGAATATATGTTGGTCCTCTGAACGGAATTACTCATATAGACCACTAAATTCTTATTGTTAACATGATTTTTTTTTTTATCAAGATTATTGCAATTAGGCTAGCAGTTAATATATCATTGGAATAAGTATCTTTCATATTTTCCTTATATCATCTGTGTCAACAAAATGATTTCTGCAAGAAAAACAACATGTTCATTAATGGTTCAACCCCTTATATTGCTGCTTGATTTAATGAACTTATTGCACTTGCACTTCACTAATTCAGGTGTTTGATCATACTTTTTTTAAACGTCTTACTTCTCATGGAGCTATTAACTCTAGTTAAAACATTAGTCTATAATAATACTGTGATTATGCTCACCAATATATTATTACAAATTCGAGGCTCACATCTCATATGCAAGTGTTTTGAGTTAATTCATCTTATCAGTCATCGTTGTTGATTTTGAGGGCGATAACAAATAGTTCCATTGTACTTCATTGTGTATGAACACTTACAAATTATATCATTTTTTAATTTTGTTAGGAAAATGACAGACCAAAAAACTCTAATAACGCTTGTATGTTGAGAGAAAATAACAAAAAAATTTCTTATATTTTTGGTAGGTTCTAAGTACTTTCTTATACCATGCTGCGTCTATACTTCAAACAGTTTGTATTGTTTTTCTTATGGATGTTGACAAGCTTAAAAGCTACTCTAATAAATTTCTGTTAGTTGCAAATTTCTGTGAGATTACTAAGTTTCAATCTTTACCTCATAATTTGTACACTAAGATATGCTGCATTTTCTTGAGATACACACTTTCGATTAATTGGGGTCTTTATTTTTCATAATACATCATGATGTTATGTCGTTAACAATTTATTGCAGATGTCTCTCCTATTTTGTATATAAAAGATGTTATTTGCGGGAAGGGACTAAGTATGAAAATGTTAAGAGAACTCCTTGATGTGCAACATTTCTCGTAAAGTGCTCGAAGAAGACTTATTTCGAAGAACAAGTAAAAAAACCAAAGGAACAAGAGAACCAGTAATTTGATTAACTTATTATGTATTTGAAAATTTATTGTTTCTTTTCTTGTAAGGACATAAACTGTATCTAGAATCGATGACTTATGTAATTGAAAATGTATCTAGAATTGATGACTTACGAAATTGCTAATAATATATTGTATACTTTGTTGTACTGTCTATTTGGTTTGTAATAAAATGTTCTTATGTTATTTTGTTTCAGTATATTTTGTAGGGAAATCAGTGTAAAAATCCTGCCTATTTTTTTTAAAAGAAAAATGAGCTTTAGTGGCGACACAGATTGCCACTAAAGGAAATTCTTTTGTAACAACCAATCTAGAGTCTCCACAAAAAGTTAATATTTGTTGAGGCGACTTACCAAGAGTCGCCACAAAGGCATTTTGTTTTGTGGCGACCTTCATAAGATCCATTTTTTAAAACATTTTTTGTGGCATATTGGTTGATGTTTCCGTTAATACTTATATTTAGTGCCAACTCAAAAAGTCGTCACAAATAACATTTAGTTATGGAAGTACTTGCCGCAACTCCAATGTCGCCACTAAACACTTACAGTGGCGATTTTGTGGCGACTTTCGTCGCTGCAAATAGCCCAATTTCTTGTAGTGCTACGGGGACTAACTCAATGGGAGGAACTTCGGAGTCTAAATCTTTGACTCTCACAATATGGTACAAACACCCTTTAGAGGTCATCTTACAAGATTTTAGACAAGAAATGATACGACCTCTAGGAATAGAACTTCTCCCCTTCCACTCTAAGACGAGCTCATTTGGAAAATTAAACTTGACCACTCTAGTCCTACAATCAATGGAAGCAAAACAAGCATGCAACCAATCCATCCCCAAAATGACATCAAAATCAATCATATCAATATCTACTAATTCAACATGAATAACTCTATTGCACAACATTCTAGGACAATTTCTATATACTCTTTTTGCAACCACCGACTCACCTACCGGGGTAATTACCATAAAAGGTTCATTCAAGATATCGGGCAAAATATCAAACTTTCTAGCTACCAAGGGGTTAACAAATGACAAGGTAGAACCCCGATCAAGTAAAGCATAAATATTTATAGATAAGACATGTAACATACTAGTCACCACATTGGGAGAACTCTCTTGTTCACCCCTAGAGCGGAGAGCTTAAAAGCGATTCTTTCTTGGAGCATCAACATTAGAACCACTTGCTTGAGCTTGCCCACTACTCTTGTCTTGCCCCTTAATATTAGGGTAATATCTAACCTTGTGACCACTTTTACCACACCAAAAGAAATTTTCCGTCCCAACTAGGCATTCCCCTAATGCTTCTTCCCACACTTTCCACAAGTAGGCTTCTTTCTTGGGGAACTAGTACCTCTTCCCTTTGAGACTTAGGGTTAGACACCCTATCATCGCGAGCCTTGGGAATTTTGGAAGGAACTTGATTGGAGAACCTCTTCATGAATCTAGGCTTATCTTGAATTTCCAACCTACCCATTGAAGAACCACTTTCAAAAGACTTGGCCTTCTTGGCCTCTCTATTCTTCCTCCTTAATCTACTATCTTCCACTTGTTGATCATGAACCATTAGACGAGAGATATTCATATTATCATGAAGCATAGCCGAACAACATTCTTCCACCAAGTCATCGGACACTCCTTTAAGAAAACGGCTCATCTCGTCCTTTGGGTTGACTCCAGGGATGGAGCATACTTGGACAATTTAATAAATTTCAAGGAGTAGTCAAGTACACTCATACCTCCTTGACGAAGGTTGATGAATTCTTTCACCTTAGCTTCCCTCAACTCACTAGGAAAGAACGGATCAAGGAAAGCTCTCTTGAAGATCTCCCAGGTCACTGGACCACCTCTTAGCACCCTATTACAACCCTTGTATGTGATATTAATAGATTATCATCATCATGTCATAATGATGCACAGAGAAAATTCATAACCAACCTTATATCATTTCATCTTGAACATAATCTCACCTCTTCACATAATCAAGACATTTCAATTACATCATCATACCAACACCTACTTAATATAACAATAAGGCATGCTTCAATTGAACTTCATCACCAAGTACAAGCCATCACAATTGAAGTAAAGGTTCAAGATCACAATGTCTTACAATTTCTCCTTCAACAAGCCATCATCATTGGTCTTACCATCAACCAATCCAATTTCATCCATCAATAGGTGTAATGATTAATTCAATAGTAATTAACACAAGAATTAACTCAATTGTATCAAAACTAACCAATTCAACATGAGTTCATAACGTAGGGTTAGGGAATTTGGGTGAATTCATGATTTATTCGACATACTAGGTTAATTCATCAAGAACTATAATAGTTGAACAATAATACATCATAACCTAATCATAATAACCAAAATAAACCATAAATAATTCAATTTAGAAGATTGAATTCGGATTAGAAAGAAACCCATTTGAAATCATCTTTTTGAAAACCAATTTTTGAAGAACCCTTTGGGGAAAGGAATCCCAAAGGTGAAAGGATCTCAAACCTTGATATTTTTTTATGATTGATGGTGAAAATTAGTCTTCTTGCTGCCCTAGAACCCTTAGACCTTGGTCTTCTATGGAGTTTCCTTGGGAGAGAGAAAGTAGAGAGAAGGAAAAGCAATTTGGGTTTGGGAAAAGTGATGTGTTAAGTTGGGTTTAGGATTAGGGTAGTTTATATAGTTGCTTAACTAATATAATTAGCCAAACCTTAGCCTCTAATTATACCCCTAACTAGCTAGCTTAATTAAATGAACCAATTAAAACATCACTAAAAAGGGGCAGGCCTGACTTATGAGACCCCGACCTACGGGTCGTAGGTCAGTCGACGGGCATTGTTCCCCTCTGTCCTGTACATCTATGGTTAGATAAGAGAGTATGAATTTGTACCTTTTTTGTAAATTGACTACCTGTCCATCAACTGAGGCATCGACGCCCCGTCGATGGCAAACGTAGGTAGCCACTGCATTTTGACAGCTTTTTGCCAAAATAGAAGGGTCCTCCTCAAGAACCCTTAGGGTGGTTGTTGGGGAGTCGTACCCGGACGTTTAGACCCTAAACATATTTTAATACGTGTTTGACACCTTTCTACAAAATATCACCAAATTCCGACTCTTAAAACCTTGTAAAATAGGCTAAGGCACACTAGCACTTCTTTGACTAGTCTACGAACGTCATGGATGTTTATTGACGCCTTGACTCCAAAACTTCCTAAATGACTCATAAACATAATTTTTGACCTTACAACAGTGTTACAACCCTTATATACTCATTTGAGGCTCTAAATTAGGTCTTAGACTTTCGGAGTGTTACAGGTTTCTATTAGTGTTTAACTAGGGTTATTTTAGTCTTTTCCACTCTTTCTAAATCTAAACCCTAACGTTTTTACTCCTAATTAAGGTCAAAAGAATCCCCTAACATAAATTTGAGTTGAAAATATTCTTAGTAATTAATTTATGACTTAAGATTCTACTTAGGTAAACTTCAACCGAACATATCTCTCAGCATATAATGAATTAGGTGGTCGATGACCTATTAAGTTAAAGGCCTACGAATCTTCTTTCCAACACCAAAAAATTCACCTTATTTGAGTTATTAAAACGTAATGCTCATTTTAGTTAAGGTCTATGAGTCACTCAATGTTCTACGACTGGAACTACGAACATTGGAATTTACCTTGAACCGTAGAGCCTTACGAGAAAGCGATCTACGACTTCTTTTCTAAAAACTTCATGAATGTGTTGTAGTGATAGTTTGGTACTTTAACAACCTTTTTATACATATTCTATGTTGATTTTGGGTTTTTGAACAAACCATATAATCCAAATAAACAATTTTTTTAACCTCTCCTATCCAATGAGATGAGAGCTACGACCGTGGTCTACAGTCTGTTGATGGACCCACTGTACATAGGCGGGGTCCAATAATTGGGGTCTAGGAATTAGAGGTCTCTGATATCACCCACGGCAACCAGTACGGTCCATGGTTGGACCTACGAACATTTGGTTTTGCTGATTGTGAGGGTCGGCATTTATTTTGAAAGAAAGGGATTTTTGGTCAACATCAAATTGTCATATCTTTTAGGAATAAATGAATTAGGTAGTACATGACCTATCAAATTAAAAGTAATTGAGTCCCCTTTCCAACTTCATCAAGTTTGCTAAAATATATCGGAGTAAACGGTTGTGCTCATTTTAGTAGAGCGCTGTTGGGCAGGCCCACAAACCATGACCTAGTGAACTTGATGAAATGACAGCCAATCAATCGCACCATGAAGATCTTTCATTAGCTTTTAAGTCAGGGTTGTTTTTATTCTTTTTCCTATGTATTAGTCACTTAAACTAAGAAGTTTGATGCCTAAACTATGTCCTTTTACTCAGACTAAGCCAAATAATCTAGTCAGACAATACCCAGAAATAAATAACCAACTTAGAGCGAAAAGAAGAGGAAAAGTCATCCCCTGCTCAAAAGAACAAGCCTGAGCGTTTTTCAAAGTTCAGCCTAAAAATTCATAGGATTTCTCCGTAGATTTTTCCCCATGTTTGTGGAATTTGACTAGTGAGTACCTTTCACCCATTAGGTGCTTAGAATTAACTTAGTTCTTCAGACTCTAATAAACTGTTCAGACCTAGGTTTCCTAAATTATGAAGATTTACTGTGATTATGGTTCCTTTGATCCAAATAACTTGTTTCTTGATGATTTAGTATAATTAAATGTAAAGAACTAACAACTCTAGCTTGTGTAAATTTATCCTAGTTCATGATTTATATTGCTAGGTGAACTAGGCAGAAATTTATGCTTTATATTTTGAATGTTATATTCTTAGTATATAAATGTTTAACTCTTAGTTAGCATGGAAACTTTTGAGCCTTTAATGACTTAGTGCATTTTCGCTTCATGAATATTATGTTTGGAGTAGACTTAGGGGGAAAACCAAATTAAATAAGGATCCCTGGTAATGGGAAGTGTCGCTACCAGACTATAGGTCCTCTGGGACATCGCCTAAGTTCACACTTCTCTTAACCACAGAAACTGCATAAAGTCTTCTTGCTCGAGCCTGAAAAGCTCCCTCTTAGAAGCGACACAAGAGAAAATCAACTTAATGGCCTTCCATATCCATCCTATCATATGATTCCTCTCTACACCCTTCTTCCTCTTAAATCAAAGATGGTAGTACTTCATCTCAACCTCAAAGGGCAGTGCATAGTGAAAGTGAAGTTAATGTGGACGCTACCGTCCACTCGATCTTCCTCTTGTTACTTTCGGAGGTGGAAGCCTGCCTAATAAAAAGAGGGTGAAAAAAAGAATACACGGGAAGTACCTCATAGGTGTACAAGAGTTGCTCCCCCGCCCGTTTGCACATCCTTCTTGCTAGTCAAGGAAGTAAGAATGTGTTCTTGCTGGCCCGGTAGAAAGCATTCCACTCAAAGATGATTTGTGTGCCCACATTCAACTGGATTCCCTTCATAGCACATGCCATAACTAGATCCCGAGGAAAATTCACATCGATACGGTTGCCCAACAGGCAGATCCTCTTAGAAACCAAGTGCAACGACCTCTTAGCATTTGGTATCTAGTTATTAAGTGGCCTAGTAAACCTTGTCCTGACGTGTAGCCTAAACTAGTATATCCTTCACCTAACCAAGATCCATCTCTCGCTGCTTTGCCTCATACTCTTCATTAGGAGACTCTGGCACCCCGAACCCCTTATTGATGAATTAAGTGTTCAGGGGATGTCTGCTCCTCGAATGCAAATAATAGGGTAAGGGTTATCCCACCAAACCGTAGGATTAATGGCGTAGAACTCCCTCACCCATCCAGGGAGAGCGGTACGGGGAACCCTTATTAGTGGACCCTAACCAAACTCCAACAGTCGGGCATAAAAGGGGTGACATTCTCCTTTAAGACCGACAAGTGGAAACCTCTCTCACACAAGAACTTAGTGTTCTTCCTATCGTGGGGCCTCTCCTGACTAGATCTATTGAGAAAGAGAACGAAATGAAGATTCTCCTTCTTAATACAAGCCATAGTAGACAAACCTGAAAATATTTACTAAATGAACACGTTAGGACTCCATAGGATAAAGCTATATATGTTTAAGGAAAAAAGGAAATTTATATTTTTAGTTGTAGTAAGGAAACTGCTCTGCGGAATCCCTCCGCAGCGGCCAGGATCCCGCCAGAGCGGCATGAAGAAGGTATTTACAATGGAATGGAGGTCGCTAGAGCATCCTTCATCTGGGACAAACTCAAGGCACGACTACAGTTCCCCTTCACCCCAAAAACCTTTTATTAAAAAAAAAATTAGGCAAATCAGAGTCTATAAAGTACCTTAGAACCTAATGATGTAATTAGCCTAGAAAAATGATGCCTGATTCCAAGTGTTACGCGAAGAAAACCTTTAAGATTCCTCAACCCATTACAGAATCATTTCGATCATATTTTTGCAAAATCCGTACTCCCTAAACATTGTAGAGATGTTGTGAACGTAAGGGAAGTGTCCACGCTATTTTTCTAGCAAATCAAGTAACCTATATTCTTAATTTTATATAACTAAGGCTTAAACAACGGATAACAAAACTTTATGCCCCCCAAGGACATTCTAATCAATTAGTTAACATCATGCAATCGTAGTTAAGTAAGTGTAAAAGTAAATAAAGTAAGCAGCTAGAACATTACTGAAAAAATTGATGTTTAGAGGGAAGCGTTTGAGAGAGTTTTGGGAGTTTTTAAAAGTTAAGAGGTGGAAATGGTTAAACCATTATTCTTTCACCCTGTACAGTTTCCGATCCCCCGCTACAGCGGAAAGGTCATCGCTACAGCATCCCAACTCAGTGGGACGCCTACCACTCCGGCGGGGTACGTCTAGACCAACTATTGTGTCTTTTTTTCTCGTGTGTATCCTTGTTTCCCTAACCGGTCCCTAAAGTAGAGAACCCTTTATTGATTAAAATTGAAAAAACCATTATCTTTCATAGTTCTTAAAAAGGATTATTTCGTAAATGCAGAAGCACTTCTAAGAGGATCGTTTCACTAGTCGTTCGAAGACGTATGAGGGGTAAATTGGTATCTTTTGTAACGTCCTGATTCATCATTAGTTTTGATAGGAAAAACATCTAGAGAACTGGGACCATCATCTTTCCAGAGCGATATAAGTTCCACTAGAGAGGTGGCGGTCTAGCGGGACAAAGAGCGCCAGAGGGGGACGGACGAGGACAAAACTTAAATAATGCAAAGTGTTATTTTCTCCTTTTTTTCCAATACACCACAGAGAGGCAAGGGGTACCTGATAAACCTTCAAAACACTGCTCTACACTTAGGAAGGAAGAGGAAGAGATTTGTAGCATAAGGATGTCGATAGATTTTAAATTTCCAGTCAAAATCCACCGTCTCACCCTTAAGAAGCTGGGATTAGAGATACAATCCCTAATAGCTACTTGGTACCCATCTTGGCTACATTTATTTCTCCTTTAATTGTGTATCATGTTGATAACTGATCGTTGAATTAATGTGTAGGCCTTTGTGCACCGAAAAAATTATAGTTATACTTGTAATCCTAGTTGTTCCATAAGACGTGTACCGTAGGGGGGAATTTCCGTCCTGTTATATAGGGGTAGGTGATGGTTTGATTCCCTAATTGTGTGATATATGTCGTATAGTGACTTAATAGTATGCACGTATGTTCGTATAAAGGATTACGAATCTAACTAGGTGATACAACAAAGTATGCATAATTACATGTCATGAACCTTTTGTGAACTAAATGTAAAGATTTATTGTGTATGAATGACTGCATATTACGAACCCAATGCTTTATTGTATGACTATGAGTAATATCATTGTGGGTGTGATTGCGATTGTGGATGTGTTTCCTCGATCACGTGTCATGTTCTAACACATATATTCGATCGTGTGTTATGTTTTGACACATACATGAGATCGGGTGTCACATTCCTAAGTATGCATGTTGGATCGGGTGTCGTATTCCGCCACTCTAACAGTTTGAGTTTGGGTTCCATGAGAGAACGGTTGTTGATCAACATAATCATATCTCTGTCTCTGATGTTGGGAATTAGTATGGTGCTCCAGAGTTATAACTTAATTATGAATTCTTTATATATGTGTCTAACATGATGATTTAATTTTTATATATCACGTTAATGAATTAACTGTGAATCATCAGGCTCAATTCACTATGTGGAATTGTTAGTGGAGACTAGAGTCCAGGTCTTGCTATATGATGCTTCGAGAGGTTGTATGTGTTATTGTAATTGAAAATTAGGGTGGTTTCATGTTGTAAGTGTTAATTAGTTGGTTGTTACTCTGGTAAGGTATTAATATGGGAATGGTTAATAAGCCTTGATAGAACATATATAGAGTCAAGGGTTTAGTGGTGATTTAAAATAAGTAAGGGGATGTTGTGAGTGGTTGGTCGGGTTATTAGTGGTTACATCCGGAACCTCTTCCAAGAGCCAAAATGGTTAAGTTATGATAAAGGAGGGAATTAATAAGGGGTTAGAGTCAAGTGTACTACTATATGTTAAAGTATGCGGGAATGGTAAGGGTAGGATATAAATGTGGAGGAATGAACATTGTTATTGCATGTTTCCTGTTAGTCAATTTTTTATATTATACAATGGATATCTGGTGACCAATGATGCCTAACAGTATGTGTGGTTGTAACGATACTACTTACTATTAAATGTTGGCATAGTCAGGTTGCACGGTTGGATATGTTCTGTAGATGAAGACAACGACAATCCCTAACAATTTTTATGCTTTCGTCCTGTGGCGGGAGCTTTGTCGTTTGTTACTATATTTGCTACCTATTTATATTAGAAGCTCTTTTACACGTTTAGACTGGATCCATGGGGTGTTAATTATTTTATAAGTCTTAACTCGCATCGCTGAAAATCCATTTTTATTCCTTTAATCTTATCAATGTTATTTTAATCCCAATTTATTAATCTTCCGCATTTGTTTAAGTGGTTGGGAATCGAGGGTTCTCCTACTAGGTGTTAGAGTGGGTGCCTGCATGGCCCGGTGGGTTGGGTTGTGAAACAACCTTAATAGATTGTCTGAGTCCGGAAAGAGTGGACTAACTAAAAGAAGGATCCATAGCAGCCTCAAAGAACTGGCTCACCCTTGAATCCGGTCATGATCAACAGTCTCCTAGCTGAGGTCTGTTAGTAGCCGCTTGAAGATGCTCAATAATCAACAAAGAAAGAGCAAGTGTAGTACCAGTACATGAAAATACGGTATATTCATAGGATCACGCTGCTACTCCCGTAAGAACACAATATACACATGCAATTACCACACGGTAAGAACACATATACAAAATACATAGATCGGCTATAATTTTAGGAGCAACATACAGTTCCCCAATATCAATGACATGCAAAGAATAACGTAATAATACACAAACTATTCGTGTATTAGAACGTGATATCCCATATTATATACATGTGTCAGAACATGACACTTGATCCAATATATATATCAGAACATGAAACCCAATCCAATATATGCGTCAAAATGTGAAACCCGATCAAGTCGACACAACCACAGTCACAATTAAATCAATAAGGAACACTACTCATAATCATACAATCAAGTAACATACATGTTCTTGGCGTGTATTTTTCACATATAATTGTTAAATTAGATTTGATTCACAATTTTCTATTCACATACATGCGCGGATACAATGATGCATTTATCTTGCATATATGAGACAACAGGAAATCAAACCATCACCTACCTCGAAACCAAGCCTAAATACTCCTAAGTGACTTGAGTCTTCCCTTTCTGAAGTCTTTAACCTTGTTCTTGGTCTATAAACAAGTAATTAATGCAAGGATCAATAAAAAAGGTCTAATTTACCTGGATTATAACAAACTTATTAACCTAAGACCAAACCATGTTCACAATTTTCAGGTATGGCATTTATACCATCAACTTCAGGCCAAGCCCCACCCCCGATGATAATTAACTAAGATTCTAATTTCTACGAATCAAAATACGGATTAGGGAGTAATTAACTTACCTTTAGTGCTAGAAATCATGGAAAACTATCAAGAATCACATCAAAACCACAACGGTCCAGCTCTAGGGGGATTAATCCCGCCTCGATGACTTGCAGAAAAATAGAAGATCGAAACTTCAGTTTCGAGCTCCTATTTCACAATATACCTTGAATCCTAGAGTTCGATGTTCGGTTTCAGGGGTTTTACTCGCCCGAATCCAATTCCGTAAATCCGTATAGGCTTTATAACATCTTGACTATCTACTATTGTGATAAAATTCATAATTAGGTCACCCATTCATTAAAAGATTTCTCTAGACCTCACCTAACTCAGATTTCGTCCAAGTCTGGCCTAGGCTAGAAATTTCCAAGTTACTATAAAACATTTGTGACCCAAAGTCCATATTCATTGGCATTTCCATAACGATAGAAACCGGTCATTACAAATAGAAATTCAATTTCGTTAGTGCATTTTCCTCTTGATTTAAATATTTTGTTGAGTTTTCTTGTATAACTATTTCTATAATTATTTATATGTTTGAAGTATATTTATAATTTTTCCTAGATTAATAATTGCCATTCTTATTGGTATTATTGTTATCTTATTTATATTATTTTTCTTTATATTTGTGGGTGTTCTGGAATTCTTTTTTTTTCTTCTTCCAAATTTGATGTGGCATGTTGGGCCGTGCTATTCGATGTTAAATCAATCTGCATATCAATCTAGCCAATCTGCCAAAAATATCAACAAAACAAATATAATCTTAAAACAAGAAGACCAGCTCACACCGAAATCTCTATGTACAATAATTAAAATAACCTTAAAAACATCCTCCTCTTTGTCATTTTCTTTTTTCAATTTTTTTTCGAGATGTTTCCTTTTGAGAGCCGCAGTAACAACACAATTTTTCATCTCCTTTTGTAGATCTGTTTGTCTTGTACCTTTCCTTGTATGTCCTTCACAAGGTAATCGTTCTTACTTCTTCTTACTTATTTTCTTGATCAATTCTTTCTATTTCACCTTCCTCTACCTTTGATTAGGAGGTAATCTATTGTCCATCGATGCTTGAAGCTTATGAAGGTAGCCGTCAGAAGTTTACAAAGCGACCACAAGTTCATCTTTCTCCATTTTTATTCTGCTTCTTACTCAAATTAGATCTAACCCATCTTTGTAGTGTATCACCTGATTTTGTGATTCATGCCCAATTTTTTTTGGATTCTTTGCTGATCTCCATCCTTGAATTTTAAATATCACATTGTACCATTGATTTTTGGTGAATGTTTTTCTGTGTTAATATAGATTATCAAAATAATTGTTAAAACATTTGTAATGACCCCGCTTCTAAGGGAATACTCTTGTGTGTATATGTTTGTTTCTCCCATTCTTTTATATTTATATCCTAGCTTTTGAATCCACATGTGACTTAATCTTCTTGGTTTTTATCTTGATGTTTTGAATAACTTTGTTAAAGAATTTGTTATGACCCCCTTCAAAGGGAATATTGTTAATTAGAAATATTTGTTCCTCACCTTCCTTTTTTATTTATATACTAACTTCTGGATTCTCATGTGACTTAATTTGCTTGGTTCTTATTCTGAGTTTTGAATGTGTCATTTCTTAGAATTATCGATGCGTTTTTTTGTTATTGGTATTTTTTAAAAATTAAAAGTTCCTAATTCTATATGTCTATGTGATTAATAGGTAGCTAAATTTGCGGGTACTATTATTGAAGTTTATAAAAATATATACTCAATCATTTTAAATGATTTTTATGTCTCCTTATTATTTTTCAACTTTTGTAATTACTTTTCCCGTTACAGTTTTTTTTATATGGTTTTATACAACATATAAAATTTAATAATGGACATCGTCCCACATGTTCTTTAGAAATATCGGTAGAACTTGTAAAGAATATTGAAAGATAAAAATAGAGAGAAGAAAAGTGATGTTTGAATCCTAAAATTTGAAAAATAATTAATATAAAATAGAAATTGTATAACACCTCCAAAAATGACTTAGGTGAAGCTAGAGCCAAATATGGTTGTCGTCATGGTATAAGGTCCTAAAATGGACGCAAATGTAGTATTGAGACAGTTTCTAGAGTTTTAGGTATTTTGGAAGTGAAACGTCAAGGGACGACCAAGGCGTTTGACGACTAAGTAACCTATGTGTCTCATATGTGGTTATGTGCCTAATTTTGTGTTTCATGAGTTAATGAGTTCATTATATGATTTACTATGGTGTTTATTGGCAGTGTGTCAAGTTTAATGAAGTTTGGAGGTCAAACGTCCAAGAACATTCATGACATTCGAAAGGTTTACCTTGAAACGACCTTATGTTTCTATGCATGTTTCGTTGAGTTTTACGTGTTTGTTTTGGATAAAATTGATGTGATGGGTTATAAAATTGTATATGAACATATTTGGTTTCGAAACGTCTGGGTACCACTCCACGTAGGACACACAAGGGGCCCTAGAAGGAGGACCCCATCTTGGAGCTCAACACTACCAGGCAGTGGCAATCGACTGCCCCAAACGAAGGCCTGTCGACCAGGCGACGGCCCGTCTATGGGTGGCGTCGATGGAGTCATGTGGCCTGAGGGTTGAGGATCTGCAGAAGCAACCAACGGACCCCATCGACGGGGCGTGGTCTCACCCACGGACCGTCGATGCTGGGCGTCGATGGTGTTGTTTAAACTGCCACCTTTTCTATGAAGGCTTGGTTTGTTTTTTGAAAAATTCACCCCAAGTCTTATAAAATAGGAGAACGGTTATTTTGGGTGTTTAAGGGTATTTTAAGAGTATATAAGTCATAAAACTCTCATTTAAACCCTAGCACCTAAATCAAAACCCATTCCCTCCCAAAGTTTCTTCAAAAACCTCCATGAGAGCTCAAGGTGAAGATAGAGCTTGAAGATGGATCTTCAATGGAGTTTATTCTTCAATTATAATTGGATTCTTCTTATAAGGTATGAGAGTTCTTCATCTAAGGCTTGCTATCACCTTAGAGTCAATTTCAAAGATGATTTTCAAAGATTTCAAAAAGATGAAAAACTCCAATTTCTATTCTAAGTCTTGGGTTCTTGCATGAAAGGTTTTCAAACATTAAGATATGATATTATTGATGTATAATTGATGTTTTCCAGTGAAATTATCCATGAACCCTTGACCTTCTCAAATCTCTCAATTTGACTAAAATATGGGTTATGTGATCATGCTTTGACATTAAAGAATTCAAGTGTAGATTGTTATGGGTTTTTGATTCATGTATAGATTATGATTGATTGGTTTATAGGCTGTTTCAATTTGATCATTTGAGTATTGTATATTCTTAGATCTATTGAATATTAAGCTTATTGAATTGATATTGACTTAATGCTTATGAATTCTAGTGTAGTTTTCAATGGGCTATTGAATGATGTAAGAATTGTATTCAATTGATGTCTGATTGGTCTTAGATTGATAATTCAATATTGAATTGACCTAGATTCATTGATTATTATAGTTTATGTATTGAATTGATGTTCATGGCCATGGGTAAGGGCCTTATGGTATTGAATTGGATGATTTAGCTTTGGATTGAAGTGGTGAGATGGAATGGGTGGTATTCTGCCCTAACTCTCTTAATATTATGTATAACTTTTGTATTATAATGTTTATTGGTATGGTCCACTTATGGCGGCATTGCTATGTGAATTGATGTGGCCTTGTCGGCGTTACTTTATGTATTATGAAGATCATGACCTTGTCGGCACTACTGGAAGTACTATGATAATTTGTGTAGTTGATTTACGTGAAGTATGAGCATATCTATCTACATGTGAAGTAATGTGAAAGTATGTGTTCTTTCTATGTATATTAGGAGATCATGTTAGACTATGACTATGTGCTTATATGTGTAGTCTTAGAGTTGATGCATGATTGCTTCCTAATTGACTATATGAGTCTATGATGGTTATATGGATGATGATATGATAATGCATAGGATGACACAAAAATGATAAGGGTCATTCCTAAGTGATTCAAAGAATGATATATGTGATAAAGTAAAGAATGTCGTGTCTTGTTTTGGTAGACTTGTGTCGCTTACTTGATACGTGTATGAATGATATGTGAATATGAGATGTATTGACTAGGTAGGCTTAGTGAACCATTGTCATGTATGAATGAATGATATGTGAGACCTTAAATGATGTTAAGAAGGTCATTTACGTGGAAAAGGTTATGTTATAAATGTTGAAGTCGAAGAGTCGTAATGGTATCCTTCATGTAAAGGATGATGGACTTAGGGTTGGTTGGCTGGAATGACATTATATCATCCTTAGGAAAGTCATAATGAGCTATCTTCATCGCCATTGAAAGGTAGCCCTACTGGACCTCTTTGGTATGGTGAATGTGATTGGGTTATGAACTAGATAAGGAACCTCTTCATGTGATCCTTTATTGTCAATTACTCTATGAGAACAAAGGCTAGTACCGAGTGATTATGTCATGGGAAGTAGCTCTACTTGAGAAGGAGACTAGAGTACAATGTAGCTCTACTTGAGAATGAGACTAGAGTGCATAAAAGCCCTTCATATTCCTTAACCATGTGCCTACATGGGATGTGTCCTAGTTCTACCCTTGGCAAGTAGAACACCCTCATCTGAGTAGGTTAGAACTCCGGATTCCATGTCTAGCTATCATGGTCTATGTCGGTTATTGCTTATTCTCATCATATGGGATACCTACTAGCATTAGAGAAGTTATATGAAGTTTAGGTGGTGGTATGAGATGCTATATAGACATTGCACAATAGGCTTTGAAGGTGTTGGTTAGAGTCCCTAGGTCTTGTCCAAGACCATTACTTGAATGTCCTTATGTAATGAAAGTCTCTTAAATCAACTACAGAATGTAATGACTTAAGTTAGAAACTAATAAGTACTTATCTAGTGTAGTTAAGGGTTGTCTAGTTAAGGTGTGAAGGGGGCATAGGAATGGTCACTTCTTATCTTACCTAGATAAGTCTTAAGAATGACTCTAGTTAGGGAAGATGGTTGATTATGTATACATGATCCAAAATTAGGTATTCTTAAGGATTACTTAGGTAATCTTGAAGAGGTCAATCATGGACGTTATCATCTTGATTTACTTAAGTAAGTCTTTTGATAACCTTTGTAAGGGAGAATGTCATATTATATGTTTGCTAATGTATTAAGTGAGAATTATTCTATCTTAGGTAGTCTATATGATCTCTTAAGTCTATGTGTAAGGGATTGTATGGCGGTCGCTTCACAACTCACTCAAGTGAACCTTAGAATCACCTTTGGTAGGACGATCTATTTTCATGTGATTGATGTATTTGTAAGTGTGTATATCTCATTAAGGGTGGTCTTAAGGATCATTTAGGTGTGCCTAGAGAGGGTGTATGGGCGGTCTATCTTTGTATTACTTAAGTGAGTCTTAAGATAGCTTTTAGTGAGGGGATTATATGCTAAAAGGTGTGTAAAGTGAAGCTAAGGAACTTCACTGTAACAGTGAAGAAGTTCACTGTACAGTGAAGTAACTCACTGTAATGTTTTCCTAAAAATGTGCATAATTGCTTAAATGATTCCTTATGTGTTTCTAAGTTGTTAAATGTTGTTCTTATGCTTATAGTGTGATGTTTTAATCAAAATTCATGAAAAGCATGTTATACTAAATGTCCCTTTTTCATTGTTTTTGCATGGCTTCCATACTTAGTGCATCTAATGTGCTAACCCCTTCTTTTCCCTTTTTGACTAAAGTGTAGGGAATTGGAAGTCTTTATATGCCATGGAGGATGGATAGGTTTCTAAGGGTTGAATATGAAGTATTGGTGAGTCCTCTCGATTCGAGGACAATATCCACATGTTCCTTTATGTCTTATTCTTTATTTTATGTCTTGTATGGGCTTAGACCCAAGTGTACACTAAAGTTTAGATGGTTCAATGAGATTTTGTAAAGGTTTAATGTTTTAAGGTTTAATGTTTTAAATGAAAGTCTTCCGCTTGTGTAATGATTATGGAAAGAGTTTTTCGTGTGTGAAGAAAATTTTAAATTCTTACTCATTTTAGAATGTTTATTATGCAATGAAGGATACGAGTGGCTTTGATGAGACTTCTTGAAGTCTCATTTGCCGTGTGGCGACACAAGGATGCTCTAACTTTAGAGTGTACTTGTGGGTCGTTACAAATTGTCTCTACATATACAACAAAAATTAATAATTTATGTACAATGTTAAGTAATACAAACTTATACACTGTAAATAACAATCAATTTGAATACGAATCTATATATCAAATAAAAATGTTCGAATATATATATATATGTGTGTGTGTGTGTGTGTGTGTGTGTCAAGATACATCTAATAAAAGAAACAAAAAAAAAATTGGGATGTAAGTAATAATATATCATGGGGAAATTTTATTTATTTAAAAGATCATTAAATAGTACATGTATCAAAATTGAAAAAGTTTCTTAACACTGTCATAGCTCCTAAAAATACAAAACGATGATTTTTCTATTAGATTTGAGAGTGAATTATACCGATGAAATGAAGTAATATAACATAAGGGCACTAATTTGTTGACAATATTTTTCTTTTGGAGATTTCACAATCCTATAAATATAGGCATATTTAGTTCTTATCTTTTCACCACAAGCCCCACAACCTATCCTCTAAGGTCTGAATAGTGCGCTTGTCTTGCCCATTTGTCTGAAATCCAATACTTAAGTTTACTTTTGAACACAAACCTTTTTGAAAAGATTTCTAGAACTGTGCAGTAAATTGTACACCTTGTCTAAAATAATCAAAAAATCGAGCTACCTCTTGAATATACAAGTTAGCATAATCTTCTGTCGAATGAGTATTCTTAATCGGCAAAATGTGGATTTATTTCGTCATTCTATCCACAATAACCAAAATATAATCATGGTGCCTGAAATACGTTGGTAAACCTCTGATGTCCATATTGATCATTTTCCACTTCAATTCTGGGAGTTATATATTCTAGCCGTACCAGTAATACTTTGATGCTCTTCCTTAACATGTTGGCCATTCAGCCACTTATCAACAAACTCTGCAATGCCCTTCTTCATACTACTCAATCAATAAACTTATCTCAAGTCAGGATACATCTTTTTGTAATGCGGATGAATCAAATATCTAGAGTTATGAGTTGCCTCATGATCCTTTCTTGGAGTTCATCCATCCTTTGTACACACAAAGTACCTTGATACCTCAATACACCATCTCCCCCTTGTTCAAAATTCAATACTTTTTTCTTATGAACATTTGCCTTCAATTCAAGAAAAATAGGGTCTTCGTATGACTTCTCTGTTACTTCTGACACTAGTGATGATTCAGCCCCATTCATCACAACTACTCTTCCCTCTGTAGAATCCATAAGTCGAACTCACAATCATGCAAGTCTATGCACAACTCTTGCTAGCTTTTTCTTGTCTTCCTCAAAATAGGAGGTACTACCCATAGACAACATGCTCAAGGCATCAACAACAATGTTAGGCTTACCTGGGGGATGTAAATTACTCATGTAGTAATCCTTGAGTAACTCCAACAACCTTCGATGTCTCAGATTAAGCTCTTTCTGACTAAATACATATTGGAGACTCTAGTGATAGTTCAACCCTTCTACGAACCTTCAATAATAGACAGTCAAACCAAAGAAACTCCTAATATTAGTTGGAGTTATGGTTTTAGGACCATTCGGCACTACCTTTATTTTTTGGGTATCAACTTTAATTCTCTCCCCAGACACAACGTGGCCTAAGAAAACCACACACTCAAGCCAAAAGTCACACATATAGAACTTGGCATATAACTCTGTATCCATTAGAGTTTCGAGAACTATTCTGAGATGACGAGAATGATCTTCTTTATTCCTCGAATAGGTAAGTATGTCATCAGTAAATATGATAACAAACACATCTAGATAAGGTTTGAATACTCTATTCATAAGATCTATGAATGTTGCGGGCACATTGATCAAACCAAAGGTCAGAACTAGAAACACATAGTGTAACACTCCGAACGTCCATGACCTAAGATAGAGCCTCACATGATGAACTAAACTTTAAAACACTGTTTATAAGCCTAAAATAATGTTTATAAATCATTTAGTAAGTTTTAGTATCAACGCGTCATGAAACGTTCATGACGTCCAGAAACTAGCTAAATCAAACTAGTTGACGTCCCTATGTTTAGTGAAGGATTTAAAGGGTCATATGAAGTCTAAAACTAGAAAAAGACTTTAAATAGGTAGAATGTAGTACAAAGGGTCCAAACGTCCAGTAACGACTCCCCGAGGATCCCCCGTAAGGTCTTGGAGAAGGAAAACCTTGAATAGAGTCTTCCGTGAATACCTTGATTCTTTCATTATAGTATTCATAGATGACATACTCATATACTCTAAGTCCATAGAAGAGCATGAACAGCATTTGAGTATGACATTGCAAGTACTCAGGGAACATCAGTTGTATGCAAAGTTCAGCAAATGTAAGTTTTGGTTGAGATCAGTAACCTTCCTTGGTCAAGTCGTGACCGACCAGGGTGTAGAGGTCGATCCGAAAAAGATAGAGGCGGTAAAGAATTGGCCGAGACCCCTCACTCCTACCGATATTTGAAGTTTCTTGGGTTTGGCTAATTATTATCTCAGGTTTGTGGAGGGCTTTTCCATAATTGCTGCTCCATTGACCACTTTAACAAAGAAAATGGCGAAGTTTGAGTGGTCTGAAAATTATGAAAATAGTTTTCAAGAGCTTAAAGACCGACTCACTTCGGCCCCAATTCTCACGTTGCCGAGAAGTGGTGAAGGGTATGTGGTGTACTGTGATGCTTCCCGAGTAGGTTTGGGATGTGTTCTTATGCAAGATGGCAAGGTGATTGCATATGCATCAAGACAGTTGAAAATCCACGAGAAAAATTACCCTACGCATGATCTTGAGTTAGCTGTTGTGGTGCTTGCGTTGAAACTTTGGAGACATTACTTATATGGTGTACATGTTGATGTATTTACTGACCATAAAAGTCTTTAGTATGTTTTTACGCAGAGAGAATTGAATCTTCGTCAGAAAAGATGGCTAGAGTTACTAAAGGATTATGACATGAGTGTCCACTATAACCCAAGTAAGGCCAACGTAGTGGCCGATGCTGTTAGCCGATTGAGCACGGGCAGCGTGTCTCATATCGATGATGAGAAGAAAGAATTGGTTAAAGAAGTACACCGATTGGCAAGGTTAGGTGTACAACTGGTAGATACACCAAATGGGGGTGTTACGGTCCATTCTAGTTCTGAATCCTCATTTGGTGTAGATGTTAAACCGAAGCAGCATCTCGACCCAATACTCATGGAGTTGAAAGATTCAGTGTTGAGTAAGATGAATGAATTATTCTCCCTGGGGGGGGGTGCTTAGATATACTCTTCCTAAGTCCGATTTTGTTGATGAGACTCTAAATTTTAGTGCATTAGGCGGTTTTGGTGTTTTAAGTCCATAACTGTGCATTAGGCGGTTTTGGTGTTTTAAGTCCATAACTGTGTGTTTTATACTTGCACTATATGAGTTAATATGAGTTTATGCTTGCATTCATGTTGCTGTTTTTTTATAGCGTAGACGCGATTTTTGTGTTGCATGAGTGTGATGTGCATTAAGTTAAAGTGAGATTGAGAAGAAAGTTCCTCAGTCTCAGAGATGAAGCTTCAGATAAGCTTTGAGTAATGTGCATCATCCAGAGTAAGTTTTGAATCAGATATTCACCAAGAGTAAAGTTTCAAGTATGTTGATGTGTTTTTCGAAAATACCCTCTTTGATTCAAATGATGTGTAGTGTCATTTGGGGACGAATGTTCCTCGGGGGGGGATAATGTAATATTCCAGAAAAATGTACTTGTCTAGTGATGAGTCTATTAGGCTTTAATAATAGGTATTGGGGCACATAGGCATCCCAATGCCCAATATTGAGAAATATTGAACATATTAGAGAATATTGGCTTAAGGGTGTTAGCCAAATTTTATGTATTAACAAGTAATTAAAATATACGTCGATGTCAAATACTCCAATCCAAGCTTGTTTAGAAATTGTACCTGTAATGAAGACCCTAAGCTAATATAATTATTCTTCACACACATGCTCATTAGGTACTAGGCATCCAAGTGTCAAGCCTAGGTGCCATAGCACATGATCACTTAAAATGATCATGTAGATTAAGCAGTGCCCAAGGACATAATGAGGATTCTTGCGACAATAAGTGAACATTCCAAATGAACATTCCAGAACAGTTAGTTAGGAAAGTGCACGGCAACACATGTGCAAGCACATGTGCAAACACATGTGCAACCGGCCAAGAGACAATCTAACCGATTCGGTTAGAGCGGTTGGGGACAAGCGCGCATCCGGGTCAGCCCACGTGGGGCAAGCTCCCTAACCGGTCCTAGACTCTAAATAACTGACCTAACTAACTAACTAACCTAGGACAAACCAAAAATCACTAACTAATGGACCCGACAACCTAAGACCAAATCGGGTGACACTAAGCTAAGTAACTAACTAAAGAAACATCCTAGTACCTAACCTAGGATGGTCCAAAGGGTTGGTTATGGTCCTAAATTCTTAGGGGTACTTTAGTAATTACCCTAGGTTACTTAATTAATTAAATTAGCAACTTAATTAATTAATTTAAATGGTTAAAACCAAAACCACTAAGCAAAATTCCAGATTTTGATTAAGTCAAGTGTTCTCCTATTTTTAATCAATTTAGGAGGGGCGTTTTGGTAATTAGCTACTTTAGTTATTTAATTAAGTTATTTAGTCTAAGTTGAACTAGTTAATATTCAGTTCCTAAAGACTTAGACTCGCGTTATTCATCACAAACCCTACGACTAAAATCAGTGAGAAAACATAATGAAACCCTTGGAGATTTCAAGCAAGTTCTTCAAGGTTTTCGTGCAAAGTGCAAGGTGATCTTCGTAGATTTAATTCTATAGTAAGGTATGGGTTTTCTATCCTGGATTCCTTTCTCCAAGAGGCTTTTCAAACGTTTTGAATTTAAGAATCGGAAAACTAGGGTTGTTCCCAATGAATCGCATGTTCATCTCCCTAGTTCTCCTTATTTTCGATTTTAGTAGATTGTTTAAATGTCAATCTCGAGCATGTTGTTTGTATGTGGTGCTAACTGATATTATGTGTAAGTTTATGTGATTGATAACATCAAATTATACGTATATGTTAGATCGGTATGATTAGGGTGTTATTTATATGTGATAATAATGTTGTAATGCCTACTTGTGTTCGAGAAGATGAAATTGTTATAAGTTGTTCATTGAATTGTTTCATAGACTAATCAAAGGTTAAAAGTTGGCTTGTTTAACATGATAGATTATTATAATATATTTATGAAGTAATGGCTTGTTTAACATGATAGATTACTATAATGTATTTATGAAGTAATTGAATTGGTTAGTGATAATATCATAGTTTGATTTATGCCAACAAATTGGCTAGAAATATTATTCCCAAAATATGTGAAGTCTTACCAATCTCTACATCAATGAACTCATAACATAGGGTATGCCAATCAATGGGACAAGTCCCAACATACCCACACGAACTTGTGAACGTAATAGCATTGAATAAGTGGTTATAACTTTCATAAAGAATTGTACAAGACTATCAATTAACGTGAACAAGTTAAGGTGAGTAATAAAATAACTAAAAGCTTAAGTTATGAAACTGACCTAATATAGAGTGTTAAAAGAAGTGAGACAAGTCTCAATTACACTTAAAAGATTACGTCAAAGATACACACATAAGAGGGTTCCAGAGTCTGTGAGACAAGTCTCACTCGCACCATGATGATAATGTAAGACTTAAGTTCATATTCATCAAGTACAGAAAAGGGATGACCAGTCATCCATTAACTTAAGTATAACTCATACTAGAAGCAAGCTTCCATAATGTTTGAGTCAACTCTAAAAGACATAAATTAAAATAAATCTGAGCTTAGCACCGATAGACTAGCAATGAGCTTGTGCCAGCATATGTAAGCCTCATGAGACGATATCACCACCCAGGTGGACCAGGGTCTCCGAATGTCTCCTAGTCTTTGAACTATGTTGCCAGCATAGGGACTAGCTAGTTGAGAGATCCACCTAAGAATGCTAGGTATTTTCGGTTTCACTTTGGCCGGTGATACCACCTCTTTTCGGTGTGGGGAAGACACTGGATTTCATGTTTAGCTCACATGATCTATGTTGGTTAAAGATCAGGAAAGTATTCGATTCACTTTAACCGTGAACCACCTCTTTTCAGTGTGGGTAAGACACTGACTTTGGTTTCACTTTAGTCGGTGACCACCTCTTTTCGGTGTGGGGAAGACACTGAGCTTGGTTTCACTTTAACCGGTGATCCACCTCTTTTTGGTGTGGGGAAGACACTAGATTTCATGTTAGCTCGCATGATCTACTTCAGTTAATGCTAAGAATTCTTTAAGAGAGTAAGAAAGAATGAAAGTAGCATGTTCAAAGTGAACAACAGATCAAAGAAGAAGAAACGTAAGTTCATAGTGAGCTACGTAAGCAAGAGCTTAAGAATGTCAATCATCAGTGTTTGATAAGAATGAAGTTTTAATAAGTTAGTGGTTTATGCCAATATTGGAATATGAAGATATGCCCAAGAACTATATATTATTCAAATAATCAAATAATGGGCATAGCCAATAAATATTGGCTTATAAATACATTCATGCCCAATTTAAGAAGAATGAGAAATCTAACTTGTAAGTAAGGTAGCCAAATCATTTCCTTAGTCTTGTGAATTACTTACTCGATTCATTGTAGGTATGGGTCTACAATGAATCATTGCACTTGTAAGTAAAACATAGGATCAAAGGAGATCATTGAACTACATAATAGAAAGAATAAAAGACTTAAAAATAAACTAAGTCTAGGAATAGGAGCTCTCGGCCTAAGGGAGCAAAACAATAAACTTTTGTTTAAGTTGTTCTAAAATTATGTTTATGATTCCAAGGTCTTATGTTCCTATAGAAAATAAGTTGTGTGCCTTAATTGCATGAAAACATGTCATATTCATAGCATGAATCATAAGTAACGATATAAGAAAGTAAAAGTGACTTAACTTTCCAGAAACGGCATGTTGTTATAGGAAGACCTCTCCTTGATCATGCATAGTCCTTATGTGTTTATGTGCATACACCAATACTTAGTACAAGTGTGTAATAAACCCATATATTATTACTATATTTATAGGCGCAGGTTCTCGAGAAGATTGAAGATTCGACGAAGCAGTTTGGATTAGCGATCTCTAGATTTTGGTAGGTCCTCTTGAGGTCGAGGATGCTACATTTATTATTCTATCTTAGTAAATTAGATATAGCTAGTGGATGATGTCCCTAGCGTTTTATTTCAAACATTTGTTCAAGCATTTGTAATAAGGCCGATTTGGCAAACTATTATTATTATTATGATTCATCATTTCAATTGTTTAATCTATTGATAGATGGTTGCTTAGTATGAGCTTTATTAGTATATCACTCTTATGCAGTATTATATGAAGTCTATGTATACTTCATTAAGTATTAAATAGTTTTAAATTTTCCGCAAATTTAACTGTATGATTGTGATGAAAGAAGAGGCTTGTCTACGACCTCTAAGAGGTTAACGACGCCGGTTGCATTCGGGTTCCAAAATCCGGGTGTGACAACCTCAATGTAGAAGTAGTTAAAAAGTTTTAAATTTTCCTCTTATTTAACCAATGAAATGTAATGAAGAATGCTAAGAGGCTAGTCTTAGTCCTCTTTCAGGACGACAACGCCTGTTACATCTAGGGGGTGCTCCCCAAATGTGACAAACTTGGTATCAGATCATGAGGTTGAATATCTTTAGGATTGATGTCTCATTAAAACACGTCTATGTAGGTTGTTTTTCATAGTTGTGAAGCTCGCCACACTTACGAGTGAGAAACTATATGATGCTTAGGAAATTCTCATTTTCTTGGAAATCCAAAGTCGTGCCTCTAGAGTTTACTTTATGTGTGCTTTCACCTAAACCTTGTATTGTGGTTATAGGTATGAATACTCGAAGGGCAGCCGCAGTAAGACTTAATGAAGAGATTGACTACTAGTGAAAAGGCCAAGTTAGTCACCTACAAACTCAAGGACGTGGCAAACTTGGTACATTCAATGGAGAGAAAATAGGCCTTTGAGGGGTGGTCCGGTGACATGGGAGATTTTCAAGAAGGATTTTCTTGATAGGTTCTTTCCAAGGGAAAAGAGGGAAGCTAAGGTGGAATATTCATCGACCTTCGTCAAGGAGGTATGAGTGTTCTTGACTACTCTTTGAAATTTACTAAGTTGTCGAAGAATGCTCCCTTCTTGGTTTCCGACCCGAGGGAAGAGATGAGCCGCTTTGTGACAACATTGTCCGATGACTTGAAAAAAGAATTGTGTTCGGCTATGCTACATGATAATATGTATATTTCTTGTATCATGGTTCATGCTCAATAAGTGGAGGATACAAGGGTTAAGAGAAAGAGTAGAGATGCCAATAGGGCAAAGCCATTTGATGGTGGTTCTTCAAAGGGTAGGCTTGATAACAAAGACAAACCAAGGTTCAAAAAGAGGTTCTCCAATCAAATTCCTTCCATGTTACCAAAAGCTCGTGATGATAGGGTGTCTAACCCTAAGTCTCAAAAGGGAAGAGGTACTAGTTCACCAAGCAAGAAGCCAACTTGTGGATAGAAAGTGTAGCAAGAAGCATTATGGTGATTGCCTTGTTGGGACAAACAATTGCTTTGGGTGTGGCAAGAGTGGCCACAAGGTTAGGGATTGCCCTAATGTAAAGGGTCAAGACAAAGGTAGCGGCAAGCTCAAGCTAGTGGTTCTAATGTGGATGCTTCAAACAAAAATCGTTTTTATGCTCTTTGCTCTAGGGGTGAACAAGAAAGTTCTCCCGATGTGGTGACCAGTATGTTACAAGTCTTCTCTATTGATATATATCTTTACTTTATTCGGGTGCTACATTATCTTTTGTTACTCCCTTGATAGCTAGTAAGTTTGATATTTTGCCCGATGTCCTAAAAGAACCATTTTTGGTAACTACCCTGGTAGGTGATTTGGTAGTTGCAAAGAGGGTATATAGAAATTATCCTATAATGTTGCCCAATAGAGTTACTCATGTTGAATTAGTAGAACTTGAGATGGTTGATTTTGATGTCATTTTGGGAATGGATTGGTTGATGATAGTTTTGCTTCCATTGATTGTAGAACAAGAATTTTCAAGTTCAATTTTCTAAATGAACCCGTCTTAGAGTGGAAGGGGGGAAATTATATTCCTAGAGGTCGTATGATTTCTTGTCTAAAAGCTTGTAAAATGATCTATAAAGGGTGTTTATACAACATTGTGAGAGTCAAAGATTTAGACTCCGATGTTCCTCCCATTGATTCGGTCCCCGTAGTAAGGGAATTTCCGGAGGTCTTCCCGAATGATCTTCCTGGAATCCCTCCCAAACGGTATTTGATTTTTGGAATTGACTTGCTACCGGATACCAACCCCATTTCAATTCCTCCTTATCGGATGGCTTCGGCCAAATTGAAAGAGTTGAAGGCTCAACTCAAAGACTTACTAAATAAAGGATTCATTAGACCTAGTATTTCTCCATGGGGTGCTTCGGTATTGTTCGTGAAGAAGAAGGATGGATCCCTTAGAATGTGCATTGATTATCGCGAACTCAATAAAGTCACTATTAAGAACAAGTATCCTCTCCCTCATATTGATGACTTGTTTGATCAACTCCAAGGGGCAAGCTAATTTTCTAAGATTGACTTGACGTCGGGGTATCACCAACTTAGGGTGAGAGGTGAGGATATACCAAAAATGGCATTTCAGACTAGATAGGGCCACTATGAGTTCATAGGAATGTCCTTTGGTCTCACTAAAGCCACGGTGACGTTTATGGATCTCATGAATAGGGTGCTTCAAAGTTACCTAGATTCATTTGTCATTGTCTTCATTGACGACATCTTGGTATATTCGAAAAATAAGGGTGAGCACATGAATCATCTGGTGTTGCAAGTGCTTAAGGAAAACCAACTATTTGCCAAGTATAGCAAATGCGAGTTTTTGTTGAGGTCGGTGGCGTTTCTTGGTCATATCATCTCAAGTGAGGGAGTTGAGGTTGATCCAAGAAAAATAGAGGCGGTCAATAATTGGCCTAGACCATTGACTCCAACCGACATTAGAAGCTTCTTGGGTCTAGCGGGATACTGTAGGAGGTTTCCATTGCATCTCCCTTGACTACCTTGAGCCAAAAGAGTGTTAAATTTGAGTGGTCAGAGGCATGTGAAAGAAGCTTCCAATTCTTGAAAAAAAGGCTTACCTACGCTCTGGTATTAACTTTACTAGAGGGTATTATGGGCTTCGTTGTATATAGTGATGCATCCCGAGAGGGATTAAGGTGTGTCCTTATGCAACATGGTAAAGTAGTAGCTTATTCTTCTAGACAACTTAATGTTCATGAGAAGAACTATCCAACTCATGCTCTTGAGCTAGCGACCGTGGTGTTTGCTTTGAAAATATGGAGGCATTACTTGTATTGTGTTTATGTTGATGTGTATACCGATCACTAGAGTCTTCAATATGTGTTTACTCAAAAGGAGTTAAATCTCCTACAAAGAAAGTGGTTGGAATTATTGAAGGATTACGACATGAGTGTTCTCTACCACCCCGGCAAGGCCAATGTGGTTGCGTATGCTCTATGTCGTATGACCATGGGTAGTGTGTCTCATGTAGAAGAAGCCAAGAAATACCTAGTGAAAGATATTCATAGGTTGGCTAGATTGGGTGTTAGATTGGAAGATTATCCAAATGGTGGTTTTATGGTCCATCATAACTCCGAATTGTCTTTGGTGGTTGAGGTGAAGTCTAAGCAACACCTTGATCAACTATTGATGGAGTTGAAGGAGTCGGTTATTTGTAAGCTAAATGAGTCATTCTCCTTAGGGGGGGATGGTGTCTTGTGGTATCAAGGAAGGATGTGTGTTCCCAATGTAGATGGTTTGAGGAACCGAATTCTTGAGGAAGCTCATGGGTCCCGTCACTCCATCCATCCGGGATCTACAAAGATGTATCGTGACCTAAGTGAGGTGTTTTCGTGGGATGGTTTGAAAAGGGACATAGCGGAATTTGTTGCAAAACGTCCAAATTGCCAACAAGTGAAAGCGGAGCACCAAAATCCAAGTGGTTTACTTCAAGAAATCCAAGTTCCCACTTGGAAGTGGGAAGACATAAATATGGATTTCGTGGTAGGATTGACTCGGACATAAAAGCAACATGATTCTATATGGGTTGTTGTGGATAGGTTGACCAAATCCGCTTATTTTATTCCCGTCAACTCCACATAGTCAGCGGAATATTATGCAAGGATCTTCATAGATGAGATTGTGTGTCGTCATGGTATTCCGTTATCCATTATATCGGATAGGGGTGCACTATTCACATCTAGGTTTTGGAAGTCATTTAAAAAGGGGTTGGGTACAAAGGTGAAGTTACGCACCGCTTTTCATCCCCAAACGGATGGTCAAGCAGAGCGCACTGTTCAAACGCTTGAGGATATGCTTAGAGCTTGCATCATTGATTTCAAAGGAAATTGGGATAAACATTTGCCTTTGGTCGAGTTTTCGTATAATAATAGTTAGCATTCATCTATATACATGGCTCCTTTCGAAGCCTTGTATGGTAGGAGATGTAGATCTCCAATTGGATGGTTTGAAGTGGGCGAGTCTTCACTTTTGGGTCCCAAATTTATTTATAAGACTTTAGAGAAAGTTATATGATAAGGAACCGGTTGAAAGCAGCCTATAGCTGGCAAAAGTCTTATGCCGACCATAGGGAAGGGATTTAGAATTTGAAAAGGGTGATAAAGTGTATCTAAAATTTTCACCCATGATGGGAGTGGTCAGATTTGGCAAGGAAAAAAAGTTGAGTCCTCGTTATGTGGGCCCTTATGAAATTTTGCAAAGGGTTGGAAAGGTTGAATATGAGCTGAAATTACCAAATGAGCTATCTTCGGTTCATCCGATTTTCCATGTATACATGCCTAAGAAGTGCATTGGTGATCGAGACCATACTTCCTATTGAGGGTCTATGTGTGGAAGAGAACCTCTCTTATGAGGAGGTTCCGGTTAAAATCCTTGATAGACAAGTGAAGAGGTTGAGGAACAAGGAGGGGGCTTCCGTAAAGGTGTTATGGAAGAATCAACTAGTTGAGGGAGCAAAATGGGAGGCCGAGGCCGACATGAATTCCCGTTATTCTCATGTCTTTGCTAGTTAAGGTCAGTTGTTCCTATTAATAATAAAAATAATAAATGAATTGAATTTGGCTTGTTTTGCAAAGATGTGCATATTTTGATAAAGCTTGTGTCAAAATGAGTTTTCATGAAAGAAGCTTTTTGTGATGATTCACACTTATATGAAATATATACTTTTGCCTAATTGAGATTTTTGGTCCTTTGATGTTGTCTTGAGAAGAATAGCATAGTAACTCTTTGGTGTCATTTTTGAGCTTATGATTGGAGTTGAGAAGGTTTTTCCTCAATATGTGTTATGAAAGTTGAGCTCTTATGTGAAATGACTTGTGGTTTGAATTGATATGTGTAATGCCATGATTATGTATTGAAGGAAGCTGTGAAGTACTCCTATGAGCTGTGACTCATGATGATTATATACATGTTGTTGGTTGTGATGCTAGTATTGAGTCTACCCTTTCCCTACAAAAGATTTTATTGTCATTCGGGACGAATGTTCCTAAGGGGGGATAATGTAACACTCCGAAATTCCATGACCTAAGCTAGAGCCTCACATGATGAAATAAACTTTAAAACACTGTTTCTAAGACTAAAATAATGTTTATAAACCATGTAGTAAGTTTTAGTGTCAAGATGTGAAGAAACGTCCATGATGTCCGGAAACTAGCTAAATCGAACTAGTTGATGTCCCTATGTTTGGAGAAGGATTTAGAGGGTCAAATGAAGTATAAAACTAGTAAAAAGATTTTAAATAGTTATAATGTAGTCAAAAGGGTACAAACATCCAGTAACGACTCCCTGAGGACCCCCCAAAAGGTCCGGGTGAAGGACCCAAACCTTGGCGAGTAAGCTGCCAAAGCAGCTTGCGACAACAAGAATTTGAGGGTCACTGCGCGACGCGCAGATGACACGCGCTTGGAAAAAGTTGCCTCACGACGCGTGCACTCTACGATGTCCACTGCCTCAACTCGGATTTCAAAAATAAAATCTGAAATTAGCCTCGGGACGCGCAACCACTTCCCTAATTCATAGAAATTGTATTTAAAGCATTTTTACTTCACAAAAAGATCCTATTAAGAGAGGGGTATTTTGGGTAATTTAGGGGGTGATTATACATAGCCTAAGGGTCAGTTTTTAGTCATTTTTCACTCACCTATACCAAATTCTCAAAACAAAACCCAAAAGCTCTCATCTCTATCTACTTTCTCTCTCCCAAAATCCTCCATTGAAGGAAAACAAAGCTTGAAGAATAAGACCAATTTCTCTAGGATTTCACTTCAATTTCGTGGATTAATCTTCATTAAGGTATGGGTTCTTCACTCTTAGGATTATTTTCCCCAAGAGGTCCTTTCAAAGTTTATTTCTAAATCACCCAATTCCAAGGGTTTTCCTATTCTAACGGGTTTTCTTCTAAACTTCAAATTGATGGTTGATTATGATTAATTGTGATTGACTATGACTAATTAAGTGTAGATTGTTGGTTAATTGATGTTAATTGATGGAATTTCATGAAGATCATGTCCCATCCCCAATTTCCCCAAATCTTGGATCTTGCTTATAAATTGATGGGAATTGATGAATGTATTGATTGTTAGACTCGTTTTATCTATTCTAATTCATCTATGGACTACTTAGGATAATGTATCTATTTCTTGATGAATTCATGATGAACCCTATTTCCCCTAATCTTAGGTTATGAATTGAAGTTAATTGGGATAGTGATGATGTAATTGACCTAGTTATTGTATTGATTACTATTGAATGATGTTACTACACCTATTATTGGATGAAAGTGGTTGGTTGATGGTAAGACCATGATGATGGCTTTTGAAGGAGATCATGTAAGTCCTTGTTATCCTAAACCATTACTTCAATTATGATTAGTTTTGTTTAGTGATGAAGTTATATTGAAGTACACCCTATGATGAGATTGGTTAGGGTTGATATGATGTTGAATTGAAATATCTTGATTATGTGATTGTGAGATTATGCTTAAGATGTAATGATATAAGGTTGGTTATGAAGTACCTATGTGCCTTACTATGATATGATGATGTTAATGTGCTAATCTCACATATGAGGGTTGTAATGAAAGGTGTTCTCATGCAATCTTCAGAGGAATACTAGCTAGTGGATCCACCTTAGATGCTAGGTACATGTTTGGTTCTACCTTGGCAAGTAGTTCGCCTTCTTTCGGTGTAAGGTTTTACAACACCGGATTCCACACTTAGCTCTTGTGTTCTATGTCGGTTAAGGCAAGTGTTCCCAAAGTAAAATGAAGCAATGAGGTGAACACTAACTAGGGTGACTTAAAGGGTTGACTTAGTTTAGGTAGGGGTATGGGACTCTACCTAGGGATTGCACTAGTTGGCTTTGAGGGAAGTCCTAGAAGGTTGTTTTTATGTTCTTATGATCTTATGAAGTGAATGTTATGCATATGTTGAATTTACACGTTGATTATTCTATATGATGTTAGTTTCAATTATGAACATGTTATTGGTCGCTATTTCTAAATAAGATGATGACTACTATTGATTCTATGTTATGTTGGGTTAGACATTACTTGTGATCCGTTGTTTGGTTTACTTGATTGAGTATGGTTATGGGGCTTTGCTTGGTTGTTTCACTGGTAGACTAAATGATGGGTTATGAGTAAGGGTCTTGCTTATTTGATGAAGTTATTAACTCTATACATGTTGATTTGACTATTACTTGTTAATGTTGGTCTTGTGTTGTACATGGGTTTGACTTATGGATTATGTGATTATTGACTTATATGGGTTCTTGATTGTGCATAAGGCTTTTCAAAGTATTTTAGCATGGTTTTGAACAAATGTCTTCTTTAGCATATTTTCAATTGTTTGATGTGCATATACTCATACTTAGTACAAGTGTGTACTAACCCATCTTTTATGTTTACTACAAAAATGTAGGTTCGGGCCGTTGATCTTTTAGAGGGCCACTAAAGAAGGCTTGGAATCCTATCCTCCAACTCGGTAGGTCCTCACTTTTCGAGGACGATGCCACTATCTTGCTATTGGATATTGTTTAGTCTTAGAGACAATTTAGTTCATTCTCTTTCTTGATGACTGTGTATATGCCTATATGAGGCCTTTATTGTAACGAAGTATGGGCTACACCCAATGTTGTAATCGTTTTAGATGGTTTAATATGAGACGTATTCTAGACATTCTTATGAATCTATATTGTTATATTATGTATGTGAAATAAAAGTAGAAGCCTATGTATTGCTTCCTATATGAAGGGTCTATGTTACTCGATATGAATATATTATGTGTAAGCGAGAGGTCTATGTAAGCCTCAATGTAGAAGTAGTTAAGAAGTTTTAAATATTCCGCTAATTTAACCTATGAAATGTAATGACGAATGCTAAGAGGCTAGTCTTAGTCCTCTTAGAGGACGACGACGACGGTTACGTCTAGGGGGTGCTCCCCTGATGTGACACATAGTGACCATAACGGGTCCTCAAGTTGTCTTCGGAATATCACATTCCCTTACCCTCAACTTATGGTAGCCTAATCTAAGGTCTATCTTAGAGAAACAAGTACAACCTGAAGTTGATCAAAGAGATCATAAGTTCTCAGAAAAGGATACTTATTCTATGTTGTAACTGATGATCTCCTTAGATTTTCGTGATAAACAATACTAGCCTACAGTATGAGCGTCTACGAATCGAAACGAGTATAGTAACCCAACCAAGGGTTGGGGTCCTGTCCCAAGGGAGCGATAGTAGAAATAGTAGTTAAATTAGAATTTTGTTCTAAATAGTGATGGTTCAAGACATTATCGAATACAAATAAAGTAAATTCAACCTGTGACACCAAAGAGTCAAATATCAAATAGGTTTGTCACAAGTAGTAAAAATAATTAAAATAAAAGGGAAATGAATTATGGGGGGAAAGTTCTTGGGGTGTGGGCGCAATATATGTTGACATAAACTAATAGGTGCATGTTTTTTATAGGAAATTAGCAAAACAATGAAAACTAGGCTAAGCTTTGGGTGAAACAAAATTCCCTCTCGGGCAACTTACCCCATATCATATGGGTTCCTCTCGGACATCCACTCGTCTATTCTATCCTTCTTACGCCTTATCCACACCCGCTCTTTCGATGGAAGGTGCTTGGATATGAAGCTAGGGCTTACCCTCTCTGGTTGAGTCTGTTGCCACCTCACTCCTCAGGTTATCATTATAGCGGTCTTTGTTTAGCGACCTCTATCTATCGAGCAAGCTGAAAACACATTGGTGGTTTTGTATTTGCAACTACAAACCTATTGACTGAAACCACAACGACTAGGTGAAATCACCATTAAAATACATCTAATCTTATCAACAAGAAAGACTCAACAATAATATCAACAAATATTTCCTACATCACAATCCAAGAATGGGGTTTTTAGCCACACATCAAAAAATAATCAAATACACCTAAAATGATGTAGAAATCAAAATGGTATATGAAATTAAACCTTAGTATGAGCAAAGGAAGAAGAATGGAGAAGACCCACTTCCGATTTGAGGAAGAAGAACCTCTTTCTTCAAGTCTCCCACAGAACCCTCTCCAAACTTGGGAGAAAAATATAAAAACTAGAGTTCTAAAAGTGAAATGATAGTAAAAATGTTCGGACCTCTAAAAATAACAAAGGGTTTAGTATTTATGTACTTCAAATTAATTGTTGGCAAATCTGTTCAGCGAACTTAGTCGTGAATCGCCGAGTGATTCAGCGATTTGCTCTTCTTCTAGTTTGTCGCCATTTGTTCTTTCCCTTCATAGTTCATGCAATATTTAACATTGGGTGGAATAATTCTGCTTCGCGAAACTATTTCACAGAATGCCGACGGGTCCTTTTCATCGCCTTTTCGATCCACTTCCTTCATTCTTAGGTTGATGGAACAAAGGGAGAAAAGCCTCTATCGGTGGATTGCCAAGCGTGCTTGGAGTTGCGCAAGCTTAAACTTCAGTTCTTTTTCATTATTTTTGTTCCATTTTGTGCCTAAGTATCCGTGATCACACTAAAACTCCAAACATCTGAAACTCAAGAGTTTTCATCAGATATTGAGATAATATGAGCAATTGAGGACACTACTTACATTAAAATAAAGCCCTTAATGAGTCAAATTTGTGGACGAATCAACACCCCTAACATAAATTTTATCTTGTTCTCAATTAAAACTCAAGTTCAGCAGTTCAAATAGGATGTCTCAAATAGTGTTACACAAGACTCAATCATGAACATACATAATGAGACTCGAATTACTCATGCATAATTAAACTTTATACTCAAAGATTCAAGTTGTGATACACCATTACCAAAGCTTCTCGTGCTCTTGATACTTTCTACTTATGTTAGTTCAAGCTTCAACCAAAGTATCTAAATGCCCTCACACAAAGAATGATTCCATTTTCACACGCAAAGATTAATCAATTAAAGATCATCAATCAGATGCAACACGCACACTCACAAAGAGAAACACAATGCATGTATTTACCCATACATTTTCCCTTATTTTCCAATTGACTATCGATTTGTCTTACTCAGGATCAAAAAGGTCTTTCTAAGCCTTGTAATGGGGATGAGTGCAAAGGTATTGCCATTTAGATTCAGTTACTTTTTCTCCAATGAGATGTTATTTTCTCAAGACATCACATTTTATTCTTTCATAGATCCTTAGTCAAGTGCCTCTAAGTCATCTTTTTATTCTTCTCCATGGATTTCTTGCAAACCCGATTTATTTTTGTGTTTTTATTCCACAACCTTCTTTTTCAGTCTTTTTTTTTCTTTTTCTTCATTTCTCTTTTTTCTTTATATTGGGGGTTTTAATTTCTCTACAATACCATGGGTTTGGGAGACTTTTCTTGTACTTCTTAGACTTCTGCTTTCCCTTCTTACCACACCCCTAACTTCGGCTTTTGGCCTATGCTTGTTGTTCACTTATATCAGATCTTAAGAGGATTATTGGTGATGGATAATGCAAGGTCTAGGTTTCATCAAGGTTTTTCCAAAGAAGAGGTAAGGCTCATGGGTAGTCCATAAAAGAGAGGTATATGTCAATGTTGGCTTACACTCTCTAAAAGTTACCTAAGATCATCTCAAGAGAACACTTTTCTAAATCAATCAGACTAACGGAGAAAATTCTACGTTTATTCATTCAAGGTTCAAAGTAAGCTCATCACAAATGGCATCGACACTTAAGTCAAACAAGATTACATACTAGTGTGCAATAGTCATTGCAAAAGAGTCAATTCGATAAATGGCTAATAAGAGCGAGATACAGAGAGTTCACATATTGTCTATGAAACTTCATATGTTATTATTGTAGCCACACATTCATGTTTGTAAGATTCAGAGCACTATTCAAGTCATCGATATTGATACAAAATCAAGACTTGAATATTTCACAAGAACAACAACATTCAACACAGATGGTGGCGAAATATAAAAAATGACAATATTTGAAAAAAATTCGGAAGGGTCAAAATTATTTTTCAAATTAGGACCCCAAAAGAGAGCCATAATCTTAAACAATCACGAAAACAATTATAAAAATAGTTTAAAATAGACGACCCAAATATACACAAAGCACAAGTATTCATAACAAGAAAACAAAAGGTGGGTCTCACTCCACCACAAAAGAAATATTTATCCTCAAATATATAACATGAATATCTAGAATAGAAAAATGGTAAGCCAAAGAGAGGGGTGAATAAAAGTCATGTTTATGCAACCTCTCCTCCTATCGGTGCATCATTTCTAGATGCATCCGCCTGGAACTCGACAAGGTCCCCCAGAGCGTTATCACCCTCTTCTTCATCCTTTTTATTTGCCTTAGCTTCTGCAGTGATATTAGCTGCAAACATTTTGTCTATCTTACGATCTTCCCCGAAGGCATGTATAGTAATAACGAAACCTCGAGCCCATGGAGGCACATTTGGGTCGATGTGAATTTGTCTTTTGGCCCGACTTCCTTGGTCAATTTCCTATGTATTTCTAGCTCCACTCACTTTTCCTCGTCTTTAAACTCTCATTCTCTTATGTGTCTAGGTGGAATATTTCTCCCTGCGACTTTTGGTCTAGCCGTTTATGTAGCCTTATCTGAGGTCTATCTTAGAGAAACAAGTCGAACATTGAAGTTGATAGAACAAATCATAATTTCTCAGAAGAGGATTCTTATTCTTGATTGTAACAAATACTTTGCTTATATTTTCATGATCAACGACACTAGCCTACAGTCTGATCATTTATGAATCAAAGCGAGTATAGTAACCCAACCAAGGGTTGGTGTCGTGTCACAAGGGAATGGTAGTGAAAATAGAAGTTACACTAGAATTCTGTTCTAAATAGTGATAGTCAAGACATTATGGAATAAAAACAAAGAAAATTTAATTTGTAACTCAAAAGTGTCAAATAACAAAAAGGATTTTGTCACAAGTAGTAAAAATTAATTAAAATAAAAGGGAAATAAAGTATGGGGGAAAGTTCTTGGGGTGTTATGCCAATATATGTTGACATAAACCAATGTGTACATGCTTTTGATAGAAAAAATAGCAAAACAATGGTAATTAGGATAAACTTTAGGTGAGAGTAAATTCCCTCTCTGGCAACTTACCCCATATCAAATGTGTTCCTCTTGGACACCCACTCGTCTAATATATCCAGCCTACGCCTTACCCACACCCGTTTATTCGATGAAAGGTGCAGGGATATGAAGTTAGGGATCACCCTCTCGGGTTGAGTCTCTTGCCACCTCATTCCATAGGATATCAATCTAGCAGTCTTGGTTTAGCGTACTGTCTCTCGAACAAGCCGAAAACACATAGGTGGTTTTGTATTTGCAACTACAAACCCATTAACTTTAACCACACAATTAAAATGCATCTTATCCTTTCAGCAAGCAAGACCCAACAATAATATAAACTCATATTTGCTAAATCACACCACAAGAATGGAGTTTTTATCCAAACATCAAGCAATAATAAAATACACCTAATAGGATAAAGAAATGAAATGGGTATATGAAAAGTAAACCTTAATATGAGCAAAGGGAGAAGAATGGAGAAGACCCACTTTCTATTTGAGGAATAAGAACCTTTTTCTTCATGTCTTCCACAAAACTCTCTCAAATCTTGAGAGAAAAATATAAAACTAGAGTTCTAAAAGTGATTAAAATAGTAATAATGTTTGGACCTCTAAAAACGATAAAGAGTTTAGTATGTATAGACTTCAGATTAAGTGTTGGCGAATCCGTTCGGCGAATTTCGTCCTGAATCGCAGATCGATTCGACTATTAACCCTTCTTCTAGTTCCTTGCCATTTGTGATCTGCCTTCATCTTTCATGCATGTTGTAACATTGGGTCGAATAACTCTGCTTCGCAGAACTATTCGTCAAAACGCCAACAACTCTTTTCATCACCTTTCGAATCCACTTCCTCTAGGCTTTGCATGATGGAACAAAGGGAAAAGTCTATATTCTGTGGATCGCCAAGCATTCTTAGCGATGCTCAGGCTTCAACATCAGCTCTTTTTCATCTTTTTGTTCCATTTTGCGCTCAAGTATCCATGCTTGCACTAAAACTCCAAATACCTAAAACTCAAGACTTTTCATCAGATATTGAGATAAAATAAGCAATTGAGGACACTATTTACATTAAAATAAAAGCCCTAAATGAGTAAAATTTGAGGACTCATCAGTAACCTTGTTCAACTGACAGTAATCAATACACATCCGAAGGGATCCATCCTTCTTTGTCACAAACAAGACCAGAGAACACCAAGGTGAGACACTTCTTCGAATAAAACCCTTATCAAGAAGATATTTCAACTTATCTTTTAACTCTTTCAACTCCGATAAATCCATTCTATATGGAGGAAAAGATATAGGACAAGTATATGGAAGAATGTCTATTCTGATGTCTATTTCTCTCTAAGGAGGGACTTCAAAAATATCATCATGAAAGACTTCTGGAAATTCTATTACTACTTAAGACTTACTGAATAGGAGGTATCTCAACACTGGAGTCATTAACATTCACTAGTTGATATACACACCCCTTGGAAACTAACTTTCTAGCCTTAAGGTACAAAATAAAACGACCCTTAGGCACTACTGAGCTATTCTTCCATGGTAAGACTGGATCATTTTGAAGAGGTGTGGTACTTAGAAGACTACCGTAGTGGTTTGTGTCATGAAGATTGGTCCTTATTGCCTTGAATACCATTACCATGTCATTTCTTAGGGCACTCATTCATGAAGTGGTTTGCTTATCTGGACTTGAAACCACCTATGGAGCCATCACAACACTTACCTGGGTGTTTACTACCGCACTTGGCATATTCAGGAGCCCAATTACCTTCTTGTGCAACACTAATATGTGAATTCTTACCATTGTACTGAACATTTGTTTCTGGTGCTGGTGCACTAACAGATGATTGAGTAGGTCTCTTTTGCTTCTGTTGCAAAAAAGATCGGTTCACATTATTCCTCTACTGCCTTGACTCATTCTGTGTATTCGCTTTCTTGTTACTAAACCTCTCCTTATCCCTAAACTTCTCTTCCTCAACCTGTTGCACATAGACCACCAACCTTGTTATATCCATGTCTCTAATTAACATTGCTACCTCTCCTTTTTATTTGACATATGAGACAACCCAGAACAAAAATACTAATCTTGCTTCTCATATACAAAACCATCTCCGGAGAATTTTGCGAAAGTTGGGTGAACTTGAAGCTATACTCACAAACACTTAGTGAATCCTGCTTAAAAGTGAGAAACTTACGTACCTTGGCCTCTCGCAGTTCTTGGGGGAATAAACGCCCCAAGAAGGCATTCTCAAAACAAGCCCAACTCGCAGGTGGTGCTCCCTCATCTGTACCTTTCTTTTATTGGTCAAACCAAGTCCTAGTAACATTTTTTTGTTGATATGCAACAAGTTTTACTCCCTCAGCATCGACAACGTGCATAACTTTAAATACCTTTTTGCAGTTCCTCAATAAATTTCTCTGGATCCTAAGTTATGCTTGAACAAGTAAAACTTGGAGGTTTCATCCTCAAGAATTCTCAAATCCTCAACCTATCAATCACTTCCTATCTAGCTCCTCTTTCTTTCCCAACCTGGTTAGTCACAACTTTGCATAACATTTGAATCATATATTTGGATTCATCGTGACTTCTCATTGCGGTTGCACTTAAGGTGCATTAGGTACCCCTTATTCCTCAATGTTCCTCCTGGCATGATGACCTAAGACATCTCACTGTGAAGGCATGATTTGTTGTTCATCTTGTATTCCTAACATACTTAGAACAAAACTTTGAAGAACTAGGTAAGACAAAAAAGTTTAAAAACATTTCACAACTAGAAAATTAAAACTAGTAGAGAAAGTAGAATTAGAAACAGATTAGAAAAAAAATATATGAAATATTTTTCTTAAAGAAGAATTGTTCTTAATATGTGTTTAAAGAATCTTACTGATTCCAATAAACTTTGCAGAAACACGAAGTTACCAAAGTTTAATGAACTAGTGAAGAATAGAAAAACAGAAATTAATTCACAAATCTAAAATTTGTAACATATACCAGAATTTGGAAAAATAGAAAGAAGATCAAGCCCACTGAATGCACAGTGTCCCCTTAAGGAAATTATTCCCCTCTAATATCCAAGGTTTGATTTGGAATATGTCCTCCCAGGATAGAATGATCTCAATCACCAGTATATTGATACCCAAAACGCTGGTTCAGCGAGCCACTCAACGGCAGTAAAGTACACTTAGAATATTAGATTTATTAGTAGAAGAAGAAGTCCATCAATTCTATTTTTAAAATGAGAGGAAATCCCTCAATTTATAGAAAACAAAGGGTAGTGCGAAAAGGTTCTTATTGTTCCTTACCGGAAAGGTCACAAACCTTTGGAAAAGTGACAATCTTTCGGAAAGGTCGTCACCTTTCATAAAAGTCACAACTTTCCATAAAAGTCACAACTTTTCATAAAAGTCACAACTTTTCATAAAAGTCACAACTTTTCATAAAAGTCGTAACTCTTCATAAAAGTCATAACTCTTCATTTTTCATTCGCACATTTTTAAAACCAACATTATTAACCAACAAAATGCACAAGCACAAATTTAAAAGAGACTTTATAGAGATGAACTCCATCGCACGAAATGAGTATGAAAGAAGTGAGATAGTTTCCTATGTTTTGCAGCCTCCTAATTATAGATATAGTGATCTTCACACCGATAACTAGGACTCTACAAACATGGATTAATTTACTCCCTAAGTCTCGTGAACTCTTTGCTCTAATACCATGTTTGTCACCTCCAAGCCTACACCATGGGCGAGAATAGAACTCGAGAATCATTATTTTCCCCAAGCGAACCGTTGGCCTTGATTACTTACTTAACAAAAGACATAAACACAAGAAATTGTCTCAAATCAAGAACTAATCATATAACTTATAATGTCTTTATATAAATATTCAAACTAGGCAAGATGGCAACGCAAGTCTCACAGCAAGAACATGTGAAATACAAGAGTAATGAACTAATACCTAACTATCTATGAAGCCTTATAATACTAAGAGTGATGTCAGTAAATTACCCCCGATCAATATAAAAATTTAAATACTAGAAAGCAATGTAAGAAGAGTCCCCCAGAAAGCGGAAGGCTCACCAACTGACTCTGAGTTCTCCAATGGATCAACGGGGTGCTGGATACTTATCGTGGTTACTTGTTTTTGCATCAATAAAAACAATCAGGACAAATGGAATTAGTATATTGACTATACGAGTAGACGAGGGGAAAACTAAACATGACATAACCTTGAAATGAATACGAAAGGAAATCTTGTCTTGGCTTTACTCAACTCATGAATAACTCAACTAAAATGCAAGATAAAAAGATCAATAACACTAAACTTTATACAATAGATTTAAAATAGTAGGTGACAACTCAATGTATTAAAGAAAATAAAATAACAACTAAATAACATAAAATGAAATATAATATTGTGGGAGTTTCTCTAATCGACAACCATCAATATGAGCCTAAGTAATGATACAACGTCTTTTCCACACTACGCAAACTGTCTTAACTGAGTGGATCAACTAGTTTATTCTAAAAACTACTAAGGAATCATCCTAAAAGTATGATCCTTTCGACCCACGATGGCTACATGGTTTATGGAGACTTGAGTTATTATGAACTCGCGTCCTCATATCGGTTCTCAATACCACTACAAAAATATACTCAGGTTATGTGTTTTAAAACAAAACTCTTTCTTTGGTTTGATATAATTACTCAAAACCTAGCTTAAGAGATCTCCTGGAAATCGTTTTTCCTTTCGTTCTCTAATGTGAAAATATTTTAACTCTTGGGAATACTTAGTTCCGTATAATCTTTGAATAAATGAACTACACTCTTGCTCTTTACTCAACTCAAAACATAAGTCTTAAAACAAAGTTAAAATGTTTGTAAAAGACTCTTGAAAAACTCTATGAACTTCTCTTGAATTGACTCTTAACATTCATTGAATGGAATTTATGGATTCAAGGATTGTGATTTGTGATAGGAAACATTTGATGATGTTTAGGAGAGTTTTTTAGATTGTTAAACATGAGAAACATTCAAGAAAACAAAGTATGGAATTAAGACCGTGTTGCCAAGATGCATTTAAATATTTGATCGCGAAATTTATTTTTAAAACAAAGGAGTGTGTGTTCTCCGTGACGCAGAGGTGATTTTTGTACACTGGGGGAGCAAGTCTCTGAAATGGACTTGCGTGCCGAAACCTAGTCAACTTTTTCCGTCGTCGTTTTCTCACCCTAATTCACCTAAATTTGATACTTTTTATCAATTGATCTTTAGTTTCATAACTACTATATGCACACATGATTTTAACTCAAAACAACTCTAAAATCGACAGTTTTTCCATCAAGAACTCAACAATCCCATTAAATCTCAAGAATTAAAGCCAATTTCAAGAACACAATTGAAACATATTTGGAGCGTGGGTGAATGAACCCAACGCTATGAAAGTCTGACATACCTTGTATGATTGAATCTTTGGCGAAATCCACAACTGAAATTGCAAGAACTTGACGAATCTTGATATTCCTTTCTCCCTTCTCGTTTCTCTTCTCTTAAAGCCATAGCGTATTTCGTAATTGCGTAAACTGAACTAACTCAGTTTAGACTCCACATAACTTTCTAAAACCAAAATAATTTAATTGGGTATTTAAAAGACCATTATATCCTTCCAAAAATCTGGTTTAGAATTTTCTTTATATAGACAACGGAATTTCAAATGGGCATACCTCGTTCATATGCACTTGAAATTGAGAAAACATTTCGGTGTTGGAAAGATAATTAAGTGATCTTTATTAAAATATCTATTAGCACACCTAAACCATCCTAAGATAGGAGTTATGGTCGTTTAAAGTTGACCCTAAACTCAAATTTAACATAACAATTTTTTTCCAACATATTTCATTCTATTCAAAAATGACTTTTTCTAATTCGAGGTCTTTCTTGTTCTTTGAAATAGTTACACAACAGTAGAAAGAGCTATCCATTATGAAAAAGAGATGAAATGTAAAATCCCTTAGAATCTTCAACTACATCCCCTATATATATAGATCCAATGTAGTATCTATCCTATTAGGAAAAAGGTTATCCTCATATTTGAAGGACATTATATTTCATTTCCAAATCTATTAGAAAAAAGAGTGTTCCAATCCAATAGGGTCTATATATTTTCATGGAAAAAATTAAGAAATAATTTTCAAAATATAATAAAAAATTAATTAAAGATGGAACAAATAAGAAGATGCAAACTAGCTAAGTCCAAATGACCACACAAGTGTACGCAATTTACAAACATTATAGAATTTTTATTCCACATATCATACCCACAAAGACCTGTTAATCAACCATTTACAAAATTAAACTAATTAATGTATTGCCACAAGTACCAAACTTCAAAAACATAAAATTTGACTATGCACATTGCTTGGAACGTCGGGTGCCCTATCAAGGGCACTACAAGGTACGCTGCCTGAGGCCTTTTTTGAGTGAAAATTATTTCAAAGACATGTCCAAGATGATTACCTAAGACAAAGATTATATTTAAAGAAAAAACCATAACAAATTTATTATTTTGCAGCCGAAGTACTTGGCGTTCCATGTTTTCAATAAATCAATGTAGACCATAGAATGGTTTAACATTTGAATGTGAATAAACTAGACTTTAGTCTTAACGCCAATTAATTTGATTAACTTTCATATCTATCAATATAAACTAAAATATTCTTCAATGTTTGGTCAACAATCAACAATACTTATTGTCTTCAAAATATGTGTGCATATAAAAACACTGAATGCCATAAAATACATACAAAATAGCACCATATTATTTCTTGTTTGGATGGGAACCTTCTCCTTCATGGACAAGGTGAACTTGTGAGTAAAGTCCTTCGATGTGTTATTCTTTCACAAATTCAAAAATACACGTATCAATTTCTCCAAAAGGGTCCACGTACATAAATTGTAACAATCCTTTTAATCGTTTTTAGTATTACAGCTTTTCATGTCATAAAATACTTTCTGATAGATTCTAAGTGGATATTTTGGACTATTCGTAATTATAAATATGAAATTAGTGGGGTAGTTTTTAGTAGTAGTTGGTGGTTAACGAAAATAATAGTAAAGTAAATAGTGGGTCACTTTAACCACTTTTTATAATTGGTTATATAAGAATTAGCGTAATAAATAAATTGTAGAAAAGAAGGAAAAAAATTGGGGAGAAAATAGTAGTTGCAGCGTATACCTGGGAAGAACGACATCCACCAGGTAATTTTCATGCTCTCTATTAGTAGTAGGGTGAGAAGTACTGCTATTGCATATGTTGGGTGGAAAATGGGTAGTGGAAGAATCGATTATTATTATTATATTATTATTGTTAATAGAAGGAAAGTTGAAAAGAGATTAGGTGTGAATTTTAGGAGAAAACATTATATATTTGCTTTTTTATTGTTAGGTGCTAATGGAGAAACACAATAGGGTAATTGAAAAATGAGGATATTTCATTAAATTCTAGGAAATTTAATTACAATAGGTTGAGGGAATTGAGTATTATGATTGTTCAACAAAGGTTTGATACTTCTTGTTTCTTACAATGGGATTGCCCACTAAGCTTAGAAGTTTTGGCCGGAGTTGTTTATACGCATGCTTGGAACACAAGCCAAGGTGGAGATTGAAAGAGTTGGTTTTGGTTCTTGTGGAATCAAACTAAATGGAAGATGAATTAACATGAATATTTGGTAGGAAGATAATTAGTACAAAATAAAAGTCAAAGATTGTATCTTGGTAGGTGCAATTTAGGCAAACCATAAAATGGTTTCATATTCTTAACCTTGACAATTTTGACACATAGTGATGTCATGGATGACATCAATAGGATGAATTTATTCCTATAAATAGGTAGCTCTTAATTCATTTTCAAATCATCCTCTCACTTGCCTTCTCACCTTCTAAGGCATTTGTGTTCTCTCTCTTGTAGTATTTCACTTGTATTCTTTGTAGAGTGAAATAAATATTGGTGCAGTTGTTCTTTGGTGGACGTAGGATCATTTTGATCCGAACCACGTTAAATATTGTTGTTCTTCTTGTTCTTTAGTTTCACGTTTCCCCTAACAATTATAATGTAAACTCACTACGAGGAATTGAAGTTATAGTTTGTTGCCGCGTGTGGACGTTTTGTTTTATTTTATTGTTAACAAATGGTAAGAAATAGTTATGGCATAGTATTGATCAAGACTTGAAAGTTGATAAAACGTATTGATTATTGGTTTCTGGGGCAAAATCATTACATGATTTGTTTGGTTTTATTTCGTGGTTGAAGTTACTGGAAGCGGAGCTTACACTTAAAATCAATTTCTTTCTATAGTTATCTTATTATGAGTCATGTTTTATTATGTTGTGATTGGTAATTGAATATTAGGTGTACTGAATTATTTAAATTCTATTAAACTTATGCTAATTGGAAGAATTTAGACTTATCCGTAGGTTTGAACTATAGAAAATTGATTATAGAATTAGGTGAGTTTTTGTTTCTAGGCTTAACATAAAATAAATTGAGTGTTTATAGACTCTTAACTTAAAAGTTATGCATATATACTTTTAGACTTGGTATTTTAAGAACAGATGTCCTTGATGTGATGACTTTTAGGTTTTGGAAATAATGTGTAACAGAGTTTAGAGGTTGATTTTATTGGTTTCTTTAACAAGTTTTGAGCTTCCACCTTTTATTGTTATTTGTAGTTTAACTATTTATACATGTTGGGGTTTTGATTCCTTTGTTCACCCACATAGGGGGGTAATCGTGGGTCCCACTCACGACTCATTTTGGATCGTGATAAACTTGGTATCAAAACTTTAGGTTCGATGATCTAATCACATAAGGACAGGTCTAGTAGAGTCTTTCAAAATGGTACGGGGACGCCTTTACTTTTCTTCGAGAGGCTATAGGACTTTAGGAAAACTCATATTTTTCTTTCTTTCGTGTTATTACTTGATTCCAATTGGTAGCTAGGTGATACAAATTGGTATCTGACCTTCTTCACTCTATTTCAAAGATGGTCAGAACTAGAGCAATAATTGTGACAACACCAACACCGGCAAGACAAGGTGCTCCTGTGCCAACCATTGGGGCTGCAGCTCGAGGGGGAGAAGTGGCAAGAGGTCGTGATAGAGGTCGCATGAGAAGGCCCAATAGAGGCACAGGAAAAGCATCTGGTCCTGCTAGGGATAGAGAGGTGACTCCTCCACCGACTAACGAGGTAGTGAGAAAGGGTGATGAAGGGGAAGATGAGACGATTCAAGAGAAGGAAGTACCACCCCTGCCTACTCCAGAGATGATTAACGACGTTCTCACTTATCTCAGCAGGTTATCTGATCTAAGCCAGGCACTCCAACGTTTTATGAACCAACACCTCAAGTTCATGGAGTACAACATGCAGCTATGGTGGGTCCTCGTATGGATGCGTCCTTTGAAACATGCATGTTTCCCCGATTGACTAGAGGACCTATAATGACTAGTGATCACCATGATCTTTTTATTAAGTTCTTAAATTTGAAACCTCTGGTTGTAAGACCTCCAAAATGAGTTAGGGTGTCTAGAGACTAACATGAGTAAAATAAGGGTATAATGTCCTAAAATGATTTATAATATGGTATTGAGGCAGTGTGTAGAGTTTGAGGTGAATTGGAAGTCAAACATCAAGCGACGACCAATACGTTCGATGACTAGTCACCAAAGGGGCCTTAGATGCTTTTATGTGCTTATGTGTGTGTCATGGGATTATGAAGTCTTAAAATGAGTAATAATTATGTTTATAGGCAGTGTATGGTGTTTCATGAAGTTTGGAGGTCAAACGTCCAAGAACGTCCAAGACGTTCGAAAGTTAGCCCTTGAGACATGCATGGTGTGTCTTGGTGGTGCCTAGCATGTTTGGACGTGTTGCGTGTTATTTTTTTGGGTGAAACTTATGTGGAAGGTCCTTGACTTTTTAATGTTCATAATATGTTGTAAACGTCCGGGTATGACTTCCCAAGGGTCCTGCAAGAGGCCCTCAAGAAGGACCCAAATGTTGTCGAGACACTGCATTGGCAGTGTCAATCGACGAGCTCAAATGACGCCTCGTCAGTCCACCAACGCCTTGTAGATGGGCAGACATAGATGGAAACTTAACCTGGTGAAGTCTTAAGGCAGTTGACTAGACTCAGACCGAAACGATGGCCAGAAGAACGGCCCGTTGATGGACCTACTGGGCGTCGATGGGTCCATCGATGCAGGCCTGCAGAATTTCCATGCACGCTGCCTAATTATGGGGTGAATGGGAAATTCACCCCATGTGCTAACCTGATCCTCGGGAGTTTATTTAACTATTTTTGGGTATATTAGGTTGATTAAAAACGTGAATAGCCCATACCAAATCCTCCATTAAAAAATCAAAACCTCCCTCTCCAAAAATATCCTCTCTAGAAACCTCCATTGAAGGTGAAGTTCAAGGTCAGCTTGTAGATGGGATTTCCATGGGTTCTTCACCAATTTTTAGTGGATTCTTCATCTAATAAAGGTATGGTTATCCATCATCTCTAGTTAATCCTCCATCTAGAGAGTCCTCTTCAAAGTTTTCAAAGAAGTTTCATGATCAAATCTCTTCTTCTTCAATCTAGCCATGGGTTCTTTCTTAAATTGATTTCAAAAGCATAATATTAATGTTGTGATGATTATCTACTGATTTGTACGTGATTTTCAATCCAATTGCATGATGAACCCATGCTCTCTCACAAACTCGATTTTAGCCTATGTATGGCATTATGATCTTGATCTTATGTATATCGACTTGTAATTCAATTATGTTAATATGTCTATACCTACTGCCTAGTATATGTATTCATGATGAATTGTTGAGGAATGATCCATGAAGGTCAAGTTTGAAGGTTGTGAATAAGGCTAGTCTATCATGTAGTAACTTGTGATCTTGACGTTAGTATGGTTGTTATGTAACTCGATCATGGTGAATATTCTTAGCTACTGCCTATATGTGTAATGTGATAATAATTAGGTATAGGTGATCTAATATGAATGGATAACAATTGAATTGGCAAATATTGAATTAGGTTCTTCTAGCCTATAGACTTGATAGAGTAATGTATATGTTGTGATCTATATTCTAGGGTGGATGAAGCTTGATTCAGATATGATGTTCTATCTCTTTAGATACTGCCCTAAATATATATTATTTATCAAATATAATTGATGAACAAGACTAGGGAAATTGATTGATGATCTATAACTCTCTACTTTCTAGTATATATGTGATGTATTGTATTAGATTGTAGTATGATCTTGTAGCGAATTGTACATGATTTCTTTCATGATTAAATGTATATTTAGCTACTGCCCTATAATGTATTGATTATGATAAAGGTGTATTGATCAATGATGATCAAAGGTTGATGAATTGGTAAGAATGGCTCTTCCTCTCTACTTTTCTATATTATTGTAGTTGATGAAGCTTTGTATGGCATTGTGTGGTATAGTCCACTTATGGTGGCGGTGTTTACTTTATTTTCATTATATATGTGTTGAATATGTCCTTGAAGGCAAATTGATGAATATATGAGTGTGTGGTTATGATGATCACACTATGTAAAGCTTATGCCTACTTTCCTATTCTAGTTGTGGTCTAGGTTGTATGGCTATTGTATAAGCATGTGTATATCTATGTTAGGATCATGTGTAGGTGCATCCATTAATAAAGTGTTAAGGATTGATGACCCCTACCCATGTACCTCTATGTAAATGTGTGAATAGTTAATGTTAGGAGTTTTAAAGTGTAATATGAAGTTAGCTTGCCTCCTATGCTAAATTGTGTTGTGTGGTCTATGCTTGGTTGTGCATTGTGGTCTTAATAGGGTTTCTGCCTCAATGTATTGTTGATAGCCATTATGTGATCATGTTGACCAATGTACACACACTCACACATTGTGCATGCTTACAATGTAGTAAAGGGTCATGGTGTCTAATAAGAAGTTGATCTCATATTCACTAGATGTCTACTACTATCCATGTAATGTAAATGTATGTGAATTATGTTATGTATTCCTTAACTAGGATGACTTGATAGGTGTACTAATATGGGCAAGGGTATGGGACCTTGTTTATGCATTGCACATGTGTACCTTGATAGGATAGTTTCTAGGTTTGGTTTCTATGTACATGAAAGTGAATGTATGAACATGTTATGAATATTACTTATATGTTATGAAGTTAAGTATATGATATGATGAAGTATGAATGTGCATAGTGTATTGGTGTGTTTATACGAAAGATTGCTCATATAGTTATACCTATTGACTTGTGCATTGATATATGAACATGTGTGATATTTATTTGATATGTGAAAGGTTTGCTCACATGTATGTACACACACACATGTATGATGATCTAGTCAATAGAGGGGCTCTTGAAAGGTGTTCTCAAAAGTATCCTAAACTAGATAGGTGTACATATTCTATGTACATGTGAAAGATTTTCTCACATGATATAGGTTGATGAAAGGACTTCTCATCTATAACCTATGAGCTAAGCATATGGGGAGTGAATCTCCTAAAGCCTATGTTTTATAAAGTAATTTAATAAAGGCTTTTCAATAAAGGGAACTTAACTTAGCACCGAGTGAACTTGAAGTGAGGGGTGTCCCTTCTCATTGTAGGAAGGTAGGTCACCATAATCCTCATGAGGTGGATAACTACAATGCCTCAATAGGAATAAAGAGGGTTTCCATAAGTGAATAACTATAATGCCCTATTTGGCATAAAGAGGGTTTTCACATGTACCTCCAAGTTCCATAACTATGATTGCCACATAGGATCTAGCAAGTGAATTCACTAGTATGATAGCATGTGTTAATGTTCTACCTTGGCTAGGTAGGAACACCTTCCATTGGTATAAGGCTCTACGACACCAAATTCCATGTTTAGCACCCATGGTCTTAGTGTCGGTTAAGGCTATAGTTTCCCTAAAGTAAAATGGACAATGGAAGTAAAGTAAGGAACCTAATTAGGATAACCTAGGGTAGTTGCTTAGTGTAGGTGGGGGTATGGGACTTCACCTATGCATTGCACAAGTAACTCTTGAGGGAAGTCCTAGGAAGGTGTTCTAATGCATGTGTCTATGTTTATGGTTCTCTTGCATGATATTGTGTTAGTTTCTACATGATGAGATGATATGCATGATATGAAGTTCTAATATGACTATGTGACTAAAGTCCTATATGTTAAGGCTTGTGGTCTCATGATAGGTCTACTAAGTATGTGTGAGGTTATGGGGCTTCACATGTACATTGCACTAGTAAATTTAGATTGGGATTATGAGTAAGGTTTCATAACGTTCTATGTGAAGTAAAATTTGTATATGTGCAAAATGGATAGAGTTCACTGTAAAATTCCTAAGGTCTTGGCTTAAATGTGTCTATCATGTGTTATACTTCTATAATGATATGTGATGACTTGTGTAGAATGTATGTATGGTTCCCTTGTGGCCTTAAGGTGATGCATTGCACCAAGTATCACTAAAGGGTTACTTGGAAGGTTAAGGAATTAAGAAAGAAAGGATTCACTGTAAGGAAGAATATGCTCACTGTTGAGGCAAATAGCTCACTGTAAAGTGACCTTAAAAGTGGCTTAAATTCTATATGTGATTTTATATGATGTTTGGCTTTTGAATATGTCTATATGAAGCATGTGAATATAAATGCCATTGTATAAAGGTTTTATGAAGATTTATTCAAAAAGGCATGAAGTATGATTTCAAGAAAATGTCCCTTTTAAATGCATGTTTTTGCGTGGTTGCCATAATTAGTGCATTCTTGTACTAACTCCATTCTTCTATCATTTTTACACAAAGTATACGTTATGGATGCTTAAAGGTTGTCTCTATGATTGAGGAGCTTGATATGTGATTTTCAAGCTCAAGGAAAGAAATCCTTAAGTTCAAGGATTTCCTAAGTTGTGTCTAAACTGTAAAGTCTTTTAAGATTGTACTTATGTATTATGTTATAAGGGCCGTGTCCCTAAAGTAATCTTATGATGTTGATTCTAGGATGACAAAGAGACTTAAGGTCTAAATATGTACTTATGATATTTTATATATATATGAGGTAAAGTTTCTAGCATATGAAGTGCTATGAAAAGTTTTAAATTTTTCGCTAAATTTACCTATGATAATGCGATGAATGATAACTATGGGCTTGTAGAAGACCTCCGAGAGGTCAAGTACGCCATGTTACTTCTAGGGGTGCTCCCAGATGTGACACTGGTATTCAAGGGTTCTTAATATGAAGATTCTTATGATTTCATGGTTGATTGTCATGAGCTCTTACATAAGATAGACATAGTGGAGAGATTTGGTGTTGAGTTTGTGACCTACCAGTTTCAAGGGGATGCCAAAATTTGGTGGAGGTATAATGTCGAGTGTCGACCAGCAAAAGTACCACCTATGACTTGGGCTGCATTTTCTATCTTCATCTTGGAGAAGAATATACCTCGGACTTTGAAGGACAGGAGGAAAAATGATTTCCTGAACCTAGAGGAGGGAAGGATGTTAGTTGCAACTTATGAGGTCAAATTTCGTTCATTATCAAGGTATGCCACTCAGCTTTGATTCACTCTGCAAGAGCGGATTCGCCACTTTGTGAAGGGATCGAGGTTAGATTTGCAGATTCTTGCTTTACAGGTAGTTGCTGCATCAAAACCTTTTAAGGAAGTGGTTGATTTTGTGATAGAGGTAGAGGGGGTGAAGCCGGATGAAATCACCAAGATGTCGATATTTAATATGGTTCGTAAGGAGGTAAGTTTAGTTGTTCTTACTCTATAGGGAAGAGTTCAAGGGGCTATACACCCCATCCTATTCAATCTTCGTTGCAGGCTTTAGGTGAGGGTCCGTCATAGGCCCATCGGCCTTTTTCTGTATTTGGAGGTTATCTCCAGACTTCTTCATCTTCATAGAGACCTAAACTCGACTCCGAGACTTGTTATGGATGTGGGTAGGCTGGACATATTAGGAAATGTTGTCCAAGGCAGAGTTACATATCCTAGTAGTTATAGTAGAGGTAGACATCGTAGAGGCCGTCATTCTTGAGGACATGGTGGCCAAGGTAATGATTGTCACCAGTTCAGTCGGGGTGGCAGGAAGGTTGGAACTACTCAAGCGCAACCAGGTAGAGGCAATGGACAAACAGGTGATAGGGCCCATTGTTATGCTTTCCCCAGGATGTCTGAGGAAGAGACATCTGATGTTGTTATCACAGGTAATCTTCTGTTCTGTAATTGCATGACTTCTGTATTATTTGATCCTGGATCCAAATTATATTATGTATCTTCCTCATTCTCTACTCGTCTTGATTTGCATTGTGATTTTCTTGACATGCATATTCGTGTATCTACACTTGTTGGTGAGTCTTGATAGTTTAGAAGGTGTATAGGTCTTGCCTTGTGACTTTTGTGGGGAGAAACATTTATGTAGATTTGATTCTTCTAGAGATGGTTGATTGATGTAATATTGGGTATGACTTGGCTTTCTCCAAATTTTGCTATCTTAGATTGTAATGCTAAGACTGTGACTTTGGCCAAGCCTAGGATAGATCCACTAGTGTGGGAGGGTAAGTACATTTCCACCCAGTTCGTATTATCTCTTTTCTTTGTGGTAAAAGGTTTTTGAGTAAGGATTATTTAACTTTCTAGGCACATCTCAGGGATGATACTTCCAAAGTGCCTTTGATCGAGTTTGTTTCGATACTCTGTGAGTTTGTGGATATTATTTTTGCAGACCTGCCTGGTATGCCACTAGATAGAGATATTGATTTTTGTATTGACCTGTAGCTGGGGACGCGACTCATTTCAATTCCACCTTGTAGAATGGCTCCAGCTGAGTTAAGGGAGTCAAATGCCCAACTTCAGGAGTTGTTAGGTAAAGGTTTTATTATACCAAGTACATCTCCTTGGGTTGCTCCAGTTTTATTTATGAAGAAGAAGGATGGTAGTTTTTGGAGGTGCATAGACTACATGAAACTAAATAAGGTAACTATTAAGAACAAGTAACCCATTCCTCTCATTAATGATTTCTTCAATCAGTAAGGTGCTTGTGTCTTCTCTAAAATTGATTTGAGATCCGTTTATCATCATTTGAAACTACGGGCAAAAGATGTGCCAAAGACTTCTTTTTGAACCAGGTATGGTCATTATGAATTCTTAATAATGTCTTTTGGGCTTACGAATGCACCTGTTGCTTTCATTAGCCTTATGAACGGAAATTTTAAGCCATATCTCGACCTCTTTGTCATCGTATTTATTGATGATATACTGATATACTCAAAGAGCAGGAAGGAATATGAGAAAGCATTTGAGAAATGTATTGAGGTTGTTAAGGGATAAAAGGCTTTGTGCCATATTCTCCAAGTGTGAATTTTGGCTTGATTCAGTGTCCTTCTTAGGACACATAGTATCTAAGGAGAGAGTGATGGTGGATCCCACTAAGATTGAAGCGGTGAAGAATTCGGTAAGGCCTACTAATGTTTCAGAGGTAAGGAGCTTTGTTGGTTTAGCTAGCTACTATCGTCGATTCATCAAGGGATTCTCTTCCATTTCTTCCAACCAGACCAATTTGACTAAGTAGAATGTTGCATTTGTATGGTCGAATGAGTGTGAAGAAAGCTTCCTTAAATTGAAGACCTTGTTGACTACTGCACCAATTCTTGCGTTGGCATTGGAAGGTAAGAATTTTTTTGTTTATTGTGATGCGTCTAATTCTTGTTTGGGTGCAGTGCTAATGCAGGAGAGGAATGTAACTGCTTATACTTCAAGGTAATTAAAAGTGCATGAATGTAACTGTCCGACCCATGATTTAGAGTTGGCTGCAGTTATATTTGCATTGAAGTAGTGTAGGCATTATCTATATGGGCTCAAGTATGAAGTGTATTTAGATCATCGCAGTTTACAATATATGTTTAATCAGAAAGATTTTAATTTGAGGCAGATGTGGTGGATGGAGTTATTGAAAGACTATGATATTACTATTTTATACCACCAAGGAAAAGCTAATGTTGTGGCAGATGCCCTAAGTTGAAAAGCAGGTAGCATGGTTAGTTTAGCCCACTTGGAGGTTTCTAGACACTCATTGGCTAGAGAGGTTCAAACTATGGCTAATGACCTTATGAGGCTGGAAATACTTGAGAAAAGAGTATTTTTGGCCAGTGTTGAGGTACAATCTTCTTTCCTTGATAAGATTAAGGAAAAGTAGTTTGATGACGAGAAGCTAAGCCAAATTCGAGATATGGTATTGTAGGGGAGAGGATAAAAAGGCTCTGATTGACGAGGAAGGCCTCTTGAGAATTAAGGGGCTAGTATGTGTGCCCCGTATTGATGATTTGACTCATACTATTCTTTTAGTGGCACATAGTTCAGGTATTCTATACATCCTAGTGCTACCAAGATGTATTGTGATCTAAGACATCATTATTGGTGGAGTAGAATGAGAGTTACATTGTTGATTTTGTTTCCCTATTTCCAAATTTTTAGAAGGTAAATTATGAATCTCAGAGGCAGGGAGGGCACTTCAGGGAATGCTCATTCCTGAATGGAAGTGGGAAAGAATTGCAATGGATTTTGTAGTTGGTCTTCCAAAGACGTTGGGTAAGTTTGATTCTATTTGGGTAATTTTTGATGGGTTAACTAAGTCCGTTCACTTCTCCAGTCAAGATGACATACAATGCCTAGAATCTGGCCAAACTCTATATCCCTAAGATTGTTCTGTTGCATGGAGTTCCAATCTACATCATATCTGATAGAGGCGCAATTTACTTCTAACTCTTGGAGGACCTTGCATGCTGAATTAGGTACTAGATTGGATCTTATACTGCATTCCACCCTCAGACCGATGGTCAGTCTAAGCAAATAATTCAAGTTCTAGAGGATATGCGTCGTGCGTGCATAATAGAATTTTGTGGTTATTGGGATCAGTTCTTACGCTTGGGAGAGTTCTTGTACAACAATATCTATCACTCGAGTATTGATATGGCCCCATTTGAGGCATTGTATTGGAGGAGATGTAGGTCTCCTATTAGTTGGTTTACATTTGAGATGAGACCTTGGGATACCGACCTTTTGAAGGAGTCATCATAGAAAGTTAAATTCATTCAGAAGAATCTTTTAGCAACTCAGAGTAAGCAGAAGGAGTATGCATATTGGATTGCTAGGAAGTTGGAGTTTATGGAAGGTGAGCAAGTCTTGCAGTAGGTTTCAATCATGAAGTTTGATGCGGTTCGATAAACGAGGTAATCTTAGTCCGAGGTATATTGGGACATTTCAAGTTCTTAAGTGTGTTGGGGAAGTGGCCTATGAATTGGCCTTGCCAATGCACTCGATATTTCATGTGTCCATGCTGAAAAAATACCATGGTGATGGAAATTATATTATTCGTTGGGATTCAGTTCTACTTGATTAGAATCAGTCTTATGAGGAGGAGCATGTAGCTAGTGTAGATACGGAGGTCTGCAGATTGAGGTCAAAAGCTATTGCATCTATCAAGGTTCAGTGGAAGAATCGGTCAGTTGCAGATTCCACTTGGGAGAGTGAGGTTGATATGCAAGAAAGATATCCACATCTTTTTAGCAATTCAGGTACTCATTATTACGTTGCCTTCTTGAATTGTTCGAGGACGAAAGATGGGTAAATTTGTGTCTAATGTAACGACCGTATTAATCATTTTGAGTATTAGAGCTTTTCGTGTCATGAAATACTTTCTAATAGATTCTAAGTGGGTATTTTGGACTATTCGTATATATAATTATGAAATTAGTGGGGTAGTTTTTAATAGTTATTTAGTTGGTGGTTAAAGAAAACAATAGTAAAGTAAATATTGGGTCACTTTTACTACTTTTTATAATTGATTATATAAGAATTAGGGTAATAAATAAATTGTGCAAAAGAAGGAAAATTTTGGGGAGAAAACAGTAGTTGCGGCGCATACCTGGGAAGAACCACATCCACCAGGTAATTTTCATGCTCTAAATTAGTAGTAGGGTGAGAATTACTGCTATTGCATTTGTTGGGTGGGAAATGCTCTAAATTAGTAGTAGGGTGAGAATTACTGCTATTGCATTTGTTGGGTGGGAAATCGGTAGTGCAAGAATTGATTATTATTATATTATTATTTTTATTAGAAGGAAAATTGAGAAGAGATTAGGTGTGAATTTTAGGAGGACTTTACATATTTGCTTTGTTATTGTTAGGTTCTAGTGGAGAAAGACGATAGGGTGATTGAAAAAGGAGGATATTTCATTAAATGCTTGGAAATTTAATTACAGTAGGTTGAGGGAATTGAGTATTATTATAATGTAAACTCACTACGAGAAATTGAAGCTATAGTTTGTTGCCGCTTAAGGACGTTTTCTTTTATTTTATTGTTAATAAATGGTAAGAAATAGTTATGGCATAGTATTGATCAAGAATTTAACGTTGATCACACGTATTGAATATTGTTTTCTGGGGCCAAATCATAACATGATTTGTTTGGTTTTGTTTCGTGGTTGAGGTTACTGGAAGTGGAGCTTACACTTAAATTCAGTTTCTTTCTGTAGTTATCTTGTTATGAGTTAATTAAATATTAGGCGTATTGAATTATTTAAATTCTACTAGACTTACGCTAATATGAGGAATTTAGACTTATGCTAATATGAGGAATTTAGACTTATCCTTAGGTTTGAATTCTAGAATAAGGTGAATTTTTGGGTCTAGGCTAAACATAGAATAAATTGACTGTTTATAGACTCGTTAACTTACAAGTTATGCATATATACTTTTAAACTTTTTATTTTAAGAACAGACGTTCTTGATGTGATGACTTTAAAGTTTTGGGAATAATGTGTAATAGAGTTTAGAGGTTGATTTGATTGGTTACTTTAACAAGTTTTGAGCTTCCGCATTTTATTGTTATTCGTAGTTGAATTATTGATATATGTTGGGGTTTAGATTCCTTGGTTCACCAACTTAGGAGGTTAAGCGTGGATAACACTCATGACTCGTTTAGGGTCGTGATATAAACTATGCAACCCACCAATTAGCCATATTCTACCGTCCTGCCAAATTTAGAGTTTTACGTCAAATTCTCTGTCAGCATAGTCACGAATGGTCATGCTTGAAGGGTGTTCAAGTCGGTAATATCTCACCACATCAGCTGGAATGTACTACAATTAGAAAAAAAGATAATGTTAAATTAGAATATTATAATAATTAATTATATATCAATTAACTAAATAGTTATAGGTTAATAATTATAGATGATTTCTCCTATCTACATGTATTTTTGTTACCAAGTAATGATTTTCTGCATTAGTTGCACGTCCACTTCTATATCTGTGGCAAATTATTCATGGGGATTATTCACCTTGCCAACAGTCACATTTTTGTATTTAGCTGACTCAAATAAAGTTAACTTAAGTTTACAAACAAAATTATCATGGATACTTAGAGCTACTCCATATATATTGTTCTACAAGATCGTCTTTTATTAAACATGGTCTTTAAGAATGAAATCAGAGTTTTGACAAATATCAAAAGTATTAGAAGTGATGCTTTACTCGATTGTTCATTATTATTCCAAAAATTAAAAAAAAAATCCCTTAGAATGCTCATTTTGTTGGAGGACCGAACAACTAAACATTTTCAAATATAACTTGCAACTTGTATCCTTAAATTTATCATGACACTAACATGACTACAAGATCATATCTAAATATTCATTGATGTAATTTTTGAAGTAAAATACTAAGAAGAGAGTAATTGAATTGCGTATCAAATGAAATAAAAAATACATTTAAAGAACTTTAATTTTTGTTTACCTTTGGAACGTGGTGTCATTTTGTTTAATATACTAGTCATTTCTCTCTTTCTCCTCTCATTTGTATTAATCTTCTTCTTCTTCTTTTTCTGGAACCTCTGCTATATTGGCATATTCCTTATCTTCATAGTCTTTTTCTTCTACCATGTTATTCTTATCTGTGATATCAGAAGAAGAATACTCTTGGTATTTGTAGCCCTAGTATTCAGCTTTGGATTCACAGTCTTTTGATGTTAAACATTCATTTCATCTAATTCCTCCTCCTTCACAACAAATTTTAATATACATCCATTTCTTCAAAATAGTTTGAAATAACAAAATTCTAGTTCAACATAGTCAAAAATAAAGAAGTCTCCAAGCTCTACAATGTTGTCCTCAATGAAACATTCCATCCATATTCAAAATAAATATATTTTCCTGATGTGGTTACCCCTATAGGCCACATATTTCCAAACCAATTTGGAAGAAAAATGTTTGTAGGAAATATTCCATTTTGATAATCTGTATAACCTTTTGAATGTTTTTGCAAAGAAAAAAATCTGAACTTTTGAAAAATTAAATGTAAAAGAACATTAATTTCTTTAAATTAAATTGATCATAGAATAAAAGAAAGCAAGTTTCAGATGAAAAAATATTTTACATAATCAAAGTTTGTAAAATTCAAAAATGTTTTACATAATCAAAGTTTGATGTTAGAATTCAAAAATGTTACTGTTTTAGATACTATAAAATGAAATGTGAGGCATTTTAATAGTTTTACCATAAAATTACTTCCTTCAACACTAATATAATTGTTAAGTTTGAAATGAAATATGCAATTTCTAATGTTGATCGACTAAGTTAAACATAATAATAAAAAAAGTAGGACTTTAACATCTATAGAAAAACGTATAAAGTTTAATTGTACCACATAAATACATCTATCAACCTTTTACCTTCCCTCCCCTAATTAGAACAACATATATTCACCAGTATTAATTGAAAATATTTTACGAAAAAGAGTCAACAAAAATCATAGATTAAATACATGAATATAAGAACACAAATAGAATATGAAAGGAAAAGTACAATTAAAAATATAAAATAACACCAATTATCCAAGTTTTATAGATCTAAATCTCAACAAAGCCTTCCCCTCCCCAATATATATCCGCTGCTCGCATACCAAAAAAAAAGAGAAAATTTAAGAAAAGAAGTTTCATCAAAGACCATTAGAGGGGAAAGTATACTTATCAGCCGCTTTGTACTGATTTAAGGGGAAAAAAACCTTGAAGAAACCCTTTTCCATATTAGTTTTGATTGATAGGGTTTATGAGGATAGCATAAACCTATTAATCCTAATAGAGATTATGATTGGAAATAATAAGAAGCTTAACGTATATTGACATTAAGCATGTTAAGTGGATTGCAACAGGTAAGACCGGCCCATTAAAAATTACACTTATCTACGGCCTTGAGCTATGTTGATCACCTATAACTAGGCTTATCGGTCTGGCTTGTGCAAAATTTCTGTTTGGCTCAATCCACAACCTAGCCCAATTTTCTTGGTCCAACTGTGCCAGGATCTAGTGGACTTAACGGACCGAGTCATTGTAATATAATTTAATTTATTTTTTATCAATATTTATTTGAAAGTTTCATTCAATTATCAATATAGTATATTGTTAACTATCGATGATATAAGTAGTCTATTATTATACATAGTTATAATTATTTCAAAATTAAATTGTTAACAATACACTATATTGATAATTGAATGAAACTTTCAAATTAATAAATACTGATACAAAATAAATAAATTATACAATGAATCGGTCTATTACTTTGTCCCAATAAAAATGGGCTAATGGGTTGTGGATTGAGTCAAATAGATGTTTTGCACTATTGAGGTCAGACCGACGAGCCTAGTTATAGGTGATCCAATATAGATCGAGGCCAGAGATCAGTGTAATTTTAAATGGATCGGTCTGACCTGGTTCAATCCACTTAACATGCTTAATGTCAATATCTGATAAGATTCTAATTATTTACAATCATATTCTCTTTTAAGGTTAAGAGGTTGCACCTCAATTATGCTATCCTCCTAAATCTTAATTAACAATAAAAAGGAACATTGAAAAGGGTTTCTTCAAGGTTTTCATCCCAGAAATCAGTACAAAGCGGCTGGTAAGTATACTTTTCACTCTAATGGTCTTTGATGAAACTTCTTTTCTTGAATATTCTCTTCTTTTTGGAGATGCGAGCAGCGGATATATATAGGGGAGGCGAAGACTTTCTTGAGATTTAGATCTATAAACTTGGATAACTCGTGCTATTTTATATTTTTGTAAGTATACTTTTCCTTTCATATTTTTTTTGTGTTCTTATATTCATGTATTTAATCTATGATTGTTGTTAAATCTTTTTCTTAAAATATTTTTAACTAAAAGTTTTTGAATATATATGCTTTGAATTAGAGGAGGGAAAGTAAAAGGTTGATATATGCCTTTTTGTGATACAAATAAGCTTTATACCTTTTTCTATTGATGTTAAATTTCTGTTTTTTTTTTATTAATATTATGTTTAACTTAGTCAATCAATATTAGAAATTTCATATAGCATTTCAAACTTAACAACAATATTATAGTTGATGGAAGTAATTTTATGGTAAAACTATGAAAATGCCTAACATTTCATTTTATAGTTTCTAAAATAGTAACATTCTTGAATTCTATAACATCAAAAGTCTCAATCTTTGAGATTATTTCCAAAAGAAATCATCTGAAACTTGTTTGCTTTTATGATATGATCGATGTGATTTAAATAAATTAATGTTCTTTTACATTTATTTTTCAAAAGCCAAGATATGTTTCTTCGCAAAAACATCCAATAGGTTATACCTATTACAAAAATGGAATATTACCTAGTAATATTTTCGTAGGGATTGGTTTGAAAAATATGTGGCCTATAGTGGTAACCAAACCAGGAAAAGATATTTATTTTGAATATGGATGGGAAAGTTTCATTGAGGACAACATTGTAGAGCTTGGAGACTACTTTATTTTTTACTATGATGGATATAGATTTTTTGACTTCGAACTACTTGGATGAAATGGATGTGAAAAGAAAGGAGTTAGGGGTTTAAAATTTTTTGTTAGGAGGAATCATAGGAAATGAATGTTGAACATCAAAAGAGTATGGAGCCAAAGGTGAATACGAGGGCTATAAATAGAAAGAATATTTCTTCTTCTGATGTCGTGGATGAGAATAATATGGTAAAAGAAAAAGATGAAGAAGATAAGAAATGTGAAATGATAGCAGAAGTTCGAAGAAAATGACGATAACGAAGAAGAAGAAGAAGATGATGATGATGATTAATACAAAGAAGAGGAGGAAGAGAAAGAACGACAACCATATTCAACAAAACGACACCATGGTCCAAAGGTAAACAAAATTAAAGTTTTTTAAATGTATTGTCTGTTTCATTTTATATGATATTCAATTACACTTTTCTTAGTATTTTACTACAAAAATGACATTTATAAATATTTATATATGATCTTGTATTCATGTTAGTGTCATTATTTATTTAAGGATACAAATTGTAAATTATTTTTGAAAAGATTTTGTTGTTCGGTCCTTTAACAAAATGAGCCTGCTAAGGGAACTTTTTTTTTTTGGTATAGGAATGAATAATCAAGTGAAAAATCATTTTCTCATACTTTCGATATCTTTCAAATGTGTGATTTCTTTCAAAATGTCCATGTTCAATAAAAGATGATATTCTAGAAGAAAATATATTGAATAATTCTGAGTACCCATGTTATTTTTGTTTGTGAACATCACAAGTTAACTTATTTTGATTCAACTAAATGCAAAAGTGTGACTGCTTGCAAGGAGAATAATCCCCATGACCGATTTGCTACATATATATTTAGATATGGACATGTATCTAAGCTAACAAATCCTTACTTTGTAACAAAAATATTTCTATATAGGAGAAATCATTTGGTAATTATTAACCTATTATTATTGTAGTTGATTGTTTTATAGTTCAATATTAATTAAATTTAACAATATCTTTTTTCCTAATTGTAGTACCTTCCGACTGATATGGTGAGAGATTGCTAACTTGAACTCCCTTCAAGCATGATCATTTGTGACTCAGCGAAGAATTTGTGGCGAAACTCAAGATTTGGCAGGACGATAGAATATGGCTGATTGGTGGGTTGCATAGTTTATGTAAGTGGAACCTTGTGGAGACAAAATATACGTGTATTCTTGAATTTGTGAGAAAAAACTACATCAAAGGACTTTACTTACAAGTTCATGTTGTCCATGAAGGAGAAGGTTCCCTTATCAACAAGAGACAATATGGTTCTATTTGATATGTATTTTATGGCCCTCATTATTTTTATATGCAGACATATTTTAAAGACAATAAGTATTTTTGATTATTGGCCAAACATTGAAGAATAATTTAGTTTGTATTGATGGATCCGGAAGTTAAGACAATTAATTTCCATTAAGACTAAAGTCTAGTTTATTTATATTCAAATGTTAAACCATTATTTGGTCTACACTAATCTATTGAAAACATGGAATGCCCAGAACTTCAGTTGCAAAATATTGAATTTGTTATGTTTTTTTATGTTCATATAATCATTATCTTAGTTAATCTTCTTGGACATGACTTTAAAATAATTCACTCAATAAAGGCCTCACGTATCGCACCACATAGTGCCCTTGATAGGGCATGTAGCGTGCCAAGCAGTGCCCCTGGTAGAATTTTATGATTCTAAAGTTTTTTACTTGTGGCAACACACTAATTAGTTTAATTTTGTAAATGGTAGATTAATAAGTCTTTGTGGGTGTGATATCTGGAATAAAAATTCCCTAATATTTGTAAGATTGTGTACACTTGTATGATAATTTGACTTAGCTAGTTTGCATCTTCTTCTGTATTTTTAATTATATTTCTTATTATATTTTTTTAATTATGTCTTAATTTTCCATGAAAATTCATCATCCCTATTTGTTTGTAACTCTTTTTGTTTTCTAATAGATTTGGAAATTAAATATAATTTCCTTTGAATATTAAGATAACCTTTTACCCAATAGGTTTGAGACTACTTGGGATATATACATATAGGGCATGTACTTGAGGATTCTACAAGATTTTACACTTCTTCTCTTTTTCATAACGAAAAACTCTTTCTACTTTTGTGTAACATCTCGTTATTTGAAAGAACTAGATAACGCTAGAATTAGAAAGATTCATTTTTGGAAAGAATGAAATATCTGTAAAAAAATTTGTTTAGTTATGTAAAGTTTGAGTTTTTGGTCACTTTTAAACGATCATAACTCCTATGTTAGGATAATTTAGGTGTTCTACTAGATATCATAATAAAGCTCTTTGCATTATCTTTACGTTGCCGCTGAGTATGCTCAATTTTAAGTTAGTATGAAGGAGATATGCACATTAGAAGTCGCGTTTTCTAGATAATGAAAGTCTAAACCGAATTATTTGAAGGGTATAATGGTCTTTTCACTACCCAATAAAATTATTTCGTTTTTAGAAAATTGTGTGGTGCCTAAACTGAGTTAGTTCAGTTTATGCAATTAAGAAATACGCTAGGGCTTTGAGAGAAGCGAAAAGAGGAGAAAGGAGAAGAGAAGTTCAAGATTCGTCAAATTCTTGCAATTTCTGTCAAAGATTTATCCAAAGATTCAATTCTACGAGATATGCGAGACTTTCATAGCGTTGGATTTTTTCACCCATGCGCAAGACATGTTTGTTTAAGTGGAGTTTGCTCTAAAAAGTCTAAAGTATGATGATCTTGAATTATGTTCTTTAAATTGGCTTCAGTTCTTGAGATTTTATGGGATTGTTGAACTCTTGATGGAAAAATTGTCGATTTTAGAGTTGTTTTGAGTTAGAACCGTGTGTACATATACATTGTATCTGATATTAAAGAACGAATGATAAAAATAATTGAATTTAGGTGAATTGGGGTGAGAAAGTGAAGAAGGAAAAAGTTGAGCGTGTTTCGGCACACAAGTCTGTGTCGCAGACTTTCTCCCCCGATGGACAAAAATCACCTCTGCATCATGGAGAAGAAGTGGACTCCTGTGTTTCAAAAATAAATTTTGCTATCAAGTATTAAAATAAATCTCTGCCTTGCCGTCTTGTTTTAAAACAATGATTTCTTGATCGTTTTGCATGTTTATCAATATAAAAACTCTCCTAAACATCATGAGATGTTTCCTATCACAAATAACTATCCTTGAATCCATAAATTCAATTCACGGAAAGTTAAAAGTCAAGCCATGAAAATTTTGTAGAGTTCTTCAAGATTCTTTTACTAACGTTTTAATTTTGTTTTAAGACTTATGTGTTGAGTTAAGTAAAGAGTAAGAGTAGAGTTCATTTCTTCGAATATTATACGGGATCAAGTATTTCCAAGAGTTAAAATGTTTTCACATTAGAGCAAGAAAGGAAAAACTGATTTCCATGAGATTTTTTGAGCTAAGTTTTTGAGTAATTATCTCAACCCAATTAAATAGCTTGGTTATAAAACATATTACCAGAGTATAGTTTTTGAGTAGTATTGTTTACCGATATGGGGACGCGAGTTCATCATAACTCAACTCTCCACAAACCATGTAGACATCATGGGTAAAAAGTATCATATATTTTTTATGATTCCTTAGTGTTTTTTATCATAGACTAGTGTATCCACTCAATTAAAGTGTTCTATATGACGACAAAGTATATGAAAGTTCTGGCAACGTGGGCATCACGTTGTATCATCACTTAGGCTCATATTAGTGGTTGTCGGTTAGAGAATCTCCATAGTATTATATTTTTTTATGTAATTGAGCTATTATAGTATTTCTTTAATAAATTAGGTTGTCACCTACTATTTTAAATGCATTGTATAAATTGCACTGTTTTTGTTGTTTTTACCTTGCACTTGAGTTGAGTTATTCATGACTTGAGTAAAGTCAATATAAGTGTTCCTTTTCATATTAGTTTCAAGATTATGTCATGTTTAGTTTTTTCCTGGTATACTCGTACATTCAATGTACTGATTTCATTTGTTATGCATCTTTTAATTATGCAGATACAAGTAACCAAAATTAATATCCAATGCCTCGTTAATCCAGTTTAGCAGTTTGAGTCTGATCGTGAGCCTCCTTTTAAATTGATTTCTAGTATTTATGTTTTTCGGATGATCTGAGGTCATGTCCTGACATCCCTCTTAGTATTTACATGCTTCATAGATAGTTAGGTATAAGTTCTTTAGTCTTTTATTTCATATGTTTTGTTATGAGACTTGTGTTGCCATTTTGGCTAGTTTGAATGTTTCTATTAAGACATTCTAAGTTATTTCATTAGTTCCTTATTTGAGACTATTTCAATTGTGTAAGTCTTCTGTTGAGTAAGTAAGTCAGGCAAGGGTTCGTTTGTGGTCAATAATAATTCTCGAGTGCCACTCTCGCTCAGGGTGTAGGCTAGGGGCTTGACAAACTTAGTATTAGAGCATGTGTCTGTAGAGTCCTAGTTAATGGCGTGAAGCGCGCCACATCTATAATTAGGAGGCTGCAACACATAAGAAGTTATCTCACATCTTTCAAACTCATTTCGTACGATAAAGTTCAACTCTATAAAGTCTCTTTCTTATTTGTGCTTGCGCCTGTTTTTCATTTAATAATGCCTTCACGGAGAACTGTTCGAGGTTATCATGCTAGAAGGGATGTTGAGGAGCAAGGGGTACCGAATGCACCTAAAGTGGAAACCCAAGGAGAAGTTATGAATGCTGAGTTCAGATAAATGATTCAATGTGAAGCCAAGTGGTGACTAACCGGGTTGGGCAAAAATGAGGAGCTAGACAGGAAGTGGATGATATTTTGAGGATCCGAGAGTTCTTGAGGATGGATCTTCCAAGTTTCACAGGTCAAGCAGTACTAAGGACACATACATTTTTATTGAGGATCTTCAAAAGGTATTTTAAGTTATGCAAGTTGCAAATGTTGAGCGAGTATAACTAGCTTAATATCAACAAAAGAATGTTTCTATGACTTTGTTTGACAAGTGGAAGAGGGGTATAGGTTAGGGAGCACCACCTGCGAGTTGGACTTGTTTTGAGGAAGCCTTCTTGCAGAGTTTATTTCCCCAAGAACTTAGAGAGTCCAACGTATGAATGTTTCTGACTCTAAAGCATGATTCACTAAGTGTTCATGAGTACAACTTGAAGTTCACCCAACGTTCCTTATATTCTCCGAATATGGTTCGGGATATGAGAAGTAGGATGAGTCATTTTTTTGTTGGGTTGTCTGGTCTGTCAAGTAAATAGGGAAAGGCCAAAATTCTAATTGGGGACATATATATAGCAAGGTTGATGGTCTATGTGCAACAGGTTGAGGAAGAAAAGCAGAAGAATAAGGGAGAGTTTAGAAACAGGAAAGTGAAGACACATAATGCGTCCATGGAGTAGAGGAATAACGTGAACCTTTCTTCTTTCGAATCGAAGCAAAAGGTACATGATCCATCATCTGCTAGTGCACCTGCAGCAGAAACAAAGGTGAGTACAATGGTCAGAATTCGGAGAACTTTAGAGCTAGACCTGCACAATCTCAGGGTAGTGTGGCACATGGAGGTAAGTGGGCTCATGTATGTGCTATGTTTGGCAGGATACACCCATGTAAGTGTCGCAATGTCTCTAAAGGTTGTTTCAAATGTGGACAAGAGCGTCACTTCATGAAAGAGTGCTCTAAGAACTGGCAAGGTAATGGGAGTCAAGGAAATAAGGCCCAATCTTCATCATTGCACTACTGAACCGTCGTGATTGACACCCACACTTAGAAACCAGTGAAAAAACCACTACTACTATCCAACACAAAACAATTAATCTACACTAAGGCATTGAAGTTACAGAAGCAGGTTAAATGACTAAAAACGAAGTTTATGCTTAACAAGGATTCAATTAACTAAACATTGCGGAAGATAAACATAAAACCTAAAAGTCAATGTACCAAAACTACTAAACTATACCAAGTCTAAACAAAGAATGCTAATGAATTATTCAACTATCTAAGACAATGGTCTATATCCAGAAATGGTGGTCTTAGATTAAAGAGAACTCCATGGCAGCCCAGAAGATGTGGCTCAACCTTGAATTCAATGCGATAATCTCTAATCTCCTAGGCGAGGTCTGTTAGTAGCCGCTTGAAGATGCCATGTACTTAACAAAAATAAGAGCAAAGGTTGAATCAGTACACAACCACCGTGTACTGGTACAACCATGCAACTATACCACTAGTGCCATATAAACAAGTCAAACAACATAATAATCACATGCATATATATATACATAAACAACTTTATCAACTTGACAATACGAAAACACCTTTAAAATGCTGAACACATCATTGATCCTCTCACAGAACCTAAACCAAAACAGTTAGCTTGCTGGAACGTGACAATCCGATCTCAAGTATGTTGTAATGTGGCAGCCGATGCCACTTAGCTTACCGAATGTGGGAATCCGATCCCCAATCACACATCACAATTACAATAACAAGTACATCACAAGATAATCCATTTTCATCATAATTTCATAGATACATTGTTCATCTATCTCAATTATAACAAACATGATCAATTGCAACATTCACATATATACAAGGATCATAATGAAGCAAGAAGATCCATGCATACCAAAATAATGAAATCACAACCAAAACCTACCACGAAACAAGCTTGAATTCCTAAGAAATTTTATCCTTCCCTTTCTGAATTTGTTCAACTTGTTCTTGATCCTCAAAGAATCACAATAACACAACAATTAACAAACAATCACTAATTACCCATGTTGCAATAAATTCTATGAACCCTAGATCAAACCTATGATCCCAATTATTCAAAAAAAAAAGGTTAATAACTCTATAGAATCTACCAAGAAATCCTTCCCCATTAATATTGACCCATTTTATTATGTTTTACAAATCGAAAAGTGAATTCGAGGAGTGAAAAGCTTACCATTAGCTTCAACAAAGGTGAAAAACGAGTTTGAATAGCTCGGTGGTCGTTCTTTAGCTCTAAAAGTCGAAAAATGCCAAATAATGTCATTTTAGGGTTTTATTTACAACTTAATTCGCGCTTGTCCCGCTACTGCGACTCCCATCCCGCTGTAGACACTACAACATTTCAGGCTTACGACCACACTAAATCTGGACAACACTTGTAAAGTGTTTCCTAAAATATTTTTGGGGACGCTTTTAAATTGTAGCCAATGTTTTAACTTTTGGCTTCAATAATATTAGCAACACTTGTAAAGTGTACTCTTTCATGGTATATGGTACATTTTACGAACGTTATTATAATATGATATAATTGGCAACTATTAACATATTGACCACATTTTTAAAGTGTCTTATTTTTATTATTGTAATAACAACACATTATAAATGTGGTCTTAAAATTTTCACTATTTCCTCCAACATTTTTAGCTCTCCCTCAAATTTTTATTGGGCAAAAAAATAATAATTCATAAAACATAAATTTCTCAAAAATAAATAATTCATAAATCAGAAAATCATCTTCTGTGAAGAACAACGCATTTTCCCCCAAATCAGAAAAAAAATCTTCCGTGGAGAACGATGCCATTTCTCCTAGTATGAAACTTCTCAAGAACGATCGATCAAGAAGGGTTTTCTCAAGATCTCTTGTTGAATATTTTTCAGTTTCTCATAGATTTCTCATTGTTCATCAAGGACAGAAAGGGTTTTGTTGGAATCTGGGATTATTAGGTAAAAAGTTTCTATGTTTAAAAGGTTATGTTTACGGTATCTGGCTTTATTACTTGCGTGTGGTTACACATTGAGCCTTAGATTTTGATATTGTTGTGTTTTTTATACGATTTTTGTTGGTTATTCTTGATACCAAAGGAAATAAGGCAACAAAAGTTTTTTGCGTGGCTTTCGTTTTTGCGTGTGTAATACCTGCTTCAACAATTTTAGCGTAGCTTTAGTTTATGCGCCACATTGATTTGGTAGTCTATTCGTCCACCCTCCCTTTATCTCTTCTTTAATTGACAGTCCGCCTCTTTCTCTTTTTTCTTCCCTATTATTTAGTTTAGTTGTACTCAATATTCACTTCTTATTTCAATGAAGTTTCAATTTCTTAATTTGAATTCGAATTATTAATTTCAGGCATTCGTCTAATTTTGGATTCTCGTGAGTTCTCACTTCTTCATGTTGTTGCTTGATAATAGAAGTTTGGCTAGTTTTTCGATTATTTTCCATGTCTTTTGATTACTTTATTAGTTTCAATCATTAACAAAGTAGAAAGATGTATTGTTTGAATTTCTATGTTAACTGTGGCCTGAGTTAAATTTTTTTTTCTCAAGTTATAAAATCCATCTACATTGGAGGGAAATTTAATAATTCAGTTGGTTGGATTCTCTATCTTGTAATCCCTTCTCCCATTTTTTTTTTTTTTTTACTTTTTTCCTGTTTTTAGTAGTGTTTTAATCCTATTTTTAGAGTACATTGCTATATTTCTTTTCTTTTTTTGAGAAACCACTGTAGTTGATGCTCTTGTCATATATTTGTGTTCACATAAAAGTTCATTTATATTCTTTTGAATAATCTTCAGTTTTTATTGCATTCAGGCGGTGGAGGATCCAAGTAATAGTGCCTAAGATTTGAACTTGGAACCTTAAGGTGAGTTTTGTGGATAGCATATAAAGGTCTGTACTTGCTTGGTTCCTGACAACATGCAAAGGTGCAACGAGATATTTGTTCCTTATTTTTTTGTGTTGGTTCTGTTGTTTTATAGTCTTTGAAGACTAACTTAGAAGTATGCAACTTATCACCTTTTTTTTGTGTGAGTTAATCATATTTGGTATTTGATATCATGAAGTAGGATACATAGGCCTCTGTTTTTCAGCTAATAATATCTTAATGTGTAATACTGTATGATTAATTTGAACAGGTAGTTGTAAAAAGATATGTAATTGTATATGTCAACTCGTGTCTTCTATGAAGTAGAATTTTCCTAGATTTCTAGGACATTAACAGTCTATTGTTCTTCAATAGGTACTTTGAGTGCATGTCACTTGTGCTTAGCAATGCAATGATAACAAGCTCGAATAATTTGAGTCATTTGCTATAATGAGCAGAAGCTAGGCATGAGTAGTTTGAATATCTTTTGAGGAAAAGATTGTATTGTAAGAGTGCTGTGAGAAATATAGCAAAATAATATTATTGAATTGTTGTTGTATCTACATTATTACATGAGACCCTATTTATAGACCATAGAATACAATCCTTTACCAAATAGGATACTATTTAGTAGTCCTATTCCTATTCTAATAGGATTATATAAACCTATTCCTATATTAATAGTATTGTATAAACTATTCCTATTCTAATAGGATTGTATAAACCTATTCATATTCTAACACTCCCCCTCAAGCTAGTGCGTACAATTCATGCATCTAGCTTGTTACAAATGTAATTAACACGGGGACCGATGAGGGGCTTGGTGAGATATTTGCAGACTTCACAAAATTGACGGTCAATCTTAATGCGCTTGTCTTCTCATTAAATACTGGATTTGATGGATTTGATGCATAATGCCAGTAAATCTCAATGTGCTTAATCTTCGCATGAAATACTGAATTTGATTCATAATGTTGGTGTTGAACTTCCCAACCCAAGCTTGAGAAAAATTGTTTTAGACCATAGAGTGATCTGCACAATCGATGACACAACACAATCGACATACAAGGCTACTAAACTCCCCCTGAGCAACGAAGTGCTCAAATCTAATATAAAGTATATGGATCATGTTGGCATCAATGGATGAGTTAATATTAAATAAGAAAGTCACCAAAAAATTATTGGAACATGCTCATATGCCGTAGTATTAGATTTGATGACTAAAAATGGTCGCAATCTAAGAAATAAAATTATATAGGTAGGGTCGGAATGATGTCACGACCCAACTAGAAAATAGAAATTATATAGGATAGTTCAAATTGATGGAACGACACCATTGACAAAAAAAGAGAAATAATATGGGTAGGGTCGGAATGATGGCACGACCCTAATGAAAAAGAGAAATTATATAGGTAGGATTGGAATGATGGCACAACCCTACGCAAATCTGATTTGAGGAGTCACCGGAAAAGACGAATGGAACTATGCAAATCAAATCTAAGTTACTGAAAAGACACATGATGTTATGCAACTTAGATATGAGAAAATAGTTCGGAAAAAATTCCACGATACTACACAAATTCAATATGAAAAGTAGTCCGGGAGATGCACGGTGCTACGCAAATCAGATATGCAAAAAAAGGTAGTCACCGGAAAGATGGGACGGTGATACAAAATTAAATGTGAAAAAGTAGTCACCAGAATGATGGTACAGTGCTACACAAATTTAATATGAAAAAGTAGTCACCGGAATGATGGGACGGTGCTACAAAATTAAATATAAGAAAGTACGCAAATATACACGGTGACCCAACTTTTGACGACATTAGCAATCAAGATCCCAACTGTGATGACCAATTGGAAGAGAACATTGAATGTACCCCTGTACTTGTAGGGAGCAAGCTCAGATGAATAAATAGGAACTGATTGATTAGCAAATCCGACTCCAACTCCAAGAAGGATACGACCTAAGATGAGCATGCTAATGTGGACAACAACAACATTAAGAAGGGCACCAAGCAAGAAGAAGAGACCTCCAAGGAACATTGTCACTTTTCTGCCATGTTTCTTAACAAAAGAAGCGACAAAGGGAAAAGAGTTTGAGAAAAGGATCCATAGAAGTAACTCCCCCTGAAATTCCAATGTCGTAACCAAAGATCAGGTCGGAGTTTGGTCGCCTGAGCCTCCCGAGCCTCGTGACGGTGTTGTCTTTTGCACAACACCTTTAGAACGAAAGATGACGCAAATCAGTCCCACCGTTGCCACCGAAATTTGACACCGGTTACTTGAAGTTCTCAAGTGACCTAGCTTTTGCTAACATAATCATTAGCCGGACGGGCGGCATATATGAGTAATAGCCGCCCGCCGACAGCGGAAGCTCTTTGATTGTTTACCAAGATCGTAGAGGCTCTGATACCATGTGAGAAATATAGCAAACTAATATTATTGAATTGTTGTTGTATCTACATTATTACATGAGACCCTATTTATAGACCATAGAATACAATCCTTTACCAAATAGGATACTATTTAGTAGTCCTATTCCCATTCTAATAGGATTATATAAACCTATTGCTATATTAATAGTATTGTATAAACTATTCGTATTCTAATAGGATTGTATAAACCTATTCATATTCTAACAAGTGCCATGGAGGATGAAGGCTCTTTTCTTTTTTTTTTAGTTTTGGGACATCAACGGAGTTGTTTGATTATTCGTCCCAGTGTCTGACATATTTTTGTTTCCCATTTCTCTTAATGTTGTTGCTACTAGTCCTTCCTATTTGAATTTCTCAGCGTGCTTGTGCTCGGCTATCCTAAAGCTAGGGTTGACTCAAATACGAGGGTGCATGCTGTTTATTCCATCACTTATGTGCAAATGGAGTATTCTCTTTGGACTCGTGATATATAAGAAGATGTAATTCCACTTTGTAGGTATGCTCGTATCTGATGAATGTTGTAACTCATAGATTAAGATCACTTTAATGACCAACATAGTTGAAGATGAAACCACAATCTTTATCATATAGTATATGAACTGGTTAGTCATTAAGCTATCTGTAGATACCAGAAAGAACTTCAAGAATCGGCTAATATTTTTCCTGCTTCCGAATTGTTGCATACAGCCCCCTAGGCCAGGGGTTCTTTTGTGGGAAGGAAATCACCGAAAGCTTGCCTGCGGAAAGTCAGGTGGTAAGTAATTGCAGTAGTTCCAAGTATATATTGTGTACAACACAGTTCCTGAAGTAATCTCATTCTATTTCCATTGTTTGGTATAACCATAGTATGTAGTATATAAGAGATGACGGCTACCGCTCCTGTGTCGCATTTTCTTCATTCTAGCTAACTAAGTCCAAGAAAACTTAGTTCTCTGTACAGTTTTTGGAAATGAAGAAGCAATTACTGCTGGTGCAGACATTCTGCTCATGCCTTCTAGATTTGAGCCTTGCGGACTGAACCAACATTATACAATGAAATATGGGACTATTCCTGTTGTCCATGCAGTAGGAGGACTGAGAGATTCTATGCTTCTATTACTAGTCATCATCTTTTTATTTAATTTCCTTGCCTCATTTGATGTGTATTTGATTACAACTTTCATTTTATAATGATTATTCTTCGTGAAAGGTACAAAGAACTGTTATGGAGTGAGCAAGATTTTTCGCATGTAATGTAAGCAGCAGAGATCTAGAAATACTCTGTTCATCCAATTAAACATGACCTACTTTGATCTGTGAAGTTGTTTTGAAATGTCTGGTAGATTATAACTTTTATGTATAATGTGAAGAGTGTAAAATAATAATTTGGAATATAAAAAACTAAAGTAATTGGAGTTATCTCTATCAAAGTTCTGGATTTTATTAGTATTTTCTGATTTGTGTTGTTTATTTTATCTTTCTGTAATATGAATAATGGTTATAGCAATCTTAGCCAGCTTTCTATCATTTTCAGCTCTATAATTTTTTCCATCATGCAGGATCATGCTGCTTTAGAGGATTTTTCATATGTAGATCTTCCACCACACTATATGGATCCTTTCAAGTTGTATGACCCAGTAGGAGGTGAGCATTTCAACACTTTTGCAGCTGGTCTAACGACAACAGACCGTGTAGTTACAGTTAGTCATGGATATTCATGGGAACTTAAGACTTCCGAAGGTGGTTGCGGATTCATCAGATAATTAATGAGAACGATTGGAAATTACGGGGTATCGTGAATGGGATTGATACAAAAGAGTGGAACCCTGAGTTGGACGTTCACTTTAAGTCAGATGGTTATGTGAACTGCTCCTTGGGAACACTGCAGACTGGCAAGCCTTAATGTAAACCTGCATTGCTGAACGAACTTGGTTTACCAGTTCGTGATGATTTCCTACTGATCGGTTTCATTGGGAGGCTTGACCCACAAAAGGTTGTTGATCTGATTGCTGAGGAAGTGCCTTGGATGATGGATCAGGATGTACACAACTGGTCATGTTGGGTACGAGGAGGCCTGACCTTGAACAGATGCTAAGGCAATTTGAGTGTCAAACACAATTATAAAATTTGAGGGTGCGTTGGTTTCTCTGTGAAGACTTCTCATGGTTTAACTGCTGGTGTAGACATTCTGTTCATGCTAAGCCTATTGTCATAGTTTTTTGACTGCATTTGATTTTGTGGAATTATTAATAGTAAAGATCTTTAAGCAATCACTTTCTAAGTATTGATTGTACAAGAAATGTTTTTTGTAGCTTATTCGTAATATATATAGCTTTGATTTATTTATTGGCTAATTTTATGCTTTGGATCACTTACATATTTAATTATGTGATTATTGAATATATGTAAATAAAAATTATTATTCTTGAAAATGAAAAATTGTGGCTACAAAAATTCTACACAACAGTGCCACACTTTATAAGTGTTGTTTTAGATGAGATATAAAAGACAACACTTTTTAAATGTGATCATTAACAACGCAAAGACCACGTTTTTTTAAGTGTAGTATAATAAACAAAAGGTGTTGCGAAAGAATTACTAAAAAGCGTGCCCTTTATACCTCTTTGGCCACACTTTTTAAGTGTAGCTGCTATGGCGACATTTCAAAAGTGTGGCCTAATGTCAAATGTTACACTCCTTATGGCCACCCCCTAAAAAGTGTTGCTTAAAGTCCAAAAGTGTAGCCTTTTATCAAAAGTCACATATTTGGCTAGTTTAGGCTACACTTTACTAGGGTGGCCGTAGGCCTAAATTGTTGTACTGAGAGGTGTGTCGGCATCGGCACAAACCCCGCTGCAGCGGCAACTTTTGAACCACTAAGCTCTCGTTTGAAAAATCCTAAAAATCTATAATTCAAAATTCCAATTTCGTCCGCTACAACAACGCCCATCCTGCTGTAGCGGTGTCGCTGTAGAGGCAGGAATCCCGCTACATTGGCCATAAGTGAGACATAACCTTTTTAGTTGAATTTTAGTTCCCCCTTTTACAACACATTCTTAACCCACTACGCTCATAAAATACCCTTAACGTTATGATCTATTCCCGGAGATCTATTTGTCCAAATTTAATTATGTAAAGTCGTACGGATTCCTTAATGAGTTATCTAACCAGTTATGAAGTTGAATCACATTTACTCCACCCGATTGGTACCATATTTCCCTACACCTATATGACTGCAATTTTCTCCATATCTGGACAAAGTTGGGAAAATCCTAATAATAAGAAAAAGTTTTTCTGGTTTCGATTTTTCCTCATTGGCATTTCTATAACGACGGAACGCGGTCGTTACACTTTCGGTAATAGCGGAGGATCAAACCGCCTTTAAGCAATAACCAATATTCAAGATAAAAAGAATTGTCTAGATGTTGTCACTCGTATGATCAAAGTCTTTACTCTTGATGTTTATGATTTGCTAGACCCACGGGCAAGTTTATCTTTTGTTACTATCTATGTTGCAATGAATTTTAATGTCCTTCTTGAGAAACTTTGTGAACCCTTTTGTGTTTCTACAACGGTTAAGGAGTCTACTCTAGTTGATAGGGTATATCATCGTTGTCTCTTTTCCATCAATCACAAGAAAACCATGGTTGATTTAGTTGAGTTAGACCTGGTAGATTTTGTTGTCATTCTAGGTATGGACTGACTTCATGCGTGGTAAGCCTCTATTGATTGTAGAACTCGAGTTGTTAGGTTCCAAATTCTTAATGAGCCAGTTATAGAGTAGAGTAGCAGTTCAACAATTCCTAAGGGTCATTTTATTTCGTACCTTAAGGCGATAAAGTTAGTTTCTAATGGATGTGTCTATCACTTAGTCTGAGTTAATGATTCTTGTTTGTGACACGTCCTATTGAGTTTGTTTCAATTTTGAGAGAGTTTCCAGAAATTTGTCAAGATGATCTACCGGGAGTCCTTCCTAAGAGACAATTAGACTTTGATATAAATATTCCTCCCGATACTCACCCTATATCTATTTTGCCATATATAATGGAACCAACACAGTTAAAAGAGGTACAAGAGTAATTGAAATATCTTCTAGATAAAGGTATCATTCGACTGAATATCTCACCATGGGACGCTTTGGTTTTATTTGTGAGAAAGAAGGATGGTTCCATTAGAATGTGTATAGATTATTGCTAGTTTAACAAGGTTACCATTAAGAATAAGTATCCTTTTCTTAGAATTGGTGATCCTTTCGATTATCTTCAGGGTGCCACATGTTTCTAAAAGATAGACTTCAAATTGGGCTACACTTAGTTGCTGTTAAGGGAATGTGACATTCCAAAGACAACATTCAAGAGTCGTTATGGTCATTATTAGTTCCTAATTATGTCCTTTTTTTGATCGATGCGCCAGCAACATTCATGGGCCTTATGAATAGAGCATTAAGGCCTTATTTAGATATGTTTATTATTGTGTTCATTAATGACATTCTAATCTATCCGAGGAATGAGGATGATCATGCTAGCCATGTCAGAATAGTTCTTCAAACTCTAAAGGATAAGGATTTATATGTTATGCTCTTTAAATGTGAGTTTTCCCCTAAGTCTGTGGAATTCTTAGGCAATATTTTTCCCGGTAATGGGATTGCAGTTGAAACTAACAAGATAGAGGCAGTGCAGAATTGTCCTAGACCCATATCTCCAATTGATATTAGGAGTTTGTTGGGGTTTGCTGGATATTAAAGGATATTCATCGAAGGGTTCTCATCCATTTCATCCCTTTTTACCTAGTTGACTCATATATAATGAAGTTTCAATGATCTGAAGATTTTGAGAAAAGCTTTCAAAAATTGAAAAAGTGGTTGATTACTGCCCATGTTTCGACTTTACCAGAGGGTACTCAAGGTTTTGTTTTGTATTGTGATGCGTCTAGAGTTTGTTAGGGTTGTGTTTTGATGCAGAATGTCAAAGTTATAGCTTATGCCTCCATATAGTTGAAAGTTCATGAGAGGAATTCACAACCCATTATCTAGAATTAGTTGTCGTAGTATTTTCTTTATAAATGTGGCGCCGTCAACTTTATGGTGTTCATGTGAATGTGTTCACCAATCACAAGAGTTCTCTTTATTTGTTCAATGAGAAAGAGCTCAATCTCTAACAAAGTAGGTTGTTGGAGTTACTCAAAGATTATGACTTGAGTATTCTTTATCACCCAGGTAAGGCTAATTTTAAAGTGAATGCCTTGAGCAGGTTTTCCATGGGTAGTACCGCCCATTTTGAGGAAGACAAGAGAGAGTTAGTAAATGATGTGCATAGACTTGTACACTTAAGAGTTCGACTAATTGATTCCATAGAACAAGGACTAGGTTTGATGAATAAGGTTGAATAATCATTAGTGTCAGAAGTAAAAAAGAAGCAAGACCACCATCCTATTTTGGTTGATATGAAGGAAAATGCTCATAAGAAAAAAGTAATGGCTTTTGAACAAGGGGGAGATGGTGTATTAAGGTATCAAGGTAGGTTGTGTGTACCAAAAGTGGATGATCTCCAAGAAAGGACAATACAAGAAGCTCATAGATCTCAATATTCCATTCATCCGGGTTCCACAAAAATGTATCGTGACTTGAGAGCGGTATATTGGTGGAGTAGTATGAAGAAAGACATTGCAGAGTTTGTTGCGAAGTGTGTAAATTGTTAACAAGTTAAATTAGAGCACCAAAGGCCCACTTGTTTTGCTCAAAATATCGAACTTCCGGAATGGAAGCGGTATATGATTATTATTGACTTCATCACATGTTACCAAGGTCTCGCAGGCAATACGATTCTATTTGGGTGATTATTGATAAAATGACAAAATATGCCCACTTTTTGCTAGTAAAGACTACTTATTAAACAAAAGATTATGTTAAATAGTATTTCAAGAGGTAGTTAGAATTCATGGGTGTCAGTTTTGATTATTTCAAACAGAGGTGTGCAATTTACTGCACAATTTTGAAAATCATTCCAAAAAAGGCTTGGATTGAAAGGTGAACTTAAGTACTCCCTCTCATCAGCCAAATGGACATGCAAAGCGCACTTTTCAGACTTTAGAAGATATGTTGATGGCATGTGTGATTTATTTCAGCTGTAATTGGGATGATCATCTACCTCTCATTGAGTTTGCGTACAACAATAGGTATAACTCTAACATCCAAATGACTCCTTATGAAGCTCTTTATGGGACAAGATGCAAATCTCCTATTTTATGGTTTTAAGTTGGTGAAGCTGGGTTGGGTTGATAGGACTAGACTTTGTTAATAAAGCTATGGAGAAATTAAAATAATTCAAGAAAGGTTTAAAATAGAGCAGAGTCATCCGAAAACCTACACTGATGTTACAAGAAGGGAGTTAGAGTTAAAGTAGATGATTTGGTCTACTTGAAAGTTTCACCAATGCAGGGTGTTATGAGGTTTGGTAAGAAGAGGAAACTTAGCCCCCGGTATATTGGTCCTTACGGAATATCCAAGAGGATTGACAATGTAGCTTATGGGTTGGAGCTACAAAAAGAAATTTGTACCGTTTCATCCGGTATTTCATATTTCCATGTCGAATAAGTGTATAGGAGATCCTTCACTTGTCATACCAACCGAAGATATCGATATCAAGGATAGCCTATCTTATGAGGAAATTGCGGTTCAGATTCTAGGTTGCCAAATTCGCAAGTTGAGGACTAAGGAAGTAGCATATGTCAATGTTATTTGGAGGAACCACTTTGTTGTGATAGAAACTTGAAAAGCTGCGTAATATATGAAGAAGAGTTATCCACATCTCTTTGAGCCCGGAGAAATTCCAGACAAAGGTACTAATACTCTTCTCAGTACTCTTTAATTTATATACTTGATGTGTTAGATTTTCTTGTTGGGTAATTGAACAGAATGGTCTATGTTACACCGTTAGCCTATTAAGAGTAATATCCTTAGAGTACGAATGTTTCCAAGGCGGAGATACCGTAACATATCGCTATTTGAAAGAACTAGAAAGAGCTAGAATTAGAAAGTCATTTTTGGAAAGAATGAAAAATTTGGAAAAAAATTGGTTAAGTTATGTTAAGTTTGAGTTTTGGGTAAACGTTACGCGACTATAACCCTAGCTCAGGATGAGTTAGATTCGCTACTAAATATTTTTGGAAGGATCTTTGAATTATCTTTTGCAATGCTGCCGAGTTTTCTCGATTTATAGTTTGTATGAAGGAGATATGCCCATTTGAAGCCGGGCTCTCTAGATAAGGAAAACCTCAACCGGAATTTTTGAAGGGTATAATGGTCTTTTAACTACCCTATTGAATTATTTAATTTTTGATTTTTTATGTGGGGTATAAAATAGTTAGTTCATTTTACGCAATTTAGAAATACACTAGGGCTTTGAGAGAAGAGAAAAGAGGAAAAAGAAGAAGAGAAATTTAAGATTCATCAACTTCTTGCAATTTTGGTTGTGGACTTCACCAAGGATTCAATCCTACGAGGTATGTGAGACTGTCTTAGCGTTGAGGTGGTTCACCACGCGCGAAATATATCTGTATCAGCGGAATGCGTTCTAGAAAGTTGAAAGTATGATGTTCTTGAATGATGTTGTGGAAATTAGCTTTAGTTCTTGAGATTTGATGGGATTGTTGAGTTCTTGGTATAATAGTGTCGATTTTAGAGTTTTTTTGAGTTTGAATCGTGTGTACATATATTGCGTATGTGAAACTAAAGAGGAATTGATAAAAGTAATCGAATTTAGGGGAATAAGGGTGAGAAAACGAAGAAGGAAAAAGTCAAGCGGGTTTTTGCACGTAAGTCCGCATTGCGGACTTTCTCTCCTAGTGCACAGAAATAGCCTCCACATCACAGAGAAGACATACACCCCTTCGTTTGAAAAATAAATTTCGCGATCAAATATTTAAATACATCTCTGCATTGTGGACCTGTTTCAAGACATTGATTTCTTGATTGTTTGTCATGTTTAACTATCTAAAAAAGCTACTAAACATCATGAGATCTTTCCTACCACAAATCATAATCCTTGAATCCATAAATTCAATTCAAGGAAAGTTAAGAGTCAAGTCAAGAGAAGTTTATAGAGTTTTTCAACAGTCTTTTACAAATGTTTTAACTTTGTTTTAAGACTTAAGTTTTTAGTTGAGTAAAGAGTAAGAGTACAGTTCATTTCTACAAATAATGTAAGGTAACTAAGTATTCCAATAGTTAAAATATTTTTACATTTGTGCAAGAAATGAAACACCGATTTCTAAGAAAGCATTTAAGCTATGCTTTGAGTAATTATCCCAGACAAAAGAAAGAGTTTTGTTTTAGAAACATATGAGATGAGTATATTTTTGGAGTAGTATTGAACACTGATATGGGGACATGAGTTCATAATAACTCAAGTCTCCATAAACCAGGTACATATCATGGGTAGAAAGGATCATACTTTTTAGATAATTCCTTACTTATTTTTAATATTGACTAGTTGATCCACTCAGTTAAGGCGTTCTATATGATGTCAAAGTATATGACAGTTATGATAGCGTGGGCAAGATATTATATCATCACTTAGACTCATAGTGGTTGTTGTCAATTAGAGAAACTCATAGAGTGTTATATTTCTTTATGTGTAATTGAGTTGTTATTGTATTTTCTTTAATACATTGAGTTGTCCCCTAATGTTTCAAATGCTTTGTATAAACTGCCCTATTATTGTTGTTTTTACCTTGCATTTGTGTTGATTTATTCATGAGTTGAGTAAAGCCAAGGTAAGTGTTCATTTCATATTTACTTCAAGCTTATGTCATGTTTAGTTTTCCTCTCGCATACTCATACATTCAATGTAGTTATGAGACCTCAATTCTTTCCGGAGGACTCCCTTTATATTGCAATATAAAATTTCAGTTTTTAGGAGGATTAAGGGTCATTGCCCCGGCATCCTTCTTAGTATATAGAGGCTTCATAGATAGTTAGTTATGAGTTCTTTTGTCTTGTATTTTAGATGTTTTCCTATGAGACTTGTGTTGCCATCTTGGCTTGTTTTAATGTTTTTTTAAGACATTCTAAGGTATTTCATTAGTTCCTGATTTCAGACTATTTCTTGTGTTTAAGTATTCCGCTGAGTAAGTAAGTCATGCCAAGGGCTCGCTTGGAGCCAACAATGTTTCTTGAGTTCCAGTCTCGCCCAGGGTGTATACTAGGGGCGTGACATTTTGCTTGGAGGACCAATGTAGCCTAATCTCGTTAAAACTGTGTTATTTTTATTTTATGTTCTATTTTCTTGTGAATGTGTGCTAGTTAATAACCCACGATATTTTCGCATAATTTTTTATCTTGTATTTTTCATTTCTACTATGAATAGCTAAACATATTAGTCGAGGTTATAGACTCCTATGATATTTATAATATGAATGTACATTAGTTTATCGTGCTTATTTACTACTTCATCCCCTTAAAAAAAAAAATAAAACAAATCATATTTCATGTTGGCATGCTTGAATTTTTTCTAATAATTTGTCATTTTGGTTATTGATTTTATGTTTAAAGTGAACTATTTTATTTTGATTAATTTTAAGTTGTTCACTATCACATTTGGATACTTATTTTTGCAAATAGGGTCATGGTTATCAGTTTTTTATTATTAATAATGCATTTAGGCTTTTGAGTTTATGGACTGCATATGTCAACAATATATATCTTTGTTCAAGAAAGAAATCTAAGGCTTTAATTACTTAATAAAGTTATTAAAGGTAAGATGATTTTTTTAAAATTCAATTCTTATTGCAATTGATGCTTATCGTGACCAATGACACTAACTACGTTTCGAATGTCTACGATCGTTAATAATATAGTAACCCAACCAAGGGTTGGAGTCGTGTCACAAGGGAGTGGTAGTCAAAAGTTTTAGATAATTAGATTTCCATTATAATTAGTTGTAGCCAAAGAAATTTAGGAATAACAACATTATAAATTCAAGGGGGTGACACGAAAGTGTAATATCAATGGGAAGTTTTGTCACACATATAGTAAATACAGTAAAAACTACGGGAAATCATGTATGAGGGGGAATTCTTGGGATGTGACTGCAATACAAGTTGATAAAGATTATTGGGTACATGCTTTCGATAGAAATTTGTAGAAAAATAGTGACTAGGCTAAGCTTTAATAGTAAATGAGTTCTCTCTCGAGTAACTTACCCCGTTTCATATAGGTTCCTCTCGGACACCCATTTTCCGCCTGGGACTAGGGCTCACCCTCTTGGGATGAACCTCATGTTGACCACTCCTTAGACCATTAATCTAGCGGTCTTGGTTTCACGACTTCTCTCTCGAGAAAGCCGAAAACAATTGGGTGAACTTGTATTTGCACCTAAAAATCCATTAAAGTAAACCATAACCACTAGATAAAATCACCTTTAAGCTACATATAAGCTATCAACAAGCAAGACCAAACAATAATATTAAATCATATTTGCTAAATCACTCACAAGAATAGGGATTTTTAGCCACACATCAAGAAATAAGAAATTATACCTTCAATGATGTAGAAATCAAATGGGTATAGGCAAATGAGTCTTGATTTAAGCAAAGGAAAAAAGAATCAAGAAGACCCACTTCCGATTTGGGGACGATGAAATTCTTCCTTCTTAAGATCTTCTAAAAACCCTTTCCAAAACTTGAGAGAAAAATATGAAAACTGATATTTTAGAGTAAGTCTTACAATAATCTTCCACTATGTATATATCTATAAAACTTAAGCTATGAATAGTATTTATAGTGTTCGGTTTTTTACTATGACATATCGTTCGGCGAGGTTAGTAGGAATCGCCGATCGAATCGACGATTCGTCCATCTTTTAGTTCATCGCCTTTATGTTCTTGCCAACCTAATCTATGTGTCCTGGATCATTGGGCGGTATAGTAATGCTAAGTGGAATTGTTCCGCGATGCGCCGAATACTTCTTTGTTTGCCTATTTGATCCTATTCCTTCAAGGCTCAACACACTGGAACAAAAGGCGAAATACGTGTCTTCGGCGATTTGCCAATTGTACTTGGCGATGCTGAGGCCTTCGATTCTCCATTCTTTTCACCCTTTTGTACCTTTATTCGTTATAGTGTCCATGATTTCCTTAAATCTTCAAATACTTGAAACTTAAGAGTTTTTATTAGATATCGGAATAAAATACGCATTTGATGACACTATTTCCATTGTAATATATCCCTAAATGAGTCCAATATGTGGACTCATCAACACCCCCAACATAATCTTTTCCTTCTCCTCAAGTAAAGATCAAGTTCAACAGTTCAAAAAGGATGTCTCAAATAGTACTAGAATCAATCATGAACGCACACAAAAAGTCTAAAACTACTTATACAAAGATCAAATGTTTAATCGAAGATTCAATTTGTGACACACAATTATCAAATGCTTCAGATGCACGTTTAAGCTTAAACATAAGCATTATGCCCTTACAGAAATAACAATTCCAGTTTCACACACAAGTGTAATCAATTTAAAGTTCACGAATCAGATATAACACTCATTCTCATAAACAGGAATACAATGTATTCTTTAACCCATAGGTTTGCCCTTATTTTCCAGTTAAGATTTGTTTCAGCTTTCTCAAGACTAAAAAGGTTTTTCTAAGGCTTGTAATGGGTCTGAGTTCAATGGTATGGTCATATTGGTTTAGTGACTAAAGATCCTCATGAATTGTGTTACTCACAACACTCCCTTTTCTTCTCCTTCTTTTATCAATTTGAGTTTCAGTGCTTTTAAATCATTCCATAATTCACATCCATGGGTTTGTTGGAACCACAAATTTCTTTCGTACTTATATTCTACATCATTTCTTTTTATTCTTTTCTTTACTCTTTCCTTTTCTCTTTTTTATATACATCGTGGGTATCCATTCCTTTGAAATACCATGGGTTAAGGGACACTTTTCATGCAATATCTGACTCCCCCTCTTCCGTTTCACCATACCCCAACTTAAGCTTTTGACTTAAGTTGACTATTCACTAAACCACAAGTCACAAGGATTATAGGTAGTGGATGTATAATGGTGTAGGTTTTATCAAGTTTCTTATAAAGAAAGGTAAAGTTCAAGGGGTGTTCAAGAGAGGTTGACACACTCACAAGGGAGGGTCACAAAAGAGGTATATGTCAAATTGGTTCACATTCTATAAAATTGTATGAGATCGTATCGATAGAAAACATCGCTTAGTAGACTAGACTAACAAGGCAAATTCTACATTTATTCATGCATGGTTCAAGGTAAGCTTATCATACAAGGTATTGATACTTACGTCAAACAAGACTTCACACTTCGGCTAGTGTGCAACGGTCATAACACGAGAATCAATTTGACAACTGGCTAATCACAATAAGATGCAAAGAGTTCACATATTGTCTACGGAACTTCATTTGGTCTTGTCGTAGCCTCATATTCATGTTTGTTTGATTGGGAATACTCTTCAAATCATCAATATTAATTGGAACTTATACTCAAATTTGCAACAGAATAACCAATTTCAATACAAGTGGTGGAGAAAATTTTTCAAAAAATAAAATATTTTCGTAAGGGGTAAAACTTTATTGCAATTTAACCAAAAGAGGAGCCATAAGCTCAAACAATCGCACAAACAGTATAAAACACAATTTAAAAATAGACAGCCCATTTATATACACAAAAACAAGTATTAACACAAAAGGTGTGGGCCTCACCACACCAAATGTAAAATGTGTTTGTCCTCAAACGGAAGTATCATTATCAAAAAAATCAAGGTAAAAAAGAGATATGTGAAGAAAGATCCTAGCGATGGAGTCGCTCCTCCTATATAGGTATTAGTACTCTGGTAAAAAGTCTATGCATGGGCATCAATTCTCGGAATCTCCTCAGAAGGTAGTGGATATCACATTAGTCAGGCCCTGGGTCACCTTTTGAAAAAAAGTCTTTACCAGGCTTGGAAAATTGCCAAAGATGCTATCCTCTTCTTCTTTCTCATGTGTTCTTGCCATGTCCTCATTATTCTCTACGAATGGAGCTCTATCTGCTACATCTCCCATCCACACATCTCTAGCGGTAGATGGAGGGATCTATGAAGTATCAGGGGCACCTCCACAATCATCCATCCTCATTAGATTGTTGAAGTCAATAGACATCAGATAATCCATGTCCTGTTGTAGGTTTGCAATGTCTTCTTTCATAGCCAGTATCTAGATGGTATCCCATGTTTTCTCTCGCAATCAGTAACCCTCAAAATCAAAACATAGACAAAGGCATTGAGTGGGGTAAGTACAACATATATGGCGCTCTCTATCAACCCTTTGACTGATCTCTCTAGCCTTGTCGCCCTCGCCTCTGCTGATTTTGCTAGACGCCTATTCTTTTGGATCATGGCCTTAGTAATTTTGACCGACAGGATAGAGAAGGAAGCACCTCGATCCCGTGATGAAGAAATAGGAAATGAAGTACTTGATGGTCCAGGGACCGGAGTAGGTGTGGATGTGTATGAATATAGTATATCAACATCAACCTCTGGAGTAGAATCAGTTGTAGCTTCTCTCCTCTTATATTCCTCTTCTATCATGTATTCGACCTCTATTCCCCGGGTATTTGTGGAGGAAGATGGACAACCTCAATATCTCTTATAGTTTCTAGAGACACACCAACACATCGACACAGTTTTGTAACCAAAACAAGAAATAGCAGGGAAGTAAGCTTATGTTTGGCCTCATTGCCATCTCCTACGACGTTAGCAACCCATGATTGATACTCCTCATGTACATGATACAACAAAGGAAATCCGCCTTAGGAGTGCGCAGAACAGACTCATTTTGGGATTGCATGATTGTGCTGATGATTAAGCCTAATCAAAATCTCGCAGAGACGTTTAGATCTATCTTCTCAATAAAATCTCCAACCCCAATCCATCTCTCATTGTCCTGAGAAATCATAGGAACCAACCACCCCTTTAGATCGTCTAATGATGCATCATGGAGCAATCCGTCATAACAACGTACAAAGTGTAGCTGCATTATCATTGTAGCATTGATATGCTCGACGTAGTACTCTATTCCGTGCCTCTGATTGTAACCGACCTGACTGGTCTGAACTAACTCGCATATTTCTTTTTCATAGGAACCAATGCTCCATAAGCTTTTAGAACTCCCTAATCCAAGAAGTGATGTATGGGGCTCTAGGCCTTGTGAATTTCTCAAATTCATGGAAAAGTATGGTTTGCTGTACAATAGGGTATTTAAATTCCAGACTCTCAACCGATAATAGCTTTTCCTCTATGATGGTATGCACCCCAACGCCCTTCAACCTATTCCACTTTCGAGGTTGAGACACGACAAGTGGTGCAGGGGCCACTGGAGTTATGTGTGCTGGTTCTGGAACTAGTTCAAAAATAGTTGTGGCTGGTGTATCCCTGATGTAAGTGGTTTCATCTGATGAAACTATGGTGGATTAGGGTTGAGGTAGATACTGAGTTTGCTCTGTCTTCAAATCAATGGTTGTTCATCTTCTTATCCCAATGAATTTTTGTCTCAGCAAATACTCCTTTCTTTGCCATGCTCTTCTTCTTTTTTCCTTTACCTGGTTGGAGTTATTCTCCCCCTATCTTCGGAGAATTTGATCCTCCTTTATTTATACAAATGCCTTGTGTTGCCCTTTTATGGGGTTGCATGTTTTGATTGGTGCATGCCATATCTGCATAAAATTATAACTAATCAAAGGAAAAATCAATCTAATAAAGAAAATCTATTGCAGAAAGCTTCGCCAATCCAATCGGCGAATCACCAAACCTTTTTGGAGAGCTAGGTCGAGCTCGCTGAAAAGATTGGTTTAAAAAATTAGGCGAGTTAGCGATGGGATGCTGTAGTCGGCGAGGCGCCGATCACTTTCGCCGATCATGAACTTGTTTGCTGAAAGTTAAAGATATGGAGAGTGAAGGAGGGGCATGCTAATTGAGCTCAAAAGTACATTTGGCGGATCACTGAAAACTTTCTACGATCATGACTATGTCCGCCAAAGGTTACAAATCCCTCAACACTTGATACATGAGCTAAGGGAGGTCTAAGGCCAGTAGGCAAACTGTCGACACTTTAGACGAGCTCACATAATGACTCAACGTGCCTATTTTTCAACCCATTATCGAAATTGACCTTACAAGGTCCGAAAAATAAGTTAAAGAAAGCATATATGAAAGTCACACAAGACCCATACTTTTTGCCACCACAGAATACATAGACTTCTTCCAGTCTTATCAAATTTGGCTCTTTAACTGAGATAACCCTTAACAATGTTTTCATTAATTCCCTCATGACAAATTTTTGTTATATAGCACAAAGGTGGGTTACTTAGAATTCACCCATTGCTAATTTAATGAAATAAGAGCAAAAGGACTAAGGAAATAGAATATTAAGACCATTTAGGCAAAGGTTTTGCATTAAAAACAACATCACATCGACCTATTCCTATTAGAGAGGCCCATTACACCTAAGCACGATACTAACATTGCATAAGAGTTAAAAAATTTTAAAAAATAAATTTGGGTTTTAGGGACCAACCTTTTATGCCGATCAAAGTCCTATTAAGATGCTAGGCAGCAAGGAATTCCTACCCCAAGTAAATAAATTTGAAAGTAATACCTTGGTGTGAAGTTTGTAGGTTTTAGAATGTGGGAAAGTAAAGAAATTTTTAAGATGAGACTTTGGCTATTATAACCTTTCAGTTCTCGTCTATTCAGCAACGTTAGTCATACTCGTTGATACACTCGGCGGTACGCCAAGTGGTCATTTATCATGCCTTTTAGGTAAAGTCTTCAGTTTCATGGGAGTCAATTCACCGGTCTATGTCGAGTTCGCCGAACTGGTTGGCGATATGTCGAGCTGCTTTCCTTGTTTGCCATGTTTTAAAGGATCTATATTGCTCTTGCATCTAGCCAAACGACAGATTCAGTCAGGCAGGCCAACCTGTTTGGAGATTCGTTGAATGGGACTCTTGCTCGCCAACCTCTAGTTTTCAACACTTTACTTTTTTTGACCTGCAACACTACACACAATTATTTATAAAAACAAAATCCTAAGAATTTATGACCTTAGGTTGCTTCTCAGGAAGCTTATTATTTAACGCCGTGGCACGATGTAAGTCTCGACACATTCTCAGTTATCAGAGATAGACCTAGTGTCACTAAGAAACCCCAATATGTCATTTGGATGAAGTTGAGGCATTGCAAACATCAAGAGTGATTTGATGTGCTGGATTGATCTAGAATGTGATCCAATCAATTGATTAAACACTTCAACATTTTCTCTCATTTCGTCTAACACTCGATCTTGATTGGTGATCTTTTGGATAATGATTTGAAGAGTATCCTCAACACAATTTTTCTTATCTTCTCTAGACTTCTTCCGCTCATGAGAAGGCTTACACCTCCCTTTGCTTTTGCACTGATTTTCCCCCTCAGATTTTTTGGTGGTAAAGTCATTTAGTTGAGATACCATTGCAGTTAGCTTGAAGTCACCCTCGACTTCTTGATATACCTCAACTGAATTTCCACCCACTCCCTTAGAAATGCTCAAAGTACCTACATACACAAACGACTAAATAAAGAAAAACAAAATAAAAAGAGAAATTAGAAAAACTAAAGATAAAAAAAGAAAGAAAACTCTACTCAACTAGATTTTCACTTACTACAACTTTCTAGCAATGACAACATTTTGATGCTTATCATACCAACTACACTAACTATGGTTCGAGTGTCTGCGATAGTCGATAATGTAGTAACCCAACCTAGGGTTGGGGTCGTGTCTCAAGGGAGTGGTAGTGAAAAGTTGTAGCTTATTAGAATTCTATTCTATTAAGTCATAGATAAATAAATTTACGAATAAAAACATCATAATTCAAGGAGGTGACAGAAAAGTGTGAAATATCAATGGGGGGTTTCGTCACAAGTATAGTAAAATAATTAAAATTACAAGAAATCATGTATTGGGGGGGGGGGGGGATTCTTGGGATGTGACCGCAATACAAGGTAATTGTGATTATTAGGTATATGCCTTCGAAAGAAAATTTGTAGAAAAATAGTGACTAGGCTAAGATTTAATTTGAAATAAGTTTTCTCTCGAGTACCTTACCCCGTTTCAGATGGGTTCCTCTCGAACATCCATTTGCCGCATGAAGTCCAGCCTATGACTTACCCCACTCAATCTTTAGAGATAAGTGTTAGGATATGGAACTAGGATCACCCTCTTGGGATGAAACTCATGTCGGCCCACTCCTTAGGCCATTAATCTAGCGGTCTTTGTTTCACGATTTCTCTATCGAGCTAACCAAACACACATGGGTGAACTTTTATTTGCAACTACAAATCCATTAGATTAAACAAAAACCACTATAAGAAATCAGCATTAAACTACATCTAAGCTATCAACGAGAAAGACCCAATAATAATAATAACTAATATATGCTAAATCACACCCCAAGAATGGGGTTTATAGACACATATCAAGAAATAATAGATTATATCTTCAATGATGTTCAAATCAAATGAGTATAGGGAAATAAGTCTTGATTTATGCGAAGGAAGAAGAATCAAAAATTCCCACTTCCGATTTGGGGAAGATGAAATCCTTCCTTCTTCAAGTCTTCGGAAAACCCTCTCAAAACTTGAAAAGAAAAATCCGAAAGCTAATATTTTAGAGTGAGTCTTACAATAATGTTCCACTTTGTAGATATCTATACAACTTGAGCTAAGACTAGTATTTATAGTGTTCATTTTTTCTTATTGCAGCAGATCATTCGGCGAGGTTAGTAGGAATCACCGATCTACTCGGTTATTCTTGTCACGACCGGAATGTAGACCCCAGACGAGACCGGCGTCGTTGACCTCTCAGAGGTCGCAGACAAGCCTACTTACGTTATTCATACTTCACTTAGTTTAATTTTAGCGGAAAATTTGAAACTTTTTGCTCGTTAACATATTTGTTAAACATTCATAACATTTCATAATAGTTCACCATCAACCATCTAACATTAGGAGATAAGCAACTGAAAGAAATAGATCAATAAGTATTAAGTGTATTATTGCCAAAATGGCACCAATACATAGTCTGAATAAAAAACACGAAAGAAACGCTAGTGGAACATGCTCCACTAGCTCAACTCTAAAACTAAGCTAGAATATAAAACAGTAGCATCCTCGAAAGCATGAGGACCTACCAACTCCGGATGAATGCTGGACGTCCGGATAACTGCAACGATGATCCTGTAGCTCTATCGTCCACCTGTGCCTGCACCTAAAATAGTAGAGTTTGTATAGGGTTAGCACACACTTGTACTAAGTATGGGTATATGCAAGCACACACCAAGGACATGCATGAGAAAAGATAGCTCTTTCCTAACAACATGATTATTGGAAGTCAAGTTAGTGGACTTGCCAAATTGAGATTAGGAAAGTTTCCAAATTTGGATTAGAAAAGTCAATGAGCTTTCCAAATTTGGATTAGGAAAGTCAGTGAGCTTTCCAGATTTGGAATAGGAAAGTGATGCCATGAGAATAACATACGTCATCATACTTTTCACATTTGCTCATAGCACATAACATTTACACATAGCACATATCATATAGCATACAACACCTTTTGCATATAGCACATAACTTCTTTAATGTCATTCATTCATATGCCATGAGACCTTGGAATCATGGACTTAACATTCAGACCTCCCAGAAATGAGGGCTCAACAGATGGGACCTCAACTAGGGAGTCTTCATTAGCAAACATAGAGTCTGCTTCGTTCATTCATACGTACTCCATTTCATTTCATTCATAGGCCAGTGTAAACACCAGATATACCTAGGATGTAGTTTAAGACTTTCATTAGGTTCGTTGTGCAATGACCAAGAATGACCTAATGTCATTACTTGAATCTAACTCACCTTTGATTATCCTATCCTAACACCTTTGGTATAATTCATTTCATTATGTGCATCATTTGAGGCTGGCCTCATTCATTCATTGGGAACTTTAACTTTAACCGACGTAGATCATGTGAGCATCATGAAATCCAGTGTCTCCCCCACACCGAAAAGAGTTGGAATCACCGGCCAAGGTGACCCAAAAGCATGCTAGCGTACATGGGAATTTAACCCCGCCAGATCCCTATATTGGCAGTATAGGTTTGAAGACTAGGAGATATAAGGAGACCCATACCCGGCATGTCGGACAGTCTCATCTCATGAGAGTTACATGAACCTCTGTCCTTCCCGAAAGAAGGCATCACCGCTCATAGCTAGTCTATCGGTGCTCAGTATAAAGTTCCATTACATTCATCTCATACGTTATGGAAGCTGGCTTCTAGTATGAGGACATCATAGCTCATTAGATGATTTCTCATCTCATAATTAGTATTAAGTGTGTTAATCCTAATACTTTCATTAGAGTGTTCATAGAGACTGGTCTCTTCATTATCTTACACTCTCATAGATGAGTACGTTTCGGTAACATTTACTTAGGCTCATTTGAGATTGCTCTCATCATTAGCATTAGCCTCACATCATGGTGTCACCACATTCATTATCATTAGCACATTTTACTCTTCATATTTACTCACCTAATTTTACGTGAATATTCATTTCATCATATGCCAATATACTTGGTCATTGGTGTGTTTCATACCCTTACCTAACCCTTCTAGGGTTTTATCATTTCATTGTTCATTTCATCATCCAGTACATACATCTTAGGTTCACTTACTTTTAAACGTATGCTAGACTTATGAGTCTATACACACAAGCCATGAGGCTTCATTCATAATTCGTTAAGTGATTCACACATTCCTAAGATTATGTAGTACAAGACTTATGTATCTTGTATATATGCCAAGATCTTGATTTCGATCTAAGTAGGTGACATTATTCTTGGATATTTTGTTCACGTATGACTTATGTATCAAAACGGAAGTTTGGGCAAGGGAACCCAAGTCTTGAATCACTTGGATATCATTTATATTTTTCATTGATTTTATTTCTAATATTCATAACATTAGAACTCTAAATTAAATCTCAATATTAACATCGAAGGATTAATTCTCTATTTAATATTACTCTTAAGTTGGCCGAAGGGTTGTGGGTTCGAACCCCCACAACCCCTTTTTATTTTTCATTAACATCATCTTGTCCATTCTCGCCTAAACCAAGAGGTTGTGGGATCAAACCCCCACAGTCTCTTTTATTTTTGTCATTTAATTCGCAGAAGTAGGGAGGTTGTGGGTTCGAACCCCCACAGCCTCCTTATTTTAATTTAATTTCACTAGAGGTAGAATTTCGGCAGTGGGGTTGTGGGATCGAGCCCCCACAACCACACCTCTTTTTTGTTGATTAAATTTTTCGCTCCTTCCCTTTCCATCCCTGAGGTCGTGGGTTCGATTCCCACGCCTCACACTCTTTTTTTTTCTTTATTTTTCCTCTTCTTTCCCCCACTGCCTGGAGGTCGTGGGTTCGAATCCCACGCCTCCGATTCAATTGTTTTGATTTATTTTTCTCTTCTCCCTTCCCCAGCGTTGCGTGTTCGATTCCCCCCAGCCCCCATTTTCCCTTTTTATTTTCTCGCGACAACAGCAGCTAAGGGGGTTCGATTCCCCTTAGGTCCTCTTTGTTTTGCTTTAATTTTTCAGCCTCTTTATCATGTGAGGTCTTGGGTTGAATTCCCATTGACCTCGCCTCTTTTATTTTCCCTTCAAAAACTCAGATTTTAACCTCATTGTAGAGTACACAAATCTGGAAATTATTTCATAATTCTTACCTTTCTTAAATCAACTTTTCATGTTAGTTTCTTAGGGCATTTCACCAACTACTTAGTATGTAATTTAGGTGTGGTTTATGGATTACATTTAGTACAAATTTACACTCAAAACTTACCATTTTCAAACACCATATGGACAGCATATTATACACAAGTTTAGCACAAAAATACAAGCAATAACGTGCCTCTTTACCTCTCCAAAACAGTGACTAAACATCACTGTCCAACGTGTTCTTACATACAATTTTTTTTCCGATTACACCTTAGTCATCATTTTCGTGAACTCATGCACATAACATATTTACATTCAACATAAAAACATCATACATGCCTAAATCTACCAGCACAAAATACCCAACCTACGAAATCATTTGGGAGATAGTGACAAGGACATGCAATGGGGAACAACCTTAGTTTCGGAATGAATATCTTGAATCGTAAGGGGCCTCTTGTGAAAGGGACCAAGAGAGAAGAAACCCATACCTTATTTTGACGTTCAAACCTTGAACTTGCTGCCCAAACCTTCTCCAAAATTTTGTCTAAGTTCAAAAGCTTCAATCACTAACTCGATGGAAAAACTCCTCTCTTTGCCTAACGTTTTTGGTTATGTTTTGAATAAGTTTTTAACGTGAAAGTTCTTCAAGTGTGAAGAACTTTTAGTTGCTGATCAGCTCTTGTGTTTTTGGCAGAGAGAACGTGAAAGAGAAGAGAGATATTGACGTGAGAGAGAGAGAGAGTTAAACGTGAAAGGTGGTTTAGGCTTAGGTAAGGACTTAGTCAACTAGGACTCTTTCAAACCTTTAAATAAAAATCTGATTTTTCTTTTTCTTAAATCAGCTAATAAATATTAATTAATTAAATTAATTTATCAATTTAAATAAAAACAATTTAAATCATTGCTTCCACCTAGGTTCGAACCCGGGTGGAGCAAGACTTCACTCTTAGAGCTCAAATTCGGCTCTCTCTCTCAAAATTGCCCTTCCATTTTATTAAATAATTAATTATATATATATATTTAGGGTAATTACGATATTACCCTTAGCTTGGTAAAAGACCATTTTACCCCTAGACCCTCAAAACTTAAATTTTTTTCTTTTTAAGTCCGGTAAAGACTCCTTCGATTAAATCTTCATTTTCGAGAGCCTTACTTGGTTGGTTCCAACCTTTTCAAGCTCAACTAACTCCCCAAGTTAGTTGGCTTGGTCGTAGTAAGGGTTCTGAGGTCTTTCCACGCGTATCAATCTGTGTGAACCTTGGTCTAATCGCAAGCATTCTTGACAACCTAAGTCTTTATCCTATTCATTTTTTTAGGGTTGTTACATTGTCCCCCCCTTAGGAACATTCGTCCCCGAATGACACTACCACTTCACGTTGTAATACCAGTCAGATCATAATAAAATCACTATACACAGTCAATCGATAGCAACAAAATATGGAGAGTTAAGGAAACATAGGTTTAAGAGTAGAAAGTCTAACCTCAAGAGCTGAACAGGTGAGGGTAGCGGGCTCTCATGTCGGCCTCAGCCTCCCATGTAGCACCCTCAACAAGATGATTTCTCCACAATACCTTCACTGTGGCAATCTCCTTGTTCCTCAGCCGCTTGACCTGTCTGTCTAAGATCTCAACAGGTACCTCCTCATAAGACAAGTCTTCACCAACCCCCAAACCTTCAACAGGTAAGATTGATGCTGGATCACCTAGGCACTTGTTCAACATATAGACATGAAAGACTGGATGAACATAAGCTAGTTCTGTAGGCAATGCTAACTCATAGGCCACCTCACCCACAAGCTGTAGGATCTCATATGGCCCAACATACCTCGAACTCAGCTTCCCTTTTCTACCAAATCTCATCACCCCTTTCATAGGCGATATTTTCAAGTAAACCTGGTCACCAACATCAAACTCTAAGGGTCGCTTTCTGTTATTAGCATATGACTTCTGCAGACTGTAAGCAGTAGTCAACCTGTCCCTAATCATTCTGACCTTCTCTAAGACCTCATGAATGATCTTCGGACCCAAAATGGATGACTCTCCAACCTCGAACCACCCAACTGGAGATCTACACCTCCTACCATACAGTGCCTCAAACGGTGCCATCCCAATGCTGGAGTGATAGCTATTATTATACGAGAACTCTATCAAAGGCAGATGGTCATCCCAGTTACCTCTGAAGTCAATCACACACGCTCTCAACATATCCTCCAATGTCTGTATGGTGCGCTCTGCCTGCCCATTTGTTTGAGGGTGAAAGGCAGTGCTAAGCTTCACCTGCGTGCCCAAGCTCTTCTGGAAAGATCTCCAGAAATGAGAAGTAAACTTAGCTCCTCTGTCTGAAATAATAGACAAGGGAATCCCATGCCATCTCACAATCTCATCAATGTAGAGTCTCGCATAATCCTCGGCTCTGTAAGTAGACTTCACAGGGATAAAGTGGGCAGACTTAGTCAATCTGTCCACAATAACCCATATAGAGTCATGCTGCCTCCTAGTCCTCGGAAGCCCAACCACGAAGTCCATATTAATGGCCTCCCATTTCCAAGTCGGAACCTCAATAATCTTAGTAAGACCACCAGGCTTAAGATGCTCTGCCTTAACCTGCTGACAATTAGTACACTTGGCCACATATTCTGCAATGTCCTTCTTCATGCCATCCCACCAATAAATCTGCTTGAGATCATGATACATCTTGGTGGAACCTGGATGTATAGAATATCTGGAACCATGGGCCTCTGCAACAATCCTGGTCTACAAATCATCCACATCTGGCACACACAGCCTGTCCTGATACCTAAGTATGCCATCACCTCCCAAAGCGAAAGACTCATTCATCTTCATCAGCAGTGAGTCCTTCAGCTCCATCAACACAGGATCTAGATGCTGACCCTGCTTGACTTCAACTACCAAGGATGATTCAAAACTAGGATGAACTGAAACATCCCCACTAGTGGAGTCAACCAAACGCACACCCAGTCTGGCCAGTCTGTGTACATCTTTCACCAGCTCCTTCTTCTCATCCTCAACGTGAGTTGTACTTCCCATGCTCATCCTGCTCAAAGCATCAGCTACAACATTAGCCTTACCTGGATGGTAGTGCACATTCATGTCATAATCCTTCAACAGCTCCAACCATCTCCGCTGACGTAGATTCAACTCCCTCTGTGTGAACACGTACTGGAGACTCTTATGGTCTGTGAACACATCCACATGCACTCCATACAGATAATGCCTCCACAACTTCAGTGCAAACACCACAGCTGCCAACTCCAGGTCATGAGTGGGATAATTCTTCTCATGAACCTTGAGCTGTCTAGATGCATAGGCTATCACCTTACCAACCTGCATAAGAACACAACCCAAACCAACCCTAGGTGCATCACAATAAACAGTGTAATTCTCACCACACTTAGGCAAAGTAAGCACCGGGGCTGAAGTGAGTCTGTCCTTGAGCTCCTGGAAACTCTTCTCACAAGTCTCCGTCCATTCAAACTTGGCTTTCTTCTTAGTCAAAGCTGTCAATGGGGCAGCAATGGAAGAAAAGCCCTCCACAAACCTGCGGTAGTAACCAGCCAATCCCTAAAAGCTACAGATGTCAGTAGGAGTAAGAGGCTTTGGCCAGTTCTTCATAGCCTCAGTCTTCCTGGGATCCGCCTCCACGCCCTGATCGGACACAACATGACCCAGGATGGTCACTGATCTCAGCCATAATTCACATTTGCTAAATTTGGCATACAACTGATGCTGTCTAAGTACCTGCAAGGTTAGTCTCAAATGCTGTTCATGATCTTCCTTGGTCTTAGAGTAGATGAGAATGTCATCAATGAATACTATGACGAAAGAGTTAAGGTATTCACGGAAAACCCTGTTCATGAGATCCATAAATGCAGCAGGTGCATTCGTGAGACCAAATGACATGACTAAAAACTCATAGTGACCATAGCGGGTACGAAAGACTGTCTTTGGGATATCTCCATCCCTAACCCTAAGCTGATGATACCTGAACGAAGATCAATCTTAGAGAAGAAACTTGACCCATGGAGTTGATCGAACAAATCATCTGTTCTGGGGAGTGGATACTTATTCTTTATAGTGACTTTGTTGAGCTGCCGATAATCGATACACATTCTAAGGGTTCCATCTTTCTTCTTTACAAACAACACTGGAGCGCCCCAAGGGGATATGCTCGGCTGAATGAAACCCTTGTCAGTGAGATCTTTTAACTGCAGCTTCAACTCTTTGAGTTCATTGGAGCCATTCTGTAAGGAGGAATTGAGATTGGTTTAGTATCGGGTTCTAAGTCGATACCAAAGTCAATCTCTTGAAGGGGAGGGACTCCACGTAAATCATCAGGAAACACATCTAAGAACTCATTCACTATAGGTACTGAGTCTATGGAAGGAATGTCATGATCTAAATCATTAACACTCACAAGATGACACAATAACCCCTTGCACATCATTTTATTGGCTTTAAGGTTAGAAATCAAGGGGTTAGGACGACTCGAATTGTACCCCTCCCAGACTAACTCTTCTTCATTAGGAAAGCGAAATCTCACCACTCTACTACGACAGTCCAAGCAAGCATAACAACTGTGAAGCCAATCCATGCCAAGAATAACATCAAAATCATGCATGGGTAACTCAACCAAGTTTGCACACATAGTTCTACCACTCACAACTATTGGGCAATCCTTGTATACTCTATCAGTTCTTACATTCTCTCCTAAAGGTGTACTAACCACTATAGGATCATGCAGAACTTCAGGCAATATCTCAAAAGTAAGAGCAAGCAGAGGAGTTACAAAGGAAAGTGTAGACCCTGGATCAAGTAAAGCATAAACAGAAGTTGAGAACACTTGCAGCATACCTGTGACCACATCAGCGGACTTCTCCTGCTCCTCCCTGCCCTTCAGGGCATAGAACCTGTTCCTCTTAGGAGGCTCGGCTGCTGCTGCACCCTGTGGATTAGGCCTAGGCTGAGTATTACCTCCAGTATGACCTCTGATCTGGGGACAGTCTCTGACCATGTGTCCACTCTTACCTCAACCGAAGCAGGCATTAGTGCCCTGTCTGCACTCTCCACTGTGAGCTCGGCCACACTTAGCACAATTCTTCTTAGGACGCTGCATCTCACCCCCATTTCCCTTCTTGGGCTCAGGTCTGCCTACTCTAGGTGTAGCACTCCTCTGAGGATTAGAATTCCCAGAACTCTGTTGCCCCTTTTTGAACCTTGGCTGCTCACGGACGCCAAAGTTGTTCCTGTGGCCTCCATGACTGGGTCCTGCCTGATCTTGAGGCCTAGGCCTCCTAGAATCATGAACACCTCTATTTCTGCGGCTGTCCTCTACCTGCTGGACATGCACCATCAACCTGGAACGATCCATATTATCATGGAGCATTGCAGATCGACACTCCTCCTCCAAGTCTCCATTGATTCCTGTGAGGAACCTGCTCATCTCATCCCTGCTATTAGAAACCAGGGAAGTAGCATACCTGGATGATTTCAACAAAGTTCAGTATTATCCTCATTTTCGCTATTAAATACTAGGGAAAATAACATACCTTGACAGCTTAACAAACTTCAGGGAATACTCCCTGACTGTCATAGAGCCTAGTTTAAGGTTGATGAATTCCTCAACCTTGGCCTCCCTCATCTCCCTGGGGAAGAATCTCTCCAGAAATGCTGTCTTGAACAGCTCCCATGTGACTGGCACTCCACCTAAGACACGGCTATCTTGCCACATCTTGCACCAAGTCTGTGCAACATCCTTGAGCTGATAGGAATCCAACTCAGCCTTCTCAATATCAGTGGCTCCCATAGCCACCAGGATCTTATGAAACTCATCCACAAACTCCTGGGATCCTCTGATGTCCTAGACCCTATGAAAATAGGAGGATTCATCCTCGTGAAATCCCTCAGCGTGTTAGCCATGCTACAAACTGGTGGGTTCTCCCTCTGAATATCCTGCCGGTTGACCTGGACAGTCATAGCCTAGGCCTGCATAGTAATGGCCTGTGCCATCTGGGCCAGAGATGTCCTCACCTCAGCATCAGTCAACCCAACTGTATTAACTGGCACAGCCACTCCTTCAGCTGGAGCCTGGGGTGGGACTCGGTCGCCCCCAGCAGCTACTCTTCCTCTCTTCTGACCAATAGCCCTCCTAGGGTTCATTCTCTGAAAACAACAAAAGTTGATGTTAGATACGCTCATAACACCAAGAAATCAGACATTCAGAAAAGCACGATAAGATCAGAAGAAGGGAAATTTTCCTACGCATCATGCAGTCTCTAATTCAGGATAGTGGTGCACTTCACTACCATGACTTAGAAACTACTCAATGTGGTTGATGTGAACTTATTATTTTCATAATTTAACCTAGGGCTCTGATACCAACTTTGTCACGACTGGAATGTAGACCCCAGACGAGACCGGCGTTGTTGACCTCTCAGAGGTCGCAGACAAGCCTACTTACGTTATTCATACTTCACTTAGTTTAATTTTAGCGGAAAATTTGAAACTTTTTGCTCCTTAACATATTTGTTAAACATTCATAACATTTCATAATAGTTCACCATCAACCATCTAACATTAGGAGATAAGCAACTGAAAGAAATAGATCAATAAGTATTAAGTGTATAATTGCCAAAATGGCACCTATACAGAGTCTGAATAAAAAACACGAAAGAAACGCTAGTGGAACATGCTCCACTAGCTCAACTCTAAAACTAAGCTAGAATATAAAACAGTAGCATCCTCGAAAGCATGAGGACCTACCATCTCCGGATGAATGCTGGACATCCGGATAACTGCAACGATGATCCTGTAGCTCTATCGTCCACCTGTGCCTGCACCTAAAATAGTAGAGTTTGTATAGGGTTAGCACACACTTGTACTAAGTATGGGTATATGCAAGCACACACCAAGGACATGCATGAGAAAAGATAGCTCTTTCCTAACAACATGATTATTGGAAGTCAAGTCAGTGGACTTGCCAAATTGAGATTTGGAAAGTTTCCAAATTTGGATTAGGAAAGTCAATGAGCTTTCCAAATTTGGATTAGGAAAGTCAGTGAGCTTTCCAGATTTGGAATAGGAAAGTGATGCCATGAGAATAACATACGTCATCATACTTTTCACATTTGCACACAGCACATAACATTTACACATAGCACATATCATATAGCATACAACACCTTTTGCATATAGCACATAACTTCTTTAATGTCATTCATTCATATGCCATGAGACCTTGGAATCATGGACTTAACATTCAGACCTCCAAGAAATGAGGGCTCAACAGATGGGACCTCAACTAGGGAGTCTTCATTAGCAAACACAGAGTCTGCTTCATTCATTCATACGTACTCTATTTCATTTCATTCATAGGCCAGTGTAAACACCAGCTATACCTAGGATGTAGTTTAAGACTTTCATTAGGTTCGTTGTGCTATGACCAAGAATGACCTAATGTCATTACTTGAATCTAACTCATCTTTTGATTATCCTATCCTAACACCTTTGGTATCATTCATTTCATTTTGTGCATCATTTGAGGCTGGCCTCATTCATTCATTGGGAACTTTAACTTTAACCGACATAGATCATGTGAGCATCATGAAATCCAGTGTCTCCCCCACACCTAAAAGAGGTGGAATCACCGGCCAAGGTGACCCAAAAACATGCTAGCGTACATGGGAATTTAACCCCGCCAGATCCCTATATTGGCAGTATAGGTTCGAAGACTAGGATATATAAGGAGACCCATAACCGACATGCCGGACAGTCTCATCTCATGAGAGTTACATGAACCTCCGCCCTTCCCGAAAGAAGGCATCACCGCTCATAGCTAGTCTATCGGTGCTCAGTATAAAGTTCCATTACATTCATCTCATACGTTATGGAAGCTGGCTTCTAGTATGAGGACATCATATCTCATTGGATGATTTCTCATCTCATAATTAGTATTAAGTGTGTTAATCCCAATACTTTCATTAGAGTGTTCATAGAGACTTGTCTCTTCATTATCTTACACTCTCATAGATGAGTACGTTTTGGTAACATTTACTTAGGCTCATTTGAGATTGCTCTCATCATTAGCATTAGCCTCACATCATGGTGTCACCACATTCATTATCATTAGCACATTTACTCTTCATATTTACTTACCTCATTTTACGTGAATGTTCATTTCATCATATGCCAACATACTTGGCCATTGGTGTGTTTCATACCCTTACCTAACCCTTCTAGGGTTTTATCATTTCATTGTTCATTTCATCATCCAGTACATACATCTTAGGTTCACTTACTTTTAAACGTATGCTAGACTTATGAGTCTATACACACAAGCCATGAGGCTTCATTCATAATTCATTAAGTGATTTATACATTCCTAAGATTATGTAGTACAAGACTTATGTATCTTGTATATATGCCAAGATATTGATTTCGATCTAAGTAGGTGACATTATTCTTGGATATTTTGTTCACGTATGACTTATGTATCAAAACGGAAGTTTGGGCAAGGGAACCCAAGTCTTGAATCACTTGGATATCATTTATATTTTTCATTGATTTTATTTCTAATATTCATAACATTCGAACTCTAAATTAAATCTCAATATTAACATCGACGGATTAATTTTCTATTTAATATTACTCTTAAGTTGGCCGAAGGGTTGTGGGTTCGAACCCCCACAACCCCTTTTTATTTTTCATTAACATTATCTTGTCCATTCTCGCCTAAACCAAGAGGTTGTGGGATCAAACCCCCACAGCCTCTTTTATTTTTGTCATTTAATTCGCAGAAGTAGGGAGGTTGTGGGTTCGAACCCCCACAGCCTCCTTATTTTAATTTAATTGCACTAGAGGTAGAATTTCGGTAGTGGGGTTGTGGGATCGAGCCCCCACAACCTCACCTCATTTTTGTTAATTAAATTTTTCGCTCCTTCCCTTTCCATCCCTGAGGTCGTGGGTTTGATTCCCACGCCTCACACTGTTTTTTTTCTCTCTATTTTTCCTCTTCTTTCCCCCACTGCCAGGAGGTCGTGGGTTCGACTACGCCTCCCATTCAATTGTTTTGATTTATTTTTCTCTTCTCCCTTCCCCAGCATTGCGTGTTCAATTCCCCCCAGCCCCCATTTTCCCTTTTTATTTTCTCGCGACAACAGCAGCTAAGGGGGTTCGATTCCCCTTAGCCCCTCTTTGTTTTGCTTTAATTTTTCAGCCTTTTTATCATGTGAGGTCTTGGGTTCAATTCCCATTGACCTCGCCTCTTTTATTTTCCCTTTAAAAACTCAGATTTTAACCTCATTGTAGAGTACACAAATCTGGAAATTATTTCATAATTCTTACCTTTCTTAAATCAACTTTTCATGCTAGTTTCTTAGGGCATTTCACCAACTACTTAGTATGTAATTTAGGTGTGGTTTATGGATTACATTTAGTACAACGTTTACACTCAAAACTTACCATTTTCACACACCATATGGACAGCATATTATACACAAGTTTAGCACAAAAATAAAAGCAATAACGTGCCTCTTTACCTCTCCAAAACAGTGACTAAACATCACTAACCAACGTGTTCTTACATACATTTTTTTTTCCGATTACACCTTAGTCATCATTTTTCTGAACTCATGCACATAACATATTTACATTCAACATAAAAACATCATACATGCCTAAATCTTCCAGCACAAAATACCCTACCTACGAAATCATTTGGGAGCTAGTGACAAGGACATGCAATGGGGAACAACCTTAGTTTCAGAATGAATATCTTGAATCGTAAGGGGCCTCTTGGGAAAGGGACCAAGAGAGAAGAAACCCATACCTTATTTTGACGTTCAAACCTTGAACTTGCTGCCCAAACCTTCTCCAAAATTTCGTCTAAGTTCAAAAGCTTCAACCACTAACTCGACGGAAAAACTCCTCTCTTTGCCTAACGTTTTTGGTTATGTTTTGAATAAGTTTTTAACGTGAAAGTTCTTAAAGTGTGAATAACTTTTAGTTGCTGATCAGCTCTTGTGTTTTTGGCAGAGAGAACGTGAAAGACAAGAGAGATATTGACGTGAGAGAGAGAGAGAGTTAAACGTGAAAGGTGGTTTAGGCTTAGGTAAGGACTTAGTCAACTAGGACTCTTTCAAACCTTTAAATAAAAATCTGATTTTTCTTTTTCTTAAATCAGCTAATAAATATTAATTAATTAAATTAATTTATCAATTTAAATAAAAACAATTTAAATCATTGCTTCCACCTAGGTTCGAACCCGGGTGGAGCAAGACTTCACTCTTAGAGCTCAAATTCGGCTCTCTCTCTCAAAATTGCCCTTCCATTTTATTAAATAATTAATTATATATATATATTTAGGGTAATTACGATATTACCCTTAGCCTGGTAAAAGACCATTTTACCCCTAGACCCTCAAAACATAAAATTTCTTCTTTTTAAGTCCGGTAAAGACTCCTTCGATTAAATCTTCATTTTCGAGAGCCTTACTTGGTTGGTTCCAATCTTTTCAAGCTCAACTAACTCCCCAAGTTAGTTGGCTTGGTTGTAGTAGGGGTTCTGAGGTCTGGTTCTACGCGTATCAATCTGTGTGAACCTTGGTCTAATCGCAAGCATTCTTGACAACCTAAGTCTTGATCCTATTCATTTTTTTAGGGTTGTTACAATTCTCCGCTGATTTGATCCTCTACCTTCATGGCTCAACACACTGGAATAAAAAGCAAATTACGTCCCTTCGACAATTCACCAAGTGTACTTGGCAATGCTTACGCCTAAAATTCTTCATTCTTTTTAGCCCGTTTGTTTCTTTTTTCGACATAGTATACATGCTTTCCTGAAATTATCAAATACCTAAAACTTCACAATTTTTAGCAGATATTGGGATAAAATATGCATTTCAGGATACTATTTCCAATAAATAATAGCCCTAATTGCGTCCAATCTGTACACCCATCAACAATCAATAGATGAAATGAGAGAAAGGGAACAAATTACTTGTCCCAACATAGTATATTTAATGCTTCAATAAGTCTTAAGCTCTAAAGAGGGAACAAATAATATTTCGTCTTTGATGAGTCCGAGATTTTAACTAATTTAAAGTTTTAATTAGATACATTTAGTGTCCTAAAATGCATAATTCATGTCAACAATTTATATTTAATCCTTGATTTTCAGATATATGGATTGAGGAACGACGCAAGGACACTAACATGGAAAAAGGAATGAAACAAAATAAAGAACTGCATAAAGGCAAGCCTAGTTATCACCAAGAGAGTTTGATGAATCTTCAAGTGGCTAGTTCCAACGCCTAAAGTTCCAGCGTTGTAGCTTTGAGGGAACAAACCAAGACGATGACAAGAAACCAAAATGGCGACAAAAATGATTAGTCAGCGAATCTCTGAGTAGTTTTGCAAAGAGGTAATAGATCGCCCAAAGTTATAGAATCCAAGGATGATGAGTGTCCAAGCGAAAAGGCGATGGAAGAGATCAATGGGTGGCTCGCCGAACCGACTTATTTCGCCAAATTTCCACTAATTGCTTATTTATTGCGACTATTAAATTCAATTTTGAAAAAATATTTTTGAGTATGAGAACTTATGCTTAGAATTAAACATAGTTTTATAAGACTTTTCTCTATAGTTTTCCTTTGAAGATTTGAATTAGGAGAATTTGGAAGTGGGTTTCTAAGATTCAACAAATTGGAGCATTGTAAAGGTAAAAACACTTCACCAATTGATGGATTATTGATTCGGTAAGGGTTTTGATCTTTTTATGATTATTAGCTAAAACCCCAATTATCGGGGTATGATAATGTGATTATTGGATGAAAAAGTTTATGGGTATTGCTATTTTCTAGTTTAAATGCTATTTAAAACTGAGTTTAATCATTAATTGTGGTTAAATTTAAGAACTATTATTGCAAATGCAGCTATATATTTGTTTTCTTGTGTTGCTCGAGAGAGAGATTTTAAAACCAAGATTAATGATTAATGGTTTGTGGGTATTAGGTTGAGCTTGATTTAGCCCGAAAGAGTGAATCCTAAACCCACTCCCAAATATTTAGCTCAAGATAATGAATGGAATAATGTGTGGGCTTTACTTCATTGTCATGCATGTTGACGTTGTAAAGAAATCACCTGATTCAGGATAGTTGTTCGAGAGAAAACTATCTCACTTACAGTCTAGTGATCTTAGGCATATTTACATACCTGGAATGCTAATTTTCCTACATTTTAAGCCTTATTTGAATCAATATGTGTGTGTTTACAGTCTTATCTAGTCGTATGATTTTGGATGAGCTAACCAACATGATTAGATATGTAGGTAATCGTAAATGGAGAAACAGGCGCGAAAATTAACTAATGAAGAACTCAAAAGATTCAAGGCAAGAAAAAGAAAGGAAGAATGAGGAAGAATAGAAGACCAAGGCACTGTCGTGTCCTCTCCGCATCGCGGAGATGAGTTCTTAAATTAAATCGCGAGATTGGATTCTTGGCAGAGCCATCTGTGAACTTGTTTCGTCGTGGAGATGGATTATAAGTTTGGTCTCAAAATTAATTTTTGAGGCAGAGGGTCCGTGGCAAGCCCTTATCGTAGATAAGAGAAAAGATTCACAGAATGAGAGTTGAAGGTGCCTCCGAGATGCGCTCCTATGTCCCAGTTTTGGACGTTTCAAATTTTAGTATAAATAGTTCATTATTTAATTTTATTAAATCATTCTTTTTTGGGGTTTTGAAGAAAAACTACTTGGGATTACATTTTCATCAGTTTTGGGGTTATTCCTTAAACTTTCTTTCTTTTTGATCTCTTGATGATTCGAAAATATTACTTGATTGATTATTGGATTAGGAGTAGCTAAATACCCTAGTTCTAGGGTTGTGGCTACAGGATGATTGTAATCTATGGATTTTTTTATTGGGTAAATGTCAATTATCATATGAATCTTTATTACGTTCTTACTTTTAGTATTTCGTGACCGATCACCTTGAAATAAATCTATTGTCCAAATTGAACTCGGGAGAGGAATATGAGGACAAAACATGGGGCATAGGTAGCGTGATTAATTATAAATAGCTAGGGTTAACTTGTATCAAGGATAGGGATATGCCTAAAAACCATGCTTGGCCCACCATACAAGAAGAAATCGTAATTCTCCGTATTAAACCATCATATCCCCTCTCAATGATGTAATTAGTGTGTTATTTATCTTTGGCAATTCGAGGCCGGGAGACCATGATCATACATCTAACCTTGTGATTCATTGATTTCATAGTTGATAATTACTCATATAAATGATTCATTGCATGATTCCTGATAAAAGTTGCATCCCTTTACTTTACTCAAATCCTTGTTTTATCACCCTTGAAATTGAATCGTGTTAGTTACATTTCGCTTAAAATTTAGACATAGATATTAAATCAACATCTGAAATTCTAAGTACACTAGTGTTTAGCTAAAAGTTAGAGAAATTAAGTGTTTCTAAGCATAAGTCCCTATAGGTACGATACCCGACTCTTAAAAAGAGTGAATTTAATACTTGAATGACCACGTGCACTTTTGTATGTGATTCGGCCAAACAAGTTCTTTCCCCCGCTGCTAGGGACTTTAGAATTAGAAATTATCTAATTTTTCTGATTTCTCAAGCTAAAAAGCAAGTTTTGACAACTTGATCTTAGCAATTTATTTTTACAGGTTGCATCAGATATAAAAACTAGACGACGACTAAGGACTAGTATTGCCTTTACCAGAATCAGAAAGATTTGTACATAACCAAAGAAGGCTGAGACGATTTACATATCCGGTGCCTTTTGTTTCTAGTGAAACAGTATCTCCAGCGGTAAAAGTTGAGCATGAAAAACCTAAAGCAATGGCTAAATTGAGAGTAAGAGAGGTGGCAATCCCACTCCCCACCTATATGACATCTTGTATTCACAAACCTGAAGATGGTGAGAGGTTTGAATTGAAGAAGAGTATGGTACAACCATTGCAAACTAATGGGAATATCATTAGTCTTCCTCACGAGGATGCAACAATTCAAATTTAGAATTTCCTCGAGATCAGTGATACAATCGCTCCAGCTGGAGTGATTGTGGATTATATGAGTCTCACTCTGTTCTCATTCTCTCTGCTTGGGGAAGAAAAAAGATGGTTAAACACAGAGCCACAAACTCGATTACAACTTGGAATGATCTTTCACGGAAGTGCCCAATCGATTTTTTCATTTGGAAAAGCAACTAAGTTAAGGAGTGATATTTTGAGCTTTTGGCAGAAAGTGAGAGAAAACTTATACCAAGATTGGGACAGGTTTAAATCGCTGTTGATGAGCTTACCTCATCATCATCATCAATCTAATGAGCTGCTTGTCCATACCTTCATTGAACGAATGGAGCTCAACATCAAGATTCTACTTTATTCAGGTTTAGGTGGTAAGGCGACATATGCTGAACTTTTCACCTTGTTGAATAGGATTTCTCAGGGCAATCCTAATTTGAACGGAGGATGAATGAAATATGTGATACAGAAAAATACAGGTATGTTAGAGGTAGATATGTGACTTTCTTAACTGCACAGATTGCTGCTATGCAAAATATAATGAATACACACTTGAGTAATCTATCATGGGGTCAACAACCCGTACATCTAAATGCAGTTCCACAACCGCCAACTTGGTGTGTGATCTGCGGAGGTAGTGATCATGGATATGAGGTATATGGTGCAAACCAAAACTCTATTAATTTTGTAGGTAACACTCATTTAGGAGGAGGACACAAAAAATATGGGAACTCGTATAACCCAAGTTGTCGCAACCACCCGAACTTTTCTTGGGGTGGAAATCAAAATCAGGGTCAAGGCCAGCATCAATATAGACCCGAAGGAAATGCACAAGGGTACCAACCACATGCCCAATAGGAGCAACCTAAAAAATAATCTGGCAACAGGTGTATGGAGGAGATGCTAAAAAATATCATGGTTGATCAACCCTAGTTAGTCACTAATGTGAGAAATAATTAGTTTGCTACACAAAATCGAGTGAAGAAATTTGGGCAGTTTGGTAGTCCCCAAAACTAAAGACAACAACGAAGTTTGCTGGGTATAACTGACCCAAATCCAAAGGAAGTAAATGTAGTAAGAACTCACAGTGCTTTACAATTATAGGATATATCTCCAATGAAAAGAGATAATGATGTTGTGAGTAAAAGTGTGAATCTAAGGAAGGTGAAGTTGTTTCACAAGAAGAAAGAGTTTAACCAATGTTCAAACAACATTCTCCATTCATTCGAAATTTCATGAAATAGAAGAGGATGAATGTTTTGTAAGTTTCTTTATCTTTCCGAACGAGTTTCACATTAACTTGCCATTGGTAGATATTATACCGGGTATACCTACGTAGGCAAAAAATGTGAATAAGACTGTGGAAAATAGAAGGAGGCTAAGAGAGTATGAGACTATGATACATACGGAAGAGTTCAGCTCCGTAATCCAAAAATAGTTGCCCACTAAACTAAAAGATTCGGGTAGTTTTACAATTCAGATCAATATAGGGCAGACCATTCATGCGAGAGGATTTTGTGATCTAGGAGCTAATATGAATTTGATGCCGACTTCTGTGTACAAAAGTTGGGTTTGGGTAGTCCTAAACCTAATACCATAATTTTATAATTGGTTGATAGATCTGTTGCTAGGCCTGAGGGTATGGTAGTCGATGTGTTAGTGCAAATGGTATAATTGATTTTTCGAGTAGACTTAGTTGTACTGAATTCTAAGCCAGATGCTAAGGTTCCATTCATTTCAAGAAGACCATTCTTTGCAACTTTGTAGGCTATGATAAATGTAGCAGCAAGACAATTTACTATCCGAGCTCATGATAAGGTAGAGTTGTTTGTTGTCTACAAAGTTTTCAAATTGTCAACTGTGTATGAGAAGATGTCTTCCATAACTTTGATAGATCTCTAGGAAGAGGCTCCATTCATTGCATCTAAGGACCCTTTGGAGCGAGTGTTGATACGCATGACATATATGGAATTTTTGAGGCACATGAAATTTTGCAATATCGCTATGTGGTATTGTAGGTAGATCTGCAAAATTTATGAAACCCTCTAAATAAGGTGTTGGATCCTCCACCCAAGCCCTTCATGGAACAAGAAACCAATGTGGAGTTGAAAGCATTGCCCGCCAACCTCAGGTATGCATTTTAAGGTGAAGATAAAAGTTTATCGGTTATTTTGTCTGCAGTAATTTTTTATGAATAGGTGGAAGTAGCATTATTCATCCCAAAATAGATACATGGAGGAAGGGTTAAAGGCAAAAGCACCATATTAACGGACACTAAACCCATTAATGATGGATGTTGTAAGAAAATAGGTCATTAAGTGGCTGTATCCAGGAACTGTGTACCAAGACAGAAAATGGGTAAGGTTAGTAGAGTGTGTGCCCAAAAAGGGCGGAATGATGGTTGTGACTAATGAGAGGAATAAGTTAATCAAAATAATAACAATGATTGGGTGGCAGATCTGCATGTACTGTAGAAAGTTGAATGATGTTACCAGAAAAGACCATTACCCGGTGCGTTTCATTGATAAAATATAGGATAGGTTGGCTGTCAAGGAGTAATACTATTTCCTTGAAGGTTATTCAGGGTACAACCTGAATGTCACTGCACTAGAGGATTAGGTGAAAACTACATTCACTTGCCGATATGACACAAATACATTCAAGCGCATCTTATTAAACTTGTGCAATATCCATCCATATTACAGAGATGTACAATTACAATCTTTCATAATATGGTGGAGGATTTTGTTGAAGTATTCATGGACGACTTGTCAGTTTTGAGTGTGTCTTTTGAACTTCGTTAGACTAATCTTGATAGAGTTCTTGTTAGGTGTGAAGAATCCAATGTGGTGTTGAATTTGAAGAAGTGTCACTTTCTGGTAACAGAGGGAATTGTATTGGGGCACAAGATCTCAAAAAGAAAGCTGGAAGTGGAAAAAGATACAATGGAAGTGATTCAGAAGTTACCACCTTTCATCATAGTAAAGGGTGTTGGAAGGTTGGGACATGCTAGATTTTATACGAGTTTCATGAAGGACTTTTCTAAGACTGCAAGACCTATGTGCAGCCTGTTAGAGAAAGATATGAAGTTTGTATTTGATGTAAAGTGTTTGTAGACATTTGAGGTACTAAAAAGAAGTTTATTGAATCTCCTATTCTCATTGCTCCAAATTCGGAGCTTATATTTGAGATTATGTGTGATGCCAAATGACAAAGTAGTTGGGGCAGTGCTGGGGAGACAAAAATAAAAGATGTTCCACTCAATCTACTATGCGAGTAAGACACTTTATGTAGCCCAATAAAATTATATTGATATTTAGAATAAGAGACTGACATTAGTTTTCGCATTTGATAATATCATATCATACTTGGTGGGCACCAAAGTTATAGTATACACTGATCATGCTGCAATACAATATTTTTTTAATATGAAAGATGCCAAGACAAGGCTGATTCGGTGGATTCTGCTTTTGAAACAACATGATAGAGAGATAGGATACATGAAGGAAACTAAGAACTAGATAGCTAATCATTTGTCCTGACTGGAGGATTCATCTCATGTGAAGAATGAGGGGCAAATTCGTGAAGAGTTTTCTGATGAGAAATTTCTTGCTATGGACATTGCTCAAGTTCCTTGGTATGCTTATATTGCAAATTTTCTAGTGAGTGGATTATTTCCACCCGGGGAATCAACACATCAAAAGAAGAGGTTGAAGTATGATGCACACTTCCATATATGGTATGAGCCCTACATATTCAAGGAGGAACCTGATTAAATGATGAGAAGGTGTATAACTTAGTAGGAGGTGACACACGTATTGGAGAGTATTCACACTTTACCATATGGTGGACACCAACGAGGCGAACGAACTGCGCATAAGGTACTGCAATCTTGTTTCAGTTGGCCTACACTTTTTAAAGATTCTTATTTTCTTGTTAAAGGTTGCGATCAGTGTCAGAGGATGGGCCCCTTTTTCTAGGAGGCATCAGATTCCATTGAGCAATATATTGGAGGTTGACATCTCGGATGTCTGGGGGAGAGACTTCATGGAACCATTCACATCGTCCCGTGGTAATCAATACATTCTAGAAAGAGTGGACTATGTGTCTAACTGGGAAGAGGATGTTGCATTACCATCAAATAATGCTAATGTGGTTGTGCGATTCTTTGGAAAGAAATTTTTCACCAGATTTGGAACTCTAAGGGATATGATCAGTGAAGGAGGTACGCACTATATTAATAATTCAATGCATAATCACAATGAAAATATTGGTATAATAACCTAGATGATGCCTTATGGGCATATAAGACTGCATACAAACACTGATAGAGACTTCTCCTTATGGAATGATGATTGGAAAAGCTTGTCACTTACCACTTGAATTGGGGCATAAGGCATATTGGGTGATCAAGAAGCTGAATCTTGATGCAGAGTTAGCCGGTAGGAAGAGAACAACAGAACTGCATGAATTAGAGGAGTTTTTGCTTCACGCCTACGAGAATGTGAAATTGTAAAAAGAGAAGACCAAGAGTTAGTATGACAAGCATATTGTGTCTCACACCTTTGAGCCTAGTCAAGTTTAGTGTTGTTGTTTGACTCAAGGTTTAAGTTGTTCCCCTAAAAGTTTTGATCTATGTGGAGTGGTCCCTTTGAAGTAGTGAAGATGAATCAACATGGTGCTCTAAAATTAAGAAAACAATGATAAGATCTCTACTTTCCTTATGAATTGTCAAAGGTTCAAGAACGACTTTTAGAGTTATGTGGATCAAGAGCTTGAAGCGCTCACATTTAATGATGAATGAGTCATGACATGTGTCATGTCACTATGCTAAATTAGATGCTACACGGGAAGAAACCTGTGACCCCTTGTAATAGTAAGGATCTATATGCTTTTGTTTTGATATTTTAGTTCTTAGGAATTAAAAAAAAATAAAACAATAATCTATTTAGGAGAATACAAAAAGATGAGCCGTGTCACGACAAAAACTAAGGCGCTGGATGGGAGGAAACTGATCGTGTTTCAATTAATGGGTTTTTTGTGCCTAAGGCAACAAATTGTGAGAGCCGCATCGCAGAGGCAATAAGAATTTTGGCTCGCCTAGGCCAATTTGAGGCAGAGCACTACGTTCACCTGTCGCGTCGCAAAGGTGTGGCAAAATTTTGCCTCGCCTTGTCCTGTTTGAGGTAGAGCACTACAAGCACCTACCGCATCACGGGGGGGGGGGATACTTTTATTTGACTGTGAGTTAATTTTCAGCCAAAATGAAAGCCATTGCGTTCCACTCCCGTGCCGCGGAGCAAACGAAAAAACATGGTGTAACGACCCTCAAAATGAACTAGGTTGAACTAGAGATTCATTTGTTTTTTAAGGGATGTTAACTAGTTAAGTTATTGTGTAAATGTGTTTTTAGGTCAGTGCGGGTGAAAATAAAGTCAAACGTCAAGGAACGACCAGGACGTTCGACGACTAGTCATTTGTGTGCTTGTGTATGCTCTAGTGCGCCTTTGCTTGTTTCATGAGTTGTTTGGTGTCTAAAATGATTGGAGAAGACCATAAGACCTAGATGAACATGTTTAGCGGTTCAACATGTGGTTACAACTCGACTAATGACCCACGAGGTGCCCTAGAGAAGGACCCCATCTCTTTGCCAAAATGTTGCAAGGCAGTGTCAAACGACGGCCACAAGTGACGACCAGTCGTTCAATCGATGGCCTGTCAACCTTGGGTGTCGATTACACTTGCCAGGCCTGAAAATTCTGAGTCTCTGTCCCAAAAAACAGACCCTAATTATGGGGTGTCACTCCATCTACGACCAGTAGATGGTGGGCATCGTATGTGCCTGCAAATTGCTGCTGCAACTCGACCAAGTTAGGGGTGATATGGTAAATTCACCCCAAGTCTTTTTAAGTGCATGGATGGTTGTTTTAGGTGTATTTAGGTATTTTAAGAGTATTAAAGTGATTAAACACTCTCTTTTAGACCGTAACACCTAAATCAAAACCCTTCTCTCCCAAAGTTCTCTCCAAAAACCCCTATGGAAGCTCAAGGTCAAGATGGAGCTAGGATTGTGGATTCTAATGGATTTCTTCTTCTATTCTCTTTGGATTTATTCTAATAAGGTATAGGAGTTCATTATCTAAGGCTTTCTATCATCTTAGAGACAATTTCAAAGTTATTTCAAAGTTTATGAAAAAACTCAATTTTCACTCTAAGTCATGAGTTCTAACATAAAACATTTTCAAATGATTAGATTTGATATAATTTATTATAAATTGATGTTTTCCAATGAAAATCTCCATGGACCCTTGATCTTCTCAAATCTCTAAATTTTGCTTATGAATGGGAAAATTTCTTATGATCTTGTGATGATAGAGTTTAATTCAGATTATGTTCTATAGTTGATTTCTATGGTTAATTATGCTGTTATATTGTGAATTGTTGGAGATGTTAAGGAATGATGATCTTGGCTATTGGGAGAAGGTAATTTGACCTAATTCCCTTAGTTAATGTAGAATTGATATAGAATTTGCTATTGATTCGTATGGTCCACTTATGGTGGCGGTGCTTATGTGTTGTATATGATTATAATCATGGCCTTGTCGGCACTATTATGTGAATTGTAGTAGTATCATGTAAAGTTTTATGTTAAGGTATAATGTAAAGTTGTTTATGTACCGTATTATGCTTAGATGAATGTATAAAGTGAAGAATGATGTGATATATGTGTGATCATGTGTAATGGGATGTAATGTGATGAAAGTATATTCTCTTCTAATGTTGATGTGTAATGATAATGGATTGTGAAAAGCCTTATATGAGGATGTTGTGTCTTGATTGGTAGACTTAGTTCCTTCTTCTTGAGACATGAAAGCTTATAGATTATGAACTCTTGGATTTGGTAGACTTAGGTCACTTCTCCTTGATATATGAAAGTATGTGAATATATGATTTCCTGACTTGGTAGGCTTAGGCACCCTTGTCTTGTATGTATGAATGAAAGAATGAATGAAAGTCCAGGATTGGTAGATCTAAAGTTGGTGACATTCCTTGAATTATTAAATGAGGTATTTTAGAGTATATATTGAACCGGTAGATCTAAGAATGGTGCCCCTTCTTGATGAGTCTAGAACACTAAGTGAATGTAAAACAGTGAATATGAAAAGAAGGTTAAGAATGTGAAACCTTGAATAATAAAAAGAAGGTTAATAATAAACCTTGAAGGAATAGACCTATATGGTGTCTCCTTGTTGAGTGGAATGGTTGATATAGAGATAGGTTGGCCGGAACGGAATGTGACCATCTTTAAGAAAGTAATAAGAGCTATCCTAAGAGAACTTTAGTGGCAGCCCTAGTGGACCCAATCTTAGTATTGGTATTATGACTTGTTATAACTAAGAAATGGTACTTCCTCATATACCTTTAAGTGAATGAAATAACTCTATGAGAATAAAGGGAAAGCACCAAGTGGATATGCTTGTGGTAGTAGCTCTACTTGAGTATGAGAGTAGAGTACAAAGAAGCCCTTGATATACCTAAACCATCTGACAACATGGGAAGTGTCCTAGTTATACCCTTGGAAAGTACAACACCCTCTATGGAGTAGGGTAGACTCCGGATTCCATACCTAGCTAGTACGGTCTATGTTAGTTAATGCCTATTCTCATCATATGGGATGTGTACCCTAGAATTGGATAGGTTCTACTTCGTGAAGGTAGTGGAATGGGACACTATTTACACATGGAACGAGTAGGCCTTGAAGGTGCTAGGATCAGTACCCTAGGTCTTCCAAGACCATTATCCGAAGCCCCCTAATCGGTTACTTATTTCTTAAATGGCATAATGAATAATGTCGACTTCATAAAAGCATGTTCAATAGAAAGGTTCTTATCTAGGGTAGCTTTGAGGATTACTTAGGTGTGCTTGAAGAAGGTGTATGGACGGTCTATTAATGTCTTTCCTAGGTGAGTCTTAAAGTAACCTTAGATAGAGGTTATAAATGATGTAAAGGTTTACTTGATTAATATGGAACTAAGTGTTATTTGATAGAAATGAATATCCTTACTTTGGGTAGTCTTGAGGATTACCTAGGTGTGTGTTAAGGAGTTGTATGGGCGGCCACTTCATATTACTTAGGTGGGTCATAGGATAACCTTTAGTAAGGGATCTAAATGCTTAAATGGGTTCTAAGTGAATATTGTCATATCTTGTGGATTATTTGGCTATTGTCTTATATGTATTATTGACTTGTATTATGTCTCTTAACATCTTATGATGAAGTTGTTTATCAAAAGGTAATGAAAGCATGTTTCTATACTAAATGTCCCTTTTCATGGATTTTGCATGGCTTCCATACTTAGTTCATTAAACGTGATAACCCCTTCTCTTTTTTTTTTTGACAAATGTCTAGGGATTGGAAGTCTTGATATGCCATGGATGATGGATAAGTGTCTAAAGGTTGGAGATGAAGTTTTGGAGAGTCCTCATAGATTGGAGGACAAGATCCACATGTTCCTTTTATGTCTTTTATTCTTTTATGGGCTTAGTCCCAAAAGTTGTACTCTAAAGTATATATGGTTTAATAAAACATTGTAAAGGTATTATGTTTTTAAAATTTTTCCTCTTGCTACATAATGAAAGTATTCTTCGTGTGTGAAGAAAGTTTAAAGTCTTTCATATTTAAATATTGTATGCAATGAATGATCTAAGAGCCTTGTTTGAGACTTCTCGGAGTCTTGTACGCCGGCAACTTCCAAGTGGTACCCTTGGGTCGTTACAAGCTTGGTATCAAAGCATAAGGTTTGGTAGTGTCTTAGATTGTCTCAAAAACCACATCTAGTAGAGTCTTGTTTATAATGTGAAGCGCTCCACATTATGAATAGGAGGCTATTAGGTTCTAAGAAAGTTTCACTTCTTCATTCTTCCAATCGTGCGTAAGAGCTTTGCTTTATGATATATTTTCCTTGTTCCTTATGTGATGGTCCTTCGAGTGTGCGCTTTGAGAAGTTTTGTGGTAGAGATTGAGGGAGAACAAAAGAGGCTATGTGTGACATGTTAGATGAGGATATGGAAGGTTGTGATGATGACCTTAGGTTGTATGAGTTGCCTTATGATGGTGAGAATTGGTGTTAGAAATGTATAGGTGTGATAAGTAAGGAGGTTTGATGTTATCTTAATCCGACCTTAGAGAGGGATGAGGTGATATTTGAAAGAGTATGTTTCAGTTTCTCCTAGTAGGGGATGTTGTAGGTAGATGGTAATACTTTTCAGAGTCTTTGGTGTTCATGAGATAGGCCTTATGTTGTTGTTTCAAGGGGATTAGTGAATTGAAGAGTTGGGTGAAAATGGTGTTGGTAATAATTATGGTTTCTTGATTGAGATCCTTATATTATGTCCATGTTAACCTTAGATGGGTTTCTCCCAAGTGGGGGAGTGTGGTGAATAGTAAGGGTGTTGGGAGTGAGATATACTTATCTTTTACTTATGTGCCTACTCAAGCCTAAAACTAAGAGTTCCTAGTATCTTTGTTCATGTAGGAGTCTTTTGTGAAAAATGAGTTTCCAAATATTCTCCTTATGGTATGAATGTTTTGGTTGAATTCTTGATAAATGAGAAAATGAGTTTTCATGCATTGTATTCCCTCATATTCATGTGAATTTATTGTATATTGTCTATGTACATCATGAGGTGAAATAGTGAGCATGGCTAAATGTTGCATGAGTTAATTTGTTGAGCATGCCTTATGTGTTATTGAGAAGTTGCATGTTGAGCCTTTATGAGGAAATTGCTCAAAATGTGCCTTGTTAAGATGTTGTATAATTGTGCTTTAATGAGAAAATTGCATTACGTGCTTAGTAATATTTAAATGATCATGATGTAACTTGGAGAAGGAACTTTCTCCAATAGCATGAGAAATAGTAAAGAATGATGCATAAGGAGTTGGTAAATGTAGTTTTACTTGCTTGAATTACATGATGTTGTCTGATGCCCTTCTATGTGGGTGATATTCCTCCTAACTATGTGTATGGTTTATGATATTGTATTCTTCCATGTGGGTTGTTTGTTGTTATCCTTTAAGTAAGAAGTGTCATTCTAGGACGAATGTTCCTATATGGGGGATTGTAATGACCCTCAAAATGAACTAAGTTGAACTAGAGCTTCACTTATGTTTTAAGGTAACATAAGTAGTTCATTTAATGTATGAATGAGTTTTTAGGTCTTTCCGGGTGAATATGAAGTCAAAAGTCAAGGAACGATCAAGACGTTCGACGACTAGTCATCTATGTACTTGTGTGTGTTCTACTGTGCCTTTGCATGTTTCATGAGTTGTTTGGTGTCTAAAATGATTGGAAGAGAACCAAAGACCTAGATGAGAATGTTTAGGGGTTTAACTTCCGGTTACGACTCCAGCAAGGACCCATGAGGGGCCCTATAAGAGGACCTTATCTCTTAACCAAGATGCTGCAAGGAAGTGTCAAACGACGGCCACAAGGGACGGCCAGTCGTTCAATCGACGACCCATCAACCTTGGGGTTTGATTAGACCTTCCAGGACTGCAAATACTGAGTCTCTCTCCCAAATGAAGGACCCCAATAATGGGGCGTCACTCGATATACGGCTAGTATATGGTGGCATCGTTTGGGCTAGCAAATTTCTGCAGCAACTCGACCAAGTTAGGGGTGATATGGTAAATTCAGCCCAAGTCTTTTAAAGTGTATGGACGATTGTTTTAGGTATTTAGGTATTTTAAGAGTATTAAAGTTATTAAACCCTCTCTTAGACCCTAATACCTAACTCAAAACCCTTCCCTCCTAAAGTTCTCTCCAAAACCCCCCCACGAAAGCTCGAAGTCAAGATGGTGCTAGGATGGTGGATTCTAATGACTTTCTTCTTCAATTCTCATTGCAGTTCTTCTAATAAGGTATGGAAGTTCTTTATCTAAGGTTTGCTAACACCTTAGAGCAAATTCCATAGTTATTTCAAACTTTATGAAAAGGTCTAATTTTCACTCTAAGTCATGGGTTCTTGCATGAGACATTTTCAAATGATTAGATATGGTATAATTGCTGTTAAATTGATGTTTTTCAATGCAAAATCTCCAAACATTGATCTTCTCAAATCTCTAAATTTGGCTTAAGAATAGGTTAATTGCTTATGATCTAGTGATGATATAATTGAGTTTAGATTATGTTTTATTGTTGATTTCTATGGTTAATTATGCTATTGTATTGTGAATTGTTGGAGATGTTAAGTAATGGTGATCTTGGCTATTGGAAGAATATAATTTGACCTAATTCCCTTAATTAATGTAGAATTGATATAGAATTTTCTATTGATTGGTATGGTCCACTTTTTGTGGATGTGCTTATGTGTGGAATAGGATTATGATCATGGCCTTGTCGGCATTATTATGTGAACTGTAGTAGTATCATGTTAGGGTTTATGTGAAGGTATAATGTGAAGTTTTTCATATGAAGTAATGTGACTATATGCAAGATGTTATTGCTTAGATGAATGTAAAAAGTGAAGGACGATGTGATATATGAGTGATCTTGTGTAATGGGGATATAACGTGATGAAATTATATTCTCTTCTAATGTTGGTGTGTAATGATAATGGATTGTGAAGATTCTTATATGAGGATGTTGTGTCTTTATTGGTAGACTTAGTTTCTTCTTCTTGATACATGAAAGCTCATAGATTATGAACTCTTGGATTTGGTAGATTTAGGTGCCTTCTCCTTGATATATGAAAGTATATGAATATGTGATTTCTTGACTTGGTAGGCTTAGGCACCCTTGTGTTGTATGTATGAATGAAAGAATGAATGAAAGTCTAGGATCGGTAAACCTAAAGTTGGTGACTTTCCTTGAATTATTAAATGAGGTATTTTAGAGTATGTCTTGAACCGGTAGACCTAAGCATGGTTCCCCTTCTTTATGAGCCTATAACCCTAAGCGAACGTAAAACCTTGAATATGTAAAAAAGGTTAAGAATGTGAAACCTTGAATATTGAAAATAAGGTGAATAAGTAGACTTGAAGGAATATACCTATATGGTGCCTCCTTCTTCAGTGGAATGATAGACTTAGAGATAGGTTGGCCAGAATGGCATGCAACCATCTTAAAGAAAGTCATAAGATCTATCCTAATAGACCTTGAGTGGTAGACCTAGGGGACCCATTCTCGGTAGTGGTATTATGACTTGGTAGAACTAAGAAATGGTATCTCCTCAAATACCTTTATTTGAATGAAATTACTCTATGAGAACAAAGGCAAAAAACCGAGCGTATATGCTTGTCCTAGTAGCTGTACTTTAGTGTGAGACTAGAGTACAAAAAATCCCTTGATATTCCTAAACCATTTGCAAACATGGGAAGTGTCCTAGTTCTACCCTTGGAAAGTAGAACATTTTCCACGGAGTAGGGTTGACTCTGGATTCCATACCTAGCTAGTATGGTCTATGTCCGTTAATTCCCATTCTCATCATGTGGAATGTGTACCCTAGTATTGGATAGGTTCTACAACGTGCAGGTCGTATAATGGGACACTATATACACATGACATGAGTAGGCCTTAAATGTGCTAATTTGAGTTCCTTCGGTCTTCCAAGACCATTATGTGAAGTCCCCTTATTGGTTACTTGTCTTTTTAATGGATTTAATGAATAATGTTGACTTATTAAAAGCATGTTGAATAGAAAGGCTCTTATCTAGGGTAGCGTTGAGGATTAATTAGGTGTTCTTTTAAAGGGTGTATGGGCGGTCTCTTCATGTCTTACCTAGGTGAGTCTTAAAGTAACCGTAGGTAAAGGGTCTAAATGATTTAAAGGCTTACTTGATGAATATGAAACTAAGTTTTATTGGATGGAAAGGAATACCTTACTTTGGGTAGTCTTGAGGATCACCTATGTTTGTGTGAAGGGTTGTATGGGCAGCCGCTTCATATCTTACTTAGGTGGGTCTTAGGATAACCTTTAATAGGGATCTAAATGATTTAATGGATTCTAAGTGATTATGGTCATATCTTATGGATTATTTAACTATTGTCTTTGAGGTGATTGTTGACTTCTATTATGTCTCTTAAAGTCTTATGATGAAGGTTTTAATCAAAATATCATGAAAGCATGTTTCTACACTAAATGTCCATTTTTTATGGTTTTTGCATGGCTTCCATACTTAGTTCATTAAGGGTGCTAACCCCATCTTTTCCCTTTTTTTGACTAAAGTGTAGGGATTGGAAGTATTGATATCCATGGATTATAGATAGGTTTCTAAGGGTTGAAGATGAAGTTTTGGTGAGTCCTTAAAGTTTCAAGGACAAGACCCACATGTTCCTTTTATGTCTTTGAGTGTTGTATGGGCTTAGTCCCAAAAGTTGTACTCTAAAGTATAGATGATTTAATAAGACACTGTAAAGGTAGAATATTTTTAAAAGTCTATTACTTGCTATTTAATGAAAGTCATCTTCGTGTGTGAAGAAGGTTTTAAATTCTTTCATATTTTGAGTATCGTATGCAATGAATGATCGAGAGGCTTGTATGAGACTTCTCGGAGTCTTGTATGCTGGTAACTTCCAGGAGGTACCTTTGGGTCGTTACACATGAGCTTGCCTTGACTTAAATATCGATAAGACACCGTGTAGGCTCTGCGTCACACCCCCAAGATTTTTTTTTGCTTTTTCATTATATAAAAAAGGTTCATCTCGTTTTAATTGAAATAACTTGACCCATACACCTTATAACTAGTAAATCAATCGTAATTTTTACTTTTTTCACCCTAAGTCAAAATATTTTCAACGCTTCTCTCCCTTGGTCAATTTTTTCAACGTTAACATGTAACACGGAGTCAAGCCAACTTTCTTTTTTGTTTTATTTTCCCAATTTCACAACTCTGTGTATGTACTCTTAGTTATTATTGTGTGATATTTCTGCTCTTGCTTCTGATATTTGTTGTGTTGGGTGAGTAATAAGTGGGAAATTGTTATAACTGGAAGGTTCTGGTGATGAAGGTTGTTTTTATGTTTATTTGGGTGTTTTTGAAGTTTGAGTCAAAATAGTTAGTGTGACGTGAATGATGGTTGGGAGCGATTCTGTGGATGAAATTGTGATTTGACTGCTTGTATGTGAATTTGGTCTAGTCATGTTTGAGAATGTGTGTCGATTTTTGGGTTTCCTTTCATTTTGTTTAGTAGATTGTATGGGGTTAATCGGCTGTGAGTGGTGTAGGAAATTGTTATGGGTTGTTTTTTGCTTAGATTGTAGGGGTTTTGGAGGTGGATTTGTTACTTGTGATTCTTTAGGTGGTCTCATTGATGGTTATTTGAATATATATTTGAGCCATAAATAAGCCAATGTTGGCTAATGTGCAATGTGTGAAGTCTTGAGTAACACTACCTAATAGTTTTGTGGTTATAGCTGATGTTGTAATGCCTATCCGATTTGATGAACTTGGTCATTACTTGAGTTATTGTATGTCAATTTTGGGATGTCTTATTACCAAAGATTATATATTATCCAACTAAGTGTGGGGTGGTGTGTGCACACCACCCATATATAGTTTCTTTAATCGTTTTTGAGTCGCTTGGGGTGAATTTTGTATATTTTTTGCAGGTTATCATGTCTAGATCCCTAAGACCAAAAAAGGAAATTGCCAAACCATTCCATAAGAAGTGTTGCTGAACAAGGAATGTCCCACTAGCGCCTGCAGCCCCCAAAGGCAAAACTAGGTGGTTTGGAGCTAAGGTTGTCAAAAAAGAATGGAAGGCTTGGTATAACTAACGTTGAGGCCTCCTCTTTCTCTAATGTATGTATAAATAGGGATAGTCTAGACCATGAGTTCCCGCAGATTATGAGGCACATTAGGGAGCTAAGGATAGAGTTCGTCTTTGCTGCACAAGAGAATTGCAACTTGCACATAGTCCAGAAGTTTTATGCCATCTTGGCGCAGGAAGAAAGATCCCACTATGTGATTGTATGCGATGGGAATGTGCCTATCACACCCACACACATAAATGATATATTGGGTACACTGCAGGACGCTGACCCATTTGTGCTTACAGGGCTAACCAGACGCCCCCATACAAAGCCATCTGATACATGCTATGTTTCCACATTCCTTGGCTCAATGAACTAAATATAGTGGGAAGAGATGTCATAAATATCTTCCCTACACTCTCATGCTTCAGGATCCACGTTGTTGGATAAGGTGGTGATGCCTTTTCTAATTATGGGCCTACATTTCACCGATAGAAGTGGTGACAAGGTGTGCCTGGTGTTTGCATTGATTATTGGCACGAAGCTTAATATTGGAGCGATTATAAAATCTACTATGTGAAAGGCCCGAGTTCACAAAGGCCACAAGTATGCCTTTGGTAGTTTGATTACTAAAATGTGTCGTATTGCATGTGTGCTTGTGTAACGACCAGGAAGTAGCCCCAAAAGTAACATGGTGTACTTGACCTCTCTGAGGTCTTGTACAAGCCTCTTATCTTTAATTAACCACATAGGTATGAAAAGTAGTGCAGAATTAAAACATTTCACAATATAGTCAATAAGAAACTCTTTAATAAAACGTAAGAAACTAAGTCTTATCATCACAATCCATCTTAGACAAATATTATTATCATAGGGTCAAGTCCGTTACATAGAAAAGAAACTAATTTCTAATAAAAAGTCCTTAATAGAAGGAAAACTAGAAATAACATCCATGTCCTCGAACATATTAGGACGTACCAAGAGACTTGAGAGAACAATCTACTTCCCAAGCTTAACTCTAAGATCCTCACTTCCTTCCACCTATACTTGTAGAAATAAAGAAGAATATGGAGTTAGTATAATTAATGCACTAAGTATGGAAATATGCAAAAACATTCTTTGAAGAGGACATTTTAGTTGACATATGATTTTCATCCTAATTTGATGAAACCACATGAATCAAGTGTACAAGACATCATAGAAGTCATCATCAACATACAAGGTAATACTTCCATATTTCTCAACATATAGCCATTTTCATTAAGTAACCTATTAGTCATTTGACCCACTTGTTAAGACATGAAAAGACCGCCCATAAAATCTCTTCAACACACACCTAAGTGATCCTTCAGACTACCAAATATAAGGATACTTCCTTTTTAATCACAACTCAACAAGTGAACGTTCATTACTAAAGGAAACATTCTTGCATTTAAGAACTTAATATAAAGGCCATCCTCTAAGACAACTCGAAGTTACACTAGTGTAATGTGAAAGTAGCAATCCATACTACTACTTCCACTTAGTGCTCCTTAGAAATCACCATAGACTAGACACATCACATTCAATCATTTACATAGACTTCAAAAACATTAGACATAAGATGAACATTCTTCATTAACATTAGACATAAGGTGAACTTCATTAACATCATATAGTAACCCATTCATACATTTACATTACATGGACACACGAAGACTCCCTCAAAATGTCTACCGGTGAATTGCATAGATGGTGTCCTAGTACACTAGCTACCCTAAGTAGTACACCCTTAGGAAGACCTAGTTCTTTACACTCATTTGTGGGGAATATCTTTAACCAACATAGACCATGAGATCTTGACATGGAATCCCGGTATTAACCCCTACCGGATGAGGGATTCACAGTTGCCTAAGGTAGGATCATTCTTTTAGCCTTCACATGGAACACCAATAGCTAGTCCAATGCGGGCGCGTAGTTAAGGGATAAGGAGATTGCTTCTAATTACTATATCTCAAGTAACGAAGAGTACCCATCTTAAGAGGTACATTTGGATACTACATCTCAATTCACGAAGATTATCCACCCCTTTGTCAAATCCTCCCTGTGCTAAGCATAAATCTTCACAGAGTTTTAGAAATTCATTACATTCATTAGCAGTAGGTTAAGAGATTTATACTAAGTACTACATCTCCACTCACGAAGAATACTCATCTCTAGAGGTTACTTTTGGATACTACATCTCTATTTTACGAAGAATATTCAACCTCCAACCTATCATTAATTCATTGGAGAGCTCTTCAGAATAGAGAGGTTGCTACTAGACACTAAATCTCAACTTATGAAGAGTGTCAAGCCAAAAATCCTCCCTTTTCATTCATTAGAGTTCCATTGAGAAAACCCTTAAATAGACTCTCTTTCATTACATTTTCATTAGCTTCATTCATTCATTCATTGTGTGTGTGAGTATATGTGAGAAAACCTTTCACATAACAATCATCATGCATAACATTGTCTTCTAAACATGATTATCCTACATTCATCATAATCCACACAGAATCATACTTCACATTCACATCATACTTCAGTTAGTCATACTATATTCAAGAACCCTATTCATAATTTCATAAGACATCCTATACATATACTTCATAACATCACTTTACTGTACATTCAATGCCTTCAAGGCCATAATCATAATTCACATATACATTCATATACATCAAGTAAACACCACAACCATAAGTGGACCATACCACAAAAGATCAATGTAAGAAGCACTAGAACAATTTAGGTCAACTTACCCTTCATCCAAGCCTTGATCACATTTTCTAAATTCTCCAACAATTTATCATAATTAGGCATAAATGGCAGTAGATAACCACAATACAACTTAGTGTAAACACAATTCTAATAATATCCAATCACATTTATCAAACACACTTCATAAGACAAAATTAGTGAATTAGGATGATCATGGCTTCATGGAGTTTTTTATCATAAGTTCATCAATTAACATTGAAAATATCATAATTCATCCATTAAAACCTTTTAATGCAAGAACCCATGCTTATAATTCAAAATAGAAACTTTTAGGATTTTGAGATCTTTTGAAAAGCCTTTGGATTGACTCCTTGAATAATTGCAGAATAAAGGATGAATTACCATATCTTATTAGTAGAAATCCCACGAAGTTTGATGAATTAATCAATGGAATTTTTCAATCCTACCTTCAACTTTACTTCAACCTCCCTTGGAGTCTTCAGAGATCTTTACTTTGGAAAGGGGTTTTGATTTTTAAATGTGAAGTCTAAATTTAGGTATTGGTGTTTAAAAAAACTTAAAATAATTTAAAACACCTAAAATAAACGTCTATGAATTAATTAAAAAGTGTGGTGAATTTAACAATTCACCCCTAGGTTGCCCGAAACCCTGCAGAAAGTTGTATGTGCCAAACAACGGCTTCCATTGACGGGGCATTGGTTGGACAACGGACCGTCCTGCTGGTCCGTTGTTTGGATCATAGACTCTCCAAAATGGGGGCTAAGCTCCCACATCAGAGTGTGGAGCCACACCCCGTTTTGACGGGGCGTCGATTGAGCAAAGGGCCGTTCATTGGAGTCGTTTTTTGGGTTGTATTTTGCAGCTTCATGGCAAACGTTTTGGTCCTCCTCAAGGACCTTTAGGGTGGTCCATAAGGAGTGGTACCCAGATATTTAAACCCTAAACATGACCATCTATATTCTAGGGTCCCTTGAACTCATCTTAGACTCCAACGACACATTAAAACACATAAAACATGCAAAGCCAACCTTGCACACAGAAGACTAGTTTCTGAATGTCTTGGTTGTTCTTTGACGTTCGACTTCCAAACTCTTTAAAACTGACATCAAAATCTATTCTTCATTATTTTAACACATTAGTAACTCAAGAAACACATGCGAAGCTCAAGTTTGTCCTATTTCATTTTGAGTGTTGTTACAATCTCTCCCACTTGGGAAATATTCGTCCTCAAATAACACTAAAACACCTTCAAGGACTAAAAGACACAACTAACAATGCATGAAACACATCATCATGGACACAAAATTCATAGTAAATGCACCAAACTTAGAAAGAACACCAACTTCACATCATTATGCACTTTAAAAAACACAAGCAATTTGCAACTATTTCCACAATTCATAGTGCACACATGCTTCATCATTTTCTTTGAATTTTTTAGGAACTACCTTCTCCAGTTTAGACATGATCATCATTTCATTATAAAGTTCAACATGTAATAACTTTCAAATCACACATTGGCATGATAAACATAACATCTCATAAGAAAAATAAGCAAATATTATTAGATACATATTGACATGAGAAATATAGATTAACTACCATTCTTCCATGTAGCTATGATATCATCAAGAGCATGCAAAACATTATATAATCAATAGAGCTCATAATCATAAGGAGGACATGCAATTAATACTCACATGCAAGATTCCATAACATAACCAAACTACTAGGAATTTTGATCTCAACCTTGAGTAATATTGGAAAGAAAAGATAAGCATTTCAACCACCTTACTACTCAACCCATTATCCCCCACTTAGGGTAAACCCATCTAAGAACAATGTAAAACAACCATAAGGAATTATGACTCACCGGGGCCTTTATTCTAGATAACTTCTTAGCCAATTCTCATCAAATCTTTCTAGGACCCTTACCAAACATCTTCAACGACTCCTACATCATAACCCATTCTACCTCTCATAAGGTGGGAAATCGTACAAACCTAAATCATGAACATCAAGACAACCAAGAAACCACACTAACTAGGCATAACATCCTCCTCTTGGGATTTAAGCCTACACAAGAACTTCAATTAAACACAAGGAAAACTATGAAGCATTACTCATACGCAAGAGGAAACTTTCAACTCTTACTACTTTCCACATTTCTTCAACACATCTCAAATCTACACCAAAGCTTTTTACTATCATCGCACATAACCATAACTGTCACGACTAGGGAGCAACCCCTAGTCGTAACCGACGTCCTGGTCCTCGAGAGGACTAAGACTAGCCTCTTAGTATTCGTCATTAAATTTCATAGGTTAAAAAGTGCGGAAAATTAAAACTTTTCACACATATCTATATGGTGAGGTTTACATAAACCTCTCACACACAACTTAGGGAATTTACTTAGACTCCTTACATATGAAGCATACATAGGCTTCTTATTTAGACAACATAAAATACATACGAATTAGTCTAATACTTCATCTCATATTGAACCATCTAAATGAGTACAAATCTTGGACATAGCCAATACAAAGTCAACATGCCAATATAGGCTTACATCACTATTGAAATGGTAAAGGAATGAACAATGTCTTTATGACAATACAACTTCAAAGGTAGATTGTAGAAAATGTAACATCCTCGAACATGAGGACCTACCAACACTTGGAGAAAAGAGTCCAAGTCTTCTTCAATCAGCCTCCTAGGAACTCAATGGCTGGAATCTACATATTTGTACAAAACATAGAAATATGGGTTAGTACACCACTTGTACTAAGTATGGATATATGCACATAAAATGCTTTGAAGACATGCATGAAAGGGATCATTTCTTTAGAAACATGCTAAGTCATTTTGAAAGCTTTTATGCACATACAAGAGGGCATATAGAAGACAAGAATCATAACAACATAAGACATGTTCATAAACAAGAACAATATCATCATAATGTCATATTAGCATTTCTTGTTCAATAAGTAATACAATCAACAAACAAGACCCTTATCAATAATCCCATCCCAAGCCTACAAGTGCAATTCTCATGTGGAGCCCCACAACCCCACACAATCAAGTAACCAAGATAGGAGATCATAAGTAATGCCTTGCTTCATTACACATGTCATCATAGATAATCATCACCACATATATCAATTTAGACCAATACCATGTTCATCAATGCAACCAACATCATATAAGAGTAACATCATATGGAGTCAACATTATACATTTCATGATATCATAATATATAATAACATAAGAACAACCTCCTAGGACTTCCCTCAAGTCCAACTTGTGCAATGCTCTTTGGAGCTTCGGAACTAGGACCACTTGATTGAGCTTGACCACTCCCCTTTTCTTGACTCCTAACATTATGGCAATCCCTAACCTTATGTCCGCTCTTGAAAAAACCAAAACAATTATCCATCCCAACTAGATACTCACCCCAATGCTTCTTACCACACTTGGAACAAGTAGGTTTCTTGCTAGGTGAATTTCCACTTCTTGCCTTTTGGGAATTAGGGTTAGACACCCTATCCTTGTTACCCTTGGGAATGTTGGAAGGAACTTGTTTGGAAATTCTCTTCTTGAACCAAGGCTTGTCTTGAGTCTCAAGCATACCCTTGGAAGTACCTCCCTCATAAGACTTGGCCCTCTTAAACTCTTCCTCTTGAGTCGAGTTTCCTCAATTTGTTGAGCATGCACCATCAACCTAGAAATATCCATGTTTTTATGGAGCATTGTCAAACGACACTATTCAACCAAATCATTGGAAACTCCCGTAACAAAATGATTCATCTCATCCCTTGGGTTAGACACCAAGGAAGGAGTATACTAGGACAATTTGGTGAACTTCAAGGAGTACTTTTGCACACTCATACCTCCTTGACTAAGGTTGATGAATTCCTCCACTTTGGCCTCCCTTTTCTTGCTAGGAAAGAAGCAATCAAGAAAATCCCTTCTCAACACCTCCCAAGTTATAGGACCTGCTCTCTAGGCCCTATTGTCTCTCTATTGGTTGTACCATGTTTGAGTTAAATCCTTGAGTTGATAGGAAGCTAGCTCGACCTTTTCGTTCAAAGTCAACCCCATAGCATAAAGAATCTTGTAGACCTCATCAATGAAGTCTCGGGGATCTTCATTCACTTTCGACCCATAGAACATAAGAGGGTTCATCCTAGTGAAGTCTCTCAAATTGGAAGTCGTGGTACTAGCATTTGGTTGAACACGGGGTCGAACCTCCCTATTTGCTTGAGGCGCCATGGCTAGAGCTTGAGTGTCTACCGCTTGAGCTTGGGTAGTCATGTCTTGAGCCAAAGTCACAAATGCCGAGCTTATCTCTCCATCCTTCATAGGTGGAGGAATGACCGTTGCTTGTTTTTGTAGAGGCACTTGGATTCCTCGGGGAGGAACTTCCGCATTTGACAAATCGTCCTCCACTCTCCTTGCGGCTGCATGTCTCGTAGTCATATGCTATATACACAAGAAAAGGATTAGAATAAAGATGACACATAGAGTTTCACCTCTCAAGGCACGACTTTCAAGGTTACCAATAAGTGAGAATTCTTAAACGTCACATAGCCTCTCATTCATAAGTGTGGCGCACTTCACACCATGAACAAGACTCTACGTAAATGTGGTTCAATGAGACATCAATCCTAAGATTTATTTAACTTCATTCTCTGATACCAATTTTGTCACGACCGGGGAGCACCCCCTAGACGTAACGGGCATCTTCGTTCTCGGAGAAGACTAAGACTAGCCTCTTAGCATTCGTCATAGAATTTCATAGGTTAAAAAGAGCGGAAAATTAAAACTTTACATACATATCTATATAGTAAGGTTTACATAGACCTCTCACATACTACTTAGGGAGTTTACTTAGACTCCTCGCATATGAAGCATACATAGGCTTCTCATTTAGAAAACATAAGATACATAGAAATTAGTCTAATACTTCGTCTCATATTGAACCATCTAAGCGAGTACAGATCTTGGACATAGCCAATAGAAAGTCAACATACCAATATTGACTTACATCAATATTCAAATGATAAAGGAATGAACAATGTATTTATGACAATACAACTTCAATGCTAGAATGTAGAAAAGGTAACATCCTCGGACATGAGGACCTACCAACACTTGGAGAAAAGAGTCTAAGTCTTCTTCAATCTACCTCCTAGGAACTCAATGGCCGAAACCTACATATGTTTAGAAAACATAGAAATATGGGTTAGTACACCACTTGTACTAAGTATGGATATGTGCACACCATTTGAAGACATGCATGAAAGGGACCATTTCTTTAGAAACATGCTAAATCATTTTGAAAGCCTTTATGCACTTACATGAGGGCATATAGAAGACAAGGATCATAATAACAAAAGACATGTTCATAAATAAGAACAATATCATCATAATGTCATATTATCATTTCATGATCAATAAGTCATATCATCAACATACAAGACCCTTACCAATAATCCCATCCCAAGCCTAAAAGTGCAATGCTCATGTGTAGCCCCATAACCCCACATAATCAATCAAACAAGATAGGAGATCATAATTAATACTTTGCTACATAACATATGTCATCATAGATAGTCATCACCACATATAAAAATTTAGACCAATATCATGTTCATCAATGTAACCATCACATATCATATAAGAGTAACATCATATAGAGTCATCATTATACATTTCATGATATCATAATACATAATAACATAAGAACAACCTCCTAGGACTTCCCTTAAAGCCAACTTGTGCAATGTATATATAGAGTCCCATACCCCTACCTACACTAAGTCAAATCCCTTAAATCACCCTAGTTAGTGCTCATCTTCATTACTTCATTTCACTTTCGGGAACAATTACCTTAATCGACATAGACCAAATGAGCTCAATGTGGAATCCAATGTCATAAAACCCTACACCGAAAGAAGGTGGTTCCAAAACATGAACATAACATTCTAGGTGGATCAACTAGCTAGTATTCCTATAGGGGAAAATAGTTCAAGAACTAGGAGATATACTGGAGACTTTATTTATGCACATTGCATTATAGTATCTATCTGATGAGTACAATAGTGAACTTACATTCTCACATTGGGAAGAGACACCTCTCATATCTAGTTCACTCGGTGCTAAGCTAAAGTCCCTTTTAAAATGTTTTAAAGCCATTATTAATCATCAAAATTTAGTATAGGCCATAAGAGACTAACACCTTTTATATCATAATCATTAGCTCATTTGGAATAGCATGAGAATATCCTTTCATGACAACCCTTCATTTGTGAGATTAACACCATCATCAGCATATCATAATAAGACACATAAGTCATTCACGCTCAACCTTATATCATCATACCTTAATCATAATCTCACAATTCACATAGTCAGGACATTTCAATTACATTCACCATACCATCACCTACTTAATCAAATCACATGTAATACTACAATTGAACGTCATCATCAAGTATAAGCCATCCCAATTGAAGTAAAGGATTCAAGATCATAAGGTCTTGCCAATTCACTTTCAAAAGACTCCTTCAATTGTCTTACCATCAACCAACATATTCACCCATGAATAGTCTTAATAACATCATACAATAACAATCTATACAAAAACTAAGTAAATTGTATCATCACGAACCAATTAAACATCAATCAACAACCTAGGGTTAGGGGAATAGAGTTCGTTATGAATTCTTTGAGAAATATGTCCAATCCAAACAATACATTACCCTATAGTTCTTCAATACATTCATCAATTCCCATCAATTAATACGCAAGATCCATAATTTGGGGAAATTGGGGAAAAGGACATGATCTACAAGAAATTCCCACAACTAACATCAATTACTCAACAATATACACTTAACTATCCATGCGTAATCACAATTAGTCATAATCAATCATCAATTTCAATTTTATAAGAAGTCCCATTCGTAGAAGAAAAACTCTTGGAATTAGGTGATCTAGAAATCAATTTTGAAGGGAACTCTTTGGGAAAGGAAACCCAAGAGTGAAGAATCCATACCTTAATGAAGACTTAATCCACGAAATTTGAAAAGAAAAGTTGAGAACTTGGTCTTCTTCTCCAAGCTTCCAATGCTCTTCAATGGTGGTTGAGTTAGAGAGAGAATTTAGAGAGAAGTGAAAGCTTTTGGGTTTTGGAGATTTGATTTGGGTGAGTTCAAATGACTTAAAACTGACCCTAAATTAATATGTAGTCACCTCTTAAATTACCCAAACTACCCCTCACTTAATTGGGTCTTTTTGACTTAAAATCGACGCAAACGAATCTGGGAAGTGGGTGCGCATCGCGGGGGCAGTTCCATAATTTTTTTCTAAAATATGGGTCGGGGAAGAGAGACTCGTGAAGGCCCCGCGTCGCAAGGCAAACTTTTCCTAGAAAGTTTAAGCTAAGCGACGCATGGCATTCTCCAATTCCTGGTTGCACGCAGACTACTTTGGCAGCCTGCTCGCCAAAGTTAGGGTCCTCCTTAACGACCCTTCAGGCGGTCCTTGGGGAGTCGTGACTGGACATTTGGACCCTATATACTATATTTTACTTTAAAGTATTTTTGCAAGTTTTAGATTTCATATGACACTCTCTAACCTTCACCAAACACAAGGACGTCTACTAGTTCAATTTCGCTAGTTTCCGGACGTCAAGGTCTTTCTTTGACATTTATGCTCTAATGCTTCTAAATCAAATTTATTATGTTAGTATAGGTCTGGAAACATATTTTTAATCATTTTTAGGTTGGTGAGGCTCTATTCTATGTTCATAGGACTTTCGAGCTATTACAATAACGTAACTCATTATCCCCAAATGGACTTTATTAAACCATTATAATTTTTATCAAGCTAGAGCTACCTCATAATACAACTTCGCAGCATAATTCCTCAAATCTCATAGATCACACATAGTCATAGGTTGCATCACAAGAATCTCTTCCAAATCCACCTTCACATATACTCTTCTAGTCACAAAACAATAATAAGGATCAAACTCACCTTCTTCTCCCTCAAACCTTGCGACATCAACCCTTACAAGTAATTCCATCTAGAAGACTACCGGACAAGGGAAATAAGAGATATATCATATGGAGTTAAGCTCTATGGCACGATACAAGAGTAATGAAGAAAGTGAAACTTTTATCGTCCTATAGCCTCTCGCTCATAGATGTGTCGCGACTCACACCGATTAACAAGGCTCTACTATACATAGCTTGTGAGACTTTATACCCTAACACTATGTTATGATCATTGTTATCCATTTTATTGTATTGTATCGTTACCATACCTACAATGTTTGTTTTGATTATTACTTAAAATACATTGTATTGTATTGTTAAATTTCGTTGTTACGTAACAATGAAAACCCTTATTTTATGGAAAAACCAATCTGGTGTGTTCCCAATGTTACTTCATTTCTTTTTCCAATTATAGATTTACATAATATTTCAAAATACTATTTTACCCTTTATCTTAATTATTTAAATCTAGTCAAACCTCATACTCTAGAATAATTAGGATATTTTGGTAAATTTATAAATTACTATACAGTACGATACGATCAAACCAAACAATTAAAATGTTATTAAACAACAACAAACAATACAGTCTAGCCAAACATTGTATCTACCATACAACATAATACAATAGAGTACAATACAATACAATAAATTATGAAACAATGTGTAACAATGATCCAAACAAAGTGTAAGACTATCTCCATAACCTTATGCTCTGATACCAAGTTTCTTACGATCGAGAGTACCCCCACAAGTAACACGGTGTAAATGACCTCTCTGACGTTTTGTACAAGCATGTTAGCTTTCATTCATCACATAGATATGAAAATTAGTGTTGAATTAAAACTTTTCACAATATAGTCAATAAGAAACTCTTTCATAAAACGTATGAAAATAAGTCTCAAAATCACAAGTCATCTTGGACACATCTTATTATCATAGGGTCACGACCCTTATATAGAAGAGAATCTCATATCTAAAACAAATTCTTTAATATAAAGAAAACTAGAAATAACATCCATGTCCTCGAACATATGAGGATGTACCAAGAGACTTGAGAGAACAATCTACTTCCTAAGCTTCAACTCTATGATGCTCACTTCCTTCCACCTATACTTGTAGAAATAGAAAGGAATATGGAGTTTGTACAATTAATGTACTGAGTATGGAAATAAGCAAAAACATGCTTTAAAGAGGACATTTTAGTTGAAATATGTTTTTCATGCTATTTTTATAAAACCACATGAATCAAGTTTACAAGACATCATACAAGTCATCATCAACATACAAGGTAATACTTCTATAATTCTCAACGTATAGCCATTTTCATTAAGTAACCCATTAGTTGTTTAAACCCTCTATCCAAGGTTATCCTAAGACCCACCTAGGTAAGACATGAAGATACCACCCATAAAACCTCTTAAATAAATACCTAAGTGATCCTTAACACTACCAAAGATAAGGATACTTCCTTTTTAATCACAACTTAACAACTCAATGTTCATTACTAGAGGAAAAAGTCATGCATTTAAGAACTTCTTGTAAAGACCGTCCGCTAAGACTACTCCAAGTTACATTAGTGCAATGTGAAAGTAGCATCCCGTACTACTACTCCCACTTAGTGCTCCTTAGGAATCACGATAGACTAGGCACATCACATTCAATCATTTACATAGCCTTCATCAACATTAGACATAAGATCAACATGCTTCTTACTTCATTAACATCATATAGTATTCCATTCATTCATTTACATTACAAAGACTTACCAAGACTCCCTCCAAATGTCTACTTGTGCAATGCGTAGATGGCATCCTATTCTACCACCATCCCTAAGTACTACACCCTTAGGAAGACATAGTTCATTATATTCATTTATAACGGCTAGCTTTAACCGACATAGACCATGAGATCTTAACATGGAATCCCCGTATTTATCCCTACCGGACGAGGGATCCCCACTTGCCTAAGGTAGGGTCATTCTTTTAACCTTTACATGGAACACCAATAGCTTGTCATATGCGGGCATATAGTTAATGGATAAGGAGATTGCTTCTAAGTACTACATCTCAACTAACGAAGAGTACCTATCTTAAGAGGTACAGTTGGCTACTATATCTAAACTCACAAAGAGTATCCACTCCTTTGTCAAATCCTCTTGGTTCTAAGAATAAATCCCTATAGAGTTTAAGACATTCATTACATTCATTATCTATAGGTTAAGATATTGGTACTAAGTACTACATATAAAATTATGAATATTACTCATCTCTAGAGGTTACTTTTGGATACTACATCTCTACTCACGAAGAGTATCCCACCTCCAACCTATCATTCATTCTTTGGAAAGATCATAGGAATATTGAGGTTACTAATAGACAATATCTCTTAACTCACGAAGAGTGACCACCTCAAAATCCCCCTTTTTCATTAATTAGAGTTCCATTGATAAAACCTTTCAATAAAATCTCATTCCTTATATTTTCATTAGCTTCATTCATTCATTCATTGTGTGTGTTAGTATATGTGAAATAACCTTTCACATAACCACAATCATTCATAACATTGTCTTCTAAATATGATCATACTACATTCATTGTAATCCACACAAAATCATACCTAACATTCACATCATACTTCAATTAGTCATACTATCTTCAAGATCCCAATTCATAATTTCATATGACATGTTGATATATATACTTCATAACATCACTTTACTTCATATTCAATGCCTTCAAGGCCATAATCACATTCACATATACATTCATATACCTTAAGTAAACACCGCCACCACAAGTGGACCATACCACACAAGATAAATTCAAGAGAACTAGAACAATTAAGGCAACTTACCTGTTATCCAAGCCTTGATAACGTTCTCTCAATTCTCCAACAATTCATCATAATTATTAATAAATTTCAGTACATACAACTTAGTATAAATACAATTCTAATAATGTCCAATCACATTCATCAAACACACTTCATAAACCAAAATTAAAGAATTAGGATGATCATAGCTTCATGGAGTTTTTTATCATAAATTCATCAATTAACATTGAAAACATTATAATTCATCCATGAAAACCTTTTAATGCAAGAACCCGTGCGTAGAATTCGAAATAAGAACTTTTAGGATTTTGAAATCTTTTGAAAAGCCTTTGGATTGGCTCCTTGAATGATAGAAGAATCAAGGATGAATTATCATACCTTATTAGTAGAAATCCCACGAAATTTGATGAAGGAATCAATGGAATTCTTCAACCATAGGTTCAACTTGACTTCAAGCTCCCATGGAGTCGTGATAGAACTTTACATAGAGAGGGGTTTTGCATTTGAAAACTGAAGTCTAAATTTAGGTTTAGGTGTTTTAGTTTAGTTTCGACCCTAAAATTAGTTTCGACTCTAAACATGACCAACTAGATTCTAGGGTCCCTTCAACTCATTTTAGACTCCAAACGACACATCAAAACACATAAAACTTGCAAAGGCACCCTAGCACACATAAGACTATTTTCCGAACGTCTTGGTCGTTCTAAATTTATTCTTAATTATTTTAACACATTAATAACTCAATAAACACATGCGAAGCTCTAATTTGTCCTATTTCATTTTGAGCATTTTATAGCATGAAGAACATTTGGACTACATGACTACTCTATACACAACATCGGTTGACATTATGAGACTAAGGGGCCTGAAATAGACTTTAGCCCAACCCTCACCACCGGAGAGTGCCATAGGCGTGATAAGCTGATCATGGAAAGGATGAATGGTGTTAGATGCTAGAACACTAGACTGGAGGCAAGGTCTACATGTGTTTTCCTTTAAATGAAGATACTAAGACATTGTCGGGCATTGGTAGTGAGTTTTGGGAGCCGATCAAGAATGACATATGACCGATGAAAAGAAATTGTGCATTGCCTCAGATGTGGATTGTCACTTAGAGGAGGAGATAGATTCTGCTCAGGCCAGTGATGAGGCTGAGGGGGGTGATTCTATGGAAGACTAATCAGGGAAAGTTTTAATCATACCTTCAGAACTATTCTGATTTTTGTAAACCGTTTGGGACAGCGTGTCTTATAAGTGTGGGGTGAGGGTGAAAAACATATTTGTTTTGTATATATTCTTTTGTTGAAAATTGTTAGAATTTGTCTTTGTCATTATTTTATTTAATTTGGGGTACCATGGTAGTTGTTTTTGATTCTTTAGCCAAGGATAGTCCCATTGAACAGTACAAAATTTAAAAAGTTTTTTTTATGTATAGTTTTGAGTCTGTAGTCATAGTTGAGTTAGGATGCCCAATCATAGATTGATGACGACCGTCTTAAGGGCAGTTTCATCATTTAGGCTTAGGTTTGGTTGTGCTAAAGCTGAAAGTCAGAAAGAAGTATGTATGAAAAGCATTGTTGAATTTTTGTATGAATGCAGTTGAATTCTTGTATATGATTTGAATGTGCAACTTAAGCGTAATCTCAACCTTGTCCTTGCTATGATTGTGTGATGTGATTGATCTATTCTGAATATAACTTATGCCATGAGCTGTGAGTTTTGTATGATATCCACGAATGCATCTGAGTCAAGAACTTTTCGAGGTTGTTATTGAAGCAAAATACAAGTGTTGTGATGTTTAAATTATTATAATAGGACTTCTTTGAATTGTCTGAAAATTGACCGTGTTCTGAAAGAATATCCCTAGCATATCCTAATTGAGCCTTTTAGCCTTGAATTTGTTCTAACCTACATAATAAGTTGAATATGTTTTATTGATACCACTAGCTTTGATCCCAATACCTAATGCACTATGTTGGGAAGAAAGGTAAAACAATGGAAAGATTAAATACGGTAGAAATGTTTATTTGTTGGGGAAGAGTGAAAAAGGAGGTAAATTGATACCCCGTTATTGTGAATGTAAGATTTCCACTGGTCCTTAGGACATTTTGCACCTCGAATTGGAGAAAACCAAGTTGAAGGTGGCTAACTTAGTGAATACATTTACAATTGACCTTGCCCTAAAAAGGGCATTGTGCACCTTTTCTTGGGAGAAATCTCTAAGTGTATGATGGCTATTGTTGACTGTTAAAAAAAATCATAAAAGAAATTAAGGGGCAAGTGAGAAATCAAGGCATGGTTGGCAACACTTGTTGAAACTTATAAAGAAGGAGGGCTAACAAAAAAAAGTTGTGAATGTAAGAGAAGAGATGAAGATAGTGCATTAGAGAAGATAAGTCACTAATTTTATCTAAAAGAATACACCATTTTCTTAAGCCTGCATTAAAACAAGAACAAGTTGATGTGCTGCGATTTCAAGACATTTCTAATGCATTTCACTTAAGAGTTGTGTGTGTCTAGAGCCTTCTTGTAGTGATTTTAACAAGTTTTTTGTCTTGTTTTGCAGGAAGAGATGTTCAGGTGGCCAGAGAAGAAAACAACTGAAAATAGTGCATAACCAGACCTACGGAGGCAATCGACAGTCCATCATTCAATCAACGGATCGTAGCTGTGATAGTTGTTGAGAATCTCAAGACATTGAAGGAAAATCAGGGAAGTCTGACTAAGTGTGGAACCACTAGAGGAAGCGAATGTCCGTTTATTTATCGACGGACCATCGTGGTGAACCGTAGTTTGGTTCAGAGTAAGTTCCTGTACTTGATTTTGGAAGATTCTAAGTATGGAGATAAGCAGGAGCATCGAAGGCCCATAGATGGATCGACGGACCGTATTGTTGGTGCGTCATTTGATTCAGAGAGGGTGCCACCCGGAGAGCAAAAATATTTCTATGTCCTGACTGACGGAGATAGTCTACGGACCATCGATAGATCGACGGTCCGTCAGTTGGTTCTTCGATTGAAGCCGCATACCTGAACAAAACTTTTCTTATTTAAATTTCTTTTTCATTAAGACTTTGGTTTATACATATAGGGTATTCAAACCTCGTTTGGGAGTAAGCTACTATTACTTTTGTTCTAGTATGAGTATTGGAGATTGTTTTTGCAACTTTGGCAATTAATTGATTTCCGGAATTGGTTTGAAGGATTTTTCTTGCAATTTCAAGTTAAATTTCTGGGTTTATTCTCCTTGTGAAGTAACTTGCTAGCATGGGTAACTAAATCCACAACTAGGGTTGTGGAAACCATGGGTAATAACAAAGTAATCCTGGTAATTAGGCAATTCTTGAATAGTGTTTTTCATGCATTGATAATTCTTTCATTTAGAAGTCTTTTTAACGGTGTCCAATGTTAGAACTCACCTTGTTTCTACTTCCCAGACCAAGGAGGTAGTTAATATGGAAAAGAATTATCAACATAGATGTAGTGTGATACTATATAATAGGCTAGTGTTGGTTGGTGCAAAGTAATAACTAAGTCATATATCGATTCTGATGTCTAAGATAAGGTAATGGTCAGGGTTTGTAAATTATACACACATAGTTGGACCAAGATGTGCGGTGAAATTCTCAAGATGTCGGACCAAGAATTTAGAGATACCTAACGTATCACTTTGCATATAATACACTAGCAAAGGATTTCTATTGCTACGAATATTGCGTTATGAACCTGTGGGGAACACATATACCCTAGTTAATCTCCCATCTTGATAAGAAACACATTCCACTTTTGTTCACTTGTTAACTACACTACTTTACTTATTTGTTTCGGAAAGACATTGACTAAACATATATAATTGTGAGTTAAAGTTAAGTCTACACCATTGACTAAACAGATATAATTTTGGTTAAAGTTAAGTCTAAACAATTTTCCTTGTGGGATCGACCCCTACCTACTAGTTGGGTTCTTTACATGATAACGATCCCTTATACTTCTTGAGGGAGGTGTATTTGAGCGTATCAAATTTTGACGCCACTGCTGGAGAATCTTTCTTTTATATTAACTTAAATTACATTATTGAAATTTAGTCAACTATTTCCTCATTTTACTTTTTCTTTTTGTTTTTGTTTTCTCAGGTCTAGCTCTAGTGTATGCCAAGTACACAGAGCTGAGCGGCACCACTCACTCTATACGATCCAAACTAAATCAAACTTTGAGACGAATAGACAACTAAGGGGTTCAGTCAACCCTAACAGAGGGAATATAGGTGATAGAGCAGGCCATACGCCTCCATTACCAGTTGAGGCACACAATCAGGCACACATTGAGAATCAGTTAGGTGATGCCTTGAGGGTGCAACCTCAAGCACCCCCATGACTTTAGGATTACTATAGTGGTAATGACAACATTGCAGACTCTGATGGACCTCTTGTCCTACCACCGCTGCCCCCAAGGCACACAATCGTGGTGACGAGTGTCTTAATGCAGATGCTCACCGTGAGGGGATTGTTTTAGGGACTGCCATCGAAATACCCACATGCTCATATATCCAAGCCTAGGTCTGTGTGAAAAAGTTGTGTGGGTAGACTAGACCTAGATATGAATGTCATCAGGTTGCAAGTGCTTCCTTTATCACTAACAGGAGATGCTGCTATTTGGTTCACCGAGCTGCCCTACAACTCTATATAAACTTCGGATCACTTGAGAGAAGTGTTCTTAGCGAGGTACTATCCAGTGTCGAAGAAGCTCAACCACAAGGATAAGGTGAACAATTTTGTGGTTTTACCCAGAAAGTCGGTGAGCAGCTCTTGGGACAGATTTACTGCATTCGTGAGGGGTGTCCCAAATTATTGCATTGATGATAAGTCACTTAAAGATTACTTTTACAGAGCTCAAGATGACAACAAAAAAGCAATGATTGATAGTATTGCGGGTGGCTTTTATGGGGTATGCACATATGCTGAGATTGCAGAGAAGTTGGAGAAGATATCTCGGTACAATAAATGTTGGAGCACTAGAAAGTCAGACACTGGGTGAAACACCTTCGTGGTACATGCTACAAATAACTCAACTACAGATGAGATTCGTGAAGAGATGGTGTGGATGAGAACTGAATTAGGGTTGGTCTTGAAGCATGTGAGCGGAGGCGCATAGAAAGTGAATGCCGTAAATTATTTGGTTAAACCACTACCACCGGCAGATGAGCATTACTATTAAGAGGATACATATGTACATAATAATGAGATGGGGGGTTTCCGACCAAACGCCTAAGTTTAAATTAGGATAATTGGTGCCAAGGTCAAGAAAACCAAGGTCATAACTATGGTAATTACAATTGAGAGGGTCAATATGTTTGAGATGGGAACTACAATCACGACAACAACTTCAATCTGATCAACTATGGTAACAAGAATGAGGGGGTGGTCCATATATTCCGCCCCGTAATCGGGAAGCTACCCCTAGGGACGGTGGAGGTAGTATGATGCGGTTGAGGATATGCAACAGAAGATGATGAGGAGGTTTGAGGCGACTAATGAGAATGTCAAGGAGATGAGAAGTGACCTATCTGGCATTGGAAAAAAGGTGGATGCACATGCGGTCTCGATAAATCATCTTCAGCTACAGATGAATTAGTTTTCTACTATTGTGAACACACGCCAACCTTGCACTCTACCAAGCAACACTATCCATAATCCAAAGAATGATGGCATTGCATCGCAGTCACTACTCGAGAAGGTAATCAGATCATTGATCCACATATGCCGTCTGTAGAAATTGATATTAGAAGGAAGATAAGGTAGCAGAAGCTAGTGGAGAGTTGGGTGATGCAATATCGAAAGAAGCAGCGTTATCTCAGAATGTGTTCTTCATCACTAGACATCCACCACCATTCCCACAGAGATTAGTGAAGAAAACAGAAGATGGTAAATATCGACGGTTTATCACTATGTTGAAATAGCTTGCCATCAATGTCCAGTTGATAGAGGATTCAGAGAAAATGCATGGTTATGCTACGTTTATAAAGAACATGGTGACAAAGAAGAGCTCGGTGAGTTTTGAGGATGATGACAAAATGCAACATTGTAGTGGTATTGCTATAAGGTCTCTTGTGCAGAAGAAGAAGGATCCGGGTTTGCTTTCAGTATTCCTTGTACTATAGGGTTGCTCCACTTTGCTATGGCGCTATATGATCTTGGTGCAATCATAAATCTCATTCCATTGTCAATTTATAATAAGTTAGGCTTGGGAGACCCAAAGCCTACTACGATGCGGTTACTAATGGCCGATCAAACTGTGAAGTGGCCCATAGGTATACTCCATGATGTTCTTGTGAAAGTGGAGTCGTTCAACTTTCCGGACGATTTTGTGATTTGTGACTGTGAGGTTGATTTTGAGGTTCCCATTATTTTTGGGAGACCATTCCTTTCCACTGGACGTGCACTGGTCAATATTGTAAAAGGGCGGGTGAAATTCAGATTGAACAATGAAGAAGCAACTTTCAATATTTTTAGGTCCATGAAGCATATTGGTGAGCTCCAAACGGTATCTGCTATATCGTTCAAAGTTGAGAGTGTATCCGAAGTGCAAATTGAAGACTGACTGAGTGTTAAGGCACTAGCAGTGGTCATCAGGAATTTTGATAGTGATAGTATTGAAGGGCATGATTCTTTGGTGGATGCATTTGAACGAAACGAATATCAGTCAAAGTGGAAGAAACTGGAGTTGGATATGAAGCATCACGCGTCTCCACCTGCGAGACCATCTATTGTGGAGGCCCAAAAATTAGAGCTTAAGGCTTTAACACCTCATATGAGGTATGTGTTCTTGGGTAGAGATGACACTTTGTCAATGATAATTGCAGCAGAGTTGAATGGGCAACAAGTAGAGTACTTAGTGGCGGCGTTGAAAAGGTTTAAGCGAGCCATTGGTTGGACTATTGCGTATATTATTGGGATCCCTCCCGGTACTTTTCCCCATAAAATCCAACTCATGCCAGATCACAAACCAAGTATTGAGCACCAAAGAAGTTTGAATCCACCTACGCAAGAAGTAGTGAAAAAGGAAATCATCAAGTGGTTGGATGATGGAGTCATTTATCCTATTACGGACAACAGTTGGGTGTGTCCTGTTCAATGTGTGCCTAAAAAGGGTGTGATGAATGTGTTACCTAATGAAAGGAAACGAGTTTGTTTCGATGAGGCCAGTGAACGGATGGAGAGTTTGCATGGACTACCAAAAGTTGAATGCTTGAACTGAGAAGGACCATTTCCCCATGCCCTTCATTGATCAGATGTTAGACAGACTTGCATGCAAGGGTTGTTTTTGCTTTCTTGATGGATATTTGGGCTAAAATTAGAACTCTATCGCCCTAGAAGATCAAGAAAAGACCACCTTCACTTGTCCCTATTAGACTTTTGCATTCAAAAGGATTTCGTTTAGGTTGTGTAATGCACCGGCTACCTTCCAGTATTATATGATGTCGATATTGTTTTATATGGTGGAACACTATTGAGGTGTTCATGGATGGTTTTTTTATAGTGGCTGACTCCTTTTATCGATGCTTGAATAATTTGACTGAGGTGCTCAAGATATGTGAGGATTGTAATTTGGTGCTAAATTGGAAGAAATGTCTCTTTATGGTGAAAGAAGGCATAATGTTGGGCCATCACATCTCGGAGAAGGGGATAGAAGTTGATCGAGCCAAAATGGAGGTGATAGAGATGCTTCCTCCACCCATATGTGTCAAGGGTGTTAGAAATTTTCTTGGGCATGCTTACTTTTTATCAGAGGTTTATTAAGGATTTTTCAAAAATTGCACATCCTTTGTGCATATTGCTCGATAAGGAATGTAAGTTCTATTTCGATGAGTCCTGTCTAAAAGCATTTAAAGAGTTGAAAGAGAAGTTGGTGTCCGCATCCATTATTATTTCACTATATTGGAGTGAGCCATTTCAAGTTATGTGTGATGCGAGTGGGGTTGCACTTGGTGTGGTAGTGGGACAGAGAAAGGATAAAATCCGTCACCCCATATACTATGCGAGTAAAGCCCTAAATGAACCCCAAAAGAACTACACGGTAACTGAACATGAACTTCTTGCGTTGGTGTTTGCATTCGAGAAATTTCTCTCCTATTTGCTTGGCACGAGGGTCATAGTGCATACCGACATTCTACTTTGAGGTATTTGATGGCGAAGAAGGATGCGAAGACAAGGTTTATTAGATGGGTATTGTTTATGCAAGAGTTTGATTTTGAGGTGAAATATAGAAAGACTAAGATCAAGTAACCGACCACTTGTCTAGATTGGAGGATGAAGCTATGCTTGAATTTGGAGAAAAGATTGAAAGTGATGATGCATTCCCAGATGAACATGTATTGGTTGCTTCTCAGGATCTCCTCCTATGGTTCGCAGACTTTGCAAACTATCTGGAAAGTGATTTGGTTCCGTCAGATTTGTCCTTCCACCGAGCGAAAAAGTTTATGCATGATGTGAAAAAGTTCTTCTGTGATGAGCCTTACTTGTATCGAAGTTGTGCCGATGAGATTATTTGTCGTTGTATACCTGAGGTTGACATATTGAGTTTTCTGGAGGCATGTCATTTTTTGCCTGTGGGTGGGCACCATAGTGGTGTCCGAACTGCACATAAGATCTTGCAGTGTGGGTTTTATTGACCAACCATTCACCAAGATTCTCATGATTTTGCCAAATCATGTGATCGGTGCCAACGAGATGGGGAATTGCAAAAAGGCAAGAGCATCCTTGGAATGTCATTCTGGTGATTGAGCTATTTGATATATGGGGTATTGACTTCATGGGCCCGTTTGTGAGTTCTCATGGGATGAAGTACATTCTTGTGGCGGTGGACTGTGTGTCAAATGGGTGGAAGCAATTGCGCTCCCAAACAATAAAGGGAAGAGTGTCACCGCATTCCTAAAGAAGAATATTTTCTCCAGATTTGGTACACCAAGGGCCATCATTAGTGATGGAGGCTCGCACTTTTGTAATAAACTATTCAAAGGGATGCTGGAAAAATATGGTGTTCGCCATAATGTGGCTACTCCCTACCACCCACAGACTAGCGGGCAAGTTGAGGTGTCAAATTGGGAGATCAAATAGATTTTGGCAAAACAGTGAATGCTAATAGGAAGGATTGGTCAAGGCGGATAGATGATGCTCTCTGGTCCTACCGCACTGCATCCAAGACCCCCATAGGTATGTCTCCATACCAACTTGTATATGGGAAGGCTTGTCACTTACCGGTCGAGCTAGAGCAGAAGGTGATGTGGGCGATGAAGAGACTGAATTTGGATTGCACCAGAGCTTCAGAGCAAAGACAAAATGAGTTGAATGTGCTTGATGAGTTTCGTCTAAAAGCATATGAAAGTTCAGCCATCTAAAAAGAGAAGATGTAGAAGTATCACGACCAAAGAATTGAAAACCAAGAATTTGTTGTTGGTGATTTGGTGCTTCTATTCAACTCAAGGTTACGCTTATTTTCGGTAAAACTCAAGTCCAAATGGACAGAACCATTCCTCATCACCAAGGTGTTGCCACATGGAGCGGTTGAGCTTGAGAACAAGGAAGGCACAAAGTTCACAGTCAATGGACAAAGGACAAAGATCTACCTCGGGCATGCATAAAGTGTTAACAAAGTGGTTGACGCCAACTATCTTGATCAAGTCTGAGTAATCAAAGGGCCTATGTCATGCCGCGATGTTAAATCAAGCGCTGCTTGGGAGGCAACCCAAAGTGTACCCTCTAGCTAATGATAGGTCTTATTTTTCATGTAGAAATAGTTATTGTTTTTTTAGGTATATTTTTTCATTCTGTTGTGTATTAGTGTTAGCTAGATTTAAGTGTAGGGTCTGTATCTAAAAAGTATCCCAAAAAACACAAAAGGAATGACCTAATTGGTCCTATATGTGCCGGAAGCAAAAGCTAAAATCTGTAGAAAATGGTCTGGTATAGAGGTCTATTGACTCCATTGATGACCTGTAGTTCGATCAACGGACCATCAATGGTGTCTGTAGATCCCATGTAAGTCTAGAATTTTTTCTAAGTCTAAGAGTGATCGATGGACCGTCGATCGATCCAAGGACCGTCGATGGAGTTTCGTGGATCCAAGTTTGCCATAGATCCGACCTGACCTGACCAGTTATATTAAAAGCCAACTTTTTCAAATTCCTTCCCTCTTTATATTTTCTTTCCAACTTCCTTCTTTAAACTATTTCATCCCATCAATTTCTCCTTATTTCACTCCCAAATTAACCTCCCCATCTCCCAAAATCATTTGTCCCATCATTTTCCCGACAATCCTAAACATCTTCTCCCCAAATTTTTTTTTTCCATTCTCAAGAGTTCGGTGATCGGGTTCGGACGCGTAGGGTACTTCATCAGAGTTCATATCACTAAGGGCACATTACCGCACCACTCTATAATGATAGAAAGGTACTTTGATTTCTTTTAACTTTGAATTCTCGTTCTTAGTTGAATATAGGAATTCAGGAGTGGGTCTTGACCAAGTGACTGAATTAAGTTAATTTGCATTATTAAAGTTGCGTAATTACTTCCCTAAGATGATAGACAGTGGTTGTGTAGCAAATTTAACGATCTAAAATGTTGTGCGTATCAGTGTTCCTGAAAGTTCTGACTTAGGGTTCCATGTTTTTAATGAATTGGGTTTGATAGTTGCACGAAATAAGAACTCTATGAATGACGAACTAGTATTTGGTGTGTTAAAAAACATGTTTAAACTTGATTGTGTAAAAAGGATCACTATAGAAACTCGGGAATTGAACTTGCCAAGGCCTGAAATCTGTCACAAGCTTACAGTACGAGACCCCGTCCACGTATCATCGATTGATCGACGGGCCTCGATGGGATCTGTCGATTGCCACACCCAAAAATATTCCTAAGTGTCAAACGACGGAAGTGGACTAAGATCCGTCAATTGATAGACGGGCCATTCTGCACGTCCATCTTTTCCATTAGAGAGCATGTTTTTCAACCCATCCCAAGATAATTGTAAGTGTCAGACGATGGATGTGAACTACGGTCCATCGGTTGATCGACGGGCCTTCAATGGGTCTCGTCGATCTGACTCTGCAGTATAGATTTTGTATTTTGACTTTCATGTTTTCTTTTTATCCCGTTGTTTTCGAGTGTGTCGTTATGCTTCTATGATACTAACAACTACTTCATAGGTACCAATGGCTCCAAAGAAGGTTAGTGTCTACTCAAAGAGGGGCAAATCCAAATTAGTCGCCTCATCTTTTGGTTGATCAATAAAGGCACCGATAATGAAAAGGATCCATGCTATGTTCCTCTAGGTAGACACACCCCACCAACTGCATACCGAGCCACTAGGGGAACCCCAAAAAGTGCACCCCGACATAGTCACTACATCCCAGTATGATGAGGAGCGCACACTGATTGGGTCACCAACCGAGGCTGCTTTTAGTTGTGAGGGGGGCTCCGCATCCGGGTCTGAGTCGGCCCAAGCCTCAGATTCCAAATAAGCCACTACCTCAAGTTCCAACTCTCACGGAGCCACAAGATGAGGGGATCAAGAAGAAGAAGCCACATTTGATAAGGCCACTAGTTCGGAGGCTGCACCTGCACCCTGACCGAATGACCCCACTCTGATTGCCGATGAACCAAACCGATAGTGTGTGGAGGGCATTGAGAGGTATACAGGGACGCTAAAATGCTCAATGAGAAGGGGGTGATGACGCGGCTGGTCACTGAGGAGCGTCGCGTCCTCACATGGAGTTTGCTCATAGTCCAAGAGGCGCACAAACTCTTTGATCTCCAAAAATGAGACTAAATGGCTCGGGACTTGGATAGACTCTTTGATCTCCAGAGGTGCTCGAGATTTCTATGCCTCCTACATAGCCACTCTTTGAGGGTCCATCAATAAGCGGGCAAGACCCCTCGAACAAGACCCTCTAACTTCTACACTAGTCTGGGGGTGCTGGTTTGACATATCAAAAACCACCATCCGCCGCTTCCTATACGACTCCTCCACCGGTTCATAGTGGAACCACAATACTACGGAGTTTGATTACAGGTGGGAGATTGTTTAGAGTGGTGAGTTTCAGAGGAGTGCGGAGAAGCGTGAGGCAGTTAAGAAATGGATGGCCCGATATATCGCAATAGATGGTGAGAGGATTTAATGGGTTATCGATCCCGAGGGCTCATCAAGAAGGCCAGCCTAACTTTTGTGGCCAAGTTTTTTTTGTTGTTGGTCCAACACCAATTATCGCCCACAAAAGCCGACAATGTACTTACATGGGATAGGGCGGTGATGGTGGTAGCACTGGTAGGTGGACTGGAGATAAACTTCGTTCGGATGATTATAGTGGAGATTCATGTGACGACATTCAAGACTTATACCACTTAACCCTTTCCGTGTCTTATCTTCTAGATATGCAGGGACGCTAGAATGCCAATTTGGCACTGTGATAGACTCCGTCGACCAGCGGGGGCATTTGATATCGGCCACATCAAGGATGAGGACAATGTAGTAGCAACACGCCGAGGTCCCCAAAATGAGGTTCCACCACTGAGCGAGAATTTGGTAGGCACGGTGGAGCTAGACTAAGGGGCTGACCCTGATGTACCAGAGCATGCAGATCCCACTCCGGCCTCCTCCTCACATGCAGCCAGCAGGGCCCCAGCTCGTCAATATCCATGCCACTAGCTCTAGCATTAGTCCCTCTAGCTCGAGTCCAGAAGCTAGAGGCAAATATGTCCTCCATGCTCCATCATATTCAGCCATGTATACAAAAATCCATAGCAGAGGCAGAGGACCGCATAGAGAAGCGGTAGCCAAGTAGGCCGAACAACAAATTCAGGCGGTTCACAAATACCTTACGCTTTTGAGTGTTCCATCCCCTGCCACTTACCTCACTACTATTTAGTCTAAGCTTGCCAGCCTGTGAGGCAATGTTGACGCCATCTTGGAGATGCAGGGGACTGAGCTAGAGAGTGCTCCCTGTAAGCTAGCTGAGGAAACTGTGCTAGAGGCCTTGTTTATGGTACCTGCTAAGCCACAGTCCGAGCAACAAGTTTGTACAAAGAGGCACCACTCTAGCCATACCACTAAAACCAGCGATGAGGCCCATGAGAGCAAGAGAGAGTGGATAGAGCTGGAGCAGGCTAGAAGGGCCTCTTTAGTAGATGAGGAGACACGCCAAAGGAGAGCGTTACAGATGGCTTCTAGGGCATCCAGTTCTGTTCATGTGAGCATAGAGAGGAACAATACTGATGGTACAGAGGTAGATGTGGGCACTACTGATGGTGGCCCAAGTGATGATCCTGCAGGTTCTCACAAACCGAACCCACCTGCTTGTGTAGAGTTCTTTGGCGCTATGCCCCACAAGTTTGCTTCACCTACCACCCTATATCTTTGATTTCGTATGCATTAGGGAAAATTGTAAATTTTTTGTGGGGGATTGGGTAAATGGAAAGTGAGTAATAAGGTGAAGTCTGAGTAGCCCAACTCAAAATCCTCTCTTGGGGTTTTCTTGCCTTTGTTCTTTTTCCCCAAGAGACTGCTTAAGTTTCTGTTAAACCGGCATCTCTTAGTGAGTACAAGTATAGAAGCCAAAAAAAAATGAAGCGTGATGGATAATAAAAATGATACCCTGTCCATATTGTAGTGTTTTCATGAATAGTTTAGGATAAGTTAAATGTGTTGTCTCTAAACATGAGATAAATAGGCACCCACTGCATGACCTCCAAGTAAAACCTGAACTAGGAAATCTGATAATCTAAATAGTGCAACGATGTGCCAACAGAGTGTGAGGATATTCGATTGTTTGACTGTTGCTGCCTAACTAGAACTTGTGTGGTTGGTCCTGCGAAGGGAATCTACCCTAAAAGCTAGGAAGTGATCACAGTCCCTTGTTCAAATTAGTCAATATCTAGCATAAAAGAAGTTGACCAAATGAAACAATTGTCCCTTTTGATCAAAACATGTTGAGACTATAATAGACCAAATTTTTTTATTCACCAATTCACCTTCCCAAGGTCTAATGTTTTGGCCCCAGTCCCTCCTTGGACATGTGTATCTTGACTTAGGCCAAAAGCTAAGTTGAGAGTGGCTAATGCAGAAAGAAACCTCGTCTTGGCCCTGACCTGACCTCGAGTATTGTGTACCTCAACTCATGAGAAAACCACGAGTTGAGGGTGGCTATTATGATAAAAGGCCCAAAATGGGTATGAAAATAGCTGGTTGTTAGAAAGAAAAGCTTAAGAAAGATAAAGTTATGCAAAATTGAAAAATAAAATAATCAATAAATAAAAAAAGAGAGATAAAGAGTTTTATGAGAAAAAGATGCAAAAGAAGTGAAAGTCATCTCTAAAAAGGGAAACAAGGCAAAGGAAAGAACAAAACAAAAGAAGAGGGGGTCAAAAGCAACAAAAAGGGGTAGAAGGCTTAGAGGTAATGTCAAGGGGGCAAAAAGTCACTAAATGTACCTAAATGTACCACACCTAACCCCGATCCTAGTTACAAGCCAAGAAAGTCCAACCGAGGTCAAAGAGTCTAGTGTGGGGAACCTAAGCAGCAAAAATTAGCGCAAGCCTATGGCGTAGAGCAATATCTGTAGTTGAACTTGTTCTCAAGTGAGAGTGTTGAGACAAAGATCTTTGTGACCAAAAGGCATAATCACTGTGTGAAAAATGAGGATTTGTTTTGAAGTGAGAGCACTAGTTGCAATATGAGAAAGTTGGTACCTTGGTTATGGGAAAAATAGTAGAGGTGTCTGTCCTATGGTGAATTTGTGTCATGATGTGATCTGCATGAGTTATCTTGTCGAGCCTGAGAGAGTAGTCCTACACTCAATCAAGAAAGAGTCGGATTTATAGTCATATGATTTCTAGAGCTTAAAAATGTATACTTTTGTACAAGTGTAGTTTAGGGTCATAGTGCGTCGCTTGAGGACAATGAACAAATTTAAGTTGAGGGTGTTAATGTGCCACGATTTCACGACATTTTTAGTTCATTTAACTTGACAATTGTGTGTGTCTAAGGCCTTTTTGTACTGATTTTAACAAGTTTTGTGTCTTGTTTTGTAGGAAAGATCTTCAGGTGGCAAGATAAGAAAACAACTGAAAATAGTGCAACACCAGACCTATGGAGGCAATCAATGGTGCCGTCATTCAATAGAAAGACCATTGCTATGCTCGTAGATGAGCAGTTCAGGACATTGAAGGAAAATCAAGGAAGTCCGACTAAGTGTGGAACCACGAGAGACAACGACGGTCGTCGATTGATTGACGGCGTACTGGTGAACTGTCATTTGGTTCAGAGAAGGTTCCAGTACCTGATTTTGGAAGATTCTAAGTATGGATCTACGGAGGAGCATTGACGGACCGTCCTATTTGTCCATCATTTGATTCATAGAGGGTGCCATCCAGAGAATAAAAATATTTCTAAGTCCTGACTAACGGAGATAGTCTACAGACTGTCGATTGGTTCATCAATTGAACTCGTGTACCTTAAACAAACTTTCCTTATTTCAGTTCTTTTTTCATTAAGACTTTGTTTACTATTTATAAGGTATTAAAACCTCATTTTTGGGGTTAGCTACAATTACTTTTGTTCTACTTTGTGTATTGGAGATTGTTTTTTGCAACTTTTGCAATTAATTGATTTCCGGAATTGGTTTGAAGGATTTTTCTCTTAATTTCAAGTTGAATTTCTGGGTTTAATCTCCCTATGAAGTAAATTCATGATTTCTTCATCTAAAACTATGAATTGTGATCTTGCTAGCATGGGTAACTAAATCCACAACTAGGGTTGTGGGAACCATGGGTAATTAACAAAGAAATCTTGGTAATTATGCAATTCTTGAATAGTGTTTTGCAAGCATTGATAATTTTTTTGTTTAGAAGTCTTTTTAACTGTGGTCAACGCTAGAACTCGCATTGTTGCTACTTGCCGGACCAAGGAGATAGTTAATAAGAAAAGAATTATCAACATAGATTTAGTGTGATACTATCTAATAGGCTAGTGTCAATTTGTGCAAAGTAATAACTAAGCCATACATCGATTATGATGTCTATTATGAGCTAATGGTAAGGGTTAGTAAATTATACACACGTAGTTGGACCAAGGAGCGGGGTGAAATTTTGTAGATGCCGGACCAAATATTTAGAGATACCTAACTTATCAATTTGCATGTAATACACTAGGAAAAGATTGTTATTGCTAGGAATATTGCGTTATGAACCTGTGGGGAACACATATACCCTAGTTACTCTTCCATCTTGATAACAACCAAAGTCCACTTTTGTTCACTTGTTAACAACACTATTGATGGATTTTGTTTCACAAAACCCACATTTACTTATTTGTTTTGGAAATACATTGATTAAACATATATAATTGTGGGTTAAAGTTAAGTATAAACCATTTTCCTCGTGGGATAGACCCTAACCTACTAGTTGGGTTCTTTACTTTATAACGATCACTTATACTTCTTTAGGGATGTGTAATTTGAGTGTATCACAAGTCATATGTGATTTTCAATATAACACACTTTATTAGTAGAGATATACATATGGACAAGATTAGGGCACATGTTGTTGAATGCTTTAGTTGCTAAAAGTTGTAAAATCATCTACTTGAGTCATGTATACTATGAATGAAAACATGCATGTGGTTACTGGTTACAATTCTTTGGAAGAAAGTAGCAGATTCACAAATATCATAGTAGTCAATCTAGGTCTAGGAGTAGTTAGTAAATTGTTCGAGGACAAACAAAGCTTTTAGTGTGAGGTAGTACTCGAAGGCATATTTATATGCCTAGAATGATAATTTTTGCCATATTTAAGCCTAGTTTGAATTCAATATGTGTGTGTTTGTAGTTTTATTGAGTTGTTTGGCTTTCTATGAGCTAATCAACAAGATTAGTTGTGTAGGTAATCTTAATTGGAGTAACAGACACGAAAAATTAATAAGTAAGAACTCAAAAAGCTCAAGGCAAGAAGAAGCAAGGAAGAAAATGGAAGAATAGAAGACCAAGGCAATGTCCTGTCCTCTCCGCATCGCGTAGAAGAGTTCTTAAATTAATTTCTAGATCGGATTATTGGAAGCGCCCTCAGTGAACTCTCATCATCACAGAGAGGGAATATAATTTTGGTCGCGAAATTCAATTTTAAGGCAGAGTGGTCTGTTGCAAGACCGAATTACATAGCAGAGAAAAGATTTACAAAATGAGAGTTAAAGGTGCCTTCGCATCTTAATGTTATTTCTTAAACACTTTTGAAGAACAACGACTTGGGAGTACATTTTCATAAGTTTTAAGGTTATTTCTTAAACTCTTTTCTTTTTGATCTATTGATGATTCAAAAATATTACTTGATCTATTATTGAATTATGAATAGCTAAATACCCTATTTCTAGGGTTGTGGCTACAGGATAATTGTAATCTATGGATTTTGTTATTCGGTTGGTGTCAATTATCATATAAACCTTTCTTATGTTCTTGCTTATCAAATTTCGTGGCTAATCTGTCACGACCCAATTTCTCGAGTCATGAAGGCACCTAATATAGCCCACCAGTAGGTAAGCCAACCCGTAACCCGGAACAACACGTAATGGGTCTGAGGGTAGAAACTAAACAAGACAAAACAAAATTACTATAACAACATAAGCAAACCAAAACATATATAAAAATAAGGATCCCTCCCAGAACCTGGAAGTCACTAGTACAGAGCTACGAACAAAACGAGTAGAAGTCCCAACAATGGACCACCGAAACTAGACTGTCTCGAAAAGTAAAAGACAAGTCTTTATATATACAGATGGAGACTGAAATAGTACAAAACACCGTGTGCTCACCCCCGTCTCCAGACGACAATGCTCCAAACTCGATCAACGCTGGCTACTAGTACTCGGACCTGCATCACAAAAATAGATGTAGAGGGTAGCATAAGTACCAAACAACAGGTACCCAGTAGGCATCATAGGCCGACTGAACTTGAAAAGTAAAGCAATATGAAAAGACGGAATCACATAACTAAAGGTCAAAAATGGAAGGCTAAGTAACAATGGAATGCACACGAGTGTATAAAGATCTAACTAAATTAATATAAAAGATAACTACACCTAACTGGACCCCCATAAGCACAGAAGGTGCACTCGTGCGCAAGTTTAAATAAAAACCCGAACGGACCCCCATAACCCCAACGAGTACAAAGAATAACTATAAATAAGGAGAATAGAACTCAAGGCCAAAGAACATCGAAACAGATGCTCCAAACCAAATAGTAGAATCTGACGGTACGGAGGTCAGGCCTCGAATCGGACGCTCACCAGAATTAAACAAGTATACAATCACAAAATATAAGTAACTGAGGCCGGACCTCTAACCGGATGCTCTACATACTTGAGGCCGTACCTCTAACCGGATGCTCTACATAAGTATGCGGATGGTCGAGGCTGGACCTTGAACCGGATGCTCTTCGAAAACCATCAATGAAGTCGGAAACATTGAAGAATTAAGGATAACTATCGCCGGAGCGAGCTCATTGTCGAGTTAAGGACTAAACTATCAGATTCATGTCTGCTACACCAGTCTACAAGGATTTAAGCCGGCCGAACGACGTCGGGGCTAAACTAAGTCCTACCGACTTCGAATTATGCATTTTTAAGGCAAGCCCTAGTCAAACCTAAACTAAGGCCCAACATACTTCCGATAACCAGTATTCAAGCATACAAGTAATCCATATAGCAATGAAGGTCAATTAATAACATAAAACATGCTCACAGTTACCTAATAATTCTCAGAAATATATTGAAAACATGATTTCTGACACCTATGCATGATTCAATAACTACCCAACCCAAATCCCAACTAATCAACATGCATTCACATGTTCGAGTTCAATCTAAGAAAAGGAAACCGTAGCCTACCTACACGCAGATCACGTGTGCTCCAAAATCACTTCTCCGAAGTTTTCCCTTTCTAAATGGCCTCGAAACGTTCATACACTATCAAAAATAGAGTCACAACGTTATTACGGTCATTTAGACACTAAAATCGCAGGAAACGGAGACGGGCCAATTTCGCGGGCAATACGGAAAAAGTGGGACCCGCGCTGAAAATTCCAGAATTAACCCCAAACAAAGATCCTAAACAGCTATCGGAACTTGTGTTCCAAAATGGAACACAATTCGGGACTCTAAACCGTCACAACACGAACATGCAACCAAAACCCCAAATACTACGCTAAAATTCAACAACAATGGTAGCAACTATTTACAAGAATTTACCAAAAATGAAGGTCCAACTGCTGAAATCGATCATACCACGACGATCATCACGAAAAATCACACAAGCTAGGCTCTTGAATCATCAAATTCAGACCTAAAATGACCAGAAAATCATCTTCTAAAATCTTCCAAAATCAAGCTCACAAAAAGGGGTCGTGACAGCAGGTATTTTACAAAGTTTACCTCAAATAGGGACCCCAAATCAGATTCCAAGCACACCAATGCATTGCCCTCGAAAAATCTCACAACTTAGACTTTTGAATCGCCCAATTTGGAGTTCTATAGCTCAATATATCGCAACTTTAAAATATAACATAAAGGCTGAATTTTGGGGATTTTAAAAGGGTGAACCTGGTCGTTAAAAGCCTAAAAAAACTGGTCGTTAAAACCCCAATTCTGGTCGCTAAAAGGCTGCACCAGATTTCAGCTTTGGCTAATTTCTTCAAAGTCTCCAACGGATGCTCGGAATTCGTTTGGAACCCAATTAAAATAAAATAGATATGCTACCCTACCAAAGTCAACATTCCTGACTCAACGGCACAGTCGAAATTTTCATCAGAGGTCATCTCGATAAAAAGTGGGTGCCACTTCCATCGGCCATTTTAAGTCAAAAACCACAAAAGGGCTCGGAAAAATATCGGAAACCTCAGGACACAAATGAAGGGTCAAACTAGACCAAAATCGACATTCCGGAGCTAGCCGCGTTGACGGAATTCTCATCCGAACGCGTTTACTCAGAATGTTGACTAAAGTCAAACTTAGCCTTAAACTTAAAGTTAAAACGCCTAATCGCACCAACTCACACTGAAAACTTTGGGAGTCGTGTCGACCATGCTACTAGCCTAAAATGACCCTTACGGAGCTGATGGAATCATCAGAATTGGAATCCAATGTCATATTCTTGACTTTTTTATCGAAATTGTTCGTTCAAGGTTCATAAGCTCCAAAAATACTAAAACTCGCACAATAACCAAACGAACGACCAGGTGACCGAACTGTCAGTCCCAGCAAGTCATAAATGACTTGGGGTCGCTATAGGAACGCTCTAAAGATGCACAAAAGACAAAACACAGAAATGACCAAGAGAGTCATTACAATATCCACTACTAAAAAGGACTTTCGTCCGCGAAAGTAAGTATCAAGAAGTACCTGAAGGCTCAAATAAGCTGGAAAACTGCTCTCGCATCTCCTGCTCGGTCTCCTAGGTAGCTTCCTCGACTAAATGATGCCTCCAATGGACGTTAACAATAGGAATGGCTCTCGAGCGCAATCTCTTCACATCTCTGGCTAGGATGGCAACTGGCTCCTCTACAAATGTCAAACGGTCATCCAACTCAAGTGCATCATACTGGAGCACATGGGACTCATCAGGAATATATCGGCGTAGCATTGAGACATGGAAAACTGGGTGGATGGCGAAAAATGCTGGAGGTAGGGTCAACTCATAAGCAACCTCTCCAACTGTCCGGAGTATCTCAAAAGGCCCAATGTACCTGGGACTAAGCTTACCCCGCCTCCCAAATCTCATCACGCCCTTCATGGGCGACACACGGAGAAATACACGATCACAAAAAGAGAATCTGAAAGGTCGACGCCTCCGATCCGCATAACTCTGATGCCTACTTTGAGCTGTCCTGAGTCTATCCTGAATCACTCTCACTTGCTCCAAAGCCTCCTGAATCAAATCCATACCTCGCGGCCTAGGCTCTGTAGACTCAAACCAGCCCACCGGAGAGCGACAACGCCGACCATACAAGGCCTTGAAACGGGGCCATCTGAATGCTAGAATGGTAGCTATTGTTATATGCAAACTCCACCAAAGGCAAGAACTGGTCCCAATGACCACCAAACTCCAAAACACAAGCCCGTAGCATGTCCTCAAGGATCTGAATAGTACGCTCTGACTGACCATCAGTCTGCGGGTGGAAAGCTGTGCTAAGGTCAACCCGGGTACCCAACTCATCATGAAAGGTCCTCCAAAAGCTAGACGTGAACTGAGAACCCCGATCTGATATAATAGAAACTGGCACCCCATGAAGTCGAACCACCACCCGAATATAGATACGAGCCAACCTCTCGGTGCTAAATAAAGACTGAACGGGAAGGAAATGTGCTAACTTGGTCAATCGATCAACGATGACCCAAATGCTATCAACTCCTCTCGAAGTCCGCGGTAGGACAGCCACAAAATCCATAGTAATGCGGTCCCACTTCCACTCCGGATGGGTAATCTCTGAAATTCACCACCAGGCCTCAAATGCTCGGCCTTTACCTGCTGGCAGCACAAGCAACGGGAAACAAAGTCAGCAATATCTCATCTCATGCCACTCCACCAGTAATGCTGCCTCAAATCACGATACATCTTCGCTGTACCCGGATGGATAGAACATCTAGACTCATGGGCCTCAGAAAGTATCAACTGTATCAAATCCCCAACTCTTGAGACACACATGCGACTGGCGAATCTCAACACTTCATCAGGATCTAAGGTCGCTTGATCACCATCACCCTCTAACACTCGATCTCTAAGGGCCACCAATGTTTCATCTTCAAACTGACAACCACAGATCCTATCATGCAAAGAAGACTGAACTCCCACATAAGCTAAGACCCGTCTAGAATCTGAGATATCTAATCGAACCATGCTATTGGCTAAGAACTGAATGTCCAAAGCCAAGGGTCTCTCCTCCGCTACCACGTTCGCCTTGTCCGGATGATATAGTATAGAGAGGTGGTAGTCCTTCAGAATCTCAATCCAATGACGCTGCCTCGAATTAAGGTCTCTCTGACTCATGATGTACTGAAGAATCCTGTGATCGGTATAGATCTCACATCGAACTCCATACAAGTAGTGCCTCCAAATCTTAAGCGCGAAAACTACCGCCGCCTACTCCAAGTCATGGGTGAGGTAGTTGCGCTCATGGACCTTAAGCTGCCTTGACGCATAAGCAATAACCCGGCCCTGCTGCATCAATACACAACCCACACCAACACCAGACGCGTCACAATAAATCTTGAAGCCCTCGCCCTCAACCGAAAGAGTCAATATAGGAGCAGTAGTAAGCAACTCCTTAAGCTTCTTAAAGCTCACCTCACACTTCTCTGACCACACAAAGGGAACATCCTGGCGAGTCAACCGAGTAAAAGGAGCTGCAATAGTAAAAAAGCCCTCAACAAAGCGTCTATAGTAACTCGCTAACTCGATAAAACTATGAACCTCAGTAACAGAAGTGGGTCTGTCCCAACCATGTATAGCCTCAATCTTCATCGGATCAACCCTAATACCCTCCTTGGACACCACGTGCCCCAAGAATGCTACAGACTCAAGCCAAAACTAGCACTTTGAGAACTTGGCAGAAAGCCGCTGATCTCTCAAAGTTTGGAGCACTATCCTCAACTGCTGCTCATGCTCACTCCGGCTCAGCGAGTATACCGGTATGTCATCAATGAAGATGATAACAAATGAATCAAGGTATGGCCTGAACACACGTGTCATCAAGTCCATGAAGGCGGCTGGGGCATTAGTCAACCCAAAAGACATCACAAGGAACTCATAATGGCCGTAACGGGTCCTAAATGCGGTCTTAGGGATGTCCGCTACTCTAATCCTCAGCTGATGGTACCCAGACCTCAAATAAATCTTAGAAAATACGACGGCACCCTGAAGCTCATCAAACAAATCATCTATATAAGGCATAGGGTAACGGTTCTTCACCGTCACCTTGTTCAGCTGCCTGTAGTCAATGCACATCCTCATAGTCCCATCATTCTTTTTCACAAACAGAACAGGAGCACCCCAAGGCGACACACTCGGACGGATGAACACCTTACCTAAGAGGTCCTCTAACTGAACACTAAGCTCTCGGAGCTCTGCAGGAGCTATACGGTAAGGCGGAATAGAAATAGGACGGGTGTTGGGCTCCAAATCTATGGCAAAATCAATGTCACGCTCTGGGGGTAGGCCAGGTAGATATGTAGGGAACACATTTGCATACTATCTAACCACAGAACTGAGTCAACTGAAGGTCCCTCCCTACTCACATCTCTGACGTGGGACAAATAAGCTAAACACCTAGAAGCAACCAACCGCCTAGCCCGTATAAAAGAGATGATCCCCGTCGGTGTGTGACTATAAGCACCCTGCCACAACACCGGGGGAAAGCCAGGCATAGATAAGGTAACAATATTGGAGTAGCAATCCAAGACCACATGGTAGGGGGATAACCAGTCCATGCCCAAAATCACATCAAAATCAATCATATCTAGCATAATAAGATCAGCTATAGTATCATAACCATCGATATTCTCTAAGAAACATCTCAATACCTGATCCACTACTAAGGACTCACCCACTGGGGTCGAAACATGAACCGACTCGGCCAAAGACTCAGAACTCATACCCAATCGGGGAGCAAAATAAATAGATACATATGAGAATGTGGACCCGAGATCAAATAATACTGTAGCAGGCTGATGACATAATAAGAGCGTACCTTAGATAACATCGTCAGATGCCTCAGCCATCGCCCTAGCTGGGGCTGTGTAGAAATGGCCTTGAGCACCTTTTCCTGGTGCACCCGATCTACCACCTGACCTGCCTTCCCGAGCTCCACCCCTGGTACCTTGTCGGTTGTCCCGACGGTCCTGGTCCTGACCACCACCTCTAGCCGGAGAAGACACTGCTGAAACTGGTCTAGGTGCAAGTGGAGTTGGTACAATCACCGGGGGCATTCTCTAGACCAATGGACAAGAGCACCACAATCATAACACCCCGAAGCTGAATGCCCTGTAGTAACCTGACTGCTGCATGAAGGAAGGGAATCTGATCCCCTCGAAATCTGTCCTGTACTAGGACCACTCTGCTGATACTGGCCTCCCTCAGAAGTAGGTAATGCCTCCTAAACAGGCCGACTGGACTGACCCTGCTGGAACCTCTGATGAGGCCTATAATATGAGTCCCTCCCCCTAGTCTGGGACCCTCTATAGCTGCCTTGGTAGCGTGCCCTCTTATCGCTGCCCTCTTGGGCCTCACGATGAATATGCTCCATGGATCGAGCATGATCGACCACATCGAGAAAAGAACGGCTAGCTGAAACCATATGATTTGTGTTGACCCTCAAACGATATTGCAAACCACGTACAAAACAATGAACTTTCTCCCCCTCTGTGGGCAGGATCATAGTAGCATGACGAGATAACTCATGGAACCTTGCCTCATACTCTGAAACGGTCATAGAGCCCTGCTCCAATCTAGATAACTCATGGAACCTTCCCTCCCAGAACCTGGAAGTCACTAGTATAGAGCTACGAACAAAACGAGTAGAAGTCCCAACAATGGACCACCGAAACTAGACTGTCTTGAAAAGTAAAAGACAAGTCTTTATATATACAGATGGAGACTGAAATAGTACAAAACACCGTGTGCTCACCCCCGTCTCCAGACCAAAATGCTCCAAACTCGATCAACGCTGGCTACTAGTACTCGGACCTGCATCACAAAAATAGATGTAGAGCGTAGCATAAGTACCAAACAACAGGTACCCAGTAGGCATCATAGGCCGACTGAACTTGAAAAGTAAAGCAATATGAAAAGACGGAATCACATAACTAGAAGTCAAGAACGGAAGGCTAAGTAACAATGGAATGCACACGAGTGTATAAAGATCTAACTAAATTAATATAAAAGCTAACTACACCTAACTGGACCCCCATAAGCCCAGAAGGTACACTCGTGCGCAAGTTTAAATGAAAACCCGAACGGACCCCCATAAGCCCGACGAGTAAAAAGAATTAACTATAAATAAGGAGAATACAACTCAAGGCCAAAAAACATCAAACCAGATGCTCCAAACCAAATAGTAGAATCTGACGGTATGGAGGTCAGGCCTCGAACCGGACGCTCACCAGAATTACACAAGTATACAATCACAAAATATAAGTAACTGAGGCCGGACCTCTAACCAGATGCTCTACATACTTGAGGCCGGACCTCTAACCGGATGCTCTACATAAGTATGCGGATGGTCGAGGCCGGACCTTGAACCGGATGCTCTTCGAAAACCATCAATGAAGTCGTAACATCGAAGAAGTAAGGATAACTATCGCCGGAGCAAGCTCATCGTCTAGTTAAGGACCAAACTATCAGACTCAAGTCTGCTACACCAGTCTACAAAGATTTAAGCCGGCCGAACGACGTCGGGGCTAAACTAAGTCCTACCGACTTCAAATGATGCATTTTTAAGGCAAGCCCTAGTCAAACCTAAACTAAGGCCCAACATACTTCCGATAACCAGTATTCAAGCATAAAAGTAATCCATATAGCAATGAAGGTCAATTAATAACATAAAACATGCTCACAGTTACCTAATAATTCTCAGAAATATATTGAAAACATGATTTCTAACACCTATGCATTATTCAATAACTACCCAACCCAAATCCCAACTAATCAACATGCATTCACATGTTCGAGTTCAATATAAGAAAAGGAAACCGTAGCCTACCTGCACGCAGATCACGCATACATAGAGTCACAACGTTAACGGTCTTTTAGACACTAAAATTGCAAGAAACGGAGACGGGCCAATTTCGCAGTCAAAACAGAAAAAGTGGGACCCACGCTAAAAATTCCAGAATTAACCCCAAATAAAGGTCCTAAACAACTATCGAAACTTGTGTTCCAAAATGGAACACAATTCGGGACTCAAAACAGTCACAACACGAACATGCAACCAAAAACCCAAATACTACGCTAAAATTCAACAACAATGGCAGCAGCTATTTACAAGAATTTACAAGAAACGAAGGTCCAACTGCCGAAATCGATCATACCACAACGATACTCACAAAAACCCACACAATCTATGCTCTTGAATCATCAAATTCGGACCTAAAATGGCCAAAAAATCATCTTCTAAAATCTTCCAAAATCAAGCTCACAAAAAGGGGTCGTGACAGCAGATATTTTACAAAATTTGCCTCAAATCGGGACCCCAAATCAGATTCCAAGCTCACCAATGCGTTGCCCTCGAAAAATCTCACAACTTAGCCTTTTGTATTGCCCAATTTGGAGTTCTATAGCTCAATATATTGCAACTTTAAAATATAACATAAAAAGGCTGAATTTTGGGGATTTTAAAAGGGTGAACCTGGTCGTTAAAAGCCTAAAAAAACTGGTCGTTAAAAGCCTAAAAAAAATGGTCGTTAAAACCCCAATTCTGGTCGCTAAAGGGCTGCACCAGATTTCAGCTTTGGCTAATTTCTTCAAAGTCTCCAACGGATACTCGGAATTTGTTTGGAACCCAATTAAAATAAAACAGATATGCTACCCTATCCAAGTCAACATTCCGGACTCAACGGCGCAGTCAAAATTTCCATCAGAGGTCATCTCGATAAAAAGTGGGTGCCACTTCTATCGGCCATTTTAAGTCAAAAACCACAAAAGGGCTCAGAAAAATATCGGAAACCTTAGGACACAAAAGAAGGGCAAAACTAGACCAAACTCGACATTCCGGAGCTAGCCGCATTCACGGAATTCTCATCGAAGCGCGTTTACTCAGAATGTTGACTAAAGTCAAACTTAGCCTTAACCTTAAAGTTAAAACGCCTAATCACACCAACTCACATTGAAAACTTCGGGAGTCTTGTCGACCATGCTACTAGCCTAAAATGACCCTTCCGGAGTTGATGGAATCGTCAGAATTAGATTCCGATGTCATCTTCTTGAAGTTTTGATCAAAAATGATAGTTCAAGGTTCACAAGCTCCAAAAATACTAAAACTCGCACAATAACCAAACGAACGACCAGCTGACCGAACTGTTAGTCCCAGCAAGTCATAAATGACTTGGGTTCTATATAGGAACGCTCTAAAGGATGTACAAAAGATAAAACACATAAATGACCAAGAGAGTCATTACATAATCACCAGTGAAATAAATCTATTGTCCAAATTGAACTCGAGAGAGGAATAAGAGGATAGAACATGGGGCTTAAGGAGAATGATTAATTCTAAATAGTTAGGGTTGCTTGGGTGACCATACATAAGTAAATAGTAATGGTCAATATTTAATCCATTTGATCCCCGTTGAGCGATGTAGTTAGGGTGTTATTTATCGTAGGCGATTAGAGGTCGGAGACCATGATCATAGATCTAACTATGTGATTCACTGATTCAAAAGCGTATAATTACTCCTATAAATGATATTGATTGCACGATTCTTTATAAAAGCTGCAGCCCAGTACTTTACCCAAATCATTATTTTATAACCCTTGAAATTGAATCATGTAAATTATATTTTGTTACAATCTTAGAAGTAGAAATTAAATCACCATTTGAAATCCTTAATACACATGTGTTTAGCTATATGTTACAGAAATGAAGTGTTTCTAAGAATAAGTCTCTCTAGGTAAGATTGGCGACTCTTAAAAAGACCACTTAAAACTTGAACGACCACGTGCACTTGCGTGTGTGATTGGCTACAACAAGATTTATTTAGGCAAGATAAGTCACTAATTTTATCTAAACTAAACCTCCCTTGCGTTAAGCCTACATTACAACTAAAAATATTGTTTGATTTCTAACATAGCACACTTTATTAGTAGAGATTTGCATTATGGGCAAGCTTATCGTTCTTAGTGCATACATGTTAGATGTTGTTGTTGAGTGAGAGCATACCTTGTTCGCATAGTCCTTAAAGTATTTTAAATTTGCAAAGTTGAGTGTGTGCACTATTATTTGGAGTGAGGGGAACTTGTTATACGAAGGAGAGGTAATTTTGTAATGGTGTACAAGTTGATGAATTATTTGGTTGCTAAAAGTTGACAAGTCATCCACAAGAGTCATGTATACTATGTTGGTAAACATGAACGTGTTGGCTGTTTCAAATTCCTTGGAAGAAAGTAGAAGATGAAAAAATATAATAGATGTGAGTCTAGGTCTAGGAGTTGTTAGTAAGTTGTTCAAGGATGAAAAGCTTTAAGTGTGGGGTAGTGATCTTAGCAATATTTATATGCCTAGAATGCTAATTTTTCCTGTATTTAAGCATAGTTTGAATTCAATATGTGTTTTTTTTTATAGTTTTGGCAAGTCGTTTGATTTTCTAGGAGCTAACCAACCTAATTAGTTTTGTGGGTCAGCATAATTTGAGAGAGAAACATGAAAAGGGACAAAGGAGGAACTCAAAAGATTCAAGGCAAGTAGAAGGAAGGAAGAAACAAGAAGAATAGAAGATCAAGGCACTGTTGTGTCCTCTCTATGTCATGGAGAAGATTTGTTAAGTTAATTCACAAGATTTGATTTCTGGTAGAGACCTCTGTGAACTCTACGCGTTGCGGAGAGTGAGTATAGTTTATGTAGCGAATTAACTTTTGAGGGAGAGTGTTCCGTGGAAATCCCAAGTCGTGGAGAAGAGAAAATATTTGCAGAATGAGAGTTGAAGGTTCCTCCGCGACATGCACCTATGTCGCTGTTTTGGCTGTTTTGACTTTTAGTATAAATAGGTCAATATTTTATGTTATTAAATTCTTCTTTTTTTTAGTTTTAATGAACGACAACTTGAGAGTATGTTTTCATCAATTTTAGAGTTATTTCTTAAAAGTCTTATTTTCGACCTCTTCATGATTCAAAAACGTTACTTGATCGATAATTGGATTATGAGTAGCTAAATACCCAAGTTCTAATAAATGATATTGATTGCATGATTCCTGATAAAAGTTGCAGCCGTGGACTCTACCCAAATCATTGTTTTATAACTCTTCAAATGAATCATTATTTTATAACTTTTGAAATTTTTATACTAAATTTAGTGAGGAATATTCATAAGGTATGGTAGCTTCTCATCTATGGGTAGCCTTGACCCATAGAGCCCCTTCAAAGTTTAATTTCAAAACTAGTGTTTTCCCCAAAAAGTAAGGGTTTAACTCTAAGTCATGGGTTCCTTTATGAAACATTTACAATAGTTGATTTATGATTAATTTTGATTGAATCTATGAGTTATTTTTTGTTTATGATGAATCACCCCAAGAACGCATGAAATCCTCTATTTTCCCAATTTGGATTTTCAAGTGTGGATATTGTCGTATATTTGTTCAATTTTGTATATAATGATTATTTATCGTGTGATTATATGACTTTAGTATTATTAAGCATGTATTATTGATTAACCTAGGATTGTAGGGTCAATGTGAGATGGTCAAGAGTTATGCCATGAAAGAGGCATATTAAGGGTTTAAATGTGTCCTTCTAATATTGATGAACTTATTTATGAATTGCATTAAATTAGATGACCTAGATATGAATTTATTTCAAGTAAATCTAGTAGACATGAATGAATTAGGTTAGGTCTTTGATGATTTATCATGGTTGAATAGTATTCAGATTGAGTTTACTTGATGTTATATAACTATAATTGGTTATGAATGAAGCATGTTGTGAGTTTACCTTCAGAGTTAGGTTTACATGATGACGATCTGATATATTTCTTTATATAATGCTTGTATTATGAAGATAAATTCTATGTCTTAAAGGGTAAACACTAAAATGAATGAGCTATGAATGTTGAGGCTTTTTATGAGGAAGTTATTATGCATGTTAAATTATATATAGTATTATTGTTGAAGGACTTTACCCACATGAACTATACTATGATTACATGAGCTTATGCACACAATGATGGAAATACTTGAATTACGATTATATCTATGTATAATATAATGAATGCTAGATGTGTTAAATTGATGTGATATATAATCCTTGTATGCATGATATGAGAATTATGCATGGTTTTGATATTATGTACATGCTTTATGAACACTTTGTTGGTGTATCATTGAAAGGACAAGAACACACACTCCATGCATAAGTATGATTATGATGTATCTATGGTGTTAATTGAACGGTTATTTCTCATATGCACCTGTGCACCTCACTATGCATTGAATATACATGACAATTATCATCTTCTTGTATGGATTGGAAGGCTATTTTCATGAAAACACATTATTATAATGTGAAAGTTTTCCTCACATAATTAATGACGATTCTAAGGTTGAAAGTCCATTCCCACCAATTGAATCTATGAGCTATTTCACAAATTGTGTTGTGAGTGTAGGGTTTAGACACCACCTTATGCATGCATGTTCAATTCAAGACTACAGAGAAATTTTGGGAAATAATTCTTAGAACTGAGTGGATATGGAATGTGAGGTAGAGGCCCTTCGTCAATAAAATAGGCCTGGTCAACTGAAGTAACCTCATGAGATTGAGGCTCCCCTATCAATACATTACTTTAGGGGTTTCTAGAAAAAAACCTCCGATCCCATAACTATGTTCCCACATAGGTCTTTATCTAAAGGATCCACCTTAAAGCTAATACATGTTGTTCTACCTTAGGCATGTACGACATCTCTTTTCATTTTGGGACATGACATCGGACTCCATGTAGCTGCATGGTCTATGTCAGTTAAAGGCTATTTTCCTCTCAGAAAAATAATAAGAACAAGAATATGAGTCCTTTACTATGGTTCCTCAAGATGTTCTACTTAGTGTAAGCGGGGGTATGGTACTTCACTATTTCATTGCACAAGTATGCTTTGAGAATGTTCGTGGTCTCTTACGATATGATTATTTATGAGTTAATGCATACTTTATATGAATTATGAATATGAACAATAACTATGCTTATGACTTCTCCATGTTCTCTACTTAGTGTGAGTGGGGGTATGGAACATCATTCATGCGTTGCACAAGTATGCTTTGAAAGGTGTTATGGTGTTGTTTTCTTATTCTATGAATATATGTGAATTTATGCATGCATGCTATGTATTGTTATTAAGAGTGGTTTTCCTTGTTATAAGTTGTGAATAGGAAGGTCTCCTTATCTATGAGTAGTAACTATGGGTAAGATCAGATCATGATAAATATGAGCATTGTCACCAAAAGGTAATACATAGAGTAAATGGGATTATGTGATTTGGTTTATGCATTGCACATGTAGAGCTTAGGGTAATTTATGTGATTGTTGTACTATAATAATGATGACCTTGGTGTTTAATTATGTATGTGAACCATGTCTTATGATAAGTGGTGTGTGCATTATGTTTGAGGTTATGCTTGTGATTATGTTGAAATCCTTTATGTTGTAATGAATGGTACGTGAGTTGTCTAATGGGTTACTTTCCCCAACTATTTGTAAGATTATGTTCAATATTGGCATATAGCGTGGTTTTAACAAAGATTCCCCTTTTAACATGTTTTAATGATTCTTGTGCGTGGCTTCCATACATAGTGTAACTTTTGTACTAACCTATATTTCTACATTTTTCAATAAGTGTAGGGCATGGTCGTTGATGTTTTCTTCTCCTAGTGTTCAAATCATGGATTGATTCTCTCCACGCTTTGTGTGAGGTCTCATACGTAGAGGAAGAAAGTCGTTCATTTTTGTGTCTTTCTTACATTACCTTTTGAGACTATATTGTAAAAGGGGTGTGGCCCATATTGATATTCGGTTGTATTAGATGGCTTAATAAGACAATGTGTAGACATCTAATTTTATTTTTATGAAAAGATTTCGATTGTAATTTTTTGTTTAATTTTGCATCATTTCCATTAAGTATGTTTATTAAATGTTAAGGGCTTGTATAAGACCCTTTGGAGTTAAGTACGCCATTTTACATCGAGGAGATACCCGTGGGTCGTGACACATTAGCTAAAATTAGTGAATAACTATCAATCTTTGAGAGTTTTGAGAACAAGCCTTAGATGTGTCACATGCTTCTCTTCATTCCTACAGTAAATGAGGATATTATCAGTAAAAGGATAATGAACAAGTCAAGATATTGCTTGAACACCCTTTTAATCAAGTCCATGAAATCTGCAAGAGAATTTGTTTAGTCCTAGTGACATTACTTCAAATTCATAATGACCATACAGAGTCGTGGCGACTTTTTTTTGGGATTGCACTATCTTTGACTCTTATTTTATTATACTGGATGTGAGGTCTATCTTCGAAAAATAACTAGCACCCTAAAGGTTTTTGAACAAGTCAACAATCATGGGGACAAGGTTCTTATTCTTTATTGTGATATTGTTCAACTAACGATAGTCAATCCACATTTTGTGTCACGACCGGAATCTAGACCCCAGACGAGACCGGCGTCATTGACCTTTCAGAGGTCGCAGATAAGCCTACATACGTCATTCTTACTTCATCTAGATTAATTTTAGCAGAAAATTTGAAACTTTTAGTTTCTTAACTTACTTATTAAACATTCTCATTAATACATAATTGTTCACCATCAACCATCTAGTATTAAGATCATCAAATGAAAGATATACTGTAATATAGTAATAAAGATGTACTTGTCAAAATGGCACCAATACAATGTCTGAATAAAACAGGAAAGAAACGCTAGTGGAACATGCTCCACTAGATCAACTCTAAACTAAGCTAGAATATAAATGGCAGCATCCTCGAAATACATGAGGACCTACCAAGTCCGGATGAATGCTCGATGTCCGGATAGCTTCAGCGTCAACCTGTAGCTCTAGCGTCCACCTGTGCCTGCACCTAAAATTGTAGAGTTGTATAGGATTAGTACACACTTGTACTAAGCATGGGTATATGCAAGCACACACCATGGACATGCATGAGAAAAGATAGCTCTTTCCTAACAACATGATTATGGAAATTCAAGTCAGTGGACTTGCCGAATTGAGATTAGGAAAGTTAGTGAACCTTCCAAATTTGGATTAGGAAAGTCAGTGAGCTTTCCAAATTTGGATTAGGAAAGTCAGTGAGCTTTCCAAATTTGGATTAGGAAAGTCATACCATGAGAGTAACATGCATCATCATAATTATCATACTGTACACAACACATAACATCTTACACATAGCACATATCATATTGCATATAGCACATAACATCTTTCATATCATTCATTCATATGCCATGAGACCTTGGAATCATGGACTTAACATTAAGACTTCCCAGAATGAGGGCTCAACATATGGGACCTCAACTAGGGAGTTTTCATTAGCAAACACAGAGTCTGCGTCATTCATTCATACGTACTTCATTTCATTTCATTCATAGGCCAGTGTAAACACCAGTTATACCTAGGGTGTAGTTTAAGACTTTCATCGGGTTCGCTGTGCAATGATCAAGAATGACCTAGTGTCATTACCTGAGTCTAGCTCACCTCTTGATTATCCTATCCTAACACCTTTGGTATCATTCATTTCATTATGTGCTGCATTTGAGGTTGGCCTCATTCATTCATTGGGAACTTTAACTTTAACCTACATAGATCATGTGAGCATCATAAAATCAAGTGTCTCCCCCACACCGAAAAGAGGTGGAATCACCGGCCAAAGTGACCCAAAAACATGCTAGCGTACATGGGAATTTAACCCCGCCAGATCCCTATATTGGCAGTATAGGTTCGAAGACCAGGAGATATAAGGAGACCCATACCCGGCAAGCTGGACAGTCTTATCTCATGAGAGTTACGTGAACCTCCGCTCTTCACTAAAGAAGGCATCACCGCTCATAGCTAGTCTAATGGTGCTCAGTATAAAGTTCCATTACATTCAACTCATACGTCATGGAAGCTGGCTTCTAGTATGAGGACATCATAGCTCATTAGTTGATTTCTCATCTCATCATTAGTATTAAGTGTGTTAATCTCAATACTTTCATTAGAGTGTTCATAGAGACTGGTCTCTTCATTAACTTTACACTCTCATAGGTGAGTACATTTTGGTAACATATACTTAGGCTCATTTGAGATTGGTCTCATCTTTTACATTAGCCTCATATCATGTTGTCACCACATTCATTAACATTAGCACATTTGCTCTTCATAATTACTCACCCCATTTTACGTGAATGTTCATTTCATCATATGCCAATATACTTGGCCATTTATGTGTTTCACACTCTTACTTAAACCTTCTAGGGTTTCGTCATTTCATTACATACTAATCATTTTCATCGTATGCCAATGCACTATGCCATTTATTGTGTTTTTCACTCATACTTAACCCTTCTAGGGTTACATCATTTCATTACATACATCTTAGGTTCACTTCTTTAAAACATATGCCAGACTTATGAGTCTATACACACAAGCCATGAGGCTTCATTCATAATTCGTTAAGTGATTCATACATTCCTAAGATTATGTAGTACAAGACTTATGTATCTTGTATATATGCCAAGATCTTGATTTCGATCTAAGTAGGTGGCATTATTCTTGAATATTTTGTTCAGGTATGACTTATGTATCAATACGGAAGTTTGGGCAAGGAAACCCAAGTTCGAATCACTTGGATAACATTTACATTTTTCATTGATTTTATTTTAAATCTCCATGATATTGGGACTCTAAATTGAACCCCAACATTAATATTATATCATAGAGTTTCTACTTGGTTTTCCTCTTATGTTCGCCGAAGGGTTGTGGGTTCGAACCCCCACAACCCCTTTTTATTTTTCATTGATATCTCATTGCCTAATTTCGCCTAAACCAAGAGGTTGTGGGATCAAACCCCCACAACCTCTTTTATTTATTCTTAATTTTCGCTGGGTATTGGGAGGTTGTGGGTTCAAACCCCCACAGCCTCCTTATTTATATTTTAATTTCGCTGGGGGCTGTGTGGTGGTGGGTTCGAACCCCCACAACCTCCTATTTTTTTTTATTAAATTCACTAGGCTAGCCGTTTTGGCAGTGAGGTTGTGGGATCGAGTCCCCACAGACTCACTTTGTTTTCTTATTTAATTTTGTCATTCTCCTTTCCAACCTTGAGGTCGTGGGTTCGATTCCCATGCCTCACATTTTCTTTTCTTTATTTTCTCTTCCTTCACTCGCTACCTGGAGGACGTGGGTTCGATTCCCACGCCTCCCATTTATTTATTTTAATTCTTGTTCTCTCCTTGCTAACCCAGCAGACCCGGTTTTGATTCCCCCAGCCCCCTTTTCTTTTTCCTTTCTCGCGAATTCCAGTAGCCAAAGGGTGAGGTCACAGGTTCGAATCCTGGTGGCCTCACCTCTTTAAAATGTATTAATTTCCAGATTTCCAACCTTTTTTTTGAACGAAATTAAGGTACACCAAGCTGGAAATTTATTCATAATTTTTAGCTTCCTTTCATCAATCCTTTTCATGTTAGTTTCTTAGGCCATTTCACCAAGCATTTAGTGGATTGTTAGGTGTAGTTTAGTAGTTACATTAGTCAAGCGTTTTCACTCAAAATTAGTAACTTCACACCCCATATGAACATAACATTGTGTACAACTTTAGTACATAAAATACAAGAATTAACATGCCTTTACACATCTCCCAAACAGTGACTACTTCACTGCCACACGTGCACACACACATCATTTTTTTTCGATCACACATTGCTTGTCATTTTCGTGATTTCACGTACATAAACATATTCACATTCAATACAAACACATCACACATACCTAAATCTACCAGCAAACAAAACCAATCTACGAATCATTGGGAGCTAGTGACAAGGACATGCAACGGGGAACAATCCTAGTTTTCGGGATGAATATCTTGAATCTTAAGGGGTCTCTTGGAAAAGGGACCAAGAGGAAAGAAACCCATACCTTAATTGATGTTCAAACGATGAATTTGATGCCAAAAACCCTCTCCAAAATCAGTCCAAGCTTCCTCAACGTCCATACCACTCGACAGACAACTTCTCTTTGCCTTAACGTTTTTGGTTACTTTGTTTTTCTTAAAATTTCATGTGAGTTCTTCAAGTGTGAAGAACTTTTAATATTATTTCTGTTCTTTGTTGTTTTGGAAGAAACCAACGTGAGAGAGATGATGAAACGTGAGAGAGAGATCGTGAGAGAGTAGTCTAATAATAGGAGATTTAGTTTGGGAATTAGTCAAACTAAGACTCCTTATTAATTTAAATAAAAACCTGATTTATTAGCTTAGTGAAAGGACCATTATGCCCTAAAAAAATTAGATTATAAACATTAATTAAATCACCAACTTGTTGCTCGAACCCGAGTGACACCCTTTCGCAAAAACGGGTCACTTTGGGTCGACCCAACCCAAATTGATTATTTAATTAAATTAATTAATTAATTAATTAATTCCTTAGGGTAATTATAATATTACCCTTGGCCTGGAAAAGACCATTTTACCCCTGGACCCTCAAAACTCAAGATTTCTTCTTTTTAAGTCCGGTAAAGACTCCTTCGATTAAATATTCATTTTCGAGAGCCCTACATGGTTGGTTCCAAACTTTCCAAGATCAATTAACTCCCCAAGTTAGTTGGCTTGGCCGTAGTAAGGGTTCTGAGGTCTGGTTCTACGCGTATCAATCCGTGTGAACCTTGGTCTAAAACGCAAGTATTCTTGACACCTTAAACATTTATCTTATTCATTTTTTAGGGTTGTTACATTATCCCCCCCTTAGGAACATTCGTCCCCGAATGACACTACCACTACATATCGTAATGCCAGTCAGATCATAACATAATCACTATGCACAGTCAAGCAATAGCAACAAAATACGGAGAGATAAGGAAACTTAAACTTAAGAGTAGGAAGTCCAACCTCAAGAGCTGAAAAGATGAGGGTAGCGGGATCTCAATGTTGGCCTCAGCCTCCCACGTAGGACCCTCAACAAGATGATTTCTCCACAATACCTTCACTGTGGCAATCTCCTTGTTCCTCAGCCGCTTGACCTATCTGTCTAAGATCTTAACAGGTACCTCCTCATAAGACAAGTCTTCATCAAGCCCCAAACCTTCAACAAGTAGAATCGATGCTGGATCACCTAGGCACTTCTTCAACATAGAAACATGAAAGACTGGATGAACAGAAGCTAGCTCCGCAGGCAATGCTAACTCATAGGCCACCTCACCCACACGCTGTAGGATCTCATATGGCCCAACATACCTCGAACTCAACTTGCCTTTTCTACCAAATCTCATAACCCCTTTCATAGGTGATATCTTCAAGTAAACCTGGTCACCAACATCAAATTCTAAGGGGCGTTTTCTGTTATCTACATATGACTTCTGCCGACTGTAAGCAGTAGCCAACCTGTCCCTAATCAGTCTGACCTTCTCTAAGGCCTCATGAATGATCTCTGGACCCAAAATGGATGAATCTCCAACCTCGAACCACCCAACTGGAGATCTACACCTCTTACCATACAGTGCCTCAAACGGTGCCATCCCAATGCTGGAGTGATAGCTATTATTATACGAGAACTCTATCAATAGTAGATGGTCATCCCAGCTACCTCTGAAGTCAATCACACACGCTCTCAACATGTCCTCCAATGTCTTAATGGTGCGCTCTGCCTTTCCATCAGTCTGAGGATGAAAGGCAGTACTAAGCTTGACCTGCGTGCCCAAGCTCTTCTAGAAAGATCTCCAAAAATGTGAAGTAAACTGAGATCCTCTATGTGAAATGATAGATAAAGGAATCCCATGCCATCTCACAATCTCATCAATATAGAGTCTCGCATAATCCTTGGCTCTGTAAGTAGACTTCACAGGGATAAAGTGCGCAGACTAAGTCAATCTATCCACAATAACCCATATGGAGTCATGATGCCTCCTAGTCCTCGAAAGACCAACCACGAAGTCCATATTAATGGCCTCCCACTTCCAAGTCAGAACCTCAATAATCTGAGTCAGACCGCTAGTCTTAAGATGCTCTGCCTTAACCTGCTGACAATTAGGACACTTTGCCACATATTCTGCAATGTCCTTCTTCATGCCGTCCCACCCATAAATCTGCTTAAGATCATGATACATCTTGGTGGAACCTGGATGTATGGAATATATTGAACCATGGGCCTCTGCAAAAATCCTGGTCCGCAAATCATCCACATCCGGTACACACAGCCTATCCTGGTACCTAAGTATGCCATCACCTCCCAAAGCGAAAGACTCATTCATCTTCATCAACACTGAGTCCTTCAGCTCCATCAACACAGGATCTAGATGCTGACCCTGCTTGACTTTAACTACCAGGAATGATTCAGAACTAGGATAAACTGAAACACCCCCACTAGTATAGTCAACCAATCGCACACTCAGTCTGGCCAGTCTGTGTACATCTTTCACCAACTCCTTCTTCTGATCCTCAACGTGAACTGTACTTCCCATGCTCATCATGCTCAAAGCATCATCTACAACATTAGCCTTACCTGGATGGTAGTGAACATTCATGTCATAATCCTTCAAAAGCTCCAACCATCTCCGCTGACGTAGATTCAACTCTCTCTCTGTGTGAACACGTACTGGAGACTCTTGTGGTCTTTTAAACATCCACATGCACTCCATACAAGTAGTGCCACCACAACTTCAGTGCAAACACCACAGCTGCCAAATCCAGGTCATGAGTGGGATAATTCTTCTCATGAACCTTGAGCTGTCTGGACGCATAGGCTATCACCTTACCAACCTGCATAAGGACACAACCCAAACCAACCCTAGATGCATCACAATAACAGTGTAATTCTCACCACACTTAGGCAAAGTAAGCAACGGGGCTGAAGTGAGTCTATCCTTGAGCTCCTGGAAACTCCTCTCACAAGTCTCCGTCCATTCAAACTTGGCTTTCTTCTTAGTCAAAGTTATCAATGGGTCAGCAATGGAAGAAAAGCCCTCCACAAACCTGCGGTAGTAACCAGCCAATCCCAAAAAGCTACGGATGTCAGTGGGAGTAAGAGGCTTTGGCCAGTTCTTCACAGCCTTAGTCTTCCTGGGATCCACCTCCACGCCCTGATCGGACACAACATGACCCAGGAAGGTCACTAATCTAAGCAAAAATTCACACTAGCTGAATTTGGCATACAACTGATGTTGTCTAAGTACCTGCAAGGTTAGTCTAAAATATTGTTCAAGCTCTTTCTTGGTCCTAGAGTAGATGAGAATGTCGTCAATGAATACTATCACGAAAGAGTCAAGGTATTCAAAAAAACTCGGTTCATGAGGTCCATAAATGTAGCAGGTGCATTCGTAAGACCAAATGACATGCTAAGAACTCATAGTGACCATAACGGGTACGAAAGGCTGTCTTTGGGATATCTCCATCCCTAACCCTAAGCTGATGATACCCTGAACGAAGATCAATCTTAGAGAAAAAACTAGACCCTTAGAGTTGATCAAACAAATCATCTATTATGGGAAGTGGATACTTATTCTTTATAGTGACTTTGTTGAGCTGCCGATAATTGATACACATTCTAAGGGTTCCATCTTTCTTTTTCACAAACAACACTGGAGCGCCCCAAGGGGATATGCTCGGCTGAATGAAACCCTTGTCAGTGAGATCTTTTAACTGCAGCTTCAACTCTTTGAGTTCAGATGGAGCCATTCTGTAAGGAGGAATTGAAATTTGTTTAGTATTGGGTTCTAAGTCGATACCAAAATAATCTCTCGAGGGGGAGGGACTCCAGGCAAATCATCAGGAAATACATCTAGGAACTCATTCACTACAGGTACTGAGTCTATGGGAGGAATATCATGATCTAAATCATTAACACTCACAAGATGATACAATAACCCCTTGGACACCATTTTATTGGCCTTAAGGTTAGAAATCAAGAGGTTAGGACGACTCGAGTTGTACCCCTCCAAGACTAGCTCCTCTTCATTAGGGAAACAAAATCTCACCACTCTACTACGACAGTCCAAGCAAGCTTAACAACTGTGAAGACAGTCCATGCCAAGAATAACATCAAAATCATGCATGGGTAACTCAGCCAATAGTGATAGTCTTACCACTTATCACTATTGGGCAATCCTTGTAGACTCTATCAGTTCTTACATTTTCTCTTAAAGGTGTACTAACCACTATAGGATCATGTAGAACTTGAGGCAATATCTCAAAAGTGAGAGCAAGCAAAGGAGTTACAAAGGAAAGCGTAGACCCTGGATCAAGTAAAGCATAAACAGAAGTTGAGAATACTTGCAGCATACCTTTGACCACATCAGCGGACTTCTCCTGCTCCTCCCTGCCCTTCAGGGCATAGAACATGTTCCTCTTAGGAGGCTTGGCTGCTGCTGCACCTTGTGGATTAGGCCTAGGCTGAGCATTACCTCCAGCCTGACCTATGTTCTGTGGGCAGTCTCTAACTATGTGCCCACTCTTACCGCAATCGAAGATGGCATTAGTTCCCTGTATGCACTCTCCACTATGAGCACGACCACACTTAGCACAATTCTTTTTAGGACGCTGCATCTCACCTCCATTGCCCTTCTTGGGCTCAGGTCTGCCTCCTCTAGGTGTTGTACTCCTCTTAAAATTAGAGTTCCCAGAACTTTGTTGCCCCTTCTTGAACCTGGGCTGCTCACGGACACCAAAATTATTTCTGTGGCCTCCATGGCTGGGACCTGCCTGATCCTGAGGCTTAGGCCTCCTAGCATCACGAATACCCCTCTTTTTGCGACTGTCCTCGACCTGCTGGACATGCACCATCAACCTGGAGAGGTCCATATTATCATGGAGCATCGCAGACCGACACTCCTCCTCCAGATCTCCATTGATTTCTGTGAGGAACCTGCTCATCTCATCCCTGCTGTTAGACACAAGGGAAGTAGTATACCTGGATAACTTAACAAAATTCAGTATTCACCTTATCCTTGATGTTAGATACTAAGGAAAGTAGCATACCTGGATAGCTTAACAAACTTCAGGGAATACTCCCTGACTGTCATAGATCCCTGCTTAAGGTTGATGAACTCCTCAACCTTGGCCTCCCTCATTTCTCTGGGAAAGAATCTCTCCAGAAAGGCTATCTTAAACAGCTCCCAAGTGACTGGAACTCCGCCAAAAGCTTGGCTATCCTGCCACATCTTGCACCAAGTCTGTGCAACATCCTTGAGCTGATAGGAAGCCAACTCAGCCTTCTCAGCATCTGTGGCCCCCATCGCCACCAGAATCTTATGCACCTCGTCCACAAGCTTCTGGGGGTCCTCTGAAGTCTTAGACCCTGTGACAATAGGAGGATTCATCCTCATAAAGTCTCTCAGCCTGTCAGCCATGCTACGAACCGGTGGGTTCTCCCTCTGAACATCCTGCCGGTTGACCTGGGCAGTCATAGCCTGGGCCTGCATAGTAATGGCCTGTGCCATTTGGGCCAGAGATGCCCTCACCTCAGCATCAGTCAACCCAGCTGGTTTAACTGGTATATCCACTCTTTCAGCTGGAGCCTGGGGTGGAACCTGATTGTTCCCAGTAGCTGCACCTCTTTTCCTCTGACCAATGGTCCTCCTAGTATTCATTCTCTGAAAACAACAAGAATTGATGTTAGACACGCTCATAACACCAAGAAATCAGATATTAGGAAAAGCACGATAAGATCAGAAGAAGGGAAATTTTCCTACGCATCATGCAGTCTCTAATTCAGGATAGTGGTGCACTTCACTACCATGACTTAGAAACTACTTAATGTGGTTGATGTGAACTTAATATTTTTGAAATGTAAGCTAGTGCTCTGATACCAACTTTGTCAGGACCGGAATCTTGACCCTAGACGAGACCAGCGTCGTTGACTTCTCAGAGGTCGCAGACAAGCCTACATACATCATTCTTACTTCATCTAGGTTAATTTTAGCGGAAAATTTGAAAGTATTTGTTTCTTAACGTACTTATTAAACATTCTCATTAATACATAATTGGTCACCATCAACCATCTAATATTAAGATCATCAAATGAAAGAAATACTGTAATATAGTAATAAAGATGTACTTGCCAAAATGGCACCAATACAATGTCTGAATAAAACAGGAAATAAACGCTAGTGGAACATGCTCCACTAGCTCAACTCTAAAACTAAGCTAGAATATAAATGGCATCATCCTTGAAATGCATGAGGACCTACCAAGTCCGGATGAATGCTCGATGTCCGGATAGCTTCAGCGTCAACCTGTAGCTCTAGCATCCACCTGTGCCTGCACCTAAAATTGTAGAGTTGTATAGGGTTAGTACATACTTGTACTAAGCATGGGTATATGCAAGAACACGCCAAGTACATGCATGAAAAAAGATAGCTCTTTTCTAACAACATGATTATGGAAATTCAAGTCAGTGGACTTGCCAAATTGAGATTAGGAAAGTTAGTGAACCTTCCAAATTTGGATTAGGAAAGTCAGTGAGCTTTCCAAATTTGGATTAGGAAAGTCAGTGAGCTTTCCAAATTTGGATTAAGAAAGTCATGCCATGAGAGTAACATGCATCATCATAATTATCATACTACGCACAACACATAACATCTTACACATAGCACATATCATATTGCATATAACACATAACATCTTTCATATAATTCATTCATATGCCATGAGACCGTGGAATCATGGACTTAACATTAAGACTTCCCATAATGAGGGCTCAACATATGGGACCTCAACTAGGGAGTCTTCATTAGCAAACACAGAGTCTGCTTCATTCATTCTTACGTACTTCATTTCATTTCATTCATAGGCCAGTGTAAACACCAGCTATACCTAGGGTGTAGTTTAAGACTTTCATCGGGTTCGCTGTGCAATGATCAAGAATAACCTAGTGTCATTACCTGAGTCTAGCTCACCTCTTGATTATCGTATCCTAACACCTTTGGTATTATTCATTTCATTATGTGCTTCATTTGAGGCTGACCTCATTCATTCATTGGGAACTTTAACTTTAACCGACATAGATCATGTGAGCATCACGAAATCCAGTGTCTCCCCCATACCGAAAAGAGGTGGAATCACCGACCAAAGTGACCCAAAAATATGCTAGTGTACATGGGAATTTAACTCCGCCAGATCCCTATATTGGCAGTATAGGTTCGAAGACCAGGAGATATAAGGAGACCCATACCCGGCTAGCCGGACAGTATCATCTCATGAGAGTTACATGAACCTCCGCCCTTCCCTAAAGAAGGCATCACCGCTCATAGCTAGTCTATCGGTGCTCAGTATAAAGTCCCATTGCATTCAACTCATACATCATGGAAGCTGGCTTCTAGTATGAGGACATCATAGCTCATTAGATGATTTCTCATCTCATCATTAGTATTAAGTGTGTTAATCTCAATACTTTCATTAGAGTGTTCATAGGGACTGGTCTCTTCATTAACTTTACACTCTCATAGGTGAGTACGTTTTGGTAACATATACTTAGGCTCATTTGAGATTGTTCTCATCTTTTACATTAGCCTCATATCATGTTGTCACCACATTCATTAACATTAGCACATTTGCTCTTCATAATTACTCACCCCATTTTACGTGAATGTTCATTTCATCATATGCCAATATACTTGGCCATTTGTGTGTTTCACACTCTTACTTAAACCTTCTAGTGTTTCATCATTTCATTACATAATAATCATTTTCATCGTATGCCAATAAAGTAGGCCATTTAGTGTGTTTTACACTCATACTTAACCCTTCTAGGGTTACATCATTTCATTACATACATCTTAGGTTCACTTCTTTAAAACGTATGCCAGACTTATGAGTCTATACACACAATCCATAAGGCTTCATTCATAATTCGTTAAGTGATTCATACATTCCTAAGATTATGTGGTACAAGACTTATGTATCTTGTATATATGCCAAGATCTTGATTTTGATCTAAGTAGGTGGCAATATTCTTGGATATTTTGTTCACGTATGACTTATGTATCAATACGGAAGTTTGGGCAAGGAAACCCAAGTTTGAATCACTTGGATAACATTTACATTTTTCATTGATTTTATTTTTAATCTCCATGATATTGGGACTCTAAATTGAACCCCAACATTAACATTGTATCATAGATTTTCTACTTGGTTTTCCTCTTATGTTAAGCGAAGGGTTGTGGGTTCGAACCCCCACAACCCTTTTTTATTTTTCATTGATATCTCATTGCCCAATTTCGCCTAAACCAAGAGGTTGTGGGATCAAACCCCCACAGCCTCTTTTATTTATTCTTAATGTTCGCTGGGTATTGGGAGGTTGTGGGTTCAAACCCCCACAGCCTCCTTATTTATAGTTTAATTTCGCTGGGGGCTGTGTGGTGGTGGGTTCGAACCCCCACAGCCTCCTATTTTATTTTTTTTATTAAATTCACTAGGATAGGTGTTTTGGCACTGAGGTTGTGGGATCGAGCCCCCACAGCCTCACTTTGTTTTCTTATTTAATTTTGTCATTCTCCTTTCCAACCTTGAGGTCGTGGGTTCGATTCCCATGCCTCACATTTTCATTTCTTTATTTTCTCTTCCTTCTCTCGCTACCTGGAGGTCGTGGGTTCGATTCCCACGCCTCCCATTTATTTATTTTAATTCTTGTTCTCTCCTTACTAACCCAGCAGACCCAGTTTCGATTCCCCCAGCCCCCTTCTCTTTTTCTTTTCTCGCGAATTCCAGTAGCCAAAGGGTGAGGTCACAGGTTCGAATCCTGGTGGCCTCACCTTTTTCAAATGTATTAATTTCCAGATTTCTAAACTTATTTTTTGAACGAAATTAAGGTACACCAAACTGGAAATTTATTCATAATTTTTAGCTTCCTTTCATCAATCCTTTTCATGTTAGTTTCTTAGGGAATTTCACCAAGCATTTAGTGCATTGTTAGGTGTAGTTTAGTAGTTACATTAGTCAAGCGTTTTCACTCAAAATTAGTAACTTCACACCCCATATGAACATCACATTATGTACAACTTTAGTACATAAAATACAAGAATTAATATGCCTTTACACATCTCCAAAACAGTGACTACTTCACTGCCACACATGCACACACACACATCATTTTTTTCCGATCACACATTGCTTGTCATTTTCTTGATTTCACGTACATAAACATATTCACATTAAATAAAAACACATCACATATACCTAAATCTACCTGCAAACAAAACCCAACCTACGAATCATTGGGAGCTAGTGACAAGGACATGCAACAGGGAACAATCCTAGTTTTCGGAATGAATATGTTGAATCTTAAGGGGTCTCTTGGGAAAGGGAACAGGAGGAAAGAAACCCATACCTTAATTGATGTTCAAACGATGAATTTGCTGTCCAAAACCCTCTCCAAAATCAGTCCAAGCTTCCTCTACGTCCACACCACTTGACGGACAACTTCTCTTTGCCTTAACGTTTTTGGTTACTTTGTTTCTCTTAAAATTTCATGTGAGTTCTTCAAGTGTGAAGAACTTTTAATATTATTTCTGTTCTTTGTTATTTTGGCAGAAACCAATGTGAGAGAGATGATGAAACGTAAGAGAGAGATCGTGAGAGAGTAGTCTAATAATAGGAGTTTTAGTTTGGGAATTAGTCAAACTAGGACTCCTTATTAATTTAAATAAAAACCTGATTTAATTAGCTTAGTTAAAGTACCATGATGCCCTTAAAAAATCAGAGTATAAACATTAATTAAATCACCAACTTGTTGCTTCCAATGGGGCTCGAACCCGAGTGACACCCTTTCGTGAAAACGGGTCACTTCGGGTCGACCCAACCCGAATTGATTCTTTAATTAAATTAATTCCTTAGGGTAATTACAATATTACCCTTGGCCTGGAAAAAACCATTTTTCCCTGGACCTTCAAAACTCAAGATTTCTTCTTTATAAGTCCGGTAAAGACTCCTTCGATTAAATCTTCGTTTTCGAGAGCCCTACATGGTTGGTTCCAACCTTTCCAAGCTCAATTAACTCCCCAAGTTAGTTGGCTTGGCCGTAGTAAGGGTTCTGAGGTCTGGTTCTACGCGTATCAATCCGTGTGAACCTTGGTCTAATCGCAAGCATTCTTGACACCTTAAGCATTTATCTTATTCATTTTTTTAGGGTTGTTACATTTTGAGGGAACAATCTTTCCTTTTCACGAACAATATTCGATCACCCCATGTTGAGAAACAGGTTCAGAGGAAGCTCTTATCTGGAAGGTCTTTCAACTATTATTTCAATTCCTTAAGCTAGTCTCGAGTCATTTATAAATGAGAAATCAAAATGTGGTGGGTATCTTGAAAGAGATCAATTCCGTATTTAATTTCCCTTTCGAAAGAAAGTCTAGGAAGATCTGTTGGAAACTCATTTACTATTTGGACTGACTCAAAAGATGGTGTTTTTGAGCTTGAATCCTTAACTGAACAAGATGATAGATATACCCCTTGAAAATAATCTTTCTCCCCTTCAGGTAAGAGATAAATCAACCTATAGGCACTAAGCTACTAATCTTCCATTCTAGGACTCGCTCATTTGGAATCTGAAATAAAACGATCCAAGTTCTGCAGTTGAATAAGGAATACATGGAATATAACCAATACATTCCTAAATTCATATCGAAATCGACCATTTATATCTTTACAAGGTCTGTTGAGGTGACTTTCTGAGAGATTGTGATACAACTATTTCTGTATACTCGTCTAGCTATAACTTGGTCACCAACTTGAGTAGAGACTGAGAAGGGTTCTCATTGATTTTCTGGGCTGACACCAAAGTTTACTTCTATATAGGGACTTACAAAAGAAAGAGTACTACATAGGTATCAAATGCATAAAAATCTAAATGAAAGATTCGTAACGTACACTGACCACATAATGAGAATTTTCCTGGTTCTAGCGATCCTAGAAAGCATATAATTTTTTCTAGCGGTGATCACCACTTATACAGGATGAAGCACCCTACTGTTGCTCATGGAGCTGTAGACGGACCCCTATTATTTTTAACTCCTTGAATCTTCCTAGTAGAAGGAAAATCCTTCAACCTATCACAAGACTAAACACACTTAAAACATCCTTCCTTGCCTGCAAAATACTCCCTTGGAGGGTTCTTATTACATTTTGGACAAGTTGGGAAAAACCTGTTACTGAAAGTACACTCATGAGACATAGAAACAAACGCCCTACCTTTCAGATCATGTCAAAACCTAGGGATGGAGCACTACCTTATGAAGGTGATGGGCCTGAAGATTTCTGCTGAAACTGTGAGCGATTTCAACCACCCAAATTTTGCTATGTCTTTTCATCATTCCCTGTTCTATCGTTCATATTATCGTTATCAAGTTTCCTGAGCTTCTCTCTTTCAACCTGACAAGCGTGTTTCATAAGCCTAGATAGATTCATAACCTCTAAAAACAAATCACTCATGCACTCTTTCTTTACCAAGTTGGATACCCCAAACAGAAACTTACTCATTTATGCCCTTAGATTTGCAACCATGTGTGGACCATACTTTGAGAGCTAGGTGAACATAAGTTTTTACTCTTTTACTTACATGGTACCTTTCCTTAAATTCATGAAATCCTTAGCTTTGTCCAGAAAAGCTCAGGTAAAAAAATCCCAAGTCACATGAGTTTTGTCTAATTCCCTTTTTTTCTTTCCACTAAGTAAACCATACGTGAGACACATCCTTAATTTAGTAGGATGACAACTCTACCCTATAATTAGTAGTCACTTGCATCACTCCAAATATTTTCTTATCCTAGTAATTGATTTTTTGTGGGTCCTCGCCAACTTGCGACCCTAGAAACTCATGGAGATTCATACTAACAAGATCTCATATTCTAGCTGCCACTGATCAACCATTGGTATTTGTAGGAACCATGACCTCATGACTGTTCTAGTTGTCTACACTCTAATCCAATAGGTAGATAACATTTCGGAACTCTCTATTAGTAACTTAATGGTATGGGACTTGAGGAACCATGATATGAAACTTGTTACAACATATTATAATGGAGAAACTAGATCATACCTCATGCACGATAAGAGTAGCAAAAAGAGTGAAGCTTTTTCTTAAAACACATCGCAACCTCCCACTCTTTTGTGTCGTTCATTTCACACCCATGAAATGGACTATACTTAGTGTGGCCTTTTAGAATTCCTAGGACTCATAAACCTAATGATATGACACCAATATTGTCACACCTTGAGGCTACCCTCTTTATATAATATGGGACCTAAGAGCATGAGTGACCCTAAGCTAACATTATATGGCATATCATAAGCATACTAAAAATATCTAAGAAAACACGAACAAATGCAAAAACTAATGCAATAGATAATTGAATGTTAGAAATATCTAAAACTGATATGAATATATATAAATTTACTAAGAGTTAAATAATACTGAAAGACTGACATAAAAACAAAAGTTCAATGTAATATTATGTCTAGAAAAGCCTCTGCTGACTAGAGTTGTTGGGACATGCCCATCTAAAGCTAACAAAAATAGAAATAAAAGACTTAAATATGAAAACATGTCTATTGTCCTCAACATGAGGAATCACCACTGAAGCTGATGAATATGGATAGGTATAGAATCAATAAGTTATTTAAATGATGAGTACCCGAACCTACATCATGGAAAAATGTATCACAGAGTATGCGTCAGTACTTGGAATTTACTAAGCTATAGAATATTGAATATAAATGAATAATTATATAAGTTGAACAAATATAACTTAGCAAGAACATAATCGGAATAGCAAAGTAGATTTTGAAATGTATAATAATGAATTTAACTAAATGCAATGACTAAGTATTAATTATTAACATGACATGATAAGTCTGGATACTGAAGTATAACTCATAACCTTGTCAAATGCACTAGAATCTATTTGTGGGAGATACTATAAACTGACATAAAACCACGTAAGCTAAACATGTTGTCCGATATATATGATTCATCGAGAAAACCCAATATACCTTTCCAGGGGTATAAAGGCATGGCTGGTGTGATATCACTAAATATGATGCCCACATATGGGACTTATTTACATACAGGGGTTATAAGGGTACGTTGAATCGTACTCAAACTTGTTGCCAAGCTTACTCACAACTTGAAATGTGCATAACACAACATAACTGAAATAATGGATTACCTCAATATTATGATATGCTAACTTAGAATGCAACATTTATGTACCAACAATGAAACATGAAATATATAAGGCATGTTTATCTATTTAACTGACCTAGCAAGTGTAATTTATAAACTAAGAGAATCTACACAACTAGTGTTCTGAAATTTATGCAAAGAGTTGAACAAATTATCACGCCCCGAGCCTACACCCAGGACGTGGCCGGCACCCAATGACCATTGTTTGCTTTGAGCGAACCCTTGGCTTGGCTTACTTAACTCAGGGGAAGACTTAAACTCAAGAGATAACTCAAGAAATAACTTAATTTGTGATACTTAGTAAAAACGACAACTTCATGTCTTATCATTTACAAAAGAGATGAAAAGACTAAATAAAACTAACAATGTCTATTTATGAAACCTTTAAAACTAAGATGGAAGTTGGGACAAGACCCCAATCATCCTAATAACTAAAAACTAAATCAAATAGCTAAATGAAAAGGAATGTCCTCCAGAATAAAGGGAGGCTTACCGACACTCCAAATGTTGATCCTAATTACCTACATCAGCATCATAATACGATGCAGGCCAACTCGCATCAATACATTGAATGTACCAGTATGTGAGTTGGAATGCTAAAAACACTTAAGCTTTAAAAGGAGTAACAAGGAACACTTACCTTGGATCTTCTCAACTCATGAATAACTACTGATTTCAATATAAAGCAATTTTAAAAAAGTGTGCAATATAAAGAAACATTTTTTGAACATACTGAAAACTCTGAATGAATGAAAGATACAATTAACTCTTACATGGATATAAAATACAAGTAAACTGATGTATATAAAAATACAATAACTACTGTGGGAGTTTCTTTAACCGACAACTACCACTTAAGAGCTACAGTGATGATACAACAATCCACCTCACGCTGCCAGCGTGCCTATACCCAGAGAAAGTATAAGACGTAAACTGCCTAATGGATCCACTAGTCTACTGTGAAAAAGGTTCATCTAAAAAGTATGAACCTTTTCTACCAATGGTGGCTACAAGGTTTACGGGGGTGTTGAGTTGTCTGAACTCTCCCCTATATCGGTGCTCCATACTACTCCCAAAATATACTGACTCTTGTGTTTCAAAAACATACTGATTCTGTGTTTGAGATTAGTGCTCAAAATACTTAGTTTAAAGTCTATCTTGGAAATCTTAGTTTCCCTGCTTGCTTCTTACAATAAGTTTTAGTTATTTTCTGAAAACTTGCCCTGAGGCACCTGGGAAATCAAAGTTTCCTCACTTGTTTAAAATGTGAAAACATTTTTAAGTCTCTGTGGGAATACTTACTCATCATATACCTTTGAAGAAAAGAACTTCAACTTAACTATTTTCTTAGCATTAAACTTGAGTCTTAAAAATAAGATTTAAATGTTTAAATAAGACCCTTGAAAACCTTTAAGAACATTACTTTGACTTAATCCTTAACTTTAGGCTTGCCTTTTTATTTCTTTGACATGATCTTAACTTTCCTTTAATTGAATTATGGATTCAAGGTTATGATTTGAGTTCTTTAATTATATCTAGCTGTTTAGAAATCATTTGAAGTAATTAGAATCCCTTAAAGGTGTTAATGTACCTAGGAAGGACTTAAACGGACTAAACTACAAAAACTTGACGAGAAACGCCGGGTTGGGCGTACTGGTGGCACGCCGCGCCAGCCTCAGTTGATTGAGGCTTGGTTCTGGCGCACTGGTGGTGCGCTGCGCCGCAGTTAACTGAGGTCAACTTCTGGCGCGACGCGCCTGGCTTGCCCGGGTGCGTCTGACTGATTTTTTAACTCATTTTCAATTCCCAAAACACCTAAACCTTTATAGTTCTATCCCAAAACCTTTAGGATCAACAATACTATCAATACCCAACAGATCTAACTAAAAAACGACATTGAAACTACTAATCGACATCAATTACTATCAATACCGAACAGATCTAACTAAAAAATGACATTGAAACTAATAATCAACATCAATGGGGATTCAATAAAATCAACCAAAGGAGATTCAACAAGATTTATCAAGAACTCACTTCAAATCATATGAACAACTCCAAAACTACAAACTGAAGTCAGATTGATGTGTGGATGAATTAATCCAACATGAAAGATCTCACATACCTCGATAGGGATCACCCCCGACGAATTAAACTCGACGATCTTGGTGTTCTTTATGAGTTTGTGATATTTCTCCCTTCTCCTTCTTGTCTTATCTTTTCTCCCAAGCCCTAAGCGTGAATAATACTTTTTTTAATCTGACCAAAACTTGTTTTTACCCAAATTAAACCCGTAAAATGATTTAGGAAATAAATGGGTAAAAATTCTACTTTACCCTTACTAATATCCGGATTGGGACCTTCATTAATCCAAGAAGCCAACATCCAAAAGGTGTATCTCCCTCATACGATATCGAAATTGTGAGAATTTAGCGCCGTTGGAAAGACCCTTCCCACGACTTTCCAACCATAACAAGAACTACCTCTAAATCATCCATCCTGAGCTAGAAGTTATGGTCGTTTGAAAATGGACAAAATCTCATTTTTACACAAAGGAAATTTTCCAGATTTTTCTTATCTTTCCTGAAGTGATTATTTTTGGTTTCTTAGCCTATTCCTAGTTATTTCAAGTTACGAGATGTTACAGTATCTCCCCCTTGGGAAAATTTGTCCTCGAATGAGATTTCTTTCACCAACCCCATTTCAACACTCAACAAACAAAAGCAAATAATAACATTCTAACACATAATCTTATAAAGGGCTAAGAATAGAATTTAGTAGCTTGATCTGCATTCTCTCCGGATTCAAAGAGATGTGGATATCTTTTCTTCATATCCACCTCAGCTTCCCAAGTCGCTTCTTCAATGAATTAATCCTCCAGAGGCCCTTGACTGATGCAACTTCCTTAGTCCTCAACTTGCGAACTTGACGATCTAAAATCTGAAATGAAATGTCTTCATAGGGCAAGATATCCTTAATCCCAACATTCTCCGTTGGTACAATTAATGAAGGATCAACCAAGCACTTCTTCAACATGAAATATGGAATACTCGTTGAACCACTGCTAATTATTGGGGTAATTCCCACTCATAAGCTACATTACTAACTCTCTTAGAGACTCTGTAAGGACCAATATACCGGGGACTAAGTTTCCCCTTCTTACCAAACCTCATAAACCTCTTCATTGGCTAAACTTTCAAAAACACCCAATCATCCACCTCAAAATCTAAAGACCTTCTCCTAACATCTTTGTAGGACTTTTGGCGACTCTTTGCCGTTTCCAATCTCTCTTGAATCACTTTCACTTTCTCCATATCTTGGTGAACTAGATCTGGCCCTATCAACCCTGCTTCACCAACTTTGAACCACCCAATAGAATATCTGCATCTTCTCCCATAAAGAACTTTGTATGGAGCCATTTGTATGCTCGAATGGTAGCTATTGTTGTAAGCGAACTCAATTAGAGGTATGTGATCATCCCAATTCCCTTTGAAATCAATTACACAAGCTCTCAACATATCTTCTAAAGTCTAGATAGTACGCTCTGCTTGTCCATCTATCTGAGAATAAAAAGCAGTGTTTAAGTTCACCTTTGAACCCAAACCTCTCTGTGAAGATTTCCAGAACTGTGCTTTAAATTATGCACCTCTATCTAAAATAATGGAAACCAAAAGTCCATGAAGTTTAACACTTCTTTAACGTACAACTTATCATAATCCTCGGCCGAATAGGTAGTTTTTATGGGCAGAACATGGGCTGGTTTTGTCATGTTATCGACAATTACCGAAAAAGAATCATGCTGCCTGTGAGACATTGGTAAGCCTGTGATGAAGTCCATATTAATCATCTCTAACTTCCATTCCGGAAGTTCTATATTCTAAGCCAACCCTCCAATCCTTTGGTGTTCTACCTTCACTTGTTGGCAATTTGGGCATTTAGCAACAAACTCAGCAATGCCCTTCTTCATGCCTTCCCACCAATATACCTCTCTCAAATTGCGGTACATATTTGTGGAAACTGGATGAATGGAATATCTGGAGCTATGAACCTCCTCCATGATCCTCTCTTTGAGTCCATCCACCCTAGGAACACATAATATACCTTGATACTTTAGCACACCTTCTCTCCCTTGTTCAAAAGCCAATACTCCTTTCTTATGAACATTCCCCTTCAAATCAAGTAAAATGGGTTCTTTGTCCTGCTTTTCCTTCTCCTCTGGCAGTAATGATGACTCAGCCCCATTGGTCAACCTTTCCCCTATTTGTGGAATCCATAAGTCTGACTCCGAGGCGTGCAAGTACGTGCACATCTTTAGCTAACTCTCTCTTTTTCTTCTTCAACATAGGCAGTACTCTCCATGGATAATCTACTTAAGGAATCCACAACTACATTCGCCTTACTTGAATGGTAAAGAGTACTCTTGTCATAATCCTTGAGTAGTTCTAACCACCTCATTTGTCTGAGATTTAGCTCTTTTTGGGTGAACACGTATTAGAGGCCCATGTGATCAGTGAATATGTCAACATGGACACCATACAAGTAGTGATGCCATAACTTCGAAACAAAAACTACGACAGTCAACTCTAATTCATGGGTTGGGTAATTCTTCTCATGGACCTTCAACTTTCTTGAGGCATAAGCTATGACTTTGCCGTTTTGCATTAACACATATCCCAAACCAACTCTTGATGTATAACAATACACCACAAAACCTTGGTAACCTCTAGTAAGGTCAAGCTAGAGTGGTAGTCAATCTCTTTTTCAACTCCTTAAAGTTGTGCTCACAAGCTTCATACCATTGAAACTTGACTGTCTTGTGAGTTAGCTTGGTCAAAGAAGATGAGATAGATGAAAACCCTTCAACAAATCTCCTATAATAGCCATCAAAACCCTTCAAAAAATCTACCATGTATAACTCTATTAAATCAACCATGGTACTCTTATGATTGATGGAAATAGGACAATCATGATAGACTCTTTTTGCTCGAATGGATTCACCAACAATTGTTGAAACATTGAATGATTCACTAAGTTGCTCAGGAATAATTTCAAAGTTCATACCAACATATTGAGTTATAAAAGATAAATTCACTCTTGGGTCAAGCAATGCATAAACACTAAAGTAAAAGACTTGAATTATACCGGTGACAATGTCTGGTGAATTCTCTTATTCTTAGCGATTGTTGAGAGAATACAAGCGATTTTTTCCTCCTCCAGCACCTGAAGTCGTTCCCCTAGGTGCAGCCCTGTCTGGTGGAGAAACTAATGAATACTGAGTCATGTTGCCCCCATTACTACCGCCTTGCTTTCTCTTTGGGCACTCCCTCATGAAATGCCTGGTCAGACCACACTTGAAGCAACCCGTGGAGCTCCCATGACAAACGACGGAGTGATTTCTACCACACTTGGTGCAGGTAGGAGGATTACTACCTCCATGAGCCACACTACCCTATAAATATGCAGGCTTTGCTCGAGAATTCTCACCATGTTGTTCAACTCTATCTCTGGGCGCAGGTGCACTAGCAGATGATGGTGCAGGATCCTTCTGCAACTGCGACTTTAGCTGATTCCAGCCACTTTTCTGCTGCCTAGACTCCTTTCCAGTCTTGTCTCTCTTGTTTTTGTACTCTTATCTGTCCGTCATATTTTCCTCTTCTTCCTGTTGTACATAGACCATCAACCTTGAAATTTCCCTATCTCCAGTAAGCATTGCAGCCCGACCCTCTTCGCTTGAAGCACAACCCAAGCCAGCAACAAACAAGCTCACTCTGCTCCTCATATCCTTAATAATCTCAGGAGCATAGCGAGACAGTTGGGTGAACTTCAACCCATATTAATGCACACTTAGTGAATCGTGCTTCAGGGTGTGGAACTCACGTACCTTTGCCTCTCTCATTTCTCGGGGAAAGAAACTCCCCAAGAAGGCCTCCTCAAAACAAGCCCAACTTGCAAGTGGTGCATCTTCATCTCTACCCTCCTTCCACTGATCAAACCAAGTCGTAACAATGCTATTGAATTCATAAGGAGCTAGCTCAACTCTTTCAATATCAACCACATGCATCACATCAAACACCTTCTTCAACTCATCCACAAAGTTTTTCGGATTAAAAATATTTCTTGAACCAGAAAAGCTTGGGGGATTCATCATCAAGAATTCCCGAATCCTCGAAGTGTCCACCCCTTCTTGTCGAGCTCCCCTTTGTTGCCTGACTTGGTTTGTCATCGCTTGTCTTAGCATCCGGATATCATCGTGTAACTTAGCTTTGGTAACTTTCCCTTGAGGTTGTACTTCGGGTGCATTAGTACCTTTGGCTCCTTTACATTTCTTCTAGTTGGACGACCTCTAATTACTCTTCGTGGAGGAATGATGATCTTAAACATGTGCAAGCATGAATTAGAGGGAAATGTTTTAGAGATAAACTCTAACGCACGAATGGAATAATAAAAGAAGTGAGGAATTCCTAAATATTGTGGCCACCTAATCATAGATGTGGTACACTTCACACTAATTATTCAGACTCTACATACACAGCTTCATAGACTCCCTAGGACTGTTTAACAATGTGATCTGATATCATGCTACGATCCTATACTTAGGACGTGGCCGGCATCCAATGATCATTTTTATCCTTGAGAGAACCCTTGTCTTGGCTTACTTAACTCATTGAGAGGCTTAAACCAAGAGATAACTAAAGAAATAACTTTAGATATGATATTTAACCAAAATAGAAACTTCAAGTGTTATCGTTTACAAAAAAGATGAAAAGACTAAATAAAACTAACATTGTTTGTCTATGAAGCCTCTAAATGAAGATGGATGGTGGGACAAGACCCCAATCATCCTAATAACTCAAAAAACTAAATCCAATAGCTAAATGAAAAGGAATTTCCTTCAGAATAAAGGGAGGCTCACCAATTGACTCTAAGCTACTCACTAGATCAATGGCACGCCAAATGTTGATCTTAGTTACCTGCGTCTGCATCATAATGCGATGCAGGCCAACTGGCATCAATACATTGAATGTACGAGTATGCAAATTGGAATGCTAACAACACTTAAGCTTGAAAGCTCTAAATGTATTCAAGATTCAATTAACTCTGACATGTATAAAAAAGACAAGTAAACTGATGTATATAAGAAATAAAATAACTTATGTTGTAGTTTCTCAAACCGACAACCATCACTTAAGAGCTACAGTGATGATACAACAATCTACCTCACGCTTCCATTGCATCCTATAGCCAGCAAAAGGTATAAGACCTGAGCTTCCTAATGGATCCACTTGTCTACTGTGAAAAGGGTTCATCTAAAAAGTATGAACCTTTTCTACCCAAGCTGGCTACATGGTTTTTGGGGGATATGAGTTTTCTAAACTCTCCCACATATCGGTGCTCAATACTACTCCAAAAATATATTTCTCTTATGTTTTAAAAACATACTGATTTCTGTTTGAGATTAGTGCTCAAAATACTTAGCTCAAAGTCTATCTTGGAAATCTTAGTTTTCCTACTTGCTTCTTATAAAAAGCTTTTGTTCTTTTCTTAAAACTTGCCCTAAGGCTCCTTAGAAAGCAATGTTTCTTTACTTTTTTTAAAATGTGAAAACATTTTTAAGTCTTTGTGAGAATACTCAATCCCCATATACCTTTGAAGAAAAGAACTTCAACTTTGCACTTTGCCTAGCTTGAAACTTGAGTCTTAAAAACAATATTTAAATGTTTAAATAAGACCCATGAAAACCTTTACGAACTTTACTTTGACTTACTTCTTAACTTTAGATTTGCCTCCTAACTTCCTTGACTTGATCTTAACCTTTGTTGAATTGAATTATGGATTCAAGGTTATGATTTGAGTTCTTTAATGATATCTAGGTATGTAGAAATCATTTTAAGTAGTAGAATCACTTGAAGGTGTTATTGTACCTAGGAAGAACTTAAAAGGACAAACTACGAAAATAGGATGAGATACGTTGGGTTGGGCATAGTGGCACCGCGCCGCGCCACCCTAAGTTGAATGAGGATTTGTTTTGGTACACTGGTGGCGCATCGCGCCGTGCCAGGCCCCAGCTAACGGAAAACCACTTCTTGCGCACTGTACGCGTGATTCACCTGGCTTGTCCAAGTGAGTCTGACGGATTTTTCAACTCGTTTTAAATTTCCAAAGTGCCTAAACCTCCATAGTTCTATTCCCAAACCTATAGGATCAACTATACTATAAATACCCAACAGATCTAACGCAAAAATTACATTGAAACTACTAATCAACATCAATGGGGATTCTATCAACTCAACTAAAGGAGATTTGAATAGATTTATCAAGAAATCACTTCAAATCATATGAAAAACTACTAAATTGAAGTAAGATTGATGTGTGGTTGAAATAATCCAATAATAAATATCTCACATACCTCGATAAGGATCACCCTTGACGAATTCCACTCAACGATCTGGCCATTATTGATGAGTTCTTGATCTTTCTCCCTTATCATTCTTCTATTATCCTTTCTCCCATTCCTTTGTCATGAATAATGCTTTTTATAATCTGAATAAAACTTGTTTTTATTAAAATTAAACCCTTAAAACGATTCAGGAAATAAATGGGTAAAAAGTCTACTTTACCCTTACTATAATCCGTATTGGGACCTTCCTCAATCAAACAACCCAACTTACGAAAGGCGTATCTCTCTCATAAGATATAAAAATTGTGCAAATTTGGCACCGTTAGAAAGATATTTCCAAGGGATTTCCAACCATAACAGTAACTACATCTAACTCATCTTGAGCTAGAAGTTATGGTCATTCAAAAAATGACCAAAAGCTCACTTTTACACCTAGGAAATTTTCCAGATTTTTCCTATTAGTTCTAGAAGTGATTATTTTTGGTTTCTCAACCTATTCCTAGCTATTTCAAATTATGAGATGTTACACAAACTTTCAAAGGAAACATTATAATTTGATTGAAAACACTATAACAGCTAAATCACAACCAATAACTATGGTTTTAGAAACCCTAGAAGGCATAACAAATGAAAAATCTAATTCTAGGGACCTTGTGTATGAAAGATACCCACTAGCTAATTCCCACATACCCAGTGATGAAATATACAAAGAAATCCTTTTATATCAAGGTTGGAGCGGAAGAAAATTATTCCATTCATGGAAGGGTTGGGTCGCCTCTTCTCTCCTTTTTTGTTTTAAGGTTGATTAATTTAAGTGAATGAATTGATTAAAGTATATACTAGTTAGAATAATATGTCAAATCTGACCAAAAAGACATAGTTTAGGTGTAATTAAACGTAGTTTAAATGTCCACATCATAAGGGAAAATACAAAAATGACCCTAACTTAAGTTGACAGAGCCATCGACGGACCTAAGTTATGGCCTGGAAGGTCCGTCTTGGAAAAGTGTGATTTGGCATAAGAGAGTTGGTGTTGATGGTCTTGATCCACTTACCTGCACCACAGACTATGGTCCCTCCTACGTACGGTCCATAGATCCTGACGTAGGTCGAGAATTAACTAAAAGTTCTATGGATTTTAGGTGTCTTGAACCACGGACCGTGGTCTGACTTATGGTTTGTAGGTAAGGCTGTTATTCTGAACATTGTTGAAAATCCGATTAAAAGGTTCACGTGACCAACCAAGGACCACACGTATGGTTTGTAATCAAAATCATAGTCCGAAGTGGCCTCCGTCGGTGGCACCTGCAACTTTTGAAAAGAATCTGCAAGTTGGCCTTTCTCAAATATGAGGTGTTACACTTTTTTGAATTGTTCGGATGAAAAATACATAATCACTATTGGATTTATTTTCATATGTTTTGCACATACATAAGAGATATAGAGATATTCTTTCTTATTTTCTAATTTTTCCATGTAAACTTTCATTTGATATGCAACAACCCTTAAAATGAAATAGGACAAGGTAGAGACTATCATGAGTGTTATGAGTTAAAAAGGTGTTAAAATGATTAATAATAGATTTATAAGTCAGTTCGAAGAGTTTTAAAGTCAAATGTTGAAGAACGACCAAGACTTTCAAAAATTAGTTATGTCTGTGTGCTAGTGTGTCCTTTTATGTTTTAAGTGTTTTTAGATGTTGTTTAGAGTCTAAAATAAGTGGGGATGACCCTGACACCTAGAGGTAAATGTCTAGGGTCAAAAATTCCGGCTACGACTCCCCAAGGACAACCCTAGGGGTCTTTGAGTAGGATCCAACCTTTGGCTAACAAGCTGCCCAAGGCAGCAAGCAAATGCACAAGGATGGAACAAGTCCGCGCTGCGGGCTAGGTTCACCAAGGGTCAATAATTTGGTTGGCATCGCGGACACATTGCGGGCTCTACTGTCTCAAAATTTATTTTCAAAAATCTTGTGGGAAAAGCTCTGCGTCGCGAACTTTCTTCCTGACGATAGTTTCAAAAATTAAGTTAAATTTTAACTTCTTTAAAAAGGTCCAATTAATGTAGGGGCATTTTTGAGGTGTATTATATATGGATTTTAGGTCATTATACGCCCATTACCCTAATCAACAAACCCAACCCTCAAATAGAGTCAAAACATTTATTAGCTCTCCCCTCTCTCAAAAATTCTATCTCTAGTAAATCCTCCATTGATGAACTTCATGCTCCAAGGAAGAAGGCCAAATTATTCAAGTTTTGAATCCTAATTTCATGGGCTTTCTTAAATTAAGCTATGGTATTTCATCCTTGATTCTTCTCTCATTCAAGGAGTCATTTCAAATGCTTTTTAAAAAGGGTTTTCAATTCATAAATTCTTTTTCTTCTTCTTTTTGAATTCTTTTCCATACTCAGCAAAAATGGCAACTTCAATAGATAAGTGAAAAGGAATGTGCTCCGGAATGAAGGGAGGCTCACCAATTAACTCTGAGAGTCTTACTGGATCAACGGCACGCCAAACGCTGATCCTAGTTACCTGCATCAGCATCTTAATACGATGTAGGCAAACTGGCATTAGTACATTGAATGTACGAGTATGTGAGTTGGAATTCTAGCAACACTTAAGCTTGACAAGGAGTAAGAAGGAACACTTACCTTGGATCTACTCAACTCATGAATAACTACTCATTTCAATGTAAAACAATTTAAAAGAAGTGTACAATATAAGGAAACATTTTCTAAAACATGCTTAAAGCTCTGAATGTAAGCAAGATATTATTAACAGTGGCACGTATATAAAAATACAAGTAAACTGATGCATATAATAATACAATAACTTTTGTGGGAGTTTCTCTAATAGACAACCATAACTTAAGAGCTACAATGATGATACAACGATCTACTTCATGCTGCCAGCGCATCCTATACCTTGTCAAAGGTATAAGACCTGAACTACCTAATGGATCCACTAGTCTACTATGAAAAGGTTTCATCTAAAAAGTATAAACCTTTTCTACGCATGGTGGCTACATTTTTTATGGGGGATGTGAATTGTCTAAAATTTCCTCCATATCGGTGATCAACACTACTCCCAAAACATAATTACTCTTATGTTTTAAAAACATACTGATTCTGTGTTTGAGATTAGTGCTCAAAATACTTCGCTCAAAGTTTATCTTAGAAATCTTAGTTTCCCTGCTTGCTTCTTATAGAAAGCTTTAGCTCTTCTATGAAAACTTTCCCTAAGGCTTCTTGGGAATCAAAGTTTCCTTACTTGTTTAAAATGTGAAAACATTTTTAAGTCTCTCTTGGAATACTTAGTCCCCATATACCTTTCAAGAAAATAACTTCAACTGAAATCTTTGCTTAACTTAAACTTGAGTTTTAAAAACAAGATTTAAATGTTTAAATAAGACCCTTGAAAACCTTTAAGAACTTTACTTTGACTTACTTCTTAAATTTACACTTGCCTCTTAACTTCCTTGACTTGATCTTAACTTTCCTTGAATAGAATTATGAATTCAAGGTTATTATTTCAGTTCTTTAATGATATCTAGGTGTTTAGAAATCATTTGAAGTAATTAGAATCACTGGAGGGTGTTAATGTACCTAGGGAGGACTTGAAAAGACTAAACTACGAAAAATGGACGAGGAACGCCGGGTTGGGCGTACTGGTGGCACGCTGCGCCAACCTTAGTTGATAGAGGCTTGGTTCTTGAGTACTGATGGCGCAGCGTGCCAGGCCCCATTTAAATGATGTCAACTTCTAGCGCATTGCAGGTGCGACGCCCCTGGCTTACCCAAGTGCGTCTAACGGATTTTTCAATTTATTTTCAATTCCCAAAATGCCTAAACCTGTATAGTTCTATCCCAAACATTTAGGATCAACAATATATCAATACCAAACATATCTAACTCCAAAACGACTAATCAACATCAATGAGGATTCAATCAACTTAACCAAACGTGATTCGATAAGATTTATCAAGAACTCACTTCAAATAAAATGAACAACTTTAAAACTACTAAACTGAAGTAAGATTGATATGTGGATTAATTAATCCAACACGAAAGATCTCACATGAGTTTTTGATCTTTCTGCCTTCTTCTTGTTCTCTTCTCTTTTCTCCCAAGCCCTAAGCGTGAATAATACATTTCTTAATCTGACCAAAACTTGTTTTTATCCTAATTAAACCATTAAAACGATTTAGGAAATAAATGGGTAAAAATTCTACTTTACCCTTACTAAAATCCGGATTGGTACCCTCCTCAATCCAACAATCCAACTTCCGGAAGGCGTATCTACCCTCACACGATATCGAAATTGTGCATATTTGGCGCCGTTGGAAATATCATTCCAAGGTATTTCCAACCATAACAAGATCTACCATTAACTCATCCTGAGCTAGAAGTTATGGCCGTTTGAAAATGGCCAAAAACTAACTTTAACACCTAGGAAATTTTCAAGATTTTTCCTAATGTTTCTAGAATTAAATAAGTTTGATTAATTTTAGTGAATGAATCGATTAAGGTACATACTAATTATAATAATAGGTGAAAGATGGAAAAAAAAACTTCGTTAAGGTGTAATAAGAGGTAGTTTAAATGTCCACAGCATAAGGGAAAAGAAAATAATTACCCTTACTTTAATTTTGACAGAGCGATCGACGAACCTAAGCATGAACTGGAAGGTCCATCTTGGAAATGTATGATTGGGAATCAGAGAGTTGGTGTTGATGGTCATTATCGACATGCCTGCACCACAGACTGTGGTCCCTCCTATTACGTACGATCAGTAGATCCTGACGTAGGTCGAGAATTTGCTAAACTTCTAGGGATTTTTGGGTGTCTTGAACCATGGACCGGTGGTTTGACTTATGGTTTGTAGGTAAGGATGTTATTTTGAACAATGGGGAAAATATGCTGAGAAGGTTCAGGTGACCAACCTGGACCACATGTATGGTCCATAGTTCAAATCACAGTCCAAAGGTGGCCTTCGTCTGTGGCACGTGCGATTTTTGAAAAGAATATGCAATTTGGCCTATCTCAAATATGAGGACTTACACTTTTTCAAATTGGTCGGATAAAAAAATACTTAATTAGTGTTGGATTTATTTTCATATATTATCCTCATAAATAGGAGATATAGAGATATTCTTTCTTATTTTCTAATTTTTCCATGTAAACATTCATTTGATATGTAACAGCCCTCAAAATGAAATAGGACAAGGTAGAGCCTGTCATGATTTTTTAAGTTAATAAGGTGTTAAAATGATGAATAATATCTTCATAATTCAGTTTGAAGAGTTTGAAATTCAAAGGTCGAAAAACGAACAAGACGTTCAAAAACCAGCTATGTGTGTGCTAGTGTGTCCTAGTATGTTATAAGTGTTTTTAGGTGTTGTTTGGAGTCTAAAACATGTGGGGATGACCCTACCACCCAGATGGACATGTTTAGGGTCAAAAAGTCTGGCTACAAATCCCGAAGGACAACCCTAGAGATCCTTGAGTAGGACCAAACCTTTGGAAATCAAGCTACCCAATGCAGCAAGCAAATGCACATGGATGGAACAAGTCCGCGTCGCGGACCAGGTTCACCAAGGGACAAAGTTTTGGTCCGCTTCGCATAAACCTTGCGGACTCTACTGTTGCAAAATTTATTTTCAATAATCGTGTGGGAACAGCTCCGCGTCGCGGACTTTCTCCCCGATGATAATTTCGAAAATTTAAGTTATGTTTGGCTTGTTTAAAGAGGGCCAATTAATGTAGGGGTATTTTGGAGGTGTATTATATATGGATTTTAGGTCATTGTACACCCATTACCCTAATTAAAACCCTAACCCTCAATTAGAATAAAAAAAATTATAAGCTCTCCTCACTCTCAAAAATTCTCTCTATTAAATCCTCCATTGATGAACTTCAAGTTACATGGAAGAAGGACAAGTTATTCAAGTTCTCAATCCTAATTTCGTGGGATTTCTTCAATTAAGGCATTGTAGTTCATCCTTGATTCTTTTCTCATTCAAGGAGCCAATGCAAAAGGCTTTTTAGAGAAGGTTTTAAATTCCTAAATTCTTCTTTTTGAATTCAAAGCATGGGTTCTTACATGAAAATCTTTTAATGAATGAATTAAGATGTTTTCAATGTTAATTTATGAATTTATTATCAAAAATTCCATAAACCTATGATTACCCTAATTCTGTAATTTGGCTTATAAAGTGGGTTTGATGAATGTGATTGGATATTGTTAGAATTATGTTTATACTATGTCATATTATGATTATGTACTGCCAATTATTCCTATTTATGATTAATTTTTGTAAAATTGAGTAATGATGATAAAGGCTTGGATGAAGGGTAAGTTGACCTAATTTGTTCTAGTCTTCTTGAATTGATCTTGTGTGGTGTGGTCCACTTATGGTTGCGTTGTTTACTGGAGGTATAAGAATATATATGTGAATTTTGATTATGGCCTTGAAGGAATTGATTGTGAAGTAAAGTGATGTTATGATGTATATACATGAGATGTCTTATGAAGTAGAGAATGTGAATCTTGAAATAGTAATTCTAATTGAAGTGTGATGTGATTGTGAAGTATGTTTATGTGTGGATTATGATAAATGTATTATGATCATTTTTAGAAGTCAATGTTATGAATGATGGTGGTTATGTGAAAGGCTTTCTCACATATACTCTCTCACACACAAAGAATGAATGAATGGGGGATTTCGAGGGTATACACTATTCGTGAGTACAGATATAGTGTCTAGCATCAGCCTCGATATTACTAAGAACTCGGATGAATGAAAAATGGGCACTTTTAGGGGGTCACTCTTCGTGAGTTGAGATGAAGTGTTTAGTACCAACCTCACTATTCCCAAAAGCTTTCCAATGATTGAATTATAGGTTGAGACTTAAAACTTAGTAGCTATCTCTTAAACTATAGATAATGAATGTAATGAATGCCTAAGACTTCGTGAGGGAGCTATGATTAGCACCGAGAGGATTTGAAGAAGGGGTGGATACTCTTCGTGAGTAGAGAGTTTTATCCAATGGACCTCTTCAGATGAGTACTCTTCGTGAGTTGACCTGTAGTACTTAGAAGCAATCTCCTTATCCCTAAACTATGCGCCCACATAGGTCTAGCTAGCTATTGGAGATCCATGTAAAGGCTAAAATAATGATTCTACCTTACGAAAGTGGGGATCCCTCATCTGGTAGGGGTAAATACTGGGATTCCATGTCAAGCTCTCATGGTCTGTGTTAGTTTAAGCTAGCCCACAAATGAATGTAATGAACTAGGTCTTCCTAAGGGTGTACTACTTAGCGTAGGTGGTGGAATGTAATGCCATCTATGCATTGCACAAGTAGACATTTGGAGGGAGTCTTGGTGTGTCCTTGTAATGAAACTAAATGAATGGGTTGCTATATGATTTCAATGAAGTAAGTTGACTTTAAGTCTAATGTTAATTAAGAATGTTGATCTTATGTCTAGTGTTAATGAAGGCTATGTAATGATTGAATGGGATGTGCCTATTCTAGGTTGATTCCTAAGAGCACTAAGTACAAGTAGTAGTATGGGATGCTACTTTCACATTGCACTAGTGTAACTTGGGGGTTGTCTTACAGGGTGGTTTTATGTGAAGTTCCTAAATGCATGTATGTTTTCTCTAGTATCTTTAGTATTGAATGTTGACTCGTTAAATTGAAATGAATCATGCTTATCTAGGTGAGTCTTAGAATAACTTTGGATAGGAAAGTTTAAATGATTAATGTGTTACTTCATAAAAATGGCTATATCTTGCGAATCATGAGAGTGTTACCTTGTATGTTAATGATGACTTATGATGATGTCTTGTAAACTTGATTCATGAGGTTTTACCAAAATAGCATAAAAAGTATGTTTCAACTAAAATGGTCATTTTATAGCATGTTTTTGCATATTTCCATACTTAGTACAATGTTTGTACTAACTCCATATTCTTCTATGTTTATATAAGTATTGGTGGAAGGCAAGTGAAGGTTCTTAGAAGGTGAAGCTTGGGAAGTTGATTCTCTCAAGATTGGTATGTCCTCATATGTTCAAGGACATGAACTATGTTTCTTTTAGTTTCTTTCATTTAAGACATTGTAAAAGACTTAGTATGTTTCTTTCAATGTAAAGGGCCATGACCCTATGATATTAAGACGTGTCTAAATTGGCTTGTGATGATGAGACTTCATTCTTTAGTATTATGAAAGAGATTCTTATTAGTTATGCTTTGAAAAGTTTTAATTTTGCAGTACTTTTCATACCTATGTAATGAATGAAAGCTAAGAGGCTTGTACAATACCTCCGAGAGGTCGAGTAAGTCGTGTAACAACTTAGTGGTGCTCTTGGATTGTTACAAACTTGGCATCCGAGCATAAGGTTATGGAATATAGTCTTAGGGTCAAAAGACTCACAAGACGCGTCTAGTAGAGTCTTTTTCATCGATGTCAGTCGCGACACATCTATGAGTGAAAGGCTTTAGGATGATAGAAGTTTCACTTTCTTCATTACTCTTTTGTCGTGCCATAGAGTTGAGTCTATAAGTGTCTTTTCCTAATCTATTCTCTTATGTTTATAATATATGAATACAAGAAGGACAACCACAAGAAGAGAAGAGGAAGAATTAGTAAATGAGGGAGTTCCTCCCCGGAGTGAACAATTCCCTATAGCTAACCAAGAGATTGTGAATGAGGAGATTCCCCCTAAAGTCCCTCAAGGTCCTCAAGCTAACAACACCCACATGAATTCAAAAGAAAATTTACCAAGAACTCAAGGATTTACTTTCAAATCTAACAGCTTCATTGAAATTGAATCATAATTGGTGCGTAGGAGAATTAACCCAACGCTATGTGATCTCACATACCTGGTAGGAATAAATCCTTGGCAAAAACGACGACTAGATTGATCGATCTTGAAGAATCTTTCCCTTTCTTCGTCTTTCTCCTCTTTTCTTATTTCTCCAAGCACTAACGTAAATTCCAATTTTCAAAAGCTGAATACAATATGATTTGACCAATATTAAACTCCAAAAAAGCATTAAAATAATAGGGAAATGAAAAGACGTAAATACCCCTTAAAATCCGGATTTGGACACTTCCTTATTCCAATAGCCCTTACTAAAAGGCGTATCTCACTCATACGAACTTGGAATCTCTCGGTGGACATGGAAAGATCATTCCAAGAGCACTCCAAGAGAATTCCAACCATATCTTGAAATACACCTATATCACCCTGATCTAGGAGTTATGGTCGTTTAAAGTTTACCAAAACTTCATTTTTCTAGCTTAAACAATTTTCCAGATTTTTCATTCTTTTCGAAAAAACGATTATTTCATGTTCTTAGGTTCTTCCTAGATAATTCAAATTTTCAGATGTTACAATATCTTCCCCTTTGGGACATTCGTCCTCAAATGAGATTGTTCTTACTAGGCTAAGGGTGTAACATGCAACATTCGTTTCAAACAGACACAAGCATATTAAAACCAGCATGCCAATTTGTAAATAAATACTAAGAATGGGTTAGTACCTTAATATAGAATTCCTCGAGGTTTGCATAGATGTGGATATCTCTTCTTCATACTATTCCACCAATAGACTTCTCTCAAGTCACGATACATCTTGCTAGAACCCCGATAAATGGAATATTTGGAGTTATAAGCTTCCCCCATGATCCTCTCTTGGAGTCCATCCACCATTGTAACATACAACCTACCTTATTATCTCAATGCACCATCTCCCCGTTATTCAAAAACTATTACTTTTTCCTTATGAGTATTTCCCTTCAATTCAAGCAACATGGGGTCTTGGTATTGCTTGTCTTTTACTTCTGACACTAATTATGACTCAGCCCCATTCATCACCACTATTTCTCCTTTTGTGAAATCCATAAGTCTAACTCTCAGGCGTGCAAGTCTATGCAAATTCTTTTCTAACTCTCTCTTTTCTTCCTCAACATGGGTGGTACTACCCATAGACAACCTACTTAAAAAATCAACAACAACATTAGCCTTACCTCGGTGGTAAAAATACTCATATCATAATCCTTCTATAACTCAAACAACCTTCTCTGAGATTAAGCTCTTTCTGAGTATACACATATTGCAGGCTCTTGTGATCGGTGAACACATCCACATGAAAACAATACAAATTATGGCGCCATACCTTAAAGGCAAAAACTACAGCAACCAACTCTAGATCATGGGTTGGGTAATTATTCTCATTACCTTTCAATTGTCTGGATGAATAATCTATAAGATTGTCATTGTACATTAATACACAACCCTTGCCAACTCGAGATGCATGACAATACACTACAAAACCTTGAGTACCTTCTAGTAAGGTCAAAGTTGGGGCAGTAGTCAACCTGTTCTTCAATTTGTGAAAGCCTTTTTCACAATCTTCAGACCATTGGAATATAATTGTATGCTGGGTCAACATGGTCAAAGGAGACAAAATAGATGACAACCCCTATACAAACCTTATATACTAGCCAGCTAAACCCAAGAAACTCTTAATATCAGTTGGAGATGTGGATCTAGGACAATTTTGAACTGCCTCAATTTTCTGAGTATCAACTTTAGTTTCCTCTCTAGACACAATATGGCCTAACAATGCAATAGACTCAAGCCAACTCACACTTAGAGAACTTGGCATACAACTCCTTATCTTTAGAAGTCTTAAGAACTATTCTAAGATGGCTAGCATGATCTTCTTCATTCCTTGAATATAGTAGTATCTCATCAATGAAGATGATGACAAACATATAAAAATCAGGTTTGAACACTCTATTCATAAGGACCATAAATGTTGCTGGTGCATTGTTTAAAACGAACGACATGACTAGAAACTTATAATAACCATAGCGGGTCTTGAATATTGTCTTTTGAATATCACATTCCCTGATTTTCAACTAATGGTAGCCTGATTTGAGGTAAATTTTTTAGAAACAGGAAGCACGTTGAAGTTTATCGAAAAGATCATCAAATCTCGAAAGAGGATACTTATTCTTTATGGTAAGCTTATTCAATTAACCGTAATATATACACATCCTAAGAGAACCATCCTTCTTCCTCCCAAACAAGACCGGAGCGTCCTAAGGTGAGACACTTGGTGGAATAAAATCTTTATCTTGGAGATCCTTTAACTGTTCATTCAACTCTGCTCATGCAATTCTTTATGGTGGAATAGAGATAGGACGATATCTGCAATGATGTCCATGAAGAAGTCTATTTCTCTCAGGAGGGACTCCAGGTAGATCATCAGGGAAAAATTCAAGAAATTCAATTACTAAGGAACTGACTGAATAAGAGGTATCTCAACACTAGAGTCATTAAGTTGGACTAAGTGATAGATACAACCCTTTGAAACTAACTTTCTCCCCTTAATGTATGAAATGAAATGACTATTATGCACTGCAGAGTTACTACTCCATTTTATGATTGGCTCATAAGGAATCTGAAACATGACAACTCGAGTTCTACAATCTATTGATACTTAATAGGCATGAAACCAGTCCATAGCTAGAATGACATTGAAATCTACCATGTATAACTCAACTTATTCATCCATGGTGCTCTTGTGATTGATGGAAACGGGACAATCACGATAGACTCTTTCTGCTAGAATAGACTCCCCAATAGTTGTAGAAACACTAAAGGTTTCTCAAAGTATCTCAGAAAGAACATCAAACTTATTTGCAATTTAAGGGGTTACAAAAGATAAATTTGCTCCTGGGTCTATAAAAGCATAAATGTCAAAAGTAAAGACTTTGATCATACCAGTGAAAACATCTGAAGAGTTCTATTGCTCTTGGCGACTAGTCATTGCATAGAAGCAGTTTGCTCATCCGCTAATACCAGAAGTTGCTCCTCTAGGTGCAACCCTGTCACGACTGGAATCTAGACCCCAGACGAGACCGGCGTCGTTGACCTCTCAGAGGTCGCAGACAAGCCTACTTACGTCATTCTTACTTTACATAGGTTAATTTTTAGCGGAAAATTTGAAACTTTTTGTTTCTAAACATTGCTTACTAAACATTTCTAATACATTCATAATTTATTCAACATCAACCATCCAATCATTAAGAGATAATCAAATGAAAGGAATAGTTCAATAAACATAATTGTATAATTGCCAAAATGGCACCAATACATAGTATGAATAAAATAAGAAAGAAACGCTAGTGGAAAATGCTCCACTAGCTCAACTCCTAAACTAAGCTAGAACATAAAACAGTAGCATCCTCAAAAGCATGAGGACCTACCAAAACCGGATGAATGCTGGACGTCCGGATAACTGCAGCGATGATCCTGTAGCTCCACCGTCCACCTGTGCCTGAACCTAAAAATAGTAGAGTTTGTATATGGTTAGTACACACTTGTACTAAGTATGGGTATATGCAAGCACACACCAAGGACATGCATGAGAAAGAATAGCTCTTTCCTAACAACGTGATTTTTGGAAGTCAAGTCAGTGGACTTGCCAAATTGGGATTAGGAAAGTTTCCTAATTTGGATTAGGAAAGTAAATGATCTTTCCAAATTTGGATTAGGAAAGTCAGTGAGCTTTCCAGATTTGGAATAGGAAAGTTATGCCATGAGAATAACATACATCATCATACTTTTCACATTTGCACACAGCACATAACATTTACACATAGCATACAATACATTTTTCATATAGCACATAACTTCGTTCATATCATTCATTCATATGCCATGAGACCTTGGAATCATGGACTTGACATTAAGACATCCCAGAAATGAGGGCTCAACATATGGGACCTCGACTGGGGAGTCTTCATTAGCAAACACAGAGTCTGCTTCATTCATTCATACGTACTTCATTTCATTTCGTTCATAGTCTAGTGTAACCACCGGTTATACCTAGGATGTAGTTTAAGACTTTCATTAGGTTCGTTGTGCAATGATCAAGAATGACCTAATGTCATTACTTGAATCTAACTCACCTTTTGATTATCCTATCCTAACACCTTTGGTATTCATTCATTTCATTATGTGCATCATTTGAGGCTTGCCTCATTCATTCATTGGGAACTTTAACTTTAACCGACATAGATCATGTGAGCATCATGAAATCCAGTGTCTCCACCACACCGAAAAGAGGTGGAATCACCGGCAAAAGTGATCCAATAACATGCTAGCGTACATGGGAATTTAACCCCGCCAAATCCCTATATTGGCAGTATAGGTTCGAAGACTAGGAGATTTAAGGAGACCCATACCCGGCAAGCCGGACAGTCTCATCTCATGAGAGTTACGTGAACCTCAGCCCTTCCCGAAAGAAGGCATCACCCGCTCATAGATAGTCTATCGGTGCTCAGTATAAAGTTCCATTACATTCATCTCATACGTCATGGAAGCTGGCTTCTAGTATGGGGACATCATAGCTCATTAGATGATTTCTCATCTCATCATTCGTATTGAGTGTGTTAGGCTCAATACTCTCATTAGAGTGTTCATAGAGACTGGTCTCTTCATTATCTTACACTCTCATATGTGAGTACGTATTGGTAACATTTACTTAGGCTCATTTGAGATTGCTCTCATCATTTACATTAGCCTCATATCATGTTGTCACCACGTTCATCATTATTAGCACCTTTGCTTTTCATAGTTATTCACCTCTTATTACGTGAATGTTCATTTCGTCTTATGCCAATGCACTTGGCCTTTTGGTGTGCTTTACACCCTTACTTAACCCTTCTAGGGTTTCATTATTTCATTGTTCATTTCATCATTTCATTGTTCATCCCATCATATGCCAATGCACTTGGCCATTTAGTGTATTTTACACTCATACTTAACCTTTCTAGGGTTCATCATTTCATTTCATACATCTCAAGTTCACTTACTTATGAACGTATGTTAGACTTATATGTCTATACATACAAGCCATGAGGCTTCATTCGTAGTTCATTATGTGACTCATACATTCCTAAGATTTTATAGTACAAGACTTATGTATCTTGTATATATACCAAGATCTTGATTTCGATCTAAGTAGATGGCATTATTCTTGGATGATTTGTTCACGTATGACTTATGTATCAAACGGAAGTTTGGCTAAGGAATCCCAAGTCTTGAATCAATTGGATATCATTTATATTTTTAATTGATTTTATTCTAATATTCATAACATTTTAACTCTAAGTCAAATCACAATATTAACATTGAAGGATTACTTTTCTATTTAACCTTGTTCTTGAATTGGCCGATGGGTTGTGGGTTCGAGCCCCCACAACCCCATTTTCATTTTTCATTAACATGATATTCTCCCATTTTTCTTAAATCAAGAGGTTGTGGGATCAAACCCCCACAGCCTCTTTTATTTTACTCTTAATTTCGCCCAAGTAAGGAGGTTGTGGGTTCGAACCCCCACAGCCTCCTTCTTTTTAATTAATTTTCGCTTAAGGGTTGTGAGGTGGTGGGTTCGAACCCCCACAGCCCCATATATATATTTTAAATATTTTCTCTAAGTTAAGAGCATGGACAGTGAGGTCGTGGGATCGAACCCCCACGGCCTCACCAATTTTTTTAACTTATTTTCGCCTCCTTTATTCCAGCCTTGAGGTCGTGGGTTCGATTCCCACGCCTCACATCTTTTATTTTTCTTATTTCTCCCTCTTCTTTGCTGCCCATAAGTCATGGGTTCGATTCCCCCCATCCCCATGTTTTTTATTTTTCATTTCGTGGGCAGCAGCTAAGGGGTTCGAATCCCCTTAGCCCCAACACATTTTTTTTTAAAATTTCTCAACCTCTTGGTCATGTGAGGTCTTGGGTTCGATTCCCCTTGACCTCACCTATTTTAGTCCCTTTTTAAAACCCTCCCAAAGTCTCCAGAACTGCCCGAAATTAACATCAAAAATCTGGAAATTTTAATTACCTTTTTACAATCTATTTTTCTCCACTTTTTAACGTTGAAACTTTATGCATTTGGAGTAGTGTTTAGTGAATCCTTTAGATGCATTTTCAAGAACTTATTTGGCCAAGAATTCTTCATTTAAATTCAGCCACTTTACACATAAATGAACATCATCATCTACATAAGTTTATACACTTAAATAACACCCAAAATCATATCAAACTTGAAGCCATAAATCAACATTCATTTATAGTAAGTTTACAATAAACTTTTTCACATACACACACCTATTTTCGGCAACAAAGCTTGTCATTCATATGATTCCAAATACATGTTCATGAAAACACATTGCAACAACTAACTTCTACCAGCAAACATACCAACCTACGAATTCGTTGGGAGCTAATGACAGGGACATGCAACGGGGAAAACAATCCTAGTTTTGAGCCAAATAATCTGAGTCCTAGGGGTCTCTTGGGAAAGGGACCAAGAGTAAGAAGACCCATACCTTAATTTCCTTGTTCAAACACGAATTTTCTGCCCAAAAATCCTCTCCACAAATCAGTCCAAGATTTCTCAATCGTCCACACTACTCGACAACCACCTCTCTTTGCTTTATCGTTTGGTTACTTTGTTTACTTAAAAATTTTGCTTGAGTTTTTCAAGTGTGAAGAGCTCTTGAATATTTTTCCGTTCTTCACCTTTATTTTGCAGAGAAAAACGTGAGAGTAATTGAAAAAGTGAAAGAGATATCGTGAGAGAGAGAGAGTAGCTTTAAGATAGGAGTTTTGGTTTGAGAATTAGTCAAACTAGGACTCCTTGCTAAATTAATAATTAAAAATCTGATTTTTCCTTTTCTTAATCAGATAATATTCATTATTTAATTAAGTTAATTCATTAAATTAAATAAAAGCAAGTTAAATCCTTGCTTCTAGTGGGGCTCGAACCCGAGTGGCTCCCAATTTGCGAAAATGGGTCACTTGGGTCGCCCCAACCGAATTTCTTTTAATTAATTAAATTAATTTATTAAATAATCAATTCTTCAGGGTAATTACAATATTACCCTTGGCTTGGAAAATACCATTTTACCCTTGGATCCTCAAAACTTAAAATTTCTTCTTTTAAGTCTGGTAAAAACTCTTTCGATTAAATCTTCGATTTCGTGAGCCTCACATGGTTGGTTCCAACTTTTCTAAGCTCAATGAACTCCCCAAGTTAGTTGGCTTGGTCGTAGTAAGGGTTCTGAGGTCTGGTTCTACGCGTATCAATCCGTCTGAACCTTGGTCTAATCGCAAGCATTCTTGACACCTTAAGCATTTAGCTTATTCATTATTTTAGGGTTGTTACATTATCCCCCCCTTAGGAACATTCGTCCCCGAATGACACTACTCTTTACTAACAATAAGTATGTCATCTATAGAACCTACGCATACATAGATACTTCAATACTTCCACTGGTGAATATCTTATTCACATATTAACATGATGGTACACATCCTTGAAACCTACTAGTAGCTTTACATTAATAGACTAAAGAATTCTTCCCTAAACAAGTTTCATCAAAGAATACAACACAAAGTCAACATAAAAATCATATAAATCAGCAACCAATATGATGACTTCAAACCTATTAACCTCATACTAGGGCATAAACACCATATACAGTCGAATATATGAAAGGCTAATTAAGGCTACGCACCCGAGGCTTCATCAGAAGTACCTTCCCCTGCACCCCTGGACTTGAGTGCGAAGAATCGTTGCCTCTTTGGAGCCTCTTCATTCGGGCCATTAGTCTGAACTCTTTCCTTCCCTTGTTCTTGACTTCTCCTATTCGGACAATCTTTCACCATGCGGCCCAGTTTTCCACAGCTGTAACAAGCATTAGAGCCCATCATACACTCTTCTCCATGCAGTTTGCCACACTTCCTGCAAGGTTGCCTTTCCTTAGGTGCATATACTTCCTTGTTTCTCTTATCTCTGGACTCGGAATCCCTATCGTAGAGACCACTGGATGAACTTGACTCCCTTTGGTGGGAGAGTCCCTTCTTAAACCTTGGCTGCTCACGGACGCCAAAGTTATTTCTGTGGCCTCCATGGCTGGGACCTGCTTGATCTTGAGGCTTAGGCCTCCTAGAATCACGAATACCTCTCTTTCTGCGGCTGTCCTCTACCTGCTGGACATGCACCATCAACCTGGAAAGATCCATATTATCATGGAGCATTGCAGATCGACACTCCTCTTCCAGGTCTCCATTGATTCCTGTGAGGAACCTGCTCATCTCATCCCTGCTGTTAGAAACCAGGGAAGTAGCATACCTGGGTGATTTCAACAAGGTTCAGTATTATCCTTACTCTTGCTATTAAATACTAGGGAAAACAACATACCTTGACAGCTTAACAAACTTCAGGGAATACTCCCTGACTGTCATAGAGCCTTGTTTGAGGTTTATGAATTCCTCAACCTTGGCCTCCCTCATCTCCCTGGGAAAGAATCTCTCCAGAAATACTGTCTTGAACAGCTCCCATGTGACTGGTACTCCACCTAAGACACGGCTATCTTGCCACATCTTGTACAAAGTCTGCGCAACATCCTTGAGCTTGTAGGAAGCCAGCTCAGCCTTCTCAATGTCAGTGGCCCCCATAGACACCAGGATCTTATGCACCTCATCTATAAGCTCTTGAGGATCCTCCAATGTCTTAACCCCTGTGAAAATGGGAGGGTTCATCCTCGTGAAATCTCGTAGTATGACAGCCATGCTGCGAACCGGCGGGTTCTCCCTCTGAACATCCTGCCGGTTGACCTGGGCAGTCATAGCCTGGGCCTTCATAGTAATGGCCTATGCCATTTGGTCCAGAGATGCCCGCACCTCAGCATCAGTCAACCCAGCTGGGTTAACTGGCATGGCCACTCCTTCAGCTGGAGCCTGGGCTAGATCCTGATTACCCCTAGCAGCTGCTCCTCCTCTCCTCTGACCAAATCCTCTCCTAGTGTTCATTCTCTGGAAAAACAAAAAGGATTGATGTTAGACACGCTCGTAACACCAAGAATTTAGACATTCAGAAAGCACGATAAGATCAGAAGAAGGGAAATTTCCTACGCATCATGCAGTCTCTAATTCAGGATAGTGGTGCACCTTACTACCATGACTTACAAACTACTCAATGTGGTTGATGTGAACTTATTATTTTCATAATTTAACTTAGTGCTCTGATACCAACTTTGTCACGACTGGAATCTAGACCCCAGACGAGGCCGGCGTCGTTGACCTCTCAGAGGTCGCAGACAAGCCTACTTACATCATTCTTACTTTACATAGGTTAATTTTTAGCAGAAAATTTGAAACTTTTTGTTTCTAAACATTGCTTACTAAACATTTCTAATACATTCGTAATTTATTCAACATCAACCATCTAATCGTTAAGAGATAATCAAATGAAAGGAATAGTTCAATAAACATAATTGTATAATTGCCAAAATGGCACCAATACATAGTCTGAATAAAATAAGAAAGAAACGCTAGTGGAACATGCTCCACTAGCTCAACTCCTAAACTAAGCTAGAACATCAAACAGTAGCATCCTCGAAAGCATGAGGACCTACCAAAACCGAATGAATACTAGACGTCCGGATAACTGCAGCAATGATCCTGTAGCTCTACCGTCCACCTGTGCCTGCACCTAAAAATAGTAGAGTTTGTATAGGGTTAGTACACACTTGTACTAAGTATGGGCATATGCAAGCACACACCAAGGACATGCATGAGAAAGAATAGCTCTTTCCTAACAACATGATTTTTGGAAGTCAAGTCAGTGGACTTGCCAAATTAGGATTAGGAAAGTTTCCTAATTTGGATTAGGAAAGTAAATGATCTTTCCAAATTTGGATTAGAAAAGTCAGTGAGCTTTCCAGATTTGGAATAGGAAAGTTATACCATGAGAATAACATACATCATCATACTTTTCACATTTGCACACAGCACATAACATTTACACATAGCACACATCATAGAGCATACAGTACATTTTTCATATAACACATAACTTCGTTCATATCATTCATTCATATGCCATGAGACCTTGGAATCATGGACTTGACATTAAGACATCTCAGAACTGAGGGCTCAACATATGGGACCTCGACTGGGGAGTCTTCATTAGCAAACACAGAGTCTGCTTCATTCATTCATACGTACTTCATTTCATTTCGTTCATAGTCCAGTGTAACCACCGGTTATACCTAGGATGTAGTTTAAGACATTCATTAGGTTCGTTGTGCAATGACCAAGAATGACCTAATGTCATTACTTGAATCTAACTCACCTTTTGATTATCCTATCCTAACACCTTTGGTATTCATTCATTTCATTATGTGCATCATTTGAGGCTGGCCTCATTCATTCATTGGGAACTTTAACTTTAACCGACATAGATCATGTGAGCATCATGAAATCCAGTGTCTCCCCCACACCGAAAAGAGGTGGAATCACCGGCCAAAGTGATCCAATAACATGCTAGCGTACATGGGAATTTAACCTCGCCAGATCCCTATATTGGCAGTATAGGTTCGAAGACTAGGAGATTTAAGGAGACCCATACCCGGCAAGCCGAACAGTCTCATCTCATGAGAGTTACGTGAACCTCAGCCCTTCCCGAAAGAAGGCATCACTGCTCATATCTAGTCTATCGGTGCTCAGTATAAAGTTCCATTACATTCATCTCATACGTCATGGAAGCTGGCTTCTAGTATGAGGACATCATAGCTCATTAGATTATTTCTCATCTCATCATTCGTATTGAGTGTGTTAGGCTCAATACTCTCATTAGAATGTTCATAGAGACTGGTCTCTTCATTATCTTACACTCTCATAGGTGAGTACGTATTGGTAACATTTACTTAGGCTCATTTGAGATTGCTCTCATCATTTACATTAGCCTCATATCATGTTGTCACCACGTTCATCATTATTAGCACCTTTGCTTTTCATAGTTATTCACCTCTTATTACGTGAATGTTCGTTTCGTCATATGACAATGCACTTGGCCTTTTGGTGTGCTTTACACCCTTACTTAACCCTTCTAGGGTTTCATTATTTCATTGTTCATTTCGTCATTTCATTGTTCATCCCATTATATGCCAATGCACTTGGCCATTTAATGTATTTTATACTCATACTTAACCTTTCTAGGGTTCATCATTTCATTTCATACATCTCAAGTTCACTTACTTTTGAACGTATGTTAGACTTATGTGTCTATACATACAAGCCATGAGGATTCATTCGTAGTTCATTATGTGACTCATACATTCCTAAGATTTTATAGTACAAGACTTATATATCTTGTATATATACCAAGATCTTGATTTCGATCTAAGTAGATGGCATTATTCTTGGATGATTTGTTCACGTATGACTTATGTATCAAATGGAAGTTTGGGTAAGGAATCCCAAGTCTTGAATCAATTGGATATCATTTATATTTTTAATTTATTTTATTCTAATATTCATAACATTTTAACTCTAAGTCAAATCACAATATTAACATTGAAGGATTACTTTTCTATTTAACCTTGTTCTTGAATTAGCCGATGGGTTGTGGGTTCGAGCCCCCACAACCCCATTTTCATTTTTCATTAACATGATATTCTGCCATTTTTCTTAAACCAAGAGGCTGTGGGATCAAACCCCCACAGCCTCTTTTATTTTACTCTTAATATCGCGCAAGTAAGGAGGTTGTGGGTTCGAACCCCCACAGCCTCCTTCTTTTTAATTAATTTTCGCTTAAGGGCTGTGAGGTGGTGGGTTCGAACCCCCACAGCCCCATATATATATTTTAAATATTTTCTCTAAGTTAAGAGCATGGACAGTGAGGTCGTGGGATCAAACCCCCACGGCCTCACCTATTTTTTTAACTTATTTTCGCCTCCTTTATTCCAGCCTTGAGGTCGTGGGTTCGATTCCCACGCCTAACATCTTTTATTTTTCTTATTTCTCCCTCTTCTTTGCTGCCCATAAGTCATGGGTTCGATTCCTCCCATCCCCATTTCTTTTATTTTTCATTTCGTGGGCAGCAGCTAAGGGGTTCGAATCCCCTTAGCCCCAACACATTTTTTTTTAAAATTTCTCAACCTCTTGGTCATGTGAGGTCTTGGGTTCGATTCCCCTTGACCTCACCTACTTTAGTCCCTTTTTAAAACCCTCCCAAAGTCTCCAGAACTGCGCAAAATTAACATCAAAAATCTGGAAATTTTAATTACCTTTTTACAATCTATTTTTCTCCACTTTTTAACGTTGAAACTTTATGCATTTGGAGTAGTGTTTAGTGAATCCTTTAGGTGCATTTTCATGAACATATTTGGCCAAGAATTCTTCATTTAAATTCAGCCACTTTACACATAAATAAACATCATCATCTACATATGTTTATACACTTAAATAACACCCAAAATCATATCAAACTTGAAGCCATAAATCAACATTCATTTATAGTATGTTTACAATAAACTTTTTCACATACACACACCTATTTTCGGCAACAAAGCTTGTCATTCATATGATTCCAAATACATGTTCATGAAAACGCATTGCAATACCTAATTTCTACCAGCAAACATACCAACCTACGAATTCGTTGGGAGCTAATGACAGGGACATGCAACGGGGAAAACAATCCTAGTTTTAAGCCAAATAATCTGAGTCCTAGGGGTCTCTTGGGAAAGGGACCAAGAGTAAGAAGACCCATACCTTAATTTCCTTGTTCAAACACGAATTTGCTGCCCAAAAATTCTCTCCACAAATCAGTCCAAGCTTTCTCAATCGTCCACACTACTCGACAACCACCTCTCTTTGCTTTATCGTTTGGTTACTTTGTTTACTTAAAAATTTTGCTTGAGTTTTTCAAGTGTGAAGAGCTCTTGAATATTTTTCAGTTCTTCACCTTTATTTTGCAGAGAAAAACGTGAGAGTAATTGAAAAAGTGAGAGAGATATCGTGATAGAGAGAGAGTAGCTTTAAGATAGGAGTTTTGGTTTGAGAATTAGTCAAACTAGGACTCCTTGCTAAATTAATAATTAAAAATCTGATTTTTCCTTTTCTTAATCAGATAATATTCATTATTTAATTAAGTTAATTCATTAAATTAAATAAAAGCAAGTTAAATCCTTGCTTCTAGTGGGGCTCGAACCCGAGTGGCTCCCAATTTGCGAAAATGGGTCACTTGGGTCGCCCCAACCGAATTTCTTTTAATTAATTAAATTAATTTATTAAATAATCAATTCCTCAGGGTAATTACAATATTACCCTTGGCTTGGAAAAGACCATTTTACCCTTGGACCCTCAAAACTTAAAATTCCTTCTTTTAAGTCCGGTAAAAACTCTTTCGATTAAATCTTCGATTTCGTGAGCCTCACATGGTTGGTTCCAACTTTTCTAAGATCAATGAACTCCCCAAGTTAGTTGGCTTGGTCGTAGTAAGGGTTCTGAGGTCTGGTTCTACGCGTATCAATCCGTATGAACCTTGGTCTAATCGCAAGCATTCTTGACACCTTAAGCATTTAGCTTATTCATTATTTTAGGGTTGTTACAAACCCTGTCTGGTGGAGCAGCTAATTAAGATTAGGAATTATTGCCCCAATTACTATTTCCTTGCATGTTCTCAGGACACTACATGATTAAGTGACCCTCTTGCCCGCACTTGAAACAACATGTATGCCCATCACGACACTTACTATGTTGGTCTGTACCACATCTAGCACATGCAGGAGCCTTACTTGACGTTCTTGTAGAACTCGCCAAGAACATCAAGTAAGGCTTCTGCATGTGCTAAGTGTGGTAGAACCCACCTAGGTAAATGTCGTGATGGCTAGAAATGTTTCTTTAAGTGTGGTAAAAAGGGTTACGAGGGAGTGACCTAAGAAAGGGCCGGGTAGTCGAAATCTAGGTAACAGAGCCCAATTTTCATCAGTTACCGCACAAGAAAGGACTGCACCTAGAGGAGCGACTTTTGGTACTGGTGGATGGGCAAACCGCCTCTATGCAATAATTAGTCGCCAAGAGCAAGAGAACTGTCCAGATGTTGCCACTGGTATGATAAAAGTATTTACTTTTGATGGCTATACTTTGCTAGACCCAGGAGCAAGTTTGTCTTTTACAACTCCTTATGTTGCAAATAAGTTTGAAATTCTTCCTAAGAAACTTTGTGAACCCTTCTGTGTCTCTACACATGTTAGGAAGTCTATTCCAGTGGAAAGAGTCTATCATGATTGTCATGTTTCCATCAATCACAAGAACACCATTGATGACCTAGTGGAGTTAGACATGGTAGATTTGATGTCATTATAGGTAGGACTAGCTTAATGCATGTTATGCATCAATAGATTGTAGAACTCGAGTTGTCAAGTTTCAGATTCATAACGACGCACTTAGATAGAGAGTGGAGTAGTAGTTCAACAATACCTCAGGGTCGTTTCATTTAGTACCTTAAGGTGAGAAAGTTAGTTTCAAAGGGTTGTATCTATCACTTAGTCCTAGTTAATGACTCAAGTGCTGAGGTATCTTCCTTTTAGTTAGTTCATATAGTAAAGAGTTTCTAGAGGTTTTTACTTATGGTCTACCAGGAGTCCCTCCTAAGAGAAATAGACTTCGAATTACACATAATTCCAGATACTCGTCCTATCTCTACTCCGCCATATAGAATGACACCAACAGATTTAATGGAGTTGAAAGAAGATTTGAAAAATATTTTAGATAAGGGTTTCGTTCGACCAAGAGTCTCACCTTGGGGAACCCCGATCTTGTTTGTGAGAAAGAAAGATGGTTCCATTAGGATGTGTATAGACTACCGCGAATTGAATAAGGTTATCATCAAGAATAAGTATCCTCTTACAAGGATAGATGATATTTTCGATCAACTTCAGGGTGCCACCTGTTTCTCAAAAATAGAACTCAGATCTGTCTACCATCAGTTGGAAGTTAGGGAATGTGATATTGCGAAAACAACTTTTAGAACAAGATATGGGAACGATGAGTTTTTGTCATGTCATTTGGTTTAACTAATGCACCAAAAACATTCATGAACCTTATGAATAGAGTATTCAGACCTTATATAGATATGTTTGTTATCGTTTTCATTAATGACATACTAATCTATTCAAGGAATGAAGAAGATCATGCTAGTCACGTCAAGATAGTCATTCAGACTTTGAAAGATAAAGAGTTATATGCAAAGTTCACCAAGTGTCAGTTTTGGCTTAAGTCTGTGGCATTCTTGTGCCACATAATTTCCAGTGATGGAATTAGAGTTGATACCCAAAATATAGAAGCAGTACAGAGTTGGACTAGACCCACGTCTCCAACTAATATTAGGAGTTTCTTGGGTATTTCTTGGTATTATAGAAGGTTTGTTGAGGTGTTTTCATCTATTTCTTCTCCTTTGACCGAGTTGACTCCGAAGAGAGTTAAATTTCAATAGTCTAAAGCTTGTGAGAAAAGCTTTCAGGAGTTGAAGAAGAGGTGGACTACTACCCCAGTGTTGAGAATACCAGAAGGTACTCAAGGTTTTGTGGTGTACTGTGATGCATCTAGAGTTGGGTGGGGCTATGCGTTAATGCATAATAGAAAGGTTATAGTTGATGCTTCCAGACAGTTGAAAGTTCATGAGAAGAATTATCCAACCCATGACTTAGAATTAGGTGTAGTTTTTGCTTTAAAGATATGGCGGCACTACTTGTATGGTTTACATGTCGATATATTCACTTATCAGAAGAGCTTACTGTCACACCCCGAGCTACCCCGAGACGCGGACATGGGACCTAGGACCAGAAGTGATCCTAAGCTAATCCTGTTGGCATTATCATGAGCATACTAAATAATATAAACTGATGCGCAACCTAAATCATAATTACAATTAAAAGATGGGCAATACCCATATGCTAAAACTGAGATATATGAAAACTGATGAGTTTAATACAAAGAAGTTATTAACTCTATACTAAGTTGAAACTATGTCAGAAATAAACCTCTAACTGACTAGAAATGCTGGGACAAGCCCCAATTAAGTCTAGAAAAACTTAAACTAAAAGACTAAAGTACCAAAAGAAACTCATCACTATTGTCCTCGGAGAATGAGGACTCACCACTGATTCTGCTAAATTGGAGATCGAGAATCGATCTAAGCGTGATATTGATACTGAGAACCATAACCTACATCACGAGAAGAAGTAAGTAGCACATGTATGCGTCAGTACTTGAAAGGTACTACACATGTATGTTGTAGTAAAGCTAAAATAAAAACATAACTGAACAAGCACAAAACAAGTATAGTATTCTGAACATGATATACTGAATTCTGAGCTAACTGGATGCAATCACCAAATTTATAACATGTTGAGACTGAATACTAACTGAACTGTGGGAACTACTAATAACCGATAATAAAACCACATGAGCTAAATGTGTATTTAGATGTATACGCCCCATAGAGAGGACCCAATATACCCTGCCAAAGGTATAAAGGCATGCTGGCATGATCACTAAACTGATGCCCATAGAGGGGACTTGCAACCAACTAGGCTAGTAATTCTAGGCCTATTTGGGTACGCTAAACCCTAGTCCAACTCGGTATTATGCTACTCACAATGAATAAAGTGATTAAGACATTATGACTGAATTTCTGTAAATACTGGATAACTCAAAATTGAACATGCAAACTGAGAATGTAACGATTAATCTGATAATTATGCATTAATAACTGAGGCATGTATATTTGAAGTAACTGAAATATCTGACCTAGCATATGTAATTGAAGAACTAAAGAAATACATACCTAGGGTTATGAAATTCATGCAATAAACTGAGTATTAACGTAATAATATGATTTGGATCTTTCTAATAGCTAATAACCCAATAATTCTAACATTCAAGAAACGCTAAGTCTAGCCATGATATGATAATCAAGAATCTGACTGAAAACTAGGGATATAATGGGTGAAGGAACCCACTAGTGAAATCCCACTTACCTAGTGATGAAATCCACGGAGAAATATTTATATTTCGGGGATGGAAATAATGGAACCTTGTCGCGTTCTTGAACTGTGGTTCTTGACCTTTTTCTCCTTTCTTTCTCTAATTTTCTAAGTTTTGATTTATGATTTTTACTTAGGTAAGTTATTCTTATGTTTTTAGGCTTAAACTGACTAAAATATGATGATTTAGGGTCAAAACGACGTATCTTAGGGTTTAAACGAAGCAGGAAAAGACCAAAAGACCCCTGAGTTTATTGCTGTCGGACCAAACAACGACCTGGACTAACGGGCCGTTATTCAATCGACGGTCCGTAGGTTTGGTCTGCTCGACAGGCCTTTACTAAAACATGCATAACTTTTTACTCGGAGGTTGGATTTTAGCAAACTTGGTGGCTATGGAAAGATAATTCAATTATCTGTAATTAATTTTGTTCTAAGATTTATGACCATTTGAAGTTGACCCAACAACATTTACCCCCTAATTGACTGCTACTTTCACCTATGGTCAGACCTACGGACCGTAGATCAAACGACGGTCCATACTGGTCAAACGTGGTTCTTGTCAGAGGCTTGTGTAGATGGAGTCTTGATCCACAGACATAGACTACGGACTGTAGTCTGACTTACAGACTGTAGGTCTGTCCATGGGTCGAGACTTAGCCAATTTATCTGAACTGAGTTTTTGGGGGGCTTCATACTCAAATGACAGATAAACAGTATGGGTCGTAGATCAGACTACGGTCCGTCGATGTCAACCGTCGATTGCACCTGCAGATTTCTGAATATTTGATTTTTTGTCTATTTTAGTTACGGGGTGTTACATTAACTCCCCCTTGGGAACATTCGTGTCACATCCGGGGAGCACCCCCTAGACGGAACCGGCGTCGTCCTCCTCTTTGAGGACTAAGACTAGCCTCTTAGCTTACAGCATTACATTCATAGGTTAAAATGCGGAAATTTTAAAAACTTTTCATTACTTCTACATTGAGGTTTACATAGACCGTTACATACACATAATATTTCTATCGAGTATACAGAGACCCTTCGTATAGGAAGATTACTTAGTCTTCTACTTTTATTGAACATAGATATATAAAATATGACATAGTCTCAAAAGCATGTCTCATCTTATAACCATCTAACAAGAGTGTAATAATTTGGGCCTAGCCCATACATCAATATAACAAGACCACATATAGGTCATACAATGTTTAGTATTCAACTTAAAAGGAAAGAACATATGAGTCTTAATACTAAAACAACTTCATAATCTTGATAGTGGCATTGCCCTCGGAAAATGAGGACCTACCCAACTTGGATGATTGAGAATTCCAAGTCTTCATCAAAGTCGCCTCAAAAGATCTTCAACGACTGAAACCTAAAATGTTGGGGAAAAGAAAGAAATGGGGTTAGTACACCACTTGTACTAAGAATGAGACATATGCACACATATTATGAAATCATGCTAAAAAGGGACATTTCATTAAATCATACTATTTTACATTTAGAAAGCCTTATGCACATTCAAGAAGACCATACCAATCAATAAGACATATTCATTAAGTCATAGGCATGTACGACACAAAACCGACAACACTAAGTCTATTCAAGTCAACATGCATATCATATGATTGAACACATAGTCAAAGTAACTCTATCATCAAGTTATAATAGCAACAAGCATGAATAAGAGTACATTTCAACATCACCTAAGCAAGACCATTACTCATGACCCGCTTTAAGTTCACTTCTACAATGACTAAGCAAAGCCCCATAAACCTACTTAATTAAGTAAACATAGCAAGAACCATAACCAATGTCCAACTCCACATAACATAACATTAAGAGTACATAATATCATACTTTAGCAATAGAGACCAAATACATGTTCATAAGAGTAATCTTCATCACATAGTGTCATTAACATGTAAGATCATCATATACATATCATGTACATTTATAAGCATATACATACATAAGAACATCTTCCTAAGGTTACCCTCAAGGCAAACTAGTGCAAGGCATAGGTAGAGTCCCATACCCATACCTACGCTAGGTCAAACCTCTCAAGTCACCCTAGTTGGTTTGTACCTCATTACTTCATTTTAGTTTAGGGAAAACTTGCCTTAACCGACCTAGAACACAAGAGCTAAGTGTGAAATATGGTGTTGTAAAACCTTACACCGATGGAAGGTGGTCTATCGGCCAAAGTAAAACCAAACATAAGCGTAACTGTCTAGGTGGATCCACTAGCTAGTCTTTCTATAGGGGCAACATAGTTCAAGAACTAAGAGATATGTATGCACCCTCTACATCCTTGGCAATTGGAGCCTCATCTCATGGGAATACATAAAGTGAGTATCCTTTATAGTGTGAATCTTCCTCTATGGAAAGTCAACATCTCCCGTTGTCAAGTTCACTCGGTGCTAAGCTAAGTCCCTTTTTGAAATGTCTTTAATACCTTTATTAATCTTCATAGCTTAATGTAGGTCATAGAGCCTACCCCTTATATAATTATATTCATCATAACTCAATAATAATTGCATGAGTATAACCCTTTCATTACAATCCATATAAGTGAGGTTAGCACATTAATATATCACTTCATAATAAGGCACATTGGTAAATCATAACCATCTTTATAACATTTACATATTAGACAACACCTCACAATCCATAGTCAAGACATTTCAATTCAACATCATACCAACCCTATCAATCCTAATGCAAGGCATACTTCAATACAACATCATCACTTAACCACAAGTAACTATAATTAAAGTAAAGAATAGGAATAACAAGACTTACCAAGTCTCCTTCATAATCCATCATCAAGGTCTTACCATCAACCTATTAATTCAAACCAATAAGGGTGTAATATAATCATACAACAATAACCAACATGATAACAAGGCTAATTGAATCACTACATCACAATTCATCACTAATTCATAGCTTAAGACAAGAGACATAGGTAAATGTCATAATCTAGATCAATTAATCAAGAACTAGAATGATAGGACTATAATTTACCCTAATCTATTCATAATTGATAAAAGATAATCATCTAGTAGTAATTCAACCAATAACCAATTCAATTGAACCAACATTTCACAATTCATATCAAGATCATAACCTAGGGTTAAGGGGAATGTCATATTCTACAAACTAGACCAATCCATCAAGAAATAACATAATTCAGTTAAAATACATGTTAACCTATTAATATCCAAAAGAATCATAAACAAAGTAATCCATAACATCAATTTTGTATTGGATGAAAACCCAACTTTTGAAATCAATTTGATAGAACCCTTTAAGAAAAGACATATCAAAGGTGAAAGGAATACCACACCTTAATAATTGATGAAGATTTATGGAGAAATTCTACCTTTTTCAGCCCTTGAACCCACCCCTAGCCTGGTATTCAATGGAGTTCTTCAACTAGAGAGAGAAAGAAGAGAGAAGGAAGAGAGTTTGGGTTCGTGAATTATGACAGCTTAGGTTAGTCTAATTAGCTTAGGGGCTTTATATAGGTTGTTAAATAACTTAATTAGACCTCCCATAACCCCTAATTAACCTCCTAACTAAGCCAACTATTTAATTGACTTAAATGAAAACGTGCAAAAAAACACAAACCTCACAGACGGAACCCCGACCCACGCCCCATTGGTCAATCGATGGGCCAATGACCAACCGTCCTGTTTGTCCGTTGTTGAGTTCGGAGACTGAAAATCTCAACCTTGGACAAATGTTCTACGTGTCCATGGACGGAGGCAATCGACGCCCCGTCGATTGACACACGAATCATCGATTGTACTCATTTGTGAACACTGCCTTATGGCAACTTCTTGCCAATTCACAACGGTCCTCCTCAAGGGCCCTTGGTTAGTCCTTGGAGAGTCGTGCCCAGAAGTTTCGAATATGAACTAACTCTAATACGTGTTAGACACCCTTCCACCAATTTTTATCATTTTCCGACTCGTAAAGGCTAGTCAAATAGGCTAAGTCACGCTAATACCTCATTGAACTAGTTTCCGAACGTCATGGACGTTCGTTGACGTTTTGATTGCCAAACTTCCTAAATGACCTATATTCATTAGAAATGACCTTAAAACAGTGTCTAAACCTTTGGACACTTATGTTAGGCTCTAGAAGATATCTTATATTTTTGAAGTGTTACAATTCGTCCTCGAATGAAGACTAAACTAGCTGAAATAGAGGGAGAGACCTGCAGTCCCTACTACTACACACTGAGAACTGGTTTTCGACTGGATTAAGTTCCAAAAACATGCAAATACTCTTAAAATGCAAGTAGAAACTGAGGTAACATAATTCTAAGGCTGAATTCAAGCATAAATAACTGAAAAACTGAAGAGGAACTATTACCTCAAGCTGGAGTGGAATTGGAAGGAAAGAGGTGAAGATACTTGTCTTTCATGGCTGCTTCTGCTTCCCAAGTAGCTCCCTATACGGACTGACTCCTCCACAAAACCTTGACTGATGCGACTTCTTTGTTCCTCAACCTTCTAACCTAACGGTCAAGAATCTCAAGTGGTACATCCTCATAAGAAACACTATCTTTCACCGCCACACTCTCTAATGGCACAATAGAGGATGGGTCACCCACACACTTCTTCAAGAGCGAGATGTGGAAGACTGGATGCACTGCTGCTAGTTCTGCTGGCAACTCTAACTCATATGCCACCTTGCCAACCCATTTCAAGATCTTGTAAGGCCGTACATATCTAGGACTGACCTTTCTTTTCTTGCCAAATCTCATCACCCCTTTCATAGGTGACACTTTCAGGAAAACCCAATCATCAACTTGCAACTCTAGTTCCCTTGTCCTTACATCTGCATAAGATTTCTGATGACTCTGGGCTGTCTTAAGTCTATCTCTAATGAGTTGCACTTTCTCTATAGCATGAAGGACTGAATCTGGCCCTATCAAAGCTGTTTCACCTACTTCAACCAACCAACATGAGATCTACATCTATGCCCATACAGTGCCTCATAAGGGGCCATCTGAATGCTGGAATGGTAGCTATTGTTGTAGGCGAACTCAATGAGAGGAAGGTGATCATCCCAACTATCCTTGAAATTGATCACACAAGCTCGCAACATATCCTCTAGGGTCTGAGTGATACGCTCTGCATGTCCATCCCTCTGCGGATGAAATGTTGTGCTAAGGTTAACTTGAGTACCAAGACCCTTCTAAAATGACTTCTATAAATGAAAGGTAAACTTAGGACCTCTATATGAGATGATAGACAAAGGAAACCCATGCAACCTTATTATATCATTAATGTAGAGCTTGGCATAGTCCTCCGCTGAATCTGTAGTCTTTACCGCCAAAAATCGAGAAGACTTAGTTATCATATCAACTATCACCCAAATGGAGTCATGATGTCTGCGAGTATGAGGTAACCCTGTGATGAAATCCATATTGATCACTTCCCACTTCCAAGTAGTAATATCAATCTCTTGAGTCATACCTCTGGTTTCTCATGTTCTACCTTGACTTGCTGACAATTGGGGGACTTACTTACAAAATTTGCTATATCCCTCTTAATTCCTTTCCACCAGTAGACTTGTCGCAGATCGCGGTACATCTTAGTGACACCTTGATGAATAGAATATCTGGAGTTATGAGCTTCAGCAAGAATATGCTTTCTCAACTCACCCACATCAAGGACATACAATCTACCCTGGTAGCGAAGTACACCATCTCCCCCTTGGGAGAAAACCTCCACTCTCTGATTCTCGACTGCACCCTTAAGTTTAAGCAAGATTGGATCACTGTCTTGTTTTTCCTTAACATCCACTACCAAAGAAGATTCTGCCCCATTATGAACTATTACACCACTGTCTGATATGCTCAGAAGGAGCCCAAGCGAGCAAGCCTGTGAACATCCTTCACTAGTTCCTTCCTTTCTTCCTCAAAATGGGCGACACTACCCATAGATAATCTGCTAAGATCATCTGCTACCACATTTGACTTACCAGGATGATAATGCACACTCATATCATAATCCTTAAGAAACTCAAGCCATCTCCTCTGGCGAAGATTCAACTCTTTCTGGGTGAACACATATTGAAGGCTCTTATGATCGGTGAACACATCTATATGAACGCCATACAAGTAGTTTCTCCATATCTTAAGTGCAAACACCACTGCTGCAAGCTCAAGGTCATGAGTTTGATAGTTCTTCTCATGAACCTTTTGTAATAACCTGATAGACCTAAGAAACTTTTTATATTTGTACCAGAGGTAGGTCTAGGCCATTGTTTCACTGCTTCTATCTTCTGCGAATCCACTCGGATCCCCTCGATAGATACTATGTGACCAAGGAAAGCAACAGATTGCAACAAGAATTCACATTTGCTAAACTTAGCGAATAACTGGCGATCATTAAGAGTTTGTAGAACAACTCTCAGATGACTCGCATGTTCTTCCTCATTCCTAGAGTAAATGAGGATATCATCAATAAAGATGATAACAAACAAGTCTAAGTACTGTTCGAACACTCTGTTCATCAAATCCATGAAAGTTGCAGGAGCATTGGTTAGTCCAAACGACATAACTACAAATTCATAATGACCATACTGAGTTCTGAAGGATGTTTTTGGAATATCGCTATCTCTGACTCTGAGCTGATGATAACCCAATCTAAGGTCTATCTTTGAGAAGTGGCTAGCACCCTGAAGTTGGTCAAAAAAATAATCAATCATGGGTATGGGATACTTATCTTGATTTTGAACTTGTTCAACTGTCTATAGTCAATGCACATTATGAGAGAACAATATTTCTTCTTTATGAACAATACTGGTGCACTACATGGAGAAATACTAGGTCTGATGAAGCCCTTATCTAGACGGTCTTTCAACTGATCTTTCAATTCCTTAAGCTCTACTAGAGCCATTTTGTAAGGAGGAATAGAAATAGGTTGGATATCTGGAAGGAGATTAATTCCAAAGTCGATTTCCCTTTTAGGAGAGACTTCGGGAAGATCTTCTGGAAACAGACTGACTATTGGAACTGACTCAAGAGTTGGAGTTTCAAATATAGAATCTTTAACCTGAACTAGATGATAGAGATAACCCTTAGAGATTATCTTTCTGGCCTTAAGGTAAGAAATGAATCGACCCATAGGCGTCAAGATACTACCCTTCCATTCTAAGATTGGTTCATCTGGAAACTGAAAGAGAACAATCCTAGTTCTACAATCGACTAAGACATAACAAGAATGTAACCAATCCATGCCTAGAATGACACCAAAGTCTACCATTTCTAACTCTACAAGATCTGCTGAGGTGACTTTCTGAGAGACTGCGACAGGGCAATTTTTGTATACCCGTCTAGCTATAACTGGGTCACCAACTGGAGTAGAGACTGATAAAGGTTCTGAGAGAGTTTTTGGACAAAAACTGAAGTTTATTGCTATACTGAATTACAAAAGACAAAGTAGTCTTTGTTGTCTTTACACTGAGTGAACCATATGTGAGTCACATCCTTAAGCTGGTATGATGCCAATTTCACCTATCACTACTGGTTACTTGCATCACACCAAATATTTTCTTGACCTCATCAATGAACTTTTGTGGTTCCTCACCAAATTGTGACCCTAAAACTCAAGAGGATTCATCCAACAAAAATCTCAAACTCTAGCCACCACTGATCCATCATTTCTATTGGTAGGAACTGGAACCTGCTACTTGTTCTGGTTTGTCATACTATCAGCCAAAAGCTGAATTGGCATTCCAAGACTCTGCATTCGAAACCTCCTAAACTAGGACTAGAGGAAATGCATTAACATTGCATGCATTAATATTTCATGTGTAAACTCTATGAGAAGGCATGGTCTTAAGAACATAACGATGGATTAGAAAAAGATCATACCAACGCACGATAAGAATATCAAGAAAGTGAAGTTTTCCAAAAATACTTTATAGCCTCCCTCTCATTACATGTGGTGCACTTTACACCCATGAAAAGGACTCTACTTAGCACGGGTTTTCAGACATCCTAGGACTTTTAAACCTAGTACTCTGATACCAAGTTTGTCACACCCCAAGCTAACCCCGAGATGCGGACACGGGACCTAGGACCACAAGAGATCCCAAGCTAACCCTGATAGCATGATAATGGGAATACTAAATAATATAAACTGATGTGGAAGCTAAATCATACTTAAAATGAAAAGATGGGTTATACCCTTATGCTAAAAGTGTGATATATGAAAACAAATGAGCTTAAAACTAAGATGTTATTAAGTCAATACTAAGATGAAACTAACTATGTCTGAAATAAGCCTCTAACTGACTAGAAATGTTGGGACAAGTCCCATCTAAGTCTAGCAAAAGATGAAACTAAAAGACCAAAATACCAAAAGAAACTCATGACTATTGTCCTCGGATAATGACGACTCACCATTGATTCTGCTGAACTAGAGATCGAGAATCGATCTAAGCGTGATCCGGATACTGAGAACCTAAACCTACATTCCGAGAAGATGTAGCGCACGTATGTGCCTGTACTTGAAAGGTACTAAGCATGTATGATATAGTAAAGCTGAAATAAAAACATAACTGAACAAGCACAAAAGCAAGTATAGTATTCTGAACATGATATACTGAATTCTGAGCTAACTGGATGCAATGACCAAATTTATAACATGTTGAGACTGAATACTAACTGAACAGTAAATATGGTCAACGTAATAGAGTCTGACTAAACTGTGGGAGCTTCTAATAACCGATAACAAAACCACATGAGCTAAATGTGGATTTATATATATACGCCCCATAGAGAGGACCCAATATACCCTGCCAAAGGTATAAAGGCATGCTGGCATGATCACTAAACTGATGCCCATAGAGGGGACTTGCAACCAACTAGGCTAGTAATTCTGGGCCTATTTGGGTACGCTAAACCCTAGTCCAACTCGGTATTATGCTACTCACAATGAATAAAGTGATTAAGACATTATGACTGAATTTCTGTAAAATACTGGATAACTCAAAATTGAATATGCAAACTGAGAATGTAACGATTAATCTAAAAATTATGCAATAATAACTGAGGCATGTATATTTGAAGTAACTGAAATATCTGACCTATCATATGTAATTGAAGAACTAAAGAAATACATACCTAGGGTTATGAAATTCATGCAATAAACTGAGTATTAACGTAATAATATGATTTGGATCTTTCTAATAGCTAATAACCCAATAATTCTAACATTCAAGAAACGCTAAGTCTAGTCAAGATATGAGAATCAAGAATCTGACTGAAAACTAGGGGTATAATGGGTAAAGGAACCCACTAGTGAAATCCCACTTACCTAGTGATGAAATCCACGGAGAAATATTTATATTTCGGGGATGGAAATAATCGAACCTTGTTGCGTTCTTGAACTATGGTTCTTGATCTTTTTCTCCTTTCTTTCTTCTAATTTTCTAAGTTTTGATTTATGATTTTGACTTAGGTAAGTTATTCTTATGTTTTTAGGCTTAAACTTTCTAAAATATGATGATTTAGGGTCAAAACGACTTTTAAACGAAGTAGGAAAAGACCAAAAGACCCATTAGTTAATTGTTGTCGGACCAAACGACGAACTGGACTGATGGGTCGTCGTTCAATCGACTGTGCATCGTTTGGGTTCGTAGGTTTGGTCTGCTCGACAGGCCTTTACTAAAACAGACATAACTTTTTACTGAGAGGTTGTATTTTAGCAAACTCGGTGGCTATGGAAAGATAATTCAGTTATCTATAATTTCATAAGTCATGGAGCACCTACTTAATTTTTTGCTAAGAGTCATGACATTTTGAAGTAGACCCTACAATATTTCCCCCCTAACTGACAACTAAGTTTCACCTACGCTCAGACCTACTGACCGTAGATCGAATGAAGGTCCGTGCTGGTCAAACGTGGTTCTTGTTAGAGGCTTGTGTAAATGGGGTCTTTATCTAGTGACACAGACTATGGACCATAGTCTAACTTACGGACCGTAGGTCTGTCCGTGGGTCGAGACTTAGCTAATTTTTCTGAACTGAGTTTTTGGGGGGCTTCAGACGCAAACAACAGATGCACAGTATGGGTCGTAGATCATACTACGGTCTGTCGACGTCAACCGTTGATTGCACTTGCAGGTTTATAAAAAGTTGATTTTTAGTATATTTTAGATGGGGTGTTACACTTACAATATGTGTTCACCTAGAAAGAGCTCAATCTAAGTAATTGGAGGTGATTAGAATTACTCAAGGATTATGACATAGGTATTTTTTACCACCTAGATAAGGCTAATGTGGTTGTTGATGCTTCAAGAAATTTATCAATGGGGAGAAGCCCATGTTGAGAAAGAAGAGAGGGAGTTAGCCAAAGATGTGCACAGGCTTGCATGCCTGGGAGTCGGACTTGTGGATTCCACAGAAGGAGGGATAGTGGTTACAAACAGGGCTGAATCATCAATAGTGTAAGAGGTTAAATAAAAACAAGATCAAGACCCTATTTTTCCTGATTTGAAGGTGAATGTTCATAAGCAAAGAGTATCAGCTTTTGAATAAGGGGGAGATGGTGTGCTAAAGTATCAAGGTAGATTGTTTGTACCAAGGGTGGATTAACTTAAAGAGAGGATCATGGAGGAAGCTCAAAGATCTAGATATTCCATTCATCTGGGTTCCACAAAGATGTACCGCAATTTGAGAGAGGTATATTGGTGAGAAGGTATGAAGAAGGGAACTACACAGTTTGTGCCAAGTGCCCGAATCGCCAGCAAGTGAAAGTAAACCACCGAAGGCCTGGAGGGTTGTCTCAGAATATAGAACTTCGGGAATGGATGTGGGAGATGATTAAATGGAATTTATCATAAGGTTTCCAAGGTCTCGCATGCAGTATGATACAATTTGGGTGATTGTCGATGTAATGACAAAATCAACCTACTTTTTGCCAGTAAAGACCAGTCATTCAGAAGAGGATTATGCAAAGTTATACCTTCAAGAGGTGGTAAAACTTCATGTAGTTCCAGTTTTGATCATTTCAGATAGAGGTACATAATTTACTGCACAGTTCTGGAAGTCTTTTATGAAAGATTCCATTTCAAAGGTGAACTTAAACATTGCTTTTCATCCTCAAGAGGATGGGCAAGCGGAGCGTACTATCTATAACCTAGAATATATGTTGAGTCCTTGCATGATTGATTTCAAGGGGATTTAGGATGATCACCTTCCTCTCATTGAGTTCGCTTACAACAATAGTTATCATTCGAGCATCCAAATGGTTCCATACGAAACTCTTTATGGGAGAAGATTCAGTTCTCCTATTGTGTGGTTCGATGTTGGTGAAGCTGATATGACCGGATCTAGTTCACAAAGCTATGGAGAAGGTGAAGGTGAAGAGAGATTGAAAATGGCACAAAGTCATCATAAATCCTACACAGATGTTAGGAGAAGGCCGTTGGAGTTTGAAGTGGATGATTGGGTATACTTGATTTTTTTACCCAGGAAGGGTGTTATGAGGTTTTGTATGAAGGGGAAACTTAGTCCCCATTATATTTACCTTATCACATATCCAACAGGATTGGCAATGTAGCTTATGAGTTAGAGTTGCCACAAGAGTTAGCAGCAGTTCATCCGGTGTTTCATATCTCTATGTTGAAAAAGTGCATGGGCAATCCTTCATTGATTGTACTAACTAAAAATGTTGGGATTAAGGATATATTTTACTATGAGTAGATTCTGGATCATATTTTTGATTGCCAAGTTCGCAAGTTGAGAATAAAGGAGGTTGCATCAGTCAAGGTCCTTTGGAGGAACCAAATTTTTGAAGAATCAACTTGGAAAGCTGAGAGGACATGAAGAAGAGATATCCACATATCTTTGAATTCGGAGAGAATGTTGATCAAGGTACTTCTTATCTTCTTAATACTTTATAAACTATCAGTAAGCATGTGGTTACTTGCTTTTGTTTGTTGGGTGTTGAACTTGATGTTATTATCCTTAGCTTAGCGAAAGAAATCTCATTTGAGGAGGAATTTTACCAAGGGGGAGATATTGCAACATCTCACAATTTGAAATAGATAGGAGTAAGCTAAGAAACTAAAAATATTCTTTTTGGAAAGAAAAGGAAAAATCTAGAAAATAACCTAAGTTATGAAAGTGAGTTTTGGTCATTTTCAAACAGCCATAACTTCTAGCTCAGGATGAGTTAGAGGTAGTTCTTGATATGGTTGGAAATCCCTTATGTCACGATCGGAGAGCACCCCCTAGAAGTAACACGGTGTACTTGACCTCTTGGAGGTCTTATACAAGACCTTAGACATCTTTCATTGCATAATCTTAATAAAAATAGCAAAAAATCTAAAAATGTACATGTCACATAATATGCTCTGAATCATCACTTCATATATATATATATATATAATATCATATGTACATAATTAGACTCTAAGTCTCAGTTGCCAACTTAAGACACAACTCATAGAATAGAATAGGGACGACCCTTAACAACATAAAATATAATCTAACTATTATATCAACTTAAAGAAACATCTTGACATAGGAAACCCTTGAATCATAAGGATTCCTTTACTTGAACTTGGGAGATCTATCCAAGATCTTCTCTTAGGAGACATCCTCTACCCATCAACACCTACACTTTGTGTAAAAAGATGAAGAAGAATAGTATTAGTACAAGAATGCACTAAGTATAGAAACCATGCAAAAACATGCATCTGAAGAGGACATTTCATTTGAAATCATGCAACATGCCTTTTTAGTAAACGTCATGAACATTGGCACATATAAGCACAATATAGTTCATATACATGATATAGACATGGATTCTACTCAAAATAGAAGATAAAGTCATTTATCATACTTTGAAGCGTATTCAATTCATACAATACATTACTTCTCTTTTTATCTCAACATCTTTCCTTAAGCAACCCTCAAGTGTACTTAGTACAATGTATCACCCTAAGGTCACCTCACCACAGTCTTTCATAGATATGCTTAATAAACATAACCACATATATTCACAAGTCATAAGCACATCATAGACATCAACTTCGCATAAGGTACATTACCTAGGATAACTCCTAAGTCTCACTAGTCCAATGTGTCACTAGAATCCCATAATACTATTTCACCAAGTATACCTAAGAAGTCAGCCTAGACTAGGCATAACATACTTAACAAGTCATAACACTTTCATTCATAACAAGACATAAGGCACATACTTCATAGTATCACATAAGGACTCCTTCCTTTACTACAACCTTAGTCATAACTCACTTAGTTCATAACATAGGTAAACCACCCTCATAACCCCTTCACAAGCTTACTTGTTCAATGTACACATAGAGTCTCATACCCCCACATATACTAAGTAAACTTATTTAGAAGTCACAGGTGCAATTCACACACATACACATAATTCATGTCTTGACATATAAAAGTCACTTAACATGCATTCATACAACTCATACATACATAACATAAGTCTTACTTTCATACATGTACTAATATTATCCTTTCTTGAAGTTCCCTTGTTCAATGCATGGGTAGGGGCCATAATCCTACCTATACTAAGTAATCCTCTCAAGGAGTTGTGATTAGAGTCCATAATCTTATCTTAGTTCATTTCTTACTTTGGGAGACTTAGACATAAACGACATAGACCATGTGAGCTACATGGAATCCGGTGTTCTCCTCCCACCGAAAAGATAGGGTTAACACTTGCATAAGGTGTAACCAATCGTACATAGGTATATAAGTGGAATCCACTAACTATAACATACGGGGGAATGTAGTTATGGAACATGATTACATCTACAAACCTTGACTTACTAGAGTGGAGGTTTCCATTTATGAGACAACATCTATGTTGGGAACCCGAACTTGGTAAACGTGAAGGTTCTCTTGTTGGAAGCCGGACTTACGAACTTGAATCCCCCACTCTCATTTGTCATGTTCACTCGGTGCTATGCTCTACGTGCCTTTTTAATATATTTAAGACTTTAATGCATTATTTCATAAAGAAGGCTTTAGGAGCTTGATCTTTCATACATCATGTAGCTCAAAGGATTCTAAGATGAGAATGTCCTTTCATCATAGACCCTACTTGATGTGAGAATGTCCTTTCACATGTTCATACAAGCATACATCATGTGTGAGTGCATACAATGTGACATCTACCTTCACATAAACACCTCTAGTCACACATGTTCATAACTTCATTAATCATATATACTTCACATGCATAGAAATAGTTAATGATGCATATGAGAACTATCCTTTCCTTAATCATCATGAATCTACCCTATTCATAGTCATACATGATGTGTGTGTGGGTACATTGGTCAACATGATCACATAATGACTATAGCATAACCTTGAGGAAGCCACCCTCACAACACATGTACAACATTCCTCAAGTCTCAAGTCATACACATATATATAGTATTAAGGACTATAGATTACACGCACTCACATTACATCATAGGAGACAAGAACATATTATTCATCATTAGAATAGAAGACTCCAAACATAATTTGATCACACATTCATATAGGGTTCATATAGGTAGGGTCATGCTACAAGGATATTCATCATCATTAGACATCTAGACCACAACTAACACTAACATGATCTTTACATATACTCAACATCATCCACACCCCTAAATCATGCAACTAATGTGGGAAACTATTCATATACTTCACATAACATCAATTCACTTGGAACATGATATTAGACTCAAGGATAAATACTTCAACTTCCTAAACATGATATCATCATATAAATTCATCTTGCATGTAATTCCTTCAAGGCCATTATCATCACACATAAACATGTACAAGAATGTAAATACCGCCACCATAAGTGGACCATACCAATCATCACAATTCAATGTACATTCTAAGCTAATTAGAAAAAATAGGTCAACTTACCAAATCTCCAAGCTAATGATCATCAAGATAGATTCCCAATAATTCATAATCAATTGACATAAAGGAATATAGAACTAAGCAATTCATTACAATCTCAACATAATCCAATCATCATTTCATCAAGATCACAAGATCAGCATTATAGGCCAATTTGAGAAATTAGGAGGATCATGGGTTCTTCAGGAAATTGGATTGAAATTCATCTTAAAATAGTAGATAACCATCAATTAATCATAAACATGCTTTTGAAATCAATTTGAGAATGAACCCACGGCTAGATTGAAAGATAGAAATTTTGATCAATAAATTTTCTTTGAAAAACTATGAAGGAACTCCTTAGATGAATGGATAACTAAGGATGAAGAATCAACATGCCTTATTGATTGAAAACCCATGAAATTGGAGAATAAATAGTTCAAAAATTCATCTTCTAGCTTGAGCTTGAGTTTTCCCTCCAATGGAGGTTTGAGAGAATTTGGAAGAGACGAGAGCTTTTGGGATTTTGATTTCTTATTGGGTGTTAGGGTTTTGGCTTAGGAAAGGGGTTAAATAAATCCTAGAAACTGTTTATAACCGACTCTGAATTACCCAAAATACCCCTACACTTATTTGGTCATTTAGACATGTCAAACTTAACTTTCATTTTTGAAATCTTCGTCGGGGAACAAGTCTGCAACGCAGAGCTGTTCCCAAATGATTTTTGGAATTAATTTTTGGGGCAGTAGAGTTCGCGACGCGGACCAAACTTTTGTCCATGGGATACGCTACTCCGCGATGCGGACCTACTTCATCAATGAACAAAAACCATGCTGCTTTGGGTAGCTTGGTGGCCAAAGGATTGGTCCTCCTCAAGGACCCCTAGAGCGGTCATTCGGGAGTTGTGACCGGACTGTTTCACCCTAAATAGGTACATTTAGATGTTAGGGTCATCCCCGCTGACTTTAGACTCCAACAACATATAAAATATACAAAGACACTCTAGAACACACTAGCATGCGTAAAGGCTAACTTTGGAACGTCTTGGACTTTCTTGGACGTTTGACCTACAAACAACTTCAAATCAATCATACCTACTGTAAAACATTTAACTTACACATTATTAACCTTTTTAGGAACATTTGTGGCTCCATCCACCTTAGTTCATTTTGAGGGTCTTAACACCTTAGAGAGATCTTTCCAACGCCGCCCTATTTGCGCATTTTTGATATCGTATGAGGGAGATATGCCTATAAAAAGTTGGGTTGTCGAGGTAAGGAAAGTCCAAATCCAAATTTAAGGAAGAAAAAATTAGTCATTTCGCCAATTAATTTCCTATTTATTTTTTAGGGGTAATTTCGGGTAGAAACAATTCTTAACTTAATTCTTTGAAAAATCAACATCACGCTTAGGGCTTGGACAAGAGAGAAAAGAAGAAAGAAAGGGAGATAAGTCAAGAATTCTCCAAGAACGTCAAGATTTGTGAGTGAAATTCGTCGGGGGTGATCCCTATCAAGCTATGTATGATCTTTGTGTTGGGTTAGCTCACCACACACCAAACTTGTTTCAACTCAGTTATTTTATAATTGTTTACATGTTAAGATGTTAGTTCTTGAAGAATCTTGTCGAATTCCTTTTCGTTGAGTTTGTTTGAATGCCCATTGTTCTTTGATTCATAATTCTGGGTTGTTTTTCGAGTTAGATCTATTGGGTATTGAAGGTACTAATGATCCTAAGGGTTTGGGAAAAGAACTATGGAAGTTTAGGGGGTCTAGCATTGAGAAACGAGAGGAGAAAGTCGTCAGCCACACCTGGGTAGCACCAGGCGTGGCTCGCCCCATCTGCGCTAGAGGGCCAGTGGCGGCGCGCCAGGAAAAGGGCCTCTAAACTTTAGTTCTGGTGTGGCGCATCACGGATGCGCCCAGATCGGGTTTTTTGCCCAATTTCATAGTTTAGCCTATTTAAGTCCTGTTAAGGTGTATTAACACTCTCAAGTAATTCTAATTGCTTCAAATGATTTCTTAACACCAAGGAATAACGAAAAACATAAAATCATAACCTTGAATTCATAATTTTATTCAAGGAAAGCTAAGATCAACGTCAAAGAAGTTAAGAGTCAAGTCTAAAGTTAACAAGCAAGTCCAAAGCAAAGGTCTAAAAGGTTTTCAAGAGTCTCTAGCAATGTTTTACCTGTGTTTTTAAGACTCAAGTTTCAAGTAAATTAAAGAGTAAAGAGTTGAGTTCATTTCTCAAAAGTTATAAGGGAACTAAGTATTCCTTGAGAGATGATTTAAGACTCAAGTTTCAAGTTAAGTACAAAGTAAAGAGTTGAGTTCATTTCTCAAAAGCTATAAGGGAGCTATGTATTCCCAAATAGTGTATAAATGTTTTCACATTTAAGATAAGAGGAAAATAAGATTTCCAAAAGAGTTTTGAGAAAGAAAAGGGAACATTGATTCCAAGAGAGATTTCTAAAGCTAAGTGTTGAGCAATTATCTCAACCCAAAGAAGGAAGTTGTTTTAAAAACACACGAGCTAAAACTATTTATTATGGAGTAGTATTGAGCACCGATATGGGGATGCAATCTCAGAATAACTCAAGTCTCCATAAACCATGTAGCCATCATGGGTATTAATGGGTCACACTTTTTATATGATCACATAAGTTAAGTTAGTGGATCCACTAAGTTAAGTAGCTATGTGTGACGGTAAAGTATAAGACAATTTTGGGAGCATGGGCAAGACGTTGTATCATAACTATGGCTCATAGTGGTGGTTGTCGGTTAGAGAATCTCCCGGAGAAACTATATATCTTCATATATAAGTAAATATGAGTTTGTTATTGCATTTTCTTAAACGAACTAAGTGTTTTTCATTGTTTTACAAGCTTTATATATTGCATGTGTCTAATTGCTTTATATTAAGTCAAGTTATTCATGAGTTGAGCAAAGTCAAGACAAATGTTCCTTCTTACTCTTTTTTAAGCTTAAGTTGTTGTTAGCATTCCAACTCGCATACTCTTGCATTTAATATACTGGTGTCAGTTGGTCTGCATCATATCATAATGCAGACACATGTAACCAAGATCAACATCATCCTGCACCTTGTTGATCCACCTGAGCACTCGGAGTTAGTGGTAAGCCTTCTTGCATTCTGGAGACACATTTATTCGCTTTTCAGTCATTCTTTTATATGATTTTGTAGGCTGTGTACCAATATCCATCTTAGTATTATAGAGACTCCATAGACAGTAAGACAGTTAATACTCTTACCTTGTATTGCAGATATTTTGCTATGAGACTTAAGTACCATTTTCGCCAAGTTATTTACTTTAAGTTATATTATGAGATTGTTTTCTTCTATTAAGTTAAGTCATCCGCTGAGTTCAGTAAGCCATGCAAAGAGTATGCTGAAGTCCATCAATGGTCATTGAGTGACGGCCACGTCCAGGGTGTAGGCTCTGGGCGTGACACCCTTCATTTGGTATGGAGCTAGTTCTACCCTCTCCGCATCGACAACATGCATCTCATAAATTAACCTTTTCAGATCCTCAATGAAGTTCTATGGATCCTCAGTGACACTTAAACATGTGAAGCTTGGAGGGTTCATACTTAAAAGCTCATGTATCCTTGAAGTATCAACCACTTCTTGTCGTTATCTCTTGGTCCAACTTGATAGGTCGCAACTTGACGTAACATCTGGATAGCTTCACAGAATTCAGCATGGGTGACCTCTCCTTCGAGTTGCGCACATTTCTCCTAGCAGGATGACCTCGGATAGCTTTTCATGAGAGACATGATTATTAGGAACACGTACAAGCATGAATTAGAGAGAAACTTTTAGAAATAAAACTCTAACGCACGAGATGAGTGTGAAAGAAGTGAGAATTTTCCTAAATGTTGCAGCCTCCTAATTATAGATGTGGATCGCTTCACACTAATAACTAAGAATCTACACAAATGTCTTCATAGACTCCCTAGGACTCTTGAACTCTGCAATCTGACTCTAAGTTTGTCACCCCTCGAGCCTACACCCAGGTCGTGTTTGGCACTGGAAGACCATTGTTGGCCTCCAGAGGACCCTTAACCTGGCTTACTAACTTAGCGAAAGACTCTAAGCACCAATAAAATGATCAAGTGAAGTTACTAAAATAGCTTAATAATATAGCTTGGAACGTTAAAAAGTCAAACATTCAACTTAGAAAAAATGGTACCCCAAATCTTTGACATATGAATGATAATGCAAAGACTACTGAACTATTGACCGTCTAACTGCCTATAAATCCTCTAAACAAACTAAGTTGGATATTGGTACAAGCCCCACAACATCCTAATGAACTAAAAAAATAATTAAAACCGAAAGCAATAAACGAAGTCCTCCAGAATGCAAAAAGGCTCACCAACAGACTCTGAACTACTCACTAGATCAATAGTGCACTGGAATGTCGATCCTAGTTACCCGCGTCTGCATCATAATACAATGCAGGCCAACAAGCATCATTACATTGAATGTTTAAGTATACGAGTTGGAATGCTAAACATAACATAGGGTTGAAAATATTCTGAAAGAAAACACTTACCTTGGCTTTTCTCAAATCATGAATAAACATAACTCAGAATAAATAAATGAAACACATGCAATATACTAAAAGATTTATAAAATAGTAAAAGACACTTAGTTTGTTAAACGAAATGCAGTAAAACATTGAAATTTACTTATATACAAAGTGATATAGTTTAGGTGGGAGTTTCTATTATCGACTACAACCATTATAAACCTAAGTGGTGATACAACATCTTTATATGACGCTGCTAGACTGTCCTATACTTTTTCGTCATGTAGAACTACTTAACTTAGTGAATCCACTAGATTTTCTTAAGGAGTCACCTAAAAAGTATGATCATTTAACACCCATGATGGCTACATGGTTTGTGGAGACTTCAGTTAATTTGAACTTGCATCCCCATATTGGTGCTCAATACTACTCCCTAAGCTATACTTAGCTCATATATTTTAAAACAAAATTCTTTCTTTGGTTTGAGATAATTACTCAAAACTTAGCTTAAAAGCTCTTGGAATCGATGTTCGCTTTTCTTTCTCAAATGTGAAATCATTTATGAAGTCTTTGGGAATACTTAGTTCCCTTAGAGATTTTTGAGAAAGGATCTCAACTCTTTACTCTTTTGTTAAATTCAAACCTAGGTCTTAAAACAAATTTAAAACATATGTAAAATTCTTTTTAAATAAAAACTTTAAGAACTTATCTCGACTTAACTCTTGACTACTTGATTTGACTCTTTAACTTCTTTACTTGACTCTTAACTTATCATTGAATTAAATTATGGATTCAAGAATCGGGAATTGTGATTGGGAAGACATCATGAAGTTAAGGAATAATTTTAGATACCTAAACATAAGAAAAGGCTTAAATTTAATATTTGACAGAGGGTCCGTGACGTGAAGAGGCTTTAAAATTTTAGCTTCAAGAACATCTTTTGAGGTAAAACACTATGTAATAGCTCCGCGACGGGTAAAAAAAATTCCCAGATCTGTGAACCTGCCCCGCGACGTGCAACCAATTCTTCTTTGTTTTACAACTCTAAACCCTCTAAACACCGTCAGTTCATTTACTCGATACTTAGAATCGTATGTACCCTCCATATACATCATATTATACTAAAAAATAGTGCTAAAAATACATATCAACCTCAAGAACTACAATCAACAACACCCACAAGAATTCAAACGAAATCTACCAAGAACTCAAGGATTTACTTTCAAATGTAATAGCTTCGCTGAAATTGTATCATGATTGCCGTGTGGGAGAATTAACTCAACGCTTTCTGATCTCACATACCTGGTAGGAATAAATACTTGGCGAAAACCATGACTACATTGATTGATCTGAAGAATCTTGCCCTTTCTTCTTCTTTCTCCTCTTCTCTCCTTTCTCCAAGCCCTAGCGTAAGTTCTTATTTTCTAAAACTAACTACAATCTGATTACACCCATATAAAACTCCTAAAATAATAGGGCAATTCAAACTCTAATGTACCCCTTACAAATCCGGATATGGGCACCTCCTTATTCCAACAACCCAACTTCGTAAGAGATAGTTGTAGTAGTGTTCTTTTGTGATTATGTTGATTACGTCTTATGTATGTTAATCTTGTATGATCTTTATGAATTTAGAAAGTCGTGATGAAATATAAGATTATGAATGTATGCATGAAGTAGGTTGATTAATGTGACACTTATCTTTGGATAGGGTTATGAGATTCTATTCTTTGCATTGCACAAGTATTGCTTGGGTATCCTACATGTTAAGATGATATTATGTTGGGATGACTTATGATACATAACTTATGTGCACACTGGTTTTACTTGATAAAAAGCATGTTTTGACTAAAATGTCCTTTTATGGATGTTTCACTAGTTTTTATGCGTAGTAGTCATACTTAGTTCGTGTGATGTAGTACTAACCCATGCTTTCTACCCTTTTCCCAAACAATGTAAGTTCGGGAAATTGAGGATCCAAGTTCATTTCTCAAGGATACTTGGAATTTCTCTTCCAAGTTAGTGAATCCTCGATTTCGAGGACAAGACCCTTATGTCCTAGTGTAACACCCTAAAATGAACTAAGGTGAACTAGAGCTTCGTGAATGTTTCTTGAGTTAATTTTTTGTTAAAATGAGTTTGGTTAAGTTTGGAGGTCAGACGTCCAATAACTTCCATGAAGTTCGGAAGATATGCCTTAGAAAGCGCTTGTGTGTTCTCTTGTGTTTGAGTGAGTTTTACGTGTTTGTTTTGTTTGAAATTTGTGCGGGATGTTCCTAATACTTAGACTACTATGTTTAGGTGTTTAACTTCTGGGTACAACCCCATCTAGGACCCACGAGGGGACCTAGAAGAAGACCCTATCTCTCGGAAAGAAGCTGCCATGCAGTGACCAAACGACGACCCAAGGGACGGTCCGTTTGTCAACAAACGATCAGTCGTCAATGGGAAGTGATTGGACCTGCAAGGCAGTCTAGCTTCTCTTCAATGGAGCTAATTCCCAACTGACGACCTTCCACCAATGGGCTGTCGATTGACAAACTGTCCGTTGGTTGGAGCCGTCGGTGAGCTGCCAAAAAGCTGCTAAAAGGCAGCCTTGGCTTGGGGTGTTTGGTAAATTCACCCCAAGTATTTTAAGGACCTTGGAAGTTTATTTTTGGGTATTTAAGTATATTAATAGGTTTTAAACTCTAAGACCTTATTTTATACTCCATTTCCTAAAACCCAAAACCCCTTCCTCTTAAAAGACTCTCTCCAACCTCCATAAAAGCTAGAACTCAAGAAGGAGGTAGGAGGGCTGCTGGTGGACGTTTCTTCATCAAAAATCATTGGGGTTTCTTCTACTTAAGTTATGTTAGTCATCCTTGAACTCTCTTCCGTTCAAGGAGTCCTTTCTAATGAATTGTCAAAAAGGGTTTTCAACCCTAACTTCTTCTATCTTTAACTCTAAATATAGGGCTTGCATGAAAATGTTTCTAATGATTCAAATATGATGTTTTGAATGTTAGTTGGTGATTTTAATGCTAAAACTTCAATGAAAACATGTTAAAGTTTTTTATCATATTTTGGCTTAAGAGATGGGTTGAATGAACATGATATTTTAGTCTTTGAGCTTTGGTTTCCTTTATTGCTATTGTTGTTTAGCTACTTCCCTAGGGGATATATTATAATGAATTGTTGAAGGAATTATTATGGGTGACGAAAGCTTGGATTAAAGGGTAAGTTTTTTATGTTGTTTAGCTTTACTTATGAATTGCTCTTGAGTGGTATGGTCCACCTTCTTGGTGGCGGTGTTTACTTGATGAATTTGATTATACTTAGTATGTATTGTAAGTATGGCTTTGAAGGCCAAATGTGTGAAATGAAATGATAATGAAGTTGGTTCTTGTAATGTGTATTGTGAAGCTTGAATTGTATGCTTTGCCTAGATTATGCCTAAATGAAGTAAGTGTATATGTTGAGCATGTTAAGTGTGTAATGTGATGAATGAAGGTCTAAGCATGTATAAAATTGAATGTAATTGAAATGATGATTATGTTAAAGGTGTGCTCACATGTACACACTCATACTTGTATGAATGAATGAGGCTAAGTCAAAAAGGTGAGTTTTGGGGTGAACACTCTTAGTGAGTTGAGATGAAGTGTTTAGTAGAAACCTCACTACATCCTAAGAGTTTTCTAAGATACGTTAGAGGATGAATGTCCTTCGTGAGTTTGAGATGTGGTGTTCACTAGTTATCCATAATCTATGGTATATAATGTTTAGAATCCGTGGGGAGTTATGCCTAGCACCGAGAGGATATGAAGAAGGGGTGGTTACACTTCGTGAGTTGAGATGTTGTATTCCAATGTACCTCTTGAGATGATTACTCCTTGTTAGTAGAGAATGAGTTACTTAGTATCTATCTTCTTATCCCTTAACTATGCGCCCGCATAGGTCTAGCTATTGGGAAAGCCATGTAAAAGCTAAGAGAATGACCTTACTTTAGGCAAGTGAGGATCCCTCATACGATAGGGGTTAATGTCGGGATTCCATGTCAATCTCTCATGGTCTATGTAGGTTAAACTAACCCCTACAAAAGTAATGAAAGTGCTAAGTCTTCTAAAAGAGTGTGCTACTTAGGGTAGGTGGTGGAGTGGGACGCTATCTACCCATTGCACTAAGTAGGCATTCCAAAGGGGGAGTCTTGGTGAGTATTATGTGAATTTAATGAACTAAGTCTTCTAAAAGAACGTACTACTTAGGGTAGGTGGTGGTATGGGACGCTATCTATCCATTGCACTAAGTAGACCTTACGAAAGGGGAGTCTTGGTGTTAAGCCTTCTAAAAGAGTGTACTACTTAGGGTAGGTGGTGGAATGGGACGCCATATACTCATTGCACTAAGTAGGCATTCCGAAAGGGAAGTCTTGGTGTGTTGCTTGAGTGTTCTTCTAATGTCTTGTCATTGAGTGGGGGGCTTGTTCTCTTGAGGTGAGTAAGACTAGAAGTGGTAGTCTGGAGGATCACTTGGGTGTGTATTGAAGGAGGTGTATGTGCATTTCCTTCATGTCTTACCTTGGTGAGTCTTAGGATAACCTTAGCTAGGGAAACTCCTACGGAAATAAGTTGACTTCCTCTTTGCTTGACCTTGGAAGTTCACTGTTTTGGAATAAGGATAGTTCAGTGTAAAGTCAAAAGAGTTCACTCTAATATTTTTGAAAGCTTACTGTAAATTGCTTCTTTTTGTTAAAATTATGGAAATTTTTCTCTAAGTGTTAAATGATGATTATTTTGTTGTTTTGCTCTTATATTTTTGAATGTTTTACTTAATTGGCATGACAATGTGTTTTTACTAAATTTTCCCTTTTTGCATGTTTTTTCATATGACATACTTAGTACATTATTTGTACTAACCCATTCTTTTCTATACACTATAAGTGTAGGTTTGGAAGCAAGGTTGAAGTTTAGAAGGTGAAGCTTGAGAAATATTCTCTCAAGACAAAGTATGTCCTCATATATTCGAGGGCATAGTTCTTAATTCTTTCAGTTTTGTATAAGTTTTTATTATGTATTTCTTTCAAATGTAAAGGGTTGTGTCCCAATGATTTTTATGTCGTGTCTTTAAGTTTGCTTGTGACGATGAGATTTTCTTAGTATTTATGAAAGAATTCCTTTTTATATTAAACGTCGTGAAAAGTTTTAATTCTGCACAACTTTTCATCTCATATGTAATGAATGATAGTTAAAGGCCTTGTACAAGACCCCAAAGGGTCAAGTACGCCTTGTGATGATCCAAGGGTTCTCCCTAACTTCTAGGGGGTACCTGCGGGTCGTAACAGACTTGGTATCAGAATATAAGGTTATGGAAAATAGTTTAAGGTCCAAAAGTCTCACAAGCCACGTCTAGTAGAGTCTTGGTCATTGGTGTGATTTGCAACATATCCATGGACAAGAGGCTATAGGACGATAGAGTTTCACTTTCTTCATTAATCTTGTATCGTGCCATAGAACTTAACTCCATAACATCTCTCTCTTATTCTCCTTTTTCCGGTGGTTTTCTAGGTGTGAATGCTTGGAAAGGGAGATGTTTCTATGTTGAGGGGGAGAAAAAGTGAGTTTTGATGTTATGATGGCTTTGTAGCTAGAAGAGTAAATGTGGAGGTTAGTTTTGAGGATTGTAATATGATGCCATTTATGGCTATGTGTGACTTATGAGGTTGGAAGTATTGTGATGAGAAACTTTATGGTGATGTAGTTCTAAGCATGGTAAGAATTATAATGATAGAATAAAGTGCCTTTGACAACAAATTAGTTATCTTGTGATTTTGTTCAATGATGGTAGAAATGCTTTAAGGTGTAAATTTGAGGAATGTTGAGAGGATGTGGAGATTTTGTAGCAGTGGAGGGCAACCCTCTTGTGTGGTAAATGTTCCCTAGTTCTTGTGATTTGGTTGAGATTCTTGTGTAGGTTTACTCTAAGGGGGAAATGTGGTATGATTACCTAGTGAGGAAGTTCAGGAGTTATGCTAGCAAAAAATGGTGGAGTTTATATAGTAAGATTTTTTATTTTCCAAATGAATCTACCTTAATTGGTGGAAAGCGAAAGGAGGAGTTTTGTTCCATGAGATTGAGTTAAGTGGTGCCTAAGAGTTGAATGAGGTGATGTTTAAGAAAGTTTGTCTAGGCTTGAATCCTAAGAGGAAAGTGTTATGCTTGACTTGTAAGGTTGATGTTTAGTCTTGATGTGCATGAGTTAAGGGTAGTGTGAGTTCCTATCTTATGACAAGCATAGTGGGACTTTGAAGTATGAGGACTTGAAGATTGTTTTATCCTAAGTGTGGGAGAATGAGTTGAGTAGAAAGGTAGTTGATATCCTCATCTTTCCTTTTTGTTCTTATTCAAGCTTGAGACCAAATCCTTAGTAGTTTGGTAATGATTAAGAGTCTTGCATAATAGTATGAGTTGCATTTATCCTTTTTTTATGAGTGTATTGATGGAAAAATGTGTTTGGGAGTCTCTTGAAGTTATCGTGATGGCCTGGGAAAGATTGGTAGCCAACCTATGCTCTCTTGTTAAGGTGTAGCTAATGATAGTGCTTAAATGTTTCAAGGTTGCTTTGAATATGAAGTGTATGCATGAGTTATCTTGTGTTGTATATGAAGTTAGATGAATTAAGGTCTAATGTTAAATAAGCAAGTTAAATCTAAGTTTTCACATGATGAATGCTAAGTAGAATTGCATGTAGTGTACTTAGTCCAAGAAAATGCTCAAGGGTCACTAAGTGGGAGTGGTAGTATGGGATGCTACTCTCAAATTGTACTTAGTGTAACATACCAAGTCTCTTTGGAGTGAGCTAGTACGGTCTTGTATCTCATATTGTCATTCCATCTTGTTAAAGTTGCTTGAAAGGTGCATTATAGAATTTTTAAGAAAGTGACACAGTGAAGTTTTGAGTTCACCGTAAAGAAGTTCAAATTTTGACAAATTCCATTTTTCATGATGATGGTTTCAATATGTATGGAAATTATGTGTATGAGCATGTTTAATGTTGGATAAGGTAGTTCCTCCATAAATTAAAGGATTAGAGTGAGTTTTGGATTGTGGAGTTTTGCAAAAGTTGCATGTGTTGCAAATGTTTGGAATTGTGAAATTGTGCTCCTTGTTAGTTGGTTCCATGACTATGAATGTTTGATCATGATTGTAATGTGCTATGTGTTGCTAATGGATTCCTTGATGGTATAAAGTGTTTAGTGTAATTCGAGGACGAATGTTATTCCAAGTGGGGGAGAATGTAACACCCTAAAATGAAGTAAGGTAAACTAGAGCTTCGTGAATGTTTCATGAGTTAATTTTGTGTTAAAATGAGTTATATTAGTGTCCTTAGGCAGTGTGTGAAGTTTGGTTAAGTTTGTAGGTCAAACATCCACGAATGTCCATGACGTTCGGAAGATATGCCTTAGAAAGTGCTTGTGTGTTCTCATGTGTTTGAATGAGTTTTACATGTTCGTTTTGTTTTAAATTGGTGTGGGATGTTCCTAAGACTTATAGAACTATGTTTAGGTGTTTAAAGTCCGGGTACGACCCCACGTAGGACCCACGAGGGCCCCTAGAAGAGGACCCCATCTCTTGGCAAGAAGCTGCCATGCAGTGACCAAACGACGACCCAAGGGACGGTCCATTTGTCAACAAATGGTATGTAAACAATGGGAATCGATTGGACCTGCAATTAAGTCTATTCTTCTCTTCAATTGAGCTATGTCCCAACCGACGACCCTCCACCACCGTCGGTGAGCTGCCAAAAAGTTGTTAAAAGGCTGCCTTGGCTTGGGGTGTTTGGTAAATTCTCCCCATGTCTTTTAAGGACCTTGTACGTTTATTTTAGGGGGTTTTATGTATATTAAGATGTTTTAAATCCTAAGAACTAATTTTAGACTCCATTTCCTAAAACCCAAAACCCCTCCCTCATAAAAGACTCTCTCCAACCTCCATAGAAGCTAGAACTAAAGAAGGAGCTAGGAGGGATGTTGGTGGATGTTTCTTCATCAATATCATTGGGGTTTCTTATACTTAAGGTGTGGTAGTCATCCTTGAACTCTCTTCCATTCAAGGAGTCCTTTCTAGTGATTTTTCAAAAAGGGTCTTCAACCCTAACTTCTTCTATCTTTAACTCTAAATATGGGTCTTGCAAGAAAATATTTCTAATGATTCAAATATGATGTTTCGAATGTTAGTTGGTGGTTTTAATGCTAAAACTTCAATGAAAACATGTTAAAGCTTTTTATCAAATTTTGGCTTAAGAAATGGGTTGAATGAACATGATATTGTAGTCTTTGAGCTTTGGTTTGCTTTTATTGCTATTGTTTTTTAGCTACTGCCCTAAGGGCTATATTATGATGAATTGTTGAAGGAATTATTATTGGTGATGAAATCTTGGATTAAAGGGTAAGTTGTTTATGTTGTTTAGCTTTACTTATGAATTGCTCTTGAGTGGTATGGTCCACCTTCTTGGTGGTGGTGTTTACTTGATGAATTTGATTATACTTAGTATGTATTGTAAGTGTGTCTTTGAAGACTTAATGTGTGTAATGAAATGATAATGCAGTTGGTTCTTTTAATGTGTATTGTGAAGCTTGAATTGTATGCTTTGCCTAGATTATGCCTAAATGAAGTAAGTGTATATGTTGAGCATGTTAAGTGTGTAATGTGAAGAATGAAGGTATAAGCATGTATAGAATTGAATGTAATTGAAATGATTCTTACGTGCAAGGTGTGCTCAGATGTACACACACACTCACACTTGAATGATTGAATGAATGAGGCTAGGTTAAGTCAAAAAAGTGAGTTTTGGGGTGAACACTCTTCGTGAGTTGAGATGAAGCATTTAGTAGCAACCTCACTACATCCTAAGAGCTTTCTAAGATAGGTCGGAGGATGAATGCCCTTCGTGAGTTGAGATGTGGTGTTCACTAGTTATCCTTAACCTATGGTATATAATGTTTAGAATCCGTGGGGAGTTATGCCTGGCACCAAGAGGATATGAAGAAGGGGTGGTTACACTTCGTGAGTTGAGATGTTGTATTCCAATGTACCTTTTGAGATGAGTGCTCCTTTTTAGTAGAGAATGAGTTACTTAGTAGAAATCTCCTTATCCCTTAACTATGCGCCCGCATAGGTGTAGCTATTCGAAAAGCCATGTAAAAGCTAAGAGAATGACCTTAGTCTAGGCAAGTGAGGATCCTTCATCCGATAGGGATTAATGTCGGGATTCTATGTTTAGCTCTCATGGTCTATGTCGATTAAGCGAACCCCCACAAAATTAATAAAAGTTCTAAGTCTTCTAAAAGAGTGTGCTACTTAGGGTAGGTAGTGGAATGGGACTCTATCTATCCATTGCACTAGGTAGGCATTCTTAAAGGGGAGTCTTGGTGAGTCTTATATGAATTGAATGAACTAAGTATTCTAAAAGAACGTACTACTTAGGGTAGGTGGTGGTATAGGACACTATCTATCCATTGCACTAAGTAGACCTTTCGAAGGGGGAGTCTTGGTGATAAGCCTTCTAAAAGAGTGTACCATTTAGGGTAGGTGGTGGAATGGGACTCCATCTAATCATTGCACTAAGTTGGCATTCCTAAAGGGAAGTCTTGGTGTGTTGCTTGAGTGTTCTTCTAATGTCTTGTCATTGAGTGGGGGTCTTGTTCTCCCGAGGTGAGTAAGCGTAGAAGTATAGTCTTGAGGATCACTTAGGTGTGTATTGAATGAGGTGTATGTGCATTTCCTTCATATCTTAGTTTGGTGAGTCATAGGATAACCTTAGCTACGGAAACTCCTACGGAAATGAGTTCATGTCCTCTTTTCTTGACCTTGGAAGTTCACTGTTTTGGAATAAGGATAGTTCACTGTAAAGTCAAAAGAGTTCACTGTAACATTTTGGAAAGCTTACACTAAATTGCTTCTTTTTGTTAAAATAATGAAATTCTTCTCTAAGTGTTAAATGATGATTCTTACGTTGTTTTACTCTTATATTCTTGAATGTTTTACTTAATTGGCATGAAAATATGTTTTTACTAAAATGTCCCTTTTTGCATGTTTTTACATATGTCATACTTAGTACATTATTTGTACTTACCCAATACTTTTATATACTCTATAAGTATAGGTTTGGAAGCAATGTTGAAGTTTAGAAGGCAAATCTTGAGAAAGATTCTTTCAAGACAAAGTATGTACTCATATATTCGAGGGCATAGTTCTTAATTCTTTTAGTTTTGTATAAGTTTTCATTATGTATTTCCTTAAAATGTAAAGGGCCGTGTCCCACTGATTTTTATGTCGTGTCTTTAAGTTGGCCTGTGACGATGATATTTTCTTAGTATTTATGAAAGAATTTCTTTTTATATTAAACGTCGTGAAAATTTTTAATTCCACACTACTTTTCATGTCTGATGTAATGAACGGTAGCTAAAGGACTTGTACAAGACTCCAAAGAGTCAACTACTCCTTGTGACAATCCAAGGGTTCTCCCTAACTTATAGGGGGTACTTGTGGGTCATGACACCTAGCTTTTAGTTCTTTGCTTATGTTGGAAGAAATTGTTGTGTTTCCTATTTCTAGACTCATTATTGATGTGAGGTCCAAGAACCAAATTTCTATACTTCTAAGTTAGATGGTACGTTGTGACAAAGTTAATTTCTCTTTTCATATATGAAGCGAAGTTGAACTTTCAAAGAAAATGTTTTAATTCTTCCACATTTTTATTCTATGATACGTGCTTTGACGAATGTTAAGGGCTTGTCTAAGACCTCTTCGAGAACAAGGACGTCGATTATGACTAGGAGGTGCTATCTGGTCGTGATAAATGATTACATCAAACTCTTGAGTAACATATCATTACTTTAATATAATGATCAAAAGAACAAACATAAATAATTTTTTAAAAAAAATATACTCAAAATAAAAATTAATCAGAAAATAATAACCGTAAAAAACATACAAGGATATGTAATAATAAAATGAAACATAAAGGAAGACATCGAGCCCACTAAATGCACAATGTTCCCTTAAGGAAAGTATTTCATTCTAGTGACCGAGGTTTAAAGGAATAGATCCTCTCACGATAGAACGATTGTATTCACTAGTATGTTGATAGAAAAAACAATAGTGTCAGTGAGTCACTCAATAGGAGCAAAGTACACAAATATTTAATTGTGCAGAAGAAGAAGAAGTTGAGAATTTTCGTTGTTTTAAGATAAAAGGAAAATTCTCTATTTATAGACAACAAAGGGCAGTGTGAAGAAATGTTTATTGTGTCTTATCGGAAAGGTCACAACTCTTTAGACAAGTTACAATCTTTCATAAAAGTCACAATCTTTCGTAAAAGTCACAATTTTTCCATAAAAGTTTCAACTCTTCATAAAAGTCACAACTCTTCATTAAAGTTGCAACTCTTCGTAAAAGTCGCAACTTTTCATAAAAAATTAATTTTTTTTTGGAAAAGTCGCAACTTTTCATAAAAAGTCAATATTTTTTGGAAAAAAGTCACAATTTTTCATAAAGTCATAACTTTTCATGAAAGCGAAGGCTAATTTTACAAAATAAATAGTTAAGAAGAGAATCCTAGTTTGTGGTGGCGCCACATAGGCGGGTTTCAGGTTCTCTTTTATATAAATACTAGTCTTTGCTCACGTGTGTTGTACGTGTATCCTATCAATTAATATTGAGTTTTTAAAAATATTAAAAGTATAAAATATATAAATGAGACATAAAGTACATTTTTTAAAAGAGAAATATACTCGTAAACTTAAAACAATGAAGGGTGATATGTATACTCAAAATTTTGTGAACCAATTCAAACACCAGTTAATTTTACCTTATTATCAAATATAGATATGGGAACCATTGAGTTGTTCACTCATCACTTGTATTACATATTTGCATGACTTTTCATTTTTTTAATTTAATTGTTACCATAAAGTGAGATTAAAACTTATTATTTTTATTGTTACCATAAAAGTGACATTACTACGATGACTTTCTGAAAGTCAACGTCTCAACGATCCTATAATATGTGTTAAAACTAATAAATACATTTCTTCAAGGATGAAAAGTCTATCAAAGAACCAACAAAAATTTAAATCCTACGGTAAAAAATAGAAAAGTATCACATAACGTATAAGATTGAGCAATACCGCGAGAATACATTTCAAAATTACTACAAAACTCATCAAAAAATAGATATCAAAAAAGCATTCAAGCGTATAACATATTAACAGAACCACACAAAAATAAAATAGTAGTCGCGTAAACCTTTTCTAGTCTAGATAGAAAGCAAGGCTAAGCAAATAAAATACCATAAACTAACAAAAAAAATAATACTCAAAGAATACATCAAAATCACTAAACATTAAAAAAAAAGAATCGAAAGCACATAACACTTAAAAAACACACAAAATTAACAAATTGTATTACAGATTATCAGCACAATTTGATGAAAACAAGATCAAAAAATTGAAAAAAATATATTAAAGTACTATAAAAAAAATGCAAGATTAAACAACTAAAGTAATAAAAAAGAAAAAACATAATAATTTAATATGAAAGAAATAACCTTTAGTGTCTTTGCTATTTCTTGTATATCTTTTCTCTATTAACAAAAAAAGGTGATAAGAAATAATCACTGACACAAGTCCCAAGCCAAAATTAAATTTATTTTTGATAATGAAGAATTAATATACACATTTATTAAGGAAACTACAACTTTTGTTCTTTTCTCTTCATTGTAACTATTTCCCAAAGAATTTGAATCATAGTGTCTAGAGGCATGAATTTAAATAAAATTATTATTTAGTATTAAATTAATTATAATATATTATTTTATTTAGTTTAGAGATAAAATAAGGGTAGAATGGTAGTTCAACTTTAAAGTTTGGAGCTTCTTACTTATAATGATATATGATATGATGAGTTCAGTCTTGTAGAGTTGAGTTGAGCCAGGTATCTTCTTCAGATTCCATTCAAGCCTATGTTTGTATTATTTAGCATTCCAACTCGCATGCTCGTACGTTCGATGTACTTATATCAGTTGGCCTGTACCGTATTAAGATGCAGACGTAGGTAACGAGGATTGAAATCCAGTGCACCGTTGATCCAGTTGAGCACTCAAGAGTCAATGGTGAGCCTCCTTGCATTCCAGAGGACTCTTTTACTCGTTTCTAGTATCATAGCATTAGGATGTTGTAAGGTCTGTCCTAACATCCATCTTAGTCATGTTAGAGACTTCATAGACAAACAAATGTTAGTCATTTGAGTCTTTCAAGCATTATATCTTATTGTTAAGACTTGAGTTGCCAGAGTTTGGCCAAGTTGAAAGTTTCAGCTTAAAAAACATTCTCTGTATTTAAATAATTCTTTTCAGTTATGATTATGATTATTGTTTTCGGCTGAGTGAAGTAAGATAGGACAAGTGTTCGCTCAAGTCCATAAATGGTCATCGAGTACCAGTCCCGCCCAGGTGTAGGCTTGGGGTGTGACAAATTTGATCATTATCAATATGATTGCTATATTAGACTTCCAAATTAGAAGGACAAGAAGTACAATTTTCTTACAGCAAAGGAATAAGAGACCTTCTTGATGGTAATAAAAGCACAAGCAAAACAAGTGCAAGATGTTGGTATTTCGATATAGGCTTGAGTAATCACATGAGTGAGAGTAAGTCTTGTTTTTATTATTAAAATGAAGCCTTTCGTTCTAAAGTTAGTTTTTGTTATTGATCCAGTGTGGATGATATGGTAAAAGGTGATTTTAAATTAAAACGAAGAATGGTTTTGAATAGATAATATCAAATGTACTTTATGTTCTTTCTTTAAAAAGCAACTTATTGAGTGTACGAAAATTGCAAGAAAAAAAGGTATTTATTCTCATTGGAAAAAGTGTTTGTAAGATTTATATTCCTACTACTGGAGCTATTGCTGTTGCGAAAATAAATTCTAGAAGGTTATTTCCCTTGAATATTCCGAGTATTCAATCTTGTTTAAAAACAAAAGTAAAAGATTCTTCATGGTTGTGGAATTTTAGATGGGGTCACTTGTGTTTTAGTGGAGTAAATACTCTCCAACAGAAAAATATGGTGATAGGCCTTCCTGAAATTCTCATACCTTCCCGAGTTTGTGAAGAATGTGTTGTTGGTAAACATCATCGTTCTACAATTTCAAAAGGGAAGTCGTGGAGGGTGAAGGGTCTTTTGGAGCAGGTGCATTCTGATATGTGGCCCCAATTAAACTGATTTCTAATAGAGGTAAAACGTATTTCATTACCTTTGGTGTACTTTTTGCAGGAAAAATCAGAAGCTTTTGGAGTATTTAAGAGCTTCAAGGCTCATGTCGAAAATGATATCAGAAATTCCATAAAGACACTTCGAATTGATCATGGTGCCAAGTACTGCTCAATAGAGTTTAATGATTTTCTTGAATCTAATGGAATTTTCAGAGAGCTCCCCACTGCTTATACAACACAACAAAAAGGTGTATTACAGAGAAGGAATAGAATCATTCTCAATATGGTGCGGAGTTTGCTTGGAAGAGGAAGAATGTAAAATAAATTCTTGCTAGAAGCAATTAATTGAGCATTCATGGATTTAATAAAAGTCCAACATTTGCTGTTCAAAATATGACTCCAGAAAATGCTTGGAGTGGAGGAAATCAACTATCAATCACTTCCAAATTTTTGGTTGCATTTCTTATGCACATGTTTCAGACGAGAAGAGGAGGAAGCTTGACGAAAAAAGCAAAAATGTATCTCTCTCGACGTTAGTGAAGTATCCAAGGCTTATAAATTGTTTAATCCACAAATGAGGAAGATTAATTAGTAGCGATGTTATTTTGATGGTAAAGGGCACACTTGGCACTAGATATACAATAGTCTTCTTTAATCGTATTTGACAATGAAGTAAAAAAAGTAGCTGAAATGCCTGAAAGTGCAGAGAATTCATCTCCAATAGCTGCTGAAACATTACAAACTCTTGCGGAAATTTCACCATCTACTGAAACTTTACCATCAACTTTAGAAGACTCTGATGCAGCAGCTCAGTCTCTTCATCGTGCTCGAAGAAAGCCCACATGGATGCTATACTTAAGGTAACAGGAATAAATGATGATACAATTGCTCATTTTTCATTGTTTGCATTTTGTGACCAGACAACATTTGAGAGTGTAATTAGAGAACATAAATGAAGGCAATGGATGCTGAAATTGAAGCTATGTAAAGGAATGATACTTGGGAGCTTGTTGATTTTCCTGAGAAGCACAAAATCATTGGTATCAAGTGGGTCTATAAGACGAAGTTGGAAGAAAAGGGTGAAATGGATAGGTATAAGGAGCGATTGGTGGCTAAGGGATATAAGCAGGAGTATGGAGTTGACTACATTGAACTTTTTGCTTCAGTTGAAAGGCATGAAACTATCAGAATGTTAATTGCCTTGGCAGAACAAAATTCCAGGCCTATCTTCTAGTTAGATGTTAAATCAGCTTTCCTACATCGATATTTGGATGAAGCGGTATTTACCAAACAACCCCTTGGTTATTTTAAGATTGGTAACCAGCATAAGACTTATCAATTGAAGAAAGCTCCTATAAACTAAAATAAACCCAACGAGTTTGGTGTAATCGCATTGGGGCTTATTTTCAGAAAATGGGTTCTCAAAAAGGTCCATACGAGCATATACTTTTTGTCAAATTTCAGGAGAATGGGAAATTTCTCATTGCGTGCTTATACATTGACAATTTTATATTCACGGGGAATAGTACTATAATGTTTTGAAAACTCAATAAGTGTAATGATAAATGAATATTCGAGATGTCTGATATTGGTAATGCAAAACCTCAGAATATAACTAAGATTGAACATCATAAAAAGTAACACCAAGGAGGGGAATAAGATCGACCCTTCACCCTCGCCGTGGTTCACACCCAGCAAAACATGGAGGACCACAGAGCTCTCCATGGGTAGTGGGACTCCACACGGGCCATCATTAGGTTCGTGAAAAGTACCCTACAAACCCCCAAGTCATTGTGAGGAACCACGGTGGCCTTCACAACCCATGGTACTTCACACGATCTTTGAAGTGGATCGTGAATGGGGCAGATAAGACTTTAAGTATTGGGTCAACATCAAATTGTCATATCATTTAACAAAAAATGAATTAGGTGTCTCATGACCTATCAAATTAAAGATCTTGAGTCCTTTCTAACACCATTGAATTTGCAAAATCCAAGCTCAGAGTGAAAGGTTATGCTCATTTCAATAGAGCCCTATTGAGCAGGGCCATAAACTATGACCCAGCACGTCAGTGGCCTTGTGAAGAGCTTTCTTCATCTTTTATGTCAGGGTCATTTTGGTCTTTTCCCTTATGTTTTGGGAACTTAAACCACATCATTTGATGCCTAAACTACGTCATTTTACTCAATATAAGCCTAATAATCTAACAGCACCAACAGAAAAACCTTATTCTCAAAATAATAATCGAAATTACAACAAAAAGAGGATTAAGAGGCGCCAGTCCTTCCAAGAACAAGCAGATGTGTTCTTCAAATTCAGATCGAAAAGATTTCCCCGTAGTTTTGGTCACCATATATGTGGTATTTAACTAGTGGGTTTCTTTCTCCCATTAGGTCCGTAGAATTTACTTATTTTTTTAAATTCTCATAAAATGTTCAAACCTAGGGTTTCTATTATTGCAAGATTTATTGTAATTATGGTTCTGTTGATCTAAATAAATTGTTTCTTGATAAGTGTGCATCGGTCAGTTCGGTTTATTGGTTTTTAGTTGTTTAATATGCTAACCCAATAAAAAACCAATAAGATATTTTTATCGGTTATTGGTCGTTATAGGTTCAGTTTTCGATTCACCGAATGAGAAAATGTCCGTATATATTATATGACTTCTCATCTCTCTAAATGTTTTGATATAGTGAAACAAGATAGATAATGAGAAATTACATCAATAAGAGAAAACATAGTTCAAAAGCTAATATGTCATGCCCACCAAAATATAAAATGAAATTTCTTATGTTTATCAAATTACAGACCTTTACAAACTTGCAAAAGCTACAACCTACAATTACAAACTAAAATTAATATCAAATATTCTAACAAGACTAAAACTAAAACTTAAATCAAATAGCTACAATTGCGAACCTAGTGTGAAGTGGGTAGAGTACTAATAATTTTGATATAGTTATAATGTCTAGTTATATATTAAATTACTAATATCTAATTTTTAGGAAGGATAAAGTTGAAAATTATTATTATCTTATTGGGTTATCAGTTTACCTAATAAACCAATAGTAAAAATCGATATCGAACCAATAACCAGATGACTTTTTTTTTATAAACCCATTAAAAACTCAATAATCCAATAACCCAATAAAAAGTTTTTCAGTTCGGTTTATTGGTCAGTTTGGTTTTCGTACACCCCTAAATGGCATAGCAATAAGAATCCTAGATTGTATAAATTCTTCCGAGTTCCTGATTTATGCTTGCTAGGTCAACTAGACAAAAATTCATGCTTTAGATTTCGAATGTTATATTCATAGTGTATAAATATTGCATTCTCAATTAACATGTTAGTTTTTGAGCTATTCAGTACTTAGTACATTTTATTTTCATGAATATTTATTTGATAGTAGACTTAGCATCAAGTTTGACTAGGGTTCAGCGTAACCCTCAAGGTCCCAGAACTACGTGCCAACATAGGCTTAGAAGTTTCCTCTGTTAGGCATCAAATTTTAGTGATCATACTATAATCATGCCTTTATACCCCTGATAAGGTATATTGGGTCCTCTCGATTGGGTGTATACATCGAACTCCATGTTTAGCTCAGGTGGTTTATGTTGGTTAAAAGTATCTCCAAGAGGTAGACTCTTAGTGCATAGACAAGGTATTGAACAATGACTTCAGTATACAGTTCAACATGTTACCTTCATGATTAGCACTTGGTCATTGCATCTAGTTTAGTTTTAAGTTATACTTTAGTAAATATCTATATCCTTATTCAGATTATATCATTGCTCAGTTATGCATTGTTCAACTTATATACTTTATTTAACTTTGCATATCTATATCTTGCGTGCTCTGTACATGATGTAGGTTCAGCCACTCATCTTCCAAATTACGCTTAGATCGATTCTCTATTCGACTTGAACAGCTTCAGTGGTGAGTCCTTATTGAGGACAATAGACATGCTTTCTATTTTGGTCTTTATTTTGAATTTTCAGTATTTTTAGAGTTAGTTGGGGCATGTCCCACCAACTCAACTCAATTGGAGGCTTTTCAGGCATAGTTGTAGATTTAGCTTGAGTTTATAAGTGTTGTTTCAGTCATCACTAAACTCTTATTATTTATATTTACTTTCATAGTAGTTGGAGTTTTCCCCATTTCAGATATCCACTATTTTTAGATTCTGCATAGTATATGATTTACTTAGATATATTTTCAGCATGCTTGATATATGTCATACTCATGGTTAACTTGGGATCACTTGTGTTCCTAGGTCCTGTGTTACGTCTAGGGGGTATCCTTGGGGCGTGACAGGTAAGCTGCACTATTTTCTTAGTTTATAGGTGGTGCAATGTAATGTTGGGATACTTGTTTCTCAAAATAAATGTCACATCCCGAGATCACACCCTAGAAGATATGGCACTCTCGGAGTGCGACCGGCGTACTCGACCTCTCGGAGGTCTTATACAAACCCTTATGTATCGTTCATCGTATATACATAGTGAAACGTAGTGCAGAATTAAAACTTTTCACAAAACATTTCATACTCCTTAAAATCTCTTTCATATAAAATCATAGGAAATACTAAGTCTCAATCTCATCAATGCTTAGACACGAGAATACTTTGGGACACGGCCCATACTTCAACTCCTAGAAATACTTAGTCTATTACAATACTTCAATAAAGGAAATAAAGACATCTATATATGCCCTCGAGTCAAATGAGGACATACTTCAACTTTTCTTAAATGACTCTAGAATCCAAGCTCTCCTTCATGATCCTTGTCACCTTTCACCTACATTTTTAGAGATAACAAAAAGTATGGAATTAGTACAAACACATGTACTAAGTATGACATTATGTATAAAATCATGAAAACGGACATTTATTAGAAATATGCACCTTTTAATTTAAAACATCATATTATAATTATAAGAATAACATTTTTCAACTTAGAAACACATAAGATAACATTTAGTCAATTTATAGCATTTTTGAAGCAACATTACAGTGACTTCAACTCACTGTAACAGTGAAGACTTCTTCACTGTTACAGTGAAGTTCTTTACCTTCACCTAAGACACCTTCTAGCATGTAATTATCCCACTAAAAGCTATCCTAAGACTCACTTAAGCAACACAAAGAGAGACCGCCCATACAACCTCTCTAGGCACACCTAAATGACCCTTAAGACCATATATAATGAGATCAACACACACTTACAAGACATCAAACATATGAACATGAGATCCTTCTACCAAAGGTTATTCTAAGTCTCACTTGAGTGAGTTGTGAAGCGACCGCCCATACAATATCTTACACACACACAGATAAGAGATCCTATAGACTACCTAAGATAGAACCATTCTCACTTAACACAACAACATATAGATAATATGACATTCTCCTTCAAAAATCTATCAAAAGACTTACTTAAGTAAATCAAAAAGATAACGTCCATGATTGACCTCTTCAAGACTACCTAAATAATCCTTAAGACTACCTAAGGCGTAGATCATGTCCACATAATGAACATCTTCCCTAACTAGAGTCATCCTTAAGAATTATCTAGGTAAGATACGAAGTGACCATTCCTATGCCCCCTTCGCACCTTAACTAGACAACCCTTAACTACTCTGGATAAGTACTTATTCATTTAACATACTTTCTTATCTTAAGTCATTACATTCATTAGTTCATTTAAGAGTTATTCATCACATAAGGACGTTCAAATAATGGTCTTAGACAAGACCTAGGGACTCTAACTAACACCTTCAAAGTCTATTGTGCAATGTCTAGATAGCGTCCCATACCACCACCTAAACTTCATAGAACTTCTCTAATGCTAGTAGGTATCCCATATGATGAGAATATTAAATAACCGACACAGACCATGATAGCTAGACATGGAATCCGGAGTTCTAACCTACTCCGATGAGGGTGTTCCACCTGCTAATGGTAGAACTTGGACACATTCCATGTAGGCACATGGTTAAGGAATATGAAGGGAGTGCTTTGTACTCTAGTATCATTCTTCAACTAGAACTACTTCCCTTACCATACTCACTCGGTTCTAGCGTTTGTTCTCATAGAGTAATTTACATTAAAGGTTCATATAAAGGGGTTCCATATCACGTTCATAACCCAATCACATTTACCCTACCAAAGAGGTCCACTAGGGCTACCTTACAATGGCGACAAGAAGCTCATAATGACTTTCCTAAGGATTGATATGATGCCGTTCCATCCAACCAACCTTAAGTCTATCATTCCTTTACTTGAAGGATACCATTACGGCTTTCGACTTCAACACTTATAACATTACCACTAGTTTCAAGGTTTCACATAAAGGACATTCATAACATCATTTAAGGTCTCATGTCATTCATACATGCAAGACTAAGAGGCTTTAGCATCCTAAGTCAAGAAATCTCATATTCACCTTCATATATGACTCAAGTAAGGGACACAAGTCAACCAAGACAAGACACAACATATTTCACTTTAACACATATTACATGTCATATTCAAGAAGCACATAGACACATCCTTCATAACCTTTAGATCACCCTATACACTACTATAACATTATCAATATAGCCATCACAAGACTCAATAACCAATTAGGAAGAATCATGCATCAACTCTAAGACTACACATACACGAACATAGTCATAGTATAACATGATCACCTAAATATCATCAATAGAAGAACACTTATACTTTCACATTAATTATCATGTAGATAGACATTATCCAACTTCACATAATCATCATAATACTTCAAGTAGTGCCGACAAGGCCATGATCATCATAATACATAAAGTAACGGCGACAAGGCCACATCAATTGCAAGTAAAACACATAACACCGCCACCATAAGTGGACCATACCAATCACAACATCATTGAATTCTAATTAACATAAAATAAAAGGCAATTAGGGAAGCGTACCACCACTCCATCCTCAACACTTAAATCCAATGCTAAACCATCCAATTCAATACCATAAGGCCCTTACCATGGCCATAACCAACAATTCAATACATAAACTATCATACTCAATCAAACTAGGCCAATTAAATATAGATTCATTAATCTAAGACAACCTAGATATCAATTCAAAACAATTATTATATCAATCAATAGCCCATAGAAAACTACACTAGAATTCATAAGCATTAGATCAATATTACTTAACCCATAAAGTAGTCAAAAACTAGGGTTCGTCAATTACATGGGTTCATAGGTTAATTGAGTTAAAATAATCTAATTAATAACAATTAAATCAATATTCAATGCTTAAAAACCTTAAATGCAAGAACCCATGGATATATCATGAAATTGGACACTTCATCTTTGAAAACTTTAGAAAGCATCTTTGAAAGTTGGGCTCCTTGATGAATAGAGTTTCAAGGATCAAAAACCATACCTCAATGAAGCTAATTCTTCAATTTAATGAAGAATATCCACTCAATTCTCCAATCCAAGCACTTCCTTGAGTTTTGGATCCAATAACCAAAAGACCCTTTAGGAACCACCCATTCTCTTATTTTGACGTGGGGTGAATTTACAACTTCACCCCTCAACTTATAGTGAAGCTGCGCAGGAACAGCCTCACAGACGGAACGACCATCGACGGCCCGTCCCTTGACCAACGGACCGTCCTGCTAGTCCGTGGTCTGGGAATGAGGCTTGTCTTTGGCCTCTCCTTCCCCACATCTAAGTGTCCATCGACGAGACCTCACCTACTGTGCGTCGATTGCCTCAGTGGTTTGGGTTGTCTTGGGCAGTCTTGGGCACTCATGAAGGGTCTTTCCTCAAGGACCCTTGGATGGTCCTTGGGGATGTTTTCCTGGATGTATCCAACCCAAACATGCTCGTATACGATTTTAGGACCTCTCACATGAATTTCATCAAAAAATAACACGTAAAACTCGACGAAACATACATAGACACACAAGGTCATTTCAAGACAAACCTTTCGAACGTTATAGACGTCCTTGGACGTTTGACCTCCAAACTTCACGAAACTTGACACACTGCCTATATACACTATAATAACTCATTTAAGGACCTTATAACCTAATTAATAACATATAATTACATAAAACCACATATGAGGAACTTATATGACTTAATCGTCGAACGTCTTGGTCGTCCCTTGACGTTTGACTTCCAATGCAGCTAAAACTCTAGACACTTCCTCAATACTACAATATAGACCATTTTAGGACCTTATACCATCATGACAAACATGTTAGGTGCTAGATTCACCTAGGTCATTTGAGGAGTGCTATAATAAGTATGTGAGAGAAATTTTAAACAAGTTTAAGGTGTAGATTGCAATTCAATCAACATTTCAGTTGAGTTTGGCTTGAAACTAAGCAAAGTTGGAGTGGAAAGAAGTTAGATAGCACGGCTTACAATATCATTATGGGTAGTTTAATGTATGTAGCTGCTACAAGACAACCATCATGTATGTTATTTGTCTTTTAAGTAGATATATGGAGTGACCAACTGAAATGTACCTCTTAGCGGCGAAGAGAATTCTCTGTTACTTGCAAGAAACAAAGGATTTTGGAATTTTCTATAGGAAAGGAGAAATTTCAGATTTGTCTGGCTTTACTGATAATAACTATGCAGGGAATCAAGATGATAAAAAGATCACTTCAGGCTATGTCCTTCTACTAGGTACAAGGGTTGTGTCGTGGTCCTCCAAAAAGTAAACAATTGTCACATTATCAAGTATAGAAGTAAAATTTATTGCTTCCAAAGCTTGTGCTTGTCAAGTTGTAATTCTTAGGAGCAGGGTCTTGTCAACCATAAGGACACTAAAGCAATCGCTTGGGTCTCCAACTTTTTTGGGGACCCCATTTTCTCCCAAAGAAGAATATCATGTATTGATAAATTTGAAGAAAAAAATTTATATAAAAGTTATAATTGAGAAAATGAATATTGTGTAGTTGATTGTAGTATCTTTTTTATATTATTATGTGACTAGTTAATTGTAGTATCCCTTCTAGTTTCGCAAGTGGATATCTATTTTATTTTCTATCTCATTTATATTCTGACGATTATCATTAACCAACAATATTGTGTTCTTATATTTACTTCTCTTTATTCTCCTTTCACTATTCTTTATTCTTTCATTGTTGAATAATTGTGAAGTCTCTCAAATGTTAGAACATTCTACATTATGTAAAATATATTGTTATGTTTTTATATAAGGGAAAATGCATAAGTACCCCCGTAGACTATGACAAAAACTACAAAGACACACATTAACTAAACTAAGGTCCTATTGTCCCCCTAAACGTTTTTTTTTGTAATTTTGTGCACCTTTTTGGCTTACCTGGCATCCAAATATCTCCCAAGTGCATCAATTGCGTGGAGTCACGGAATGTGCCACGTAAGACAAAATATGTATAAAATTACAAAAAAAAGTTCAGGGGGTAATAGGACCTTAGTTTAGTTAAGGTGTGTCTTTGAAATTTCGGTCATAGTCTAGGGAGGTACTTGTGCATTTTACCGTTTATAAAAAAATCAAATTTGTTTTGGTGTCATATTCAAATTTCATGTTTTATTATACTAACTTTATATTACATAATTTTGATTAAAAATTTACATTATTTGCATTATACTTCATAATATTTACATATATCTTGTCTCTCCAAACCTCATTTATACGATTACACTGAGTATGTTATAATTATTCAATTTATATTTGTCAACTAAAAACAATAGGGCCTCTTTATAAAATTTGGCTTTAGGCCCCTAAACTTGTTGAGACGGCCTGGCTTAGGAGAATCCTAGTTGAGTTGCAGTTCAAGACAGGATAAGAAACTTAACTGTTTTGTGACCAAAATTCTGCCATCAAGTTGTCAAAGAATCTGTGAACCATGAAAGAAGCAAACACATCGAAGTGAAGTATTATTTTCTACGATATCTCACTAATGAAGGAACATTAGAGCTATAGTACTTCAAAAGTGAAGATCAATTGGTGGACATTTTTCACAAAGCCTCAGATTTTTCCCTTTCAAAAAGTTGAGGAGGTTGATGGGTATTAACACAATGGAAGAGTTGAAGTAGCTAAAGTTAACCTGAAGCTTGAGAGCTTTTAGTTTAAGGGAGAATATTAATAAATAAAGTCTTGTTTACAGCTTTGTCGTAGACTTTAGGAGAGTAGTTTATCATGGATTTGTTTACTGATTTTTAGGATTAGTATTTGTTAATGGCTCCGAGTTTCTTGCTTAATGTTGTTATATATTTATGCCTATAAAGTCTGCACTCGCAGAGTACAAAATATAGTCAGAAAAGGAGTTCCTTTTATTTTCAGCGTATTGACTCTTTTCTCTGTTTTTCTTTCTTAAAATTCTTATTTGTTGAGCATCTGTTTACGACCCATCCTCACTAGTCACAAATAACTAATAGAAGCTATGTAAAGAGTCGAATAGGAGGGACAAGCTAAAAAATAAAAAAATGACCATGAAGGTCATTACAATTCATTTATTGTTGGTCAATATTTTAATATCAATAGTTTTGTATATAATTTGCTTGAAATGTATAGAGTGAAAGTGATGCTTTGTTGTTAGTTGGCTGATGATACTTTTGCATTAACCATTAGTGCATTATCCCTTAGGATTAGTGCAATATGACCCTTCAGTTTTGTAACAATGCAAAATGTCGTTGATGGCATTAGTGACTATTTGATGGTCACTCACAATTTCTCCACTCTTTACTTCTTCATAATTATTTGTAACATATGTAACTCCTAAGACCATTATTTTCACTATTTACTACACCATTATCTTCCTATTCATTGCTAGGAAGATTTCTTGTAGTATAAATAGTGGTGGTCTTCTTTTGGTTTGGAATGCACAACACACAAGAAAATATAAAGTACATAAAGTGTTAGTCTAAAAAGAGAGTTCTTATTAGTCTAAGGGAGGTGTTCGTTTTGTGGAGCTTTGGACTCAACTCTTGTCCAGAGTTGTTGATTTATATATTGTGATTAGGATGTTTTATCCTGGAGGGGACAAGTCAAAGAGGACTACTGCTGGACCGGTGAAAACATTTGTTGCACTGGGCTTGAATCTCCTTAAACAGAGCGAGATATCTGTGCCTCAGCCTGAAGAGATTTATTTCTTCATTTTATTTTTTCATTTGTAATCTTGCAATTTATTATCTTGTAAGTTTTTTACTAACAATTTTAAGGAGATTCAACATGGCTACAATTGAAAAAACCGCGGATGTCAAGATGGGAGACCTTAACAAGACATTAATTCAATGGTAACCATTTTAAGAGATGGAAGGGTAAAGTACTTTTCTACTTAAGTCTTCTCAATGTTTCTTATAGGTTAACTGAGAAGAATCCTAATAAAGAAGACATCACCTCTATGAATGATGATGAAACTATTTCTCATCTAGAGAAAGTGGAAAAGTATGATGGTGATTCCTATAAGTGTCGGTACTTAATTGTCTATCTGATAATTTTTATGATTATTATGATAGAACTTACTCTAATGCAAAAAAAAAATTGGAAAGCATTGCAGAGTAAGTATGATACTGAAGAGGCTGGAGCGAAAAAATATGCAGCTAGTAGATTTTTTCATTTCCAAATGGTGGACAACAAATCAGTGGTAGATAAAGCTCAAGACTTCATAATGATTGTTTGAAATCTTAGGTCCAAAGAGGTTAAAATTGGAGATAACCTTATTTTTTGTGGCATAGTGAATAAATTTCCACCTTCTTGGAAGGAATTTAAAAAACTGTGTCACAAACAAAAGGAAACCTCTCTTGAAACCTTGATAATGAAAATCCGCATGGAAGATGAAGCAAGGGGCCAAGATGCACTATTACAAACAGAAGAGAACAACATCACAACGACGGTAAATTTAATTACTTCGAATAATGCTACTCCTAAAACTCACAAAAATACTTCTTTGAAGCCTAACAACAAAAAATTCAAGAAAATTAATAGTAGACCTCCCAAGAAAAATAATGGGGAAAATAATCAAGCACAAAATCAACAAGTTCAAGAAAAGGGACCATGTTTTGTTTGTGGCAAGAGTGGGAATATTGCTCGATTTTGCTGATTCCAAAAACGTGGACCTAACCCTCAGGCAAACGTTATCAAAGAACCTTTTGTATCGATGATTACCGACATAAAAATGGTTGAGAATGTTGATGGATGGTGGGCTGATTCTGGTGCAAACCGTCATGTCTGTTATGACAAAGACTGGTTTAAAAAAAACATTTCATTTTGAGGAGCCCAAAATCATCATGCTTGGTGATGCTCACACTACTCAAGTGCTTGGAAAGGGAGATGTCGAATTGTGTTTTACTTCTGGGAGAGTGTTAACTTTAAAAGATGTACTTTGTACTCCTTCCATGAGAAAAAATTTGATGTCTAGTTTTCTTCTTAATAAAGCAAATTTTAAATAGATTATTGAATCTGATCAATATGTAATAGTGAAGAAGGGTATTGTTGTGGGGAAGGGGTATGCATGTGATGGAATGTTTAAGTTGAATGTTGAAGTGAATAAAACTTCTACCTCTGTTTATATGCTTTCTTCTACCAATTTTTGGCATTCTCGTTTGTGTCATATAAATGATTGTTATGTTGGAATCATGAGTAGTTTAGGATTGATCCCAATAGTTAAAAAGAATTTTAAAAAGTGTGAGCCTTGTAGTAAAGCCAAGATACCTAAAAGGCCTCATTTTCATGTTGAAAGAAAAACTAATTTGTTAGAATTAGTTCATACTGATATTTGTGAACTTGGTGGAATTCTAACTCGTGGAGGTAATAGATATTTTATCACTTTCATTGATGATTTTTCTAAGTTTACATATGTTTTACTTGATGAAAAATAAAAGTGATTCTTTTGAGAATTTTAAAACTTATCTCCATGAGGTTGAAAATCAGTTTGGAAGAAAAATAAAAAGAATTAGAAGTGATAAAGGTTGTGAATATGAATCAAATGAGTTTAACTCTTTTGTTAGATCATTAGGAATAATTCATGAAACTATTCCTCGTTACTCTCCTTCATCTAATGGAGTAGCAGAAAGGAAAAATAGAACATTGGTTGAATTGACTAATGCCATATTTATTGAGTCACATGCACCTTGAAATTTTTGGGGTGAAGCTGTTTTAACTGCTTGTTATGTGTTAAATCGTGTGCCTCATAAAAAGTCTAAATTGACACCTTTTGAATTATGGAAAGGTTACAAGCCATGTTTCGAATATCTAAGAGTTTGGGGTTGTCTAGCCTTTGTGAGGCTAATGGATCCCAAGATTACAAAGTTGGGTAAGAAAGTTACTACTTGTGCTTTTCTTGATTATGCTTCAAATAGTACAGCCTATAGATTTTTTAATCTTGAAGATAATATTGTGATAGAATCAAGTAATGCTATTTTTCTTGAAAATAAATTTCCTTTTGATACTAAAATTAGTGGGGATCAAAGGATGGAGCGAAATATTTATCACTACCTAGTTCTTCTACTTCTACTCTGAAAAATAAAGAAGTTGATGATTTTGAGTTAAGAAGAAGTAAAAGAGCTAGAGTATAAAAAGATTTTGGTCCTGATTTTTATGTGTTTAATGTTGAAGATCACTCTATCACTTTGAAAGAATCATTATCTTTACATGATTCTATTTTTTGGAAAGAGACTGTAAATGATGAAATGAAATCTCTAATTTCTAATAAAACTTGGAAGTTAGTTGATTTACCACCGGGTTGTAAAACTATTGGTTGTAAATGGGTCTTACGAAAAAAGTTGAAACCGGATGGATCTACTGATAAATACAAGGCTAGGCTAGTCGCAAAAGGTTTTAAACAACTAGAAGGCCTAGAATTTTTTGATACTTTTTCTCCGGTAACAAGAATTACATCCATAAGATTTTTAATGGCTATGGCTGTAATTGTTTATTTGAAAATTCATCAAATGGATGTAAAAACTGCTTTCTAAATGGAGACCTAAATGAAGAAATTTATATGGATCAACCCGAGTGTTTTGTTGAAGCAGGCCAAGAAAGCAAAGTATGTAAACTTACTAAATTCCTGCATGATTGAAAACAATTTTCAAACAAATGAGTGTGATTAGTGCATATATCATAAGACTTGGAATAGTTCACATGTGATTATTTACTTATATGTTGATGATTTGTTGATCTTTAGCTCTAACATGAATGTTATTGATGAAGCTACAAACGTTCTTAGAAGCCATTTTGATATGAAAGATCTTGGTGAGACAAATTTTATTCTTGGAATAAAAATAACAAGAACATGTGATGGAATTTTCCTTGACCAGTCACATATGTTGAGAAAATTTTGAAAAAATATAACTTTCATGATTACAAGCATGTTGCTACTCCTTTTGATTCAAGTGTTCACTTATTTCCTGTTGAAAGTGAAAATGATGTAATAAATCAAAAGGAATATGCTAGTATAATACGAAGTTTGAGATATGTGACTGATTGCACTAGGCTTGATATTATATATGCAGCAAGAGTACTTGACAGGTTTACAAGCAAGCCAGGTAATGAACACTGGCAAGCTCTAACCAAAGTTATGCGATATTTAATTGGAATAGAAAATTGTGATTTGTTCTATAAAATTATCCTGATGTACTTGAAGGCTTTTGTGATACAGATTGGAACACTTTATGAGGTTATTCATGTTCTACCATTGGTTATGTTTTTACTTTAGGTGGTGGTGCTGTTTGTTGGAGATCAAAAAAGTAAACTATAATTGCTAACTCTACCATGGAGGCTAAAATAATTGCTTTAGCTTCAGCTAGTGAGGAAACGAATTGGTTAAGAGATTTGTTGTTTCAACTTCCTCATTTAGAAAAATTAATTCCTCCTATTATAATTCATTGTGATAGCCCCGCTGCAATTGGTAGAGTTTAAAACCATTATTACAATGGTAAATACATACCTATAAGGAGGAAACGTAGTAATGTAAGATCATATTTGAAAAATGGTACCATTAATGTTGATTATGTCAAATCTTGTGATAATCTTGCAGATCCTTTTACTAAGGCCGTAATAAGAGAAAAGGTCTGGAGCATATCGAGGGGGGATGAGATTGAAGCCTATAAATACATGATTCATATATGATGAAACTCAAACTGGGGACTAGAGATTCTATAACCAGGTTCAAAGGGAAAAACTAATCATATGATGACTTGTTGTGAAAAATGCACTATCTTTATATTCCCTCCCTATGATGTGTATGATCCTGAAAATTACATAGGTGAACTAGAGACTAACATGGTTGTCAAGATGGTCTAAGTTCCTAAATAGGTCTATTAGATGGTATTGAGTAAGTGTCTAATGTATTAGGTGCATTGGAAGTCAAACGTGAAGGGACGACCAAGACGTTCGACGACTAAGTCACCTAAGTGTCTCATATGTGGTCCTATGTGTTTATGTGCGATTGATGAGGTTGAAAGGTCCTTAAATGAGTTATTATGGTACGTATAGGCAGTGTGTAAAGTTTCGAGAAGTTTGGAGGTCAAACGTCCAAGAACGTTCATGAAGTTCGAAAGATGTGCCTTGAAGTGACCTTGTGTCTAGGCATGTTTCGTCGAGTTTTACGTGTTCGTTTGGGATGAAAATCATGTGAGAGGTGTTAAACTCGTATACAGTCATGTTTGGGTTGGAAACGTCTGGGAAAACATCCCCAAGGACCAACCAAGGGTCCTTGAGGAAGGACCCAAACTTTATGTCAAGACTGTACGAGGCAGCCCCAAACGACGGAGGTATCGACGGCTCGTGGGCCAATTGACGCCCCGTCTATGGGTGTCGTCGGTGAATACTTTGTCTTGGGTGAGAAGGGGACCTTGACAAGTCTCTGACCCAACAAACGGAAGGACAGGACGGTCCGTTTATGGATAAATGGTCCGTCGACTGTCCAACCGTCGATGGGCCTGTTCCTACGTGCAGTTTCACTGCCAAGTTAGGGGTGAAATTGTAATTTCACCCCGCTTATAAATGGAAGGTTTGGCGGTTCTCTAAGGGTCTTTTGGGTATTTTAAACAAGTATATATGTGTTTAACACTTAGGAGATTTCATTCTTCCAAAAACAAAACCCCAAAATCCCTTAAGAATTCCCAAAGACTCCATTGAAGTCCAAAGTCAAGGAAGAGCTTGGTGTGACGAATTGAGGGGAGATTCTTCATCAAAATGAAGAATTAGATTCATTGAGGTACGGTTTTTGATACTTGAAACTCATTTCATCAAGGAGACCAACTTCAAAGATGTTTTCTAAAGTTTTCTAAAGTTGAATCGTCCAATATCATGATTCTACCATGAGTTCTTGCATTAAAGGTTTTTAATCATTGAATGGTGATTGAATTATTGTTATTTAGATTATTTTAACTCAATCTACCTATGAGCCCATGTAATTGATGAACCCTAGTTTTTGACTAATTTATGGGTTACTTTATATTGGTCTAATGTTTATGAATTCATGTGTAGTTTCTTATGGTCTTTCTAATGATATAAGAATTGTATTCAATTTGATATTTAATTGGTCTTAGTCTTGAATGAATGAATATTAGGTGAGACCTTGAATGATGATAAGAGGGTCCTTTATGTGAAACCTTGAACCAAGTGGTAAGGTTATGAAACTTGAAGTCGAAAGTCGTAATGGTATCCTTCATGTAATGAATGATGGACTTAAGGTTGATTGGCTGGAACGGCATCACATCAATCCTTTGGAAAGTCATGATGAGATTCTTGTCGCCATAGTGAGATAGCCCTAGTAGACCTTGATTTGGTAGGGTAAATGTAATTGGGTCATGAACTTGATATGGGACCCATTTGTATGAACCTTAATGTGAATTAATCTGTGAGAACAAAGGCTAGCATCGAGTGAGTATGGTAAGTGAAGTAGTTCTAGTTAAAGAGTGAGAATAGAATACAAAGAAGCCCTTCATATTTCCTTAACCATGTTCCTACATGGGATGTGTCTAAGTTCTACCATTGGCAAGTAGAACAACCTCATCGGAGTAGGATAGAACTCTGGATTCCATGCTTTGCTACCATGGTCTATGTCGGTTATTGCCTATTATCATCATATGGATACATATTAGCATTAGAGAAGTTCTATGAGATTTAGGTGGTGGTATGGGACTCTATCTAGATATTGCACAATAGGCTTTAAAGATGTTAGTAAGAGTCCCTAGGTCTTGTCCAAGACCATTATTTGAATGTCCTTTGTATGATGTATGTCTCTTAAATGAAATAATGAACTAATGACTCATGTTAGAAAGTATGTAAATGAATAAGTACCTAATCTAAAGTAACTTAAGGATTCCTTAGCTAAAGTGTGAAGAGGGCATATGGGATGATCTTTTCATGTCTTATCTTTGAATGTCTTGAGAATGATTCTAGTTAGGGAAGAAGTTTGGTGTTGTAGACATGATCTAAGTCTTAAGTAGTCTTAAGGACTATTTAGGTAATCTTGAAGAGGTCAATCATGGACGTTATCTTCTTGATTTACTTAAGTAGGTCTTTTGATAGCCTTTGGAAGGAGAGTGTCCTATCATCTATGTGTTGGTGTGTTTGGTGAGAATGATTCTATCCTAGGGAGTCTATAGGATCTCTTGAGTGTGTGTGTAAGCGATTGTATGGGCGGTTGCTTCACAACTCACTCAAGTGAGACTTAGAATTCACCTTTGGTAGAAGAATCTTACATTTATGTTTATGATGCTTGTAAGTGTGTATGTGACTCACTCTAGGTAATCTTGAGGATCGTTTAGGCACATCTAGAGAGGGTGTATGGGCGGTCTATCTTTGTGTGACTTAAGTGAATTTTAGCATAACTTTTAGTGAGGGAATTACATGGTAGGAAGTGTTAAAAGGTAAGACAAGAGAATTCACTGTAACAATGAAGAACTTCATTGTACAGTGAATTTAACTCACTGTAATGTGAGTTCTAAAAATGTAATTTTTGGTTAAATGTTATCGGCATGATTTTTATGCATAAACCATAGTTAGTACATGTGGTTGTAGTAATCCATGCTTTTATCAATATAGTGCTTGGTAGGTGAAGAGCTTTTGGGAAGAAGACTTGGACTTAGAAGATCGTTCAAGAGAAGTAGAAGTATGTCTTCACTTGACTCTAGGGCATATATGTCTTTTATGTTTCTAATGAAGTTTGTAATAGACTTATTATTACTATGAGTTTTATATTCTTGTGGGCCGTGTCTCTAGTATTCTTGTGTCTAAGATGATGAGATTGAGACTTAGTATTTCCTATTACTTCTATATGAAAGAGTTTTAAAGACTATGATATTGTTTTATGAAAAGTTTTAAATTTCGCACTACTTTTCATTATGTATATGTGATGAATGATATGAGAGGCTTGAATAAGACCTACGTGAGGTCGAGTACGCCGGTCGCAATCCGAGATTGTTCCCTAACTTCTATGGTGTGGTCTCGGGATGTGACATGATGTGAGTGCATTGTTTCCTATAGTTTGTGAAGGTTGTGTTGATAAAACTCTTAATGAAAATATGTAGCCCGTATGGGTGGAGTGTTAAGTTTACAGGAGAACTATCGATAGATTTTACCTATGTGATGTGTGGAAGTAGGTCGCTTCCTATGAGAATTGGCTTATTCTAAAAAGCACTCATAAAACAGGGATAGCACATGGTCATAACGTGCTGGCTTTAAAGCTCATGTCAACACCTTGATTATTATATGTGAACAGTGATATTTTATTTCCCTTAAGCAGTCACAGTTCAAGTCTGAGACCACTACGACTCTGGAGTAAAATTTATTGTTTCACTAAGTGGGTTCAATCTAGAGCACACCTTCATTATGCATGATAATCTTCCTTCAGTTGATATACTCTCTTGTCTAATATTAAAATGAGTGGGGGATTGTTGGTCAACATTTTAATATCAATAGTTTTGTATATAATTTGCTTGAAATGTATAGAGTCAAAGTGATGATTTGCTGTAAGTTGGTTGTTGATACTTTTGCCTTAACCGTTAGTGCATTATCCCTTAGGATTAGTGCAATATGACCATTCAGTTTTGTAACAATGCAAAATGCCGTTGATGGCATTAGTGACTATTTGATGGTCACTCATAATTTCTCCATTCTTTACTTCTTCATAATTATTTGTAACATATGTAACTCCTCAGGCCATTATTTTCACTATTTACTACACCATTATCTTCCTATTCATTGCTAGGAAGATTTATTGTAGTATAAATAGTGGTGGTCTTCTTTGGTTTTGAATACACAACTCACAAGAAAATATAAAGTGCATAAAGTGTTAGTCTAAAAAGAGAGTTCTTATTAGTTGAAGGGAGATGTTTTTTTTGTGCAACTTTGGACTCAACTCTTGTTTAGAGTTGTTTGAGTTATATATTGTGATTAGGCTGTTATATCCTGGAGGGGACAAGTCAAAGAGGACTACTGCTGGATAGGTGAAAACATTTGCTGTAATGGGGTTGAATCTCCTTAAAGAAAGCGAGATATCTGCGCCTCAGCCTGAAGAGATTTATTTTTTCAATTGTAATCTTGCAATTTTATTATCTTGTAAGTTTTTCACTAACATTTTCATACTTTTTCTTTACGGTAGTTTTCAACACTCATTTTTACCACCCTACATCAACTCGATTTACTCATTATGTTACTTCAACTCTCTTTTTCATCTTCCACTCCACATTCTTTTGTCAGTAATCCAAGTGAGATTTGGTTCTTCAGAATACTCAAATCTTCCTTCTCTTTCATTTTATGTGGTGAAGAAATGCTTTATTTTTGTGATAATGTCCATTTCGAAGGCTCAACACTCCTAGGTTTTGACGTTTTTGCCTATAATTATTCTGCATAATGTCATGACCCAATAATCAAATATCGTTATGGCACCTATCCTACTCCCACTAATAGGTAAGAATACCCTTAAAAAACTAATTACTTAAGTACGTAGAAACTTTCGAGTTAAGTACATACAGAATTAGAGTACTCCGCTAGCAACGAGGATCACCAACCACTTGTGCCCTTCTCAGAATCTACACAATGAAGATGCAGAAAAGGCATGCTTAGACATGCTTTCTATTTTGGTCTTTACTTGGTCATTGCACTTGTAGAGTTGATGATGGGTTATAGGTAAGGGTCTTGATTATATTATGATGTTATGAACTTTTATACATGTGTTGTATAAAAGTCAACATGTATAAAAGTTCATAACATCATAATATAATCAAGACCCTTACCTATAACCCATCATCAACTCTACAAGTGCAATGACCAAGTAAAACCTCATAACCTTACTCAACCAATTAAACCAAATAAGGGATCATAAGCAATGCCTAACATCACATAATATATCATCAAAAGTAGTCATCAGCATGTTTAGCAATATAGACCAATAACATGTTCATAAGAACCTTACTCAACCAATTAAACCAAATAAGGGATCATAAGCAATGCCTAACATCACATAATATAGCATCAAAAAGTCATCATCATGTTTAGCAATATAGACCAATAACATGTTCATAAATGAAACAAAAATTATATAGGATCATCAATGTGTAAAGTCAACATATGCATAACATTCAATTTATGAGATCATATGAACATAAGACCAATCTCCTAAGGCTTCCCTCAAGGCAAACTAGTGCAAGGCATAGGTAGAGTCCCATACACCTACCTAGGCTAAGTCAAACCTCTTAAGTCACCCTAGTTAGTGTTTAATTCATTACTTCATTTTACTTTCAGAAACACTTTCCTTAACCAACAAAGACCACAAGAGCTAAGTGTGGAATCCGGTATTGTAAAACCTTACACCGATGGAAGGTGGTCTACCGGCCAAAGTTTTACCAAACATGAACTTAGCGTCTAGGTGGATCCACTAGCTAGTATTCCTATGGTGGCAACATAGTTTATGGAGCTTGGGTGTTGTTATGGAAATATCACTCAATGCCCATTTTGGAATATGAGGCTATCCACCCCGTTAGGACTATGGTGAACCCTACCTTCCCTCCTTGGGAAGGCGCCTCTACAAGTTCACGCGGTGCTAAGCTAGAGTCCCTTTTGAAATTTCTTTCTTTATCATTCATAACTTAGTTTAGTTCATAGGTTCTAATCCCTTGTATAGTCATAAACATTTAGCTCAATAGGAATTGCGTGAGAATATCCTTTCATGGCAACCCTCATATGTGAGATTAGTATTTCATCATCGTCATGTCATAATAAGTCACATAGGTACTTCATAACCAACCTTATATCATTTCATCTTAAGCATAATCTCACGATCACATAGTCAAGATATTTCAATTCAACATCATACCAACACCTACTTAGGCCATTTACAAGACATACTTCAATTGAACTACATCATCAATCACAAGCCATCATAATTTAAGTAAAGGTTAGGATCATGAAGACTTACCAAATCTCCTTCAAAAGCCATCATCATGGTCTTACCATCAACTAATCAATTACATCCAATAATAGGTGTAGTAACATCAATCAATAGTAATTAACACAAGAACTAGGTCAATTGCATCATCACTATCCCAATTAACTTCAATTAATATTCTAGGGTTAGTGGAGAATGGTCAACATGAATTCTTCAAGAATTAGATCCAATCTCACCAACACATTACCCTAATTAATCCATAATGCATTATAATAGATAAAGCCAATCTAACAATCAATACATTCTTCAATTCCCATCAATTCATAACCAAGATCCAATATTTGTGAATTTGGGGAAAGGGACATAATCTATATGAAATTGCATCAATTAACATCAATTAAACAACAATCTACACTTAATTAGTCGTAGGCAATCACAATTTATCATCAATTTAAAGTTTAGAAGAAAACCCATTATAATAGGAAAACCCCATTCAATTGGGTAATTTAGAAATCAACTTTGAAAAGACCTCTTGTGGAAAGTAATCCCAAGAGTAAAGAACCCATACCTTAATGAAGATTAATCCACGAAATTGAAGTGAAATCGTAGAGGAATTGGTCTTCTTCTTCAAGCTTTGTTCTTCCTTCAGTGGAGGATTTGGGGAGAGAAAAAGTAGAGAGAGATGAGAGCTTTTGGGTTTTGTTTTGGGAATTTGGTTTAGGTGAGTGAAAATTGACTTAAAACTGACCCTTAGGCTATACATTATCACCCCCTAAATTACCCAAAAGACCCCTCACTTAAATGGGTCTTTTTGTTAAGTCAAAATGCTTAAAATATGATTTTTACGAATCAGGGAAGTGGCTCCGCGTCGCGAGGCTACTTCCCAATTTTATTTTTGAAAAGTTAACTGAGGCTATTTACCTCATGTGGGTTGCGCATCGCGTAGCATTCCCTTGATTCTTGACTCACGCAGGCTGGTTTGGCAGCCTGCCTACCCATGTTGGGGTCCTCCTCAAGGACCCTCTGGGTGGTCCTTGGGGAGTCGGTATCAAACGTTTAGACCCTCTATACTACATTTTATCTATTTAAATTTTTTTTATAAGTTTTAGACTTCACTTGAACCTTCCAAAACTTTACTAAACATAGCAATGTCAACTAGTTCAATTTAGCTAGTTTCCGGACATCATGGACGTTCCTTGACATCTTGGCTCTAAACTTCCCAAAATGACTTATACATACTATTTTGGGTCTTAAAACCGTATAAACAACATTAAATGAACTTGTGAGGCCCTATATTGGGTCTTGACTTTTCATAATGTTACATTATCCCCCCCCCATAGGAACATTCGTCTCCGAATGACACTAAACTTTTTAAAAGGGAAACGATAGACTCAAGACTAGCATCCCAACCAACAATATACAACATTATCATTAACATGAGTTACAACTCTAGGAGTGTTACACCACTCCATTCAACACATAATCATGGCATTTACACAAATGACACAAAACATCAACTTTCTCACATAGGAGCTCAAAATCACAACATGAGGAATTTCCTTCTCACAACAACAACATGGGCTCAACATATCATTAAAGAGTAAATTATGCCAAATTTCCTTTCTCAACATACGAACATGCTCAATATCACATTATGAAGGCAACAACATACCAAATACACAAATAAGTGCAATTCAAGCAAAAGAGCAATTTTCCATGATAGTTCATTTTAGCATAAACCTTTTATCATATATAATGCATATCTTTGCAAAACAATTAAAAATCAAATTAGATCATTATTTTCATTATTAATAGGAATAACTAACCTTAATTAGCAAAGAGATGAGGATAATGGGTCTTCATGTCGGCCTCGGCCTACCATGTTGCTCCCTCAATTAGGTTATTCTTCCATAACACCTTTACGGAAGCCACCTCCTTGTTCCTGAGCCTCTTCACTTGTCTATCAAGGATTTCAACCAGAACCTCCTCATAAGAGAGGTTCTCTTCCACACCTAGACCCTCAATAGTAAGTATGGACTCGGGATCACTAATGCACTTCTTAAGCATGGATACATGGAAACCGGATGAACCGAAGATAGTTCGTTAGGCAATTTCAATTCGTATGCAACCTTTCAAACCCTTTGCAAAATTTCATAAGGGCCCACGTAACGAGGACTCAACTTCCCTTTCTTGCCAAATCTCACCACTCCCTTCATGGGTGAAATTTTTAGATACACCTTATCACTCTCTTCAAATTCCAAATCCCTTCTCCTATGGACTGCATAAGACTTTTGCCGACTATAGGTTGTTTTCAACCGGTTCCTTATCATATGAACTTTCTCCAAAGTATTATAAATCAATTCAGGACCCAAGAGTTAAGAATATCCCACTTCAAACCATCAAATTGGAGATCTACATCTCCTACCATACAAGTCTTCGAAAGGAGCCATAGATATAGATGAATGTTAACTATTATTATACGAAAACTTGACCAAAGGCAAATGTCTATCCCAATTTCTGTTGAAATCAATGATGCAAGCTCTAAGCATATCCTCAAGGGTTTGAATAGTGCGCTCCGCTTGACCATCCGTTTGGGGATGAAAAGCGATGCTTAGCTTCACCTTAGTACCCAACACTTTTTGGAACGACCTCCAAAACCCAGATGTGAATTGTGCACCCCTATTTGATATGATGGATAACGGAAAACCATGGCGACACAGTCTCTCATCTATAGAGATCCTTGCATAGTCCTCCGCCGAGTATGTGGACTTGACGGGAATAAAATGAGCGGATTTTGTCAACCTATCCACAACCACCGCTATAGAGTCATATTGCTTTTGTGTCCAAGGCAAACCTACCACGAAATCCATATTTATGTCTTCCCACTTCCAAGTAGGAACTTGGATTTCTTGAAGCAAACAACTTGGCTTTTGGTGCTCGGCTTTCACTTGTTGGCAATTTGGACATTTTGCAACAAATGTGCTATGTCCCTTTTCAAACCATCCCACAAAAATAACTCTCTAAGGTCATGATACATATTTATATAGCCTAGATGGATGGAGTAACGGGACCCATGTGCTACCTCAAGAATGCGGTTCCTCAAACCATCTATATTGGGAACACACAAGCTTCCTTGATACCTCAAGATACCATCCCTCCCTAAGGAGAATAACTCATTCAGCTTACCAATAAACGACTCCTTCAACTCCACCAAATGTTGATCAAGGTGTTGCTTAGACTTCACCTCAACCACCAAAGACGATTCGGAGTTATGATGGACCATAAAACCACCATTTGGAGAATCTTCCAATATAACACCTAATATAGAAAACCTATGAACATCTTTCACTAGGCCTTTCTTGACATCTTATACAGGAGACACACTACCCATGGTCATATGATTTAGAGCATCCGCAACCACATTGGCCTTGCCGGGGTGGTAGAGAACACTCATGTCATAATCTTTCAACAACTACAACCACCTTTTTTGTTGGAGATTCAATTATTTTTGAGTAAACACATATTGAAGACACTTGTGGTCGACATACACATCAACATGGGCACTATACAAATAATGCCTCCATATTTTTAAAGCAAACACCACGTCCGCGAACTCAAGATCATGAGTTGGGTAGTTCTTCTCATGCACCTTAAGTTGTCTAGAGGCATATGCTACTACTTTCCCATGTTGCATAAGGACACACCCTAAGCCCACTCGGGATGCATCAAAATATACAATGAATCCCTTGGTACCCTCCGGTAAAGTCAACACCGGAGCGGAGGCAAGCCTCTTTTTCAAGATTTGGATTTTCAAATGCCTCCGACCACTCAAATTTCACACTCTTTTGTGTAAAAGTAGTCAAGGGAGATGCAATGGACGCAAAACTATCCACAAACATCCAATAGTGTCCCGCTAGATATAAAAAGCTTCTAATGTCTGTTGGAGTCAATGGTCTAGGCCAATTCTTGACCGCCTCGGTTTTCATTGCATCAACCTCTACTCCCTCACTAGAGATGATATGACCAAGAAACACCACCGACCTTAACCAAAACTCACATTTTCTATACTTGGCAAATAGTTGGTTTTCCTTAAGCACTTGCAACAGCACACTCAAATTATTCATGTGTTCACCCTCAATTTTCGAATATACCAAGATGTCGTCAATTAAGACAATGACAAATGAATCTAGGTAACTTCGAAACACCCTATTCATGAGATCCATAAACACCCCATGCTGCAACTATCATGATGTGAAATTTTGAAACTAAAAACTCATACACAAATTTATTATGCAGGAAGGAGGCAGGAGTCCAAAATGAACCTTGTAGTGTGCCCCTTGGGATATGTGATGGGGTCCACACCACGACCCTCTAGTTTCCTGGACTGATATGACCAAATCAAAGTATAGTTCAATTGGATTATGATTTCAACCTTACTATTATAAATATATTATTAAGATGACATTTTAGGGTTACACATTAGTTTTTAAGGTTATAAATCCTTTTTTAGGGTTAGAGATTATTCATAATATATAATCTTAATTGTTCTTACCTTTGAAGGGTGTAATTATTGTTTTCTAACTATTGTGGAATGGACAAGCTTCTCTTGCAAGAGCCACATTAATCAAATGTTTTGTTTACTTTCTTTTATTCATGTTCTCTAGTAGTTTAAATTACTTTAGTTATTATTTGCAACTAGTAATGAGTAGATAAATTCATAACTAGGGTTATGGAACTTAGAGATTGTCTGGCATTGATGCTAAAAACTATTTATTTTCATAAGCACTTTTTTAAAATAGCTATTCGCAAAAGTGTTTTTGAAAAATAAAACAAGTTATGTTTGGCTAATTCATTGAAAAAGTGTTTTTTATAAGAAAATTATGTGTGGCTAATCTTTTTTTAAATGTGTTTTTTAGAATCAAATTACGATTAAGGACAACTATCAGTGTACTTTTAATATTATGATCATTTTATAGAGAAAAACTAGTTTAAAAATCTATTACAAGAAATTATATTAAATGTTTATTTTTATTAAATTTAAATGTTCATATTCAAATTTTAAGTCAATATTATACATTTTTTGAAGTGTTGAAATATTTAAATGTTATTATTATTCTTTTTTTCTATTCTTACAAAAATATTGTTGTTACCTTCTTCTTATTTTCTAATTCTCTAAAATAATAATAAAAATAATAACAAGCAAACATAAAATAAAATAAAAAATTCATTATATAAAAATAAAAGATAAAGTTATTAAATGGAACTTAACCATATATATATATATATATATATATATACATACATACATAGATAGATTGATAGCCTTGAAAGAAAAAATTTTCTCCTTTTGCTTTTTTAAAGGGAAAAGGGACAAATTACTGCCGAACTATTGTAAATGGTATTTAAATACCCTTCGTTATACTTATGGGACACTAATGCCCTTACCGTTCAAATTTTTGGTTGCATATATCCTTTGAAATAAAAGAGAGACACGTGTCATAATCTCAAAAATTTATCAAAAATTTATAATTTTTTATCCATAATTTAAAAGTTCACCCAAAACCCACCGAAATAAGTATAACCCAAAACAAAAATGAAAAAACCCACACCCAAATAAACTCATTTTACCTTTGTTCATTATTCCATTATAGAAACACCCCCAAGAAATAGTTCAACACAAAAACTCCACCACACCATTCTACTTTGGCGGAAGCTCCACAAACAAAACGGCCAACACCCATATTATAACTGAACCCCCTCCCCCCTAAGTATATATGTTCTTCTCTTGTGTAATTGATAAACCTTATGAAGGTAGCACGAAAGTGAGACAATAATCATATGTTTTGTTTCAAGAAGGATAGGGGAAAGATGGGAGAAAGGACAAAGAGACTTATTGATTTATTTTGATCTCTTGAGATGTTAGTGAGATATTTTGATTACTAAATCATCACTACTACTAAGAATAGACAACACCCAATTGTTTATAAATTCTAAATTTTACTAAGGAAAAAAAAGATATAACTTTTGTGATTATAAATCCATTAGAAGTTTGTTGGTTCTGTTCGTCGGTGCTATTGGGACAGCAAAGAAGGAGAGATAGGTTCGAGATGGCTAAGTTTTATGTTGGCCGAAGGGTCATTGCATCTGTTATTCACCGGAGCAAGGAAGGCTGAGTTAGTTAGCTATAAGAAGTGATTTGATTTACTGAGCGTGGGAGGCAGAGTTTAGTAGCAATAAGAAGTGATTTGGTTTGTGGAACTTCGTTGAAAAAGATGAGTCTCGGTGATGTCTTAAGTTCCGGCGAGGGGATGGTAATTGGTTGCATTTGGTTGATGGAACAATGAAGAAAAGAAAAAAAGAGTTTATTTGGGATTGGGTATTTTGGGTTTTTTTCTCAGGTTATAATTATCTGGTGGGTTTTTGGGTGGGCTTTTTAGTTATGAATAAAAAATAAAATAAATTTTGTATAGACCGTTGAGATTATGACATGTGTCTCTCTGTTAAATCAAAAGGTATATTTTCACATACGGGTATCACCCCCTAGACGTAACCGGCATCGTCGTCCTCGAAGAGGATTAAAACTAGCCTCTTAGCATTCGTCATTACATTTCATAGGTTAAATTAGCGGAAAAATTAAAAATTTTTAGCTACTTCTACATTGAGTCTTACTTAGACCTCTCGCTTACATATAGTATACAATTAGCGAGTATACATAGACTCCTCGTATAGGAAGACAAACATATGCTTCTACTTTTATTTCACATACATAATATAAAAATATAGATTTATAAGAAGTCTAGAATACGTCTCATATTAAACCATCTAAGTCTAATATAACATCTTGGGTTCAAACCATACTTCAATACAATAAAGGCCTCATATAGGCATACCCAAAGTCAACAAAGAAAGAGAATGAACTAAATTGTCTTTAAGACTAAACAATATTCAATAGCAAGATAGTGGCATCGTCCTCGGAAGGTGAGGACCTACCGAACACTTGGGAAATATCCAAGTTGTCTTCAAAGTTTTTCTATAAGCTCAACGCTCGTATCCTACATTTGTAGTAAACATAAAAGATGGATTAGTACACACTTAGACAAAGTATGAGTATATGCACACATAACAATTGAAAACATAATAAAGAGGACATCTGTTCAAAACATGCTAGTTTACTTTGAAAAGTCTTATGCACAATCATGTACCCATATACACCAACAATTTAATAATCCATAAGTCAAACCCATGTTCAACACTAGACCAACATCGTCAAGTAATTGTCAAGTCAACATGTACAAAAGTTCATAGCATCATAATATAATCAAGACCTTTACCCATAACCCATCATCAACTCTACAAGTGCAATGACCAAGTAAAACCTCATAACCTTACTCAACCAAGTAAACCAAATCAGGCATCATAAGCAATGTCTAACATCACATAATATAACATCAAAAGTAGTCATCGTCATGTTTAACAATATAGACCAATAACATGTTCATAAATGAAACTAACATTATATAGGATCATCAATGCGTAAAGTCAACATATGCATAATATTCAATTTATGAGATCATAAGAACATAAGAACAACCTCCTAAAGCTTCCTCAAGGCAAACTAGAGCAAGGCATAGGTAGAGTCCCATACCCCTACCTAGGCTAAGTCAAACCTCTTAAGTCACCCTAGTTAGTGTTTACTTCATTACTTCATTTTACTTTCAGGAACACTTGCCTTAACCGACATAGACCACAAGACCTAAGTGTTCAATCCGGTGTTGTAAAACCTTACACTGATGGAAGGTGGTCTACCGGCCAAAGTAGTACCAAACATGAACATAGCGTCTAGGTGGATCCACTAGCTAGTATTCCTATGGTGGCAACATAGTTTATGGAGCATGGGGGCTGTTATCGAAATATCACTCTATGCCCGTTTTGGACTATGAGGCTATCCACCCCGTGATGACTATGGTGAACCCTACCTTCCCTCCTTGGGAAGACGCCTCTACAAGTTCACTCGGTGCGAAGATAGAGTCCCTTTTGAAATGTCTTTCTTTATCATTCATAACTTAGTTTAGTTCATAGGGTCAAATCCCTTGTATAGTGATAGACATTTAGCTCAATCGGAATTGCGTGAGAATATCCTTTCACGGCAACCCTCATATGTGAGATTAGTATTTCATCATCGTCATGTCATAATAAGGCACATGATACTTCATAACCAACCTTATATCATTTCATCTTAAGCATAATCTCACAACCAAATAGTCAAGACATTTCAATTCAACATCATACCAACACCTACTTAGGCCATTTACAGGACATACTTCAATTAAACTACATCATCAATCACAAGCCATCATAATTGAAGTAAAGGTTATAAGCATGAAGACTTACCAAATTTCGTTCAAAAACCATCATCATGGTCTTACCATCAACCAACCAATTACATCCAATAATAGGTGTAGTAACATCAATCAATAGTAATTGACACAAGAACTAGGTCAATTGCATCATCACTATCCCAATTAACTTCAATTAATAACCTAGGGTTTGTGGAGAATGGTCAACATGAATTCTTCAATAATTTGATCCAATCTCACCAACACATTACCCTAATTAATCCATAAATGCATTATAATAGATAAAACCAATCTAACAATCAATACATTCTTCAATTCCCATCAATTCACAACCAAGATCCAATATTTGGTGAATTTGGGGAAAGGGACATAATCTATATGAAATTTCATCAATTAACATCAATTAAACAACAATCTACACTTAATTAGTCATAGGCAATCACAATTTATCATCAATTTGAAGTTTAAAAGAAAACCCATTATAATAGGAAAACCCCATTCAATTGGGTAATTTAGAAATCAACTTTGAAAAGACCTCTTGTGGAAAGTAATCCCAAGAGTAAAAAACCCATACCTTAATGAAGATTAATCCACTAAATTGAAGTGAAATCGTAGAGGAATTGTTCTTCTTCTTCAAGCTTTGTTCTTCCTTCAGTGGAGGATTTGGGGAGAGAAAAAGTAGAGAGAGATGAGAGCTTTTGGGTTTTGTTTTGGGAATTTGATTTAGGTGAGTGAAAATTGACTTAAAACTGACCCTTAGGCTATATATAATCACCCCCTAAATTACCCAAAAGACCCCTCACTTAAATAGGTCTTTTTGTTAAGTCAAAATGCTTAAAATATGATTTTTACGAATCAGGGAAGTGGCTCCGTGTCACGAGGCTAATTCCAAATTTTATTTTTGAAAGGTTAACTGAGGTAGTTTACCTCGTGTGGGCTGCGCGTCACGCAGCATTCCCTTGATCCTTGACTCCCGCAGGCTGGTTTGGCAGCCTGCCTACCCATGTTGGGGTCCTCCTCAAGGACCCTCCCCGTGGTCCTTGGGGAGTCGTTATCAAACGTTTAGTGTATAATACATTTTCCCTATTTAAAGTTTTTTTTACAAGTTTTAGACTTCACTTGACCCTTCCAAAACATTACTAAACATAGCAACGTCAACTAGTTTAATTTAGCTAGTTTCTGGACGTCATGGACGTTCCTTGACGTATTGGCTCTTAAACTTCCCAAAATGACTTATACACACTATTTTGGGTCTTAAAACAGTATAACACACATAAAATGAACTTGTGAGGCTGTAGATTAGGTCCTGACTTTTCGGAATGTTACATTATCCCCCCCCATAAGAACATTCGTCTCCGTATGACACTATACTTTTTAAAAGGGAAACGATAGACTCAAGACTAGCAGCCCAACCAACAATATCCAACATCATCATTAACATGAGTTACAACTCTAGGAGTGTTACACAACTCCATTCAACACATAATCATGGCATTTAGAAAAATGACACAAAACATCAACTTTCACACATAGGAGCTCAAAATCACAACATGCGGAATTTCCTTCTCACAACAACAATATGGGCTCAACATATCATTAAAGAGTCAATAAGGACAAATTTCCTTTCTCAACATACGAACATGATCAATATCACATTATGAAGGCAACAACATACCAAATACACAAATAAGTGCAATTCAAGCACAAGATCAATTTTTTATGATAGTTCATTTTAGCATAAACATTTTATCATATATAATGCATATCTTTGCAAAACAATTCAAAATCAAATTAGATCATTATTTTCATTTTTAATATCAATAACTAACCTTAATTAGCAAAGAGATGAGGATAATGGGACTTCATGTTGGCCTCGGCCTCCCATATTGCTCCCTAATTAGGTGATTCTTCCATAACACCTTTACGGAAGCCACTTCCTTGTTCCTCAGTCTCTTCACTTGTCGATCAAGGATTTCAACCGAAACCTCCTCATAAGAGAGGTTCTATTCCATACATAGACCCTCAATAGGAAGTATGGACTCGGGATCACCAATGCACTTCTTAATCATGGATACATGGAAACCGGATGAACCGAAGATAGTTCATTAGGCAATTTTAAATCGTATGCAACCTTTCCAACCCTTTCCGAAATTTCATAAGGGCCCACGTAACGAGGACTCAACTTCCCTTTCTTTTCAAATCTCACCACTCCCTTCATTGGTGAAATTTTGGATACACCTTATTACCCTCTTCTTATTCCAAATCCCTTCTCCTATGGACTGCATAAGACTTTTGCCGACTATAGGTTGTTTTCAACCGGTTCCTTATCATATGAACTTTCTCCAAAGTCTTATAAATCAATTCAGGACCCAAGAGTGAAGAATCTCCCACTTCAAACCATCCAATTGGAGATCTACATCTCCTACCATACAAGGCTCCGAAAGGAGCCATAGATATAGATGAATGGTAACTATTATTAGACGAAAACTCGACCAAAGGCAAATGTCTATCCCAATTTCTGTTGAAATCAATGATGCAAGCTCTAAGCATATCCTCAAGGGTTTGAATAGTGCGCTCCGCTTGACCATCCGTTTGGGGATTAAAAGCGGTGCTTAGCTTCACCTTAGTACCCAACCCTTTTGGAACGACCTCCAAAACCTAGATGTGAAGTTTGCACTCCTACCCGATATGATGGATAACGGAATACCATGGCGACACCAAATCTCATCAATGAAGATCCTTGCATAGTCCTCCGCCGAGTATGTGGACTTGACGGGAATAAAATGAGCGGATTTGTTCAACCTATCCACAACCACCCATATAGAGTCATATTGCTTTTGTGTCCGAGGCAAACCAACCACGAAATCCATATTTATGTCTTTCCACTTCCAAGTAGGAACTTGGATTTCTTGAAGCAAACCACTTGGCTTTTGGTGGTCGTCTTTCACTTGTTGGCAATTTGGACATTTTTGCAACAAATTCCGCTATGCCCCTTTTCAAACCATCCCACGAAAACAATTCTCTAAGATCATGATACATCTTTGTAGAGCCCGGATAGATGGAGTAACGGGACCCATGGGATTCCTCAAAAATCCAGTTCCTCAAACCATCTACATTGTGAACACACAGGCTTCCTTGATACCTCAAGACACCATCCCCCTTAAGGAGAAAGACTCATTCATCTTACGAATAACCGACTCCTCAACTCCATCAATGGTTGATCAAGGTGTTGCTTAGACTTCAACTCAACCACCAAAGACGATTCGGAGTTATGATGGACCATAAAACCACCATATGGAGAATCTTCCAATCTAACACCTAATCTAGCCAACCTATGAACATCTTTCACTAGGTCTTTCTTGGCTTCTTATACAGGAGACACACTACCCATGGTCATACGATTTAGAGAATCCGCAACCACATTGGCCTTCCGCGGTGGTAGAGAACAATCATGCCATAATCGTTAAGCAACTACAACCACCTTCTTTGTCGGAGATTCAACTCTTTTTGAGTAAACACATATTGAAGACTCTTGTGGTCGACATACACATCAACATGGACACCATACAAATAATGCCTCCATATTTTTAAAGCAAACACCACGGCCGCGAACTCAAGATCATGAGTTGGGTAGTTCTTCTCATGCACCTTAAGTTGTCTAGAGGCATAGGCTACTACTTTCCCATGTTGCATAAGGACACACCATAATCCCACTCGGGATGCATCAAAATATACAACGAATCCCTTGGTACCCTCCGTTAAAGTCAACACCGGAGCGGAGGTAAGCCTCTCTTTCAAGATTTGGAAGTTTTTTTCACATGCCTCCGACCACTCAAATTTCACACTCTTTTGGGTAAAAGTAGTCAATGGAGATGCAATGGACGCAAAACCATCCACAAACATCCTATAGTATCCCTCTAGACCCAAAAAGCTTCTAATGTTTGTTGGAGTCAATGGTCTTGGCCAATTCATGACCGCCTCGATTTTCCTTGGATCAACCTCAACTCCCTCACTAGAGATGATACGACCAAGAAACGCCACCGACCTTAACCAAAACTCACATTTGTTATACTTGGCAAATAGTTGGTTTTCCTTAAGCACTTGCAACACCACACTCAAATTATTCATGTGTTCACCCTCATTTGTCGAATATACCAAGATGTCGTCAATGAAGACAATGACAAATGAATCTAGGTAACTTTGAAACACCCTATTCATGAGATCCATAAACGCCGTCGGGGCATTAGTGAGACCAAAAGACATTACTAGAAACTCATAGTGGCCATATCTAGTCCAAAATGCCATTTTTGGTGTATCCTCACCTCTCACCCTAAGTTGATGATATCCTGACCTCAAGTCAATCTTAGAAAAGTACCTTGCCCCTTAGAGTTGATCAAACAAGTCGCCAATCCGAGGGAAAGGATACTTGTTCTTAATAGTGACTTTATTGAGTTGGCGATAATCAATGCACATTCTAAGGGACCCATCTTTCTTCTACACAAAAAATACCAGAGCACCCCATGGAGAAATACTAGGTCTAATGAAGCCTTTATCTAGTAAGTCTTTGAGTTGAGCCTTCAACTCTTTCAATTCGGCCGGAGCCATCCGATACGGAGGAATTTAATGGGGTTGGTATCCGGTAGCAAGTCAATACAAAAATCAATTTCTCGTTCGGGAGGAACACTGGGAAGATCACTAGGAAAGACCTCTAGAAATTCCCTTACTACGGGGACCGACTCAATGGGAGGAACTTCAAAGTCTAAATCTTTGACTTTTAAAATGTGGTATAAACACCCTTTAGAGATCATTTTACAAGCATTTAGACTAGAAATGATACGAACTCTAGGAATATAATTTCCCCCCTTCCACTTTAAGATGGGTTCATTTGGAAAATTGAACTTGACAATTCTTGTTCTACAATCAATGGAAGCAAAACAATCATGCGACCAATCCATTCCCAAAATGACATCAAAATCAACCATATCAAGTTCTACTAATTCAACATGAGTAACTCTATTGGGAAACATTATAGGACAATTTCTATATACCCTCTTTGCAACCACAGAATCACCTACCGGGATAGTTACCATAAATGGTTCATTAAGGACATCGGGCAAAATATCAAACTTACTAGCTATCAAGGGAGTAACAAAAGATAATGTAGCATCAGGGTCAAGTAAAGCATAAACATCAATAGAGAAGACTTGTAAAATACCGGTCACCACATCGGGAGCACTCTTTTGTTCACCCCTAGATCAAAGAGCATAAAAACGACTCTTTTTTGGAGCATCAACATTAGAACCACTTGCTTGAGCTTACCCACTTCCTTTGTATTGCCCCTTCACGTTAGGGAAATCCTAACCTTGTGGAAGCTCTTGCCACACCTTAAGAAATTTTCCGTCCCAATGAGGCAATCACCATAATGCTTCTTGCCACACTTTACACAAGTTGGCTTCTTGTTTGGTGAACTAGTACCTCTTCCCTTTTAAGGCTTAGGGTTAGACACCCTATCATCACGAGCCTTGGGAAATTTGGAAGGAACTTGATTAGAAAATCTCTTTTTGAACCTAGACTTGTCTTGGATGTCAAGCCTACCCTTTGAAGAGCTACTATCAAATGATTTTTCCCTATTAGCATCTCTACTCTTCCTCTTAACCCTTGCCTCCTATACGTGTTGAGTATGAACCATGAGATGAGAAATATTCATATTATCATGTAGCATAGCGGAAGGACATTCTTCTTTCAAGTCATCTGACACTCCCATCACAAAGCGGCTCATCTTATACCTCGTGTCGGAAACCAAAGAAGGAGCATATTTCGACAACTTAGTAAATTTCAAAGAGTAGTCAAGCACACTCATACCTCCTTGATGAAGGTTGATGAATTCTTCCACCTTAGATAACCTCTTTTCTCTTGGAAAGAACCTATCAAGAAAAGCCTTCTTGAAAATCTCCCATGTCACCGGACCATCCCTCAAAGGCCTATTGTCTATCCATTGGATGTACTAAGTTTGGGCCACGTCCTTGAGTTGGTAGGTTGCTAACTCGACCTTTTCACTAGTAGTCAACCCCATAGCATAGAGGATTTTGTAGACTTCATCAATGAACTCTTGGTGGTCTTCCTCCACTTTGGACCCATAGAAAGTAGGGGAATTCATCCTTGTGAAATCCCTCAACCGGGAGGTCATGGTGCTAACATGTTGGTTTCCTCGGGGTACCACCTCCCAGTTAGCTTGGGCCGTCATGGATTGAGATTGAGTAGTGACGGCTTGTGATTTAGTAGTAATGGCTTGGCCCATTTGGATAAAGGCTGACTTTATATCCCAACCGACAAAGCCGGAGGATTGGCCAGAGCTTGATCAGCATTAGCATCTTCTTCAAGAGGAGGATCTTGATTGCCATGGGGAGGAACTCCCGCATTAGAAATATCTTAATCAAGTTTTCGTGCGGCTTTCCTTGGAGTATTCATACCTATAACCACAATAAAAGGTTTAGGTTAAAGCACACATAAAGTAGACTCTAGAGGCACGACATTGGATTTCCAAGAAGATGAGAATTTCCTGAGCATCATATAGCTTCTAACTCATAAGTTTGGCGCGCATCACAATTATGAATAAGAACCTACATAGACGTAGTTTAATGAGACATCAATCCTAAATATATTCAACCTCATGCTCTGATACCAAGTTTGTCACATCCGGAGAACACCCCCTAGACGTAACCGGCGTTGTCGTCCTCGAAGAGGACTAAGACTAGTCTCTTACCATTAGTCATTACATTTCAAGTCTACAAGTGTAATGACACGGTAAAATCCCATAACTTTACTCAACCAAGCAAAACATATAAGGGATCATAAGCAATTCCTAACATCACATAATATAGCATCAAGAGTAGTCATCATCATGTTTAGGAATATAGACCAATATCATCTTCATAAATGAAACTAACATCGTATAGGATCATCAATGTGTAAAGTAAACATATGCATAACATTCAATTTATGAGATCATAAGAACATAAGAACAACCTCCTAAGGTTTCCCTCAAGGCAAACTTGTGCAAGGCATAGGCAGAGTCCCATACCCCTACCTAGGCTAAGTAAAACATCTTAAGTCACACTAGTTAGTATTTACTTCATTACTTCATATTACTTTCGGGAACACTTGCCTTAACTGACATAGACCACAAGAGCAAAGTGTGGAATCCAGTGTTGTAAAACCTTACACCGATCGAAGGTGGTCTACCGGCCAAAGAAGTACAAAAAATGAACATAGCGTCTAGGTGGATCCACTAGCTAGTATTCCTATGGTGGCTACATAGTTTATGGAGCTTGGGGACTGTTATGGAAATATCAATGTATGCCCGTTTTGGACTATGAGGCTATCCACCCCGTGAGGACTATGGTGAACCCTACCTTCCCTCCTTGGGACGGCGCCACCCCTCATCTACAAGTTCACTCAGTGCTAAGCTAGATTCCCTTTTAAAATGTCTTTCTTTATCATTCATAACATAGTTTAGGTTATATGGTCCAATCCCTTGTATAGTCATAGTAATTTTGCTCAATAGGGATTGCATGAGAATATCCTTTCATTGCAACCCTCATATGTGAGATTAGTATTTTATCATCGTCGTGTCATAATAAGGCACATAGGTACTTCATAAAAAACCTTAAATCATTTAATCTTGAGCATAATCTCACAATCACATAGTCAAGAAATTTCAATTCAACATCATACCAACACCTACTTAGGCTATTTACAAGACATACTTCAATTGAACTGAATCATTAATCACAAGCCATCATGATTGAAGTAAAGGTTAGGATCATGAAGACTTACAAAATCTCCTTCAAAAGCCATCATCATGGTCTTACCATCAACCAACCAATTACATCCAATAATAGGTGTAGTAACATCAATCAATAGTAATTAACGTAAGAACTAGGTCAATTGCATCATCACTATCCCAATTAACTTCAATTCATAACCTAGGTTAGGGTAGAATGGTCAACATGAATTCTTCAATAATTTGATCCAATCTCACCTTCAAATTACCCTAATTAATCCATAAATGCATTAGAATAGATAAAACCAATCTAACAATCAATACATTCTTCAATTTCCATCAATTAATATCCAAGATCCAAGATTTGGGGAATTTGGGGAAAGGAACATAATCTATATGAAATTTCATCAATTTAGAAGAAAACCCATTAGAATAGGAAAACCCCATTCAATTGGATAATTTAGAAATCAACTTTGAAAGAACCTCTTGGCGAAAGGAATACCAAGAGTAACGAACCCATACCTTAATGAAGATTAATCCACTTAATTGAAGTGAAATCCTAGAGAAATTGGTCTTTTTCTTCAAGCTTTGTTCTTCCTTTAATGAAGGATTTGGGGAGAGAAAAAGTAGAGAGAGATGAGAGCTTTTGGGTTTTGTTTTGGGAATTTGGTTTAGGTGAGTGAAAATTGACTTAAAACTGACCCTTAGGCTATATATAATCACCCCCTAAATTACCTAAAAGATCCCTCACTTAAATGGGTCTTTTTGTGATGTCAAAATACTTAAAATATGATTCTTACGAATCTGGAAATTGGATCCGCGTCGCGAGGCTAATTCCCTGTTTTATTTCTTAAAAGTGAACTGTGGCAGTTGACCTCGTGTGGGCTGCGCATTGCCCGCAGCCCTTTGATTCTTCACTCGCGCAGGCTGCTTTGGCATCCTGCCTACGCATGTTGGGGTCCTCCTCAAGGACCCTTCGGTTGGTCCATGGGGAGTCGTTATCGAACGTTTATACCCTCTATACTACATTTTACCTATTTAAAGTCTTTTTATAAGTTTTAGACTTCATTTGACCCTTCCAAAACTTCACCAAACATAGCGACGTCAACTAGTTCAATTTAGCTAATTTCCGGACGTCATGGACGTTCCTTGACGTCTTAGCTCTAAAACTTCCCAAAATGACTTATACACACTATTTTGAGTCTTAAAATAGTATAACCAACATTAAATGAACTTGTGAGGCCCTAGATTATGTCTTGACTTTTTGGAATGTTACATATATAATGTCCTAAAAGTATAATGAAGGGTATTTAGATATCATTCACGTTACTTCATGGGTATATTTGTCCTTTTTTACTTTTTTAAAAATCAGAAATATTTATCTTCTTTCCAAAAATAGAAAAACTGCTCCTGCTACTGTTTAAAAGCAGTTTTACAAGTTTATAAAACACACTTTTTAAAAAAAAAGTAGTAGTTTTTTCTCAAAATTAGTGCTTCTGAGATCCCAACAGCAACGTCAAAGAGGCTCTTAGAGTAGGAATGATCATAGATTCTTTACATCAAAGTCTTCTCATAAATGGGTGCCCGTTGTATATTATGGTTCGTGAATAAAGATTGTTTTCCAATGGTTGTAAATATTAAGAATTCACGTGTATTATGATTAGCATGAAAAAAGAGGTTAAAATTAGGAAAAATAATCTTTAACAAAAAGTTAGAACTATGCACCAACCTCCACCTAATAGTTGTAGTTAGAGATAAAATAACTAACCCGTGACATTTGATGAATAAATAAATTAATTAAACACCCAATTGTCGGCGTGGAGTAAGGTAGATATTCTGTTAATTTATTTGAGAGGATTTAGGAGATTATATATTAGTCAATTTTGTAAAATGGAAACCGTTAAGAGTCGATGGTAAATTATCTACTTGATTTTTGGTATCTAAGAGTTGTAACCCGAGATCATCTCTTATTCGTGATTTCAAACTCGGTAGTTTAAGTAGTTAATAATTAATTTCCCATTTAGACCCCAACTCTAGTAGTAGTTACTACTTTGAATTTCAATAGCACATTATAAAATATCTCTCACCATGCTCTCAGTGAGATTCAACCCCAACCTTGTTGGGTTACTATTCTATGACATTGGCCACTTTATCCCAATTGAGGGTGTAGTTTGGGTGACATCAAAATTTTAGCGCCTTTGTCAGGGAGTGTATTTATGAGATTTATAGTTTGTAGAAAGTTATTAAGTAGCTCTTATTATTATATTGCAATGATTGTTGTTTTTTCCATTTTAATTTCCCATAGTTTCTGACCGATACTAGGAGTCAAGAATTTCCCCTTGTTCCTTTTCATCCGAAAATTGAAAGAACATTAAGATATATGAGGTCCATTTTGTAATGGTTGGTCAGAATAATCAAAGAATAGTAGATGAAGAGGTTGTTGCAAAACTATACGCACAGCAGAAGCATATTTGAATCTTACTGTTTACATGAATAATAGATAACCAAATCATTTATGCTTGAACATATATAATATTCTAGAGCACACAAACTTACTGGAACTTAATTCAAGAATTACCTCTTGAAGCGTGAGCAGATACCTTGAGGCGAATCTACAAGATAGACAATAACCTTTGGTCATCTACAGTGATACCAAGTTCACATCCGAACTCTCTCAATACTTATGTGGGCAAGTATGAATGAAACCTTCCATCCTTCTAAGAATCCCTAATTATAGAGATTTCTTCCCAATTCAAAGAGGAGAACCAAAACACACAATATTTTTCGTCAACCGAAAAATACAAGCTAGTTTTCTTTTTAAAAAAAAATTAATGTCTCTCCCCTTTTACCATTAGAATTAGGGTTCTGAGTTCTATTTAAATATGTGCCTATAGGGACCACATAATTAATTAATGAGGCATCCTATCATATCATATTTTTATATATATGTAAGATCTCGAAAATGACTTAGGTGAACTAGAGAATAACATGTTGGTCATGATCTTATAAGGTCATAAATAAGTCTATAATATGGTATTGAGGCAGTGTCTAAGAGTTTAGGTGATCTGTAAGTGAAACGCCAAGGGACGACCAAGACGTTTGACGACTAGTCACCTATGTGCCTCCTATGTGGTTCTATGTGTTTATGTGTGATTCGTGAGGTTATAACATTCTTAAATGAGTTTTTATAGTCTATATAGGCAGTGTGTCAAGTTTCGTGAAGTTTGGAGGTCAAACGTCCATGACGTTCGAAAGTTTTGCCTTGAAATGACGTTTTGTGTCTATGCATGTTTCGTCAAGTTTTACGTGTTCATTTTGGGTAAAATTCATGTGAGAGGTCCTAAGCCTGTATAAAAAAATATTTGGATTGGAAACGTCCGGGCAAACATCCCCAAGGACCATACAAGGGTCTTTGAGGAAAGACCCTTCAAGATGCCCAAGACTGCCCAAGACAGCCCAACCAACGGTTGGAAATAGACGGCCAGTGGGTTAGTCGATGCCCCGTTGGTGATGTATCATCATTTGGGACTTATTCAGGGGAGAGGTGAGGCCAACGAACAGCCTCAGTCCAAGACCACGGACAAACAGGACGGTCCATTGGTAAAAGGACGGGCCGTCGTTTGGCAACCGTCTGTGAAGACTGGTTTCCTGCGCAAGTCACTGTAAGTTGAGGGGTGAAATGATAATTTCATCCCACGTCCAAATAAGGCTATTGGAGGTTCCTTAACGGTATTTTGGGTATTTTAAGTATGTTTATAAGCCTAAAAGACTTAGAAGATTTCATTCTTCAAAATTAAAAACCCAAATTCCCTTAGAAATTCCCTAGAATTCCATTGGAGCCAAAACTCAAGATAGGGCTTGGATTGGAGAATTCAGTGGAGATTCTTCATCAAATTGAAGAATTAGCTTCATTGAGGTATGGTTTTTGATCCTTGAAACTCTATTCATCAAGGAGCCCAACTTTCAAAGATGTTTTCTAAAGTTTTCAAAGTTGAATTGTCCAACTTCATGATCTATGCATGGGTTCTTGCATTAAAGGTTTTTAAGCATTGATTAGTGATTGATTTGTTATTCAATTGTTGATTTTAACTCAATTAACCTATGAACCCGTGAATTTGATGAACCCTAGTTTTTGACTAAGTTATGGGTTACTTGATATTGACCTAATGTTTATGAATTCCAGTGTAGTTTTCTATGGGCTATTGATTAAAGTAATAATTGTAGTAAATTAATATCTAGGTTGTATTAGATTGATGAATATGTAGTGAATTGACCTAGTTTCATTGATTATTGTTATAATTGCATTGAATTATTGTTCATGGCCATTGGTAAGGGCCTTATGATACTGAATTGGGTGATTTAGAATTGGATTGAGGTGTTGATGATGGTGTGGTGGTACGCTGCCCTATTCCCTTTATTTTATGTATTTTAAACTTCAATTATATTGCGATTGGTATGGTCCACTTATGGTGGCGGTGTTATGTTCTTTACTTGCAATTGATGTGGCCTTGTCGGTGTTACTTTAAGTATTATGATGATTATGGCCTTGTCGGCAACTACTTGAAGTAATGTGGTTATTTGTGTAGTTGATTATGTGAAGTATGACAATATCTACCTATATGATAAGTAATGTGAAAGTATATGTGGTTTCTTCTATTGATGTTACTTAGGTCATCATGTTAGACTATGACTTTGGCTTTATGTGTATAGTCTTAGGGTTGATGTATGCTTATCCCTATTTGACTATATGAGAATATGATGGTCATATTGATGATGATATGATAGTGTATAGGATGACTTAAAAAGGATATGGTTATGTCCATGTGTTTCTAGATTTACATGTAATATGTGTTAAAGTGAAGTATGATGTGTCTTGTCTTGGTTGACTTGTGTCCCTTACTTGATGCATGTATGAAAGTGAATATGTGATGTCTTGACTTAGAATGCTAAAGTCTCTTAGTCTTGAATGTATTAATGACAGGAGACCATAAATGATGTTAAGAGGGTCCATTATGTGAAACCTTGAACCTAGTGGCAAGGTTATGAATGTTGAAATCGAAAGTCGTAATGGCATCCTTAAAGTAAAGGAATGATAGACTTAGGTTGATTGTCTGGAATAGAATCATATCAAACCTTAGGAAAGTCATAATGAGCTTCTTTTCGCCATTGTAAGGTAGCCCTAGTGGACCTTTCTTTGGTAGGGTAAATGTGATTGGGTTATGAACATGATATGGAACCCCTTTATATGAACCTTAGATGTGAATTACTCTATGAGAACAAAGGCTAGCACCGATTGAGTATGGTAAGGGAAGTAGTTCTAGTTAAAGAATGAGACTAGATTACAAAGCATGCCCTTCATATTCCTTAACCATGTGCCTACATGGGATGTGTCCAAGTTCTACCATTGACAAGTAGAACACCCTCATCGGAGTAGGATAGAACTTCGGATTCCATGTCTTGCTATCATGGTCTATGTCGGTTAATGCCTATTCTCATCATATGGGAAACCTACTAGCATTAGAGAAGTTCTATGAAGTTTAGGTGGTAGTATGGGACGCTATCTAGACACTGCACAATAGGCTTTGAAGGTGTTAATTGGATTTCCTAGGTCTTGTCCAAGACCATTACTTGAATGTCATTTATGTGATGAATGAGTCCTAAATGAACTAATGAATATAATAATTTATGTTAATAGAGAAACTATGTTAAATGAATAAGTACTTAACTAGAGTAGTTAAGGGTTGTCTAGTTAAGGTTTGAAGGGGGCATATGAATACTCACTTTGTATCTTACCTAGATAAGTCTTAAAATGACTCTAGTTAGGGAAGATGTTGATTATGTAGACATGATCTAAATATAGGTAGTCTTAAGGATTATTTAGGTAGTCTTGAAGAGGTCAATCATGGACGTTATCTTCTTGATTTACTTAAGTAAGTCTTTTGATAGCCTTGATAAGGAAAATGTCATATTACCTATGTGTTGATGTATTAAGTGAGAATGATTCTATCCTAGGTAGTCTATAGGATCTCTCAAGTGTGTATGTGTCTTATTATAAGAAGTCTTGAGGGTCATTTAGGTATGCTTAGGGAGGTTGTATGGGAGGTCTCTCTTTGTGTTGCTTAAGTGAGTCTTAGGATTGCTTTTAGTGAGAATACTACATGCTAGAAAATGTTAGAAGGAATAAGAAAGCACTTCACTGTAACAGTGAAGCAATTCACTATACAATGAATATAGCTTACTGTAAGGTTACTTTTAAAAATGCTTTAAATTGATTGAAAGTTATCTTATGTGTTTCTAAGTTGAGAAATGTTGTTCTTATGATTATGATATGATTTTTAAATGAAAAATTGCATATTCTAATAAGTGTCCATTTTCATGATTTTTATGTATTATGTCATACTTAGTACATGTGGTTGTACTAATTCCATGCTTTTATCTATCTCTATAGTTGTTGGTAGGTGGGGAGCACTTGGGAAGCAAGAATTGGATCGTAGCATCATTCAAGTGAAGTTGAAGTATGTCCTCAATTGACTCGAGGGCATATATGGATGTCTTTTATGTGTTTTATTTTAAAGTATTCTAATAGACTAAGTATTTCTATTTTCGTATGGGGTATGTGCCGTGTCCCAAAAGTATTCTTGTGTCTAATTTTTATGAAATTGAGACTTAGTATTTCCTATGATTTTATATGAAAGAGTTTTTAAAGACTATGAAATGTTTTGTGAAAAGTTAATTTCGTACTACTTTTCATTATGTATATGTGATGAATGATATGTAAGGGCTTTTACAAGACCTCCGAGAGGTCAAGTACGTCGGTTGAAATCCGAGATGGACCCAAACTTTTAGGGTGTAGTTTCGGGATGTGACAAGATTGGTATCACAGCATAGGTTATGAAAGTAGTCTTAGGAATCAAGAAGTCGTATCAAGTCACGTCTAGTAGAGTCTTGACCATCGGTGTGAGTCGCGACACATCTATGCTCGAGAGGCGATAGGACGATAGAGTTTCCCTTCTTTTCTACTCCTATGTCGTGCCATAGGGTAATAGTTATGAGTACTCTTTTCTTATGATTTTCCTTGTGTTTCTAGGAAGATAAATACGAGGAGGACAACGGCTAGGAGAGTTGAGGATAATGAGGCGATAGGACGATAGAGTTTCCCTTCTTTTCTACTCCTATGTCGTGCCATAGGGTAAAAGTTATGAGTACTCTTTTCTTATGATTTTCCTTGTGTTTCTAGGAAGATAAATACGAGGAGGACAACGGCTAGGAGAGTTGAGGAGAATGATGTTCAAGAGGAGATTCCTCTTCAAGTTGAGGAAGTTGAGCAAGTTCCTCAAGGTGCTCAAGGTGACCAAGTCCCTTGTGGGTGGAGGAAATGATGTTCTGGTGGTTCCCCCGGAGTTGAGTAATAGTGATATTAGAGAGGCTATGCTTGCTTTAGCCCGAGCCGTGAATACTCAAGTGAATTTGAGCATGGTGCCCAGGGTGAATGTTGTAGAGAGCACTATGACATCTAGGTTGAGAGACTTTGTGAGGATTAATCCTCCTATCTTTCTTGGCTCTAAGGTGGGAGAGGATAAACAAGAGTTCCAAGATGGAGTGTACAAGGTGTTTAGTGCTATGGGGGTTACATCTAGTGAGAAGGCGGATTTGGCTTCGTACCAATTGAGGGATGTTTCTCAAGGTTGGTACACTCAATGGAAGGACAATAGGCCGGAGGAGTCGGGTCCTATTGAGTGGGAAGAATTTAATGAAGCTTTTCTTGGGAAGTACTTTCCCCGTGAGAGGAGAGAAGTTAATGTAGAGGAGTTTATCAATCTCAAGCAAGGCAATATGAGCGTTGAGGAACACTCTTTGAAGTTCTCTATGTTATCTATATATGTCCCATCCCTTGTGTCTAATCCAAGGGATGAAATGAGTCATTTTGTGACGGGTGTCGCCGATCTAGTGAGGGAGGAATGCCCTACGGCGATGTTACGTGATGATATGACCCTAGCTAGACTCATGGTGTATGCCCAATCGATTGAAGAGTCTAAACTTAAGAGGATGTCTAGAAACTTGAAAAAGGGTGGTCCTAGTGACCAAGAGCAGTCTAGGTTTAAGAAGAGGGATCAAACTCAAGAAGAACCTAGGAGTGCTAAGGTGAAATTGGATAAAGGAGGTGGTTCTCAAAATGTCAAACCTACATCTGTCACTTATGGAAAGAGGCATTATGGTGAGTGTATAAGAGGTACCGGGAGTTGCTTTGGTTGTTGTAAGGAAGGACAAAAGGTGAGAGATTGTCCTACCATTTCTTCTAGAGGAAGAGAGGGTAAGCAAGTTGCTCCTAATGTTTCAAAGGATGATGCTCCAAATAAGAGGCATTTCTATGCACTCCGGACTAGAGGATAAATCCGGATGAGAATGATGATGATGATGTTGGTAAGTAATAGTTTATTCTTTTAAATGATTTGAGTTCCTTCTAAGTACGGGAGTATGGTTAGTAGATGAGATAGAAAGTCATAGAAGCATGTTGCATGTGCATGATGTTTAGGAGTTTTGTTGAAATTGAATTTTCCTTATCTTCTTGCATTGTGTATTTTATGAAGTTATAATTACGTAGAAAAATGTGTTTATATGATGTTACCTTGCATATTATCATGTTTCTATCATAAATTGCCTAAAAGTTGGATTTTTTTGGAAAAAATGGCCTAAATCACTGTAATGTTTTGCCTGCTCACTGTTAAATTTTTCAAAATATGACTAATTCGTTCTTTGATTTAAAATTGTTGTAATGTGGTTAGAACTGATGTATACGAGTATGATATTGAATATAAAATGAGTTTTTGCTATTTGGAATGAAGCATGTAAGTTTTGTAACATGATGAGTTATAGAATGTCTTCTAGTTTCTTGTTGTGTTGTGAATCTGTAGATTATGTGAAATTAATGTTCTCTTGGATGTTTTGAATTGTATAAGGTGTTATATGGTATGGTTATGAGCTGCTAATTGAATCTATATTCTTGGAAATGTTCGGAGAGTGGCAAGTGTCATTCGAGGACGAATGTTTTTCAAGTGGGGGAGAATGTAAGATCTCAAAAATGACTTAGGTGAACTAGATCCTAACATGTTGGTCATGATGGTATAAGTTCCTAAATAGGTATATAATGTGGTATTGAGGCAGTGTATAAGAGTTTAGGTTATTTGGAAGTTAAACGCCAAGGGACGACCAAGACGTTTGATGACTAAGTCACCTATGTGTCTCATATGTGGTTTTATGTGTTTATGTGTGATTCGTGAGGTTATAATGTCCTTAAATGAGTTATTATAGTGTATATAGGCAGTATGTCAAGTTTCGTGAATTTTGGAGGTCAAACGTCCAAGAACGTCCATGACGTTCTAAAGTTTTTCCTTGAAATGACCTTGTGTGTCTATGCATGTTGCGCCCAATTTTACGTGTTCATTTTGGGTGAAATTCATGTGAGAGGTCCTAAACTCGTATACGAACATGTTTGGGTTGGAAACATCCGGACAAACATCCCCAAGGACCATTCAAGGATCCTTGAGGAAGGACCCTTCAAGATGCCGAAGACTGCCCAAGACAGCCCCACCCAACGGTTGACAATCGACGCCCAGTGGGTCAGTCGACGCCCCGTTGGTGATGTCTCATCGTTTGGGACTTATTAAGGGGAGAGGTGAGCCCAACGACCAGCCTCAGTCCAAGACCACGGACAACCAGGACGGTCTATTGGTCAAAGGACGGGTCGCCGTTTGGCAACCGTCTGTGAAGACTGGTTCACTGCGCAAGTCACTGTAAGTTGAGTGGTGAAATGGTAATTTCATCCCATGTCCAAATAAGGGTATTGGTAGTTTCTTAAGGGTCTTTTGGGTATTTGAAATATGTTTATAAGCCTAAAACACTTAGACGATTTCATTCTTCAAAATCAAAAATCCAAATTCTCTTAGAAATTCCCTAAAACTCCATTGGAGCCAAAACTCAAGGAAGGGCTTGGATTGGAGAATTGAGTGGAGATTCTTAATCAAATTGAAGAATTAGACAATGAGGTATTAGTTTTTATCCTTGAAACTCTATTCATCTAGGAGCCCAACTTTCAAAGATGTTTTCTAAAGTTTTCCAACTTGAATTGTCCAATTTCATGATCTCTGCATGGGTTCTTGCATTAAAGATTTTTAAAAATTGATTAGCGATTGAATTGTTATTAAATTAATGATTTTAACTCAATTAACCTGTGAAACCATGAATTTGAGGAACCCTAGTTTTTGACTAAGTTATGGGTTACTTGATATGTTTATGAATTCTATTGTAGTTTTCTATGAGCTATTGATTGATGTAATAATTTTAGTAAATTGATATCTAGGTTGTATTAGATTGATGAATATGTAGTGAATTAACCTATTTTCATTTATTATTGTTATAATTGCATTGAATTATTGTTCATGGCCATTGGTAAGGGCCTTATGATATTGAATTGGGTGATTTAGCATTGGATTGAGGTGTTGATGATGGAGTGGTGGTACGCTTCCCTATTACCTTTATTTTATGTATATTAGACTTCAATTATATTGTGATTGGTATGGTCCACTTATGGTGGCGGTGTTATATGCTTTACTTGCAATTGATGTGGCCGTGTCGGCGTTACTTTAAGTATTATGATGATTATGACCTTGTCGGCAACTACTTGAGGTAATGTGGTTATTTGTGTAGTTGATTATGTGAAGTATGATAATATATACATATATGATAAGTGATGTGAAAGTATATGTGGTTTCTTCTATTGATGTTACTTAGGTCATCATGTTAGACTATGACTTTGACTTTATGTGTATAGTCTTAGGGTTGATGTATGTTTATCCCTATTTGACTATATGAGACTATGATGTTCATATTGATGATGATATGATTGTGTATATGATGACTTAAAAAGGATATGGTTATGTCTATATGTTTCTAGAATGACATGTAATATGTGTTAAAGTGAAGTATGTTGTTTCTTGTCTTGGTTGACTTGTGTTCCTTACTTGATGCATGTATGAAATTGAATATGTGATGTCTTGACTGAGGATGCTAAAGTCTCTTATTATTGAATGTATTAATGACATGAGACCTTAAATGATGTTAAGAGGGTCCTTTATGTGAAACCTTGAACCTAGTGGCAAGGTTATGAATGTTGATGTCGAAAGTCGTAATGGTATCTTTCAAGTAAAGGAATGATAGACTTAGGGTTTATTTGCTGGAACGACATCATATCAAACCTTAGGAAAGTCATAATGAGCTTATTGTCCCCATTGCAAGGTAGCCCTAGTGGACTTTTCTTTGGTAGGGTAAATGTGATTGGCTTATGAAGATGATATGGAACCCCTTTATATGAACCTTAGATGTGAATTACTCTATGAGAACAAAGGCTGGCACCGAGTGAGTATGGTAAGGGAAGTAGTTCTAATTAAAGAATGAGACTAGATTACAAAATATGCCCTTCATATTCCTTAACCATGTGACTACATGGGATGTTGCCAAGTTCTACCATTGGCAAGTAGAACACCCTCTTCGAAGTAGGATAGAACTTCAGATTCAATGTCTTTCTATCATGGTCTATGTCGGTTAATGCCTTTTCTCATCATATGGGATACCTACTAGCATTATAGAAGTTCTATGAAGTTTAGGTGGTGGTATGGGACGCTATCTAGACACTACACAATAGGATTTGAAGGTGTTAATTAGAGTTCCTAGGTCTTGTACAAGACCATTACTTTAATATCCTTTATGTGAAGAATGAGTCCTAAATGAACTAATGAATATAATGACTTAAGTTAATAGAAAACATATGTTAAACGAATAAGTACTTAACTAGAGTAGTTAAGGGTTGTCTAGTTAAAGTGTGAAGCGGGCATAGGAATGGTCACTTCGTATCTTACATATATAAGTCTTAAGAATGACTCTAGTTAGGGAAGATGTTGATTATGTAGACATGATCTAATTTAGGTAGTCTTAAGGATTATTTAGGTAGTCTTGAAGAGGTCAATCATGGACGTTATCTTCTTGATTTACTTAAGTAAGTCTTTTGATATCCTTGGTAAGGAAAATGTCATATTACCTATTTGTAGATGTATTAAGTGAGAATGATTCTACTCTAGGTAGTCTATAGGATCTCCTAAGTGTGTATGTGTCTTATTATAAGTAGTATTGAGGGTCATTTAGGTATGATTAAGGAGGTTATATGGACGGTCTCTCTTTGTGTTGCTTAAGTGAGTCTTAGGATAGCTTTTAGTGAGAAGACTACATGCTAGAAAATGTTAGAAGGAATAAGAAAGAACTTCACTGTAACAGTGAAGCAATTCACTGTACAGTGAATATACCTCACTGTAAGATTACTTTTAAAAATGTTTTAAATTGATTAAATGTTATATTATGTGTTTCTTAGTTGATAAATGTTGTTATTATGATTATGATATGATTTTTAAATGAAAAGAATGCATATTTCTAATAAATGTCAGTTTTCATGATTTTTATGCATTATGCCATACTTAGTACATGTGGTTGTACTAATTCCATGCTTTTATCTATCTCTATAGTTGTTGGTAGGTGAGGAGCATTTGGGAAGCAAGACATGGATCGTAGCATCATTCAAGTGAAGTTGAAGTATGTCCTCAATTGACTTGAGGGCATATATGGATGTCTTTTATTTAAAAGTATTGTAACAGACTAAGTATTTCTATTTTCATATGGGGTATGGGCCGTGTCCCAAAAGTATTGTTGTGTCTAAGTTTGATAAGATTGAGACTTAGTATTTCCTATAATTTCATGTGAAAGAGTTTTTAAAGACAATGAAATGTTTTGTGAAAAGTTTAAATTACGCACTACTTTTCATTATGTATATGCGATTAACGATATGTAAGGGCTTGTACAAGACCTCCAAGAGGTCAAGTACGCCGGTTGAAATCCGAGATTGACCCTAATTTCTGGGGTATGGTTTCGGAATGTGACAATATAAGAGAACCCTTGGCTCACTTACGTGGCGCCACCACAAGAAAGAACTTTCTTTTAAATTTATTTATTTCTAAAACTACCATTTCTCTTTCATGAAAAGATGTAATTTTTATGACAACTAATTTTTTATTTTGGAAGTCAAATATGAACTTAATTATTTTTTGATCAATTTTTAGTGTACTAATGATTGTGCAATTTAACTCATGTGCTTATTTATTGATTCAGGAGATGGCTTTGTTTCAAAATGGTTGTGTCGATATTGTAAGAGTCCCATTAAAGAATTGGATACACAACTTGTGAATGTGGGTGTGAAATATGGGTGGACGACGGAACTCACAAAAAATGGCCTTTCATTGGGGATATCCCATTGGGGAGTCCACAACTTACTGCTCAGGGTGAAAAAAAAAAAGTTCAATTCTTCTAAGTGATTACGAGGAGTCTAAAGAGTACTGAGAACTGGTTGAGAATATTGGAGAGGTTGGAAGGAAAAGAAGAATGGTAGAGCCTTCTAGAGGCAACAAAAGGAGGAAGTTCATTCTAGGAACTTGTGAGGAAATAACTGATAGTTTGGAAGAGGAAAATGATCATGAAGTAGTAAATGTACCTCACCTTGTGGTTGAAGGTGAAAACCACAACAAAGAGCGAACATATCTTCTTCGGCCACGCTCTTTGGACAAGTTTAAGAATAAGAATGATGAGGAGTCTGATAAGGAGGAATCTGATGAAAAGTAGTCAGATGAGGAGGGGTCTGATTACGAGAAGTGTAAATCCTCGTATGAAGAGGACAACGATGATTATAATAAACTCACTCCTCCAAAAGAGAATGAACATGTTTCTGTTAAAGAAACACTTCATTTAATATTCTTGTTTGAAGAAGAGGAACCTCTTCCTCCAAACAAAGAAGAATGAGAAAAGGAAATTGAAGATCTTTTTTTCCTGAAATTGGCATGTGTCTCTTGGAAGAACTAATTGGCTTTACGAATCCAGCAGGTTTGCTGACACAGAATCAAAAAGTAAGTCATTGTCAGACGGGGAACCATAAACTTAAGCTAGATGAACATATTGAACTCTTTTCAATAATATCTAAAATCCTACAGTGTATGAAATTATTGTCAGGCCCCGAGCCTACACCCTGGACATGGACGACACCCAATGATCATTTCTGATATTGTGCAAACCCTTGGCCTGGCTTACTTAACTCAGCGGAAGACTTAACTCAAGAAATAACTTTAAAATTATGCTTAGCTAAACTGGCAACTTAAGTCTTATAGTTTACAAGAGATATGAAAAGAATAAAGAACAAACTTTATTTGTCTGTGAAGCCTCCAAATTAAAGATCGATGTTGGGACAGGACCCCCAATGATCCTAACAATTGGAAACTGAAAGAAAATAACTGAAAGGTAAAGATGTCCTCCTAAATGAAGGGAGGCTCACCAACTAATTCTAAGCTACTCACTGGATCCACGGTGCGCTGGAATGTGGATCCTAGTTACCTGTGTCTGCATCATAATACGATGCAGGCCAACTGCAACAGTACATTGAATGTATTAGTATGCGAGTTGGAATGCTAAAACAATATAGGCTTGAAAAGGAGTAAGAAAAAACAGTTACCTTGGCTCTACTCAGCTCATGAATAACTAACTCATTATAACTACTCATTTTATTATATAGCAATTTCAAGACATGTGCAATATAAAGAAAAGTTGTTTAAAATATGGTTTTCAACTCTGTATATGCAAAGATACCATTAACTCTAAAATGTACGTAAAAATACAAAATAATATGATGTAAACTCATAATCTTAATAATAAAAAAAATATATTATGCTTCCCCTCAAAGTCTACTAGTGCAATGCATGAAAGAAGTTCCATACCCCCATTCATACTAAGTAGAACCTCTTGAGGAACCATGCAACTATTACTGTGGGAGTTTCTCTAACCGACAACCATCACTTAATAGTTATATTGAGGATACATCGTTTTACCTCACGCTGCCAAGGACCATCCTAAACCTGCCAAAGTATAGGACTGAACTGCCTAATGGATCCACTAGTAAACTGTGAAAAGGATTCATCTAAAAAGTATGAACCTTTTCTACCTATGATGACTACATAGTTTTTATGGAGACTTGAGTTAATCTGAAACTCGCATCCCCATATTGGTGCTCAATACTACTCCCAAAAATATACTGGCTTTTATGTTATTAAAACATACCGATTCTGTGGTTTGAGATTAGTGCTCAAAACATAGCTTTAAAACTCTTTTGGAAATCATAGTTTCCCTGCTTGCTTCATTTTATAAAGATATAACTCTTTTCTGATAACTAGCCCGAAGGCTCTTTGGAAAACTTAGCTTCCTTGTTTAAATGTGAAAACATTTCAAAATCTCTTTGGGGATACTTAGTTCCCCTATACTTTTGAAGAAAAGAACTTCAACTTAAATCTTTACTCTTTACTCTTTACTCTTTACTTAGCTTGAAACTTGAGTTTTGAAACGACTCTTCGGGAAATACTTAGTTCCCTTATATTTCTTTAAAGGATTAACTTCAACTCTTTAGGGAAATACTTAGTTCCCTTATACTTCTTTGAAGGAAAGACTTCAACTTTTACTCTTTCTTTAACTCAAGCCTTGAGCCTTAAAACAAATTTTAAATGCTTAAATAAGACTCTTGGAACTTTAAGAACATTACTTTGTCTTACTTCTTAACCTTTAGACTTAACTCTTAGCTTCTTAGACTTTGATCCTAACTTTCCTTGAATTGAATTATGGATTCAAGGATCATGATCTCATGTTTATAGATCATTTCATGATGTTTAGAAGTTCCTTAGAGTGTTGGAATCAATTAGGAAATGTGGGTACATAACTTAGGAACTAGTACGAAAAGGTGGGGAAAGAATGGGGTTAACTGGCGTCCTTGGCACTCTAAGAGGTGTGGGGCGCCAGGCCCAAACTTCAGAGGCCAAGTTGGGGCGCTTTGGCTGGCGCAACGCCCCAAGCCCCTACAGACAGACACTGTCATGTGGGGTTATGGGAGGCACGGCGCCCCAAGGCCCTACAGACGTACATTTCGACTTTTCTTCTCCAAATTTCAACTCTAAACCTTCCAATCTTACATGGATCTTCCCCCAAACACTTAGGATCACTAATATACTTAATACCAAATATCTTAGACTCGTAAAACAACGCGGAAACACAAATCAAATCAACTAGAACATCCTACTACCCATTCAATAAAGAATTCGATAATTATTCATCAAAATATCAATGTTCATCATCCAATCTACTCTAACTTGATGAATTGAATCAAATTGGTGTGTGGGTGGAAGAACCCAAAATATAAAGATCTCACATACCTTTGTAGGGATCACCCCCGGTGATTTCCACAAGCCGAACTTCAACGATCTTGAACGTTCTTGCTTCCTTTTCTCCTTTCTCCTCTTTTGTCCTCTTCTTTTCTCTTCTCTCAAAACCCTAACCTGTTTAATAAAAGTGTGAACTGAATAAAAGCAGTTTAGACCCCAATTTAATACCCAAAAACGAAATAAAATAATTGGGTAAGGAAAAGATAACTTTGCCCTTCCCAAATCTGGATTGGACTATCCTTAATCCTACAACACAACTTCAGAAAGGCATATCTCGCTCATACAAAAACGAAATTGCTCAAACTTGACGGCATTGGAAATATCACTTCAAGGGCTTTCCAACCATATCAAGAAATACCTCTAACTCATCTTGAGCTAGGAGTTATGGCCATTTGAAGTTGACCAAAAACTCACTTTTTCACAACTTCAGAAGAATTCCAAATTTTTAATTCTTCCCAAAATGTACTATTTCAACTTCTAAGTTTCTTCCTAGTTATATCAATTTGCGAGATGTTACAATTATACATTAACTAGAAATTTAAATTTAGAAAAACAATACTAGTAAAAATAACTGATAAAATGGTGGACAACGACATATCAAGATGTAAAAGATAAATGATGCAACACTATCTAGACAACTAATTAAGTTGCATCTTGATTGTCCATATCCCTTTTACAAATTCACTAAATCATCTTTGTGTTTTCAAGAATAGACGCATTATACTCTTGATATGTCATACAAAGCTAAGAAGCGAGAAGGGAGGTTGGGGGCAATAGAATTTTTTACAAAGAATAGATTGAATTGTGATATCTAGTATAAAACCATAAAAACACTCAAATTATAATAAGAAAACAAATCACGTTAGCTATAGCACCAAGTAAATTCTTTTTGATTAAAAGATTCATTGGTTATTAAATAGTAAAGCCAAGTCTTGGATGTCATATACTTGCATCTATAATAGATGCAAATAAGCACAAATATATATTATTATTGGAGTTGTGAATAATATTTCAATATATTAAAATCATCATAGGAATAACAAATTAAATACCATATTGTGTATGTTCCAAGATACAGAAAAGATACATTATGAGGCATTGTGGACACATCTAAAGCCATGATAGCCTTTTGCATCTAGGCCACATTGTTATTTCAACAATTATTTCACATTAGATTAAAAATCCAAAGTGTAGTATATAGTTCACTATCATTATATAGAGTCTAATATGGATAAAATTAGCATAATCGATTGATAAACACTAATCTTATATTCCTTAAATTTAATATTAACAATATAAATTATTGGGATGGAAAAGAAAGCCTTTGATTAAGTGATCAGGAGCATTTGGATATCTCCATCTCCGATTTATCTGAAAATCAAAGATACGTCAAAGAGGAGGAAACAAATAGAAGAAAATGTAGAAATGAAGGAGACGATCTTACAAAGGATGTCTTCAATAATACTCATGACTTGGTACCTCTTTCAACGTTATCTTCGAATCTACTGCAACTACTGAAAGATACCTCTACAAAAAAAAGATTAAATATTGATAGAATTTGAAAGAAATAAGGATGTAAATAAAGGTAGCTGATTACTTCTGTGAGTAGAGAAAGAAGAGAAGATAACAGAAGTAGGTGTGAATCACCCACAACCAAAAGAAACGAAAAAACAGGGCACTGTTAGTTTATAGAGATGGGGGAGGAGACAAGGAATGGAGAAAGTATGAGAAAACAGTAGGAGGATAAGAAAGAAATAATTCTTTATAAGAAAATTTTATAAAGCCCTAGCCAATTCTCTTAATGGACTGGGCCTAGATACTTTTTTGTTTTGATTTTTTATTTTATTTCATTTGGGCTTCTTTATCCATTTTTTGCATAATTTTTTTAATAAAGGGTCCTTAATTTCTATCAAATTTATCTAAAAAATATAGTAATTAAATTAAATTATATAACAAAGATAGAAATTTTCAATATGACTATTGTCATATAACACTAACGGTTCAATATATAATTCAGATACACCTTATAGAAAATTAATATCACATTTTAATTGTACTAATCAAGTGAATTAAGAGTTTTCTAAAACATGTATAGAAAAATAATGTAGGAACTCATGTAACACCTTACAACTCTACTCGTCGTAAGTATATGCTTTTTAACAGGACGATGTCCTACTTGCACATGTGTTTTAAGGTATTTGACCAAGTGTATAAAGGGCATCAGATGTTATATAGGGTCATAAGGGACCTGTAAGACCAAGCCAAGTTCAAAGCGTTTCTATCAACTATGTTTTCACATGAGTACATATAAGGTTAAACGTCAAACTACTATATCTCTTAGAATATTAAGATTTAGGTGAGCCAGAACCTTTCAATTTAAAGGGTTGTGAGTCTTCTTTCCATTGTTGTCAAGTTTGCATCAATCCAAGTTGAGTAAAATGGTATGACTGATTTACGAGAGACACTCTAACATGGCAAAAACTCTGTGATGACTCCATGACAAAGAGTGAATATGTACCTCATTGTTTGCTAAAATAATAAGAACCTCTTATTCACTCCAAAATTTCTTGTATCATGAATTTATGGTGGAATTAACCCTAATTGACTTGTTGGGGTCATGGGTTTTGAGCTAGGGTTTAAAGATTGTATGTTTTTTGGGAATTTAGTGTTTCCTTATTGATTTTCTCATGTAAATTGTTGATTGTAGACCACGAACAAGCGGAATGAATCTGGAAAGGGAAGGATCAAGTTGTCTAGGGTTTCAAGCTTCTTTCGAGGTAGGTGATAATTTGTATTCTATGATGTGTGGTATATGCTTGTCTTGCTTCATTGTGATAATTGCTTATGAATGCATGTTTCAATATTGATGATAGACATTGAAAATATGATGTCGGATTGTCATTACCATGAAATCATGAACTAATGTATGATCATTAATGATGTACTTATAATTGTGAATATGGTGTGTGATTGAGGATCATATTTCCACGTTCCGTTATAAAATGGGATTGGATTGCCATGCGTCGGCAAACTAAAACTTTACTTTGGGTTCCGTGACAGGACCAACCACGTGAAAGCATGTGAAGCATGTTAATAGGGGTCAAGACTGAACTTGGTCAATTTTAGAATTTAAAATTTCACGTTAGGGCTAAGGAGAAAGGGGAAGAGAAAAAAATGAAGGGAATAAGGGAAAATTCATCAAGATTAACCAAGAACGTTGGTGTTTTCGCCAAAGGATTGCTTCTAGTAGGTATATGAGGCTGTCATAATGTTGGTATCTTTCTCCCACATGTCAAGCATGTTAATTTCAGTTTGGATTTATCCTAAAAGAATTATAATATTGATAGCTTTATACCCATTCTTCAATTCATGTGTTGTAATAAAATTAGCCTGAATTGGAAAGTTTTGAATATGTTATGTTGCATAATAGGGTCATTTCGGGTTAGTTTCTTAGGTACATTTTTTGGGTATTTGTATCTAAAAGTAATTTAAGAAAAAGAACCAAGTTTGTGTGAATTGGGAAAGAAAAACGAGAAGAAATTTCGACGGATAAAATTTGAGTGTGGGCGCGCGCCTAGTGCCCAGTTTTGGGAACCAAAATATAAATATGCCTCCGCATCGCAGACCCACCTCCAAATCTTTATTTTATGTCTTTTCCCATGTTTAGCTATCTAAAATTATTCCTAATCAACATGAGATCTTTCCAAACACAAAACTTAATCCTTGAATCCATAATTCAATTCAAAAATAAGTTAAGAGTCAAGTCAAGAGCAGTTAAAATCAAAGTCAAGAGAAGTCAAGAGTCATGTAAGAAAAGTTCATTTCAAGTTTTAAAAAGTCTTTTACAAACATTTTAACTTTGATAAGACATAAGTTTGAGTTAAATAAAGAGTAAAGTTGAAGTTCTTTTTTCAAAGAATTATATGGGGACTATGTATTCCGAAAGAGATATAAAAAAGTTTTCACATTAAAATAAGAATGGAAAGTGAGATTTCCAAATAACTTTTACATTAGTTTTCAGAAAGAGTAATAGCTATCTAAATGAAGAAAGCAGGGAAACTGTGATTTCCAAGATAGCTTGAGTTAAGTTTGGTTGTTTCTTGATTTAATTTTAAGTTAAACGGAGTTAGTTTGGTGTCCTTAGGCAGTGTGCAAAGTTTGGTTAAGTTTGGAGTTCAATCGACCAAAAACGTCCATGACGTTCGGATGGTATGCCTTAGAATGTACTTGTTTATGCATACTTCAATTTTGACTTGAAAATGGGTTATGTGAGCATGATTTGAGTAGGGTATGAACTTGGGTCTTCTTGTATTTGTCATGTTGGTGTAGCTACTTCCCTAAGGGCCTTAATATGGTGAAATATTGATAAATTGCTTATGGGTAATGATGGTTTGATTTGTTGATGAGTTGCTCTCATTGTATAATTCTTATTATGAATTGCTATTTGAGTGGTATGGTCCACCTTATGGGTGGCGGTGCCAATTGATGAACTTGATGTTACTTAGTATGGTTTGAGTATGTGATCTTGAAGGTCTAATATGTGGAATGAAGATATATATTTGAAATGGGTCTTGTGTTGTGTTTGATGTAGCTTGAATTGTATGTTTGACCTAGTTTATGTCTAAATGAAGTATATGATTATGATAAGTATGTAGAGAATGTAGCTTGATGAATCAAGGTTAAAGTATGAGTAGAACTTGATGATAATGAAATGATGCTTATATGCAAGGTGTGCACATGTACACACACACTCTTTTAAGATTTGTACTATGTCAAGTTGAGCAAAAAGGGGAAATCTTGAGGTGGACACACTTCGTGAGTTGAGATGTAGTGTCTAGTAGCAACCTCTCTATTCCTAGTGAGCTTTCTAAGATAGACTATTATGTTGAGAAATCCGTGTGGAGTTATGCCTAGCACCGAGAGGATATGAAGGGGAGGTGGATTGCACTTCGTTAGTTGAGATGTTGTAATCCAAAGTACCTCTTGAGATGAGTACTCCTCGTTAGTAGAGAGTGAGTTACTTAGTAGCAATCTCCTTATCCCTTAACTATGTGCCCGCATAGGTGTAGCTATTGGAAAAGTCATGTAAACGCTAAGAAGCATGACCTTACTCTAGGCATGTAAGGATCCCTCATTCGATAGGGGTTAATATCGGGATTCCATGTCTAGCTCTCATGGTCTTTGTCGGTTAAGCTAACTCCCACAAAAGAATTGATTTGAAACTAATTATCTTGTGTATTGTTGAAATTGTGTATGTATGTCGTGAAGTGCTCAATCCACATTAGTTACCAAGTAGGAGCATTGAGTGGGAGTAGTAGTATGGGATGCTATTCTCACATTGCACTTGGTGTGACCTATACCTACTATGGGAGAAGAGTACTTTCATGAAATCCGTGTGAATGAGTACTATGGTGTAGTGTTATGGAGGATTATTGTGGAGTACTTGAGTAAATGGAATCCATTAGGAGTACTAAGTGGGAGTGGTAGTATGGGATGCTACTCTCACATTGCACTTGGTATGACCTATATTTCCATGAGTGTTTTGCATATGTTAGCCAAGGGCGTGGATTTGATTTCTAACGAAGTAAGCCTAAGATTTGGTAGTTTTAAGGGTCGCTTTGGTGTGCTTTGAAGGGAGGTGTAATGAGAGTCCCTTCTTGGCTCACCTTAGGGAGTCTTAGAATAACCTTGGGTTAGGGCAACTTCAAAGAAAAAGGGTTCATATGACTTGGACCGTGCCATTCACTGTAAGGTCTTCATTGTAAGAATTCAAAATGTTCACTATGATGCTTTATTCAATTTTATTGCAAGTTTAGCAAAGTTAATTGAAATGTTCCTTTTGTTTACTTTAAGTTTGGTAAGATAGCCATAAAGTGTTAATTGTTGATTCTTATGTGGGTTTGCTTCTAGATTCATGAAGGTTATATTTGAATTGCATAAAAAGCTATCTTTACTAAAATGTCCCTTTTTGCATGTTTTTGCATATGCCATACTTAGTACATTGTTGTACTAACCCCATACTTTTTATACCTTATGAGTATAGGTTGGAAGCCTTTGGAGGATCGAAGTTGAAGCTTGGGAATTCTATCTCTCAAGACTTGAGTATGTCCTCATATATTCGAGGACATAGTTTTTATGTTTCTTAGTTTCCTTATTAAGACTTAAAAATGTATTTACTCTATTGTAAAGGGCCGTGTCCCTAAGATTCTAAGTCGTGTCTTTAAGTTGGCTTGTGACGATAAGATTTCCTAGTATTTATGAAAAGACTCCTTTTATTATTATTATCGTGAAAAGTTTTAATTCCGCACTACTTTTCATGCTTTATGTTATGAATGCTAGTTAGAGGGCGCTTGTACGAGACCCCAAAGGGGTCAAGTACGCCGGTCACGATTCGAAGGTTTTCCCTAACTTCTAGGGGGGGCTTTCGGGTCGTGACAAGACTTGGTATCAGAGCATAAGGTTTTGGGAAATAGTTTAAGGTCTAAAAGTCTCACAAGCCACATCTAGTAGTATCTTGGTCATTGGTGTGAGTCGCGACACATCCATGGACAAGAGGCTATAGGATGCTAGAAGTTTCACTTTCTTCATTACTCTTGAATCGTGCCATAGAACTTAATTCGATAAGATCTCTCTCTTCTCTCCTTTGCCGGTGGTTTTCTAGATGTGATTGCTTGGAAAGGGAGATGTTTCTAAGTTGAGGGAGAAAAAAAAAAGGGTGAGTTTTGATTATATGATGGTTTTGTGGCTAGAAGAGTAAATATGAAGGTAAGATTTAAGAATTGTGATGTGATGTCATTTATGGCTAGGTGTGATTTATGAGATTGGAAGTGTAGAGGTGAGAAACTTTATGGGGATTTAGTTCTAAGCATGGTAAGAGTTATAAGGATTTAATAAAGTGCCTTTGAGGACAAATGAGTTATTTTGTGATTATGTTCAATGATGGTAGAAATGCTTTAAGGTGTAAATTTGAGGAAGTTGAAAGAATGAGGGGATTTTATAGAAGTTAAAGGCAACTCTCTTGTGTGACTAATGTTTCATACTTGTTCTTGTGATTGGTAGATGTTGTGGTGTAGGCTTACACTAAGATGGAAAATGTGGTATGAATATCTAGTGAGCAAGTTTTGTTCCATGAGGTTGAGTTAAGTGGTGCCTAAGTGTTGAATGAGGTGATGTTTAAGAGAGTTTGTATAGGCTTGAATCCAAAAAGGGAAGTGTTATGCTTAACTTGTAAGGTTGATGTTTAGACTTGATGTGCATGAGTTAGAAGTAGTAAGAGTTCCTACCTTGTGAGGGACCTAATGGTGCTTTGAAGTATGAGTCCTTGAAGATGGATTTACCCTAAGTGGGGGAGAATGAGTTGACTAAAATAGCATGTAATGTACTTAGTCCAAGAGAATCCTCAAGGGTCACTAAGTGGGAGTGGTAGTATGGGATGCTACTCTCACATTGCACTTAGTGAAACTTGTCAAGTCTCTTTGGAGTAAGTTAAGATAGTCTTGTCTCTCATATTGTCATGTCATCTTGTTAAAGTTTCTTGAAAGGTGCATTATGGAAATTTTAAAGCATGTCGCACAGTGAAGTTTTGAATTCACTGTAAGTTTTGTGGATTTTGAGAAAAATTGTTATGTCTTGAATTTTAGTTTCAATATGTGCAAAATTGTTGTATATGAGCATGTTTAATGTTGGAAGAAAGTAGTTCCTCCATAAAAGAAGTTTAAGGTTGAGTTTTGACTTTGTGAAGTTTGGCAAAAGTAGTCTGTGTTGATAAGTGTTAAAAGTGTGAAATGATGCTCCTTGCTAATGGATGCTTTGATTGTTGATGTTTTGATCATGATCTAAGTGTATTATATGATGCTAAGTGAGTCCTTGTTGTTCTTAAAATTTAAGTGTCATTCGAGGGCGAATGTTATTCCAAGTGGGGGAGAATATAACGCCCCAAAATGAACTAAGGTGAACTAGAGCCTCATGGTTGTTTCTTGAGTTAATTTTAAGTTAAACGAAGTTAGTTTGGTGTCCTTAGGCAGTGTGAAAAGTTTGGTTAAGTTTGGAGTTCAATCGACCAAAAACGTCCATGACGTTCGGATGGTATGCCTTAGAATGTACTTGTATGTCTTGGCGAGTTTGGATGAGTTTTATGTATTTGTTTTACTTGAAACATGCGTCGGATGTTCCTTAAACATGCGTCGGATGTTCCTTGAAACATGCGTCGGATGTATTTGTTTTACTTGAAACATGCGTCGGATGTTCCGGGCACGACCCCACCTAGGACCCACAAGGGGCCCTAGATGAAGGGCCCAAGACTTGGGCAAAGTCTGCCCATCAGTGGCTCACGACGACCATGGCGACGGTCCGTTGCACTCAGGACGGTCCGTCAATCCAGGGCGTCGCGAGTGACATAGAGTGGAAACTTGGACAGGCTCCAGTTGGAGCCAAGTGTTCCTCGACGGGACCCCATGACGGTCCGTGGTGAACGTGACGGTCCGTCGAGGAGGTCTCGTCGACGAGGCCTGCCAGTGCACGACTTAAGGCTGCCAACTTGGGGTGTTTTATGTAAATACACCCCAAGTCTTATAAGACCCTAGGTGTATAATTTTGGTGTTTTTAGGTTATATTAAATTAGTTTTAAACCCTAGACCTAGACAAATCCCCTCACTTCTAAATTCATCTCTCTCTCTAAAGAAACTCTCTCCAAGACTCCATTGAAGGCTAGAGGTTAAGGAAGGAAAGGAGGGCTGCGTTGGACGTGTTTCTTCATCAAAATTAGTGGGTTTCCTTCTCTTAAAGGTATGGTATCCATTCTTGAATACCTTTCCATTCAAGAAGCCAACTTCCAAAAATGGTTTTCAAAAAGGGGTTTTAAACTCAACTTCTTCTAAACTTTGATTTCTATTATGGGTCTTCTTGTAACTAAGTTCTAATGGTTTAAATGTATTTATCTTGGTTTGAATAGATGGTTTTTATGTTAAAACTCCATGAAACTCTTGTATATGCATACTTCAACTTTTGGCATGAAAATGGGTTATGTGAGCATGATTTGAGTAAGGTATGAACTTGGGTCTTCTTATGTATGTCATGTTGGTGTAGCTACTGCCCTAAGGGCCTTCATATGGTGAAATATTGATAAATTGCTTATGGGTAATGATGGTTTGATTTGTTGATGAGTTGCTCTCATTGTATAGTTCTTATTATGAATTGCTATTTGAGTGGTATGGTCCACCTTATGGGGAAAAACTCCTGTTTGTTGTAAGATTACTGAAGGAAAGGTTGGTCATAAATTTGGAGAGTTTGCTTCTACACGGAAACGAAGACCTTCGAGAGTATCCCGCCTGGGGAGTACGTTCGCAAGAATGAAACTCAAAGGCACGAGAAGACCCTGTAGAAGTCCTCCATCCATATGTTATCGACCTGACCATCCATCTATCATTGGAATCAGAAGAAACTGGTCCGTCCAACGTCTCTGACCTTGTTCCAAGAAGATCTCATTTCGCCTTCTGCGAGACAAAGATCTCGAACATCGTAGAAAAAAGTCCTAACTAACCAGTCAAGTGAAAGGAGCCCGCCAAATTTTGAAATCAAAATTTCGCAGGAAAATGGGATGAACAGAAAGCTTTTGACAAAATAAAGGAATACTTCCATTCTAGTGCCTACAACGTACTTAGTTATAAAGTTGAACATTTGTTTAGTCAATTTTCATTAGTATGAATTTAGGAATAATGAAAAGTCACTTCTTGAATCACCGGTATTATAATGATTATTCCGACGTCAGAGCAGACGGGACTACCAATCCCAGAGTGAATTAACCTTGTCTGCACTACCACAGTGGACACTAACGAATGAATCAATCCAAAGAAAGGCACAATTGGACTTTCTGTTACTTCGAAAGTAGCTGCTTCAGCTTCAGCCACTCGAATTTTCGATATTCCTTTTTATTTCTCATCAAACGATTCAAACTCGGATCAGTTGGCAAGTGGATTCCGTGCCTGGGTACGAAACTCTAAACGCAAAATTCGATCATTCAAGTCGAATAGCATTTATCTACGCTAGGATCCGACCTACATGAACTTCTTTCTTCTCTTATGATATTTCTAGAAAGCGAAAAAAAAAATGACGATAGTTCGTGGAGGTTTCTACAGAAAGACCCCCCTTTCTTTATTTAAGGAGATTCTATCCAATTATCAGCCCCGATGCGGAAATGGCGGTGCTAATTGATGAACTTGATGTTACTTAGTATGGTTTGAGTATGTGATCTTGAAGGTATAATATGTGGAATGAAGATATATATTTGAAATGGGTCTTGTGTTGTGTTTGATGTAGCTTGAATTGCATGTTTGACCTAGTTTATGTCTAAATGAAGTATATGATTATGAGAAGTATGTAGAGTGTGTAGCTTGATGAATCAAGGTTAAAGTATGAGTAGAACTTGATGATAATGAAATAATGCTTATATGCAAGGTGTGCACATGTACACACACAGCTGCTTTGTAAGATTTGTACGTGATGTCAGAGTGAGCAAGAAGAAGGGAAATCTTGAGGTGGACAGCACTTCTGAAGTTTGAGATGTAGTGTCTATAGCAACCTCTCGTGATTCCTTAGTGAGCTTTCTAAGCATAGACTATTGTAATTTGAGAAATCCAGTGTGGAGTTATGCCTAGCAGCCGAGAGAAGGGATATGAAGGGAGGTGAATTGCACTTCGTTAGTTGAGAGATGTTGTAATCCAAAGTACCTCTTAGAGATGAGTTACTCCTCGTTAGTAGAGAGTGAGTTACTTAAGCAATCTCCTTATCCCTTAACTATGTGCCGCCATAGGTGTAGCTATTGGAAAGCCATGTAAACGCTAGAGCATGACCTACTCTAGCAAGTAAGGATCCTCATCGATAGGGGTTAATATCGGATTCCATGTCTAGCTTCTCATGGTCTTTGTCGGTTAAGCTAACTCCCACAAAAGAATTGATTTGAAACTAATTATCTTGTGTATTGTTGAAATTGTGTATGTATGTCGTGAAGTGCTCAATCCACATTAGTTACCAAGTAGGAGCATTGAGTGGGAGTAGTAGTATGGGATGCTATTCTCATATTGCACTTGGTGTGACCTATACCTACTATGGGAGACGAGTACTTTCATGAAATCCGTGTGAATGAGTACTATGGTGTAGTGTTATGGAGGATTATTGTGGAGTACTTGAGTAAATGGAATCCAGTAGGAGTACTAAGTGGGAGTGGTAGTATGGGATGCTACTCTCACATTGCACTTGGTATGACCTATATTTCCATGAGTGTTTTGAATATGTTAGCCAAGGGCGTGGATTTGATTTCTAACGAAGTAAGCCTAATATTTGGTAGTTTTAAGGGTCGCTTTGGTGTGCTTTGAAGGGAGGTGTAATGAGAGTCCCTTCTTGGCTCACCTTCGGGAGTCTTAGAATAACCTTGGGTTAGGGCAACTTCAAAGAAAAAGGGTTCATATGACTTGGATCGTGCCTTTCACTGTAAGGTCTTCATTGTAAGAATTCAAAATGTTCACTAGAATGCTTTATTCAATTTTATTGCAAGTTTAGCAAAGTTAATTGAAATGTTCCTTTTGTTTACTTTAAGTTTGGTAAGATAGCCATAAAGTGTTAATTGTTGATTCTTATGTGGGTTTGCTTCTAGATTCATGAAGGTTATGTTTGAATTGCATAAAAAGCTATCTTTACTAAAATGTCCCTTTTTGCATGTTTTTGCATATGCCATACTTAGTACATTGTTGTACTAACCCCATACTTTTTATACCTTATGAGTATAGGTTAGAAGCCTTTGGAGGATCGAAGTTGAAGCTTGGGAATTCTATCTCTCAAGACTTGAGTATGTCCTCATATATTCGAGGACATAGTTTTTATGTTTCTTAGTTTCCTTATTAAGACTTAAAAATGTATTTACTCTATTGTAAAGGGCCGTGTCCCTAAGATTCTAAGTCGTGTCTTTAAGTTGGCTTGTGACGATAAGATTTCCTAGTATTTATGAAAAGACTCCTTTTATTATTATTATCGTGAAAAGTTTTAATTCCGCACTACTTTTCATGCTTTATGTTATGAATGCTAGTTAGAGGGCTTGTACGAGACCCCAAAGGGGTCAAGTACGCCCGGTCACGATTCGAAGGTTTTCCCTAACTTCTAGGGGGTGCTTTCGGGTCGTGACATTACACTTCATATCCATTACGTAAAGACAAAGCTGATTGGTGGATTGTTATAAAAAGTAATCTTGCGGGAAGAATTGAAATTTGACAATGTCTTAGATGTGGCATATCAAAATGATGTTGTAATTGTTCAACAACAAGTTGATGTTGAATTGAAAACCCACACTATGTGTACTTGGGATGAGATGCCTAGTGCTACTCTAGATGATGAGATGCCTCATCTAGTTTCTGGATAGAAGACCAGACTTGGTAGTGTCATGATTGAGCCAGATGGATCATCATAAGTTTGTTTTGTTATCTATTTGTTAGTTTATTTTATTTATTTCTTATACTTTAATATATTATTCATGAACTAACATATTTATTATGCGTTTTGCAGGTGGCATCCGACTAAGAATGTTGTCGGGGCTTTAAAAGAAGATGTTAGAAGACCCTATACATATGTTTATCACTCTTGGGGTGAGATCCTAAACAATATACGCCAGACCATGTTTAATAACTTAAAGGTATATATTCTTTAGTTAAGTTTAGTATACTTTACTTTTTTTTATTATCGATCTAATTAACGATATTCAACTTTTTTATTCAGACTATGTGTACTTGGGAGACAAGACACAATCAAGTCATTTCGACCACATTTGATGGGAAGGCATCCACCAGACTATTTGCTTGGCTAAAGAAAGTTCGAGATGATAGTGAACGTTCAAATTGAATGTTGCAGCATGTTTATGATGAACTGGGTGTATATTGGAACACAGACAAATTTAAGGTAATATTAGATCAAGCCAAAAATGCTAGAGGCAGTTTAAGGGTGGCTCTTTGCACACCGGAGGTGCAAAGTCAGTTGGAACAATTGCAAGAGAGATGATAAGTTATAATTCAAACTTTTAAATAAATAATTATTTGATTCATATATATCGTTATAAATATCAGTTTTTTATTCATAGGAAAAAGAATTGGGACACACTTCCATTGCACTGGAGGTTTTCAAAAAGACTCGTGTCAAGAAGAAAAAAAATGAGTCGAATTCGGATGTCTGAGTTGAAAAAAAGAGCCGAACAAACTTTTGTAAATTATATAATATGAATAATGTATATTAATAGTGAATATATTTATGATATCTATATACATTAATGTTAATTTTTATATTTAATATGCAGAATGAGTTTCGGCATTACGTCACTGAGAATTTAGATAGTTCGGTCCAATTGACACCTGGACTTTTCACCTAGATTTGGACAGAAAAAGTGGTAGCGAGGACATACAAAGGTAGAGTCTATGGTCTAGGCTCTCGAAATGATGTAAGACAACTCCAGTCAGGCTTAGTATGAATTGGATCATCAAGTCAAGCCGAAGCACTTGACGGTGTTCAGATTGCTGCTATGTCGAATTAAATAGCTAAACATAAAACAACACTGGCGGAAAAGAGTAGCTGAACAAGAAAGCATGAGTGCGACCGTTCAACAAATCAATGAACAAGTGATGAATCTCGCTCGTGGATCTACTACTTCTGCTCCCGATGATACCTATGACGACAATTCAGATAATGAGGAT